>CM077194.1:38831451-41231451 GCA_039654625.1 Rhinogobio ventralis
GTACATGGTGGTCATAAAGGGATGGACATGGTCAGAAACAATGCTCAGGTAGGCCGTGGCATTTAAACGATGCCCAATTGGCACTAAGGGGCCTAAAGTGTGCCAAGAAAACATCCCCCACACCATTACACCACCACCACCAGCCTGCACAGTGGTAACAAGGCATGATGGATCCATGTTCTCATTCTGTTTAAGCCAAATTCTGACTCTACCATCTGAATGTCTCAACAGAAATCGAGACTCATCAGACCAGGCAACATTTTTCTAGTCTTCAACTGTCCAATTTTGGTGAGCTCGTGCAAATTGTAGCCTCTTTTTCCTATTTGTAGTGGAGATGAGTGGTACCCGGTGGGGTCTTCTGCTGTTGTAGCCCATCCGCCTCAAGGTTGTGCGTGTTGTGGCTTCACAAATGCTTTGCTGCATTCCTCGGTTGTAACGAGTGGTTATTTCAGTCAAAGTTGCTCTTCTATCAGCTTGAATCAGTCGGCCTATTCTCCTCTGACCTCTAGCATCAACAAGGTATTTTCGCCCACAGGACTGCCGCATACTGGATGTTTTTCCCTTTTCACACCATTCTTTGTAAACTCTAGAAATGGTTGTGCGTGAAAATCCCAGTAACTGAGCAGATTGTGAAATACTCAGACCGGCCCGTCTGGCACCAACAACCATGCCACGCTCAAAATTGTTTAAATCACCTTTCTTTCCCATTCTGACATTCAGTTTGGAGTTCAGGAGATTGTCTTGACCAGGACCACAACCCTAAATGCATTGAAGCAACTGCCATTTATTTAATTAAATAAATACATACATATACAGTACATACGAAGAATGCAAGCCATGCTTTAAAATAAACTAATCTTTTTATGTGGATGAGGACAACAGAAGAATTGTTTACGCATCAACTTGCATATGGGAAGAAATTGGGAGAGTAATTTACATAAAACTGAAATTTAGCTAACTAGGCACTTTTCAAATTTTGTTTCAAAATCTTCAAAGCAAGAAAATAAACAGCAAAAAGAAGGAGAAAACTTATATGACCAAAAGAAAAGAGAAAAATAGATGTTTTAATTAATTTAATAATATAATCTGGTAATTCACCGTTTAAAACTGTGCCTACCCTGACTACAGTCTGAAGAGGATGAAAATCTATAAATGTTTTGCTGTTGATGTAGGTTTTTATCTAGGCTCTCTTTGTATTGGGTGACTATTCAATTAAAGACAATCAAAGTAGGTTTACTCACAAACTTCCTCGTCTGGGAAGGCTGAGCTCTTTCTGTAAGAAAGCACAAAAAAAGAACCAAGTTTATTTACATGACATAATACATAAAACAAAAATCATTTTTAAAAATCATGTAAAGAAACATTTCATGCTTAATGGTGATGTTTTAATGTTGAAATCATTTCTCCTGTCCCTGTTAGATGTGCAGCTTGGGCACCATGACAGCCAGTTTGCTTAGTCATTTATCGTCAGTGGATACCAACAGGTGTCCCAGATTTCAACAGTAACCCCCAGTGGTGCCAGTGGTGACCCAGTTTTCAATCTCTCCAGATCCATTCAGTCCCAAAGAAAACATGAATATTTAACCTCTACCATTCACGCAGCCCTCATCTCTGCCTCTGTGATAACACAAACATTTGGACGTGTAGTTCTGAATACACTACCGTTCAAAGGTGTGGGGTCAGTAAGGTAAAGTTGGGGGTTCTTAAAAGATCTCTTCTGCTCAACAAGGCTGCATTTATTTAATCAAAAATACAGTAAAACATAGTAAAACTGTGAGACATGATTACACTTTAAAATAACCATTTTAATATTTAAAAAAAAAAAAAAAAAATTCCTGTGATGGCAAAGCTGAATTTTAAGCAGCTTTTACTCCAGTTTCACATGCACTCAGAAATAATTCTAATATGCTGATTTGGTGCTCAAGAAGTTATTATTATCAATATTAAAAACAGTTGTGCTGCTTAATATTTTTGTGGAAACTACATTATTTTCCAGATTTTGATGAATAGAAAGTTCAAAAGAACAGTAGTTGAAATAGTAATCTTTTATAACATTATAAAATATATTTACTGTCACTTTTGATACGTTTAATGTGTCCTTGTTAAATATAAGTATTAATGTCTTTCAAAAATAAAAAAAATTAAAAAAAATTCTGACCCCAAACATTTAAACTGTAGTGGATATCTGATCTGAAACAGGAGTGGATTTGGTCTATTTTACTGTGGAACCAAAAACTTGCAGTCACAGCAGCAGATATATTAAAATAAATAATCTATTTTAGATCATATGTTTATTCCTCCAAACCTCAAGTGAAGTTATAATATAACTTTCAACTTTTTCTGCCCAAAAATATTTTCCTTGGTTTGTAACATATAACTTTAATTTGGATTGTCAGCAAATCTGTAATGATGGTTAAACTTGTGTAAATTAATACAATATACAACATTCCTATTTGATAATCTGTATAAGCAGCAGTTATCACTATTCAATGAGCACATGCAATAGTCACAGGAGGCCACAAGAGGGCATTTGAGCTGATACATTATGGATAATGGATCCAATTTGAGACCAATGACTTTTATAGGAGGGATGAAGTATTATGGTATTATGGGCTCTAATATATGTATAATTACATACATACTGTATATCCTGGGATATTACCATTACAGGGTAATGAATTCAGTAAAACAAAGGTCTGTATATAAGCCTGTATATACAAATAAAAGGGAAAACGAAAGGAAGACCGTAGCAACATTAACATAAAAGTGTCTGGTGAGTAAATCCAGTGACTTTCATACAGTGATTAGGATTATATTTTTAATCAGTAATTTGTAATTTATACTGAAATATATTTTTAATTTAACCTCATCTATGTTCCTGCATCACTCTCATTAACAGAACATGATTAAGTGCTCAGCTTCAATATGATCAAGCTGGACCACTGTTTCCAAAAATGGAGTGTCACATTTCCAGCAGCAGCTAGTTCTGAACTTTTGATGTGTGACTGTCACTTCAAGCTCTGCTGCATGGTGCTGCGCCACCCTGAGATACCGTAGCCTCACGCTACTCAAAAATAATGAATGAAAATCGGCATTGGAGATGCTGCAGAGCACAGCAGGGAACAGCCGTGAAATGGTGCGACTAGCAGGGTTTACCCATGAATTCAACGCTGGGCAGGCTCACCCACGGCTGAACATGAATATATGCATTACTATTCACTCTCAAAGCTACTAGGAGAGATGTGCCTGTAGAAAGTTGAGAGTGATTGAATTATTTTCCATCATGTTTCAATGGAATGCTAAAAAAAAAAAAAGTAATGGGTGAAAGTTAAAGAGGATCAGACTATGAACATTGTGGAAAAGATCCATAAAATGCATAACGATTTATGGAAAACCGCAATACAGTCCAAACTGCAAATTAAAAAAAAAAGTCAAAAATCCAAACTGAAGAATCAATACCAAGGCAAGGCAAGTTTATTTATATAGCACATTTCATACACAATGGAAATCAAAAGTGCTTTACATAGAAGGACTTAAAATAATCAAAATAAATAAAAACAACAATAAAAAGTGAGAAAAAAATATGTAAAATATATTAAAAAAATACAATAAAACTTACAAAAACAAAATTCAGTGCAATCAGTTGGATGTAGCAAAGTGCTCATTCTGTAAATGCACAACTAAACAGATGTGTTTTGAGTCTGGATTTGAATGTGGCTACTGTTGGAGCACATCTGATTTCTTCTGGAAGCTGGTTCCAGCTGCAGCTGGCATAATAGCTAAAAGCGATTGCTTTGAGTGAACCCCTGACTTGATCCTGATGATCTGAGTGATCTGTTAGGTTTATATTCAGTGAGCATATATGCAATGTATTGAGGTCCTAGACCATTGAGTGATTTATGAATAAGTAACAATACTTTAAATTCAATCCTAAATGGAAGCCAGTGCAGGACCTGAGGACTGGCGTGATATGGTCATAATTTCTGGTTCTGCTCAGAATCCTAGCAGCAGTGTTCTGTATGAGCTGCAGCTGTCTTATGGTCTTTTTGGGAAGGCCAGTGAGGAGTCCATTACAATAGTACAACCTGCTGGTGATAAAAGCATGAACAAGTTTCTACTGAAAACAAAGCATCTAATTCTTGCAATATTTTTGAGATGATAGTATGCTTATTTAGTTTGACATGACAACTGAAACTACGGTCCGACTCTAAAATCACATCAAGATTCATGACTTGATTTTTAGTTGTTTGACCCCCTAGAGTCAAGGTATTTCACCTTAACAACTTCATCTTAGTTTCCAAATGCAATGAGTTCATTTTTGTCTTTGTTTATCTGAAGAAAGTTTTGGTACATCCAATTGTTAATTTCATCAATGCATTGGCTGTAGTCGTTAGGCGATAGGGCTAAGTAGATCTGGGTGTCATCTGCATAGCAGTGGTAAGCAATTTGGTTCTTTATCATTATTTGGCTCAGTGGGAGTATACACAGGTTGAACAAGAGCAGTGCAAGAATTGAGCCTTGAGGCAAGAAGTATGTTGTGATCGACAGTGTCAAAAGTGGTGGTCTGATCTCTCTGATCCCAGCGCAACTCAAGGATGTGCTGATTGCCTTTCTGATATTATTGATTTTCACAGAGGAGGAGGAGGAAGCAAACTCACTGCATTTGCTGTCGGAGCATTTCATTGGGAATGTGACTTGGGGGGGGGGGGGGGGGGGGTTGTTAGTCTCTCTACAGTAGCAAAAAGAGTGCGGGTGTTTAAGTTGCTGCTTATAATATTTGAGAAAAAGGTCTTGCTTTGCCTAGTTCCACATTGAAAGCATGAAGCATGAAGATGAAACGCACCAATTGCGCCATTGTATGTGGTACAAGAACACATGATGCAAGCAAGAAATGCAGGTTAGATTAAGTATAGGTATGTCAAATATTTACAGTATACTTAGTATTTGATATTATAAGATACTTTATATACATATTAAAATATTAATTAATATATTTTATTAATATTTAATTTAATGCACCTTTTATTTAGACATTACATTTTCAAATGATACACCAATGTTCAAAATGTTGGGGTTGGTACAATTTTTTAATTGCATTTGTTTTAAAGTCTTTTATGCTCACCAAGGTTGCATTTATTTGATCAAATATGCAGTAAAACAATATTATTGTGAAAAAAGTATTACAATTTAAAATAACAGTTTTCTACTGTAATACAATTTAAATGGTTCAGCATGCACTTGCACCACAGTTAACCTCAAATCTGACAACGCATCTATAATATGGTTTGTTGAAAAAAACAAAACAACCGTGTAAAACAGTACAAAGTTCTGCTAATGTATGGCTGTGTCCAAATCGTCCCCTATACATTTGTACTGGTGTCTGAAACCATAGTGGACGTTATAGAGTGCACTCATTCAAACCCACAATGCACTGCATTAAGGAGTGTACAACCGATGTACGCTCAACGACTAGAGAATACCCATAATGCACTGTGAGAGTCACGCAGCAAATTAATCCCTGCGTCTGACCAGCATATGCCACCCGCAGCTGAATCAACCATCTATCCATTTTCCAAACCCGTTGGTCCAATGCGGCTAAAGCATAACATCAAACAGGTATAAATTCCTTTTTAATTATTAAATTGTTTAATTATGGTGTATACATGCTAGTTTCCATGACAGAGTTCAAGATAAACCTTTTTATCTTACTACTGGAGCTGCTAGTTTGCTAAGTTTCAAATAATTATTAAACAGCAAGCACAAACTATGCAAAAGCGGCAGCCCTTCGGGTGTTGTGCCGAATTCTGACCCCCACCAGATTATGACCGCACTTAGTCCACAGTATAGGTAGGTTTAGGATTAGGTGTGGGGTTAGGATTAGGCAGAACAGGTAGCGGCCTCAATGAGGAGGGTAATAATTTAGCAGGGAGTTAATATTCGCCACAACACCGGCACACTCCAAATTCACTCACTCGTTTTCATTCACTCTCTCAAGTGAACTATATTAGTGGACTAATGTAGGGAATAGTGAATGAGAGTATAGGTGGCGATTTCAGACACAGCCTATGTTTCTGTTGATGGAAACACTCCATATGCATTTTTATGTGAGAGTAGCTGTCCAATCAACTGTTAGTATTTAAGAAGTTGCGCTCAGCCATGGACCTGGCACTCCGGGTGACCAAGAAGACTGCCCAGGGCATTGGATAAAGCATGTGTAGTCTAAAAGTTTTTCAGCGGCATCTGTGGCTTACGGTGACAGACATGCGGGACTCAGAAAAGGCTCAACTGCTAGACACGTCCATAAGCCCCCACAATCTCTTGAGTGAGGCAATGGGCTCCTTTCCAGAAAAGGACAGATCGCCAGCACCATCTTCCTCGGGCACAAGGAAAGACCCGGAGCCAGCTGTGAGAGCTAAAGTGATGCCATTTAAAGTAACCCCGCCTGGTGAAGCCCCCAGCCGAAACCCTGCCTTGTTCCTGATGGATGTGTACGACGCGGACTACGAGCCACCAAGCAAGAGGGTTTGCCTTGCTATGTCTGTTCTTTCTGTTCCCTTGCGAGTTGCTGGCAACAGAGAGAAAAAAAATCAATGTTTGCAGTAAAAACAACAACAAACATAAGCAAGATCCTGCCTCAAAATGGCGTCCTGCGTGCTCACTGATCACCTGTAAGAGTGCTCCCCTGGTGCAGGCTGGCAGCACAACTTTTACAGAACCTGTTGATATTGCCCCCTTTAGACAAGAGCAGCACTCTTGCCAGGCAGCAGGTAGCCTTAGACGCATCACAAAGCGCTGCAGCCCCTCGCCCACTTTGCCAGTGCGTGTTGAGCACTGCCAGCGGTGTCGGAATGGGTGATGAGAACAATCACAAACGGCTACACGCTTCAATTACCGCCCTGCTTCAATGGTGCACTGGTATCGGAAGTGTCAGATGAAACCCTGAAACATGTTGAAACCCTAGCTTGAAAATACCATGTACGATGCCAGATGGTAGAGTGATCAGGAGGAAAGTCTTAACGATGGATGCTTCATTGATGGGCTTGGGAGCCCTTTGTGATGGCAGAATGGCTTGTGGCACTTGGACGAGTGTGCAGTCAGGGTGGCACATAAACTGTGCAGCACTTTCTTCCAACCATCATGTCCTGGTTCGGATGGACAATACAGCGATCTCATACATCAAACGGAGGTTGATCTGTTCGCATTGGAGGAGAACGCGCCTTTGGTTATTTTCGTAACCTTGGTTCTCAGAGAAAGGAACGAGACATTGCGTTCATCGCTGTGTTACAAACTCAGTCTTACAGGCCCTTCTTGGCAGTCAAAAGTTTTTGAGACAATGGCGAGGAGCGCTGAGCTATATAGCCGGTGGCTCCGCACAGCTCATGTGCCCAAACCAAGCAGCAACCTCCCCCAGTATCTCTTGAAGCCAATACGGAAGTGACTTAAACTGCAATTCATCGACTGGCCACTAGAGACAGGCTCCAGAAGGGAGCAGAATCTCATTGAGCCCCATGTTAAAATGCCCAACTTTACAGGAGAAAAAAAATATGTTTACAGCCTGGTACAAATTGTAGTTTTGGTCTATACAGCTAATTTTGCCCTTCGTGACAACTGTGAGGGGGGTGAAATTTTTTTTTATAACTCATTCGTTTAAATTATATTAAGCCTTAAAGTTCTGCATAATTAAGGGTGTGGCCACTTGATTGCCGTTTGTCTGCTGTCTGTTAGTCATCACGTCACCTCAGCTCCAGACATGTCCCGCCTCTTTGCCCATTTTCAGTTATCCGTGAGTGCCGCGCAGTGACACGCTGCCAAGATGGCAACGGCCGAGTTTATGCTTCAAAACTGCTCTTCAGAAACCTACGGGTGACTTCACGGACACTACGTCCATATTTTTTTTACAGTCTATGGCCCAAACGCCATTGGCCAGTAAATTTTACTGGCACAATCCAATCAGGCTTCAGTATTTCAAGGAAACCCAAAAGCAATAACATGCAATGTCTTGTTCCCTTCTCTCAGGGAGCCGAGGTTACGAAAGTAACCGGAGAGAGAGAGAGAGAGAGCGAGAGAGACCCTTAACCCATTTTAGAATAAAGTAATTAATTGAAGATCATCAAATATTTTGATCAAAAAAAGATCATCTCAACATTTTCTGTTAAGTTACAATATTGGGATATATATTTTTAACAGTAGCTATTTTGGCCACACCTTGTGAGCACCTTTTTTTTTTTTCATGACCAAATTTCACTCTTTCCAGATTTCACTCTGCAGCTTTTGGATCCTCTGTCTTTTAACTATGAATAAATTAAATTTGAGATCAGCACAAGGTCATGATGCCTTCAAACATAATGTTTCATGTATTGACAGACAGTCAACTTCAAACCCTCCATGGGCTTTTGAAGACATCTACCTTCAGTACATTCAATGACAGCATGTAATTCCCATGCAAAATTCCAAAGCAAAGCAGCCCAGTTACTCAACTGTTATGTGACATAACAGAAAAACAGTAAAACATTTGTCTACCGTCTTAAACATCTAAGCACTTTTGCATGTCCTGACCACGACATGAAACTTCCAAATATCCCAGTTACATCAAAGCTTTAGTGATACTGTTTTAAAGACCTTGCCATGATAGCATATTAATAATTCCCTTTGAATTTGCTGCATTTCTGCACCATCTCAAGATCAAAAGTGTGGCAGTGTGAAATGCTGACTTGTATCTGTAAGGGCTTCCCCCCTCATTCAACTTTTTTTAACATGAGTTTCTGATGGAAAAGGTTGACCAGATCTACCATCTGTTATTCGCCCCAAGGACAGTGGTGCTGAGACCCCCGGACAAGAGGGGCAATGTTTACATTAAGATTTATGATAAGATGAATGCTTTATCTTCAGAGACAAAAGCAAGCAGAGTGACTCACTCTTTACAATGGCAAAGGAAATCTGCAACATTTCCTGCTTTAGACTCTGCAGTGTTTACCAAATTATAATAAGCCACTATAATCTACAAGCATTAAAGGGATAGTTCAGCAAAAAAAAAAATTACTCTTCCTTGTTGATATAAACTAACTAAGTATAACAGAACATTTTGCAGAATACTTAATCAGCTCTTTTCCTTACAATTACAATTGATAATGATTTATACTATTAAACCCCAAATAACAACAGAGGTGTAAAAATATCATGAAAGACTCATGTGCCATATTCCAAGTCTTCAGTCATATTATAGTTTTATGTTTTAGATTTCAAATTTCATTATGCTGGTGCATTTTCAAACACGTCAATACACATCGTGCCAGGTTTGGTGACAAACATCAAATGAGATTTAAGAGCTACAGTACAGGAAGATGAGATGATTTTCATTGAATAAGAATCAGTCTGTTTCTCTAAAAAAAATTGCATGGCTTCAGTGGATTTTGAATAGTGCAGGAGTCTACTACTACTAAAATGTTTTTTGGAGCTCAACGGTATAAATCAGCACCAGTGACAGAAATGTATTTTTTGGGGTGACCTATAAATTAAGGTTACTATAGTTGGAAAAAAATTGTCTAAACTCTCAGCCTGGTCCCATCGTTAATACATGGGTATTAATACATAACATTCAGAGATACAAAACTTAAATTTTTGTACATTTGTATAGTTGCTGAAACATACCATATGGACATATTGACAAGATATAAACGTAGACATTATTACGTATTTACATCTAAAACGTAAAATATTTACAGATCTTTTGTCAAAAATCTATTTGTATAATTGCCCTTTTACCATTTTATAGATACATTTTAGATCCCTTAACCCTATCCCCAAACCCAAACAAAACCATTTTATAGAAGATTTTATAAAAGAAGATATAAAACCTAAATGGACAAAAATGTGCAGGAAAATAAACATTTTAGACCACGGCTTCTTGGGTTTTACTGCTTATTTTTCTTTCTTTGATACACATTATAATTTACTGATCAATAAACAGCATTTCTATGGCATGAACAATTCTCAAAATGACCCAGCTTAAGAAAACCATGGCGGTAGGGGAGTGCTTACATTGTTCCTCTAATAAAAAGGAAGAACTCAGCATTCAGCTGGAGTTTGTATTGGTCAGACAGCAGGTCTGGGGTCAGTGGTCAGGGTACAAGGGTTGGGAAGTACTATGGAGGTCAATCTAGCTAATAATGTGGTCATGAGATCCCTCAGGGCCACAAACCAGTGTTTTCATCATCTGTAAAGGTCAGCTGATATGACGGGCTGAAGGAACGTGCCTAGCTTCCCTTCACACCATTATATCGGTTGCCCTGCAGTATTTTGTCCTTTTGTCTGAGCATTTCAATGTATATTATTACTCAACTCTGTGAAAGTCTGTAATTATGGCATACCTAAAAGAACATAGAGAATGCAGTAAAAGAGAGGGTGAAAGTGACAACTGCACAATAGCTTGTTTCTTTTCATTAATGTTTTAGTAATTTGTGTTTAGACAGCACAGTCACAAACACACAACACCCTGCTTTCCGCTTCAAATAGGATCGTTTAACACACTGTAACAGTTAAGGTTTTCTTTAGTGATTCATATAAATGATACAAAAGACGCTGTTAACTGCATCTACTCAACCTAAATCTGCACTTCATATGAACAACATTCAAAGATTTTTCTTTAAAATCAAATTAAAACTCATACTATTAGTTAAATATGCACTAATTAGTCACAGATGCTGAATGGGCTGGTTTGTGGATTCAAACTGGTTTGTAAACAATCGTCAAAAAATTTGTGAAAGCAGCATTAACCAACAGCAAAATGACATGGTGTAAGAGTGAAAGAGCTCAAGGTGGCACCAGGATAGGACTTACAGTATTCTCACTTCCTTCATGTTGCATGATGTTTTAACTGACATAATATAGTGTGTGCTTGATTTTATAGGTTTAGGTTAAAATTTTCAGATACTGTAATTATCAGGCATTTCTTTAGTATCGCCATTTTAAAAGCATAAATATTACAGGTAACCTTAATATTATTTGAAAAAATACACAATAATTGTACTAGAATTAGAAAAAAAAAAGATAAATATAGCACTGTCACCTTAGAGGACACTGCTGCCACTGCTTAATATCTAATGTCGGAAACCCAAACATTTACATAATATTAAGATAATAATAAAATGAAAATATTGTAAATATCAAATATATGTAAATATGAGTAATACATTAATGAGCACATATCTGCATCATATGAGGTTAACTTAAAAAATTTAATTCTGTAAATAAGATTTTGCAATATCTAATTCTACATAGGACAAAAACAATGGAAAATTTCCAAGCAAATTCAATTTAATCTTTATCAAGCACCAATCAGAGAAAATGTACATTTGTTTGATGTGGGTCATTTAACCTTTCCTGCACTTGTTTCCTTTCATTAGCACCTCTGAAAGTGAAAAGCACCTCAGTGTCACAATCTAATTTCAACATTTCTAAAAGTCTGGCTCTATTTATGTCAGTCAGTCAGACCCACTTTTTTCGATTTCTCTTATTTCATCATTTTTTTCAGTCTCTCCACAAAGTCTAACTTAACTTACCTTCTGCAATCCATGCAAGGCTATATCTCCATTTTTCCCTCCCAATTTATGATTCGCCCGCAGTCTAAGAAGCGCATGTGAAGAAGTGTGTATTTACTGGCCAAGAGTCGGGCTCCCACTGCTAGATTAACACTGTGTCAACCGAGCAGATAGGCAGCATATGGCATGCAGTGCATACAAATTTAACTTAGATGTGCTGATAACTTCCAAAAGAGCTGAACACACACTGTGCTGGACTGGTGGGCTTTTGATGTTACCATGAATATAGAAAGAACTCAAAACTACACCACATATCAGAACAAACATGCTGTTGTTGCAGTAGTAGTATTTTAGTTGAATGCAGCATCAGGATATAGAGTTTAAATTTATCATAACAAAACTATTACACTACATTATATTATATTATATATAATTTATTATATTATTTAATTGACACTTGGAATTGCAAAAATAATGACTTTCCCCAAACACTACCTTTGTCTTCTATTGGTTGTTTAAAAAGATAGCCCCACCCCAAACTCGTGCCATTGGTTGACATCATGTTGTCTGGAACGGGATGCTCAGAAAAACAGAGCAATGTTCTGAAAGCATCACAAGGCCAATGTTTTTGCTCTTAGGGAATGGTTTATGTCTATTTGTCTGCATTAAAATGGGATAGGTGGAAATATTTTAGCACTGAAAAAAAAAATCCCATATTTTCTCAAGAATTCGTATGCTATGTTCACACAACAGGAGTGACAACCTCATTCTATAACCGAACCAAGTGTGCCACACAAGCCCTGAAAAGTGAAGCCAAAGCACCTCGATCACCCCCAGGTGACTTGTTGCAGTATAGGTCATAAAGCCCGCCCTCTCAATGAAATGTAATGGGACAACTAAACAATCATGGGGTGACGTTATGATTGACAGCTGAGATTGACAGCTTCTCTGAGCGAAGTAGTCACTGAGGAACCAACGGACATTTTCAGAAACTTCAGGAGGAGATTTGCGGTTTTAACTTTAATTTCTTTAACTGTTTATTGCACAAAAACTTGTTGATTAGGCGGGAGTGTGGGCGGGACCTTGATATCACGGCTCCACTTCGCGCTCACTACTGCGCAGACTCGAGATCTAGGATGTCAGTGCCATATTTGGACACTGGCGCCTTCACTTAACTCAATGGAAGTTAAGTCACATAAATCAAATAAAATATAAAAGCAAGTTATTTACCAAAACAAACAACGTACGGTATTCAGTGTATATCACAACAGGTATTTAACCTTAAACACACACAAAAAAAAAAACACAATCCATATACCTCAAGACTGCCAAATAATTACTTTTATGCAAATTACATGTGCACATCTCATTAAAGTCAAAACCCCATGTTTTTTTATTAGACCAGGCCTAAATGTGAAGTGAAGCTCAATGCAACTAAATAAATGCAGGGAGCGATGACCCCATGAGACTTCTGAGCGCACACATTCACTGCAACTGTAATTACAAAGCTAATACAGCACCACTACTGTCTATTCATTCTAATTACCTGCCAGTATCAACTGCCCATTTCAATATGTTCTGCTGACAACAATATCCCAATGGATCCACACAGTCCTACAGGATACAGCCAGGAAGACCCATGTTTATTTGCTAAACAATGTTTTAGTCTTTTTGAATTGCATTACTGAATTTAATGTCATAATAGGCAGAACATTTGGGAGGTAGTGAGAAAATATTGTCAATGCTTTGGAAAGTGAAAGATGGCTGATCATTTTATACGGCATGTTTAAATTGAGACTGTAACACTTCAATTGAACAGTCTTCTTGTGTGTGTATACACTCACCTAAAGGATTATTAGGAACACCATACTAATACTGTGTTCGATACCCTTCGCCTTCAGAACTGCCTTAATTCTACGTGGCATTGATTCAACAAGGTGCTGAAAGCATTCTTTAGAAATGTTGGCCCATATTGATAGGATAGCATCTTGCAGTTGATGGAGATTTGTGGGATGCACATCCAGGGCACGAAGCTCCCGTTCCACCACATCCCAAAGATGCTCTATTGGGTTGAGATCTGGTGACTGTGGGGGCCATTTTAGTACAGTGAACTCATTGTCATGTTCATGAAACCAATTTGAAATGATTCGAGCTTTGTGACATGGTGCATTATCCTGCTGGAAGTAGCCATCAGAGGATGGGTACATGGTGGTCATAAAGGGATGGACATGGTCAGAAACAATGCTCAGGTAGGCCGTGGCATTTAAAACAATGCCCAATTGGCACTAAGGGGCCTAAAGTGTGCCAAGAAAACATCCCTCACACCATTACACCACCACCACCAGCCTGCACAGTGGTAACAAGGCATGATGGATCCATGTTCTCATTCTGTTTACGCCAAATTCTGACTCTACCATCTGAATGTCTCAACAGAAATCGAGACTCATCAGACCAGGCAACATTTTTCCAGTCTTCAACTGTCCAATTTTGGTGAGCTTGTGCAAATTGTAGCCTCTTTTTCCTATTTGTAGTGGAGATGAGTGGTACCCGGTGGGGTCTTCTGCTGTTGTAGCCCATCCGCCTCAAGGTTGTGCGTGTTGTGGCTTCACAAATGCTTTGCTGCATACCTCGGTTGTAATGAGTGGTTATTTCAGTCAAAGTTGCTCTTCTATTAGCTTGAATCAGTCGGCACACTCTCCTCTGACCTCTAGCATCAACAAGGCATTTTCGCCCACAGGACTGCCGCATACTGGATGTTTTTCCCTTTTCACACCATTCTTTGTAAACTCTAGAAATGGTTGTGCGTGAAAATCCCAGTAACTGAGCAGACTGTGAAATACTCAGACCGGCCCGTCTGGCACCAACAACCATGCCACGCTCAAAATTGCTTAAATCACCTTTCTTTCCCATTCTGACATTCAGTTTGGAGTTCAGGAGATTGTCTTGACCAGGACCACACCCCTAAATGCATTGAAGCAACTGCCATGTGATTGGTTGATTAGATAATTGCATTAATGAGAAATTGAACAGGTGTTCCTAATAATCCTTTAGGTGAGTGTATATACACACCAAGAGTGAAAATGCATTCTGAATGAATACATGAGAATGATGACAGAATGAGATTAAAAAAAAATGGATGGATGAATGAATAAACAAATGTGATAAAATAATAAATAAAACAAATGATTGCAAAAAAAAAAAAAAAAAGAATTAAAGGGATAGTTCACCCAAAATTTTTTATTGTCGTTATAATTTACCCTTACATTGTTCCAAACCTGTACGAGTTTCTTTCTTCTGTTAAACACAAAGGAGGATATTTTGAACAATGTTGGTAACCAGACAGTTGACGGTAGCCACCGACTTCTTAGCAGTACAACAGTACAAAGAATACAGTACGTTGTCTGGAACAACATAAGGGTGAGTAAATGACAGAAATTTAATTTTTAGTGAACAATCCCCTTTAATGAGTGAATAAATGCAAAAAAAATACAAGAATAAAAAAAAAAAGAAAAAAAAAAAGGAATGAGTGAATGAATGAATGCAATCAAGAATGAATGCATTAATAATGCCAAGAATGATTGATCATTTAAATGAATGCATGAATGATCCAATGAATAATTGATTGATTGATTAAATTAATGATCTATCTAGGGAGGAAAAGCCTTGTTCTGTTGTCAGACAGATACAAATTATCTTCCCAGGCGTAAATAGGAATTCATTAAGTTAAAATAAACACATTGTTTTAATTCAAGACTTTGTGGCGAATATTCTCTCTTGGTGTGAACAAGCTTTTAGATTTAAACTTCAACATAATTATATTCAAGTGAAAGCTCTCCCAAACACAATTAGAAGTGACGCTGTGTGTTTAGTGGGCCTCAGAACAATTGCCCTGCGTGCTGCAGCTACCTTGATGTAATTGACAAAGCTGCTAATTGACTCAACCTTCTCACTGACATCAACCTGTCTAAATTTAGCCATGTAACACACACACTCACTTTCTCTGCTGTAGTAACAATTACAACATTAACTCAATGACTTCAGGAAGTTCCCTAACATAAAAGAAACCGAATACAAATATGTCCCAGTCCCCCCACACACGCTATAGTATCTCAGATTTATAAGATCATAGCCTGAGGCAGAGTGCAGAACAGTGCATTGACATGTATTTGACTGACAAATGAAAACACTGTGTCCAACATGAAATCATACAGCAGAAAACTGAATCTTGTCCTCAGGGCAAACCACCTTTTTTTTGTCATCAGTTGCAGTGATGCCCACAACGCACATATTGTAGAGTGTACTAATATGCCTAAACAAAGGAAAGACTGCAAGAGTCTCGATCTCTTATCACCGTTTCAAAAAGAGCAGTGAGATTAAGAGCCAGTGGAAGAAATACTAGTTAGTCCATACAATGGAAGTCAACAGTAACTAAAACTGTTTGGTTACCAACATTCTTCAAAATACTTTTTTTTTTTGTTCTGCAGAAGTCAGTCATTCAGGTTTGAAATACATCAGTGTATCAATGACATACGAAAGACAAAAAAACTTTTCAGAAGCTAAACTAAAACTAAATATCTTGGATATTTTCAGTTATTGCCAATAACACACGAGTAATACACTAAGATGGAAAAGACCAATTGATCATTTATTCTTTAGTATTTATTAAAACTGAATCACAGACAGAATCCAGCCTGAATTCAATATTCAAAATAAAATAAAATAAAATAAAATTATAATAAAAAATAAATGAATAAAATAAATAATAAAATAAAATAGCGTTTAAAGATTTCATTAACCATGATGGTAACTGGTTGCATTAAATGTGCTGTCATATCTTGGTATGAAGTGTTCTGCCAGAAAAGTACAGCTTCCTTCAGTTTTACCATTACCAAGAACTCAGACAAAACAAAGACAACTACTTTTTTTTAAATAAATACAAATATATATATTTTCTTGTGTTCTACCAGTTTTGTGAAGTTGATGATCTTGTTTTACAAGAAACTGAGAACTTCTAAAAGGTATAAACTACTTGCATACATTCAGAAATAAGTACCAATCTTTGCACTTTGCAGTCTTTTCAAAGACAAAACTCACACATTTCATCTTCCAGTGCAGCATTTGGATGTTTCAGCATGCGGAGACACAGACTCCATTCTGTAATTCAGCCCACATCCAGGTCTTCACGCAAAAGCAACAAAACTCCCAACGAAGCGGCAAACACCCACGCCCCACATCGCTTTATATTCCCTACCTGTAGCCCGCGTCTCCTCAGAATGCTGGACTCATCCATGCCAGAGAAGAGGAGCGCAGACTCTCTCATTCGCACTCTCTTGCTGTGTGTGTGCGCGCGTCTCGCCGCTACTTAGCCATACTGCACCGCACTGCCTCCTCTAGCGCTCCCACGATCCTACAGGCACACTCCATCTGATCCAAGCAGCTGCTAAAGGCTTACATCAGAACTTATCTGATTGGAGGGGGGCCGGTCAGCTGACATGTCGCCCGTTTCACTCTCTTTGAACTTCAGGACAATGTGTGAGCATGTACGTGTTTGAAGAGGAGAGAAGATGTGAGCATGTAAAAGAGAGAGAGCTTGTGAACGCGTGTTTGATTAAAAAGAGCAAGAGAGATAGGGAATGCAGGAGGGGCGAGAGAGGAGTGGAGAAGTAGGGGGTGAAGGCAGGCAGCTAAAATTCAGTATAAAATCCCACGAGGGCTGCCGATTCATCCCCCCACCCCCCAAGCAGCCACGTTCTGTGATGGCTGGAGTGACTGCTTGTGGGGAGAGAAAAGGCAGGAAATCCTGTCGTGCATTGTTTTGCCAGCACTAAACAATGCAGCTGGCATCCTGTGTGTGCGGCCGCCCTCGGTCAATGGTGTTGGCGATTTGATGTCGAGCGGTATTGAGTTTCTATTTGTCTTTCAACTGGAGCTGCAGATAAGGAGTCTGGAGTGAAGGTCAGAAGACTAGGCAGTCATGGCCATGGTGAATTGGGCAGAAAAAAGATGGAACGACTGCACAATGAAAGCACGGGTACACAGGGCATCCTGTAACGTCTAGTTTGTAAGCACTTCCTTCATTATTGTGATGAGCCAAAGCTAACGGGAATAAGGAATGAGATTTCCTTCCCTACCAGCATAAACAATCTTGCACAATAAAACCTTCTCAAAAAGTAGCATCTTTTTGTTAAGGGGGTCATGAATTGAGAAATCAAATTTTCTTTGAGCTTCTGACATAAGAGGTCATCATACTATGAGAATATCCTGTAAGTTTCAGAACTGAAAACTTCCTAGTTAGTCCAAAAACAGCTTTTATTGAAACCAAGCCCAGAGATCAACTCTATTTATGACATCACAAATAGCTGAAAGACCGCCTCTGCAGGAAAAGATCAACGCCTACTTCTACATCATTCCCACTGTAGCCCTGCCCACTGAAGTAGTAGGTAAATAACATGATGTGTACGCTAACATTGGCTCGAGCAACTAAGCGATAAACATGCCTTTGAACAGTGCAAAATGTTGCGCAGTGCCAGGTTGTGGAAAAATACAGTTGCTGCATAACCTTCCTTCTGAAGCTGGATTTGCAGAGAGACTGAAATAGTTTTAAAAAAAAGACGCTTGTGTCCAGGGGTGCATTAGCGCACGGGCTAATGCTTCACTTGAATCATTTTTTAAATAATTATTTGTATATATGGGAATTTGCAGAAGTGACAAGAGCATTAAACCTCCATACAATGCCTATAATGTAGTGCAGTTTTTCCCAACCACTGTGCGTCTATATATTTCGCCATTTTTGTTTTATAAAATTATAGTTAGTAATATGCGCCTATAGGCAGGTGCACAATGCGCATACACTCTGCTTATTACAGCCACAGGGACACGAAGCAGCACACAACATGACCGTTTTTTCCATCGTTAAACTAGCAAAAGTGGATTTGGACACACCCTTAGTGCACCTGCGCCATGCGTTAAAATAGGGCCCTATGTCCATTAAGGCTAACGGGGTTTTTTTGTATTTGAAGAGTAGAGAATATTCTTAGTCTGCTATTTAAATTGCCATTGCAATTGCAGTCTAGTTGAAGCAAGTTTTAAATATCATGTGCATAGCGCTTCATTTTTTGTACCATGACATATCAAAACTGTACAGTGGCAAAAAAAAAAAAAGAACAAAAGTTAAGAAACACTGATGTTGTTTATAAGTGCATCGCTGCTTTGTTTATGTAGCTGCTATAAATTCTGCTGTTCCACAAGCGTGGTGCTACTGAATTTGTATGTTTGTGTCAGTAAATTAAACCAGACTAAACAGTCAACTTCACATTTCTCTTAATCTATTATTTAAACTGTGATTAAATTATATATAGAAAGCGATCAAAGAACACTCCATTTACAATCGCTGGAGCGGTCAATCAAAAAGTGCAAGTTTATCAGTGACTTAGTTCTGGACTCTTGATCAGCTACAATGCTCATCACTGCAACCTTTCAAGCCACAATCTAAATATAAATGCTATAGATCTAAATATAATGCTATAATCAACACTTTCATGATTAGTTATCCTCGAGAGCTATAATAGTAAAAATGTTTTCAAGTTTTCGAGAGTTTCACTTGTAGTACTTTGCTATTTCATATGCAAAGATGTAAAACAAAATGTATAATATATATATATATTATACATTTTGTTTTACATCTTTGCATATGAAATAGCAAAGTACTACAAGTGAAACTCTCGAAAACATTTTTACTATTATAGCTCTCGAGGATAACTAATCATGAAAGTGTTGATATATATATATATATATATATATATATATAGATATATATATATATATCATACTAACATTATAAGTGCACACCAGGAAACATAAAAAAATTAAATAATGCAGTTCATGACCCATATAATCCACTTTAATGCACCACTGCTACAGCCTTCCACATGCAGACAATGTCTTTGGTCATTCAGTCGCGATTTACACTGTTTTTTTGGCATGAGCGTTGCGCTTTTAAAATTGGGTTTAAAATAGTTTGACTTATGTTGGGCTTTAGAGTCAAAAACTAACATTTTGCCACATCTGCCAATGGCTGATGACTTGAGAGAAAATGTACTGGCCATAAATATTTTACCAGCCATGACACTGTATATGCATACACCGATCAGGCATAACATTATGACTAACATTCCTAATATTGTGTGGGCCCCCTGTTTAATGCCAAAACAGCCCTGACCCGTCGAGGCATGGACTCCACTAGACCCCTGAAGGTGTGCTGTGGTATCTGGCACCAACATGTTAGCAGCAGATCCTTTAAGTCCTGTAAGTTGCGAGGTGGGGCCTCCATGGATCAGACTTGTTTGTTCAGCACATCCCACAGATGCTTGATTGGATTGATTATTTTCAATTCAATTTAATTCTGCTTTCATTTTAATTTTAGTTAAAAGTTTGAGTAATTCTGTTATATTGTATTTTATGTTTCTGTTTTATTGTATGATTTTTATGGTTTTAGTTTTTGTTAGCTATAATAACACTGATACCAGTAAAATCTATATATTTAATAATATGCGTCAAATAATGTTCTTAGTTTTTCCTTCCTGTGATGGGGCATCCCAGACAGAAGCTACAATAGTTTACTTTAAAGGTGCAGTATGTAAATGTTAGCGGCATCGAACGGTGAGGTTGTGAATTGCAATCATCCACTCCCACTCACTCCTCCCTTTCGAAACACATAGAGAAGCTACGGGGGCCGACACAGGACAAAAATGTCTTAGTCGGAGAGAGCAGAGTGACTAGCACTCTGTAGAGAAGTTTGTCCATTTAGGGCTACTGTAGAAACATGACATACATAAAATTACGTACAGTTTGTGTAACCAAATAATAACCGGGGTGGAAATTGGACACACTGTGTGACTTATTTAATAAACAGGCCCGAAATACACCGGGATTATTTTGAAATGTCTTTGCTTTATTCAGATCAATTCAGATGACATATTACAATATAAACACCGTAAAGTAAACATTGTCATAATTGATCAGCATTAATTCATAAGCAATCGCTTGGCATAAATCGCTATTCATTGATTGCGAACTGATCTCAAGCTGTCTAAAGCACGAGCCTGTAGAACACACAATAGCGCTTCATGTTTCTAATTCCTGAACGCTGCACGATGTTTTGGCTCGCACATTTATTTAAGGAAATCGTAGCCTTTTGAAGTTTAATAATCACATTAAGCAGTATTGCGATTTATGTTTTTTCATCTCCAAAATATAAGATGCCTTAAATAATCATTAAGACGCTTGCTATGATATTACATTTAAGAAAACTGATCTGCAGGGATTTATTCACACACATGCTCCAAAATACATTTTATAGTTCGCACACATCTATTTTTAGTCGCAGATGCGAATGAAATGGTCACACTATCGAGGCCGTGATGTAGTAGATTTAATGTGGGTGCGGTTCAGGTCACGGTCTTTATGTCAAACAGGTTGGGTAAAAATTAAATTAGTGCTGCTGTCGGATAACGGGTTAAGTACTGTTAAGTACTGCGGGTGTGGGTTTACCAAACAGGAACAGTGTAGAACCCACCTCTGGCTCCGCCACTGATCAGGAGTCAATATAGTGTGATTTCATGGGCAGCTGTAGTCGTATTTTTAAAACATCCATTCACCCAACTTTTTCTCCTGGAGTGTTATACAGCAGTGGAGTCTTATTAACATGTAGAGATGAAACTTTAAGTGACGGACATCGTGCCATTCCCAATCGTCAATTTCACAGTCTGCTGTGTATTTTTTTCTTGCTCACCCTCTCTCACACGTTCTCTCACCTTCCCACACACACACACACTCTCTCGCTCCAACACACTCACAAACCCTCAGTCTTTCTCACTCATTCATTTCAATTCACCATGACTGCCATGTGAATATTAAGTGGGTTCCCCCCAGTTCTCCTTGTTTCTCCAGCGAAGCTTGAACGATGTTATGGAGCAGCACAAAAGAGATCGACAGTTACCTGCAGAACATGTACGAAAACGATTCTAGAAGGTCAAACGTGTAAAAATGTAATAAACTCTTCTTCGTCATCTCATCTACCACAGTTTGCTTACAGTAGACCGGGGTCATTTGGTGAGAGGATGATAAAATATGCAATCTGTCGCTGGCATTTTAAAATTCTCCAAACTGAGAGAGAGCTTGTATTAAAATATGTCTCCTCTCTGTAAAGGAACAATTGTAGAAGATTATCCTGGGAGAATTAGTCCCAATTCAGCAAGTATTGTGAACAGAAGTAGCAGAAGAGAACAATTACAACATTTCCTTTTAAAGTTAAAGCAAAAGACGACCAGTGCCTGTTAAGTACTTGTCATTTCTCATTCGGTTTTGGAAACGCTCCCTGTGGCGGCGTATAAATGCAAACACTGAACTTTCTCAAGTATTTCAAGGAAATGGTTTTCGACAACAAAGCTTTTCCACACAGGAATTAAAAAAACATAATTGGCTGGAAACAAATTCATTGACAAAAGTGAAAACTCACACCATCACCCTTATTGTAGAACTGCAGGAAACACATTCAATGAGGAACCCAACCGCTGAAACAACCGCTTAACGTGATTTACCCAAGTACAACTTGTTCCTGGATCAACATCTTTGTTGGTTCTGGAGCATCATAGGGTCCTATAGTAAAGGATAGGTTTGACCATACGTTCTCACACCCAGTTCTAGACGCTTGGTCAGGATACCTTGGCATCACTATTTAATGCACACGGTACACCACCGTATTTAGTTTTTTGTTTGCTTTATGTGTCAGATCAAAATGCATTTAATTTGTTGGATGCATTTGTAAAAAGTAGATAGGACTTTATATAAAGGAATACTTTCATAGATATTGTAAAGCACCTAACCCCACCCCTTGCCTAAACCCAACGTTTTCTAAAACCATACAATATCTTTATGTGAAGAACAGGGTGGAACTTAAGGTTTTAATTACCATAAATGATCAATGAGGTTGGTTCTCCTGTATCAAACAAGTACGGTTCAGCATGTTCTTCATGTATGCGAGTTGATCAATGTTTTTATGAATAAAGGCCTAAATTAAATCTGTTCATATAAATTCATCATATAAATCAATATCTATACATCATATGGCTTACTTTTGCAATTTCTCTATCAACTTTTAGAAGCATCTTCTTACTTTAGAAGTTTAAGGTGAATGGGCTTTCAATGGAGGAAATCTGTCCAAAGATGAAAAAACACTCATGGGTTTGGAAAATTTCCATTGTTTGGGTGAACTATTTAAGTTAAAGGTGGGGTAAGTGCTTTCTGGTAACCGATGTTGATATTTCAAATCACCAAAACAAACACGCCCCTATTTTGATAGCTCCGCCCCACACATATGTAACCCAGGCAACGACTAAGACGGAATCTGTGTGTTACTATGGTAATCCAGGTCGAATGTTCAATGAAAAAGTCATCCCTTCCATCCCAAAAACACAAACAGTTCTCACGAACAACTTGATAGCACGAGCACGACAGTTTAACTAACGAACATATTACAATTATGACAAGATTAGAGGGTTATATCGATCAGGAAAACACAAACAGTTCTCATGAACAACTCGATAACACGAGCACGACAGTCTAACTAACAAACATATTACAATGACAAGATTAGAGGGTTATATCGATAACGAAAAGAGGAACCAAAGGAAACGAACATATATTAGGAGTATATTATCTTACTTTTCGGACATATTTTGGGAGCTGACGCTTGAAACAGACAGTGAGGAGGTTTAGATGCTCTAGGCTTATCAGGTGTGGAAATGAATGGGTCTTTATCATCGCTGAAGTGAACGACAATACGATCGCAAATGGACAAACAAGTGAATAAGACACACGAGCATATTCAAGCAAAAGCCAGCATATAATTAGTTCTGTGAAACAAAACAAAACCAATGTTACTCGCCTATCGAGAAGAAATAAAAGCAACCTCGGCCTTCCCACTCCTTGAGTTCTCTCCAGCGCTGGAAAGCTGATACTTCTTGCCTGATCGTAAGCCTTCTTTTGTTCCACAGACATCTTCCACTTTAGTTTTTTATCTGCCATCGGTCTCTTTCTGCCATCGATCTGCCATCTCTCTCTTTGCATCGTTTGGCTAATGTCCGTCCTGTGTGTCGTGTCTTTTTAATAATGACGTGCACTGAGCGCTCTCTTCGCCCCATCATTAGTAGACACGCCCCTTACTGCTGATTGGCTACAAGTTTGTTTTGGAACTCGGCCAGAGACACTTTTCTAATGCATTTTTGAAATATCACTTACCCCACCTTTAACTTGGAAAGCCCTAAAAAAAAAATTTCCAATACACATTAAAATATGTTTTGTTCCCTCAAATTCCTGGTAGATGACGTATGACCATTCTGTGGACAAAATCCATCCTCCTCTATTTAAGGTGAATGGGAATGCTAACAGAGAGCCCTTCTCCAGGTGTAAAATCTCATCTCAACTCTAAAGATTTGTTATAAGGTCTAGTAAGAACAGAGGAGGTTAGGATTAGGGTTGTGGATATGGTTATAATTGTTTGATAGGAAGTTCCAAGACCAACAAAGGATGTTTTGTACTTAAATCACATTGTGCATGTGCATCCTGTCTGATACTGATGAGGATTGGGGACGAGGAAAATGGGCAGCATTGAGGTCATTGCAGGTGAGGTAGGGGGCTTTGGCCAACGTTCATGACAGGATGTGAGAGACCTCTTTGTTCTCAGTGGGTGGGAGACTTGAGAGGCTTCCATATGGAAGATGGACATGAGAGAGAGAGTCTAAAGGAAATGGAGAGATAGAGAAAGAGACGTAGAGTGGAAAGGGGCTTCAGAGGTGAGGGCAGAGGGGCCTGTGGTGAAGGTTGATTGAGTGACCTGTGAGGTCGAGCTCCGTTCTAGCCCATCTGAGTCTGTCAGGGACGTAAGGATATGAGCCATTGGCCTGCAGAGACCAAATACACACAGAGAATGCTGCTTCACAGACCTGAAACCATTCCAGGCACAGTCTGTCCCACCAGGCCTGATAAAAGCACGCTTTTACTGACACATCAAACAGCAAGGGCAAACCTGCCGGCCACCACAGAGCACCTGCAGTATGAGTATCATATCAAAGCAAATAGTGATGTCATGCAATAGAATCATGGTCTCAGTAGTTCATATTATTGTATTAAAACAACATGCCACAATTTTTGACTTTTGATTTAACAATATAAAATTAAGCAACTTATAAGTGATAAACACAATGACGCAAATGCAGTTTTTAACTGGCCATTAAGTTTTCTAAAACCCATCCCATTAAATTAGATTCAAGCTTAAGTTTATTTAAACTTTGGGGGTAGGCTTGGTTCATTTTTGTAAATCATATATTTGGTCATATATTTCTATTTATACGTTACAGAATTAGAATTCAGCTTTGCCATCTCAGGAATAAATTACATTTTAAAATATATTACAATTTTAAATGGTAAAAATATTTCACAATTTTTACTGTATTTTTGATGAAATAAATGTAACCTTAGTGAGTATAAGACACTGATTTCAAAACCGTTAAACAATCTTAATTACATACTTTTGACCGGTAGTGTATATACGTATAGTTATATTAGTGCATATAAATGAAAATGATTAAATATTCTTCATTGTGTTCTTCACAAAAACAGTGTGGAAAGCCCATTCATAAAAAAAGAACATTTAAAAAAAATTCAGACTTCTGACCAAATTAAATGTATAGTTAATGTAAGTAATGCAAGTAAATGTATAGTTATGTAAGTGAGTTAAATATAAATATACTATATATTTATACTATATACTAATTACAGTAGGTGCAATGTGTACTTGCCTACAACATTTTTATTGCACTTGTTCCAATTATATCATCTCACCATCTTGTAACACTTTGAAGGTTGTAAAATATGACAAACAATGTCATATTTCACCTGATGGTTAATGCAGTGATATTTCAACAGAAAACCATTTCAAAATGGAACGGACCAGTGAGTCAAGGGTTCAACATCCCAACTGCTCCCACTTCATCAGAAAGACAGTTCCCATTTAACTGCCGTCTCCCTGTGTACACACTGACATGCAGCATGTCTGTAATTCAATTCGGGTTTACTAAACGAGGCTTTCACCTCTCATAGCCCTCCTGAGATGATTTTGAAGGTCAAGGGAAACAGATATATGTACCACTGCAAAATGCGACAAGAAAGGATAGCAATACTCAGAAGGTTCTTTTGGGTTCTACTTAAAAAATTGAACATTAAACACAAGTAGTCGACCTCTAGTTTCCAATGTCAAATGTTGATATATCCAGAGAGGTGGGTGGCAAATGGCCAATATAATGTTGATGTAAACTAATGGTCAAAAGTTTAATATATTAATGGAATTATTAAGATTTTTAAATGTTTGTTTTTAGTCTCTTATGCCCACCAGGGCTACATTTATTTGATAATCATTCTAATAAGCAGATTTAGTGCTAAATTATTTTCTGTTCTTTTTGATGCTCAATTATTAATAATGGCTCTTATCAATGTTGAAAAAGTTTTGCTGACTAACATTGTTGTGGAAACTGTGATAATTTTTTTCAGGATTATTTGATGAACAGAAAGTTCAATGAACAGTATTTAAACTAGAAATCTTCTATAACACAAATGAATGAATTAATACATTTACTAGGGCTGTCAAGCGATTTAAAATTTTTAAACTAATAAATTACACGATGTGACGAATAAATCGAATTAATCATAAATTACTCGCACATCAAATTTGGCTGAGAAATTACCCCCAAAAGATAAAATCATGATTGTGTTAAATGAGAAAAGCATTAAATAGACATTACATAGAGTAGCTTTAGAAAGAAATATTGTATTTGATTCAATATAGAATTTATTACACAAGGTTTGAAACGACATGAGTAAATCTAAATAAACAGAATTTATACTTTTGGGCAAACTATACCTAAAATATGAAACTTTTTTTTAATGAAGTGATACTCTAAATAAGAAACTAAAACTACCAGTACGTAAATGTCTAAACAAGTAAGTCATTGACTCATTGGGTCCTATTTTAACAGTTGGCACAGCGAATCCACTTTTACTAGTTTAATGATGGAAAAAACAGTCGCCGTTCCAGGCACATGGTCTAAAAGGGTTGAACCTAGTCTCTTAATGAGCCATGGCTGTGTTTTGGGCATAACGTGCAATAAATGTGTGTTCACCATGGTGCATTTGTATATAATAAAGAGTATAAACTATATATAATCGCATGTTAGTAAGATGTAAGTCAACATTTGAACAGCTTTAAAAGTTTTTTTTTTTTTTTTTAAACCCAAAACTTGCATTTAAAAGTGTAATTCTGCAATTTCTCTAAAAAAATATCCTGTTGTCACTGGCGCTCAATGAATTCTGGGGTAGGCAAGGCCGCGAAGGATCCATCTTTTGTATGCTTCATTGCCTCGGAAATGAAGGACGCATTTCGAGGCTACATTTGAAGGAGCCTTCGAATTGGGAGAGCCATCGTTGTGCCGCTGTGAAGCAATCTGCTTTCGAAGGATGCAGCCTCTGAATTGGGCCGCAGCTCATTGATTCGCTTAATATGCAAATTAATTCAGAAACTAAACAACAGGTGTGTTCGTCTTGAAGCAGAACTGTGCAGATCGATCAGTGTACGACAAATGTACCACTGTGCAAGAACGATTCGAAAGCATACAGAGCCATCTGCTTTCTAACTGTTCTCACGGTACTTTAATGTCATACGCTGATAGGTCAGCACAGTGCCGCTTCAAGTCAAACACACCTACTGTGTTGCACGGTACAACAGAACAACAGTTCTGCTGTGGATTCATTGGTAGGCTAATATTTTCATTGGCAAAATTTGAGCAAAAACACACAATATTGTGTCTAAAATATACCACAATATATACTTCTTATTTATTGAACTGTTGTAAATCAAGATCACATTTGCAATTGTGCTATCCAGAACAAAAACAGCACACGTGTGATATTGCGGTCGTTGCTTGTGTGAATTGCTTAACTATATGATATAAATATGAGACAAAAACTCATACAGGGGCATTTTTGCCCTGATATCTTGAATTTTAGGTGCATTCTAACTGCATTATATAGGCTACATAACACAGTGAGTTGTTGCCCAGCATCATATTAGTCATTGATCAACTGTATGTAATGTAAGAAGACCTACATAGGTCTGGAGGCAGTGTTAATTGTGTTAAATCATTTAATCGCTTCATTTTCCTTAACTAATTAATTAAATTACCATGTTAAATCGACAGGCCTAGTATTTACTGTCAATCAATTTAATTCATCCCTTAATCAGCAAAAACTGTTTTCAACATTGATAAGAAATGTTTCTTGAGCAGCAAATCAGCATATTAGAATGATTTCTGAAGGATCACGTAAAACTGAAAACTGTGATGACTACTGAAAATTCAGCTATAATTTAAAATTAGGAAAATAATTTAAAATGATACCTCACAACAACTTAAAAGCACAAATGTAAAACCTGAAAAGTCGTTGTTCGAGTGACGTTATTCTTCCTGCCTTGCGGTTCTGGCTCTAGAAAACAAACTAAGACAAAAGACACTGTTATCAGTAAAGGACATCTCTGGCCAAAATAATGAAGAGGGTCTCGCGGCCACAAAGCCTCAACATCAGGATTATGATGTCTTATCTCCATATCTGGCCAGGAGGAGCTGTATTGATTTCCTGTCAAAGTTAATCATACTCAGGACAGACGAGATGCCATGACAGAAGCAGGTTAAATCTTCATGCTGATCTTAGATCAGATTTTTGGCTCTCTCTTACAGCGGATATGGCTAAGATTTGTTTGGCTCAACGGGTCCAAAATCAGCATGACAACACAAGCGGTTCATTGTACACCATGACGAGCTGTAATGCTTGCTGAAGGGAGAAATAGACTGAGGTGGAGGAGAGGAGAGGAAGAACCCACATGAAGTCAGGGTCTGCTGCCTTTTTTGAGGACTTTGCACTAGTACTATTGCAAACAGATAAACAATTAAAGTGCTAGAAAATGCTTTAAACTCACACAGATGGTGAAGTAAACATGTGAGATGTGTCTCAGCAAACCACTATGACCAGCTTCTCTTAGATTTAAGCCAAGAAATACAACACCAAAAAGTATATAAAATCTACAAAAGCAAAACATTTATTAGACATAATTTTTGTAAGACAACTGTAGACATCAAGTCATTTTACCATAACAACTGTAACTGTAATTTCTACAGATATGCACCTATACATATTTGATTTATTATTTTTTTTAAATCATCTGAAACTTGCTGTCACATGTATGTGTACACATGTATATATAACGCAATTAACGGCAAGCATGCTAAACAAGTTTAAGCACATCCGAGTTTATTTGTAAAGCACATTTCATGCTTTTACACTGCGGTGTAGTTTCAAAGCACAAGACGAAGGTGCAGGAATCCAAGGAAACTTTTATTTAAATCCACCAAATGAAATCCACAAATAATATAGGTAGGTGACCAAGGTGGCTTTGGCAGGACAGGAAGCCACCAGGGTGGCGTCGGTTGCACAGGCTACTTTGACAGTTCAGGGGCGGTCCCCGTGGCTGTGACAAGGACGCAAGAAGGAAAAAATTACAGGGGTGTGTGCTGCCCAAACACACACAATAGCCATAGCTTGGCCCAGTGGCTTGAACTAGCTCCTGACTGAGCACTGGGGCATGAGCGGGCTCCTGGCAGAGCTCTGGAGCTGGGGCGGACTCTGGAGTGGGCTCATGGGCTGGAGCGGACTCATGGGCTGGAGCGGACTCTGGAGCGGGCTCATGGGCTGGAGCGGACTCTGGAATTTCTCTCTAGAACGGACTCTGGAATTTCATCATTGGGAACGGACTCTGGAATTTCATAATTGGGAACAGACTCTGGAATTTCTCTCTCTGGAATGGACCCGGGAATTTCTCTCTCTGGAACAGACCCGGGAACTTCTCTCTCTGGAACAATCATGGGCTGGAGCAGACTCTGGAATTTCTCTCTGGAATGGACTCTTCAGATTAAAGGCAGAAGGTCTGGACTCTATCGCAGCTTTCATTGGTCAAGGACAGCCCAAGAGGACGTTTGACTTATATGTAACGCAAAACAAATCAGAGTTAGTTTTGTTCTGTATCATGTTTAGGGGTGTGAAAAACTCACTACAATAACAGACCAGTGTGCATCTATAAATTATTCATTCAAGAACGTTGTGCAAGTTTACTGCAACAATGGAACTGCGAACTTCACATACTTTTGAAAATCCGTTTAGTTGATCCTGGTAAGCGCTCATTGTCACATTTGTAAAAACGCCGTCATTCTTCTACGAGGGAGCTTGGCGTCACAGCATTTGTTTCCAAGCGGACCGTTAAAGAACGCAACACACACGCAACACACACGACAACATCCTGTAGAATTCAACCAATCAGATGATGACTTCGAAACTCCTGACGTGTTTCCAGATAAGTGTGCCATATGCATCAGACATTCAACCAAACGGTCAGTGGGCATGACGTCTGAGGCTGAGACTAGCTCCGAGGTAGCTGACTGCATTGTGCCAAATGTAAAGTTTGGTGGAGGTGGGATTATGGTGTGGGGCTGTTTTTCAGGGGTTAGGCTTGGCCCCTTAGTTCCAGTAAAAGGAACTCTTAATGCTTCAGCATACCAAGACATTTTGGACAATTTCAGGCTCCTAGCATTGTGGGAACAGTTTGGGGATGGCCCCTTTCTGTTCCAACATGACTGCGCACCAGTGCACAAAGTAAGGTCCATAAAGACATGGATGAGCGAGTTTGGTGTGGAGGAACTTGACTGGCCTGCACAGAGTCCTGACCTCAACCCGATAGAACACCTTTGAGATGAATTAGAGCGGAGACTGCGAGCCAGGCCTTCTCATCCAATATCAGTGCCTGACCTCACAAAATGCCCTTCTAGAAGAATGATCAAAAATTCTTACAAACACACTCCTAAACCTTATGGAAAGCCTTCCCAGAAGAGTTGAAGCTGTTATAGCTGCAAAGGGTGGGCCAACTCCATATTAAACCCTACGGATTAAGAATGGGATGTCATTAAAGTTCATGTGCATGTAAAGGCAGGCATCCCAAAAATTATATATACATACAGTACAAAACAGCCCTGACGCGTCGAGGCATGGACTCCACTAGACCCCTGAAGGTGTGCTGTGGTATCTGGCATCAAGATGTTAGCAGCAGAACCTTTAAGTCCTGTAAGTTGTGAGGTGGGGCCTCCATGGATCAGACTTGTTTGTTCAGCACATCCAACAGATGCTAGATTGGATTGAGATCTGGGGAATTTGGAGGCCAAGTCAACACCTCAAACTCGTTGTTGTGATCCTCAAACCATTCCTGAATCATTTTTGCTTTGTGGCAGGGTGCATTAACCTGCTGAAAGAGGCCACAGCCACCAGGGATTATCATTTTCATGAAAGGGTGTACATAGTCTGCAACAATGCTTAGGTAGGTGGTATGTGTCAAAGTCACATCCACATGGATGGCATGACCCAAGTTTTCCCAGCAGAAAAGTGCCCAAAGCATCACACTGCCTTCGCCAGCTTGCCTTCTTCCCATAGTGCATCCTGGCCAGCCATCCACGTGATGTAAAAGAAAACGTGATTCATCAGACCAGGCCACCTTCTTCCATTACTCCGTGGTCCAGTTCTGATGCTCACATGCCCACTGTTGGCGCTTTCGGAGGTGGACAGGGGTCATCATGGGCACCCTGACTGGTCTGCGGCTATGCAGCCCCATACGCAACAAACTGCGATGCACTGTGTATTCTGACACTTGAGAATAGTTACTTGACATTATGAGAACCAGCATTAACTTCTTGAGCAATTTGAGCTACAGTAGCTTGTCTGTTTGATCGGAACCCACAGGCCAGTCTTCGCTCCCCACATGCATCAAAGAGCCCTGGCCACTTATGACCCTGTCTCCGGTTCACCACGGTTCCTTCCTTGGACCACTTTTGATAGATACGGACCACTGCAGACAGGGAACACCCTACAAAAACAGTTTTGGAGATGCTCTGACCCAGTCGTCTAGCCATCACAATTTGGCCCTTGTCAAACACTCAAATGCTTATGCTTGCCCATTTTTCTAACACATAAACTTTGAGGACAAAATGTTCACTTGCTGCCTAATATATCCCACCCACTAACAGGTGCTGTGATGAAGAGATAATCAGTGTTATTCACTTCACCTGTCATCATCACCTATTCATAATAAGATGATTCATAAATGTCATAATGTTATGCCTGATCGAGAGATAAAAATCATTTAGTTCAGTTAGTAACAAGAGACACTACCAATTAAAAACTGAAAGCACAGTGTGAGCCGAACAAGAGTTGCAGGCAGCACAGACCAGCAGCAGGAGTCAGATTTCATTCATCACAAGAGCGAGGAGCTGAATGACAAGATGACGGCGGAAGATTTGGTTTCAACACAAAAAGTAAAAGCGTTTGTCAATGTTTGTCATTGTACTGTTTTATTGTTGTGTTTTTCCATTAAGAATAACAATGAACCCACCATTCAAGCAACCCACCCCCAGATTGGCGCCATTTCTAAAGTGAAAGTAAAATGTGCACGGCCATTCATGATGGTGCGTGTCCACTGGTGCGGAGCAGATCGAGCGTTTTCAGTCAATTCCTTATGGTGCCAAAGGAATTAATTGAAAACACTCGATCTGCTTCGCACCATTATGAATGCCTGTGCAGTCGTGCGCATTTTTAAATTATTATGATTAGGCTACTTTTATTATTAAATTAATGTTACAATTCATATGCCCTGCAATATTTCACAGCGCATCAACGCATAACCGATGCGCTGCTATGATATAAAGATTAGTTAGATTAGCTTACTCCTCATTTAAAAAAACAACTTGTTTAACACAAAATACTTCTCGATTCACGAAAATACTATTTTTTCACAATGGGCCACAAGTGAAATATTAAGAAAATAAATGTGATTAATCTCTCATCGTCTCTAAGAGAATATGCGCCGTTAATGCAGTGTCAGATTGCCATAAACTCGGTTAGTTTTTACTTTCACTTTCTGTAGTGAATAATTGACTGGCGTTTGAGACTTCTTCACCGGCATAACTCTGGCGCAAAGTTAGCACATTGTATATAATATCCACTGGCCCACCCTCATGGTTTAAGATGCAAATATTTTCAATATTGCGATGTGGCATATTTCTTTATGGTCACCCAAAATGACGGACAAACAATTTTGAGAGCATAATTTCCCGTGATAACAAAATGAAGTAGGATAAATTATCAAATAAAATGACTAAATTATTAATTATTTAAATGAAAAAAGAAGGTAAATAAACAAGTAAAATTAAACTAGTTTGCTTACTTTCTGGAAATACTTTGCTGATGCGGGTAGGCCTACATGTATGTATGTATGTATGTATGTATGTATGCATGTATGCATGCATGTTATATACACACACACACAAATACAGTTGTTTGATATTAGATATTTAATTAATCTTACAGTTATTATTTAATCAAATTTAACAATGTAATATTTATGAAGTCTCAAAATAAAAATCCATTTATCACTATACATTATAGTGTTGTGATGACTAAATTCACAAAATGGTATAGAATTTTAATATTGTCTCCTTATTTGTTGTTGGCATAACATAAAAAAATAAAATAAAATAAAAAAAATGGGCTTAGAAGTCTCAATTAGAATTTTAATATTGGTGCACCCCTAGTTCTAGCAAAACACTAAAACCATGGAAACTTTGAAGGAGATCCTGTATTAATTATGTATAGTTTTACAGTATAATAAGAGTATATGTAATAATTATGTAATAATAAGTGTAGTCACTTTTGGTTGAAAATATTTTTAACATTCAACAAATCTTTGTAAGGTTAGATGAATATACTTCTATCCAAACATCTCTTTATAGCCCAGACAGGACTTATGGGAACTGATGAAAATGTCCTCTGGGGGGAACTTTAACTCCGGTGACTCACTGTGACTCCCGCAGTGTCATAATGAATAAATAATCCCTTTGTAGTCGTCATTTGTATTCTACCCTGTGCGACTACCGCTGGATACTAATAAAAACTGCAATCGCCCTGAGCAGACCTGCCGATAGAACACAGAGTCGATTCAAAATCTTTCTAACAAATTGCATAATTCATCAGCTTCAGCTATGACAGTGTAAGGTCTGATGGGACAATTTGATTTATGAGAGAAGATTTTTATGAGATTTTGTTAGATCATTCGTACAATTTATATCACTGTATATTCACCACATGATTTAAAAATTCCAACACCAAACAGACTAACTAGACCAGGGGTGCCCAATCCTCTTCCTGGAGATCTACCTCCCTGCAGACAGAGTTCAGATCCAACCCCAAATCAACACAATGGTCTGTAATTATCAAATGCTCCTGAAAATTTTAATTAGCTGGTTCAGTTTTGTTTGATCAGGGTTGGAGCTAAACTTCGCAGAAAGGTACATCTCCAAGAAAAGGATTAGGCACTCCTAAACAAACTATAGTCTACTTTGTAAACTGTGCTGCAGATGGGCTCTTCCAGGATAGACAGAATGTAAACTGTAATGAGAGTGAAGTAATTTTGATGGGACACGCACATGTAAATCCAGTGTAAATACTGTGCGACTGAAGGTCGTTTAAGGTTGCTAAGCCATGTTGCTACTCTGCACACTTATATAGTATTCAACTGTACGTTCATCCATTCACATTTAAAATGCATAGAAATGGCTGTTCAGTCAAGTGTTAAACGATGTGAAGCTATTAGTGAAGTTAAAATTGAAGCTACATGTATTTTTATACTGATGCGCAAAAAAAAAATTAGAAAAAAAAAAAGGATTCTGACTAACTTAAGCACATCTGATTGGCCATTGTATCACACACTCAAAAGATACTTCTGTGATTGGCTACAAAGCTCAATGCCGCAAAACGCGTTGTAAATAGAAACCTCTGATGATCTTCACAGAGCGCTTAAACACTCAAGGGAGCGTTTCAAAGCAGCCAGCAGAACGGCAGGTATCATCACATTAAATAGTCAAATATGTCTTCAGCAGGACAAGGATTCATTTTGGCGGCCGCCAAAATATTTTCAATGCAGGAAAAACCCTGGATTGTTATAACATTTTTTAGCAAGCATCATGAGACTTATTGATTCCTTTAAATACCATTGAAATCATGACAGCAGAAACTATTTGATTAACAATTCTTCTGGGGATTTTCAGGTTTTAAGTGTTTCCTGTAGAGAATATAAACACAAGCACCACCATAATACCTCTAGACAAATATATTTCTGCTGAAGGACAATCCATTTTTTCTTGTTTTGTCTATTACATGTTTCTCCTCAGAGTTCCTGTGAAGAGGACTCGATAAAAAGTAGAAAGCATAGTAAACACAAAATCCCCTTGATATAAATTGAGAGATATCCACCATGATCATTGCAGAAAAAAACCAACAAAAACACATTTTATCTTATCCCAACTGACTCCAACAACACATACAGTTTACAAAGTTCCTGAATATCCAAACAGACCAAAGCAAAAACCCATATACCCTCCACATGAGGTTTACAAAGGGAAAAAAGATAAGCTCCCTCTGTGTGTGAGGAATATCTTTCCAAGGTCACATATGAATCGTCCGCCTACTCCACAGGCACTCATTTTCACTAAACAGCGTTAACATTCCTAAGACATACTCCTTCCCTTTGTATTTTGCAGGAGGGGGAACATCCAAAAAGATAGCACGGGAATGGCGCGGGGGAAAAGGCCATTAGCAATTCAATGGGAGTCGATGCAAAGCGGGAAGGCCCAGCCATCATTGATTTTCAGGGAGGCTGATTTAGAAGCAGGGTCATGTAAACGTCCTGATAAAGCCAAAGCAGCTGAGATGATACCAAAGACAGAGAGACGCACACAATTCCATTAACAATTATTTTAGTAGTTCTGAAAAAGCAACAGCATATACACACAAAATCACAGGAGAATTCTGCCATTTAACTGGAAATGATGCACAATTCTCTCTTTTTTTCTTTACATATAACATATTATGTGGAAAATTGTTGATTGTGATGGAAATAACACCACAACTGCGGGAAAGTACAATGTGTAAATATAATTTTTCACACAATGAATATTTAAGTGGTTAAGTTTGATTATTTTAATCTTTTTTTTAAATTATCATACTATTTAAAATGCAATTCATTACTTTATGATAGATTTTTAGTATGAATTTGGAAAGGGGTAAAGCAAATCAAATCTATGCAAAAAAAGGCACTTGAAATAGCATAAATTATGACCGCATGGTGAAATGTTTCCAAGACAGTTTAATAAAAATCAATCCTCGGAGCATAGTTGCAGAAATACCCATGAACAACCAATCAGTAATTACACTTCAGTCTCTCAACACGGTAACTGTTCCCGCATTACTTCAAGACATGATGAAAATAATTGCTGCAGTTCAGTGAGTAAGTTAAAAAACAGTCAGTTTAGTGACTTTGTGATCCATTAGACTGATTGAGAGCCTTTTTGACTGATTCATTAAAATTACATTCAAGTCATAATAAAGAGTCATATTAAATTCATACTGCAACACATACTGCTCACATGTTGGATAAGACTATTACTTTTGTGTTATGCTGTAAATGGAAGCAGTGTACTGTAATACAGTGTTCTGTCCAAATAGGAGGAAAAATGTAATTCACAAAAAACATACAAGAATCAGTAATGGGAACAAACATCATTAGAAGCATTCGTTCTGCTTCTATTAATTTATTTTTACAGAAGTGTTTCTGAAAAAAAGTTGGTCCTTGTTTTCCAAACCTAAGCAGCATACCCAGTACAGGGAACAAGCAATATGGTTTTAACTGGTTATCTAAGCTGGTCAAAGGCTGTTTATTTCAGCAGGGGAGAGAGAGACTCAGGAGGCTCCAATGAAAGCAGATCGGATACACCCGGTAAGTAAATGACATTCTGTTTGTTTCAGCATTGACCCTGCTCTCTGTGGTCATTAATTTCAATCAGGCGCCCAACATGGAACCTGGACCTCTGTTTGCCATGGCTCAGGAGAGGCAAATAAGACATGGCAGGTTCTCAGGATATCTTCACAGCATCCAGCTCAGCACAGACGAAAGTAATGAAAAAAGAAAAAAGAAAAGAAAAAAAAAAAACTATTCCTGAATATATTTGTTCCAAAATACACAATGCAGCCATACTACAATTTCAGTGGTTACTCATAGACAATGCAAGGTCTTGCAGACAAACTAGAGTATATTTTTTACTACTAGGTCAACAAAAATGGTGTTATGACACAAAATTTGGAAAAAAGTGGGAAAATTGGTCCTCATTGAATGATTGTGAGTAGACTGTGATTTTTAAAGGTTTATTTCACGCTAGGGGTTGCACCGACTAGTCGACTAATCGACTTTAATGCTCTGCCATGACGCTTTAAGCTTGACGTCGACTAGTCGCTGGCCTTTAGAGGGCGCAACAGGATAAGCCATTTCCTGACACGCAGGCTCTGTTTCCAACTGTTAAAAATGACAAAAAAATACATACTCCGAGAGCTCTTCACAAGACATGTTTGATTATACCATCTGGATGCTCAAAATTGATTGGGCTTATTGTACACCTGTGTGTACACCGTTCTAAACTAATGCGCGCTGCATTGTAATACACACACATAGCTTGCGCGCACCTCACACAAAACTATTCAGTAGCAATTTTTTTATTGTCAGCACTGTTCTGTGATTCATCAATAAACTGAAGTTATAGCATATATTTCTTAGTAACTAAAACTCACAGCTTCACTATTAGTAGAGAGACGCTGGCAGGTAGAATTAATTAACACGCAATCGCTCTCTCATTAATGCATTCATATAAATGTCAGCTTTATTGTGCTACTTATCTGCATCTGATTCAGAACCAGCAGAAATCTGTGAGCAATATAACGACCCAAAGACAAAAGAACTGATACAAAAGCTGTTATGTAGGAGCAATACCTTTTGAGCAGCACTGTGTCATATGCCATAGCTGTCCTGTGCACAAGAAAACCCGTATTTGCGTCTCAGCTCAAGTTTCAGGGTTATTTGTTCATTAATGACGTCATCAGTGACTAGTAGCATGTTTCATCACATAAATGTTGACTTTAAAAAAAAAATAAAAAAAACGTAAGTCGTTCAACCCCTATTCACGCAAAAAATATCATCACCCTCATGTCATTCCATTCATATCATTCCAACTCTATAAGACTTTCGTCCATCTTCAGAACACAAATTAAGATATTTTAATATTCTTTCATTTTTGTCCATCTATTGAAAATCCATGGAATCAAAGTTAATTATAGAAGTAATCAATGCATTATCAATCAATATATTATATAAAATCAACGCTTCTGAAGAGATACTTAATTATAAAATCACTTTATATGATGAGCAAATAAACAGAAGCTCAACATGAATGCTTGACAGACACAAACAAACACATAATTAGCTAATCGTGAACTACCTCATTCAACCAAGCGCTATTACTTACCAGAGTTTCTTGTTAGTTAATAGTAGTTACTAGAATGTTAATATTGTGTTACTCAATTGTTCCTGTGTAGGTATTCATTAATGACCGAACAGTATTCTTCCAAGTGTTACCAACAATTTTACTGATCCAGCAAGAAGACTACTTCTCCAAAATGCTACGATCCTGAATTTCTTTGCACTACGCAATATTGCTCTTTGCAATAGAGTCGTATAGAGTACTTTTATGGTACTGGTTTGACAGCCTCTAGTCAACACTTTCATTGTACGTAATAGAGAAGCCTGGACATTCTGAGGAATAACTGTCCTCATATTTAGTATGTCACCATCCGATGGTTTCAACAATGATGCAGACCATAGACAACAAGAGATGATTTTTCATGGCAACAGAGGTGTGATGTAAATTCATAAAAGCTGGAAATATGTTTGATACCACAAAGTGTCATTCAATTTGTTTGGATATAACCCACCCCATAGAAAAAAACAGTAAAATTAAAGTTTCAGAAAGTAACAGATTAGGTTTTATATATTTTTCTCATTCATTCCTGGCTCTATTTTTCTTATTCTTCTTTCAATTAGTCTGAACATGTTAATCATCCTCAGTCCATAAGACTTTATTCCAATTCAAACTAAATTCCTGGTTCTTTTTGTGTGTGTGTGTTGGTGTCTTTGATAAAGGACCAAAATGTTTCCAAGTGCAACATGGTAACATCTAACATGCTAAAACATCCTGCAAGTCTAGTGTACGGAAATGAGAAGGTTCTTTATCACAATGGACTCCATCAGAACAGACCAAATCAATGTTATTATTTTGTGCCAGTGATACAGTAGCGCACCCTAGTGTTTGAGCAGGGAATCTACCACATGATATCAGGATAAACTTAATTTGTTTGTGGTATACTGACCAGGCTGGCAGTGAGAGAGGGCGCAGATTTGCCTAGGGTCTGGGAGCGCATGCGCACCAGGTTGGTGGTCTCTGAGCCTGTGGCTGACCATGCCTGCTGGGTTGAAGCATATGGCAGCAGGTACTTCCCTGAAAAAAATGAAAAGATTTTTGTGAGTAAAACGCACACACACAGGCAAATACAGCATTCATTCAGCTTGGGAATGACAGATACAAGTCCTGCACAGTGGCCAGAGGGATTTTGAGCCATTCCTCTTCTAAAACAGTGGCCAGGTCACTATGTGATGCTGGTGGAGGAAAAGGTAGCTCCTCCCAAATACCCCAAAGTGGCTAAAAAAATATTCAGATCTGGTAACTATGCAGGCCATTGGAGATGTTCAACTTGCCCCTTGAGGGTACAATGTTTGAACCATTAGGTGCACATGGTCCTCCTGAATGGTTCAATAGTCCTTGGCAGTGCCCATCAAGCATAGTAGGGAATGCCATAAAATTGCAGCCCAAACCATCACTGAACCACCCCTGTGCTTCACTCTGGGCACGCAACAGTCTGGGTGTTAAGCCTCTTTGGGGATTCTCCACACCGTAACTCTCACGGTTGTGGGGGGGAAAAAAAGACTTATCAGAGAAAAATACATGTTTTACATTGTCCACAGCCCAATATTTGCACTGTTTGCACCATTGAAACCGACATTTGGCATTGGCACGAATGCCCAAAGGTTTGGCTATACTGTAGCAGCCCAACCATGAATATTGACTCTGTGGAGCTCCCGATGAATAGTTTTAGTGGAAACAGGAGAGCGCATTTAATTCTGCAGTGAGTTGTATTTTTATGTTTTTTGGATACAATCTGGGTTAGTACCTGGACATCCCTTTCAGACAGCTTCCCTTTACGTCGACAGTTACTAGATTTGGATGCAGTTTGCCGACATTACCCTGGATACTATAGCTCTCGAAACACCATAAAGACTTGCTATCCTGGGCACAGATGAGCCAACGAGTCGCTTTTGAACTCTGATATGTCTCCAATTATTTTGTGTGGATTGCAATATTTTATGCACAGCTGTGTTGAGTGATACAGTATATAAATACATACTTAGTAAAAAATAAAAACAGCACAGACTGGACAAAACATGTTCTTGAAGGTAATTTATATTAAATAATAATCTAATATGTTCAGACAAGATCATAGAGGATTCTGGGAGTGTCTTACTATTTCACAGGCTATGACTCAGTGATTTATCATAATGGACATGTCATAACAAATGCAAATTCAAACAAATGCCATTCAAAATGACAGCATCAAGGGTCAAACTTCCCAGTGGGCTAGGCATACGATTTGTGTAAATACACAAATATATATTTTTTGTGTAGCAAGCCCAAAACATTTGGAAACTTACGGACTGTTTCTTGCATTCTACTGTGCTGCTTTTTCATTGTTTTTCAATGTAAACAATGCACCAGACGGACGTGTTTGACTGTTGCGCTTGTGTCTTAGGTCTTTTGAAGCGTCTCGTGCCATGACATGTGTTCCAGGGTAGTTTAGTTTCTCACATTTTTAAAACACAAAAATGTGATCTGTGTGCATGGCCCTTAAACCACAGTCAAAGTGGTGGTTCACCCAAAATTGAAAATCATTTACCTCACCCACACGTCATTCCAAAGCTGTATGATTTCTTCTGTGTTATTTGTCAATGAAAGTGGGGGTCCAGTGTTGTTTTGGATTAACCATTTCTATTTTAAGTATCTTAAAATATCTTCTTTTATGTTCTGCAGAAGAAAGGACATCACACAGCTTTGGAATCTTATTTTTTGGCTGAACTATCCCTTTAATTTATGTTAATTAAATTTTCATTGCATTAGATGGCACGATTTCAAACCAAGTGCCATTTATTTTACAGAAATATAGTAGAAGCACACTTTAAGCAAAAAATAAAGACTGTTTGGTTTTAAATAATAAAACAATATACTGTACTGATTTTTCTTTTTTTTTTTAAGTGTTGGGACACTTTCTGTTTATTAAATGTAAGTGGATCATGTTCATAGTTAATATGATGAAAAATCATTGTCACACCAGCAGTCATTCAAAACTAACTTTTCTGAGCCATTTTTGCAGAGAAGCTCCTTTATACCATTATTTAGCTTGTATTCAAGCCCTTCACACTGTCACAGTACATTACAGCACAGTGGACGGCCCCTTCACCTTGACTGATCCTTTTCCAGCTCCCCCCCCCCCCCTGTTGATAGTTTAGATTGATAATCTAATATACCTTCATAACACTGAGCTGCCATACAAAATGCAATTTGTTGGTTGAGGAGTCATGTCAGACTAAATTAAATCTGTTGACCCAAATTGTATACAGTTTAATATAATAAACGTGATCTTAAACGTGATCTTATATTTCAGGAATTGTTTTCATGGTGCATTAGGTGCTGTGTAAAACTGTGGCTTGTTATTTTAAATGGTTTTGTAGACTGAGAGAAGCAAATATTTGATGTGTTATTTCCAAATAACCGCTTATATTGCAAATAATGCATTAGCAAGGAGCTTGTGTCTCTTTTGGTCAAATAAATGGTAAAATTAAGGTAAATAAATAATGGCAGGCCATGACAAAAGCATCATCGCAGTGTTCATTTCAATTAATTTGATTCAGGACAATATAAAAGCTGATTACTACAAATATAAAACGCAATCTAATGTATTAAATGGAACTTCTCTGTGTGATTAAAATGGATTTATCTGATCATTTATATTATGTGTTTGTCCATGCATATCAGTCCTGCTCTTCACTTTGTTTTGTGTTTCGAGTGTTCTTCAAGTTTAAGTGTTTCTTGATTTCTGACGTCCTTTACATATGAATCAGCAGCTGTTTGTCCTCTCAAGCTAAATACAGAACAATCTTCTCCCTGGCAACTAGCAAAACCCCACTGCTGTAAGGGCAAAAATGCCTTCAAAATAGTGTTCTGAACTACATAGACTAGAATACTGAACGGAATCAGATTGAAACAAACAGAAAAGATTGACATGTCTCAGTTTAGGAGAGATAAGAAAGGATTCTTTTAAAATAATAAGACCCTTCATATTTTCTTCTCCTAGAAATAGACTTTTAGTTGAGCTATAGCATCGTATACCAGACCTATTGCTAACCTGTATTTATGTGTTTGTGGGCTCTATATGGTCACAGAACCAGGTCAAAAAACAGGATACGTAGGAGGAAAACTGCGATTCCTGTTCACTGCATAACCGCTTCCATAAAGTCATCGTCCACATGACTGAGGAAATGCCAGCTAGACACCCTTCACATTTTCGCACATTTCGCCCTATATACCTGATACAACACATAAGACCATGAGGAACAGCAAGACAAACACCAAATGAAACAATGTAGTTAAATATGGTTGTCATAATTTAATGATGGAATGTGCAATCAGTGAAGACTGTCCACCAGACCATGAATATATAGGCCTGAAATCTCCAAAACTATATTGGCCATTGTTTCAGTTTCATTGTCCATCCCCTAAATACATACATTATATATATACACTTATACACACACCTAAAATGTTAAGACAAGATTATCGAGGATACTGGGAGTGTGACTCATCATAACAAACATATGCCGTTCAACATGACCCACATGACAGCATCTATAGGCATGTCACTGGAGTGGGGCAAAGGTCAAACTGCCCCACATCAAATGAAAATAGCATAATGAAGCTCTAAGGGACCAAAGTCCAAACCAGAAAGAATTGTAATGATAATCGCAACTTTCTGCATTATAAAGTTCTGACTTTATTTTTTACAATGGCTTGAAGAGTTTAAATGAGATTGACTGATTGTGATAAGTTCTATAACAGGTCTCATTTTAAAATCTTGCTAATTACTTACAAAGCACTAAATGGTTTAGCTCCCCAGTACTTGAGCGAGCTCTTAACGCATTATACTCCATCATGTCTATTGCAGTCTCAAAATTCTGGCCAGTTGATAATAGCTAGAATATCAAAATTAACTGCAGGCGGTCGATCCTTTTCCTATTTAGCACCTAAACTCTGGAACAGTCTTCCTAGCATTGTTCGGGAAGCAGACACACTCTGTCAGTTTAAATCTAGACTAAAAACACATCTCTTTACTATGGCATACACAAAACATTTTTAATTTATATTATTCAAATCAATTAAATGATTGTTTTAGGCTGCATTAACTAGGTCAGCCGGAACCGGGAACACTTCCCATAACACCTGATGTACTCGTTACATCATAAGAAGAATGGCATCTACACTAATGTTAGTCTCTCTGTTTATCCCGAGGTTTACTGCAGTCAGCCGGATCCGGGCCGTATCCAGATCAGATGGTGGACCTGCGCCTAGACATGACCAACGCATCCCTGAAGTGTCTGCAGAGACCATGCCAATTAGTCTCCTCTCGGAAATTACCTCATCGACATGGCATCCTCAATGGATCTGTCTCCGGCGTGATGCCTCCGATCTTTCGAATATTCCGATCTAATATGACTTCTGACCTGTAAGGTTGCCAGAATAATAATCATACACTGTTTGTTAATTGGCCAGAGGAGAACTGGCGCCCCGACTGAGCCTGGTTTCTCCCAAGGTTTATTTTTCTCCATTATGCCACCTGATGGTGTTTTGGTTCCTTGCCACTGTCGCCTTTGGCTTGCTCAGTTGGGGACACTAAATTTTCAACTAAACATCCAAATAAATTTAATTACTAAACTAAATTAACTATATCAACTAAATTACTGATCTGCCCACACTGTCACTATATGACAATTGAAATGAGCTAGATGACTGACCAGTTTTCTCCACAGCGGCTGTACAGCCGAATCAAAATCTGTTGTTATTTGAAACAATCAGCATTGTAAAAATCGCTATATAAATAAAGGTGACTTGGCTTGACTAATTTTGACTATCTGGGACTGTAACACATTCATTAAAAGGGGTCATATTATAAATTCATATTTATTATATTTTTGTCCTCTGAGGTCAACTTATAAACAATCAAGGTTTCTTGCACACACAAAAAAAGCACATTTCGTGCAAACTGTTTAATTTATGTTTTAATACATATCAATTATCAAAAAGGCTAAATTAAGGCTTTTCTTTTAAAAATATGATATTTTAAAATGTAATCAATTGAAAATTTACCAATTCCTTTTTTTTTAGCAAACAAAGTGCTGCACAACAGAGGTTTACTGTTAAAATTAAAACATGGACGAAAATTTGTGCGATTATTCCTTATTATTGTGAGAAGTACATTCTACTGTACAATAGTAATAGGTTTCTGTTATAATTTCTTCAAGTTAAACTGAACTTTTATTTTGACAGGTTGTCGTGAAGGTCAGGGTTTTACCTGTAAGAGCGCCCCCTAGGCTTCCTCTCCGGAGCTGTTTGCCATCTTCGCTGAGTTGTCGTTTAAATTTCAGCGCTAAACCGTGAGAAACCTCTGGGTTGCTGGACTTGCGGAAGTGCATGGAGGGGGGGTAGAGGATGTTATCCGGCTGGAAGAGAGATGAGATCAACATGGAGTTCAATCTGGGAACCATTACAGGGAAGATCACATCAGGAATAGCACTGCAGTGGTTACAGAATTTGGTTAAATTTTTTTGACAATGTGGTTACATTTTTAACATTACTGACAATACTGACAATGCATTACTACATTCATTATAATGTAATAACTTACTCAATCTCTAAACCACATTTCCTTTTTTGGCTGACGTCACTCTTATTTTTCAACCCCATTAAAAGTTAAATACCGGTGAAAATCATTTCACGTGGACTAAATTTCCAATCTCAGCATGAATCAATTACTATTTGTTGCATTTGATACTGGCAAAAAAAACCATTGTATTATTATTATCATCATCATCATCATAATTGTCATTTTAATTTTCTAAATGCTATAATGTTATATAACCAACAATTTCCTCCACTTTCAGTTCATTTGAGGCTACCCTTTTACCCCCCCAGCAATCAACAAACAAAACAAGCCTTTTTCTCGTACAGATAGAATCTTTCTAGACAAGCAAACACATCTGAGGGCTCTTTCCACCTCAAATGATAAATGCATTAGTGGGAAACATTATTGGTGAAATCCATGATAACAAACAGTTTATTACCAAAGCAATTAGGGTAGCACGATTACATCAAAATAAATAGATTATTTTGAAATCGCAATATGGTGTAGTGCTCATATCAAGCAAAGGCTGTGATTTAATTAAATATATGCGTGGGACTGTTCATTTACACACAAGTAGCTCATGATCCGACTCTGTCTGCAGTAAATGCTGCTCATCTCTCATCTCAAAAAAACTAATAACCAATTAGTTGCTTATAACCAATGCTTAATTTGTAAATTAATAATTGTCGGATCACAGAAATTGTGACAGACACTGACCACACAACTTCAGTTTCACGGAACATACAATGACATCACTAAACAGTGATGGCACAATATATTCACAAGTTTTTGCACGGCCCTAGCTTGTATTATAGCTACGTTGAGACCAAATATTCAGTTGATCAGTGATATTCTCCCTCACTGATGACGTCGTTGCCTCTTCCATTACATCGATTTCTGATTCTGATTGATCTAAATCCCGTTGATTGTATCACCTGCTATCCTGATTAGTACTAGCAGAATTGTACAGGGCTGCAGTTCCATCTTCTCGGGATCTCTATTGATCAGAAACACCATATGCTTTATAATCTTTCAATGGAAATGTGTTTAACTTAGGGCTGCAACTAACGATTATTTTGATAATCAATTAGTATTCTTTTTTTTTTTTATTATTTATCATTTTTAATTTTATTGACAAAACACACTATTCCACAACTTGCCCAATGCTGTCGTTCAAACAAACATTTCAGCTGAGTGCTATGAAAACACACAGTGAATATATCTACCCTTACAACAACATAATAATAATAATAATAATAATAATAATAATAATAAATATAATGGTATGTTTGTGCTATACATTATGTGCAAAAAAGTTACTAAGCAAACGGACAGTTTAAATCCCTACATTAAAACAATATTAAAGAAAAACAAAAACACCACCACCAAAAAAAAAAAAAAAAAAAAAATCAGTGGTACCAGATAAGAAGAATGTTCTGCAGGAACACACACATTCACTATGGACACAGTAACTGTTAAAGTAATTTCTTTATCCTGTAAATAGGCTATAAAAAAAATGTCTTACACTTATATTCAATTACACACTGTCATCACTTTACAGTCACTACTCTCATAAAATACTTGAATTACATGTTGACTCTGAAACCTAAATTTAGTGCCCTAAAGCAGATATTTCAGCTAAATGAATGTTTTTACGCTGAATATTAATTGTCTCCCTCTCGACTGAGTTCTGTCTGTTTGACGCACATGCGCACGCCGGTGCTCGTTCAGTGAAGTTTGAAGCTTAAAATGCAGACTGTCAGGACACGCATTCATGCAAAATGGAAATACTCGCGTGAATTAGTAATTAGTAATAAGCTGATTTGTCAAAAATATATACACTATATTGCCAAAAGTATTGGGACAAATCATTGAATTCAGGTGTTCCAATCACTTCCATGGCCACAGGTGTATAAAATCAAGCACCTAGGCATGCAGACTGCTTCTACAAACATTTGTGAAAGAATGGGTCACTCTCAGGAGCTCAGTGAATTCAAGTGTGGTACCGTGATAGGATTCCACCTGTGCAATAAGTCCATTCGTGAAATATTCCACGGTCAACTGATAGTGGTATTATAACAAAGTGAAAGCAATTGGGAACAACAGCAACTCAGCCACGAAGTGGTAGGCCACGTAAAGTAAAGTAAAATAAAATAAAATAAAATAAAATAAAATAAAATTTACAGAGCGGGGTCAGCGCATGTCGCCAACTTTCTGCAGAGTTAATAGCTACAGACCTCTAAACTTCGTGTGGCCTTCAAAATAGCTGAAGAACAGTGCGTAGGGTTTCCATGGCCGAGCAACTGCATCCAAGCATCACCAAGTGCAATGCAAAGGGTCGGATGCAGTGGTGTAAAGCACACCGTCACTGGACTTTAGAGCAGTGGAGACGTGGAAAGCTTTCCCAGAAGTTAAAGCTGTTATAGGTGGGCCCTATTAAACCCTATGGATGAAGAATGGGATGTCATTAAAGTTCATGTGCATGTAAAGGCAGGCGTCCCAAAACTTTTGGCAATATAGTGTGTACTATATTGAGAGCAAACAGCAAAACATCTGCATAACCCTACGCTTGCTTTGTCTCGCTTCGTCTCTCTCACACTTACTGTCGCCATGTAATGCACTTGTTAATGCTGGATCGATTAAAAACAAATACCAGGAGGCAAAAATTCCAAATTGGACATTTTCCAGAACAGGATCCATTAGGATCAGCATTTGGCAATGCAACACGAGCTAACCATCTTCAAACTTGTAATAAGAGTAAACCAGTTAACATCTGGCCTTGAAGAAAGACTTTGCCATTGTTGCCATCATAAACACTAAACCACGGCGTATGACATAAACGTCCGTTTATACCATTGTCAAAACAGAGTTGAAAAGGCTCATGAGGAGCTGAGTAGCACCAAGCTGCGGAACAATGTAAGGGTAGAGGAAGAGGTTCCTCCCCGCGAATATAAACAAATGGAGGCCTAGTGTGTTCTCTAACTGGAAGGGAACTCCCTCTGCTTTGAGGAAAATGATTCATGATACTACATACTCTTCTGTGGAGTTGCTGAAAAGAGCTGCAATGATCTACACAGATGAAAACCAAAACCATGTGAGAAGATCCAGATCTTTTGGGGAACATAAGACCATATGGAAAAGACATGAGGTCACCTCCACCTGGGACCAGTAACATTCATGTGGCATATCACATATCCATGCAAAGTGCTGGTAATACTGGTATTAAAGATTTTAATGGCACTTTTTCTAAAAAAAAAAAAAAAAAAAAAAAATGTCCTCTCTAGAGTTACTTTGCAACAATATTTATGTTTCACTACAAAAAAAATTTAATTTACACATGCATTTGGCAAAAGAACTACATGACCTTGGTGTTTCTCCACAGTTTGAGCTACAGGAACAGGCATTTAACGGATTTATTTTCTCTCTTTCTCTTCAGGCTGACTGTAGTCAAGTCACCTTTATTTATATAGACAGAGCTTTATACAGTACAGTTTGTTTCAAGGCAGCTTTACAGTAATAAACAGGAAATTATTCAATGATGCAAACATGTAAAACAGTTCTAAAAAAGACATTCATTTTTCAGCTGAAATCACTCAATAACTGTGTAAAGTTCATCAAGTATGGAATGAGTTCAATTCAGCTATAAAGCAGCTCTGCAGTGATCATTTTAGGTCATCATCTAGTTCAGTTCTCATCCAATAGTGTCAGTGCAGTCAAATCAATAATATTGCAGAATATTATGTGTCTGTACTGTAATAGTGGGTAGAAAAAAGATGCTCAGTCAAATTTAAAAAAGTAAATATTTTGAGAAAGGGGGTCACTCATAAGGTGATTATTATAAAAGTTGCTTAAATTAAAGAATTTGCTTAATATTTAAGTGCTTTTTGCACTCAGCAATGAAAATGAATGAATCACATATTGAGCAGTAAGATGATGTTATAATTACTGGGAAAATCAACGCTCACAACTTACCATTCTGACCCAAATACGTTTGGGTCATTCCATGTCAAATCAAACAATATTTCAGAAACTTCCTCGGCTCAAATTTAATTTTTTTCTGAAGACAGACAAAGATAAATAGTGATGAAAGCCAAATGAAATACATAAAATGTATAAATGATGAACAAAGCCAAAACATTAAATGTCACAGATGTATATTTACTGAGTAATCCACTATTTTGTAGAGAGGTGACAATTTTCACCTGAGATTTGGAGCCAACTTACAGGTGGATTTATTTACAGTAAATATTCATCCATGACATTTAATATTTTGGCTTTGTTCATCATTTATGTAATTCTTTCACCAGACAAAATTTTTTATTTACAGTAAATATACATCCATGACATTTAATATTTTGGCTTTGTTCATTATTGATGTGTATTTCTTTCACCAGACAAAAAAAAATTCAAAATCGAAATTTTTAGCCAGGGACCTCTGGTTGAGTTGACACGTAATGACCCGTTTGCCAAAATCCTCAGGAAGACAAGTCAAGGTGAGCTGCAGCAGGAGGAAATGTGCCTCACAGCCAAGTTTCCACAAAACCTCCAGCTGATATTTCCATCACAACCTGCAAAAACGTAACTGTGTCATGTTTATGAAAAGCTAAACTATTCTGAATTCTGATGAAGAGCTGTGAGGCATCAAACAGCAAAAACTACTTGTATGATTCATTAAAAATCAACCACCTGGAGCAATCTGGCTTTATGCCCAATGCTGATAGCAGAACAGGACCCAGCATTTCTCCAGTTCATGGATCACCCTTCCAAAACATATTCGGATCATCGACCCAGAGGTCTAATAAATAAAAACTGCTGTTTCAACAAGTAAAAATTCATCTAGATGTTCCAATAAAGGAACCATTTACAATTGCTTCAATGGAGAGCAAAGCTTTAGATGTGCAGAATATGGTTGCCCGAAGGTTATACGGTAGTTTTAAAAATTCAGTTGTTTGTCCCACCAACCAATACACTACCATCACAAAATTCTGTGCTCCTCAGCCAAATCAGTGAGATGAGATGTAATCATGCATAGAAAGCAAAACAATACAATGTTTTCCCTAAAGGGAAAAGTTTGAATCCTTTTATAAATCAACTACAGAAGAAGGACAGAATAGCTTAAATATTTATGCCAGGTCAATGACAATGCTATTTTTTCATTCAGATATATTAATTTATTAAAAAATGTGAAAATGAATGAACTTCATGCATAAAATGACTGGATTACATCTCTATGGTTAGCATGTTTTTAATTTATAAATTAAAAACAGATATTTTGGGGAAACAACTGTCTTAATGTTATAAAGGGGGGAAAAATTAACATTGAGATGTTTTTAAAGAAAACTAGTTTGGCATAATATTTATTATTTTATTTAATTATTTAAACATCTACAGTATATTTGAACAAATCTGCTTTTTTGCTATATTGGAAAATGTTTCCTTTTGACTATGGTTACATCACATGACATTTTTAGATCTATATATTTAAACTATTAAAGAACCCCTATTATGCGATTTTAAAGTCCCTGTGAACTGAAAATTGCAACTGACTTGTTGTGACGCATTTCCAAGAGAAACGGAATATTGAATAGAGGGCGGGGTTTTACTTTAGCACACCTCCTCTCCATCCCTTGTTCAAAGCAGACTGACGGTTGAAGGGGAGTGGTGAAGGATAGGCAACCCAAGCAGTCAAACTGATAGGATCAGAGAAGGAACGCCATTCCAGAGCAGAAGCAAATTTTCAGATTTTGATTAAAGATTACCACGACAAACAATTTCGAATTGATACGTAAAAACTGAGTGCTCATCCTTTTGAAATGCATGCAAAATGGATTTGCAGCACTGAAAACAGCGTCTTCTCGACATGTCGGCGACACAAACCAAACTCTTCCAGGCCTCAGCTACAACTACAATGTTTAAGGGCAGGTCAAATAAGACGTTGTTCACAGGCAGCCAATGAAGACCATAGGCTGGCATTATGCAAATGTGTTACATTGTTACGCAAGTATGGAAATCGAGTCTGGAATTGCTGACAACTCATTTCAGAAGTTCAGAATCAATTCTTTCCTTTAGGAGAGAATATTGTTGTATAATTGTTGTGTAATTTTTCTAGTGCAACTTCACATGATCAACCTTCTTCACACGACAAACAAAAGTTATTTTCTAACAATACCAGCAACACTTGTGATGTCAACGGGTCAGGAACAGTGTTAATTTCATTGACAAATAATTTGTGTCATAATTTGTCAACGTCATTTTTTCACTGACGAAGAGGAGACGATAACTAAATAAAAACTATGACGAAAATCTACTGTCATCTACTGTCAGATGATAATGTTAGGGAGGGATGATTAGAGGATAAGGGAAGAGATCCAGTCAAAACTGATGTCCTGTGTGTAATAGATGCTCACATTTGAATTGTAACGTGCTGATCTAACCATGTGAAAACGCAGTGCTGTTGCACGTTCAACAGGCTCACTTAACAGCACTTCAGAGCGATGATCAATGAACAGCGCACATTTATGCCAGGCAATTGTTTGTGAACTAATGCTAATTAATAATGAAAATGTTGACTTTACGATGTTTATATGGTAATATGGTTTAGACGGTTGTAACAATGCATATTTTATCTCCCTCATCTGAACTTGAATGAGCAGCCTGCAACTGCAATAGTAAGGTGCAGACATTTCAAAATAAGAGTCACGGTGTATTAAAAGCTTGTTTATAACTAAAAGTCACGCATTATATATTATATATATATATATATATATATATATATATATATATATATATATATATATATATATATATATATATATATATATACAAATTTTTTCCCTGGTCATTATTGATATTTTGGTTAAACTGTATTTAATTTAATTTCCATTTAATTCTTAGTAAGGAGGAAAGACTATTGAATAATATGTAAAATAAAATAATGTTCTTAAAGTATCAGGGTTATAATAGTTAACTAAAACCATTTAAAAAAATCTTCATTACTTGAAATTAAATAAATGTTAACTGATAAATAAATAAACCTATTTGAAGCATTAGCTTAACCTGATATTATAACTAAAACAGAAATGAATAAAAAATATGAAATCTAAAAAATCTAATCAAAAATATGAACAAACTAAAAGTAAATCAATAACACTAAAAGAGTGTATTTTTTTCATTGCGCCCCACAATGTTCTAAATGCGCTCCAACATTTTTCCAATTACAAGCATATGTGCTCCTTGGGAAATAAAGTATGCATCAAGCCCTGACAAATACTGAATTGAGCTGAATTTTTCGTGTATTTTTGCGCTTGAACGGTGAAAAAAAAAAAAAAAAATTCACACAAAATTGTGTCAGTTTTGGCATGTATTCATGTCGTTATGTAATGCTTAAATGCTTAATTAATACATTACAATTTAACTAAACCCATTAGATTTTAGTCATCACCCATAGGTTTCTGAAGAGCATTTTTGAAGCACAAAGTGGGCGAAGTCGGTCGTTGCCATCTTGACAGCGCGTCACTCCCGGATAACCGAAAATGGGCAAAGAGGCAGGACGTGGGTGGAGCTGATGTGCCTGGTTGCTGAAACCAGCAGCAGCAATCCAGTCACTCAAGTGGTCACGGACTTAAAGAAACACGCCACTATTTTTGAAAATAGGCTCATTTTCCAACTCCCCTAGAGTTAAACAGTTGAGTTTTACCGTTTTCAAGTCCATTTAGCCGATCTCCAGGTCTGGCGGTAGGACGTTTTACATAGCTTAGCATAGATCGTTGAATCTGATTAGGCAGTTAGCATCTCGCTCAAAAAAAATGACCAAAGAGTTTCAATATTTTTCCTATTTTCCTAAAACTTGACTCTTCTGTAGTTACATTGTGTAATAAGACCGACGGAAAATGAAAAGTTGAAATGAAAAGATTTTCTAGGCCGATATGTTTAGGAACCATACTCCCATTCCTGTGTAATAATCCAGGAACTTTGCTGCCGTACCATGGGTGCAGCAGGCGCAATGATATTACGCAGCGCCTGGAAATAGGCTAACTTCCGTCAACATAACCAACGTGACAACCTAATCTTTAGTGTATTCCGGTTCAAATAGATACGGTTCAGGATCTGCACCAAAGTAAATATCTTCTGAATCATCTCTCGGAAATGTCTCCATGGTTACAAGACACACTCCCTGTGCAAGCAGGTTGTCACGTTGGCTATGTTGACGGAAGTTTTTCAGGCGCTGCGTAATATCATTGCACCTGCTGTACCCATGGTACGGCAGCAAAGTTCCTTGACTATTACGCAGGAATGAGAGTAGTTCCTAGCCATATCGGCCTAGAAAATTGCAACTTTTTATTTTCCGTCGGTCTTAGTACACGATGTAACTACAGAAGAGCGAGATGCTAACGGTTTAATCAGATTCAATGATATATGCTAAGCTATGCTAAAAGTGCTACCGCCAGACCCGGAGAACGGAAAAACTCAACTATTTAACTCTAGGGGAGTTGGAGCGAGCCTATTTTCAAAAATAGTGGCGTGTTCCTTTAATTATTCAGAACTTTAAGGATTACTATAATTTAAAACGATGAGTTATAAAAAATAATTCACCCCCAAAATTAGCTATATAGACCAAAACCACTTTTTGTACCAGGCTGTAAACATTTTTTTCTGCTGTAAAGTTGGGCATTTTAACATGGGGGGTCTATAGGATTGATTCCCTTTTGGAGTCTAGTGGCCAGTCGAGGAATTGCAGTTTAAGTCACTTCCATGTTGGATTCAAGAGAGAGCTTGGTCAGAACAAGCAAAAAAAGTTTGACGTCACAAGAGTTGCTGGTATTGTCTGGTAATAAATCAATTAAACAAACAAGACCCTATTTGACAATAAGGTTGACAACAGAATTCTGATTGGTTGAATATAAACTTACATAGTCTAAACAAATTTAAAGTACAGGTTAACTAAACTACTAAATCAACAAGAAATACTTGATAAACTAAAGTGACTTCATAACCTAAAGTGCAACACCTACAGCAAACAGTTTTCATGAGGCAGTAATTTTTAACCCAAGCCTGCTGGACACAAAATAAGATAACATCTCTTTATGACTGACCATAGATATAAATATGACCTCATAACTGGTAATTTGCCAAAACGCTTCTTTACATATCTCAACTGTACATCTACTATAAAAACAAATTATGTTGTAAAATACCCATGATGCATTTTGGCCGTGCTTACAGTTCAAACTATGGGTGCGTCTCAATCAGCTCCCTAGTTCAGTAGTAAGGGCACTGATCAGGGAATCAGTCAATAAGCTGACTCCCTGATCAGTGCCCTGACTACTGAACTAGGGAGCTGATTGAGAAGCACCCTATGATTCATACTTACAGAATAATCTTTTCTGTGGGAAAGAGGTTGAAGCAAGACTAACTTTATTGTAACACTGTAATATGTCTCAGTTCCCTGATTGTAAACAAGGCCATTCCTCAGAAATAATATTTTTAAAAAGCATGAGATCATATACCAGCACAAAGTTCATTTTGGGACTGTGTGAAGTTTAAAGCTTTAATACATCTCTCTTTGACCCAACCTTCTTTATAAACTTTAGAACAAGATCATGTGGGATTTACACCTTTGTTTAGCAAGATTTCAAATAAACTGATATGAAAGGTTATATAATTACAGCATAACTCAAGGAGATAAATCTGTCCTGAACTCTCTAAGAAGATTAAAGGTGTGCGTCGGTAAAACATCCACATAAACCAGCTTTCCTAGCGGTCTGGCTGCCTATGAAGGACAGATAAGTGGAGTTCAGTTATTTTTATGGGAGAGTTTTGGGAGAGTTTTGTATGGGAACACTTTCAAGCTTTAATTCTATAGACAGTAAATGGCGAAAATGTCCTATAACACTTGCTATAAAGACAGTAAATGTTAAGTTAATGCATATTAAATTAAAACTAAAACAAGGGGAACTGATTAATTTCTCAGCATTAAAACATTTTTATATTTATGTTAATTACATCAGCTATTCTTTAATTTAGTCTTAGTCCTGTGTCAAATGTACCTTTTAGCTTATCATATTTAATCCAGTTATCATATTTAACAAATGCTCTTAAAGAATTTTTTTTAGCATAGAGCCCTGTGAAGATAGAAATGGCTAATTCTAAGGTAATAAAAACATTCATTATGATATCCCATTCTTAATCTGTAGGGTTTAATATGGAGTTGGCTCACCCTTTGCAGCTATAACAGCTTCAACTCTTCTGGGAAGGCTTTCCACAAGGGAATTTTTGACCTTTCTTCTAGAAGCGCATTTGTGAGGTCAGGCACTGATGTTGGACGAGAAGGCCTGGCTCGCAATCTCCGCTCTAATTCATCCCAAAGGTGTTCTATCGGGTTGAGGTCAGGACTCTGTGCAGGCCAGTCAAGTTCCTCCACACCAAACTCACTCATCCATGTCTTTATGGACCTTGCTTTGTGCACTGGTGTGCAGTCATGTTGGAACAGGAAGGGGCCATACCCAAACTGTTCCCACAAAGTTAGGAGCATGAAATTGTTCAAAATTGGTACGCTGAAGCATTAAGAGTTCCTTTCACTGGAACTAAGGGGCCAAGCCCAACCCCTGAAAAACAACCCCACACCATAATCCCCCCTCCACCAAACTTTACACTTGGCACAGTTCTCCTGGCAACCACCAAACCCAGAGAAGCATGATTCGTCACTCCAGAAAACACGCCTTTACACCACTGCATCCGACGCTTTGCATTGCACGCTTGAATTCACTGAGCTCCTGAGAGCGACCCATTCTTTTACAAATGTTTGTAGAAGCAGCCTGCATGCCTAGGTGCTTGATTTTATACACCATTGGCCATGGAAGTGACTGGAACACCTGAATTCAATGATTTGGAGGGGCATCCCAATACTTTTTGCAATATAGTGTATGTACATTAGTTGCATTTCTGTAAATATTACACACTGCACCCTTAAGTAAAACACCTGGCAGAAAATATATCCTTATAACAGAAAAGCTATGATTTAGGGGAATTAAACTCTTGACATCTGGCAACAACAAGCACAAAAGCTCTTACAGGCTTGTAATATTTTGTCTCCTCTTTTTTTGTTCGATACAAATAAAGACATTTTGGTAACGTTTTTATTTTTTAACTACATTTTAGTCTTGTCTGTTTTCGTCACGGTTATCGTTCTTAGTCATGGAAAAAAGGTTGTCAACAAACATTAACGAAATTAACACCACTACAAACCATAATGAACTTAACTTTCCAAATTAGAGTTTAAAGTGATGATAATTATATACAAAATAATTAATTAAATATCTGTGTATTTTATAAAACTGTGGTTGCAGCTGTTTCTTGTGTCCATCAAGTAAAAAAATAATAAAAAATAATAATAACACACTTAACACATGGCCTTTTGTGGGATGTGCTGCAATAATGGTTGAAATGAATTCTTCAATTAGACAACTCATAGCACACATGGGGAAATGATGATATAACTGAAGCTAAAGTGTTTTGATGCAGGTGTTTCTCATTTTGATGCAGTCGAGCATAGTGTCAGGAAAGCGTATACAAGAGAAACAGACTGTGGAAGCACTTCTCGGTCTGAATCCATCAGTGTGGAAAATAACTGCACCACAAATGATAAAGCAGCAAAAAAGGCAGAATTAACTCCACATTGTGCTAAGAAAATAAGACCATCCAACCGCCAACACACATGCACCTATATAGCAGACAAATCCAAAAACTCTTTACAAGAAATGCAGTGGCGTACCACAAATCAGTGAAGCATCAAATGGTAGGCTAATAACAAGGTACTGATTACCAAAAGTTTGAGGCCAGTTATACTTTTATTCAGGAAGGATGCAGTAATCAAGTGATTATAGTTAAAAACTTTATTTCAAACAAATCATAAAATCGAGGATCATATGGCACTTAAGACTGTAATGGGTGATTAAAATGTAGCTCTGCCATCACAGAAATAATTTACATTTAAAAAAAAAAATTAAAGATAACATTACACAATTTTACTGGTTTTCACTGTATTTTTGATTAAATAAATGCAGCCTTGGTGAGCAGAAGCTAAAAAAAAAAAATCCTATTGACCTCAAACTTCATGGTAATCCCATGGGACTTTCATCTTTCATGCTTTTCCATCAAATTTGTTATAGATAATTATTTTAGATGTTATGAAACACTCCAACAAAAATGGTCTCACCATGGTATTATCATATATAACCAGGCAACACTTTATTAATACTTATAGTACAAAAAAAAAACATGGCAATCTTTTTGGTAATGTAGAATTTTGGTAGAAAAGTTAGAAATTCTCTCATTCCCTTTTGAGTCTGTCTCTCGACACTGCATCACTCATGGGTGTGTCTTATGCCTCGTTCCCTTCAATCAGGGAACCGAGGTTACATAAGGTAACCAGAGACATTCCCTTTCGAGTCTGTCTCTCGACACTGCATCACTCATGGGTGTGTCTTATGCCTCGTTCCCTTCAATCAGGGAACCGAGGTTACATAAGGTAACCAGAGACATTCCCTTTCGAGTCAGTCTCTCGACACTGCGTCACTGATAGTTTTCGCTATGGTTAGGGGTGTAACAACACACCAATGCCACGGTTCGGTACATATCACGGTTTTGGAGCCACGTTTTGGAGCCACGGTTCGGTTCTGTTCTGTTTACTGTGTTGGCAGGGTTCATGGCAGGGCACCAGCAATAATAACACTAGATTCACTTTCAACAACAACCACAACAACCACAACAACAAAGACAACAACCACGACAACCACGACAACCACGACAACCACGACAACCACCACAACCACCACAACCACCACAACCACCACAACCACCACAACCTCAACCACCACCACAACCACAACAACCACCACCACCACAACCACCACAACAACAACCACCACAACAACCACCACCACAACCACAACAATTTAACTTATTAACTTTATCTTTATTAACTTTATACATTGGCTTCACATTTTCTTTAGAGCAGTTAGCATACCCAAGTAAACTAAAATGAAATAAATGCCTCCACTGTAGACTAGTCAGAAATAATCCACTAATTTTTCCATTTACTATAATGTTTATAAAAAAAGCAAATGTATTTCATAAAAATGTATGACACACACACACACTGTCCCACTTTAGCCTACTTAAACACATACATTGTATGAATATGACTAATACTGATGAATAAATAGGCCTATAAGCTAAAGCTATTAAATAGCAGTTTTTGTTAATACAATAAAGGAGCCGCCACACATTTAAAAATAAACAAAATAAAGTGGCATTTTGGGGTTATGGAAACAACAGTTACCATGGCGAATACACAATACATCATGAACTGTTAATGAATCAAATAAAATGCTCCTGACGAATAGAATGAACATCATACCTGCATGCCTTCCCAGCTAACACTCGAACCACTTATGTGATTTATTGGTATTCTACTTTTATTTCATGACTTACGAATTGACAACATAATGTTGCTCATAGTTTCTTTTGTGCTTTATGAAGTGATATACAGCGTGCATGAGTGTATAAGTGTATAACATGACAGGACAGGAAAGTGGTTTTCTGAGGTGAGAGATTTTTTATTTCGTAACAAGCTACGAAAATGATGTTGCTGGGACTCCAAGGTAGCATTTAGCCAACCTGGCTAAATTGGAAACAGTCTCACTTTGTCCTTTCACCATGCAACTTGAGCGATCACCCAAGTCACGTGACATGCACTTGAAAGACAAAAGTTAGTGTATATGTAGTAAATAATGTTATTATAATAAAATGTTATCAAAATGCAACTCTCATTAGTTGTTAAAAGTGTACTAATTACTATTTAATCAAATGTCAAGGAAGAAAAAAAATATTTTGTGGCAAAAGGTGAAGTGAGAGCTGGGCCGGGGCAGCAGGGGGCGGGGCCCGTTCGGTATCGCGGTTCGTACTGTATCGCAGTTTTTTGGTTCGGTTTGAATATCGTTACACCCCTAGCTATGGTATATCCCCTAAGCGACCATCACCACTGATGGCAAAAAAAAAACATGGCAAACTTTTTGGTAATGTAGAATTTTGGTAGAAAAGTTAGAAATTTTAGGTGTTTTAGGTGTTTCTGAACCCAGAGAAGAGGAGGTAGTCACGTAAAAAGCTTTATAGCATATGACGTCCATTTCTCTATTATCAGAAGGGTAGCAATCTGTTTTCAGATGGAAATTAATTTCTAACTGAAGGACCCGACCAGATTAGTAACACTATGACACATCTCTGCAGTGCCCATCATTAATTCATTCAGTAATACCGGACAGGGATGTTGTTGTGTTGCCATCGCCTGGAGATACTTCTGATATCAAACCGTTTTATCTGAAGTACTTGTTTCTTAGACACGGTTATGTACATGCTGATAGCCAAAAACAAAGCTCAATCAATCACAGAGAGAGAAAACAAACCCAGAAACATTTTATGTTTGGCCATTTGTTTTTCTCATTCAATCTCTGTCCCTGAGGCAGGGTTAAAGTGAAATTGCACGCTTTTACATAATTATACAAGAACACTTTTTATACATTTTACAGAGGTACATTTCACAGTTAATTTAGCTATTTAAAAATACAGAGCAACAGTGGGAGAAATTAATGTCAATTTCCCAGGTAATAGAAGTCATGAATGCCTAAGCCTGACAAAGCATCAGTTCTCTTTACAATATGCAATATTTTACAGTCATTTATTCTTATGGAAGGCAAGCTTCACACTCACACAGTGGCATTTGAACATGCCATTATTAATTAGAGTTGTAAAAATACAAGCTTTGTTGAATTGAAAACACTCAAATCCACAGCCATGTAAAAACATTAGGCTGCATCACTGCCTTTTTATATGCATCTCACTGGCAATGCGAAAGTACATACCACAGATTATGGTAAGTAAACAATAAATAAATTAAACCAATTAATAAAAGTAAACAAAAATGTATTTAACTACAAATAAAAAAAATAATAAAACTAAAAACTAAATATTCAAATAAAAGTAAATATAAAAAAATTATTAAATTATTAAATAAAAAAATAAAACAAATAAAAATTAAAGTAGATAAATATAAATAAAAAAATAAAAATAAATATATAAATAAATGTGCGCTTTGAAAATTCATCAGAAAATTATGTCTTCCAGACACATTTCAGCATAATATTTTCAATGCAAAGATGCACCAATTCTAGACTCACATTCTACATAAAGCCGGGTACACACTGTGCGATTTATAATAGTCCTTTAAGATTGTTTCTTGTCAGACTGTACGAACATGATCCCCTCTGTAAGCCACGTCACACTGTAAAATCTAAGTTGTCATTAATGTCAGACTGTACGATAGTTGAGGTGCACTAAAAAATCGTCCAGAGTTTTATATCATCAATGAATGACGCGTTCGGTGACGGAGAGCTGCATTACATGCGGGATTTAAATGGTGGCTACAAAGAAATCTCTAGCGCTCATTTTGGTCATAGTTTGTCTTGAAAAACGAAGATAATTTCACACTGCAGGATTGTGCGTCAAATCTTCTGACACTGCCAGAATTTCGTCTGAGGTAAAATTTGGTCGCAGCGGTCCTTAACCGGCTGCCGGGGAACATGTCAAACTAACTTAGCCTAGGATTAGAGGAATCTTTTAGGATTTGCAAAATTTGTCTCAGATGGCCAAATCGTGGCCAAAATCTCACAGTGTGTACCCGGCTTAACACGTTACTCAGTGTTGTTCCAACAAACATAATCTGATGGAGGAGGTGAACCTTCACTGATTAATCAGTGAACTTCTGCAGATTGCTCCACTGTGTAACGTGAGAATTCAGGGTAGAGTTACTTCCTTAAGTGTGCTTGAAACAGAGCAGGAGTCCACTGGAAGCTTGACCCCTGCTCATAATTTTAGCAATTACGTTAAGAATTTGACAACAGGAAGAGGGGGGGGGAAACATTCTCAGTTATAAGTAAAAGACTTACTCCAGGGAATGGGTGCAAGTTAAAGCATTTGCATATTCCCTTTGGTTCTCCCTTTGTTATTAGTGGTTTATCTCTACATGAGTTTTTTTTTTTTCAATGTTGGTCAGTAAACAAGTATACTTTAGCTTTTTTGATTTCACAGAACTAGTAGCAAGCTGCAGAGAAGCACAGATCACTCAAAAAAACATTACAGATCACAAATTACAGTTCCTGCACTCATTATAACACACAGGCAAAATTAAAACATATGGAGATGTTTCCTCAGTAGTAGATACATCTCCGACATGAGTCATTTAGTTGTGATGCTTATGGAGACAAATATGGGCTTCAGTTGCTTTGTTGTTAAGCTAGAAAAGAGTACAGCCTCTGTCTAAATACACACAACAGATCTAGGTCATTTACCCTTGCCATCAACTTATACTGTAAACAGCAGTGTTTGTTTACATGATGATGTCATAGGACCTGCTAGTCGTCTTTGTGTATCAGATTACTTCACTTTTGCATTACATGGCCGTGAAAACAGATCTTCTGAACTCCAATCCCAAATCGGTGCTGCTAATGTGATTAGCAACTCATTTTCCATTACTACAAGTTGTCTGAACATCTGACCAGTGGCATCTCATATTTCACTGTCAGAAATGAATCAACATGAATACCTATATCATATGCAAAAGGTCAACCTCACACGATAGGAGAAACTGCGAACCCCACTGTGGCCCATGTGCCCAAAATAGCCAAGGCTAATATTCTAACACCAGACGCGTAAACCATAATCACCAGCCACAACAGACGTGACACATGAAACATGGGGAACTGATGGGGTCTTATTTGGTTAGGTTTTGCTTAAAGGTATACAACTTTATTTATTTTTTACTTAATGGTTTAAAAAAAATACTTTTGACAAATGTTGAAACATGATCTATGTAAAGTGTGGTTCTACAATCTTTAGGATACATATGACTGAAGAAAAGATATAAATTCAGGCCTTTACTCAGCGATCTTCATCTCCATTCTTAGCAGCGACTGTAAATGTCAAATCCCACACTCGTTGTAAATTTTAAAATTGCCGCCTCAAGAAGCTTTATAATACGTTTTATGGTATGTCTTGTTTCGGTTGTGCATTCGAATGACAAATTTGTGCCTTTACGGAGTGGACTGAAACTATTATAAACCGCCAAAGAGAGGACTGCAACTGCAATGCATTGTCCTTTGGACTACTTTTAGTACAGCTTTTGACATTTTTGCAATAAACAAATTATTGTCATTAGACTTGTCTGCCTGTTCTTTTTCTTTATAACTGCATATTTTTAAGAAATGGTTATTGGTAGGTTTATAGCAAGGCCGTAATCATGTCTTAGACATTAAAGTCTAAGTGTGTTCAATTGGGGGGGGGGGGGGTTCTTATTGGTTTATTTAAAGGAATTAAATTATTAAAGGATTAAAAGGGATTTAATATGCCTAATATGTAAAAATGCAAAACATTTCATCATGTCAAATTTAGTTATGATTTTCATAAATAAATGTCATATTTTCAATTCAAAATGGTTGGGCAATTTGGCCATTTCTAATTATTCGGGGGGACTTGTCCACCTCAATGTCTATGGTGGTTACGGCCCTGGTTTTGAGGTAGGAGTGGGATTAGCAGGATTGGATCTAAAATTTGTCTATAAAATTGTAAAAATGAAGATATTGTATAATTGCCCTATATAAAAGATTTGTAAATATTTAGCTGTAAAAACGTAATAATGTTTACATTTAAATGTTGCCAAATCGTCCATATTGTACATTTTAGCATCTATCCAAACACAAAAAGTATGCTTTGTACCTTCAAATAGTTAATACTAACAAGGAGTATTAACAATGAGACCAGACTGAAATGTGTGCAGTGGCATTCTGAAATGTAGGCAAAGTCCTCAGCCCGTTAAAAAAAAAAAAAACACCTTCAACTAAAATGACAAATGAAAACAGATCAGATCAGGCATAACATTATGACCACTGACATGTGAAGTAAATAATACTGATTATCTCATCATCATGACACCTGTTAGTGGGTGGGATATATTAGGCAGCAAGTGAACATTTTGTTCTCAAAGTTTATGTGCTAGAAGCAGGAAAAATGGGCAAGCGTAAAGATTTGAGCGAGTTTGACAAGGGCCAAATTGTGATGGCTAGACGACTGGGTCAGAGCATCTCCTAAACTGCAGCTCTTATGGGGTGTTCCCAGTCTGCAGTGGTCAGTATCTATCAAAAGTGGTCCAAGGAAGGAACCGTGGTGAACCAGCGACAGGGTCATGGGTGGCCAAGGCTCATTGATGCACGGGGCGCGCGAAGGCTCCTTTTGCCAAGATAACAGCTCTGAATCTTCTAGAATGCCTGATGAGTTTGGAGAACACCTGACAAGAGATCAGAGACCATTCCTCCATATAGAATCTCTCCAGATCCTTCAGATTCCCAGCTCCATGTTGGTGCTTCTCTTCAGTTCACCCCACTCATTTTCTATAGGGTTCAGATCAGGAAACTGGGATGCTCATGGCAGAAACTTCATTTTGTGCTCAGTGACACATTTGTATGTTGATTTTGATGTTTGTTTTGGATCGTTGTCCTGATGGAAGATCCAACCACGGCCCATTATAAGATTTCTAGCAGAGGCCATCAGGTTTAGATTTATCAGTTGGTATATGCTACAATCCATGATACCATGTATGTGCACAAGATGTCCAGGACCTCTAGCAAAAAGATAGGCCCACAACATTAAAGATCCAGCTGTATTTTAATTGTGGACATGGGGTACTTTTTATCCCTGTTTGCACCAAATCCATCTGGTGGGTTTTCTGCCAAAAAGCTCTTTTTATAGTTTCATCTGACCACAGAACCAGGTCCGTTTTGAATTTCCAGTTGTATCTGATAACTGAATATGCTGGAGTTTGTTTCTGGATGAGCGAGAAGGATTTTTCTTGAATCCCTCCCAAACAACGTGGTGATGTAGGGGTTGTTTGATTTTTTTTTTTTAGGCTTTCTGACCCCAAGACACAACTAATCTCTGCAATTCTCAATCTGTGATCCTTGGAGAGTCTTTGGCCACTCAAACTTTCCTCCTCGCCGTGCGTTAAGACAATATAGACACATGTCCTCTTCCAGGCAGATTCGTAACATCTTTAGTTGATTGGAACTTCCTAATTATTGCCCTGATGGTGGAAATGGGAAATTTTAATGCTTTAGCTATTTTCCTACAGCCACTTTCTATTTTGTGAAGCTCAACAATCTTTTGCTGCACATTAGAACTATATTCTTTGGTTTTACTCATTGTGATGAATGATTAAGGAAATTTGGCCTTTGTGTTTCCTCATATACATATATACACACATATATATACATGTGAAACAAGAAGTCATAGCTAGACAATTTCATGTTCCTAGTCACCCTGGTGTGGATTATTATTATTTTTTTTAATATTAATTGGAATATACTACAGAGATATTTTACTCATAAAAAATTCTAGGGGTGCCAATAATTGTGGCCAACGTGTTTTGGATATAAAAATTTAAATATATTAACAAAAACTAACACATTGGGCCTCATTTATGAAACAAGCAGCCACATTTAATCAATGTACAATCACATGTGAACCCTGTCGTAAGATGATTTCTGCGCTCAGATCTGCACTCTTTTCTACGTTAGATTAAAAAAATGAGGCCCATTACCAATATTATTTAGCCATTCATTCAGATTGATTTTTATCATGTGAACAATGCCTGCTTCCCTTGCCTCCTCAGAGGAAACACCCCTGAATGAAGTAGATCCTCACAAAAAAAAAAAAAAAGAATAATCTGTTATTTGAGCTGCAGCTGATGATTATCAGTGAACACTGACTTCAGTTTTGGTCTGTTCCTCACAAAGCTATAATAGGCATTTACAAGACAGAATACAGTTCTCATGCATGCATTGCATTCAAGCACAACAACAACCAAACAAATAAATCAAATTACTTGGTGCACCTGATGCATGGTGGAATTTTAACGACCCTATGTTATTTTCAATATATATGCTGCCACTTGATAATATTATAAGAAAGCATGGAATAAGTTTCCACTCTTATGCCGATGATACTCAGGTATGCATTTCATCACGACCAGATGAAATTTCTATTTCTTACTGGACCAAAAACCTGTACACAGAATCTCTTACAATACAATTTACATTTAGAAGGATGTACTGTTACTTCATCCTCTAGAATGAAAGACCTGGGTTTTATATTTGACAGCAACTAAATGGTAAACATACCAACCGAGGTATGCAGCAAAGCATTTGTGAAGCCACAACACGCACAACCTTGAGGCGGATGGGCTACAACAGCAGAAGACCCCACCGGTACCACTCATCTCCACTAAAAATAGGAAAAAGAGGCTACAATTTGCACGAGCTCACCAAAATTGGACAGTTGAAGACTGGAAAAATGTTGCCTGGTCTGATGAGTCTCGATTTCTGTTGAGACATTCAGATGGTAGAGTCAGAATTTGGCGTAAACAGAATGAGAACATGGATCCATCATGCCTTGTTACCACTGTGCAGGCTGGTGGTGGTGGTGTAATGGTGTGGGGGATGTTTTCTTGGCACACTTTAGGCCCCTTAGTGCCAATTGGGCATCGTTTAAATGCCACGGCCTACCTGAGCATTGTTTCTGACCATGTCCATCCCTTTATGACCACCATGTACCCATCCTCTGATGGCTACTTCCAGCAGGATAATGCACCATGTCACAAAGCTCCAATCATTTCAAATTGGTTTCTTGAACATGACAATGAGTTCACTGTACTAAAATGGCCCCCACAGTCACCAGATCTCAACCCAATAGAGCATCTTTGGGATGTGGTGGAACGGGAGCTTCGTGCCCTGGATGTGCATCCCACAAATCTCCATCAACTGCAAGATGCTATCCTATCAATATGGGCCAACATTTCTAAAGAATGCTTTCAGCACCTTGTTGAATCAATGCCACGTAGAATTAAGGCAGTTCTGAAGGCGAAAGGGGGTCAAACACAGTATTAGTATGGTGCTCCTAATAATCCTTTAGGTGAGTGTATATTAAAGGTTTATTTCCGATCTTATGTTTCATGTTGCCATTTCAGTTAGGTCAGGGGTGTCCAATCCTACTCCTGGAGCACTATCCTGCAGAGTTTAGCACCAATCCGAATTAATCAAATAAATGCAGCCTTGGTGAACATAAGAGACTTCTTTCAAAAACAAAGAAATAATAATAATAATAATAATAATTTTTAAAAAGTCTTACGACCCGAAACTTTTTAACGGTAGTGTATTATGAGACTAATGAAATTACTAAATTAGATATTTACAATATAAATGTTGCTAGCGAAAGCAAAAAATAAATAAATAAAAATGGATACATAAGAAGGGCCTTCAAATGGACAAAGGTGTTTTTAAGAATCCAGATGGTAGAGTTAAAAGCATCTACAAACAAAAAGTAATGAGGCCACGCTAACTAGCCAAACCTTGAACCCTTGAATTACACTGCCACGATGAACTTGCCCTACTGGTTAAACCTCCTTTGCGGTCCATATCTAAACAGGCATGCCAATCAATAACAGTGAGAGGAAACCTTTCTAACAATTTAGCCTTAAAACCTTAGAGATCTTTGGCACAAAGCAAAGCATAGTATTTCAGTCTGGCAGTGCCTGAAACAACATCCTAATACTGAGGAGGCTGCTCGCACAATTTCAAGCTATTAAGACATTGTGGGTTCAAACTATTCTTCACAGTCTGCTGACGAGAAAATGAGTTGGGTTCATCAATCCCCTTATATAATAAGTTCACTCAAGGTTAAAGCTAATACCAAAGTGCCACACAGAAACAATAAAGTGAGCAGATTTATTTATTTTTCACATTAAGAATGAACTGCATTAACTTTTAGAGCCTCAGGCTAGTAGTCAGTGCATGTTTTACACGTAAACCCATGTTGTTCACAAGCGATGGGAGATAATTTTTATAATTGTAATTTTCTTTCCTACATAGTCATTATAGACATTATTAAAAGGAATAATTACCTTAAAAAGAAGATGATTCTGTCATTTACTGGCCTTCATACCATTCTAAATGTGCATGCTTGTTTTTTTTTCCCTCTGGAACACAAATGGGGAATAAGAATTTCCATGAAGATCTTTTCCAACCATTCATATCAACCAGAGATTCTCAAGGTTCAATAAGGCCAGCATATACAAATAACAACATCACTGTTTAAAAAAAAAATATGGTTATAATTTTAACTGTAAAAGACTGGATAGTTCACCCAAAAATGAAAATTGTGTCATCATTTAATTACCCGGTTGTTCCAAACCTGTATGAGTTTCTTTCTTCTGCGGGACACAAAAGATGATATTTTGAAGAATGTCAGTAACCAAACAGTTGATGGGCCCCATTGACTTTCATAGTATTTTTTCCCCTATACTACAGAAGTCAATGGGGTCAACTGTTTGGTTACCCATATTCTTCAAAATATCTAAATTCATAAAGGTTTGGAATAACTTGAGTGTGAGAAAATGACAGAATTTCATTTTTGAGTGAACTATCCTTTTAATTGGTTAATAGTAACTATGATAAATCTAACCTTACATTTAATTTTCCGTAAGATACTGTTAAATATATCGTTTTGGAAGTAAAATAAATAATTAAAATCACCTTATAAAAGTTAGTGAAAAGCCAAAAACATATATTCCCAGAATTCCAGAATTAGGGCGTATTCACACTTGGAGATCAGTTCTTTTATGCACTGTATGTGTATACATATGATGATATTTGTACATTTACATTTACATTTAGCAGATGCTTTTATCCAAAGTGACTTACAAATGAAGAGGGAATACAACAATATTCAAGTGCTGTGAGTAGTCCCAGTTAGTCTAGCACAGTACACATAGCAAGGTTTTTGTTGTTGTTGTGTTGTTTTTTTAATAGATATATAGAATAGTAAGTGTTACTGTTAATGGCTCAAGTGTTGATGAAAAAGATGCATCTTCAGCAGTTTCTTAAAAATGGCTAAAGACTCAGCAGCTTGGGTTCAGTTAGGCAGGTCATTCCACCAGCTTGGAACAGTCAAGGTAAAGGTCCGTGAAAGTGATTTTGTGCCTCTTTGGAATGGCACAACAAGGCGTTGTTCACTTGCAGAACGCAAGCTTCTGGAGGGCACATAGGTCTGAAGTAGTGAGTTTAAGTATAGGGGTGCAGAGCCAGTTGTTCTGTAGGCAAACATCAGTGCCTTGAATTTGATGTGAGCGGCAATTGGCAACCAGTGCAATTTTATGAGTGGTGTGATGTGCACTCTCTTCGGCTTGCTAAAGACCACTCTTGCTGTAGCATTCTGGATCAGTTGCAGAGGTTTGACAGTGCATACTGGAAGGCCTGCCAAGAGAGCATTACAATAGTCCAGTCTGGATAAAACAAGAGCTTGGACAAGGAGATGTGTAGAATGCTCCGATAGGAAGGGCCTGTTCCTCCTAATAAGGCAAATCTGCAGGACCAGGCAGTTCTAGCAATGTGATCTGTGAAATTTAACTGACCTGGATGGAATTATGGTTGACGAACCGAGCTGAATGGAGAAGTTGTGATGAAGTATTGAATTGGCGGAGACGACAAGCAGTTCGGTCTTCACAAGGTTGAGTTGAAGGTGGTGGTCCTTCATCCAGCAAGAAATGTCTGTCAGGCAGGCCAAGATGAAAGCAGTTCCCATCGGATCATCTGACTGGAATGAGATGTAGAGTTGTGTGTCTTCACCGTAGCAGTGATTGCAAAAAAACATGAATGACAGATCCTAGTGATGACATGTAGATGGAGAAGAGAAGTGGTTCAAGCTCTGAGCCCTGAGGCACCCCAGTAGCGAGATGTTGCGACTTAGACACCTCAACCCTCCATGACACCCTGAAGGACCTACCTAAGAGGTAAGAATTGAACCATTGGAGTGTGGTTCCAGAGATGCCCTTTGTCATGAGGGTTGACAGGAGGATCTGCTGGTTAACTGTGTCAAAAGCAGCAGACAGATCCAGCAAGATGAGTACTGAGGATTTGGAAGCTGCTCTTGCCAGTCTCAGAGCTTCATTATAATACCCGAGAGAAGGGCAGTCTCAGTTGAGTGGCCGCTTTTGAAACCAGACTGGTTGTTATCCAGGAGGTTGTTCAGTGTACGAAAGGTAGAGACTTGGTTGAACACGACTCGTTCAAGTGTTTTAGCAATGAATGGAATAAAAGTGCTGGATTTAGAGTGGGTTTCTTGAGCAGTGGGGTTATCCGAGCCTGCTTAAATGCTGTGTGGAAAGGTACCAGTGTGAAGAGAGGTGTTGATGTGAGTGAGTGCAGGTACAACTGAAGATAAAATGGCTTGAAGGAGATGAATGGGGATAGGATCAAGTGGACAAGTAGTAGGGTGATTGGAAAGGATCAGTTTGGAGACTTCTGCATCCGAGAGCGCAGAAAAGGAGGGGGAAATGTGTGTTTGCTGTTAAGACGTGTCGGTTTTTGGTGTGGAAAATTGGCTGCTGATGGTTGTGGTTTTATTTATGAAGAATGTGGCAAAGTCGTCAGCTGTTAGGATTGATGAAGGAGGGGGAGGAGGAGGATTAAGAAGAGAGGAGAAGGTTCTGAAAATTGGTGAGAGAGAATTGTTAATTTTGTTGTGGTAGTGTTATTTTAGCAGTAAAGACATTAGAGGAGAAGGAAGAGAGGGAGGGATTTATACAAACCAAAGTCAATGGGATCTTTTGATTTGTGCCACTTCCTCTCTGCAGCCCTGAGTTTAGAACGATGCTCGCTGAGAACATCAGATAGCCAGGGGGAAGAGGGGGTGGTGTGGGCTGGCATGGATGTAACGGGGGCAAAAGTTGTCTAAACAAGATGTTAGAGTGGAGAAAAGGGTGAGAGTGAGTGTAGATTATGCTGAAAAGTGACCTGTGGAAGAGTGTGTGTTGTGTCATGAGCCAGGCTGAGGTTAAGAGTGAGGAGGAAGTGATCTGAGGTGTGCAGTGGAGTAATCAGCGTATGGTCAGTGGAGCAGTAGCGCGTGTAAATAAGGTCCAAATGGATACCTGATTTGTGAGTAGCGGCAGTAGACACTCGCTTGAGGTCAAACGAGGCAAGCAGTGTGTGGAAGTCAGCAGTCTGAAGTTTTTCTAGGTGGATTTTGGAAGTCTCCAAGAATTACCAGAGGAGTACCATCCTCAGGGAAGGATGAGATTAACACAAATGTGTAAAGGAGTCAAAACAGTGGCAGGAATTTCTCTGTCACACACATACACACACAAGTGATAATCTGCTGCAACAAGATGCGGTTCTAACGTCTGTACTGAACTATAATGGGCAGCATCACGACTACGACAAGAAAAAACAGGCATGTGAACATTCTAGCTTTTTTAGGGGTGCATCTTTTGACATAACATCCTGTTTTTGGTTTGTTTAGATGTCTTTGGTCCATGTTCCATATATATTTTAGTCAAAACCGCACCATAGTTTGTTTGGAAGCGGACCAAGACCCACCTTCTCAGGGGTCTCGATCTGTTTGTTCGGTGCATACCAGGGTTCGGATGGCCACACTAACAGAGTAATCACACCAGAGTTGTTTTAATCTAATCAAATCTGCCAAGTGTGAACACACCCTTAGTTTTTGTTGGCTTCTTAGCTTTTTGTTTGTATCAATTATGTAATTTTTGTTCCTTATTGGAATCGAAACTGGGAATCATTAAGAATCGGAATCGATAAGCAGAATTGGACACACTAAAATGTAAACGATACCCAACACTATTGTCAGTATATGTTAAAAATACAAAAGAGATTTTAGCAGCAGGGTTTTTTTTAAACAGTGTATGCTTACCCTAACTCTAAACTGCAACAATCCACAAATCCACAACAAACTTGAAAATCACCAATACGTATAAACGTCATAGATCACTATTTTCCAGAGACACAAATTAGATAAATTAATTACAAAACTGTTTCAAATGACTAAAACACAAATATTCACACAAATATTAATATTTCAAAAACAAAATTAGGAAGAGCATATCCATTCCTTTAATAAAATGACAAAAAGGCCAAACATAAAGCTCAACTGTAACTGTGGCATCTGACATTTCTTCAATTATCCCAGTTTACAGAGTAGAGACAACTACAAGAAATGGCATATTTCACCCTAAAGAAAAAATTATTTATACTCCCTATCATGAAAATCTTGCAGCTCTTTAGTGCAAAAGCTAACGTCATCACTGTACATCTGCCTGACCTTAACATTTCCCCTGCTCCATTTCCAATTAAATCATGTTCCTCTGGAGGTTAAACAGCTCACATTACTTAACTGAGCTGTGCTGCTGAGGTCAGCCTCACCAAAATGTCCCGGTGTCACAGAAGTTCCCACTGTCCTAAAAGAGGCATGTCCCCCCAAAAAATGGTGTCAATAGCCTTGAAAAAAATCTCAGTAGCAAAGTCATGTTTCCTGTGTTGACAAAGCCTCCCTCTGGACATAAACAGATGTGTGGTTTAGAAGCATGATAGAGTATACGTTTTTGCACATTTCTTGTATGTGGAGGAAAAGGAAATTTCTCTTCGTCTTTATTTGGACATGTTCATTCATGAAGGAACTCCCAAAAATGACTGAAGTATGCCAGATGTCAGTGTGTCTGCTAAAGCACACCATGCAGTCTCCATGGTTACAATGTAACTTTAAAAGGAATATTCGGGGTTTAGTAAGAGTTAAACTCAGTCTTATAATAATAATAAAAAATAATTTCCTTTCTTATTAAAAAAAAAAAAAAAAAAAAAAAAAAAGGTGGAAGTGAATGAGGCCAAACCATGAATGCTAGAAATTTAGCAATAGTAAAGTATAGCTTTTAAAACACCGACTAAAACTAAACTTTTTTTTTTAACTATAAACAAATGTACAGCTCAAATTATACACAGGTTTTAAGAGAATAATTAATGCAATTGCTATTATAAAATTAAAGGCATTACATTTCTGTTTTTAAAACCCCAGTCACTTCCATTGAAAGTTCTTCAACATAACCTTGATTTTTGAATTGGGACACAGTGTGTATATACCGTATATAGAGAAAGCAGGCAGCAGGATAAAACTGGATCATTCCCATTATAAAATCAACAAAGCTGTTGCACAATGTGTCAAAACTAGATCACACTTGCGGTGTAGACAGCTTTGTGGTAACAATGGGGATATATAATAGGATCAAGTTGTCAAGATTTTTGTTTCTTCGCAGTTAAGATAGGCAGTACATCCGTTTAAAATAGTATGCAAGACAAGATTAGTGCATGTCAAATCATAGTACAGACTGAAAATAGTAATCCACAGATGTCTTGATACTTTTAATGTATCCATCATTGCATACTTTTTTCAATTACTTCTAAATTAGACAATTACATTAACATGCAAACCATGGGACAAGGACTAGAACACCTAATCAATATATAAAAAATGAAGAATGTAATTCATTAATTAAAACTAATTATGAATTAAGCAGGTCTTTGTGTAGTACAATGAGAATTATGGAGGTCTATTAAAGATATCCGTTAGCATTCTCATTGCATATGCTCACATTGCTCAGCCAGCAAATTAATCCATTAAAATGCGATTATTCATTATCAATAGTTGTTGCAGCCCTATGCAACAAAGGGGTTTGTTTTTGATGCAATTCATTGATATGGCCTTATTACACAACCAAATCATCACCAATACCATGGTATAAATATGCAAATGACAACAACATTTCTATTATAATAAACATTGTACCATCCGAGCACAATGGACGTCAAATAGCACAAAGTAGCACAAACTGCAGACAGTGCACAAAAGAGTGTTGAGCAACCAGGACACACTTTCTTGGCAAAAACCGGATGTGTTTGCCAAGCCTTTCACTTTCCCTGGATCCACAGGCTTAGTGTTTTATAATCCAGTATCCTAACCAGAATCTGTCTCAAACAGCGCCATCAAATCACAAGATTGAATACAGATACAGATGATGAGCAGAGACCATTGTTTAAATTAGATACATTACAAAACGGTTTGTGTTACTTCAGCCAAGTTTCCACACAGGTGATAATAGGCTGGCACTTAAAAAAAACCTATGCTGGCATAACATTAAGCAGTACCCTTATAATAGCACCAATCAAACAACTTTGTTTGTCTGTTATTACATAATCAGCAGCTTCAAATTCAGCACCATTTTAGTTTACTAATATTTTGTTTTCATACGTTTATATTCTAGAACAAACCCAAACTGTAAAACCTATAAGCACAATTGTGAATATGCTAAATTATTGTTTGAGTTGCAGGAGTTTAGATCATTTTGATTTAGCCACAAAGTAACTACATGCAAAACCTGCAATATTGATGTAACCTAAAGCAAAGGTATGTAATCAGTCAATAACAAAAACACATTAACTGCCAATATCCAAAGTTATATGATTCGAGGAAAAGTTCTCAAAGTTAATGTTTAAGGATTTCTTACCCTACACCCATCAGAAGATGCCCATGCTGGTGATGTGAAATTCCTTCTTAATGCCATTGGTGTTCCATTAAAAGGTTCCCCCAAAAGCCAATGCTATCTTGCTCATCAACAGTGGACCAAACGAAACCAATAAATCAACAGCAAACAGACAGGCATGCTGAGGATGACATCACCCATAATGGACAAAGGAGAAACCCTAAACAGATTAAAGGCAAATCCTCTTAGCAAGTAAGCCATTCACCAACACTCTACATCCTCTTTACAGGTCCGAGAAACCCTGTTAAAATAAATGGATGGCTATTTATAACCCCGGAAATGGACTTTCACTTGCTGAGTCCTATCGAGAGCTCCTCAACAGATAATTCAGACTGATTAAAAAAAAAAAAAACACACACACACAGAACAGTGCTCATAATTCTGAGAACAATGTAGCGTCATGAGGTCATGAATGATTCACTGGTCAAAATACGACTAGAAAAGATTAAAAGGTATGACATTTTAAAACAGATTACAACAATAATCAAGGAAGGATAAATATAATTCTTTTAGGCTTGCTAATGGAATCATTTTGAGGATTGAATTATATTTTGCAAGTGATGAAATCAGACCAATTCATTCAGACAGCGTAAATCAAAATGTTGCTAAAGAAATGACGTAAGCATCAGCATAATGCTTTCTCATGCATAATCAAAACTGCTCGTTCACACATTCAAAAATGAGAGAATCTCTCAAAGAGGTGAAATGAATGAATGAATAAATAAGAAGTCTATTCTGACATTATTTTCAGAACAATTAAGCTAATTTTACCCCAATAAACTATTCTTTGTATCTAACATTTACATTATGTAACTGTTGGATTCCAAGTGACAAGACAAAAAAAGTTCAGAGTGACATATCTTGGAAATAAATGTGATGCGGTGCAGAGCTCTGATTTCTCGTTGAGCTAGGGGTGGGTGATTTGGCAAAAATATTATACATCACCTTTTTTTCAGGAAGATCACGATTTTAAATCACAATTCTTTTTCATATTGGTTTTATTATGTCACTGAGCAGTAAAGCAAAACTAATTCACCTATTTTCAAAATGTAGTCTTCGAAGGTAAAAAAATACAAAATAAAATAAAAAAAATTACAGACTATTTAGACCAAAGTAAGGGAGATAATAACAATAAAAATAACAAAGAAGCAAATGACAAATAACAGGACAAACACAATATAATAAATAAACAGCACTTTACATTTTTCAGCTACAGTATTAAACCATAGCATTCAAGAAAGAAATTGAATAAACAAAATAAAAAATAAAACGACAGTCTTCACTGTATTTATACATTGATTCTTATTAAAGCTATACGGAAGTTATTCAGTGAAGGGCAGCAAGTGATATTCTCTGTTTCTTTGTTTTTTTTATTAACATTAATGACAAACGGCAGCAGGTATATTTGGCTGCTGTTACTATGACCTCATGCACGGCTCTAATATAAAGACACACATCCGATTTTCTCCTGACTGTTTATGTTCACTTAAGACAGCGTTTATGTGAACCTTGTATGCATTTAACAATTAAAGTGCAATAAGATGCAAAAGAGAACTTTAGCAGTCACGCGCAGTCTGACAGGCTTTTAGTGAGCGCATGCTTCGGGTGTACATGCTCAGAACAGCGTGTAAATAAAATTTTTAACTGGCAAGGCTTTAAAACGCATGAAGGGAGGCATTTAGACAGATCTGTGCAACTGCAGCAGGATACTATGATATTTCTTCAAAAGCAGGAAAGCAAAAACACCAGGGGGGTATTCCAGAAAGCAGGTTATGTGACATAACTGGGATTTTTAAGGGTAAGTAAGCGGAAAACTTCAATTTACGGTTCTAAAAACGGAGGCAACTTTCAGGGTATGCAAGTAGCCATAGCAACTTACTCTCTGAACATAATACTGCTTCAGAGCAGGTTAAGTTTGTATTAGTTTGCTTAAGAGGTATTCAGATATGTGTTATATAATTCATATAGTTATATTAATAGAACTAAATTTGTTATATGGTTACAGTTATATAATATTATATATTAATTCTAAAGCACTATTATAACAAGGTAATGTTTAAATGTTAATTCAATTCAAATATATTTATTATTTATTTTATTGTCATCTCACACATGGATCTGCATTCAATTAATTAGCAATTTAATTGTAAATCGCCATTAAACAAAAGAAGAAAGCAGAATGGTTTCCAATTTGAATCATTGATTCGTTTCTCTGTTAAGAATGTATTGTGTGTTAACTGGGAACATACTCTGGGTTGGCTGAACTTACTCATACCTTGAGTAAGCAAGGTTTGGGTTAATCAACCGGGAGTTCAGGGTACATGTGATGGTAAATTAACCTTGCTTTCTGGAATACCCCCCTGTGCGTTAATCTGTCCCTGAAAATAGACTAAGCACAACAACACACTTGTAGTCAATCAACATTAGGAAGCGTATACACTCATAATGGGAGGTGGAGGGAGCGTGAGCAAGAGGAAGATTTGAAGACTGTAGAAAGAGAGATGGCTGAGAGACATTACAAAAGAGAAAAGGACAGATGAATATCACTGAAAAAAATAATTGTTATGATCAGGCAAGAGAGCGTTAATATTGGAAAAGCTTTCCAGTGCTAGAGAGACCCAAGCAGAAAGGCCTGAAAAAGGATGCAGAGGTTGCGTTGTTTCTGCACCATATGCGAGAAACGTTGTTGTTTTTTTTGTTCTTCCTTGTCATTCGTTTGGCATCTTCGCGTTATTTTTCATGAAGCATTATTTGCTTCGCTTCAGTTATTATAAAGAGACATCCACTCTTGAATTGCATGCTCGTGCATTTTGGGAGCAGAGCCATGAAGGGAGGGGTGTGTTTGTTTGGGTTGATTTCAAATATCAACAGTGTTTCTCAGAAATTGCTTACTGCACCTTTAAGACTGGAAAGGAGAATGTTTTTATAATCAGACACTTGCACTGTAATTTTTGTATTTTATTTAAGTAAATAAACTTAATTTACGATGCTTATCCAATTGATTTGTCCAATGTATTTAATTTTAAATTGACAATTTAAAATAAAATAAAAAAATAAAAAAAAGTATAGAGAGGAAGTAAAACACAAAGCCCATGCAAAAAAGCAGCAAAATATAATGAGGTGAGATTTTTTGCAGTGTGGCTAAAACCAAAACCCTGATCACCACAACCACAGTCCCAGAAAACTGCCTGCCGCACCTTTAAGCATCAAAGACACGTTCAGGACAGTGTCGCAGTGTTGCTGTCTTTGCATTCACAGCCTTTACTTTTCTGGGGCAGTATTCATGAGGGAAGAGTGAAAAGAGAAAGAGGCTATTTAAGAGACCTGAAATGGGGTTGATGAGTGAAAGCGTTCAGGTTTGGGTCAAACTACTGTAACTGCGCAAGACAGCTTTGCTATGCACATGGCTGAGACCGACCACCACCACTATTCAACGCGGTTCACAATAGTAAATATTATAATGATCTGTCAAATTTGAGAAGTAGGTCATTTTGTGCAGTGAATTATATTCTTTAAAGAACAGTAAATAATTGATTTCTCATGCTAAAAGTGGTGCCATCATTCAATATAAATGTAGAATTTGTTTCTTCTGTGTACCCAGTAGCATACTGTCAAATCAGTAACAATTAAAATAAAAATTGAAGATCCAAACCTTTTCGGGGTGTTTTGCATGAAATGAGATGCTCAGATTCACCCATACATTTGGTTTTTAGACATCTGTATGCATGCAAAAATCTGCTGTTTGTGCATGAACATACTTTTAGGATAAATGCAGTTTTTCATGAGAACCCGCATGTTTTAGACAAATTTAGCAACATTCACCCTTTAGATATGAAGCAAAACTATTAGCATGATAAAACGTGTGACTGGTGCATGCAACATACTTTTTACGAGTAAGTATTGTGATTTTATATACACAGTACTGAACGATTACTATATTAATGCATTTTACAATGTTATTCTAAGGTACTTCAAACAAGAAGTCTATAATGTCCATGTCTAAGGTAGCACAAAGTACATTATTGATATCCTTTAAAACAACAATATATGGTCAATAATACAGATACTTAAATGTCCCAAGTTCTGCTGGCTACAACATCATAGTACACGCAGATCGAGCCATTTAATGATTGTCCATATGAAGAGTGTATAAATATGCAGTAGTTGTAATGCCTTTATGTAAACAAATAGAAGCGAGGGAAGGTAAGTCACACTGTTTCTCAGAAGTCTGTCTTCTGCAAGTTTAAAGGGATAGTTCAACCAAAAATGAAAATTAGCCCATGATTTACTCACCCTCAAGTCATCCTACACTGTTAAAAAAAATCCTGATTTTACAGAAAATAACTACATTTTTACAGTATTTTTTTTTTTTGTAATTTTAAATTATGTTCATAAAATATGTAAAATTACAAACAATATCTGTAAATTAACAACTTGACCATTATTTTAAGGATTAGCTATATTAATGACAAGTTACAGTAATTCTCATTTTTTATACAGGGAAATTACTGTATTATTTATACAGTATTTTTTCTGTTTTCATACAAATTCATGTAAAATGACAAACAATATCTGTAAATTAACAACTTGACCATTATTTTAAGGATTAGCTATATTAATGACAAGTTACAGTAATTCTCATTTTTTATACAGGGAAATTACTGTATTATTTATACAGTATTTTTTCTGTTTTCTTAAATTACATACAAATGTATGCAAAATTACAGAAATAATCTGTAATTAAATATGTAGCTCATTATATTAAAGATTTACGTCCATACTAACAATTTAACATTATTCTTTGTAGTTTTAAAGGAAATCTTAGTTTTATATTTACTCTGTGAAAAAATGGTCAAATGACTGGCAGCTACAGCTGCCAAACAAAAACCGTAACATTAAAGTAAAATATCTTAATTAAAATAAAGTGCAAAAACAATTTTACAGGTTTTTCCTTATTTAAATTAAGATATTTTACTTTAATTTTATGGTTTTTGTTTGGCAGCCGTTGCTGCCAGTCATTTGACCATTTTTTTATGATTTATTTTGACAGTGTACGTGTATATGACATTCTTCTTTCAGACGAATTCAATCAGAGTTATATTAAAAAATGTCCTGGCCCTTCCAAGCTTTATAATGGCAGTGAATGGCTGTTTCTGTTTTGAAGTCCATAAAAGTGCATCGTATGGATTCGTCTGAAAGAAGAATGTCATATACACCTGATGACTTGAGGGTGAGTAAATCATGGGGTCATTTTCATTTTTGGGTGAACTATCCCTTTAAGTCTACTAACACTGTGGCAAAAGGGTAGTTCTGTCTCTCCAACTGACAAGAATCTCAGGTATCTGATTGGTGTAACAAAGCCATCTAATCCTCAGGTAAGGCAATTAGACGTCACTCCCAGTGAAAGGGTCTGACATAATGCTGGATAAACCAGTCAGAAAGAGTTTGACAATGACTAACCTACTTTTCAAGTTAGACTATCCCTCTTTGATTTTAATAACCTATTGTATGAAACAAGCAAAAAGAGCTTTTGTTTTTATGAAACAAACACCACATATACAGCTGAATGAAACTGAAACCAGATGAAACTACATGTGAGAAAATTGTGTAAACAAGCACCCACAAATTACAGCTGAATGTTAGAAACTCCCTCAAAGAGTCTGCAAGCATTGGGATACAATAGCCTATTGTATATAGACTAATAACTTAAAATAAAATTCACATGTCATTTTATTTCTATAATGTGGCATGTTTCCATATGAAACAGGATAATCAACGAGAAATTGTTTAGGGTGAGACTTTTATCTATCAGGAATTAATTGTGAAAAGTGATGGATGGATGGATGGAGACATCAAGTGGAATATGCAGAGCAAGTTATTATATTTTGATACAAATTTAGAATGATATGTCCAATACACCATTCTCACAATAAAACCAGGTACATGTATTAATAAAGTAAACTGGTTTGTGCTTTAAGGGGATGCACGATTCTGTATGGATTTGTGAAGCAACTTTAACTTTGTAGATGGTTAAACATGTAGAAGAAAAAGCAATAGCAATATACATGTACAATGTAATATGCAAATCATTTTAAAAAGACAAAACCAATCTCAATATGTGACTAACAGCCTAACAAATAGCACTTCAGTATGCATTTTCTGACAAGCGAGTGGAAATAAATACACATGTAGTATCTCCCAAACACTCCAAAATTAACTTAAACCCGTTCTACTTACAGTAACAATATGGGAAATAATTTTCAACGTGTCACACCTGCAGTAGCGCGTTTACAGCGGTGTTCAAACATACACAAACTGAATGTCTCGTGAGTGTTTAGTAGTGCTATTATAATCAGTGTACTTTACCATTTCGTCCTCGTCCCCTTCATTTTTTTCTGCCTCATCTTCGTCATCCTCTTTTCTTGCTTTTATCTCGTCGCTGCATTCATCACAATCATTTCCCTTCACTTTTCCGTCAAGACCTACACAATCTGAGGAGTGACATTTAAATTCCTCAAATTGTAATTGGGGTTCATACGCCTCGGCTCGCGTCTCGCCCTCTGACAGCGTGTCGGAGCCTGATGAATTGTCTCCGCCGCCGCCTCCAAATGTTTCTGACTGCTCACTCTCCATTGCCCTAAAACATTTCGATAATTGTCTTAAACTAATGACATGCTGGAGGACAACTTATCTGAGCTCCAGCTAAGCGCCCGAGAGAACTTCCCTCACTGTGCTGCTGTAATTTTAACAAACATAAGTGTTAATCAGCCATTGAAAGTGAAGTTTGTAGTGCAGCACCCTAGCGCGTCTTGCTCAACTCATCGCTGCAGTGTCTTTAACTGAAGTCTGCGCTCATTGGCCAAGCAAACCCCGCCCACCAGCCAATGAGAGAAGAGCGCGCTGGTCAAGTCCTTTTAAATCATTACTATGGACCCTTGAGCTAGAAAAAGGTTTATCCAAACAACACCGGCGGGTGTAGAAACCTGCAAAAACAATAAATAAAAAAATAAATCCACAAAATTCTACATAAATATATAAATAAATGTGCAAATACATACATCCACATATTTCTACATAAGTTAATATATAGATAATTAAATGTGCGAGGAGATAAATAATTAGATAAATAAAACTAATCTTGGGGGGAATAAATAAAACATTTGAAGGAAATGCTAAACTGAAAGTTGACCTTTCTTGCTTTTAGCCGTTTATTCATTTTTGAATGTATCTCGGTATTTATTCTTCCTTGAATTTTAATACATGATTTTAAATTTAGATGTAGGCTAGTGATTTGACTTTGTTTAACATAATATCAAACCAATTAGAATTTATTTTAAAGAAAGATATCAGTCTCTCTTGTCAAGAACAAAAAAAAAACATTTCAATGGAAGAGATGTTAGGTTTCAAATAGTAAAAATAGACATTGTTTAAAATTTTGACAAACGTGTTTTCTGGTTCACAAACAAATGTATATCATGTTTATAGTTTATATGATGAACTACAACCTGTGGTTATCTGACAGGACACCCGTGTGAACCTGGCATGAACTGACATGTCATTTTTACAGTTTTTCTCAATTGCTTTAGCTCAACATTCTTATAATTCTCTAAATTGTAAGTGCAACTGTGTGAGCTGTAGGCCTACTGATCAAAATGTTTGAATGGTCAACCCTGGAAATGTTTGTTATAACAAAAAATAAATAAATAAATAAATAAATATATATATATATATATATATATATATATATATATATATATATATATATATATATATATATATATATATATATATACACTCACCAAAAGGATTATTAGGAACACCATACTAATACTGTGTTTGACCCCCTTTCGCCTTCAGAACTGCCTTAATTCTACGTGGCATTGATTCAACAAGGTGCTGAAAGCATTCTTTAGAAATGTTGGCCCATATTGATAGGATAGCATCTTGCAGTTGATGGAGATTTGTGGGATGCACATCCAGGGCACGAAGCTCCCGTTCCACCACATCCCAAAGATGCTCGATTGGGTTGAGATCTGGTGACTGTGGGGGCCATTTTAGTACAGTGAACTCATTGTCATGTTCAAGAAACCAATTTGAAATGATTGGAGCTTTGTGACATGGTGCATTATCCTGCTGGAAGTAGCCATCAGAGGATGGGTACATGGTGGTCATAAAGGGATGGACATGGTCAGAAACAATGCTCAGGTAGGCCGTGGCATTTAAACGATGCCCAATTGGCACTAAGGGGCCTAAAGTGTGCCAAGAAAACATCCCCCACACCATTACACCACCACCACCAGCCTGCACAGTGGTAACAAGGCATGATGGATCCATGTTCTCATTCTGTTTACGCCAAATTCTGACTCTACCATCTGAATGTCTCAACAGAAATCGAGACTCATCAGACCAGGCAACATTTTTCCAGTCTTCAACTGTCCAATTTTGGTGAGCTCGTGCAAATTGTAGCCTCTTTTTCCTATTTGTAGTGGAGATGAGTGGTACCCGGTGGGGTCTTCTGCTGTTGTAGCCCATCCGCCTCAAGGTTGTGCGTGTTGTGGCTTCACAAATGCTTTGCTGCATACCTCGGTTGTAACGAGTGGTTATTTCAGTCAAAGTTGCTCTTCTATCAGCTTGAATCAGTCGGCCCATTCTCCTCTGACCTCTAGCATCAACAAGGCATTTTCGCCCACAGGACTGCCGCATACTGGATGTTTTTCCCTTTTCACACCATTCTTTGTAAACTCTAGAAATGGTTGTGCGTGAAAATCCCAGTAACTGAGCAGATTGTGAAATACTCAGACCGGCCCGTCTGGCACCAACAACCATGCCACGCTCAAAATTGCTTAAATCACCTTTCTTTCCCATTCTGACATTCAGTTTGGAGTTCAGGAGATTGTCTCGACCAGGACCACACCCCTAAATGCATTGAAGCAACTGCCATGTGATTGGTTGATTAGATAATTGCATTAATGAGAAATTGAACAGGTGTTCCTAATAATCCTTTAGGTGAGTGTATATATATATATATATATATATATATACTGTATATAAACATTTTCCTTTGTGTTTACTATAATATACAAGAATGTCAGTTGAATATACTGTTTCACAAGATAAAACATTTCTAGGAATACTGTACTGTAGTACAAAAACAATGTTTAGAGTGCAACTTCACTGAGAATCAACTCACCAGTTCATTTTGATCATCAAGCCATATGTGCATTCAGTTATTGTGTAAATTGTAGACAGTTGTACTACACATGCCAACACATGCAAATCTGATGTGGAAAAGAAACTAAATTGTTCATTGATCCAAACTTATTGTTATGAGAAAAGTAATTAAGAAAAACTGCAATAAGTACAATGTAATTTAAAAGATCACAAAAAAATGTTCATATGTTTTTGTATATCTTTTTTTTTTATATTTATTGAGCTTTATAAGATATCAGTATATGAGTCAGAACATACACACAACCCTATAACACATCCCAATCCTTCAATCCACAGTGCCATCCATTTAAATAAATGGACTAGATGAATAACTAGATGAGTTTTTCAAGATGGCTTTACAAAGCCTTGTTGTCTGAAAGTTTTTAAATAACTTTGAGCTTAAACTTTAAGTCAATAGAATGTTATTAACATGTTCTAGCACACCTGTTTCCAGCATGATTAGCACATTGCTAGCATGTTTTAGCATAATTTAGCTCATTGCTATCATGTTTTAACATGTTGCTAGCATTATTTAACATATCAAGCCAACATAATTAAACAAGATGGCACAGATATTCATATGAGGTTTATGCATGTCCTCTTGTTATACCTGCCCCAGTGTTTTACAATCAGATACTTTCTTCAAGCGAAATATTTTTTTAGAGGTATATAAGATGATATGATTTTTCCCACATTAATTTTACACATGTCTAGTACAATTATGTGGTTTTGTTTCATTACAGTGTATACTTTTTTCTTGATTTACCCGAAAGAATGGAAGTGAAATGTGACAACATGCCCCATAGGTGGGGTACATTGTAACATGTGACGGGCACATTGTAACATGAACATATGACAGCTTAATATGTTATCTGATCTAATAAAAAAAACAAGGCAAACTAAAATATTTTGTCAATAAAATACAATTATTAACTTTTTTCCAAATAAAATAATGGCCTTTTTATAATATTTTTAAACATTTTTGAGTTTGACAACCAACACACCGCAAAACACAGCTATACATAGTTTAAAACATAATAATAATTAATAATTTCTGAACATTGATTCTCAGTCATTATTCACCTTTTTCTCGTGGATTCTCAATAGAATTAATAAAAGTATAGAATAGAATAGCATAGTTCTAATAGGGGCACATTGAAACGCAGTGTGACAACATGCCCCACCTGCACAACTGGGATTTAAACCCGGCTCGTGTCTTCTGCTGGTTAGATCAGCATTAAAGAACTATCTCAACTGTTAAATAACAGATATAAGATTACAATAATATCAGATTTCTCTCATTTTAATAAACACAACAAACAGAGATGAAAAATTTACTTAGGAAATTTACTTTTGCTATGGTTAAATAAATGTTCAGTGATAAGATTTTTAAATTTTGGTGCGATTTTTCCTCTATGTAGTGTTGATATGGCAACTTGTAAATACACTAAGTTTCGTAATGCTGGCATGTGTGGAAAGTTTTAAACCATGTGTGTTACAACTAACCCTGCGTTAGGTTGCACCCCGCTCACCCCTGCTTCCTTAGACCACATAGAGGTGAAAGGAGGCTCAGAATCCTTCCACCTCAATGTGTATTTTATGACTGCTAGAAGAGCTATACAAACCTCAGATTAACCTCTTTTTACATGCTCAAATCATACACAATGTTGTGGTCACTGTACTTTATAAATGGAGTCGTGTGCTCTCAGATGATCATTCTTGGGGTTATAATTCAAGGGATTATAACTCAAACCACAAGGTAAAATGTCAAACCTCTGCTTTCTGTTCTATCAAGTCTTATCATCTTCTTTGATTTAAGATCCCCACAGTATTAAAAGAAACCAAGTCTCTTATAAGTTTAAAAAGCAATGGGAGGTGCTCTGTCATCTCTTAATCAGCAAGTGTTTGGTCTATTATTCAGCACTATGGCAGCTGTGCCACACCTAACTAGCCAAAACGTATAAATCAGTGAAAGATTTATAGATTCACGCTGTAGCTGTGTCAAACACGTCAAGAAACATAAACACTTGCATTTAAATACTTAATTTGGATTCACAATTAAAATCAGATTATTTAATTTATATAGCAAAAACAACTGCCAACATTTTGCACATCAAATTCAAGGGATGCAACTGTGTACTGAGATATTTAACAACAATAGTAGCCTACAAGTTAGTAAGTACACTTACTTCACAACAGATGGCGCCCATCTACAATAGTTTGATTGTATGACTGTAATGGCTTGTGCTATTCCAAATAGTATGATATAAACAATATAAAAACACAGGGGAAAAACATTGGATTTATACAGTGCAATTAAAATGATTTTGTTTGTTTGTTTGTTGTTTTGCTTTTTTGCATTGGGGTTAGGGTTGGTTTAGGATTTATTAAAGAATAATTGATTTAACTTATGAGAGATTTATTTGAAGCACAAATTGCACAGCATATTTACAGTGGACAGTGGACCCCTTTATTCTTCACATTTTGTTGTTGCAGCCTAATGCTAAATGCTTTAAAAAAATGTACGTCACTCTACACTCCATGCCCCACAATGACAAAGTAAAAACCAAATGTGTGATAACTGCAAATTTACTGAAATATCCCATTGGCATAAGTATTGCAAGATGAGCAAGACGTTTCTACAATGAGTCCATCTGTGGCAAATTCAACTATGATTTGCACTCTCCTGTCTATAAAAGGTCAAACAGCTGAAAATGCAAATCAGAGCAAAATTTATGTGGGGGGAAAATAATGTAATGGATTTTAGCATAAAACTGTAACATAACAAAACGTGAGAGAAAATAAAAACCCAAAGTGGTCTGAATACTTTCTGAATCTTTGTCACTTTCATTATCATCATACTATCATTCTACCTCTGAAAAGATGTTGATTCAGCCTCGACCTTTACAAAAAACCCCTCATGAAATCAGCTAAACACATCACAAGGAGGAAAATCAGCCCACACACTCTAATCTAAGACAGGGATCAAGACCATCGTCTTCCATTCGTCAGGTGATCAAAGCGATGTGTAGTAAAAGTATAGATAAACATACAGGTGGGGGATTTTAAAACTGTGCTGTATATATGACCAGTTTCCTGCCAATGCCCCTTTGACTGCACTATACGTTTTTGTCAAGCAGACTAACACAAATGGCTGACTCATATTTTGAAGTTGTACCAAGACGTCAAAACAAATTTGGAATATGCAAAGGAAAGTTATATTTCATTCTTGCTCACATTCATTTCTCAGAATGAGGTGTGCTATGTAAACAAAATGAAAGGATGTTCTTGGTGTCTACAAATTTTATCAAACTTCTTGATCATCGTGTGGTTGGCGTTGTTCGTGCTGTCACATATTCCATGTGCTGTTAGCAACAAGCTGGGTAAAAACTCTCTTGAAAGCTGTAGCTGCAGGTTTTTTAGATGTCTCCAACATTACACAGTGAATCTTATAAAAATTGTGAAACAGTGTAGATGTCACAGACTAGGTTTTGCCTGGATGTTTCTTCTGTGTTGATAACTGAAATGTGTAGATGCTGTTAAGGAGTCACAAGCTTTAAGTGTCACACTGCAATGTGTTTCCTATGATGGGCCTCCCAACGTCGAAGTCTCTGAAGTGTGAACATGTCTCTTCCTGTATGTGTGTGTGTGCGTGCACATAGGAGAAAGAGACAGATATTAAACATCTCACAACTCCCATACCACATGTTCTCTAGTACAGTATCTAGTAACCGTATAACTGCCAAATATATTATTTAGATAGTCCTGATTTTGTGCTGTTTTATGCTGGACTTGTTTCTGTAAGAATATGGTCGTCTGGTATTTATAAACTTAAAATAGGTCTATGTTCACTTCCCGTATGCAGTTTATTAGTAACATCGACTCCCTTTCAGATAGAGAAAGGTAACAATTGGCATAACATTTAGTCAACATAGGATTTTTTTAGTACATACATCAAGCTAAAAATATGTTTCCTTGAAAGCTCTACAGAACCAAAGAAGTGAACTTCACAGTTCGTCTGGTTTTCTGAGATCTGTCATGTGAAACCGTTCACTCATTTCTCATAAGTTTCAAGGGTCTATAGTAATCTAAGAAAAGTGCTTGTTCCTTTAAAAGCAAGTTCCCATCACACATTTTGAACTTGTTATGCTGCATGTTCACAACTGTGAACATAGTAAACAACAACTGAATTTTTGCCATGAGATAAAAATAGCATATTTCAAAGTCATAAATCTTTTTCACTACAAATCAAGCATGTTGGGTTTTTATGGGGACATTCCATAGACATAATGATTTTTATACTGATATTCTATCCTACCAATCACAGAAAAATGTCTGCATTTTTATATTTTCAAAAACCATTAGTACGATTTATTAGCTGTTTTCCTCATGGGGACCAAAAAAATGTGGTCTTCCCATGCTGAAAAACTTAAGAGTAGTCTGAACAATTTATAACTGGTTAAGTTATACCAGGCAATATTTTTGTTTAACGTGTTTTAGAGTTGACAAACCCACAGTTTAAGGAGAAAATTAGTTTTCAAGTGATTTCAAGTGTCAGCATCTACAGAGTTCAACAATAGGCCTATGTTACTTCTATTTCTAGTTTGCAGAATTGAAACAGTTTTTTCTGCAAAAGCTGTGTACAAGTCAGATTCATTGCAATTTTATAGATGATTAGAAGATGATTAATTAACATTTCTTTCTGCCAGGGAACTCTCTCTATTATATAGGCCTACATAAACAGACATTGTTCAAAATATTTTATTTTGTGTTCTGACATGATATGTCATGTTAATCTCTTAAATGTGACAAAATGTGATGAAAATGATTCTGGTTTTGAGATATAAATAAAAGAGCACTTTCCCACGAGCACGTAAACGGCTGAACGCTTGAGCGAATCAGTTTTTGCCAGGTGCCAGAATTGTTTGACGCCTATAATGCCCAAAATGCTGCGCGCGTCTAAACGTTGCCCAGATATGCTGTCTAGGTATAGGCACGGCAGTTCACTGGGTTCTAACTTCTGGGACAGCCTATGAGAGTCAAAGAGGACCTCTTGCGCTGTAGATTCATGAGAGACGGGAATACCCATCACTCTTCCGTTAGCTTGTAGGCTGCGTGAGTACGATGAGCAGACTGTCAAGAGGATCCGACAATGCGCAAGTGCTCGGCTGCATTTTACTTCACTCTAGGTATGTGCTTTATCTGTGTTTTCAAGAAAGTATTAAGACATAGAATAGCATTTAATTGATATTATTGCTGAAGTGATGTCATTTCAGTAGGTTTATTAATATTTCAGGTTTCATATCTCTCTGTACAACCGAAGCGAGAACAGGTCAGTGCGTTGGACATTAGTGCTGTGTGTGAGTGTATTATTGGGTTTGAGTCTGAGACCACATATTGATTTTTTAATTTATTATTTTGAGTTTTTAAAAATAGAACAGAGAAACGTTTTGATATATATATATATATATATATATATATATATATATATATATATATATAGGTCAGTAATCAACAACATGTTTCTTGTTTCAATTTAAGCTCCATATGCTCTTTAAAACATTCTCAAATCATGTTGTAGTCGTTGTTCACAAGATAGATGACAATATCTTAACACTGATTTTCATTTAAACTTTACAGGATCCTGTAACTGCAACCACTTGACCTTATTAAAAGATAAATGTAACAACACAGAAGGTAAGAAATGACCATTTCCACAAATGATGTAAGCTATGTCTTTTTATTCGGTCGATTGGAGAAAACTAGACTGAAAACTAGAAAACTAGAACTACTCTTTAATTGTATTAGGAATAAGTGTACAATTACACGTCTTATGATTTTATATCCCCACTAACTTGTTGAAGACATGGCAAGGCAAACATCTTAAGGCCACTGTTTCAATAAAACATATTCAGCTATTCTTTGGATGAGGCATAGTTTAAATTGCCCTATACCATATAAGGATTACTGTTTTCGTCTTTAGTGTCTGTTTACGATAAGGGCAAATAGCCTGTCTTGCTATTTAGAAAATGGGGCCTTTTATATGGGACCTTTGCTATTAAAAAAATCTGCTCACCTTCTTTGTTTCATTAAGAGTTTCAAGTCCTAATTTGTACTAGTATCTACAAGTGACAATCATTTTTGTTTATATTATCAGTGGTTATTTCTCATTTATTAGGAGTCTCTGATTTGACATGCTTCATAAGATATAAGAAATTTGGTCATGTGTACATCTGTGTATGGAGAAATGGAGACTTATCAACCTCATACACACTCTACGCACAACAGTAAGTATATGTATGAAGTGAGAAATATGACGATTCCAACTTTATTCTGTTTGCAGTCTGAGGCTGAGCTTCACACTGGCTTGCTATTGTTTGATTGTTAATATTTCCTAATATCAAATGTAAAACTTAATGTACAACTTCTCCACTTGATAACTGAGAATTATATTAAACAATCCACACTGTTCGTTTTCTTGTGCAGGAGGAAATGCACTTGTGTTCCCGTACATAAGAACAATGCAACTGCATGGACTTCCAGTGACTTTTCTGTGATAGGTTTGACTATGACAGCTCACGTAATTGCAACCAGTGAAGATCAGAGCAGGTGCACCTACAAAAATTTCAGTGGAAATTCGTCACAGTTAAGTATGTTAATCAACAATATTAATATTAATCATTTTCTATTTATTAAGATTTTAAGTGTCTAACCTCTGACCTAATCTAAATATACAGATTTATTGCTTGCAGTTACTTGGAAATTACTAGAAATATTAATATTAGTAAAAGTTGCTTGACAATTCTGTTACCAGACAGAAATTTCTGCTAGTATGTGATTCTGCATTAGCATGTTTATGTTTTCTTTCATTTCAGCACAGTGTGGTCCTCCTTCAAAACAGGATCTAACTTTTAAAAGAAGCTCAGGCCATTTGTCTGTTGAAGTGGACTGGAGAGAAGAAATATTAAAAAAAGGATATATTAAAACCTTCTCTGTAAAGTATAGAGATTTAAATGCTAAAATGTGGAAAGAGGTCAGTAACAACCAACACAATCTTATGGCAATTTAACTATTTTAAATTTTGGTGAATTGCTGGCTAATTCTTCTTATGCCCCAGTGACGAATATGTTTAGAGGTGGGATTAGCCGTGTGCCTTCAAGCTTACTGTTTCTAATAATGATATGTTTTTGTATGTTTCACACAAATTCATATACACGAAATCAACACCTCACAAAATAGTTGTGTTCTCCTGTGAGATCGGGTTGGTAATTGCACCCTGCAGTTTCAGAGTATCTCAGGATGCACTTGCTGCAATCATTGTCACTTTTTTTTATCCTACATATTCACATACACTCACCTAAAGGATTATTAGGAACACCTGTTCAATTTCTCATTAATGCATATCTAATCAACCAATCACATGGCAGTTGCTTCAATGCATTTAGGGGTGTGGTCCTGGTCAAGACAATCTCCTGAACTCCAAACTGAATGTCAGAATGGGAAAGAAAGGTGATTTAAGCAATTTTGAGCGTGGCATGGTTGTTGGTGCCAGACGGGCCGGACTGAGTATTTCACAATCTGCTCAGTTACTGGGATTTTCACGCACAAACATTTCTAGAGTTTACAAAGAATGGTGTGAAAAGGGAAAAACATCCAGTATGCGGCAGTCCTGTGGGCGAAAATGCCTTGTTGATGCTAGAGGTCAGAGGAGAATGGGCCGACTGATTCAAGCTGATAGAAGAGCAACTTTGACTGAAATAACCATTCATTACAACCGAGGTATGCAGCAAATCATTTGTGAAGCCACAACACGCACAACCTTGAGGCGGATGGGCTACAACAGCAGAAGACCCCACCGGGTACCACTCATCTCCACTACAAATAGGAAAAAGAGGCTACAATTTGCACAAGCTCACCAAAATTGGACAGTTGAAGACTGGAAAAATGTTGCCTGGTCTGATGAGTCTCGATTTCTGAGTCAGAATTTGGCGTAAACAGAATGAGAACATGGATCCATCATGCCTTGTTACCACTGTGCAGGCTGGTGGTGGTGGTGTAATGGTGTGGGGGATGTTTTCTTGGCACGCTTTAGGCCCCTTAGTGCCAATTGGGCATCGTTTAAATGCCACGGCCTACCTGAGCATTGTTTCTGACCATGTCCATCCCTTTATGACCACCATGTACCCATCCTCTGATGGCTACTTCCAGCAGGATAATGCACCATGTCACAAAGCTCGAATCATTTCAAATTGGTTTCTTGAACATGACAATGAGTTCACTGTACTAAAATGGCCCCCACAGTCACCAGATCTCAACCCAATAGAGCATCTTTGGGATGTGGTGGAACGGGAGCTTCGTGCCCTGGATGTGCATCCCACAAATCTCCATCAACTGCAAGATGCTATCCTATCAATATGGGCCAACATTTCTAAAGAATGCTTTCAGCACCTTGTTGAATCAATGCCACGTAGAATTAAGGCAGTTCTGAAGGCGAAAGGGGGTCAAACACAGTATTAGTATGGTGTTCCTAATAATCCTTTAGGTGAGTGTATGTGAAATAAGATGACACATCATAATGTGCAACTCGTTTTGTCAACTTAGTGTAAAGCAGTGTTCCTCAAATCCAGCCCTGGAGGGCCAATGTCCTGCAGAGTTTAGCTCATTTACAGTAACAGTAACTCGTTTACAGTAACAGAGTGTGGATCAGTGTAGATTTGAGAAAGCACTGCCCATTAGGGTGTGGTGTGGCTTTACAGATCTGTGGCTTTGTTTACAAACCTTTATGTGGGTTTAAACCCCAAAAGTATGCATAAGCAAACTACATAATATGAGCATCCATCCATCCATCCATCCATCCATTAAACCCTCAAACTTTTTACACTTTTTCAACTGTACTTTCAATCATAAAAATATAGGGCTTATAGTAAAATGTTCTACAGGCCCTTTTCCAACTGACACCAGGGATGTAAATGTACTTGCTTTTTTTCTTCTAATTTTGTACTCTTGTACTCTGCAGCAACAGTCTAAAAACAACAGTTATGCTATGTGGAATGTGACGTCTTCTCTGTCCTATGAGCTGCAAATACATTGTGTTCGCAATGCAAAGTGCATGCAGTGTCCGCTCAGTGAGTTCATCATTGTCCCGCAGGGTGAGTTGAGGACAGGGGTTTTCAAAGTGGCTAAACACGTGTGTATTTACTGATTTCTGCATACTTTTTTTGTTTTAAGTGAAGTGTGTAATTTCTGTCATGAAACAGATCAAGTTATAAACATTTCTTCCATTCAAACATAAATCTTCCATTGTTTGTTTAAACAGGTAGAGTCACACTAAACTTACAGCATTAGTTGAGCCAATGTTGTTCCCATCTGCTCCGCACAAACAAACAATTATATCTTGTGCTGCTGATGACAAATTACACACTTTATCTTTAGCATTTAACTGACCACTGTATTTTCAAAATCTTACTTCTCTAGAACTCACAGATGCACCATCAATCCAATGGGAAATTCAAGACCATATACAAAACCGTATTATATCAGCTGGACAGAGAAAAGTGGTCGTGATGTGGAAGGTACTAAGATATGTAATTTCCCAAGGCCATCTGTGGTGTCAATGTATATTTAAGGTGCTGGTCAGACAGGATTTTAATTTTTTTTTGCATTTATTGATTTATTAAAGGGATAGTTCACCCAAAAATGAAAATTTTATGTTTATCTGCTTACCCTCAGGGCATCCAAGATGTAGGTGTCTTTGTTTCTTCAGTAGAACACAAATGAAGATTTTTAACTCCAACTACGTTGCAGTCTGCCAGTCGTATAATGCATGTCAATATGAAGAGTTGAGAGTATGAGAGCTTTGAGAGTAAAAAAAAACATACACATACGAATCCATATTAAACCCTGCGGCTCGTGACAACACATTGATGTCTTAAGACACGAAACGATCGGTTTGTGCGAGAAACTGAACTGTATTTATATAATTTTTACCTCAAATACACCACTATGTACATCAGCGTTCACTGTGCGATGACTTCCTGTAAGTGAGGTCAAAATACACGATATGGCGTAGAGATGGGCGCAAGAGATCACTTCCGCCGCTTGTATCCGATTGAGATACGCCATATTGTGTACATTTGACTTCACTTACAGGAAGTCATTGCGCAGTGAATGCTGATGTACATAGTGTTGTATTTGAGACATCTTAAGACATCAATGTGTCGTCACGAGCCGCAGGGTTTAATATGGATTTGTATGTGTATGTTTTTTTTTACTCTCAAAGCTCTCATACTCTCAACTGTTCCCATTGACATGCATTATATGACTGGCAGACTGCAACGGTTGGAGTTAAAAATCTTCATTTGTGTTCTACTAAAGAAACAAAGACACCTACATCTTGGATGCCCTGGGGGTAAGCAGATAAACATCAAATTTTCAATTTTGGGTGAACTATCCCTTTAAGATTCAATAAAGATATATATTTTTTTTATTAAATTCTATTTTATTTAACCATTTTATTTGGAGCATATTTGTATTCTAATGGGATCCAATAATAATCCTCTAAGAATCTGATCCTACTGGATAATCCAAAAAATCTGAGAATCTTATTTGATTATTAGACCATTCTTATTTGATCTCTTTAGGATACTGGTAACACTTTAGAATACATTATTCTGTCATTAATGAATAACTATGCAAGATTAACTATTACAAGTTACCTGTAGTAAACCAAGGGAGAATGCAAGAAAATGATCAAACTGACTTTTTAATGAACACCAGGGAAAACAGAGTACTACACACTATAACATAATGTTATCACTAGACAAGGGACAAAGGAAAACTCAGGGCTTAAATACACAAGGATGCTAATCAAAAGAACAAAAGACAGGTGCGTAACATAATCAGTAACCATAGAAACAAACAAGGATCGGGAACACAGGCAAACAGGAACAGAACAGAACCAAACCAAACCAAACCAAACCAAAACACAAAGAAACGAACATACTCATGACATTACTCCCCCCTCCCGGAAGGCGCGTCCTCAACTAAATAACAACTAAATAACAAAGTCCAATTGAGGAGAGAGTGTGGGGGCTTTGGAGTAGGACAAGGAGCTGGAGAGTGATGTGACCAAGGAGGAACTGATCACCATGGAGGAGATTATGGAGGGAGGAGCCACAGAGGATCTGATAGAGGTAGGATCCAGATGCCAACCAAGAGCACAGCCAGGAGGAAGGACCACAGTGGAGTCGAGGGAGGGAGGAGCCACGGTGGAGACTTGGTAGGCGAAAACAGAGGTACGACAGACTGAGATAGAGGAGACCCAGGTGGAGCCAAACAGCCGATGAGACCGGATGACACCATAGGTCCTGGAGGCCAAGGCAGAGCTGTGGTGCGGAGCGTGGAGGCTTAGGACTGAAGCGAAGCCAGTGTGACTGAGGACCAAGGTGAAACCATAGGGAAGGCGGAGCCCGACGGTGCCAAAGGTGTGGAGGGACAAAGCGCAGCTGAAGGCCCAGAAGTCCGTGGTGCAGGCTGAGCGACGACTGACCAAGGGACAAGGGACAAGGGAGCTCAGTGGAGCCATCAGGGACAAGGTGGTGTGATGGGACTATCGTAGATGCAGGAGACTTGGAGCTGGTTGGAACCAGCGGAGACCCAGGAGACTTGGAGCTGGGCAGGACCAGCGGAGATGCAGGAGACTTGGAGCTGGGCGGGACCAGCCGAGACCCAGGAGACTTGGAGCTGGGAAGGACCAGCGGAAACATAGGAGACTTAGAGCTGAGCGTGACCAGTGGCAACAGGAGACTTTGGGGAATCATATTTTCCAATCCATCAATTATTAATGTACAAATATGGCACAGACCCCCTTAGCAGCAGGATAGGAGTTTAAAAAAAAAAGTGACCCAAGTATTGAGAAATGTGTCCTAGCGATTGTAGAAAAAACTGTAATCAGGGTTTCTTGTTAGCTAATATTAGTTGTTAGAGTGTTGATAATGCATTACACATTTGTTTCTGTGTAGTTACTCTGTAATACTTTAGAATTTCCTTTCATCATTAACAAGATCCTTTGAGATTGATTCCAAAAAAATAATAGAAGTTCCCATAGGAATCCTGTAAACATCAGGATTTTTTGTCAATGTTGATCATTTTTTCTTCCAGTATGCAAACAGTGAGGCTGTGGCTGAGTACAATGTGACCGTGAGGAAAGTATCTGGAGATTGCGGCACTCAGGACAGTTTCAAAACTAAAGATCCATCTCTCACCCTGATCCTGTCTTACTCTGCATACAACATCAGCGTTGGGGCTTTGAACAGTGTTGGATCGTCTCCTGTTTCCAGTATAACCATTGAGCAAATGGACGAGTGGAGAGGTACATTCCTTTCATATTTTGCTGCATGCTACATGCAGAGTACTCTGCTTAGCTTTACTATACACTCACCTAAAGGATTATTAGGAACACCATACTAATACTGTGTTTGACCCCCTTTCGCCTTCAGAACTGGCTTAATTCTACGTGGCATTGATTCAACAAGGTGCTGAAAGCATTCTTTAGAAATGTTGGCCCATATTGATAGGATAGCATCTTGCAGTTGATGGAGATTTGTGGGATGCACATCCAGGGCACGAAGCTCCCGTTCCACCACATCCCAAAGATGCTCTATTGGGTTGAGATCTGGTGACTGTGGGGGCCATTTTAGTACAGTGAACTCATTGTCATGTTCAAGAAACCAATTTGAAATTATTCAAGCTTTGTGACATGGTGATCAGAGGATGGGTACATGGTGGTCATAAAGGGATGGACATGGTCAGAAACAATGCTCAGGTAGGCCGTAGCATTTAAACGATGCCCAATTGGCACTAAGGGGCCTAAAGTGTGCCAAGAAAACATCCCCCACACCATTACACCACCACCACCAGCCTGCACAGTGGTAACAAGGCATGATGGATCCATGTTCTCATTCTGTTTACGCCAAATTCTGACTCTACCATCTGAATGTCTCAACAGAAATCGAGACTCATCAGACCAGGCAACATTTTTCCAGTCTTCAACTGTCCAATTTTGGTGAGCTCGTGCAAATTGTAGCCTCTTTTTCCTATTTGTAGTGGAGATGAGTGGTACCCGGTGGGGTCTTCTGCTGTTGTAGCCCATCCGCCTCAAGGTTGTGCGTGTTGTGGCTTCACAAATGCTTTGCTGCATACCTCGGTTGTAACGAGTGGTTATTTCAGTCAAAGTTGCTCTTCTATTAGCTTGAATCAGTCGGCCCATTCTCCTCTGACCTCTAGCATCAACAAGGCATTTTCGCCCACAGGACTGCCGCATACTGGATGTTTTTCCCTTTTCACACCATTCTTTGTAAACTCTAGAAATGGTTGTGCGTGAAAATCCCAGTAACTGAGCAGATTGTGAAATACTCAGACCGGCCCGTCTGGCACCAACAACCATGCCACGCTCAAAATTGTTTAAATCACCTTTCTTTCCCATTCTGACATTCAGTTTGGAGTTCAGGAGATTGTCTTGACCAGGACCACACCCCTAAATGCATTGAAGCAACTGCCATGTGATTGGTTGTTTAGATAATTGCATTAATGAGAAATTTAACAGGTGTTCCTAATAATCCTTTAGGTGAGTGTATGTCCAAGGAGTAAACACTAAATATTTGAACATTTAATCAGGGAAATTTCCAAGCTGCTGTTGAAAATGCTGTGTATTATTTACTTCTTTTTTTTTTAGATTCATTTGGGCTGCTCAGTGTTAACATAACCAGAAACAACAGTTTCAGTCTGTCATGGAGCAGCTCGGTCTCTAGCGTGTGTTACGCTGTTGAATGGTGGGCCAAAGGACAGATACCAGCTTTCCAATCATTCTACGTGAAGCAGGCTCACAGAGAAATAACTAAGACTAAGAGAAGTACTGATCCCTTTTATTCTCCTATAATAAGTTGGATGAAATAACTTTAAAACAGTATTTGTATAATGGATAAATAGGCACTTAAGATGTCCAAAATGATGAAAATGAAATGTAATCTTAGTTTTTATGTTGTAATTATTGATGTCATAACTCATAAAAAAAAGAAAAAAGAAAAAGAGTTTAGTAATATATATTTTAATACATGGGGCAGTGTTTTTAATTATTAATTATTTATTTTAGTAAAATAAATACTATTATACTATAGTATTTTAATTATTTTTAATCATTATTATGAGATCCATTGACAATCTAACCTAAACTGGTCTTTCTTACAGTAACATTTTTACATTTGTAAGAGTCTTGATGACTTTGACACAGTCATCATTATCTGCAGGATTTATCTACAGGATTGTGAAACTCTGTTCTCTGGTACTTTAATAATCCAAACAAAAGAATAAAAACACTCAGGAATACAGACAGGAACAAAAAACACAAACAACAAGTACAGATAAAGAACTGAACCAAATAGGGGAATATAAATACACAAGATTTTGAGGGATAAACAAGGCACAGGTGGGACTGATCAACCAACTCATAAGAAACCATAGCAACCAAGGCTGAGGCAGATCGGGGTGCCAAGGTGGAACTGGCAGGGCAGGTGACCAGGGCAGAGCAGATGGCCAGAGCGGAGCTGACGGGACAGAAGCTCCCCATAGTGGAGCAGAAGACCACCGCAGCAGAGCAGGTGGGACTGAAGATCCCCACTGCAGAGCAGAAGACCACCACAGCAGAGTAGACTGGACTGAAGATCCCCATGATGGAACAGAAAACCACCACAGTAGAACAGACTGAGCTGGTGACCACCATGGTGAAGCTGGCAGGGCTGAAGACCACCAAAGCATAGCTGAGGACCATCACGGTGGAGCAGGGGGAACTGGTGACCACCACAGTAAAGCAGACGGGACTGAATATCCCCATGGCAGAGCTGAAGACCACCAGGGCAGATCAGGCAGAATTGTAACAAAAAGCACAGAGAAGTAAGGGTTTGCCCTTAGGGGCGCGCTATAGTATCAAAAAGCTCTACTCATTATTTATATTGTATATGGTCACATGGGTTAAATGGGATTTTTGGTGTATTTTCTGCCACTTTCTTTGTTTTCTGTTCTCGCTCTGTTTTGAGTGGAACGGTAGTGACGTGGTTGCCAAAGGGGGTTGTCAAGTTTGTGTCATCGGGAATTCCGTGCGTAACTCTGGGGCGCATTATAAGTGGAAGCATGTGCGTGGTTGGACACGGCTATTTCGTCCTTTCGTCCTCATCTTTCTTGTTTTGATTTATTTTCTGCTGCGTATTTTGGCTTGTGTGGTTATTTTGTATTTTGATGTTGGCTGGCAGGTTTGACGCAGCCTTTTGTCCTCTGTTAAACGTTTTTCTTTCTGGTTTTGAATGCGTGTTTTTTTCTGTCTTAGTATGGAATTTAGTTTAGAGGACCCAAGCCTTGAAAATTTTAAACAATGCACTAAAAATCATCTGTTCTCTATTGCTGCTCATTTTAAAGTGCCTAACTCAAAACAAGATGAAAAACAGAACATGGTCTCAATTGCACATTACTCTAGCTGAAAGAAATCTCCTCCCTCCCGTCAGCTCTGTCCCTCCCTATGCTGCTGCGCATTCAAATCCCGAGCTGCGTAAATCGGAGCTACAGGTGGAAATGCGGCATTTAGAGCTCAAGGAAAAATATGCGCATGATTTTGAGCTGCGTAAATTTGAAATGGAAGAGACAGGAAGACATGACTCAGTCTATCTTAGAGCTAGACAGTTGGGCAGTGAATTGGTTACGACGGAGACAGATTTTGATGTTAATAAATGCATTCGTTTAAACCCGCCTTTAAACCTCAGAGAGATGCTGAGATTAAAATATTTTATGCTATTTGAGAGGGTAGCAACGACCTTATAGTGGCCTAAAGAGATTTGGCCTCTTCTTCTGCAATGTGTGTTTACGGGTAAAGCCCAGGAGGTGTATGCTTCTCTCCACCTGAGGTAAGTTTAAACTATGATCAGATGAAGTCTGCAGTTCCTGAGGCTTCTAGGCAAAAATTCTGCCGTTATAAGAAAGCCGAGAGTTTGGTCATGAGAAAATAGCCCTTTTTGATTGTTGGTGTTCTGCACAAGAGGTGAAGAACCTTGAGCAGCTTCGCGATCTAATTCTTATGGAGGAATTTAAAAATTGTGTGTACCAGATAAAATTGCAACATACTTCAATGAACAAAAAGTTACTAATGTGTCTGCTGCTGCGACATTAGCTGATGAATATGTTGTAATCCACAGAGAGAGCTTTAAAAAAGCCTCCCTTTCCTCTGTCACAGCGTGGTCCTGTCACGCACACTGGTGCAGGGCTTTGGAATGAAGTTTGTTAATTTGCCCTTGCACTCTGTTCAGCTCGACTCGGGCCTGGTGTCTGGTCCAGTTGTGGTGGCCGCGTGCGTTGCTTTTCCCATTAAAGGAGTAGATTTCCTTTTAGGAAATTATTTGGCTGGGGGCATAATTGTAGTAAATCCTGAGGTTACTGCTGTGCCCCTTGTCTTTGAAGGCATGATTGCAGAAGAAGTGTTTCCCGTGTGTGCTGTTACGCGTGCTATGGCTAAAGCTAATGTTTTAGAGTGCGATGGTTTAGAGGGTAGCTTTATGATATAGAGTCCAAGTTGTCCTCTGACAGTAGCCCTACCGCGTGGCGTCGACCTACTGCTTTTGATTCCACAGCATCATATAAAGGCAGCGTGCACAGTTTGAATACATCAAATAGAAATAGAATCTTAGAACAAAATCAATTTAAAACAGCAACAATAACAATAAATAATACTAAAAGATGGATTATGCTAAACTAAGGGGTATATATACACCCCACAAATAACATAAAAAAAACATATTCCTTTGGAATTAATTCATTGGACACAAATGAGTGTTACAACATATACAGTAGTGGTCAGGATGTCCGGAGGAAATATTTGTTTTTTATGACACTAATTAAACCATCAAAATATGAAGAAAATACTCTATATTTTTGAAATATTTTAAATTTAAAAAGGCAAACAAAAAAATGCATAGAAAAACAAAAAGCTCACAGGATAAAGCATACATTGACTACAACATAATCAGTTATAAATATTTAATTGGTTCTCTCTTGTTTTTGCATGTTTTCAGAATTTCTTTGTATGATAGCCTGGCAAAAATTATATCCGCATAATTTGGCATGTTTCATTGTGCTTTCATGAATAAAACAATTTACTTCAACCAGAACTATGTAATATGATTACAAAATCTTTAAAAAAAATTTTTTTATAATATTTAAATAAAGGGTGGAAATTAAAATTTTCCTAGGCCGGATATCACTTGTGGCCACTATTGTATATTATGTAATTCTTTGCTATCAGCATAGTAGATACTTTCATATTTATTTTATTATTATAGACAAGGGTGATTAAGAGCTTTATTTATTAACAGCATTAAGAATTGCAACAGTGTTCTACTTTTTTTTTTTTGTCTTTCTTTGAATTTAGTTTTTCAGCCCTATACGAGATATTATTTCTTCCTGCACACCAGAACATACACGGACACCTGCAACCTGAAGAATGTGAACAACAGTGAGATGACATATAGCACAGCCCAAGCTTATTTCATTGAAGGAAGTGAGTCCAAATATTCATTAAACTACTAATATACAGAACTGCTAATACATTTTCAGCCTGATATATACTGGTTAGTGCTGGGAGTATAGTTGATTGATTAGTATATCTGTGCTTCCCTTTCAGTCAGTCACGTTCAACGTTACGACATTACATAATGATACCCACAGAGTTACGTATTTATACATATATAAATACGGAAGCGGATGCAGCGCACATTTGTCATTCACTTTGGAGCTGAATGAGTTCGCTGCTGAAGAGTGTTCTGGTTATCAGAGAGAACGAGAGGAGAAGAAGCTTGAGTGCTGGTGTGAAGGCACATTCAGCGAGGACTGCATCTCACTGCAGAGAAAGACAAAACAACTGCTGTTTTTACAGCAATCTTTGTTGGTTCGATGGTGCGATCCTTTTTCAGTGAGGGCAAAACACAGGCTGCACTATTACCTGTTTTTTTGCTGCGGCCATCTCCCTGAGTGCTTCAGCACACTTTAAGAGCTTTTTTCCCCTAAAAGAGTACACGGGTGTGACACTGTGTCTTTTCAGCACCCTGAGGCAGCGTTTGTGGATAGTTCATGTACCCACTGCAGGAACATGACTATCTCGGTGTCGAGGTCGAGACTCACCTACCTTCGGGAAGGCGGAGTCCCCTTACCTATGCCCCGATTTAGCACTATTCCTGCTGGCCAGCAGAATAGGGCTACTTCGGTGAATAGTCAGGGCGACCTGAGGATAACAAAAAACTCTGTGGGCCCCTAATCCTTCTGTAGCACCGCAGCCAGTGGAGTTACCAAGAGAGCTCGCTGGCCCCTCACATGGGTGTCCAGCAGTGTCTTTCGGGGCTCCAGCCCATGACAGGATGTCTATCGCTGCAGCGGAGGGGGAGCTTCAGTCTTCTGGGGATGAAGACTAGGCTGCATTGCCTCCCTCTGGGAGAGTAGCGTTGCCCGAGACAGACCCAGAGTTGACAGCTATGCTTTCCCGGGCCGCCGAAAAGGTTGGGCTCGTGTGAAACCCTCCACTGTGTCCCGAGCCTTCTAGGTTGAATGATTGGTATCTCGGGGCGGCCTGCGCTGGTTCTAAACACACCGCCCCAGTGCCCCCGCTGCTGCCTCCACCCACCCGCCAGCTGCAGATCCTCCACCTGTTCGCCGCCAAGGGCGTACTCCTGCCGTCGCCCCCTGCTCCTGCTAAAGCCCAGCAACAGCCTCCATCAGGGCAACAGCGTGGAGCCGGCCGCAGGAAGGCCGCCAAGCCTGACCAGGCCCCTGCTAAACCAGGTAGCAAGCGGAAGAACAAGCAACCCTGAGACGGGCCACCCAGAGATGGAGGTGTACGAAGCTATGCCCTGTCATCGCACTTGAGAGGCCTCCACACACCCTCATGCACAACCCTTCCCCCCTCGCTGGAAGTGGCAACAGCAGTGGCGTTTTCCATAGGGATCCCAATAAGTCGGTGACGACGACATAACGTTGAACGTAACTGACTGAAAGGGAACGTCTCGGTTACGTAGGTAACCCTCGTTACATCCCATCGCCACGGTTGCTGTACCATTGCTGTGAACGAGTCACGACTCTGCTCCTCAGTGAAAAACAAATGTGTGCTGCAGCCTTTTCCGTATTTATACCCACGCTGCGGGGCGGAGCACAAGATGCAATAAATCTTACTCGTTCTGTATACACTCAAAGCTGATAGGAGTGATCCCAATACATAGGTGACATCGACGTAATGTCTCCGTTCCGTTCAGAAATACGTGCAAGCTAAAAATGTAGCTAAAACGCTGAAAATTCACAGCATATACTGTCAGAATAGCAAAATGTTTTGCTTTATTTATTTTAAGGTGTCATTGTTACAGTCAATTATCAATTTAAGTACTGAGTAATATTAATTAAAATCATGTACTTACTATAGGGTTAGGGAAGGGTTTGGGTTGAGGGTTAGTTGCATGCAATTATATTCTACTGTTATTACTATGGTAAGTACATGTAAAATATGAAACAAGGACACTGTAAAAAAAAGTGTTTATTTATGTCTGACTGAACTGAAGCACTTTCGGGCTTTCAGGTCCTATTAGTGCTCCCGGGAATGTGAGCATTTTGAATATTACCCAGCATTCCTCAGTGATCACGTGGATTCCTGTGTCTGAGGAAGACTTACGTGGATTCTTATTAGGCTACTACATCTACTACACAGAGGACAATAATGAAATATGTGAGTAGAAGTCAGCTTTATATATTTCACAATCATAAAATGCTTATTAAGAGATTCTTGAGAACTAGGACCAAACATGACAGGCTTGTTGAGAAACTGAAACTTTTACCTTCATTTTATGTGATTAATTTTCTCAATTGTATACCAGGAAACCTGTGCTGTGACAGGTGGCATGTAAGTGTTTAATTAGTTATTTAAAATGTTTTATTATAAAGTTAATATTCAAAATGAAATATTAGACGCATTACTGGTAGATTTCAAATTATAAGTGGAACGTTTATTAAAAGATTTAATTAAGTTTCATACAATTAATTTCAACAGTGATCTGAAAACCATATATTTCTTGAAATATCTAGAATTATTTCAAGAAAATTATAGAAGTTCACAGATTTTTTTTACAGTAGACAGTAGAATTGACAGATTGTTTGTCAACTTAGGTTTGGCAATTGTCTTATGACATTATGCATTATATTAATATATGGATTTTTATAAATACATGTTGTCTGGAAAATACTGTGTATTTTAATTCAGAGTGATTGGGACACATTTTCCAAGTCATCTCAATGGCGAAAAGTGTCCCAATCACCATGAATTCGCCCTATTTATATGGTCAAAATGTTACACATTCTCCCAGTCCCAAGTGTCAGGATTCAGCCCCTAGTTATTTTTTTTCTAAGACACACAAAAGAAAATTTTTGAAGAATCCCAAGTTAACAACTCACTGATTATCAGTTGGAAAATGTTTTGATGAAAAGTTTGATGACAATTTAATACCAAAGCATGGTTTATTAAGGACCCTTCTAGAAGCGCATTTGTGAGGTCAGGCACTGATATTGGATGAGAAGGCCTGGCTCGCAGTCTCAGCTCTAATTCATCTCAAAGGTGTTCTATCGGGTTGAGGTCAGGACTCTGTGCAGGCCAGTCAAGTTCCTCCACACCAAACTCGCTCATCCATGTCTTTATGGACCTTGCTTTGTGCACTGGTGCGCAGTCATGTTAAAACAGGCCATCCCCAAACTGTTCCCACAATGTTGGGAGCATGAAATTGTCCAAAATGTTTTGATATGCTGAAGCATTAAGAGTTCCTTTCGCTGGAACTAAGGGATATCTCGTCCATCGGATTGCCAGACGGAGAAGCGATTTGTCACTCCAGAGAACACATCTCCACTGCTCTAGGGTCCAGTGGCAGGTATGCAGGTATGCTTGAGCATTCTGTCCTTTTTAGGGTCACATCTTGTGACATCATGTCCTGTTTTTGGTTCGTTTACATGTCTTTGGTCTGCGTTCATATTTCATTCGAGCCGCACCAAAGTTTGTTTGGTAGCAAACCAAGGCCCATCTTTTCAGCGGTCTCTGTCCGCTTGTTTGGTCCGCACCAGGGTTCGGATGGCAGTGTTCACACTTCAATTCAAATGATCCGCACTAACAAAGCAATCTAACTAAAAAAGAAATTAAAATGAATGAAATGTTTTGCCCCAGTTCTCAAGAATCAGTGAAGTGCTGGATAATATAGTTATAAATGTGATATTTTTTTTTATTTTGGCTGTTTTCTATTACATCTGACATTTACAGCCTTGAAAGTGGATCCCAGCATAAACCGTTTTGAGCTGCTGAATCTTGAAAGCAACAGTGCGTACCACGTGCAGCTCTCTGCATTTACAGCGGCTGGAGAAGGAGAGCGCAGTGATTACAAACACTTTGTCACAAACCCACCGGGTAAATTCATATTTCTCACAAGATGCTGGTGTCTGTCATTGAGCTGCTTATCTGCATTACAGCTGTTCGTGATACGCAGTAAATGTGTCTGAGAATGTGTCTGTCTGTCAGGAGGTTTGTTTTCTAATTACATGTATTAAAAAAGTCACATATGTATTGAGAACATGGTTTATTCTTACAGAATTCACAGCTTTGAGCAGCATTATAGCTGCGGTGATTGTGGGAATAATAATTCTTTTACTAGTGGTTCACTTCAGCTGTCGGCTTCTGCACAGGTAAAGACACATGCATTTCACTTTCCGAAAGACTGGCACTATATGACCAATAACTAATCTAGAACTCAATGTGCATTTTTACAGAGCCAAGAAACTGATGTGGCCGAGTATACCAAATCCTGAGAATAGCAATGCTGTTCAGAAAATTGAAATTGCCTATGAATTGGTAAGCAAGAGACAATATAATGATGAAACAATACTTTTAAGAACATACAAAATAATATACAAAATTGTATTCACGTTGTTTTGTTCTTGAAAAACTTTTATAAAAAGAAAATGACACATGGTGTAACCATAAAAAAACAGTAAAAACATATTTCCTTTCACATTCAATACATGTGAATGAACACATCTAATGATTACTTAGATGTGATTAAGGTTTTATGATTCTTCTTTAAAAACTCAAAAAGTAATTGTTTATTATATCATTAAATTAACCTTTTCATAAAAGGTGCAATTATCTGATGTTTTAAAAAATGTATTGAGCTTAGCACATACATGTTTAAATATTAATAAGCTGTAAAGCAGTTTTGTTCAAATATTTTTCTAAGAAATAATACTTGAGGATTATGCCAAACTACTTTTTATTTGCAAAAAAAAGTCTTATGCTCACCAAGGCTGCATTTATTTGTTCAAAAATAGAGTAAAACCAGCAATATCTTGAAATATTAAAATAAAATAACTGTTTTCTATTTAATATTTGTATTGTGTATATTTATGTGATGGTAAAGTTAAATTTTCAGCAGCCATTACTCCAGTCTTCAGTATCACATTCATCCTTCAGAAACTATTGAAATACTGATTTATTAAGAAACATTTATTATTACCAATGTTGAAAAGATTTGTTAACACTGTTAGTTTTTACTGTCACTTTTGAACAAATTAATGTATCATTTCTGAATAATTGTATCAATTTTGTTTAAACAAATCTTACTGACCCTAAGATTTTCAAAAGTAGTGTATGAATTGCATTTATTTAATACATATTACCATTAATCATAATTATTTATTATCATGTTCCTATGGTATTTATATGAAACTGTCCAAAACAACACTGTTTTACAATGGAACCATGTCGAAAAAGCCATGGACTTTTGAGATCTTTTATGACTACAAAAATGTTTGTTTTAATTCATGATGTTAGAAAAGTGTAAGTTATATTGACTTTGAATCCTTAGGTCACTTACTCCTGTGTGTTTTTTTCTTTTTCTGCAGGGTATCCTGGAGCCACTGAACAGACAGAGGTTAGAGGAGAGTGAAGGATGTGATTCCAGTAAAGTGTATATCGTTGAGAGCAAAAGGGAGGCAACTCCTCTCAGCAGCCCTCCCATTTCTCAGGCTGGTGTGAAGCCCACCATCTTCCTCCTCAGTGAAGATGAGGACAGCCCATTTATCCTGGAGGAGACCACACCCCCAGACACCCCAACTCAAGTCCCCACCAGAGAGTCTGTTTCGACAGAGACCCTTCCTATGGACTTTGGTAAGACAGACTCCACTTCGAGCACTTCTGTTGTCAATGACATCACAAACTTAGAAAGCAAAGACTCTGGAGAGACCATCTCCAACATGACACGATCGGACTTCATCCCAGCATCCCAACCTGCTGTTGTTTTCATGAGTGATTACACCACCATGGAGATCTTCCAGCAGGTCACTATGAGTGGGATTCAGGGTCCATCCATCCAAACAGCGAAAGCAGAATTTGTTCCTGTACACCCAGGGCAGGATTACATTCGGCAGTCCTATTTTGCAAATAATAGACAGTCTAATAACCCATCAGGGGCAATGGTGCTGAAGTTTTGAGCTCAGAAATCACAGTGCTCTGAAATGCTTTTATCCAGTTATTTACAGAACAGTTACAAAGACAATGACTCTGGAGCAACCCGAGGTTAGGAGTCGTGTTTAGGGTACAACGTTCATTGTCCTGTTTCCGACTGAGCTCAACACCTCCCATAAAAGATATAATACAATACTTTTAATGGTAGTGGATTGGACCCAAGGCTCTGAATTCTGACAAGACTTACATCAATGACACAGCCCTATAGCTGTACCTCAAAGGGACGTTCCATCGAAGGCTAGGTTCACACTGTCAGTCCAAATCCACTTATTTGTGTATTGGATTGGAGTTTGATCTACAGTGGGGCAAAAAAGTATTTAGTCAGCCACCAATTGTGCAAGTTCTCCCACTTAAAAAGATGAGAGAGGCCTGTAATTGTCATCATAGGTACACTTCAACTATGAGAGACAGAATGAGAAAAAAAAAAGGTCAATAACAAAAGTTCATCTCAATACTTTGTTATATACCCTTTGTTGGCAATGACAGAGGTCAAACGTTTTCTGTAAGTCTCCACAAGGTTTTTACACACTGTTGCTCGTAGTTTGGCCCATTCCTCCATGCAGATCTCCTCTAGAGCAGTGATGTTTTGGGGCTGTCGCTGGGCAACACGGATTTTCAACTCCCTCCAAAGATTTTCTTTGGGGTTGAGATCTTGAGACTGGCTAGGCCACTCCAGGACCTTGAAATGCTTCTTACGAAGCCACTCCTTCGTTGCCCAGGCGGTGTGTTTGGGATCATTGTCATGCTGAAAGACCCAGCCACGTTTTATCTTCAATGCCCTTGCTGGTGGAAGGAGGTTTTTACTCAAAATCTCACGATACATGGCCCCATTCATTCTTTCCTTTACACGGATCAGTCGTCCTGGTCCCTTTGCAGAAAAACAGCCCCAAAGCATGATGTTTCCACCCCCATGCTTCACAGTATATAGTTCTTTGGATGCAACTCAGCATTTTTTCCCCTCCAAACACGACAAGTTGAGTTTTTACCAAAAAGTTCTATTTTGGTTTCATCTGACCATATGACATTTTCCCAATCCTCTTCTGGATCATCCAAATGCTCTCTAGCAAACTTCAGACGGGCCCGGACATGTACTGGCTTAAGCAGGGGGACACGTCTGGCACTGCAGGATTTGAGTCCCTGGCGGCGTAGTGTGTTACTGATGGTAGCCTTTGTTACTTTGGTCCCAGCTCTCTGCAGGTCATTCACTAGGTCCCCCCCGTGTGGTTCTGGGATTTTTGCTCACTGTTCTTGTGATCGTTTTGACCCCACGGGGTGAGATCTTGCGTGGAGCCCCAGATCGAGAGAGATTATCAGTGGTCTTGTATGACTTCCATTTTCTAATAATTGCTCCCACAGTTAATTTCTTCACACCAAGCTGCTTACCTATTGCAGATTCAGTCTTCCCAGCCTGGTGCAGGTCTACAATTTTGTTTCTGGTTTCCTTTGACAGCTCTTTGGTCTTGGCCATAGTGAAGTTTGGAGTCTGACTGTTTGAGGTTGTGGACAGGTGTCTTTTATACTGATAACGAGTTCAAACAGGTGCCATTAATACAGGTAACGAGTGGAGGACAGAGGAGCCTCTTAAAGAAGTTGTTACAGGTCTGTGAGAGCCAGAAATCTTGCTTTTTTGTAGGTGACCTAATACTTATTTTGCAAATAAATTCTTTAAAAATCAGACAATGTGATTTTCTGGATTTTTTTTCTCATTCTGTCTCTCATAGTTGAAGTGTACCTATGATGAAAATTACAGGCCTCTCTCATCTTTTTAATTGGGAGAACTTGCACAATTGGTGGCTACCACAACTTTTTTGCCCCACTGTATATGACTGACTGTGTACTGCAACTGTTCAGATCCTATTTGCAGTGCTGGGTAGTAACTGATCATTTGTAATCTTATTACATAATCAGATTGTGTTACTTTTTAAAATACTTATGAGACTACAGTTACTTTTTTTATTGATTACACATTTACATATTTATAAAACGTCAATAAATGATTCATAATTTATTGATTCTCCCTAAAAAAAAAAATTTTACTTTCCTTTCTAAAAAATTCCCGTTTTGAGGAATTGAACGTACAGACCACCCACTAGTCAGCTGGCTGTAATTACACACAAAATTGAGCGTTCTCGCAGCATAAACAAATACAATATTTGATCAATTTTAGTAAGTGTTTTATTTTGATTTAATTTTAAAATGATTTATTTTAATTTAAAAAATTTGTTTTATTAATAATAAAAACAAATGTTTTTTTTTTTAAATCAGCTTACAAACCCTCCTCACACACCCTAGTTTGGACAACCCTGATATTTAATGCATTTAATGTTGTTGATAAAGAATGGAATACATGTTCTTTCTCTTTGTATTTTTATAATAATATGGAACAAGATTATCCCATTCAAATCAATGTGATAAACGAGTTAGGTCAAACAAATCTAAAAGTAATCAGATGATGTTACCTAAAATGTGACCCTGGACCACAAAACCAGTCATAAGGGTGTATTCTGGAAAATCTGGAATCTGAGGGTGCAAAAAAATCTAAACATTGAGAAAATTGCCTTTAAAGTTGTCCAAATGAAAGTCCTTAGCAATGCATATTACTACTACTAATATTTTTTTTATATATATTTACGGTAGGTAATGTACAAAATATCTTCATGGAACATGATCTTTACTTATCGATAATTTTGACCCATACAAACTATTATTTATACAAAATATTTAAGCTATTGCCACAAATATACCAGTGCGATTTATGACTGGTTTTGTGGTCCAGGGTCACAAATGTGTAAATGTAATAGATTATGTTGCTAAATGCAATTTCAGTCATGTCTATGGTTTTTAGTCTAGATTTAAACTGACAGAGTGTGTCTGTTTCCCGAACAATGCTAGGAAGACTGTTCCAGAGTTTACATGCTAAATAGGAAAAGGATCGACCGCCAGCACATATGACAATACATTTAAAAATACTGTTCATCTCTGGATTTATTGCTCAGTGTTATTTCAGGGTCTTGGATGTTCTCTCACCTGAGAGAGCATATCCTGCATTTTATTGTATTAGAATGACTATTTAATATTACTGCTAAAATCTGACTAGGCTAGGATATAGCATATAGGCATATTAATAGTTCTAGGAACATCAAAACATACATTTATTTGTGTATTTTGTGCTAGTCCATAATAATGTTCTACTTGAGGTCATTTGTAGCATAGTTGGCGCCCAAATTTAAACTCAAGCTCAATGTCATTGTCTGATAGGGCAACAAAGCAACAAGTCAGCTGCCTAAGTTTTCAGATGCAGCCAACGTGTAGCCGCAGTGTTAAATTACTACTTATGAACCAGCGGCTTCATTTCCTGCTGCTGTTTTCAGAATAATTTTTCTGCCAAAATTACTGGCAGTAGTCTATTTTATTTTTCCACTCAACCTGCACCTCGCAACATCACAACCCTGTTCCTGTAACGACTTGTAGCGTGTTTTCTGACATATTTAGGTTTTACGTGGCGTGAGAAAGTGACATAAGCAGAAAAGAGTCAGACTGAAAGACTTACAGAATAGTAATTTGAAAAGGATTTCAAAATACATTTTATATTATTTCATGTCATGTATTTTTTTGCTGTTCACATATGCTAAGTATGATTGGATTCCAATCAGATATGCAAAAATTGGATTTGGACTGAGTCTGAACAAGGCTTAAATGGGTTCACCTCAAAAATCTTTATTTTGAAACACAAAAGGAGATATTTTGAGTAATGTCTTAGCTATTCTATCACATACAGAGCAAGTGAATGGGGCCTGAAAGTGTGAAGCTTCAAAAATAGCAAAACACACCATAAAAGCAGTTCATATTGCAGTAGCTACTTGTGCATTATATTTGAAGTGTTCTGAAGCCATATGATTGTTTTTTTTTTTTTTTGAAACAGTTATTAAAAAATAAACTTTCCCTCCACAATACCTCTCAAATCTTGTGTTTGTAGATGCGTTATTCAAACATTGGACCTTGTTTTAAGCGATTAAAGTTGCAATGTAAAGGAAGTGGCGACAGAAAAAAAGTGTCAACATTGTACATTTAGGGGTTCAACATCTTGTCACTGGGGCAGTACCCTTAAAAGGACATATTTGTATTTGTATTTCTCACACAAAGCTATTGCATGACTTGCAATTTATCATACAAGTCGTATGGACCACTTTTATGGTACCTTTTAGAAGTACGTAAAACCCTGTCATTTACTTTCAATGTATGTATAATAAACATTTTTATCATTTATCAGTTGTTTTGCATTCAAGTTTTTCATGTTTTATATTTTAAAATCGTAAGGACTGTTACACATACTTAACTAGGACTCTGGCATGTCACTCGTCCTGTGCGAGGAGTGCATAAGCACCACTCACATGTTCTTCACACAATTTAAAGAGTAGCACATTTAGAAAAACATACTTCAGTAATATAGATAAATTGAAGTATAACCTCTTTAATGTCAATGTTATGTTAGGGAAAATCTTTTATACATGTATATCTAAACACAGAAACACACCGCTTACAAATCAATATAATTGATGTCACTTTGTTCTTATTCATATTAGTTCTGCTGCTTACAAGTACTGTATATAATTCTATATACCCACTTACAAAATTAGACTTAACAAAAAGACTTAATATAAAAAATAAATAATATTCCGAAGCTTTAAATTGTAGTTAATGAGACAGCAGTCCCTGCTAATAATTTTACTGTGCTCATCAATAGGTAAAGGCTTCTTAGAAAACCTATTAAAACATCTGAATATATGCCACACAACAATACTTGTATGAAGAGATTTCTCAAGGTCTCTGTATACACTGGTTCAAACAAAATACTGTTAAAAATAAAGATAAAACTATGCATTTTACATGAGCTTTGCTAGATAAATAACCCCTTTTGACTTGATTTACTCAAGTTGTTAAATATTCTGTTGCCACAGTCTCTGTCTAGGCACTTTTAACATGCACTGTGCTTCTACACAGCTCACTGGGAGTGTTATTCTACATATGTACTAGTTGCATTTTTTACTTTAGTAAATAGAAATGATAGGAAAGACCAGGTAGAGAGGGTGAATCTTCAGGTACCCCAAAATCAACTTCTGCCATTATTTTCATGACAATTAATCAACCCCCTTTCTAATATATATATATAACCTGTGATACTTTTTTCCCGTTTTCATTGATGAATAAAAAGTTAAAAAGAACAGCATTTATTCAAAATAGAAATCTTTTCTAAGATAAATCTTTATCACTTTTTTATGAATTTAACACATCCTTGCTTTTCAAAAAAAAAAATAAAAAATAAAAAATAATTCTTTTAAATAAATGCTGTTCTTTTTTAAACTTTTTATTAATTAAAGAATCTTGACAGGTTATAAAAAAATAACTGTTTGCAACATTAATAATAAATCAGCATATTAGAATGATTTCTGAAGGGTCATGTGACAGAAGACTGGCTAATGGCTGATGAAAATTCAGCTTTGCATCACTGAAATAAATTATATTTTAAAGTATATTAAAATAGAAAACCATTATTTTAAATTGTAATAATATTTCAAAATTTTCCTGTATTGTTGATCAAATAAATGTAGGCTTGATGAGCATAAGAGACTTCTTTCAAAAACATTAAAAATAGTGATGTTTCCAAACTTTTGACTGGTACTATATACATCTATAATATAGGTAAACAAAATCATTTTTTAACATTATAGCAATTAATTGTGAGGAAATTGTGCTTAAATGTCATGAAAATAATCACAAGTAAACATCCTAGAAATAGGCTTCATTGTCTTTATGCAAAATACATTATTTAGATTTTAAGGTAAAACATGACTTTTTTGAGATGCACACTAATAATGGCTTTGTTTTAGTAAGATGGATCAAAAATAAGAATAAAATTATATCTTTCCACAAGAGTGTAAACACAAAGAGACATGCAAAAGAAAACAAATGCAAAACGGATTAAAAAAGTGACCTGAATACAAGCACCTCCGTTCTATACCGCATCTCCCCGCAAAGTCTAGATCTATCCAAAACTTTACATTTTCATCCATATGAATATCATATGACAGGTAGCATATTCACAGCAGTAGAAAATGTTTTCAAAAGCCTACAAATCACACAGCAATGGACACAAGAGAAAGCACTTTAAAAAGCGAGACAGTTGTTACAGTATGATACACGATGCTGTGCTCTCCAGACACATCATCACTGTACTTGGCATTATGGGTACATGTGGATCACTCAGCTGCAGAGAGATCATCGTCCTCAGCGTAAGTGCTCATGTAGCTGCCGTTGAGATGAGCTTGAGGAGATCTGTCATCACTACCCAAAGAGCCCGACCCGTCTACGTCACTGTCATACTCCTGGTCCACCTGCTCGTAGCTTCTTTCCATCTGCAAAATCAAACCATGACTCAGAAAAGGGCAAACAACACTTTCCATTCAGTAAATCTGACTGAAACCAGAAAGTCGGCATGCTTCATTTAAATAACAAGGGCTTGACATTAACACCCACCAAACCGCCATTTGTGGGTGGATTTCAGCTGTGGCGTGTAACACAGTTACTCCCACTAGCCACTTTGGTTTGGTTTAATATTTTATTGTAGTCTCCTCAAAAGGCATCTGTAATAATTGCGTTGCACATTATACATTATATTATTCATTTATACAGTGATTGAGTGATTTTGTTCTATTTTAGCAGAGAAAATAGTTTCAAACAAAGATCACAGCAGAACCATTGCACATCTGATATGACTGGCATAAAGTTGGCTTGACGTTGGGCGTTCGATATTCGCGAATTTAGGGACTGTGTCTAAAGTTACATATGACATTGGTATACACGCTTCTAACTTCAATAGTATTTGAAGAGGATGACTTACTGTAATAAAACCAACTGTAAAGTGTTCATCTGGGTGTCAGGTATGATACACACCTTTTAGATTTTTGATATTTAATAAAATAAACTGTCAACTCAAATGAAAATATGTATATGTATTTCACTAGGCTACTGTATGGGCTCATACACAAAATATGCTAGATTTAAGTGTCATAGCTGATAGAACACTGATGTGAATATTGCTTGAAAATAAATTATATTTACACCAACAACACTTTTTTTTTCAGCAACTGTTAGTGTTTCTCTGTCTAGATTAAGGAGCTTTACACACAACCTTATCAGAGCTAAATAGGCCTATTTGAGGACCTGTCATGTTATACATTTCATGCAGACTTGATTTGGGTGTGTACAGTGGTCATTTACATATAGACAACAACACATTTCTGGCCACACTAGCCACAGTGGCTGGTCAGCAAAAAAGTTAATGTCAAGCCCTGTAAATAACCATTGAAGAATCATAATTAAATCCCACATTACTTAAGTATACACTACTGTTCAAAATGTGAAATGAACACTTTTAATAAGCAAGGATGCATTAAATTGATCAAAAGTGGCAGTAAAGATTACTGGGGTCTCACAGCTTCACCTCTCAGACCTTTATAATATGGCAGTGAAGAGGAAAGCAGCTTCTATTATTACAGATTCTACTCATCCACTTTATGATGCTTTTCAGCTACTTCCATTAGGTTGCCGGTTTAGAACTCCCTTGGCTAGGAAGAAGGCTAGTAGGAATTGTTTTGTGCCTAATGCAGTAACTATTTTAAACAAGGTTAAGTGATTGTGGGTGGGTTGAAGAATTATGCACAATTGTTGTTTCTATTTTTTTTAAGATGTCTGTTTTAATAATGTATTGTGTGTTTGTTGACTGTGGTACTGGAGTACGTATTGTTGATTTGTATAGTGTGAGAGCCTTTTAACCAAAGAAAAATTTCTATCATTGGTGATAGACAATAAAGTTTCTCTAAACTCTAAAGATATTTATAAAGTTACAAAAGATTTCTGTTACAAATAAATGCTGTTCTTTTGAACTTTCTATTTATCAAACAACCCTGAACAAATGGATCAATATAGGAAGCAGCATAAGAAATAAGAAATGTTTTTGAGAACCAAATCAGCATATTCAGAATGATTTCTGAAGGATCGTGTGACCCTGAAGGCTAGATTAATGGCTGCCAAAAATCTGTTTTGCCATCACCAGGGGCAGTTCTAGTTTTTAGGGGGGCTTTAGTGTCTTCAGTCTTATCAGTTGAAACATTCAAGAGATTAAGCCATTTAAGCGCAAGACCTCATCAAAAAGTAACTTAATTCGGTACTCGTGCGCTGTGAAAGACCATTTCTGTGCATGCACACAGAAAGCCTCCTCTCAGACAGCACATGAGTCATTGGCGTTGGAACCAATGTATGTGGGACAAGACCCACCCACTTTTTAAGACCAATGATATTGGACCCACTCACTTTTACCGTCTCTAATTCAGCACATACTGTAAGGGCCAGATTTACTGACGGGCAAATTAGCACGAGAGCGCAATTCCATAAATGCGCCGATAGGAGTGGACAGTTCTGAGCGTGATCTACTGACGACACACAAATTAATAAACACAGACACAGCCAGATCATGGCCAGGACATTCTACCTTGTGCAGTAAATAATGGCACAAACACCAGTAAATTGACGAACGCAAACCTTTGTAAATCACCTTGCATGATTCATTTAAATACTTTCCTCCCATGAATTTTGTGCCTGAAAGGGAAACTCCTACAAATGCATATGCAATAAAGTCAACCGCAAAAATAACTCTGTCCACGCCTTTTCAGCGCAAGCTGTTAGTAAATCTGGCGCTATATCTGCTCACAAATTGGAATGGCGTCAGTCAAATCCATTCCACTTGAGGAATGCCCTAATAAATTAAACTCCCATTCTGTGTTTTGAATACAGCCTTGACTTCCATGCTGCTGCTTCCTCAAATCCATTCCACTTGGCTCATTCAGAATCCATATAAATTAAACCCCATTCCGTGTTTTAGCTACAGCCCTGACATCTGCGTTGCTGCTTCCTCAAATCTATTTCACTTGGCTCATTCAGAGTCCATATAAATTAAACTCCATTCCGCATTTTAGCTACAGCCTTGACTTCCATGCTGCTGCTTCCTCAAATCCATTCCACTTGGCTCATTCAGAGTCCATATAAATGAAACCCCATTCTGTGTTTTAGCTACAGCCCTGACATCCGCGCTGCTGCTTCCTCAAATCTATTCCACTTGGCTCATTCAGAGTCCATATAAATTAAACTCCATTCCGCATTTTAGCTACAGCCTTGACTTCCATGCTGCTGCTCCCTCGAATCCATTCCACTTGGCTCATTCAGAGTCCATATCAATAAAACTCCATTCCGTGTTTTCACTACTCGCACCTGCTGCACTCTCCTGACACAGCAAGGTAAACAAAGCATCTTAGCATATCTGCTGCTCAGGTGGATCTGGCTGTGTACTCACATACTGTCACTAAACAATCTGGTATTTAAGTGCATGTTCATCATTTGTTCACCTGTTGCTTTTAGAGGCATCATGTCGTCTTTGTTGCAGCATTGAATTACAGTTACACTGTTGTTATAACACTAACAGTTAACAGTCTGATGTTTTTGCTAGGCTAGCTAGAGTACATCAATCAACCAGTGTTAGCAGCTTTTTGAATCCTGGTCAATGAGAGAAGCTAGTTGTACCATTGCTATGTGTTGATATTAAAGCCAAAGTGCTACTGTATGGTTATCCTCATGTTATTATAACTGTTATTATATTACCTTACTGACTAGCAAAATTGAAACCCATTATAGAATGATAGAAGATAATAGATGACAGAACAAAGTTCATCTCCTACTGTAAATAACCTACTGTGTGTGTGTGTATGCGTTTAGCTAGCCAGCCAGCCAACCATCATAGAAAAAAAAAGAAAGACAGACATCAGAACAATTTCAGTGCACTGAAACACAATGTAAGAACTGTATAGCCTATAACCTTATAAGCGGAGGGAGGATTTTATGTTCAAAACAACATATTAGACTTTTGTTGCTGTGTTCATTTTTGGGAAACCTTGCCAGGTATGTGGTAACCGTTTTAGGCTATAAAAGCAATTGTTTAATTAAAAGGCACCAGAATACAGGAAATGGCATTTAAAAGTTTTCTGGGGGAGGACCCACCCACATTTTATTTTCCTTCCGACGCCCATACTTGACGAGTATCCACATAAACACAGTCGGTTATGTCTTAAGTGAACGAAAACAGTTAAGAAAATATTGGATGTGTGTCAATGTAACAAATCTGTGCATTAGGTCTTAAAGTGAAAGCAGCCTTACATACCTTCTGTTTCCTATGTTAACAATGTTAATCATCAAACAACAACAGAAACAGAGAGAAACACTCACTGCACTTCTGTATCTGTGTAATACCGTTTTCACAGTGTAAAGTAGCCTACTGTTTGTTTAATTTGTATCTTTGTTCTCTTGTATTTATTTGTGCTATTGCTGGTAATTTGATTATTAGTAATTATTTTATTATTGTCTTTAATGTTTGAACTTTATATTAGTTAGGCTTGTATTAGTTTTTGCTGTGATCCAACCAGGCCAGAAGAAAAAATTATTAGTGTTGAGCCCTGAGTCCATATTTTTGTATTTTAGCTAGTTAACAGTATTACTTGAAGATCAAATCCTAGCACCGCCCCTGGCCATCACAAGAATAAATTACATTTTCAAATACACTATACTGCCAAAAGTTTTTGGACGTCTGCCTTTACATGCACATGAACTTTAATGACACCCCATTCTTAATCCGTAGGGTTTAATATGGAGTTGGCCCACCCTTTGCAGCTATAACAGCTTCAACTCTTCTGAGAAGGCTTTCCACAAAGGTTTAAGAGTGTGTTTATGGGAATTTTGACCATTCTTCTAGAAGCGCATTTGCATCACTGATGTTGGACGAGAAGGCCTGGCTCGCAGTCTCCGCTCTAATTCATCCCAAAGGTGTTCTATCGGGCCAGTCAAGTTCCTCCACACCAAACTCGCTCTTCCATGTCTTTATGGACCTTGCTTTGTGCACTGGTGCGCAGTCATGTTGGAACAGGAAGGGGCCATCTCCTGGTGGGAGTTGGGAGCATGAAATTGTCCAAAATGCATTGGTATGCTGAAGCATTAAGAGTTCCTTTCAACCCCTGAAAAACAACCCCACACCATAATCCCCCCTCCACCAAACTTTACACTTGGCACAATGCAGTCAGGCAAGTACCGTACTCCTGGTAACCACCAAACCCAGACTCGTCCATCGGATTGCCAGACAGAGAAGCGTGATTCGCCCCTCCAGAGAACACGTCTCCGCTGCTCTTGAGTCCAGTGGCAGCCTGCTTTACAACACTGCATTCAACGCTTTGCATTGCACTTGGTGATGTAAGGCTTGGATGAGCTGCTCAGCCATGGAAACCCATTCCATGAAGCTCTCTATTCATTGTTCTTGAGCTAATCGGAAGGCCACACAAATTTTGGAGGTCTGTAGCTACTGACTCTGCAGAAAGTTGGCAACTTCTGCGCACTGTGCACCTCAGCATGCGCTGACCCCGCTCTGTGATTTTACGTGGCCTACAACTTCGTGGCTGAGTTGCTGTTGTTCCCAATTGCTTCCACTTTGTTATAATCCCACTAACAGTTGACCGTGGAATATTTAGTAGTGAGGAAATTTCATGAATGGATTTATTGCACAGGTAGCAACCTATCACGGTACCACGTTTGAATTCACTGAGCTCCTGAGAGTGACCCATTCTTTCACAAATGTTTGTAGAAGCAGTCTGCATGCCTAGGTGCTTGATTTTATACACCTTTGGCCATGGAAGTGATTGGAACACCTGAATTCAATGATTTGGAGGGGTGTCCCAATACTTTTGGCAATATAGTGTCTATTAGAATAAAACAGGTATTTTAAATTGATAATATTTCACAATATGACGGTCTTTTTTTTAAAAATTAAATATTTATTAAAATCACATAATGCATACAAATCAATGCATCAAGAAATTATTATTATAATAATTATTATAAACACTACACCCCCTAGGTGATTTTTGTTCTGCAAATTATGCATTGAATATTTGTCAGACTGATGCTTTGATGTATTAATTAATCATTTCAGAAGCGTTTTCATCAGATGGCAAAAATGTCAAAAATATAAATCTTGTAAGAACGGTTCACACTTGTCACATTTAGAGGAAACAAAAGCTTTACGGTAAAAACAGTCATATTGATAGTTTTCAGAGGCAGACAGGCGTGAAAAAGTGTTTAAAAGTAAATTTTTGAAAGGATCAGCTGTGATCCTCTTTCTTATCTATGAAAACTAGAGCAGCACACTGTGATACAGCTGAGCTACATGTTGTGCAAATTATTTAATCTGAACGTGCACAGTGAGCTCTTTGAGGTGCGTGGGGAGCAAGGAGTCCTGCATTATGAGCATTAGAGTTTTCAAACATTACTAATGTAATTGCAAAAGCATCAACGCAAACTGGGTATTGATCCAATGAGTTGAATCCAGTGGGAAATTGACAGTGGTGTAAAGAACACATATTTGACATTAGCTATTCTCCCACAACCAAACCCACAACAATCTGATTACCACAGCACTGTTTAACCGTTAGTTCATCAGCCTCCAGATATTAGTTGTATCTGGTAATAACGTAGTTTCACAACATGAATAAAGTGACTGTACTTCCATGGTGCTATAACAATATAAGTCACAAAGATTTTCTAAGGAGAGCTCTGTAAAATGTGTTGGTATTAATTTAACGTTAGTATTAAGGGCTTTACGCTCTGCATCAATCAACAAATACAAATTTATTCTGCTCGTGTTACATAAATGAAGGTCAATGTGCGTGTAAATGAGCTCCGTGTTTAAAATAAAAATCAGACATACCAGTGAGGGTTTAGATTTATGGTCAGAATCCCTGCTTTTCCTCCTGGACGTTGAGCTCTCCATCCTTTCCCTGCTACTGTCCCTTCCTTTATCTCTCTTTTTATCTTTCTTGCCTCTAAAAATGGACAGGAGAAATTAAGATTTTAAAAATAAACATGATAATACAATAGTGTCAGACCAAAATTGTCACACGCAGTAAACCTTTTTGATGGTGATGGTGACCTGGCTCTCCGCTTTGGTGACCTGGATCGAGATCTACTTCTTTTCTTATGTCCTCTGTAAGATAAAGAAGGAATTGGCAATATTGTTAAAAACTTTGTCTTGTTTTCCAGTAAAAAAATATCTAAACATCTTTCCTAAAAAATGTATACATTGATACAAAATTGTATTAAAGTTGAAGTAAGCTATTTCTGAGAAGTGGACGGACTGTGGACCGGTGTTGAAAGTGGACCGGACTGAGCACCAAAACTTGTAGCATATTAGCAGTAAGGGGCGTATACATTTATTAGGAGGGAGGTGCCTGTGTTGTATTATGTATCATAGCAACCAAAGCATTCAGCTGGCTAAAAATGCTTTGGTGGGCACACGGACTAAGGGCCGCTTTGAAGAAGCTCAAATATAAGACAGTTCTATATTGTTTACCATTTTTGGTCACTATATAATTGAAAGAAGAGTGTTTTTTTTTTTTTTTCTAAAATCTGAACAATTTAAGAATGAGCAGGTGCTTCTTTTTACTGGTGCTGTAAATTAAGGCTCCCGAAATTGAATCTATGCGACCTAAAAATATATTTGGGAGCATTTGTGCGAGTGCAACTAATTGTTGAGGTGCGACCCATTTTCGATATCACAAACCAATTAAACTTCATCTTCACGTTCTTAACTTTAAAGCAGATTTTAGGTTGGTTAATATTAGCCGTCAATCACTCCCTTTCACTGTAACTAGTGCGCAAAATGTGAGAAGAGTCTGAAGAGTCAAGAGAGAAGATGAAAGAACACTGCGATTTAGATATCCGCACCCGACCGTCGCATTACAATTATTATAATTCTCAGTGTTATGCGTGATGATATGGTAACATATTACACTGAAGTATGCAGCTTTTAAATGAACATATATTTAAAGTAAAAGTTCTTCTTTGGCAAAATTACATTTCCTTAAAGGGATAGTTCACCTAAAAATGAAAATTCACCCTCAAGCCATCCTAGGTGTATATGAGTTGAATAAAAATGTCCTGGCTAATCTAAGCAGTTATGCTTTTTTCGTAAGTTAAATATGTAAGGCAGTCTGACAGAAGCTAGATATTTTACTTTATAAAGTTTTAAATATGGATATTTTTTCTTACACAAACCCATCGATTAACTTCAGAAGGCCTTTATTAACCACCCGGAGCCGTGTGGATGGATGCACTTTTTTGGGCTTAAAATTTTGGGCTGCCATTCACTTCCATTAAAAAGCTGGGAAGAGCCAGAATATTTGTTTAATATAAGTCTGATTATAATCGTCTGAAAGAAGAACATCATATACACCTAGGATGGCTTGAGTGTGAGTAAATCAAGGGCTACATTTTTTTTTTGGGTGAACTAACCCTTTTAATAGCCTAAACACAGGATTTACTCTTTTCCAACTTAAATTGTCACTGTTTCCGTCACTGCAACTTCCAGAACACACACAAGACATTAAATACGTTCAGCCCAAGCAAAGTTCTGGATATGGGCTTTATTAGTTTGTCATATAGGCCTACATACAGCGCTTCACAGCCGTTACATATCACACACCCAGCACCTGATTCATCCTACTTTACTTTTATCAATATAATTTCCGTTTACGATTGTGTATATTTTTATTTAAGAATGTTAAGTTATGAAGCAATATCTCATGTAGGTTTTTTCCTTTATGTTTTATATAATGACCACTAGGAGGGGCTCATGTTTTCCTTGATTGGTTTTCCCTGAAGAGTTACATGTTGTGATTGAAAAATGTTGTTGTTAAAAAGAAAAAACTTATATTTGTTGCGTTTTACTGTGAAATGAGAGTTCCTGTTCTTTATTAAAATCTACAGATAATTTCTCTCTCATCCACCTGTGACCCACCCACAATTGTAGTTGTGGTGCTCCTACATTGTTGCTGGTGCTCATAAGTGTTTGAAGTTAAGAGCACCAATACTACCAAATAAAAAAAAGGGAATTTCGAGCCCTATAAATAAAAAATGTTCTCATAGCAGATTTTTTGCAGGTTTAACAAAGACACTTTCTTCTGACCTGCTAGTACTGCGGGAACGTCTGGAGCCAACGTAGCCTTTGGAAGGTATCCTTCCCTTTTTGTCCCGCGGCCTCTTTTCATCCCATTCATCGCCCTTCCTAACTTTACTGTCCTTGTCCTTCCTTCGATCCCTGTGTTTAGGAGACAACATTGGTTTGAAATGTTCTTTTTTTGGGGACAAAACTAAATCTGAGAATAAGGTGGCCAGTGTGGTGGTGCAGGTTAACCTGGAATGAGATCGACTTCGGCTGTGTTTCCTTTCTCGGGAACGTGAGCGTCTCTTATGGGACCCACGTGAGGCGTTCACCCTCTGCCGTGATCTCTGGGATGGGCGTCCCCTTTAAACATCATTGATAAAATAAGTTATTTTCCCATTGCTACAGCAATACATAAAGTATTAACACTAAAAATGAAGTCAAAATTATGTCCAATTATATAAATATGCCAAGTAAAGCTCCGGTTATTTAATACAGGGTCCAATTTATAAAATTTAAGGCATCAAGGCCTTTTTAAAACCTGAACAAATACAATTAATACCATATGTCCATACAGAACAAAGCCATGTATCTCAGATTATTTTACTTAAATAAACATGCTGGGGTCCATATTCAATGAACACTTAAAATTGCTTATATCAGCAAAACAGGCTAACTGCAAGTTTAAAATACTCAAGACAAGTTTGATTCAGTTTATACGTATTGAAATTGGTACCAATATATCAGTACATCAAAAAAAATTATATTGATTGATATTAGATTATTTGCTGAATGATAACAATGTGTAAAGAAAGATAATAAACAGATTACTGTACTGATAGAGGTCAGTATATGCTGATATACTGCCAGTCTTAAAGGGATAGTTCATCCAAAAATGAAAATTTACTCACCCCGATTTTGTTCCAGACCCGTAAGACTTTAATTTATCTTCGGAACACAAAAGAAGATCTTTTTTTTAATGAAATATGAGCGCTTCCTATCCCTCCATAGACAGCTACTCAAGTGAAAAGCGGTTCAATCAATTTTTTTTGAAGAGACACGATTGCTTTATATGATGAACAGATTGAATTTAGGATTTTTATTCACATATAAATTAGGTTCATTATTGTGTTATGCATCACGTTTGAGCTTCCACAAGAACCAGTGAGGTTCATTCCTGTGTTACGCAGCACGTTTGAGCTTCCGCAAGAACCAATGAGGTTTGTTCCCGTGTTACGCAGCACGTTTGAGCTTCCGCAAGAACCAGTGAGGTTTGTTCTTGTGTTACGCAGCACGTTTGAGCTTCAGCAAGAACCAGTGAGGTTTTTTCTTGTTACGCAGCACGTTTGAGCTTCCGCAAGAACCAATGAGGTTTGTTCCTGTGTTACGCAGCACGTTTGAGCTTCCGCAAGAACCAATGAGGTTTGTTCCTGTGTTACGCAGCACGTTTGAGCTTCCGCAAGAACCAATGAGGTTCATTCTTGTGTTACGCAGCACGTTTGAGCTTCCGCAAGAACCAGTGAAGTTCATTCCCGTGTTACGCAGCACGTTTCAGCTTCCGCAAGAACCAGTGAGGTTTGTTCCCGTGTTACGCAGCACGTTTGAGCTTCCTCAAGAACCAATGAGGTTTGTTCTTGTGTTACGCAGCACGTTTGAGCTTCCTCAAGAACCAATGAGGTTCATTCTTGTGTTACGCAGCACGTTTGAGCTTCCTCAAGAACCAATGAGGTTTATTCTTGTGTTACGCAGCACGTTTGAGCTTCCTCAAAAACCAATGAGGTTTGTTCCCGTGTTACGCAGCACGTTTGAGCTTCCTCAAGAACCAATGAGGTTCATTCTTGTGTTACGCAGCACGTTTGAGCTTCCGCAAGAACCAATGAGGTTTGTTCCCGTGTTACGCAGCACGTTTGAGCTTCAGCAAGAACCAGTGAGGTTTGTTCTTGTGTTACGCAGCACGTTTGAGCTTCCGCAAGAACCAGTGAGGTTTGTTCTTGTTACGCAGCACGTTTGAGCTTCCGCAAGAACCAATGAGGTTTGTTCCTGTGTTACGCAGCACGTTTGAGCTTCCGCAAGAACCAATGAGGTTTGTTCCTGTGTTACGCAGCACGTTTGAGCTTCCGCAAGAACCAATGAGGTTCATTCTTGTGTTACGCAGCACGTTTGAGCTTCCGCAAGAACCAGTGAAGTTCATTCCCGTGTTACGCAGCACGTTTCAGCTTCCGCAAGAACCAGTGAGGTTTGTTCCCGTGTTACGCAGCACGTTTGAGCTTCCTCAAGAACCAATGAGGTTTGTTCTTGTGTTACGCAGCACGTTTGAGCTTCCTCAAGAACCAATGAGGTTCATTCTTGTGTTACGCAGCACGTTTGAGCTTCCTCAAGAACCAATGAGGTTCATTCTTGTGTTACGCAGCACGTTTGAGCTTCCTCAAAAACCAATGAGGTTTGTTCCCGTGTTACGCAGCACGTTTGAGCTTCCTCAAGAACCAATGAGTTTCATTCTTGTGTTACGCAGCACGTTTGAGCTTCCGCAAGAACCAATGAGGTTTGTTCCCGTGTTACGCAGCACGTTTGAGCTTCCGCAAGAACCAGTGAGGTTTGTTCTTGTGTTACGCAGCACGTTTGAGCTTCAGCAAGAACCAGTGAGGTTTGTTCTTGTGTTACGCAGCACGTTTGAGCTTCCGCAAGAACCAGTGAGGTTTGTTCTTGTGTTACGCAGCACGTTTGAGCTTCAGCAAGAACCAGTGAGGTTTGTTCTTGTGTTACGCAGCATGTTTGAGCTTCCGCAAGAACCAATGAGGTTTGTTCCAGTGTTACGCAGCACGTTTGAGCTTCAGCAAGAACCAATGAGGTTCATTCTTGTGTTACGCAGCACGTTTGAGCTTCCGCAAGAACCAATGAGGTTTGTTCCTGTGTTACGCAGCACGTTTGAGCTTCCGCAAGAACCAATGAGGTTCATTCTTGTGTTACGCAGCACGTTTGAGCTTCCGCAAGAACCAGTGAGGTTCATTCCCGTGTTACGCAGCACGTTTGAGCTTCCGCAAGAACCAGTGAGGTTTGTTCTTGTGTTACGCAGCACGTTTGAGCTTCCTCAAGAACCAATGAGGTTTGTTCCCGTGTTACGCAGCACATTTGAGCTTCCTCAAGAACCAATGAGGTTCATTCTTGTGTTACGCAGCACGTTTGAGCTTCCTCAAGAACCAATGAGGTTTGTTCTTGTGTTACGCAGCACGTTTGAGCTTCCTCAAAAACCAATGAGGTTTGTTCCCGTGTTACGCAGCACGTTTGAGCTTCCTCAAGAACCAATGAGGTTCATTCTTGTGTTACGCAGAACGTTTGAGCTTTCGCAAGAACCAGTGAGGTTCATTCCCGTGTTACGCAGCACGTTTGAGCTTCCGCAAGAACCAATGAGGTTTGTTCTTGTGTTACGCAGCACGTTTGAGCTTCCGCAAGAACCAATGAGGTTTGTTCCCGTGTTACGCAGCACGTTTGAGCTTCCTCAAGAACCAATGAGGTTCATTCTTGTGTTACGCAGCACGTTTGAGCTTCCTCAAGAACCAATGAGGTTCATTCTTGTGTTACGCAGCACGTTTGAGCTTCCTCAAGAACCAGTGAGGTTCATTCCCGTGTTACGCAGCACGTTTGAGCTTCCGCAAGAACCAATGAGGTTTGTTCTTGTGTTACGCAGCACGTTTGAGCTTCAAGAACCAATGAGGTTTGTTCTTGTGTTACGCAGCATGTTTGAGCTTCTGCAAGAAACAATGAGGTTCATTCTTGTGTGTTACGCAGCACGGTTGAGCTTCCACAAGAACCAATGAGGTTCATTCTTGTGTTACACAGCACATTTGGGCTTCCGTAAGAACCAATGAGGTTCATTCTTGTGTTACGCAGCACGTTTGAGCTTCCGCAAGAACCTGTGAGGTTCATTCCCGTGTTACGCAGCACGTTTGAGCTTCCGCAAGAACCAGTGAGGTTCATTCCCGTGTTACGCAGCACGTTTGAGTTTCCGCAAGAACCAGTGAGGTTAATTCTTGTGTTACGCAGCACGTTTGAGCTTCCGCAAGAACCAATGAGGTTTGTTCTTGTGTTACGCAGCACGTTTGAGCTTCAAGAACCAATGAGGTTCATTCTTGTGTTACGCAGCACGTTTGAGCTTCCGCAAGAACCAGTGAGGTTCATTCCCGTGTTACGCAGCACGTTTGAGGTTCCGCAAGAACCAGTGAGGTTCATTCCCGTGTTACGCAGCACGTTTGAGCTTCCGCAAGAACCAGTGAGGTTCATTCCCGTGTTACGCAGCACGTTTGAGCTTCCGCAAGAACCAGTGAGGTTTGTTCCCGTGTTACGCAGCACGTTTGAGCTTCCTCAAGAACCAATGAGGTTTGTTCTTGTGTTACGCAGCACGTTTGAGCTTCCTCAAGAACCAATGAGGTTCATTCTTGTGTTACGCAGCACGTTTGAGCTTCCTCAAGAACCAATGAGGTTTGTTCTTGTGTTACGCAGCACGTTTGAGCTTCCTCAAAAACCAATGAGGTTTGTTCCTGTGTTACGCAGCACGTTTGAGCTTCCTCAAGAACCAATGAGGTTCATTCTTGTGTTACGCAGCACGTTTGAGCTTCCGCAAGAACCAATGAGGTTTGTTCCCGTGTTACGCAGCACGTTTGAGCTTCCGCAAGAACCAGTGAGGTTTGTTCTTGTGTTACGCAGCACGTTTGAGCTTCAGCAAGAACCAGTGAGGTTTGTTCTTGTGTTACGCAGCACGTTTGAGCTTCCGCAAGAACCAATGAGGTTTGTTCCTGTGTTACGCAGCACGTTTGAGCTTCCTCAAGAACCAATGAGGTTCATTCTTGTGTTACGCAGCACGTTTGAGCTTCCGCAAGAACCAATGAGGTTTGTTCCCGTGTTACGCAGCACGTTTGAGCTTCCGCAAGAACCAGTGAGGTTTGTTCTTGTGTTACGCAGCACGTTTGAGCTTCAGCAAGAACCAGTGAGGTTTGTTCTTGTGTTACGCAGCACGTTTGAGCTTCAGCAAGAACCAGTGAGGTTTGTTCTTGTGTTACGCAGCACGTTTGAGCTTCCGCAAGAACCAATGAGGTTTGTTCTTGTGTTACGCAGCACGTTTGAGCTTCAGCAAGAACCAGTGAGGTTTGTTCCCGTGTTACGCAGCACGTTTGAGCTTCCGCAAGAACCAATGAGGTTTTTTCCCGTGTTACGCAGCACGTTTGAGCTTCCGCAAGAACCAGTGAGGTTTGTTCTTGTGTTACGCAGCACGTTTGAGCTTCAGCAAGAACCAGTGAGGTTTGTTCTTGTGTTACGCAGCATGTTTGAGCTTCCGCAAGAACCAATGAGGTTTGTTCCTGTGTTACGCAGCACGTTTGAGCTTCAGCAAGAACCAATGAGGTTCATTCTTGTGTTACGCAGCACGTTTGAGCTTCCTCAAGAACCAGTGAGGTTTGTTCTTGTGTTACGCAGCACGTTTGAGCTTCAGCAAGAACCAGTGAGGTTTGTTCTTGTGTTACGCAGCACGTTTGAGCTTCCGCAAGAACCAGTGAGGTTTGTTCCCGTGTTACGCAGCACGTTTGAGCTTCCTCAAGAACCAATGAGGTTTGTTCTTGTGTTACACAGCACGTTTGAGCTTCCTCAAGAACCAATGAGGTTCATTCTTGTGTTACGCAGCACGTTTGAGCTTCCTCAAGAACCAATGAGGTTTGTTCTTGTGTTACGCAGCACGTTTGAGCTTCCGCAAGAACCAATGAGGTTTGTTCCCGTGTTACGCAGCACGTTTGAGCTTCCTCAAGAACCAATGAGGTTCATTCTTGTGTTACGCAGCACGTTTGAGCTTCCTCAAGAACCAATGAGGTTCATTCTTGTGTTACGCAGCACGTTTGAGCTTCCTCAAGAACCAGTGAGGTTCATTCCCGTGTTACGCAGCACGTTTGAGCTTCCGCAAGAACCAATGAGGTTTGTTCTTGTGTTACGCAGCACGTTTCAGCTTCAAGAACCAATGAGGTTTGTTCTTGTGTTACGCAGCATGTTTGAGCTTCTGTAAGAAACAATGAGGTTCATTCTTGTGTGTTACGCAGCACGGTTGAGCTTCCACAAGAACCAATGAGGTTCATTCTTGTGTTACACAGCACGTTTGGGCTTCCGTAAGAACCAATGAGGTTCATTCTTGTGTTACGCAGCACGTTTGAGCTTCCGCAAGAACCAGTGAGGTTCATTCCCGTGTTACGCAGCACGTTTGAGCTTCCGCAAGAACCAGTGAGGTTAATTCTTGTGTTACGCAGCACGTTTGAGCTTCCGCAAGAACCAATGAGGTTTGTTCTTGTGTTACGCAGCACGTTTGAGCTTCAAGAACCAATGAGGTTTGTTCTTGTGTTACGCAGCATGTTTGAGCTTCTGCAAGAAACAATGAGGTTCATTCTTGTGTTACGCAGCACGTTTGGGCTTCCGTAAGAACCAATGAGGTAGTGTTTATTTCGTCAGCTATTTTTTTTATTTAGTCTCAGTCTTAGTCCTGTCTCATATGTGCTTTTTAGTTTATATCATATTTAGTCAACCTGTTTTTGTTTAGTCAAGTTTTAGTCGACTAAATGTCTGAGCATTTTAATCTAGTTTTCGTCAATGATAAGAGTCACATTTTCGTCATGCTGCATTGAAAATCCCGATTATTTTGCTCAAAGAACTTCCGCAAGACCCAATGAGATTCATTCTTGTGTGTTACGCAGCACGTTTGAGCTTCCGCAAGAACCAGTGAGGTCCATTCTGGTGTTACACAGCATGTCTGAGCTTCCGCAAGAACCAATGAGGTTCTTTCTTGTGTTATGCAGCACGTTTGAGCTTCCTGAAGAGGTTTGTTCTCGTGTGTCAAGCAGGTTCGGTTGATCTTCTGTTTATGTTTGCTGATCAATGTTTAAATGTGAATAAAAGCCTAAATTAAATCTGATCATCATATAAAGCGATTGTGTCTCTTCAGAAAATTTTAACTGACCCGCTCAATTAATATGGATTCGTTTTACAATCTCTTTATAAACTTTTTGAAGTGTAAAAGTAGTACGAAGAGGTTAAGTCTTAGAGGTTTGAAACAACATGAGGGTGAGTAATTAATGACAGAATTGTAATTTTTTGGGTGAACTAACCCTTTAATGCACAGATCTGATATTTTGACCATATCCGACTTTTTGTCCCGCCTGATTACATTTACTACTGGTATCCGATATCTGTGTTTACATTAATCCCTGCCTAAAATTATTCTGTTGATGATCGTTTTACTTTGTGATATGGTTGGCCCTCGGGGGAATGGCCCTACTAAAATGATTCCATAATTCATGTCAAGTGGCCATGATTATTTGTCAGCATGGATAAGTTAAAAACTGTCATGGATGTTGCCAGCACTAAATTTGAATGAACGGATATAGACCGGAAAATAACAGTAATTTTTGTTTGTTATTTAAGTAGCACGGTATGATTTCATTTATTTGAATGAATTAGAAGGAATTAAAGAGAGAGAAAGATTGTGAGTGTGAATTACCTGTGTGTGTGTCTGTATGTAATAGTATAAAAACATTAGTTTATTTACAAAAACTGCAAAGTTATCACCTCATTGCTGAAAAATAGCCTATAATGTAGATTTCAGTACCAAAGCTGTTTTATTTGAAAAAAATCACAGGGCAGAAGTTGAAAACCAGACTCTTTGCTACTGAATGTTTCTGTGTGTGCAATTTCTTAACTATAAAGTTTCCTTCTCAGTAAAAAAAGCTGTGAATTTTAGTGTGAGCACATACAGGCACGTCTGCTTCATAATACGACAATAAAAAGCTCAGATATACGTGTCGTAGGTCAGATGTCCAGATATCGTATATGTATCTGATTTTAAACCACATTTGGAAGTGACAAATTCCGATCTGTGTCAAATGATTTTAAAAAAATCTGATTTTTTTTGTGCCAGTGTAAACGCAGCCTAATAATTTTAAAATAAACTACATTATTTAATAGTTGTACAATTACAAACAATATTACCCCTACATAACTATATATAGTTAGATATTCCCCCTTAAAAATAGATACATTGTTAGTAACATCCTAGTGTAGCTAGTGTAACTTGTGTAGCTAATTACTTTTTCATTAGGATTGATTGATAGTACTTTATACTGTGAGTAGCTTGTAGCTTAGCAAGCTACTAAGCTTTTATGAGTTAACAAGGTAAGTATGTTTAAAGATGTGTGTAATCTACCTGTGCCTCGATCTGGATCGCTTTTTTCTTGAGTGTGATGGGGAGCGAGAGCGAGAGTGAGATCTTGACCTTCTGGAATGTCTGGATCTACTGGATGAGCGATTTTTATTGTCTGGAAGAAACAATCAAAACTCTCATCAATTAAAAAGAAAAACATTTTGAGAAAGTATTACTGTGTGTGAGTGTCTAGGTTTGAGAGGGCAGACCTGGCTCAATGGCAGCAGCAATGGTTGACTGAGCCTCTCGAACTTTCTTCATGACGTCCTCCAGCTCTTTGGCCGCAGCTTGTGGCGTGAGCTCTGGAGGCTTTACTATGGCATTATTGGAGTGGTTAATTCTGAAAAAGATGAAATCATGCTGATTAATTACTATTTAAATGCATATCACTGAATGCTAGTACATGAAATATGATGCACTGAAAGTACTTGTCTTTGTGATAACACTTACTTAAGTGGCCTATCGCCAAACATGACTCCATTAAATGTAAGTGCTCGTGTCACTGATTCCTGATCAGAAAACTCCACAAAAGCAAAACGTGTAGGTTGTGTTTCATCTCCTGCCATTCTAACAAACTTCACATCTCCCACCTGCTTGAAGAACTCGAGGAGCTGCTCTGCTGTGGTGCTCTACAGGAGAAGGACAAAACAAGTACAACATGTGCTTGAAAGACAAAAGAGAATCTTGCGTTAGTTTCGATATCCAGTTTAATTACATCAAGTTCACTGCATACAAGTAAATATAATTAAAAATAAGTAAATATTCAAAAACTGGAAATAAAGAGCCTAACGAGTAGTGCAAATAAAGTGTTCAACGGGTAGTTCAATTGAAATTGAATGTGGTGTTCTCGCGTTGATCGGAATGGCTGGCACACCATTTTGATGTGTGCAGCTCATATGTAACCACGACTCCTTTCCTGGACCTTGAAACACACCTTTACTGATCAGCAGGTTGAATATGATTAGGGTTAGGGGTGGGCATTAGGGATAGAAACAAGTAAGGACCCAATAAGGCAGCATCTATTATAAAAATGTATTTTGTCAACACCGGATGCGGTGCGACACGAACCCCTGACAGATGTAAACTGATGTCTTATTCTATTTCTGACGTACTCCAAGAACTTTAGCCATTTCTGACACAGGGAACCAATGGATATGCAACAATTGCTTTGTCGCATCCAGTGTAGACAGCCTCTAGCTGTTGTGGCGTAGACATGATGCAAGTATAAATAGCATCTAACACTATTTACACTTAGTGCAAAGAAAATGCTTTCTTTTTTTTGGTATTTGCACTTTGGGTAAAGAGCTATTTGCCTCTGCCATAAATTCTAATTCATTATCACATACCTGTGAATTCAAATTGCCGACATACACCGTCCTCCTGATCTCGTCAATTTTAGAGGGATCAACATTACCCATGAGCGGAGGTTGCGAAGCGATTGCACTCAGAGCCGCCACAGACGTGTCCAAACTAGACTTCAGGACTCCCAGATTAGCTAAAGGAAGACCTCGCTGCCCCCAAATACGACACACATTAGTGTCTTGACAATTGACAATTTAGAATTAAAAATTGTACATCTGTGGCATGCAGTTGATGAGCAAGTAGGTGAGCAAAGGCCGGAATACACTACACGATTTTTAAAATCTGAACGGATTTGAAAACACTAGGCATCATACACTTGTCGACTTTGTAATGGTTATAGAGAAAAACTGGGCTTCATACACTAAACGACTTTCAAGTCATTCCAAAAACAGAAACACGCGCCTCACTGTTAGGAGATGCATGACAAATTAAAACTATATGTCTTCTAAAATCAGCTCAAAATATCAAACATGTTTGAAATCCTCTGACTGGATGGAATCAGTCAGAAAAAAAAAAAAAAAAAAAAAGAGTAAAATCGGTCAACTCCGACTGCCCAAAATATGCAGAGTTGCTATGACTTTTGGCAACTAGTGTCAACTCATCCAAACATGCAAATCAGACATCGAAACTCTGTGCAAAAGTTGTGTAGTGTATTCCAGCCTTAATTTGTGAGAGTGTGTTTTTACGTTCTGTAGCGTAGCAGGGCTGGGAATGGGCAGAAGTCCTCCTCCGCTCATCAGGCTGGCTACAGGTGCAGCAGGGGCCAAAAGCGAGAGCGCCTTTGCCTCTTCAGGGATTTTTCCTGAAGAACAAGAACACTGGCATTAGGGTGGCCAATGGAGACGTCTCCAGCTGCTTCTCCTACGACCCAAGATTCAGAGGAGAGTCCTCCAACAGCCTAGTGCTCTAACACCCACCCTGAGCATCTCCAACCCCGACCATGAACAATAAAACTGAACTGAACTAGCATAGCTACTCTCCTTTTACTATCAACACAAGACATACTGTAAACAGGATGACTGTTGCACAAAAAACAGAGAAAAGAACATTGTGATTTGTCCTTTTCTCTCTTTAAAAAAAAAGATCAGAACAGAACATGTAGAGAATGAGTTAACACTTTATGGTATGGGTCACCTGTACTGGAAACATATTGGTCATGAACCATACGATATCAAGCATGGGCGCTTTTCTCCCTGGGGCGATCGTGTCGCAGTGTTGGAAAGGGTGTGCAACACAAGACAACCGTTCATGTTGGCTGCATCACACTAATAGCACATAGAACATCAGATACAGAAAAGAAGAACATTTTAAGTGCCTTTGAGAAATCCCCCCTCAAACTGTCACCCCTGAAAAGTGTTGCCTTCACAATAAAGTTAACAACAAATGTCATTTTTCCAAATACGTTTCAGCCAGTGTTGGTAAAATATATATACGCATGCTCTGTGCTCACAGTGATTATAGTACTCATGGGTAAACTGACTATTTGTATATCTATGCTTTTAAATGAGTGAAGAACTAAATTAAAACCTCAAATATGACGTTCAGCCACTTCAGTATTACTCTAAAGACAATGTTCTCCAAAACCATGCAATGGAGTTAAACATGTGCAATGGTATGAGCTTTTTAATAAGAACTGTTGTATTCCTTGTCATTACAGTAACCTGATTAACAGTGCCTTGCAAAAATAAGGAATTCTAAACACTCACTACTATCAGTTCTGTTATTTTACTGAATTACAGATCCTATACTGGCACTGTTAGAAAATATTAGGGCTGCACGATATTGGAAAAAACTGACATTGCAATGTTTTTTATTGCAATATGAAAAATGCAGGTATTTTCACCAGATGACTTGAATAGCTTAATTTAAAAATAATAATTCTACAATGATTGGGGTGATTTTTTTAGAGTGTATTACAATAGCTAAGAAAATAAAAATAATTTGAATAAGCTGAAAAATATATTTTTTTAAATGCGAACCATGCTTTTAGGGCTGATTGATTTGGGGAGGAAAATGGGTACCTTGGGTACAGTCTTTACAAGAATCAACTCAAACCTCTTTCAGTAAACAAAGTTAACAATCTTAAAAATCAAGAGTATTCTTAAAGTTTTCATAAGTTTAAAATCTCTTTCTTTGAGTTTTCACAGGACATATTCCTGCTTTTTATCCATTCAATTTAAAATTTTATTCTCTTCAACTTAAACAAAATAAGAAATATATTACAATAATGCTATTATACTGTATTTCATAAAAATAAAACTTTTTACACGAGCGGCATGTGTAAATAAACACTCAAATAAACTCATAGCACATTATTTGATTTAATTAAATCACAACCTTTGCCATTTGATATTCGCACTTAGCCACATTGTGATGCCAATTTTATTTCAATATTACCTGCAGCCCCAGAAAATATGCATTGAAAAAATAATACAGCAATAGAACCTGTTTTAGCTTAAAACCTGAAGCTTGCTTTTCTTTTGGCAGGACATCAATGCCAAAAACGAGGTCAAATTAACATTTTAGTGGCTGAAGAACAGTTAAAAGTCCTGATCTCAATACAACATTGAAAATGTAGCTATGTTTAAGCATTGACCAAAATTAAACGCTGTCATTGCAAGTATTTTAGGAATAATAAGAAAAGTACATTTAAGAATATTTTCTAACTTGTCAATTTATTAATTTAATGCTTTGAAATACAAAGAACATATAATTCAGTAAAAACAGAAAATTGATGTCTGAATACTTTTGTGAGGCACTGTGTGGTTATATTATTTGATTTTCCAAAAGTAAAACCCTGAGCAGATCAGTGGAGAGGAGCGAGAGAAAGAGAGAGAGGAGGAGATCTTAATGCATTAGAAATCAGTAACAGCTGCCCTTGTACCGTTCAAACTTCCCTCCAATACTGGGCGTCAAGTCAACCTGGACAGCTTTCAAAGACAGGCAAAGGGGTGCAACTGTGGGATTGGGGCGAGGGACAAGGGGACAGGAAAAGAAAAAAAAAGAAAAAAGAAAAACAACACAATGAATATGCAACTCTTCTAAGAGGCAAAAAAGGGACAACATGAGAGAGAAATAAAAAAAAGGAAATGAAAATAAAATAAAATAAAATAAAAAGAGACAAGGTGTCCATCTCGGAAGGTTCAGCGGCTATGCTCCTGGTCACATTCCCCCCTTGAAGGCAGCGTGGGCCCCGGCGGGTATAGTGGCTTGGAAAACAAAGCCTTGAGTCAGGCTAGTGTAGTAGTGTAGCCTGGGTCACTCTAGTCATCTGATATGCACACATAATCAACACAGAAAAAACATACAGAAACCAAATTAATCAACGTAGTAAGCCATCCAGAACCAAGTCACGAGGACAAGCATTTCAGGCAAGAGGGAAGCTTTCTTAGATACCATGTTTTTCATGAATACGGATGTTTACAGTGAAACAAACAAGTGGTTAGCCAGTGGTTGCACAGTAGACTTGAGAAGACCTCACCCTTTCACGTCATACCCAGTAGCCTAACTCTGCTTACGAATGCTTGTTTCATAATCTACACTTTGCATGGAAAGGGTACAAAAATGGGACTTGAAACTACTTGAAGTCATTGCATGTTTCTTGGTCAGTGAAACTAGGCACTTAACCTTCAGAAAACCGTCTACCTCAGGAGGGTTTTATTTTCTATTAACTTTATATGCGGTCATGGCACATGTCTGTCATTAGCCCCCCAAAAAATAGGCAAAAAAAATGTATAACCTCTTTTTTTACTGAATAAGCCAGAATAAGCAACACAGCTGTGATTTTATGCTAAATTACAAAATGACTTTGTAGTTATTAGAGGTGTAACGATACACTCGTGTGACGATTCGATACTATCACGATACTAATCTCACGATACGGTATTTATAGCGATATTTTAAGCCAAAATAAAGAAGAGATGTCTTTTTATTATTACTTTTTTTATTATTATTGAATATTATTATTGTTATTATATTATTATCAGGACACACAAATATTCCCCCATTGCATTACTATACATTATATTCAGCATTATATATAGTAGCTTAATGTTGTAATGTCACTGAAACTCCGTAAATGTAAATTATTATTATTTTTTTATTTTTATTTTTACAGACACTGCCGGTGCTCGCTATGTTCCGCCTCTCCAGCTATTAATGCATAAAAAAAATCTAAAATGCTTTGAATAATCGTACTACTAAAACTAAATGTGATCTGGTGATTTAAATGATGTTTGCGCTTTCACTAGTGATCAGATAGATGATCAATGCAATCAGTCACAGTTCTAATCGCAAGAAAACATGTTAAAATGACCACTCAAACTGTAAATGGTCAGTTCTGCATTTACTCACACTCTCATGTTATTTTTGTGCATCACGCAAGCATTTGTACGTCCGTGTTTACTACAGTATGCGCGTTGTTGTAAATCGGTTCATCAATTAAAGCCACTGTGTCTCTTCAAAAGACTTGAATTTGGATTAGACCACTCGATAAGTTATTTTTACGATGTCCTTATGAAAATGTTTGGATCTTTTAAGTTTGAGAGGAATGGTTTTTAAATGGAGGTACAGAAATCTTTCTTGAAAAATATCTTCATTTGTGTTTTGAGGTTAAATGAAAATCTTATAGGTTTGAAATGACATGAGGGTGAATTTACATTTTTGAGTGAATTATACCTTTTAATGCAGTAAGCTGAGCCTTGGATAAAACAAACTCTATATCGTGAATCATATCGTTTACATCAACGATAATATAGTCACATTTTTATATCAGGATATCTCGATATACAATGTATCGTTACATCCCTAGTAGTTATATTACTATTAATACAAATATAAAAATACATATATAATTTATACTTCCCATAAATTAAATGCGTTAAAAACATTAGTAACAAGACTGAGCATTTAAGCTCAATTAATGAAGGCAACAATTTGACTAGAAACTTTTGTACAGACATTTGATGAGTGCTGGACACTAGCTTGTTTTATGCCATTTTTATATTAGATATTAGATGGTTATATCTCACTCAACAGAATAAGTGATTTGTGCCATTATAGTGTTAAAAACTTCAAGGTGCACTAATCTGTACCCTATTAATTAAGTGCCAGAGTTCCTGTGAGGTAAATCACCGGGAACCCACCTCCCAGAATGCTTCAAATGTCTCCCTATTCAACACACTAAGAAGCTGAATCTGACGAGTTGAATCAGGTTTTAATTAGCGAGATATCTAAAACATTCTGGTAGGTGGGTCCCTAGTACTGGAGTTGAGAAACAGAGTTAAATCTGTTTAGCAAACGAAACCTCTCACAATTCACATATAGCAAGCAACTCAAAATCAAAATTCAAAGCTATATTCACCAATATGGCAAGCAAGTCTCTACAATTAATAATAGCATCAAACAATTATGCAGTTAAATATAATTATTTTCCTGAACGCATACTGCTAAACCGAGGGACACTAAAATAATGGGATCTAACAATTCACTCTTAACAGAACCTGAAATCTTTAAGTTGACCGTTGTTTTTTTTGTTTTTTTTTAATAGAATAAACAAAATCATGACAATTAAAAAATCAATGAATTATTAGTCACACACAAAACACACACTCCTAGACAGGAGTCAAATATGTTAATTAAACATTTAAATAAAAACATTTTTAAACTGCCAAATTAATACACATATGTTAAACAGTTTGTTCTGTCCAGACATTTCATGGGAAATCATACTTTCAATTGATTGGATTTATTAATTGATTTATTGTAATATTTACGTTGAAAAGTTTGGGGTCTTTAAGGTTCCCCCCCGAAAGAAAAACTGATCTGCATTAAATTGATCAAAAGTGACAGTCAAAATTTTTCAACACACATATATACACTCACCTAAAGGATTATTAGGAACACCTGTTCAACCAATCACATGGCAGTTGCTTTAGTGCATTTAGGGGTGTGGTCCTGGTCAAGACAATCTCCTGAACTCCAAACTGAATGTCAGAATGGGAAAGAAAGGTGATTTAAGCAATTTTGAGCGTGGCATGGTTGTTGGTGCCAGACGGGCCGGTCTGAGTATTTCACAATCTGCTCAGTTACTGGGATTTTCACGCACAACCATTTCTAGAGTTTACAAAGAATGGTGTGAAAAGGGAAAAACATCCAGTATGCGGCAGTCCTGTGGGCGAAAATGCCTTGTTGATGCTAGAGGTCAGAGGAGAATGGGCCGACTGATTCAAGCTAATAGAAGAGCAACTTTGACTGAAATAACCACTCGTTACAACCGAGGTATGCAGCAAAGCATTTGTGAAGCCACAACACGCACAACCTTGAGGCGGATGGGCTACAACAGCAGAAGACCCCACCGGGTACCACTCATCTCCACTACAAATAGGAAAAAGAGGCTACAATTTGCACGAGCTCACCAAAATTGGACAGTTGAAGACTGGAAAAATGTTGCCTGGTCTGATGAGTCTCGATTTCTGTTGAGACATTCAGATGGTAGAGTCAGAATTTGGCGTAAACAGAATGAGAACATGGATCCATCATGCCTTGTTACCACTGTGCAGGCTGGTGGTGGTGGTGTAATGGTGTGGGGGATGTTTTCTTGGCACACTTTAGGCCCCTTAGTGCCAATTGGGCATCGTTTAAATGCCACGGCCTACCTGAGCATTGTTTCTGACCATGTCCATCCCTTTATGACCACCATGTACACTGTACTCTGATGGCTACTTCCAGCAGGATAATGCACCATGTCACAAAGCTCGAATCATTTCAAATTGGTTTCTTAAACATGACAATGAGTTCACTGTACAAAAATGGCCCCCACAGTCACCAGATCTCAACCCAATAGAGCATCTTTGGGATGTGGTGGAACGGGAGCTTCGTGCCCTGGATGTGCATCCCACAAATCTCCATCAACTGCAAGATGCTATCCTATCAATATGGGCCAACATTTCTAAAGAATGCTTTCAGCACCTTGTTGAATCAATGCCACGTAGAATTAATGCAGTTCTGAAGGCGAAAGGGGGTCAAACACAGTATTAGTATGGTGTTCCTAATAATCCTTTAGGTGAGTGTATATATATATATATATATATTTTTTTTTTTTTTTTTATAAATAGTACAACTTTTTGTGTCTTTGTGCTATGCTGACATCCTTTCTGCATTTCAGTTCATTGTTAAACCCCTATCTAAAAGGGAAAAAACGTTTAGCAAAACACTGAAAGCGTGTTGTTCACAAAGTCCTGATGCTGTTACATAACACAATGTATGATCTTAATCACCTCCATCATTTCCACATCCTACAGCTCAACTGATAAACAATAGAGCTAGTGTCACTCCACCCACCTCCACTGAACTCACAAAATAAAACAGAGCTGATATAGCAGTGATACCTCAGCACACAGACTCATGGTTATCATACATCTGGGACACAAAAGCACACAAAATAATGTCAGGAAGCCAATTATGGTTTGTTCTTCACAAAACTTTGATTTGCAGTCAGATAGCCAGTGTTATTCTACAATCAGGCACACATATGTAGCACGCATGCAAACGTACTAACCTTCAGCGCAGGGCACAACAATCAAAGCTCTGTCAATAAAAACAGTGTTGGTTAAATGTTGTGCCACACCAACACTGGAAGGCTCTCGATACTTTATGTAACAAACTTTGGATGAAAAGGAAAGAGGTGCATTGCTGAAAGAGAAGAAAAACAAGTGATTTAATTTTCTTTGTTGTTGTTATATAATACATTGCAAATGATGTTGTTTTTTCTGGTCAATTATGAAAGGAAGATATAATCTTTGTAAAGTCAGCAGCACTGTGTTTTTAAGGCTGATCTTAAGTGGAGTTAAAATGCTTTCCAAAATGGTGCTGTAATAAATGAATGTAGAGGGTTTTCTCTGTGGTTCAGTTGCCATCCAAAGCAACTACATGGTTCTTAATGAAGCTCAAAGAAGTTCCTTTTTTTTGCATACACATAAACGTGCTTAGGCAGTGAAATCCTCTTAAATGCAGGGTTATTTATTTTATTTAGTTTTGTCATTTTTCATTTACTTTCAATTGAGTTGAATTTACTCAATGACTGTTTTTCTAGTTTCAGTTTACTTTTTAGTATATTTATGCAGTATCACATGAGTACTGTAGTTCTGAATAACAGCACGTGCAGATATTCAGAACATGATTGTGAGAGTGTTTTTGAATGAATCAACTAACTGAGCGATTCAGTGACTAATACTAAAATAGTATAGTAAAAATAAATAAAATAAAATAGTAAAAATACTGTCATAATGTTTTTTATGACAGTTTCATAAAAACATCTCTTTGTGTTTCAAACAGAGATCACGATTCTCCCATGATTCTGAACGGACAACTAAACAAAATAACATGGAATTTACTAGAGGCTCTGACAAAATGAACACATTTTTGAAAGAACCTTTTGAATTAATAATACAATGACAAATACATTTTTTAACAGTCACTTGTTGCCACAGGTGGCATAACGATGTAATGATACAATCGTTATTTGAAGCTCCAAATTACTTTCAAAAGTTGATTTACCCTATTTTGATCTCTTCCGTAGACATCAGTGTTTTTATCCAAACTTTACTTTTATCTATGTACTTCTGTGATAATATTAATATTTGTAACTAAGGATGGGTATCGAGAACCGGTTCCATTTTAGAACCGGTTCCAAATTACCCAGAACCGGTGATTCGATAAGAAATGCACATTTCGATTCCACTTATCGGTTACTGTGTGCGCATTTTATTGTGATTTTTAAACATTTGACCACAAAAAAGACAAACACATGCGCACAGAACGGCTTCTCATAGTGAATGAATAGTGCGCGACAATTAACTGAGTTCTCTTCCTTGTCTTTTTGCACAGCACGCGAATGGACAAATACACACAAAAATGTCAAAATACTCTCGTAAACAGTCGGTTATGCCGTTGACGGCAGATTTTCTTGATGCCATCTCTATGATAACGATAATCAAACAACAAAAGACGAGAAAATTCACTTGCTGTTCTAGACAGGATAACTTTTAACTATATTTGTAATGTATAGCCTATATTTTATCAATAAAGTGCAGTGTTATTTTACATTTGATTACAGTTTCTGTACCTACCTGAAAATTTGTGAAATTGCTTGTTCTTTTTTTAATTATTGAGTGTTTACTTGTCTTTAATAATGCTTGAAGTTTATTATTTTTTTTAACCATAGGCAAAACTTGCTAGCCTGTTGATTTTTGTTCATGGTATTCAGCTACAATGAAATGTTTTGCAATAATAGCCTAATAATAAATGTGAATGATATCTAAGGTTTTTTTTTATTTTTATTATTACCCTATTGGAATCTAAATTAGGATAAGAATCGGAATTGATAAGCAGAATCGGAATCGTTAAAATTCAAACGATACCCAACCCTATTTGTAACAGAGAAATAATGATACTGTCCCCTGGTTTTACAGACAAGACTAAAGGCTAGTCCCAGACTAAAATGCATGTTTGAGCTGTTTTAACTGAAAGCAATATGTCAGTGCCATTGTTTTGTCTCAAGATGCACACCAGTAATGTTTTTTTCTACGGCATGTTTATAAAACAAGACTTAAATGTCCAAATTGAACTAAAGCCTAATCCTGGCTTAATCTAAGCCCTGTCTGTGAAACCAGGCCTGTGTGTGGTGAAAAGACTGCTTGTGAAGCTGTTTCATACCTATGATAAATGCTTCCTGTGGATCAGCGACAGTGAAACTGTAGATTTGAATGTTCCGGTGTGATTTTCCAGGTGAATCGTTGTCATTTAGGAATGAGATCGCATGGATGTTTGAATTGAGTTCGCAATCTTTTAACGTTTAATCGTGCAGCTCTATTGTGTATCAAAAAACACAATTAATAGATGATCGTTTTTATTTTATTGTTAAATCTAAAGTAACGAAAATGTAGGCCTATTTTATAGCCTAGTAGAGTATTTATTTCTATTTTTGTAGTTTGCAACATTAACACTAGGGCTGGGTATCGATTCAGATGTTCCAATTCGATTTTGATTCCGATTCGCAAGCTCTCAAATCGATTCAATTTCAATTCCCGATTCGATTTTCGATTTCGATTCAACTCAATGAATATAGGTTTAATACAAATACTATATTTATAAAAAAGAATAATGAACATAAGTTTACAAGTGGGTAATTAAAAAGAAATTAAGAGTCACAAACCTGTATATTAAACTTTTTATTTTAGGTACACTTGGGTACATTAAAACAGAACCCATTTCTATATTTCAAATGCATACAATTATGTTAAATACAATTTTGATGCAACTTCATTCTAAAAAAAAAATTATCAGAGGTATTTTATACAATTTAGTTTTTTGGATATTTTGATATATTTATTCTAAAACATAAAAAGGATATTGGATGATTTTCAGCAATTTTCAGTACATGACAAGCTTTTCTTGCGATTTTGCCGCCCATCGTGTGTGCACCGGCACACATTGTACCACGGCAACGAAAAACTAAACCTTAACGTGCTGACTTGTGTGGACAAACTTTTATTTGAGGAAATCTGTTTATAATATAGGCTATTAGGTTTTAATTATTGGTCCTGCGCTGCCTATTGACTGAGTTGATTTGAATATGTCTATAATGGCTAACGTATGTGCTTTAGTGAACGCTCAAGTTTAATACAATGATCATAATGCAAGGCAAGCATTCGCATGTACGGGTGCTGGTCATATAATTAGAATATCATCAAAAAGTTGATTTATTTCACTAATTCCATTCAAAAAGTGAAACTTGTATATTATATTCATTCATTACACACAGACTGATATTTCAAATGTTTATTTCTTTTAATTTTGATGATTATAACTGACAACTAAGGAAAATCCCAAATTCAGTATCTCACACAGTATCTTCAGTAATAATTACAGGAAGCATGAAGTACTCTAAAACTTCCTGGTATACGGCTGCGTTGACCTTGGACCTCAGAAAACACAGTGGACCAACGCCAGCAGATGACATGGCACCCCAAACCATCACTGACTGTGGAAACTTTACACTGGACCTCAAGCAACGTGGATTGTGTGCCTCTCCTCTCTTCCTCCAGACTCTGGGACCCTGGTTTTTAAAGGAAATGCCAAATTTATTTTAATCAGAGAACATAACTTTGGACCACTGAGCAGCAGTCCAGTCCTTTTTGTCTTTAGCCCAGGCGAGACGCTTCTGACGCTGTCTGTTGTTCAAGAGTGGTTTGACACAAGGAATGCGACAGCTGAAACCCATGTCTTGCATACGTCTGTGCGTAGTGGTTCTTGAAGCACTGACTCCAGCTGCAGTCCACTCTTTGTGAATCTCTCCCACATTTTTGAATTGGTTTTGTTTCACAATCCTCTCCAGGGTGCGGTTATCCCTATTGCTTGTACACTTTTTTCTACCACATCTTTTCCTTCCCTTCGCCTCTCTATTAATTTGCTTGGACACAGAGCTCTGTGAACAGCCAGCCTCTTTTGCAATGACCTTTTGTGTCTTGCCCTCCTTGTGCAAGGTGTCAATGGTCGTCGGGACAACTGTCAAGTCAGCAGTCTTCCCCATGATTGTGTAGCCTACAGAACTAGACAGAGAGACCATTTAAAGGCCTTTGCAGGTGTTTTGAGTTAATTAGCTGATTAGAGTGTGGCACCAGGTGTCTTCAATATTGAACCTTTTCACAATATTCTAATTTTCTGAGATACTGAATTTGGGATTTTCCTTAGTTGTCAGTCATAATCATCAATATTAAAAGAAATATTTTTTTTTATAAATATATCAGTCTGTGTGTAATGAATAAATATAATATACAAGTTTCACTTTTTGAAATGGAATTAGTGAAATAAATCAACTTTTTTATGATATTCTAATTATATGACCAGCACCTGTATGTGATCTATTTTTAGCGGTTGTGTGTTCGGCTGTGGGGGTGTTGCAACATCTGGGTGATGTCTCATTAAATAGTTAAATAGTTCCGCAGATTTGTAGTATTACTACAGCATTTTACCTCAGAATTACAACAACGACAACGCACCGGAAGCCACCATTTAAGCACTGAATGAATGAATGATATGTGCGCCTCTCGCTCCTTTGTAACATCGTGCAAGGCAAATAAGAAGGTGACATCTAGTGGAGAAGACTAGTAATTAGATTTAAGTTAATCTTATGTTTAATGTTTGCGGAAATAAATATGGAAAAAATCTATACGTGGCCTTTGAGAATCGATTTTGAATCGACCACATTTTAAAAAACGATTAATCGAAAAATATTTTTTTTGGCCCAGCCCTAATTAACACTATATTCAAAAGTCTGTCAAAACCTTTTAGAACATAATCCTGTTCTGTACACACACAGTTCAGTAATTTACGGGAGTTACCACCACATTTTACAACCAAATTAGCTAAAAAAATTCAGGTAGTGACAAAAGCATTTACAAAATGTATACGCAGTGTGTACGGAACTGAACAACTAGTTGTTAGTGACGTATTTAAGCGAGTATCGGAGATGTGTCTCTCTTCTGTATGGCAAGGTGCAAGAAATCCCAGGGAAACCGGTACGAGCCTTGAGTTATTTGCGTTGCCAGATCTTGCTAGTAAATACAGCAAATGACAACAAGCTCATAATAAACTGAAATAAATCCAAATGCTTATATTGAAAACATTACCAAAATATTGTGACCTGCCCACTTTTAATAAAAGTAGACTGTGAAGTAGACTTTCGAGCATAAACAAAAGATGACAAATCTGTTGATGGTGATTTGTTCTGGACACACACAGAATGGTAATTTAGAGGATTCACTGCTGTATTTATATGTGGTTGTCACTTTTACAGTGAGTATGTGGCCTTAAAGTGCATCAGTGCCGCCCACTTTTTTTAGCAGCCTTGGCTCCGGAAGTATTTTTTTAGCAGCCTTGGCTCCGGAAGTATTTTTTTTAAGTCTTTAAGAGTTATAAGGTATGGACCAAACCAACCTGCAGTCCTGCACTTACAATCTTTGTAAAAAAAAAAAAAAAGAAGTATTTTGAAAATCAAAAAAGACAAAAGTACAATATGGTGCACTTAAAACTATAGAGCTCCGGAGGTCACGTGACCCATTCTGTTTACGACGCCATTTTGACAGGCAGGAACAGCCGGTGCCAGCATGAGTTTCAAGGCAACAGAGTTCACTGTGCACTTTAATTCAAAAGACATAGACCTGTACATAGCAAAACTTAATAGATTAAACATAACAGATCCATATAATGCCCCCGGGGTGCTTTTCACGTGTATCGATAAATGAATGGATAGCTTTCCTGTCAGGACATCTGTTGCACCAGCTGTGCGCAAGTTACAACTAGCCTAGTTTTGACGTAAATGGGCACTAAGTTACAACTTATGCACTACTAAATATTTTTGCGTTGCACCATTAAACTTAGTTGAAGCCTAAATCTACGTATAAACTAAATATATTTACGAAAGCCTCCGATCAGGAGTAACATTAACAGATAGAATAGCAGGCAGACTGAACTGCATCAATACGCTCGTTTTACATGACACAATTCAATTCTTTACACGTATATGATAATGCTGACATATACAGGCGCTTACATTTTAAGAGAGAAAACATGTGAATAGATTACTGTTAGCGGTTAACACGAACCTGCCAAAACAGTGCCGCTGTTTGCATCTGTCCCATCGGTCCGTGTGTGCATGTCAAATAAAATCAGTCATAATCAATAAATGTAATTTCTTATTTTTTTGTTTCAGTATTTATTTATTGATCCTTAATTTCATCTCAAATAGCCTACAGTTTCTGAATGTTATTTATATATAAAAGCACTTAAGTTATTCATGATTAAGTATCATATTTAATGGGAACTTATTTTTATCATTAGTTACATGTGGCAAAAGTAGTTTGAATGAAGAATAAACTGAAATTCATGGCATTTCAACAACTTACTACGATAAAATGATTTCCCCTTTGCTTTCCCCCACCTATTCTGGCATCCTGGCGCACAGCAGCTATCCACCATGTTGAAATAGTAAGGTTTAAACAGTCTGGTTTTAAATTATTTTTCTGTAGATGCCAATGCTACAGCCGCTCTAGCGCTCCCTGATTGCCTGCCAAAATGGTGGAGTTTAGGCTGTGTGACGTCAACCTCCAGAGCTCTATAGAGTTAGAAATGTTGATTATACACAGAAAAAATACAATATATTTTATGTTTATTGCAAATTCTGTTTATTGCAAATTAGGTATATTACGCATACAAATATTTAAGCAGTCTTGAGAGAGTAGGGAAAAGTACTCATTCACAGTGCTTCAAGGGAGTGGGCGGGTGCTAAAGTGCTAACTTTCTGTACGACTTGCATGTAGCTGTTCTCAGATTGGTGCAAGATTTGCAAGCAATGTATCACTCTAAGGCCCTGTGTAAACCTGGTATTAATATGCGTTTTGGTCAATCGGATCACAAATGGACAACACTAAATACAGGTGTAAACGGGGTCTAAAACATTTTGAGCTTGTCCACTTTCGACCACTTCCAGAAGTACTTGAAAACGCATTCGACCGGATTGCTTTCATAGTGTAAACGCTCATGTTGTCGAATGCATTCGAACAGCCACAATAGACCATCTACTCTCTGCATACTGACCTAATGTGTAAACAATATGGGGGGCGCACTAGCCAGATGGGATTTAAAGTTTGTTGGCTGAAAACCCAAGTTTGGTTTGAAGACGAAAAACACACCAAGCTCAATTTTCTCTCACCATTCCTGCTTTATAACATGCACACACACACTTGCAGCTGTCAGAGCAGAATCGGAAGCTGCTGCTCTCCGTATGTTTTTTTGTCATCTCCAGGCGCGTTCATATGTGAATTGCGTGAGCTTATTTTGTCCATTAGATCGAAAGATCTGAACAATCCCATACATATACCCTCCGCTCAAAGAAACTTTGAAAAACCAAAAAGTGGTTGAAAGTGGACAAAAGACAAATTAAAACACCAGGTGTAAACGGGTATGTGTCTGCCTTGTCTACTTGTGATCTGATCGACCAAAATGCATCTTAATACCAGGTGTAAACAGGGCCTAAAAGAGATGTTTCTAAAAGAGATGTTTCTTTTTAGATGTTCTATTTATGTTAAAATGGTTCTTTGTGTCAAATACTGTGTCTATTCACAATGGCTACTTCATAGTTAAGTATTCCTGTAAATTATAATTATCTTTTAATAAAGAACTCTGTCTCATCTTCTGTCCAAACATACCGCGTCATCTTTAAAGAATGATCAACTTTTACTTGCACCAGGTGTCCTGTAAATGCGAAAAAACTGTTTCCATTGCAGTTTTGCGAAATATTCCTTTTTCGAATTGGCTGAAAAACCACCTCATGTGAGCGTAAAAACGTCTTTGCGATATATGGGAGTTTTTGCTAAATTGACGCGTTTCCATTGGGAGTATTTTCTATTCTCAATTTCAATTTCAATTTGCGCAATTTGAAGGGTAATGGAAACGCGACACCTCGTGGAGTTTGTTTTGACACGTGAGGCTGTGCACTGCACAGAGCAAGACACTTCAGATGCGTAGTTAAAACAGACAATGAAACTATGTTATACAGTACACTACCGTACATGTTTTCATATCATTATAAAGTAATTTATTTGTTGACTAGAAGCTGCATTAGTGGAGAAAGAACAGCAGTATGTTTACCTTCGAGGCTGAGAGGATGCTAACATTAGTAGTACCTCAAGCGGTTAAAACAAGTGAAAAAAACACACGCAAGTCAGACTCAAATGTTTAATGTCACGATTGTTACCATCTATTTGCAACAGTTTATATCCAGCTAGTCGCTTTTATGCATTTAGTTGCATATTTAAAGCTAGTGACGTAAGAAAGCAAACTGTATCGTCATGCAGAAGACAAAATCATATAAACCAATCAGAAACGCATATTTCAGTTTATTTATCGTAACTGTAATATATATTTCGTTATTTTGATTAGATAATTAGCAAGTGTTCTAAAATAGAAGCAAATAAAGTGTGAGAGTATACATAAAATGGCCATCTTTAAACATGACTGTTTTACAATAACAGTCCATTTGTAAAATTAACTAAGGTTAATAAAAGTATTGTTCATTGTTAATTTCAATATTTACTAATACATTTTTTACATTTTAAAGTTGTATCTCTTAACATTAGTTAATGCACTATGAACTAACATGAATGATCAAGGTATAATTAATAACGGTACATTTTCATGGTTCAGTACTGTTTTTAATTTTTTTTTAATAAAGTTCAGTTTTATTTTATGTGTTATGTTTGTTTTCATTCAGTATCCATTAATCGGCTGATTAATCAGTTATCGGGCAGCGTGGTCCAACCTAGTTATCGTTATCGGTAAAATCGGCCGACATCTACTTCATAACACCATTAAGGATCTATTTAGCACTTTCAAAGCATGGCTCTTTATGGAACCTTATAAAAAGGGTTCTATTAGGAACCCTATAATCTGCCACTGTACCCATTTTTTTTAAAGAGTGTAGATTTTCACCATGAATTCCATTGAACATGATTATTAAAAAAAAAAATTGTTGAAATAATGTGGGCTGATGGCTTCAACAAAACCATACACCATATACCAAGTTAACATTCAAAATCAATTCCCCTAAATATGGAGAAAATCAATGGGATTTTTACTTCCTTAACCAGACTGTTGAATGCTCTTAGAATTAAGATACAAATAATGAAATCACTATGATTATATGTCACAAAACTATGCGTCTACAAATACTTAAATCTATGTATGTAAGTATAAGTGTAACGTTAGCTCAGTAACTGACCAATGTGTAACGGTTTATGGTAGTGCACACCACAGTCATAGTTAATGCTGTGTAAACTGTGTGAAACGTTTGTATGTCATACTTGTCTTCTGATAGTGTGTGGATGCGTGGTGTTTGATGTGCATGTACAGTGTGTGTGTTATTGGCTGTGTTTGAAGTGTATGTATGTACGTGTTATAGTGTGTTTATAGTGATGATATTGGTTGTGCAGGTGTTTTTAAAATGTATGTACGATGGCGTGTGTACGAATGTGATGTGATATTTATGTATGTAGTATGTGTGCGTCTGTGTTATCATCACTACGAAGTGGTCTGATATGTTTGTTTGGGATGTGTATGTATGAAGTGTAAGTGTGCGTATTGTGTGCTGTTTTGACTCCCTCGGACGGATGTGTGTGTGTGTTGTTGTTGTTGTTGTTGTGACTCACTCAGGCGGGTAGAGTCGCAGCTCCTCGATGTCCCCAAGGAAGCCGAACAGAGTTCTCATCTGATCACTGCTCACGGCCGACGACAGATTAGTGATTTGAATCACGTTCGTTCCAGGCATCCCGTTCATTTCACAACAGACTGAGGTTCAATACTCTGAAATACAATGATGCACAAGAGTGGTCAGCTCTCGGATAGGCGCTGACCTGCGGGAAAACTCGTTAGCAGGGAGCGCTGCTGCGGACAGCAGCCAGGGAATGAGCTCTGCTTACACAACAGCGCCGCCCGCTGGTCTGGAGGTTCAAGTATACAGAACAAAATACAGTAATGCAATCAGTGAATGCGTAAAAGAGATAATAAAGATGCCCAAATTATGACATAATTTCGTTAAGAATTTTGTTAGAGGCGAAATAAAGACATATATTTAGGCTAATAACAATACTAAACATATTTAATTGATTTATTTATTTATTTATTCATTCATTTTTATTCAATACTATGATGAAACTCATAGGCTAATGTGTAGGTTATATACTAATAAGTCAAAGTAGTAGCATGTGCTTTATTATAGGGATAGTTCACCCAAAAATAACAAACAATTCTGTAATGAATTACTAATGTATAATGTATAAATGCTCCTATATCTCTCTCTCTGGCTATTGGATCTCACTTGTGGGGCCCTTCTTCTCTTCCTTTACTCTCTTGGCAACATTATTTTACATTATTAGATATTTGGCTAAGAACTGTTTATTGCTACTTTTTTACTTATTGTTAAAAGCTAATTATTACTAACACATTTATCTAAATATTTGTTGTTTTGGTCACACTTTATATTAGGTGTCCTTAACCACTGTAAAAATAAAAATTACTGTAGAATTTACAGGAATTTACTGGCAAAAAAAGTTGCCAATACTGCAAAGCAATTTACAGTTAAGATGTTGTATGTGAAATACAATAACATTGAATTAAACTTGTTTATTTTACATTCATATTTTGTAATTTTACTAAAGTACAGTACCCACTGAAAAAAAAGAACTTGTAGGATTTACTTGATAAAGTCCTCGTAACAATTTGCACTAACACATTTTGAGTAAATTTCACTGTTACTGCTCTGTACTAACCTGTTGTTATCAAGTAAAATCTATGAACATAACATTCATGAAGTAATTGAGTAGATATTAATAAATTATATATTAATAAATTATATTTCATTGGAAATACTCAACCCACTCCTCCCTATGCAATAACAACTCATTTGAATACCATGCTATTACAGTTACAACTCCTGTTAAGATCCATATTGTAGTCATTTACCGCCCCCCAGGCCAATTGGGCACCTTGAGAAGCTAAATGTGCTACTGTCCTCATTCCCAGAGGATGGCAGCTCACTTGTAGTCTTTGGCAATTTCAACATTCACCTAGACAAACCTTATGCTACAGATTTCCACTCCCTCCTAGCCTCATTTGATCTCAAATGGCTCATCACTACACATACCCACAAATCTAGCAACCAACTTGACCTCATCCACACATGCAACTGCATTACAGATAACATTTTGGTGAAACCTCTGCACATCTCAGATCATTTTTTTCATCACATTTAATTTACAACTTCCTACTTGTGCACCACCAGTCCCTCTAGTTACTTTCAGACGAAACCTGCACTCACTTTCTCCTTCTCATCTTTCCTCTGTTGTGTCATCCTCTCTTCCCTCATCCATGCAATTCTCATCTATGGATGTAAATACTGCAACAGACACTTTATGTTCCACTTTAAATTCTTGTCTAGATAGTATCTGGCCTCTATCTTCTAGGCCAGCATGCGCTACTCCCTCTAACCCTTGGTTATCTGATGTTCTTCCTGAACACTGGACTAAACTCAGGGCAGCAGAGAGAAAATGGTGCAAATCAAACGACCCGCCTGACCTGAATAAGTATCAGTCTCTGCTCTCATCCTTCTCAGATGAAGTCCATACGGCAAAATCTTCATATTTCCACAACAAAATCAACAGCACCTCAAACACACACACACTTTTCAGAACATTCAACTCTCTCCTCTGTCTTCCTCCACCACCTTCCACTCACACACATCATCAACACAACTCTCTGCACTGGCATTTTCCCTACAACATTCAAGCAGGCTCAGGTAACCACACTGCTTAAAAAACCCACATTAAACACATCACTTGTAGATAGTTACAGACCTGTCTCTCTCCTACCATTCATAGCGAAAATGGGTTGTTTTCAACCAAGTTTCATCTTTCCTCTCACAGTATAATCAGCTGGACGTCAACCAATCAGGTTTCAAAAGGGGCCACTCAGCCTGCAGACTGCATTACTGTCGGTGATTGAAGCCCTGCAGATTGCGAAAGCTGATGCCAAATCATCAATCCTCATCCTCGTCGATCTATCAGCTGCCTTTGACACTGTGAATCACCAGATTCTTCTTTCCACCCTCTCTGGGCATCACAGGAATCCCACTCCACTGGTTTGAGTCCTATCTCACAGGTAGGTCTTTCAAGGTTGCCTGGAGAGGGGAGGTATCCAAAGCACATCAACTGACCACGGGGGTTTCTCAGGGCTCAGTGCTTGGACCTCTCCTCTTCTCCATTTACACTACATCACTGGGACCCATCATAGAGGCACATGGCTTCTCATACCATTGCTATGCTTATGACGCACAGCTCTACCTTTAATTTCAACCAGATGATCCCACAGTAGTTGTACGAATCTGAAGCTGTCTGGCGGACATCTCAGCATGGATGAGAAAACATCACCTGCAGCTCAACCTGGCAAAGACTGAGCTTCTCATCTTCCCTGCCAATCCGATTCTCCAACACGACTTCACCATCCAGCTAGGTTCATCCTTGATTTCCTCTTCAAGGTCGGTCAGAAATCTTGGATTAAACTTTGATGACCAGCTGTCCTTCAAAGACCACATTTCAAAGACAGCTCGGTCATGCAGGTTTGCGCTGCACAACATCAGAAAGATCAGACCATTCCTAACTGAGCATGCAACACAGCTTCTCGTCCAGGCCCTGGTCATTTCTAGGCTTGACTACTGCAATGCGCTCGTGGTACCATCACAGAGAGGCATGAAATCCCTTTCCAGAATATTTTCATTCACCGTTCCTTGCTGGTGGAATGATCTTCCTACCTCCATCCGGACAGCTGAAAACTAATCTCTTTTATGAGCACTTAATCTCATCTTAAAAATAAAATATTAAATATTTTCCATATTCCCTCCCTATTCTAGCTTGTGCTGCTTTGGGTAATGTCCAGAACTTAGAATTTCAGGCATTTTATGTGATTTTTTTACCTCTTCATGACAGATCACATCCTGTATTCCTCAATTGTAAGTCACTTTGGATAAAAGCATCTGCTAAATGAATAAATGTTTCTTTATATATAGAGTTAAGGAAAAACTACTTAACTAAGTTAAGAAAATTTAACAAATTTTTAATTCAAATAATGTAACAAAGATTTAAACCATGATTTTTAGAAACATCTAAATAAATAATACGATATCATGTAGACACCATATCAATATAATAAAAGTAAATAATGCAGCATATGAACTTAGAGACTTCAATACTTGGTACACAATACACAATGACGGTAACATTCGATAGATCAATTTGAGTATGAATGTGTCATTTTCACTTCAGATGTCACAAAATCGCAAGTTACTAAACATAACTATAAAAGCAATGCTAAAACAGTGTAAATACAGCTGGAAAACAGCAAATAATTTACCTTATTAATTACCCATGCCCCAGTGCATGATGGGAACACCAGTATCAGAAAGTTGAGTAAGTTTTACTTTATTCTGAATACAAGCTTGAATTGAGTATTAATATAGAATTTACATATTCTTGCCTGAACTAACTTTTTCATGTAGAAATTACATTTGATTTTCTGTAGTATTTACTTCACAGACTCATTTACCTGGCAATAAAGTTGCCAATAAAATCCTGTAAATATATTTTACAGCATTGTTTTGTAATTTCACTAAATTACAATGTACTGTAATATGTAATATAAATTCATGTATAAACATAAGATTTATGTATTTGAATTGCATATACATTTTCCATGCATTTGGATTAAAAAGTTTTAACATAAACAAATTAATAAACTTAATGTGATTTATATTTGTAAGTCATAAATGAAACAGGTAAGATATATGTAATTGTATTAATAAACTGAATGTGATTCATATATGCCAGTCATATGTGAATGAAACAGGTAAGATTTATGTAATAGTACACAGAAACCTCCTTCTTGTAAATGAATTACAGTTAACATGGAAATATACTGTTAACAACTGTAAAATGTTTGACCCATAATGCATTGCGAACTACAGCTACATCTTGTAAAATGCTTAAACAGTAATATTCTGTAAAAAAAAAAAAAAATTACAGCAATTTGTTACAGTGTATGTACTTGCATCAAAAAATAAGTACAGTGTAGTTATTGTGTTAATGTTGTATTGCAAATCATGTTTGCTGCTATATATGGGTAAGGTTAGGGACAGGTTTGGTGGTATGATTAGGTTTAAGGGTGGCTTAAGGGGTAAGGGAATGGTCAACAGTGTAATAATATATGTAAATACAGAGATTAATTACAGCTGTAATTACATGCAGGAATTTTTTTAATATAAGTATAACCTAAAAACATGTAAGTACACAATAAGTCCATTGTATCAAATGATTAATTTAAAATGTAAGTACATCGTAGTTAAAGATGGCTAATATAAAGTGGTACCTTATATTTATTATTCATTTTATTATTTACTTTTAAATAAATAAATAAAAAATATCCATCACTTCTCTGTTTGACTGGATCTTACTGCATCAAGCTAATAATAATAGTAATAGTACACAGCAAAACGCCCATGTTAAATTAACACTTAAACACTTCCCAGTGATGATGAACACCTGATGTTAACAAGCAGAATCACTGAAGGAAAGAGAAACACTACAAGAACTACAACTGATTTCAGCCACAGGCTTAGATGAAATCAACTGAAGATAAAATCTCTTAAGGTCTCAGCAGAGGAGGATTAAACAACTCCACAAACATCATTACCAGCTTCACTTATAACTAACCAGATTGACTTTATTTCTGTTTTAATGAAAATAATAGTTTTGTTTGAAGTCACCATGATGGAGATCAGTGTTGCTTTAGTTGGGCTCTTGACCCTTGACTCTTTAACATTAGTTTTGCTTTGACTGCTTTAACTGTGCGGCATCATGTAGTGGTTGAATCACTGATCTCATTCAGGGTCTAACACGTGTTGTAGAAATGGTTATTATTAGTTTTGTAGTGTTTGTTATGGTAGCCGTGTGATTCTACAGCTCAAGGTCCAGCACTGTTGTGGTAATTGTATAATATGCTGGATTTAAAATAAATAAATAAATAAAGGTTCTTAACAATGGTGACATTTAAAAGCTTTATGCTGCAGTGCATGCTGGATACAAAACTCCCCCATGGGTCCCAGCATTGCATTGCGGCATGAATAAATTATGCATCTGAATTGTGACTAATTTTCTTTGATTCTTACTATTTGCTTTTACTTTTGCTGTTTTTGTTGTGATGTTTTAGTAGCATGTTTTATGTTCAGAATTGATCCGTTTATCTGAATTTATTTTTTTTGATTGTCACGATTGTTGAGAGTCATATGTTGATTCTTGATGTCTGTGTGTGTCTACATAATGCCATAGATTCAAACTTTTAAAACCAGCATATTATTACATTACTGCAACAATGTTGGCTCTCATGCTGTAGAATCACATGGCTGTTATTATAAATACTTAAAAAGTGTTAATAACCACTTCTACAACCACCAGAGCATAGATTCTGAATGAGATCAGCGAATCACATTCAGTTTATTAATACAATGACATAAATCTAACCGGTTTTATTTGTGTGTGACTTACAAATATGAATCACATTAAGTTTATTAATGTGTTTATGTTAAAACGATGTAATCCAAATGCATGGAAAATTAATATGCAATTCAAATACATAAATCTTATGTTTAGACATAATTTTTTTGAGTGAATAGCACCATGACACATGTGTTGTCTTGACACGAGAGCGGACGTTGTTACATGAATGCACGTTGGAGATTGTTTACTAAATAAATAAAAAAAATGTATCTATCACTTCTCTGTTTGAATGGACCTTACTGCATCAATCTCCAACCCTGATAAAAACTCGCCTGCCTGTAGCCTTTAAGTGAAGTGGGTGGATTTACAATCCCTCTTTTTGTATTATATAATGATTTGGAAATCATAGTTTTCTTAAAAACAGTATCTATTCTGGTATTTTTGTTACAGGCAATGTCTGTATTTGGTATGTGAGATGACTGAGTGTCTGATCCATGTCAGGAATGCAGTAACAGTATTTACTCATTTAGCCTGGCTTCCAGATAATAAATCTGTACTTGTTTTGTAATTAATTTGCTCATACAACCAAATTAATCAAGAGAATTGTCAGTTTTCAGTATTCAACTTAGGAAAAGCGTAACTGGCGCAACGCACTCAACGAGTTCGCCATGGTCTTGCGGCTGTCAGAGCAGAATCGAAAGTTGATGTTCTCTGTATGTTTTCCGTCACCTTCTTTCGCGTTCATTTGTAAATTAGGCAAGCTTATTAATAGATCTGAAAAAGCCTATACATTTACCCACCTATAGACCCTCCCCTCAAAGAAATCAGGACAAAAGTGGTCGAAAGTGGACAAAAGAGACGGATTAAAACAGCAGGCTTAAATGGGAATGTGTCTCTCATCTACTTGTCTACAGGGCCTAAGGTCATGAAGGCCAACAATGCATTACATGTATCCACTAACGCATATGCTTATGTAGTATGTGTAATTCTTTTTAAGATTTATAGCACAATTTTTCACTATTGAGTGAATACAGAACTCTTTACTGCCCTCCCAGATCTGGCACATGTGGAATGTTGATCTGGCCCACATGCTGTGTGGAATGATGGCCCTTGGGTGGCCAACTCCTGTTTGCCAGATCTGGGCCACAAGCAGGCCATAGCAATGCCACGTCAGCCAAGAGCAAAGAAATAAACCAGAACTGGACCTTATCTGAGCCACAAAATCTGTGTATATGAAATATGGAGTCATCTAAGCCTTAATAAGCCTGTTAACAAGCAGAATCACTGAAGGAAAGAAGAGAACAGAAAAAGAGACGAGCAGAAAGACAAGAACTACAACTGACTTGAGATACAGCCTTAGATGAAATCAACTGAAGATAAAAGAAGACATTAAATCACTAAAGATCTCAGCAGATGAGGATTAAACAACTCCACAAACTGCATTACCAGCTTCACGCAATACTAACCAGACTGACTTTATTTCTGTCAGACATCTACAGAAGCTCTTATTGATAATTAACAGGGGTTTAACTCTAATGTGTTTCATTTAAAGTCACCATAACAGTGATCAGTGTTTCCATTAGTTGGGCTCTTAACTCTTATTATGTGTTTTTTTTTTTTTTTTTTTGGCTTCTGTGGTTGTGTATTTGAAAAACATATTTGAAGTAGCAAAGGAAGCTAAAGCGAAATGACATCAGGTATTGATGATGATATTGATGTCTTTTGATTCTAACAAACTGAGTCTGGTTTCTCCCAAGGTTTTTTTTCTCCATTCTGTCACTTGATGGAGTTTTGCTCACTGTTGCCTTTGGCTTGCTTAGTTGGGGACACTAAAAATTCAACTATATTACTGATCAATCAAATCAGAATCAAATTCTGTTGCATTATTTTCCTGTTGACACTGTGAAGCTGCTTTAAAACAATCAGCATTGTAAAAAGCGCTATATAAATAAAAGTAACTTGACTAACAATTGTGCTATTAATGGATTTTCATTACAATCCTTGTGTTACTGCAGTATGAACAGTATTATAACAATCAGTTAGAAGATTTTAACAAACATATGCACAAAGAATTAATCAGACACACACAGACATCAACAATCAGCACATGAATCTCAACAATGGGGACAATCAAAAATGCCATGCTGCAATGCATGTTGGGTACCAGCATAGTACAGAACTCCCAGCATGCATTGCAGCATGAATAAATTATGCAGCTGAATTGTCCTATTATTTTGTTTTATTGTAATTATTTGATTTTATTTTTTGTTGGGTTTTATTGTGACATTTAGTAGCTTTTTTGTGATGTCCAGAGTTGATCTGATTATTTGAATATTTTGTTGGCTGTCACGATTGAAGATAGTCATACACTGATTCTTGATGTCTGTGTGAATCTGAATGTCGTCACACTTTTCATGCTTTCTTAAAATCTTCAAACTTATTGTTCAAATACTGCTGTTTCAATAATGTTGAGTTTGTAATGTAAATAGACTATTAACACAACACACGTGTTAGAGTCAAATCATTTCAACAAACACACTGACATAGCAGCCAAAAAAGTTTTACAAACATGCATTAAGAGTTTTGAGCTCAACTAATGGAAACACTGATCACTGTTATGGTGACTTCAAATGAAACACATTAGAGTTAAACCCCTGTTAATTATCAATAAGAGCAGGGGTGTCCAATCCAGTGTCAGTGAATGTGCGTTAAACCCCTGTTAATTCTCAATAACTTCTGTAGACATCTAACAGAAATAAAGTCAGTCTGGTTAGTATTGCGTGAAGTTGGTAATGCAGTTTGTGGAGTTGTTTAATCCTCATCTGCTGAGATCTTTAGCGATTTAATGTCTTCTTTTATTTTCAGTTGATTTCTTCTAAGGCTGTGGCTCAAGTCAGTTGTAGTTCTTGTCTTTCTGCTTGTCTTTTTTTCTGTTCTCTTCTTTCCTTCAGTGATTCTGCTTGTTAACAGGCTTATTAAGGCTTAGATGACTCCATATTTATTATACACAGATTTTGTGGCTCAGATAAGGTACAATCTGGTTAATTTCTTTGCTCTTGGCTGACATGTGGCATTGCTATGGCCTGCTTGTGGCCCAGATCTGGCAAACAGGAGTGGGCCACCCAAGGGTCATCATTCCACACAGCATGTGGGCCAGATCAGCATTCCACATGTGCCAGATGTGGGCCGGATCTGGGCAGACACAATGTTGCTATGTGGGAACTGACTTCCAGCCATAGTTGGTGAAATCAACTTAAGTTAAAAGACATTAAATCTCTGAAGATCTCAGCAGAGGAAGATAAAACAACTCCACAAACAGCATTACCAGCTTCACTTATAACTAACCAGACTGACTTTATTTCTGTTAGATGTCTACAGAAGTTATTGAGAATTAACAGGGGTTTAACGCACATTCACTGACACCGACAAACCGACCTTCATTGAAATCTCATAACCAACAAAGCCAACCGTTATTAAAATCTAATAACGTAATAATATTTTTATCGTAATAAAAAATGAAACTGACGGTCATTAAGATCTCATAACGGAACAAAACCAACTGTCATTAAAAATCTCATAACCGAACAAACCAACCATCATTGAGATCTCGTAACGGAACAAAGCCGACCATTAAAGCCGACCATTAAAATCTTATAATGAAATGAAACTGATTTTCATTGAGATCTTGTAATGGAACAAAACTGACTGTCATTGAAATATCATTAGGTAACAAAACTGAATAGTCTTGAACAAAACCAACCAACATTGAAATAACCAAACATAACCGACGGTCATTGAAATCTCGTAACCAAACAATAACGACCATCATTGAAATATCATTAGGTAAAAAAAACTGGGGCACGTTCAAGCTCAAACCGGTGCGCAACGTTTTCCTATGGTTTCCGGGTTGAACGTCATGTTTCCTGGAAACGGTGTGCAACGGTGTGCAATGGGGTTAGAGATATGTTTTCTCTTGTTTGGTGGGTGTGTCAAAAATGTCAGCCCAATCAGCAGCAACATGTATATAAACTGTGCGGTGTAAAAGAGACAGCTTGCACAATGGGTCCAAGTAAAGTCCTTTACAAATGTGTCCGCTGCAGCTCGGTATCCGCAACAATTGAAGATATTAAAAGACATGTTTGTCTTTCATCCTGAAATGCGAGGCAAATGTTGGATCACAATAGATTAGGAACCACAGTTTCCACAAATCCCTTCACTCTTTTATTCTGGACAGCAAGCTTAGTGACTGTAACATCAAGCGTGTTTTGCAGTATTAAACATGTATTTATACCGATTTCATCAGGCTCCGAAAATTATTCAAAAAGAACACAAAGAATGGCCTTCTCAGCTGCCATATTTGCAACTCCTGCGTCATCAGAACAGGGTGTTCAACGCACCACCATTTCAGTTTAAAAAAATGTTTTGCAAAGTTTTGTCAGGGCTGAACGCAGCCCAGAATAGCCTTCAACAAAACAAAGCTGATCATCATTGATATCTCGTAACAGAACAAAGCTGACCGTTATTAAAATAAAATGAAATGACTGAAATAAAACTGACCGTCTTTGAAATCTCATACTGTAAAGAAGCTGACTGTCATTGAAAACTCGTATCCAAACAAAACTGACCGTCATTAAAATCCTGAAAACAAACTAAACCGACCGACATTGAAATCTTGAAATTGAACAATACTGACTGACACTTACAAATCTACAGTCATCTTATAAAAGAACAAAATCAACCGTCATTGAGATCTCGTAATGGAACAAAGCCGACCATTAATAAAATCTTGTAACGAAATGAAACTGACTTTCATTGAGATCTCGTAACTGAACAAAACGATCATCACTGAAATCTTGTAATTGAACAAAACAGACCATTGTTGAAATATCATTAGATAACAAATCCGAATGGCCTTCAACAAAATGAAACCGATCGTCATTGAAATCTCGTAGCCAAACAAAGCCAACTATCATTAAAATCACGTTACTGAATAAAACTGACCGACATTGAAATCTCGAAATTGAACAATACTGACTGACACTGACAAACCTACAGTCATTGAAATACCGAATGACACTGACAAACCTACTGTCATTGAAATCTTATAAAAGAACAAAATCAACCATCATTGAGATCTCGTAACCGAACAAAACCGAACAAAACCGACCATTATTGAATTCTTGTTACCGAACAAAACTGACTGTTATTGAAATATCATTAGGTAACAAAACTGAATGGCCTTGAACAAAAACAACCGTTTTAAAAAAAAGTTCAGCAGAACAAAGCTGACCGTTATTAAAATGTTATAATGAAACAAAACTGACTGTCATTGAAATCTCATAACCAAATCAAACCAACCTTCACTGAAATCTTGTAAAGGAACAAAACCAACTTCACTGAAATTCATAGTCTCCGGTACGGGAGTCGGACACTCTAACAAGGAGCTAAAGACAGCAGCCTCCAGCGTTAGTCACCAGAGCGCCTCTTGAGATCAAGGAAGTGAGATTTACTTGCACAGCTCTCACTAACTTGACCCTGTTACACACACAAAATGATCACAAGAACAGTGAGCAAAAATCCCAGAATCACACGGGGGGACCTAGTGAATGACCTGCAGAGAGCTGGGACCAAAGTAACAAAGGCTACCATTAAGAACACACTACGCCACCAGGGACTCAAATCCTGCAGTGCCAGACGTGTCCCCCTGCTTAAGCCAGTACATGTCCAGGCTGTCTGAAGTTTGCTAGAGAGCATTTGGATGATCCAGAAGAGGATTGGGAGAATGTCATATGGTCAAATGAAACCAAAATAGAACTTTTTGGTAAAAACTCAACTTGTCGTGTTTGGAGGAAAAAGAATGCTGAGTTGCATCCAAAGAACACCATACCTACTGTGAAGCATGGGGGTGGAAACATCGTGCTTTGAGGCTGTTTTTCTGCAAAGGGACCAGGACGACTGATCCGTGTAAAGGAAAGAATCAATGGGGCCATTTATTGTGAGATTTTGAGTAAAAACCTCCTTCCACCAGCAAGGGCATTGAAGATGAAGCGTGGCTGGGTCTTTCAGCATGACAATGATCCCAAACACACCGCCTGGGCAACGAAGGAGTGGCTTCGTAAGAAGCATTTCAAGGTCCTGGAGTGGCCTAGCCAGTCTCCAGATCTCAACCCCATAGAAAATCTTTGGAGGGAGTTGAAAATCCGTGTTGCCCAGCGACAGCCCCAAAACATCACTGCTCTAGAGGAGATCTGCATGGAGGAATGGGCCCAACTACCAGCAACAGTGTGTAAAAACCTTGTGGAGACTTACAGAAAACGTTTGACCTCTGTCATTGACAACAAAGGGTATATAACAAAGTATTGAGATTAACTTTTGTTATTGACCAAATAATTATAAATAAATTCTTTTATTTTTTTTTCTCATTCTGTCTCTCATAGTTGAAGTGTACCTATGATGAAAATTACAGGCCTCTCACATCTTTTTAAGTGGGAGAACTTGCACAATTGGTGGCTGACTAAATACTTTTTTGCCCCACTGTATATGTGCAATATATGTTCACAATAAAGAATACAACTATTCATTTTATATGTAATGGTATTTTTGTCTTCATGCCTAAATATTGTATGAATATATATCCATACATGGTCAATGCATATATTGCAGTGCATTGAAAAATATAAGCACTGGTTTCCCATATATGGAAATGTATTATATAATATATCACATTATATTTTGCAGTGTATATATTTTTGTTACATTGGGGGGTCTGTGGTTAAAGAGCATTTGAGGAGGCCTGCAGCACCAGCCAGCAGCGGTCAACCTGAAGCTTTCGTATGCACTCCCACCGAAGCTAAGCAGGGTTGAGCCCGGCCTTTATCTGGATGGGAGACCTCCTTGGAGAGTGGGTAGCTGCTGGAAGAGGTGTTAGAGAGGCCAGCAGGTCTGATCAACCCGTGGTCTGAGTGGGTCCTAACGCCCCAGTACAGTCGCCATAAGCTGTACTGTATAAAGGGTAACCTTGGTGTAAAATAGTCCCTACAGCACATAACATATCGCCCAATGCCCCAGCACAGTCGCCATAAACTGTACTGAATAAAGGGTGTAACCCTGGGGCAAAAATAATCCCTAACATCACATACCATGCAGGTAGTTAGTTAGTTAGTTTCACATCACAAATTATATAGTATTTTATTTCATTCTTACAACTTACATGGATGCACTCTAATTTTTTTTTTCATTACTATTTTTAATGTTTTTGAAAAAAGTATCTTATGCTCATCAAGCCTACATTTATTTGATCAAATATACAGAAAGAAACAGTAATATTGTGAAATATTATGACAATTTAAAATAATGGTTTTCTATTACTATACTTTAAAATATAATTTATTTCTGTGATGCATAGCTGAATTTTAATCAGTCATATATTAATTATATTATATTATATTATATTGGAAACAGTTGTTCTGCTTAATATTTTTTTTTCTGGATTCATTGATGAATAAAAGGTTAAAAAGAAGAAATAAAAATTCAAAATAAAATTCTAACAATATAAGCCTTTATCACTTTTTTCATCAATTTAACACATCCTTACTGAATAAAAGTATTAATTTCTTTTAAAAAAAGAAAGAAGAAAAACTGACCCCAAACTGAACGGTAGTGTATTATATATTTTTATTTTAAATAAACGCTGCTCTGTTTTCAGTTTTTAGTCATCAAAGAATCCTTATCGTATCACAGTATCACAGGTTACAACATTAAAAAGAGACATGCTTGTTTGAGCATCTGCAGTGGCATAGTCAGTAAAGCGTAATACTCCAGGATCTATGTTTTGACACAATTGACCAGTGTTTGAATCCGCCTTTTGTCAAGCTCGCTCTTTTCACTTTTCCCATCACATATCACATCGGAAAGGCATTTAATTTCAGTAAAAATAAGGAAAATATTCTAAAAGTGGAAATAAAGTACCTAACAAAATGTTTAATAATAATATTTATTGGTTAGGGTTAATGGGTAGGTGTGGGGAGGGCTTTTATCATCCCAGTCTCCAGAGGTGGCATCCATTTAATAATTTTAATAAATATAATCATTTACACTTATGTATACTATCCTGTTAATGTACAACAATACTGGGGTGCAAATAGTATGTATCTGTCAAAATAAATTATAAATAGCATCCTACTATTTACACATATTGCAAAGAACTGCTACTTTTACATGGTGTAAATATCACTATTTTCACTTAGTATGCTATTTCACTAAGTAATTAGCATCTACAGCTATTTGCACTTAGTGTAAATATCTTTCGCTAAGAAAATATGTTATTTTCACTTAGTGTAAATAGCATCTATTGTAGCAAATTGTAATAACAATTGTAAAATTGTAATAATGTTTCAAAAATAAAGTCAGTCGGTTAATAATCAGTGAAGCTGGTAATGCAGTTTGTGGAGTTGTTTGATCCTCATCTGCTGAGATCTTTAGTGATTTAATGTCTTCTTTTATCTTCAGTTGATTTCATCTAAGGCTGTGGCTGAAGTCAGTTGTAGTTCTTGTGTTTCTCTTTCCTTCAGTGATTCTGCTCATTATCATCAGGTGTCTTCAATAATGCTCAATCATCACTTCATTATCTCATTAACTTCCTCACTGCTTCAGTGGTACTTTAACTCAGTAGTGAGCACACTAACACTAACATGAACACTAGGAAGTGTTAATTTAACATGGGCGGGTTTCTGTGTACTATTACATAAATCTTACCTGTTTCATTTACGTATAACTGGCATATGAATCACATTCAGTTTATTAATACAATTACACCAATCCTACCTTTTAGCTTGCATGGGATGATTTTAGTCTCAAAATGATTAATAAATGCATGCACTATTATCCATGAATTCGATAAATGTTGCAGATATGTTTTACTATCCACAAACAAATGCCTTTCAACTTGTGTGTGCAAAATACAGAATTACATGAATGTGCAGCGATTGGTACAAATAGAGACATTTTTGTGAATACAAATGTTTTCTTTTGTATTAACATAATTTGTGCATGCAACAAAGTCTATGGTGTGGATCTGTACATAGTACAGCAGTTTCACGCTTAACGTGGCTTAGCCTAATGCAGTAAGACGGTGATATTAAAACTATACACCTTATTGAAAATCCACTCTCTATTGCATGTTAAGCATTTTATAATGGTTTTCTATGGGCGAAAAATGTTGTGATTAACAAATGTTGTTCATAACCTGATTTAATCTGCTTGCCTATACAGGGAGTGCAGAATTATTAGGCAAATGAGTATTTTGACCACATCATCCTCGTTATGCATGTTGTCTTACTCCAAGCTGTATAGGCTGGAAAGCCTACTACCAATTAAGCATATTAGGTGATGTGCATCTCTGTAATGAGAAGGGGTGTGGTCTAATGACATCAACACCCTATATCAGGTGTGCATAATTATTAGGCAACTTCCTTTCCTTTGGCAAAATGGGTCAAAAGAAGGACTTGACAGGCTCAGAAAAGTCAAAAATAGTGAGATATATTGCAGAGGGATGCAGCAGTCTTAAAATAGCCAAGCTTCTGAAGCGTGATCATCGAACAATCAAGCGTTTCATTCAAAATAGTCAACAGGGTCGCAAGAAGCGTGTGGAAAAACCAAGGCGCAAAATAACTGCCCGTGAACTGAGAAAAGTCAAGCGTGCAGCTGCCAAGATGCCACTTGCCACCAGTTTGGCCATATTTCAGAGCTGCAACATCACTGGAGTGCCCAAAAGCACAAGGTGTGCAATACTCAGAGACATGGCCAAGGTAAGAAAGGCAGAAAGTCGACCACCACTAAACAAGACACACAAGCTGAAACGTCAAGACTGGGCCAAGAAATATCTCAAGACTGATTTTTCTAAGGTTTTATGGACTGATGAAATGAGAGTGAGTCTTGATGGGCCAGATGGATGGGCCCGTGGCTGGATTGGTAAAGGGCAGAGAGCTCCAGTCCGACTCAGACGCCAGCAAGGTGGAGGTGGAGTACTGGTTTGGGCTGGTATCATCAAAGATGAGCTTGTGGGGCCTTTTCGGGTTGAGGATGGAGTCAAGCTCAACTCCCAGTCCTACTGCCAGTTTCTGGAAGACACCTTCTTCAGGCAGTGGTACAGGAAGAAGTCTGCATCCTTCAAGAAAAACATGATTTTCATGCAGGACAATGCTCCATCACACGCATCCAAGTACTCCACAGCGTGGCTGGCAAGAAAGGGTATAAAAGAAGAAAATCTAATGATATGGCCTCCTTGTTCTCCTGATCTGAACCCCATTGAGAACCTGTCGTCCATCATCAAATGTGCGATTTACAAGGAGGGAAAACAGTACACCTCTCTGAACAGTGTCTGGGAGGCTGTGGTTGCTGCTGCACGCAATGTTGATGGTGAACAGATCAAAACACTGACAGAATCCATGGATGGCAGGCTTTTGAGTGTCCTTGCAAAGAAAGGTGGCTATATTGGTCACTGATTTGTTTTTGTTTGGTTTTTGAATGTCAGAAATGTATATTTGTGAATGTTGAGATGTTATATTGGTTTCACTGGTAAAAATAAATAATTGAAATGGGTATAAATTTGTTTTTTGTTAAGTTGCCTAATAATTATGCACAGTAATAGTCACCTGCACACACAGATATCCCCCTAAAATAGCTAAAACTAAAAACTACTTAAAATATTGATACAAAAATATTCAGCTTTGATATTAATGAGTTTTTTGTGTTCATTGAGAACATGGTTGTTGTTCAATAATAAAATTAATCCTCAAAAATACAACTTGCCTAATAATTCTGCACTACCTGTACAAAGTAGCCTATGCTTTAATGTCAGTACAGTTTCTGCTTGTCTGTACAAGGTAAGCTATGTTTTTTTTTAATAAAGTGTGTAAGAAATTTGGTGCTTTAATACCACTTTCTTAAGCCACTTGGCACTTGGGTGAGAACAGTGGTGTAGTCCTAAAAAATAAGTGGTGTACTATTACCCAGTATCTGGTAAAAATGTACAACAGTGAATAAAAATCTGTTTTACAAACGAAAACGAAGACGGGCTGAATGAAAATTTAAATACCCTCTGTCAGTAGGTGCTTATAGAACAGCAGAAATAGAGGTGTTTCCGGTAACATTATAAAAACACTAAGCATTACACAGAGGGAAGATGAAAAGAAAATGCCATCAAAACTCTTCTCAAGGCAGTCATTTCCCTTTACATTCATAGAATTCATTCATACTTGAATTCATATTTAGCCTAATTTCCCTCAGCACTTGCTTGTAAAAGTTGTAAAACGCTCACTTCTTTCCGTAAAGAAACCTGCGCCGCATCCTAGCCAACATTTATATGTGGGGCCCATATGGGTATGAAATGGGCTGAAAAATGGGCCCCATATAGGATTGTCCACGGGTTCCATAATGGCCCCATGTTAATTGCCCACATGGATTTCATATAGGATGGCACTTGCCACTCGGTGGGACCCAAGTGGGCAACATGCACAAGATCCATCTCGGTCCCAGTTTTAACCCAGACAACATTCATATGTGGGGCCCATGTGGATATGAAATGGGCTGAAAAATGGGCTCTATATGGTCCCATAATGGCCCCATGCCAATTGCCCACATTGATTTCATATAGGATGGCACTAGTCAACAGGTGGGCCCCAACTGGGCAACATGCACAAGACCCATCTTGGCCCCAGCTTTAGGTTTTATGTGGGTACTACATGGTTTCTACATGGGCTGAAATACGGGCTGTAAGTGGGTTTGTCCATGGGTTCCATGTTGGCCCCAGCAACTTGCTCATGTGGGTTTTATGCAGGATTTCACAGGGCTTTAGGTGGGGCACAACTAGGGATCATACGCATGGGGCACCATTAAGGATCATCTGGGTTCCATCTAAATGAGTAGCAACACCACACAAATAAGTTTTAAAGCATTAGAGCACACAGTGAGATTAAAAGCTTTTCAAATTTCAATTTTATTGAAACTACCAATCATATTATGCTATATTCTGACATTTCCAGAGACAATATTTAAAGAAGATTAATAAGTATATTTTCAAAGGTATATACCTAAAGTTTAAATAAATGTAATAATTAAAGTTAATACATATTTTGAACCTGTATTTAAACAGTCTTTACTCAAAGCTTTGGGCATTTGAACAGGAAATACATACAGTGGGGACAATTAGAAGCAGCAGCGACTAAACATTTTTCAGTAATGCTTACACTGTAGACAAACATTTGTGCATTCTAGACACCCTCAGTCCTCCTCTGTCTCTTGTCCCAGTGAACCATTTTGAAAGTTCCCTCCCAGCTTCTTGCCGGTTGATCGTTGACATCAGTGCAGTCTTTTTGAGAGCCTATGCAAAACAATTGGTTATATATATATATATATATATATATATACACACACACACACACAAGATAACATTACAAATAGCACTTTTGTGCTTGGTTTAATCAAGGTAATACTAAAAATGGTGCTAAATCTGACAAAATGTTAATTTCTGCAGTCGATTTAAAATGTTTAATCTGAATGTAAAAACTGTTTGAATTAGGGCTGTCAAGCAATAATTTTTTTAAATCTAATTAATTACACTATGCAGCGATTAATTAATCTAATTAATCGCACATCAAATTTGGCTGAGAAACTATTCCCAAAAGATCATTTAAAGTCATCAAATAGACATTACAAAAAGTAGCTTCAGAAAGAAATATTTTTGGGTGAACTTTAATGTTTGTTTTTATTAATATGGAAATATGAAATGATACTCTAAATAAGAAACTAAAACTGCCAGTAGGTGGCAGTAAATGTCTAATGGAGTAAGTCATTGAGTCATTCATTCATTCATTCAATTTGCTAAAATGGCTGATTCATTCAGGAGTGAAGTAAATGGTTCTCTTTATGGTCCATTGAATCATTGGTTCACCCGATTCGTCCAAAACGCGGATTCAGAAATTAAACGCCACGGTGTATTGCTCGGAGTCGGAGATGAACAGTTCTGCTTTGTCTTTATACAGTATTTTCGTTGTCAAAACTGAGCAAAACAGACAATATTGTGTCTAAAACAACACAATATTAACTTATTTATTTTATTAAACTGTTGTACTTGTATAAGATCAGCATCACTTTGCACTCATCTCATGCTATTCTGGACAACAACAAAAAAACATAACTCGAGTGATATTGCTTATACTGTATATCATGATGTAAATGTGAGGGCGTTTTCACACTGGTAGTTTAGTTGGAAACGGGGCACGGTTCACATGAAAAATTGTTAATGTGAAAGCTGTCATGCGAGCTCAGCTGAGCTCAGTACCGAATTGGAGACTGCCTGAAGGAGCTGGACTGAGTTCGGTTGTGCTCGATCTGTGCCGCGATTCACGTGAATGTGAAAGCAACAGACTCGGGTACACAAGAAAAGTAACCTGCGCATGCGTTTTATCAGATGACGATGTATTTAGTTCAATAAAACACATGTAAATCATTGCTGATTTACCTTGGATATGAGTGTGAGTGGTATGTGTATTCACGCATAACAATCACGCTCTGACGCGGACAGTGTAAAAACGCCCCGAGACTGAAACATTTTTGCCCCATATCTTGCATTTTAGGAACACTAACTGCATTCTATAGGCTTCATTATACAGTGAATTGTTGCCCTGCATAATATTCTTCATCAATCAACTGTATGAAATATAAGATGACCTAAGTAGGTCTGGGGCGGGGCAAGTGCGTTAATAATTTTAACGCGTTATTTTTTACCGTTAAATTGACAGCCTTAGTTTGAATGAATGATTTAATGACTCACTAAAATACATGTTTGATTACTGGATGAATCAGCATTTTTGCTCAAATCTCTTGTCGCCACCTACTGGTGTAACAATGTGACAATTTTTTTTTTAAGTGTCAAGTTTCTTTCAAAAGGTGATTTACTCCATTTTGATTGCTACTATTGCTACGATTTAAAGCTTGTGACATAAACGCACACATCAACCGGACCCCGCCCGGAACACGATTCTTACCAACACAAGAAACTCCCCCCAACAACCAAACAACCCAGCCCCCCCGCCCCCACGGAGGTCTGTGCACTCTACTGCTTTATTTACTTTATTTCTACTGGCAGTGCCAACACAGATATGAATGTTAGCTGTACGACGAATCGTTGTCATTTAGGAAAAAATATTGTTTGGGTGTTTGAAGCGAGATCACAATAATTTAACAATTAATCAGTAGCTCTATTTTCTAATAACTTTTTTCAAAATGCTAACTACACATTGTATTATGTTAATTGTATAAAATCTAATTAAGTACATTTTATTAAATTAAGTAAAATCAAAACACCTCATATATCACAAAAGGTTAAGGAATCCATTCCATACCAGAAGTGATAGTGAAGCAGTGCTCCATACAGTGTAACAGATAAAGAACAATCCTCCACCAAATTGCCATTAATCAGCTGAATCCTCTGTCAATCTGGGGTGGGGTCGGCTGACAAGTCCTGACAAAGAAAGATTCCTAAATTTAACACCAATTTACAATCTTAAACAAAACGTATTGAAATTGTAACAACATTTGTACCAACATTTGCCATTATAAAACATTCAGACAACATGAACAAACGGTGAACTTTGAGTTAGTTTGTATATGATTAAAATGTTAAACATATGCTAATGCATGGAAGTCCTGTCATAAAATTGTGAATCCCCAAATTACATTGGATTCACAACAACGGTCTCTCTTCATAGATGTATCATAGCAAGGTAAACAAAATTGTAGCTTTAAAAAAAAGCCAATTGGCACACAAAAATCTAACAATCTACCTGCAGCCGCATTTTTCCTGTGATGACATCTCTGAGTGTCATGAGGGTCTTTCCCTTGATGTTCTCCAGTGAATTAAATAAAGGACTGATGATGGTGACAAGTTCTCCTTTCTTTACGTCACTTCAGAGGAAGAAAGACAAAAGGATAAAAAGTTACTCAGATTTACTATCGCTAGTGGAGGAAAGGTCTTACAAATGTAATTTTGATGATGAGAATCATACTCTTAACTACATTAATCCCAATGTAAGGTATAGAAACAATGGTTAAAACTGACTAATATCTTACTGCAGTTGATAAATGGATTTGTTTGTGGGTGCATGTTCTCCCCGAAAAATCTTCTTCCGGTGCTTGATCTAAATAAATGTAAACAGACATCTTATCATTTGCAGTTGGCAGTGTTCTATATAGATTTCAGTATTTCCTGATGTAAATGACGCTTTTATCAGTCACTTTACTAATTCCGATGTTCCTCGTTTTAAACTAATGTTACCTGACAATATTATGATACACATAGCAACATGAGATGTAACATTGAAATACGTGCAAATTAAGGTGACCAGATTTCTGAAATGGAAACCGGGGACATTTCCTATTTGAGTGGTCAAAATATCACTAAAATCTCATTTGTTATTATCTTTTAATTAAAAAACAGGGACAATACATTTTTGATTTTTGTTGTTGTTGTGGGCCCCCTATATTATTATTAACATTAATAATGATTATGATTTAGTTTGATTATTAGGATTTTTGGTCTGGATTTAATACAATTCAATCCACCTGCAAGAAACAAACAAAACAAACAAACAATGAAAACAGTTAATGATAACCATTGTAAATAACAAGCAGTTCAAAACAATATTATAACATGACTTAACAATAACAATTACAAAAATAATGTGTAATGCATTTTAATAATATAATAATAATTTTTAATAATAATAATTGAATATCATTTTATTATTTTAATAATTAAAATAATACAATTATTTCAATAATAATTTTTAATAATAGCATTTTAATAATAATTATTTATTATTATTAAAAATAAAACAACATAAATATGATAAATAAACTGTTACAATCCACGCCTGTCCTGGACTCCATTTCCCATGATCCTCCCTGTCTCACACCTGAAATCACTCACTCCTCATCTCTCCCACTCTCCCTGGATTCCCTGCACCTGGTCATCGTCATTAGCACTCCCTTTATATTGATCTCACTTCCCTGCACTCCTTGTCTGTTCTTATGTGTTATGCCTATGTGTGTCGTGTTCTGTTTCCCTTTGTAAATAAAAACCCATCTTTGTGGAAGCCCTGGATCTTCTCTTCCCTGCTGCACTACACACCGTAACAGAAGAACGGACCAAAAACTGCCAGGACTGCCCTGAAGATGGGAATCTTCCTGACCCCGATCTCTCCCGTGTCCCCCCTTAAAGACACGACAGCGGTGGATCGCCTGTGGGGTCTCAGGCAGGGCGGTCGCCCGCTGGAGAGGTACGTGGAGGAATTCGCTGAGCTGTCTTCTTTGGTGAACTGGCCAGATGCACCACTTAACGCGTGTTTTCTGATGGGCCTGGACGAGGACACTATTCGATATATTGAACCTGCCTGTTCCTTTTCCCTAGTCGAGTCGATGAATCTGATTCTCTGTTTAAATTGTTCCAATTTCGAAATTGAAGAGGTTCAAGAGAATGAGTGTCTTCCTCGTCCGGTCCCCTCAGAGAAGCACGCGGCCTGGTCAGTTCACCCACAGCCAGTTCCCTCCACATATCCCTCCAGTGGGCCTTCCTGTGTTGTCCTGCCTGTCCACAAACCCAAACGGCAGAGAAGGAGGGCCAACGGCAAGCCCTCGTCTCCGGCCAAGATGGCCGCAGCCACGCCAGAGCCCTCGTCTCTGGCTAAGATGGCCGCCGCCACGCCAGAGCCACAGGACCTCTGGTTCATAGACTTTTGGAGCGATCCTGCCGCCTCAGTTCCCACTCCGAGTCTCCTGGATTCCGCTCCAGGCTTCCCCGTTCCCACTCCGAGTCTCCTGGATTCCGCTCCAGGCTTCCAAGTTCCCGCTCCGAGTCTCCTGGATTCCGCTCCAGGCTTCCAAGTTCCCGCTCCGAGTCTCCTGGATTCCGCTCCAGGCCTCCCAGTTCCCGCTCCGAGTCTCCTGGATTCCGCTCCAGGATTCCAAGTTCCCGCTCCGAGTCTCCTGGATTCCGCTCCAGGCTTTCCCGTTCTCGCTCCGAGTCTCCTGGATTCCGCTCCAGGCTTCCAAGTTCCCGCTCCGAGTCTCCTGGATTCCGCTCCAGGCTTCCAAGTTCCCGCTCCGAGTCTCCTGGATTCCGCTCCAGGCTTCCAAGTTCCCGCTCCGAGTCTCCTGGATTCCGCTCCAGGCTTCCCTGTTCCCGCTCCGAGTCTCCTGGATTCCGCACCAGCTCTCCTCGAGCCCGCTCCAGCTCTCCTCTAGGGCGCCCACCCCCCCTCCCCGGTGTTTCATCTAAGGCGTGAGGACGGAAGTAATGTTACAATCCACGCCTGTCCTGGACTCCATTTCCCATGATCCTCCCTGTCTCACACCTGAAATCACTCACTCCTCATCTCTCCCACTCTCCCTGGATTCCCTGCACCTGGTCATCGTCATTAGCACTCCCTTTATATTGATCTCACTTCCCTGCACTCCTTGTCCGTTCTTATGTGTTATGCCTATGTGTGTCGTGTTCTGTTTCCCTTTGTAAATAAAAACCCATCTTTGTGGAAGCCCTGGATCTTCTCTTCCCTGCTGCACTACACACCGTAACATAAACCTATTTAACAAATATTTTAATCTTCACAAGTTAATACTATATAAATCTAAAAATTATATATTTTTTTTTACTTCAAATGTTTGTGCTTGAAAATAACTATTACTATCCCCAATTAGGCTTATTTTAAGCACAAAGTATGTGTATTCTGCACATGTATTTGTTGCAAGTGTAATTGTTTAGGTTTTTTATATTTATAGTTCAGATGTGTAATCACTGCTTTGTGACTGCAAACTTTTGGGGACAAAACAATCCCGCACCCTGTAAAGGCTCTGTTATAAAGCACATATAAACAGTATTACTTTAATTTACCATGAATAGTTAGTATGTCACTACCTTGAAAGCAATAGCATATGTTTCTTTTGATATTTGACGATAATGGCGCTCTGCTCTCGGTTACGTTCTTCATGAAGTAGCGGGCTAGAGGCGCGCGCGCGACCATGTAGAGTCAGCGTATCTCACAGCGCCATCTGCTGGTGAAAATAATCACTACACGGTTGCTCCTATAACCAGCCGCTGCTGTATGTTGGTTGGGCACTTTTTTTCAATATACACTCACCTAAAGGATTATTAGGAACACCTGTTCAATTTCTCATTAATGCAATTATCTAATCAACCAATCACATAGCAGTTGCTTCAATGCATTTATGGGTGTGGTCCTGGTTAAGACAATCTCCTGAACTCCAAACTGAATGTCAGAATGGGAAAGAAAGGTGATTTCAATTTTGAGCGTGGCATGGTTGTTGGTGCCAGACGGGCCGGTCTGAGCATTTCACAATCTGCTCAGTTACTGGGATTTTCACGCACAACCATTTCTAGAGTTTACAAAGAATGGTGTGAAAAGGGAAAAACATCCAGTATGCGGCAGTCCTGTGGGCGAAAATTGATGCTAGAGGTCAGAGGAGAATGGGCCGACTGATTCAAGCTGATAGAAGAGCAACTTTGACTGAAATAACCACTCGTTACAACCGAGGTATGCAGCAAAGCATTTGTGAAGCCACAACACGCACAACCTTGAGGCGGATGGGCTACAACAGCAGAAGACCCCACCGGGTACCACTCATCTCCACTACAAATAGGAAAAAGAGGCTACAATTTGCACGAGCTCACCAAAATTGGACAGTTGAAGACTGGAAAAATGTTGCCTGGTCTGATGAGTCTCGATTTCTGTTGAGACATTCAGATGGTAGAGTCAGAATTTGGCGTAAACAGAATGAGAACATGGATGCATCATGCCTTGTTACCACTGTGCAGGCTGGTGGTGGTGGTGTAATGGTGTGGGGGATGTTTTCTTGGCACACTTTAGGCCCCGTAGTGCCAATTGGGCATCGTTTAAATGCCACGGCCTACCTGAGCATTGTTTCTGACCATGTCCATCCCTTTATGACCACCATGTACCCATCCTCTGATGGCTACTTCCAGCAGGATAATGCACCATGTCACAAAGATCCAATCATTTCAAATTGGTTTCTTGAACATGACAATGAGTTCACTGTACTAAAATGGCCCCCACAGTCACAAGATCTCAACCCAATAGAGCATCTTTGGGATGTGGTGGAACGGGAGCTTCGTGCCCTGGATGTGCATCCCACAAATCTCCATCAACTGCAAGATGCTATCCTATCAATATGGGCCAACATTTCTAAAGAATGCTTTCAGCACCTTGTTGAATCAATGCCACATAGAATTAAGGCAGTTCTGAAGGCGAAAGGGGGTCAAACACAGTATTAGTATGGTGTTCCTAATAATCCTTTAGGTGAGTGTATATGCGGGTTGTTTTGAACGAGCTGTAAAACGGGGACACTTCCGGGGACAGCTCCAGTCGGGGACAGAACACCAAAAACGGGGACGTCTGGTCACCCTAGTGCAAATACGCTTATCGCGATTAGCATCTCATTTCAACATCTTTGATGAAGCAGTACACAGACATTGCTGGTTGTACGTCTGTTACCCATTTCTAAAATTCTCATGTGCAACTTACACAGAGCATTTCTTTAACTTAATGAACGCCATTAACACAAGATTTGTTTATCTGCATTATTTAATATACCATTAACTAGCCTATATTAACACGCTAATCCGCTGATTTTAAATTATGCTGTGTATGCGTGAGACTATCTCATTATCTAATTCAATAAGTCAAACGAACTTCATTTAACATCTTTCTTTTTTTACTATAGCATTTGTTACAGTATGAAAAATAGCAACCTACACATAGAAACAGACAGTAGCTACAACATGTCAGTTGTATAGGGCTAGTGAAAAATATATTCCCATAATAAATTATAAATTCTACAAGTTAGTCAAAATTTACCACAATAATTACAAGCCGTGATAAATTCTAGGGGTCCCGAATAGTTAAAAAAGCCTTATAATAAATGTTGGTGCAAGATGATGTTTTCTCCTCTTTTCATTTAGCGTTTCAAAGTGGTAAATTCTGAATAGAATTCAAATGTGTGCACATTTTATCATCGGTCACTATAGGAAATGCTCATGGAAATCTTATCACAATTTTGGAGCTCGCTGGTGAACGCGCGCAGAGTGTAAGGTGATTAAGGTGATTCGCACGCCACTCGTGCACAATTAAATAAACCTTCACTTCAGTCATGTTGCGCTGATAACCTTTTCAGTTTGTACAGGAACTTAGCGTTTATAAAAGCTCCGACTGCATGATGCATATAATTAATATTTCTTACTCTGTGTCAGCTGCAGTGAGAGAACTGCGCTCAATACACCACTCAAAAACACAGAGCCTCATTGCAGCACGAACAAGCACCGTCGATGATGGCCAGGAGAATGATAGAAGTGCTAATGCACCAATTACAACAAAGAATCGCGAGTTTACGCAACAGCATTGGACACAGTTAAAGGGAAGCTAACATGACAGTAGATTATGGACTTTCAAAGCAACAAAACAAGTGAGTATACGCAAATATTTATCCTTATGCTGCATTCACACCGAACGTGAGCGTCTGGAGCGAATGATTTCCATGTTAAGTCAATGTAAACACGCGTTGACGCGCGTCTGGATGTCCTGCTGCGCGAAAGACGCGTTTAGCGCTCGGCAACCCCGGTCAGAGCAGCCTTACCTCGGCTAGTCCTTCTTACGTCTGCCGCTGGCTCTGATGTCTCTGTAGTGGTTAAACATGAGATATAATTCGTCTTGTGTAGATCTAACGGGCGATCTTTGGTCTCGTGAATTTGTTCCCTGCCTAATCGTTTTGGCTGAGGGCAAGTCGAGTTTCATAACTTTATTTTTGTAGGCTATTTAACTTTACTGTTGTAGCGCTGACTTTGTTGGACTGGATTGTTTGCTTTATTTTAATGTATAGCTTCTTATACCTTTTAGTTTTATAATGGCTATTACTGATCACACATAAACTGACATTTAACAAAAAAAGACTGGGTTGTGTTTTGTCATATTTAATTTTATTACAGTGCTATGCACACTTATACCACGTAATGTGTTTTTTTTTTTTTTTTTTTTAAATGTAAACGAAAAGAGGCAGGGTTGTGTTTTATATTTCGTTTGTTATAAATACACATGCAGTGAAGATAGGGGGAGAGTGGGGACAGTTGCAACATTGCTGATTTCTCCAATCAGGAATAAGCTGGAGTCATGACACTCCTACTGCACATGCTCAGTATGCCCCTCCTTCTTTCTGGAAGTTAACAGACACATGTTAAACTTCCTTATGGGAGAACTGAAATTCAAGTAAAAAAGTAACTTTTTTTTACAAGTAGATTTTTTGTCATACTGTCTAAACTGTTTAAGTTTTGATCTTTATAGTTTTATAGTTTGAATGTGCAGTTTCTTAGCTTTTAACAGACTTAGGTACAATGTGTTCAAGCTAATGTGTTAGGCTAGCATCACTAGTTTTAAGATGGCTGCCAGGGGGTGGCTGTCCCCACATGGTGTTGCAACTGTCCCTCATGACAATAATAATGACAATTAGATAAAATTGATATAAAAGGCAATTCAGTGGTTTGATAAAGAACATATTTCAATAGCCAGGTGTCTCCTCTTTGTATTTCAGCAAATTGCTTTTTTAAAAGTCAAAATAGAAGTCAATATAAATAAATCCTACATTTTCTGTTCTGTTTTTTCAGTATGCCATGAGACAGGAAAATGACAACAGATAGGGGTGTCTCTCTACCTATTCTGTCCTTAGCTGCTGCTGTAGTGAGCAATGACGGCAGGAGGTCTGTGCCAAAACAGTATTCAATTTGCCACACAACCCTCTACCGCTTTATTAAAAAGAGAGAGAGGCTAAGTCCAGGAGAGGAGATGAGGACAGGTTACTGGACCCCGAGGCTGGGACATCTGCTCCTTTAGAAGTTCCTCCAGTGCACAATGGGAGTTCTGCTTCTTGTGAAGTTCCTCCAAGGCACGCTGGGAGTTCTGCTTCTTGTGCTGTTCCTCCAGTGCAAGCTGAGTTCTCACCTGAGACTGTTAGACCTCACCCCAGAGCAGGACCACGGAAGATAACGAAAGCAAACGGTAGGAAAAAATGCAAATCGGCCATCTTGACAGACACCCCCGAAAAGGAGGCTTTGGAGAAGGAGAAAGCAAAAGTTAAGAGAAAGCCAACAAAAGTTAAGAGAAAACTGAAAAAAAACCACACTGGAAACAAGCCAACAAACCAAAACCGAGAAGAAAAAGCATACAGAGAAGGACAGTGACTCTGAGAAAGAAGAAGATTTTTGCATTGTCTGTTTGGAGAGCTACCCCAGACCGGGAGAGGTGTGGCTTCAATGTTGCCAGTGCAAGGCATGGGCTCATGAAGCCTGCACTGATGGTGGTTCCATTTACATTTGCCACAATTGTGAGTCAGATGGGGAATTGTGAATACTTGATGCTATGAAATAATCAGTTTGTGTGCTTTTGGTGGTGTTATGAAATTGTTACTGCTTGTTACTACAGTTGGGCCTACATAAATCAGTTTGTGGGATTTTAAGGTGTTACATGGTTATGTACTTTTTTTTGACTTTAATAAGTTAACTCAATGAACTCTGGTCTCAAATAAACTAAAAAAAGATTTGAAAAATGATGCCGAAGTATGAGTTTTATTACATCTAAATGACTTTTGCAACTGCCCCTCGGTACTGTTACTGTTGTCCGTTGCAACATTTTTCAGGGTCCATTTAAGTACAAATTACTTTCATATTATCATATGTACACATGTTGCAACAGTATGGGCAGGTAGGTTACATATGGGTTTAATATATATATTTTTTGTCTTTCTAATACAAACAGTCGCTGAGAAACTGAAGGAAATGTAAAAAGTGTTGCAACCGCCCCCACTCTCCCCTAATCAAGGAATGCGTTTCCTGAACCACATTTGTGTGGCTATTAATGTTTTTATGAAAATAAAAAGAGGCAGAGTGGTGTTTTATGACATATTTCGTTTTATTGTAGCCTAAAATATGCATACAGGAATGAGAGCGAGCTGAGTGTCGCTATCAAGAACGCTGCTGTTCCATTAGCAGAGTACCGGACTTGTGTCCTCGAACTTGGCAAGTCTGAACTTGGACGTGGGACAGGCGGAAGTACAGCTAAGTGGCCGTCATCCAGGCGCAGCTCCTGGCTGGAGCGCCTCGAACGCACGTCTATTTCGCTTCAAACGCTCGATATATTTGCGCGTCCAATTCGCTTTATTCGCTTGAATGGATTCAAAATGTTCAAGCGTCCAACTAGACGCGAATTTGACGCTCAATTCGCGTTTGGTGTGAACGCACCATAAGAAGTCGTAATACGCAAACAGCCCTGGGCAAAAAGTAAGTATACGGCGTATGTGTGCGTATAGCCCCGACTACACCACTGGGTGAGAACTCTTGATTCCGGTGCCGTTGTCTGTTTGGGCAGGATACTGCCATCTAGTGGTAGCAGGTTTTCTTAGACAGCTGTGTCTGTGGATCGTGCAATGCCAAACCGGCGAAATTAAAGTCTCAAAATCCAAATTAATCAAATAGGATCGACTCACAAACGAGTCAATGAATTCATGCGCTTCACCGGATCCACAAATGCACATCTTACTCATTGCACGCACAAATTCTGACCTACATTACAGTTTTTTACAATCGCTATGACAATTTTTTCAATACTTTTAACAATTTTACTAAACTCTTAACACACCCAAAACATACAATTGCCAAAACTGTTAATTTCATGCTCAAAATCACACATTTTCAAATTTTCAAAATACAATAATACATTAACACAATACACTATGTCTACCAAAACCCTAACACATGTTCTGTTCCAACAGGAACATTTCACGAGTTCACAGTTACATATAATTTATAGAGAGTGAAATTTAAATGCGTATTTGGCATGCTGTCCGGGGAGAGGGCTTCGAGTTTTTGTTTTGTTGGGTTTAGTAAATGCATGCATTTTGTCAATACAAAAAAATGAATGACCCGTCTCGAAGTAACTTTATAGAATGCCCTTCATTTTTATTTCATTATCAGCAATCACCATGTTGACAATAGCAAGTTTCTGTTCTTCATTCAGGAACTTTCATTTGCACCCTGAGGGAGGTAGACATTGAATCCTTAGATACAGTTACATTATAGAGACCAGAGGCATACAGTCGCTGTAACACATGGTAAAATTATTTACACTTTGCAGTAGGAGAAGCTCTTATACAATATCCTACCTGCTGGTTTCTTGAAAAATCTGGATAATGGATGCCACTGTGTCCCGGCTGAGATTTGGCTGTACTCATTCAACAGCCTCTCTGTATGATAGCCTGTGGTTTATGACATGGTCTATGATAGTAGCTCTTATTTCATGAGTTACCCTAATTCTGGCTTTTCTTTGAGCGCCACCATGCATTCTAACTCCTTAACCTCTACCTTGTCCTTGTCCAGGCATTCCTCTCCCTTGCCCTTGTCCCACTCCTCTCCCTTGTCCTGGTGCTTATCTTCCTCTCCCTCGTGCAGGCATTTTTCTTACTTTCTTTGTGTTGCTCTATATTGTTCCTTTTTCACACAAGATAAGCCCAACGAGGCCCTCTTTTACTCTATACCATATGGTCATGTGATTGAAAGAACATCAACACCTGAACAATTCCTAGATGGGAATCAGTTGTGATTTATATATTTGCATAACTTCAATCAGCTGTTTCTCAGTAACAATGGAATAAAATACAGGGGATAAACAACTGTTTACCTTGACTTTATCCTATAAGGTTAGGTTTAGAACATGGTGTTATCTGTTCTGACATACAGTGTTAAAGCACTGGTAAATTTGGCAGTAAAAATCCATTGTTTTGGTCTTGGTTGAGCTTGTGTGTAAAAGAAGTTGAAGCTTTTTAAATTTGTTTTAATTATATGCATTTTGTGTCAAAGCAACAATAAATGTGTTAATTGTATAGCCTACACAGACAGATGTTGTGCTAACTGTGTTAAGGGTTTAGGAAATTTGTTAAAAGTATTGAAAAAATTGTCATAGCGATTGTAAAAAACTGTAATACAAAATCAAAGTTTTGTATTCACAACTATGTCTCTATTTGTACAAAATGCTGCACATTCATGTCAATCTGGATTAGTTTAAATGTAGTAATGCACATTTGGTATTTGTGCATACATTAATAATTAGCACCAGGCTTATTCACTGGTTGTTTGTGTGTGGGTTGGGAAATTCTTAAAAACGTAAAAAGAAAGTCTCAAAATCCAAATGAATCAATACGTCAACAAATGCACACGTGTCACATGATCCACAAATGCACATCTTCTTTGTTGCATGCGCAAATTATGTTACACTAATACAAAAGAAAACATTTGTATGCTATTCACAAAAATGTCTCTATTTGTACAAATCACTGCACATTCCTGTAATTCTGTATTTTGCACTCATAAGTTGAAAGGCATTTGTTTGTGGATAGTAAAACATATCTGCAACATTTATCAAGTTCATGGATAATTGTGCATGCATTTATTAATCATTTTGAGACTAAATCATCCCATATTACATGCAACACAATTCAACAAAAATAAATGTACTGTATAAATACAAATGAGTAAGTACAAATATGTACTAAGTTCTGATGTAGCTGCTGCTGTTCAGGGTTATGATGTTTCTCCATGTTCAAAAATGGTGATATATATGTTGAAAATGCTAAAGTGATTATAACTTTCGTTAGGCTATCTAAACTTTCAGGTTAAATTTCTTATCAGTTCTAAGAGAGACTTTTACCTGTAAAGAATAAGCAACTTTAATGGAGTCAGATTATTAATATGGGACTCAGATAAACAATTGTTGAAGCCTTATGTTAAATTTATTACTCACCTGTGACCCTTACCAAAGTGTCTTACATATATAGAACAAAGTGTTAACCTATCAGAACCTGTAGAAATGACGTCAACTGATTATCCATTTGACTATAAGTACTAGTGTTTCTGTATCCTAAGTTAGTTCAAAGGCTGGATCCTCTAGTAGTCTAAGGCAGCCTATGTGTGGAGAACTTTGTCTTCAGTAAACTCTCTGTCAACTTTGACTCCTGGTCTCTTTATGTGGTCTAACTGTAATTCCCCTAGTAATCCTGAAGATATTAACTGTATTCAAAATTGCCCCTTATTCACTTTTCCCTACATACTCAACTAATATAGCAGTTTGGAAAATGGATGGATAGATTATTCTGCGGGCGCCATCTTCTGGTGAGATGCGGGTATTAATTCAGTGTGATCTTCACAGTGCTCACTCTAATGCAATTTAATTGAAAAATAATTCCTTACGGCAGAATTAAATCCACCAAAAGAATTTAAGTTAACAATTTAACCCAGGATAACTCAAACCACCAGTTACACAAAAATAGTTTAGCAAAGCTGTTCCCGTTTAGTGTCCTTGTTTAGCTTGCTATGTGTACACTGTAAATTCTAACAAGTTCAGTTTACTTAAAAAATTGCCTTAATTGCCTTATTTTTGCAAAGCAAACTTAAAGGGAACACTGACGTTAATTTAATAATCAGCTAAAAGTAAGGAAAGCTAACACCTCCGAAGTAAATTAAGTAATAAATATCAACTTTAATGCCAATTCTAGTTAACATACTATAGAATATTTATTAATCTTACTTAAGATATTTTAATAGTAAAATTACTTGAGTAATTCCATTTAACTAACAGTGTTATATTATGTTCTGCAAACATCTTAAATACTATTATTCTCAACATAGTTTTAATCTGTCATTTTCAGCTATGGCGACTATCAGTTTCCAAGTTTTCTTCAAGTGAATGTATTTTTAGTAGTTCAACTAGTATTGAATGTACTTAACACTCAATTAAGTAAGCTTAATTGCATCAAGTTGTTCTTACTTAAACCATTTAAGTTTTGTCAATTTAATTAATCTGTGATCTGAGGAAGTGTACTCCCAGAATGCATTGCGGCATGAATAAATTAATGGCTTTATTTTACTATTTTATTTGTGACAACAAATAAAATTGTAATGGTCTTAAGTAAAAAAAATACAAAATTTTGCGTTTTGCATGCTGAATGTTGAAGTCTGTGTGTGACTCAAGTATGGTCAGTTGCAAGATATTGTCACAAATATAGAGGGATTATATCAACCTTAAAAGTTTATGTCATAAGTGTTAGCAAATTTTTTTTTTAAAAGATCATAATTTGACATAACAGATAGTTATGTTATATATCATTAATTCATTAATTTACATACATACATACACACACACACATATATATACATTATATATATATATATATATCCGTCCTTTGAAATCAAATCACTGCATCAATAGGAAGAGAATTACAATAATATAAATGAAGTTCCAAATGGCCAATGGGTTTTCTGAGTAACGAAGGCGTAGCATGCAAATAGTTCAGATTACTAAATTGTTTTAAGTAAGTAAATTATTGGACATTAAGTAAAGTTACCTAAACAGTCTTAGTAAGAACAACTGTTGGATTTTACAGTGCATTTATACTCCCTCTTCTGGGGGGTATTCCAGAAAGCAAGGTTAATTTACCATCACATATACCTTGAACTCTCGGTTGATTAACCCAAACATGGCTTACTCGAGGTATGCTGGTTCCAAAAACACGTCCGGGAGTAAGTTCAGACAACTCAGAGTATGTTCCCAGTTAACACACAAGACATTCTCAACAGAGCAACAAATCGATGATTCACCAACAGACGCTAAGAAAAAGCGCGCCATTCTACTTCCTCTTCTTCTTTTGTTAAATGCCGATTTACATAACCTACTTAGTGCACATCGCCACCTATTTGATGGTTATGCAATATTTTTTTCAATGTCTTCGTTTAATAAGTAATCTTTATTCACTGAGAATAAGGATTATATTGTTTGTGTCAAGTCCTCCTCTTGTTCAACTTCCAAAGGACACAAGGACAACTCAAATTTCCGACTCAATCACTTTTAATTTTCTTTTTGGCTTTGGCAGTTGATTCAGTAAATTAGGTTGTAAACCTTTAAAGACAGAGAACACAAAATCAATGAAGTCAATGCTGCAATGTGCAATTAACGAATCTACACAGCAGTTAAACATACTTGAACATATTAAGCAGCATTTCAAACACCATGAAATTAAATAAAACATTTCACAGACCATTGGCGTCTTTGGACTGAACCTATGAGTGAACTTGAAGCATCTTCTCACTGAGGTTTCTTTGTCTGAATGACTGAGAACCTCAATGTCTTCACAGGTGTGCTCTCAATCAGTGACAATGACTGATCAGATGATAAGCATCTGGGAAGTGTAGTTCTTTGAGACCCATTTCTGAGATTTAGCTCAACACCTCCCACTTGAGCTCCTGGTTTTTGCAAATCCAGAGAGGTCACACAAGTCCTTCACCTCTGCTTGTTCTTTAGTGGGAAGTAGAATGACAAGGCGTCTGACAAGGCCTTTTGGTTTGAAGCCTCTTGGTTCTTTCACTATTTGCTCTTGTGGGCCCTTCTTTGCCGTTTGCCTTTGTGATGTGAACAGGATAGCTGGGAAAAGTCTTCACAAGCACATCTCTTACGATGCCTTTGCTGTCAGCATTGACACTGACCACTCTAGCCAGCTTGTACTCTCCTCTCAGGGCGTTTTGGTCAGCCAACCAGACCACATCTCCAACTGCAACATTTCACTCTTTGGTGTGCCATTTGTTTCTTATGAACAGATTAGGTCCAGCCAAGTGGCTCCACTTCCTCCAGAAATTGCTTACCTCTGCTTGAATATGTTTAAGTCTTTTGTAAGGGTAGCCATCAAACTGGAAATCTCCATGGTCTCCATTTGGATTGGCACGTCCTAAAAGCAGAGAATTCGGGGTGATGTACTCTACACAGTCTTCTCTGCTTTGAGTTCTTGCATAGATGGGTCTCTTATTTGCAAGGTTGGCTACCATGAAGAGAAAAGTTTGGAATTCTCCCCATGTGAAAACCCCATCTCCACCAAGGTTGTGCAACGCCCGCTTCACTACTTTGACAGCTGCCTCTGCTGCACCATTCCTATGGGGAGAGTCTGCAGGGTCGATCTTCAATGACCATTCTGTACCATCACACAGCTATCAACCATTTTCTTGGCAAGTCTATGGCTTTTTATTACCCAGGCTTTCTTCCTCAGCCGGAGAAGAGTTCCTGCCACTCCCTCGTGGTTTGCTTTGTGGGATTCTTGTGCCAGCAATGTAGACACCCATGCTTCAAATGGTAAAACTGGCACTGCTGTTTTATCTTTGTTGAACATCTGAATTCTGCCTCCACAAACTAGCAGTCCAGAGTTCACATCTTTGTATACTACCAGTCTGCTTAGAGTTGTGTCTGAAAAAACTGTACCTTCTTGAGCTGCGAGGAAGAAGTCTTTGAGTGCATCTTCATGTTCTTTTACAGTCAGCACAGCTTGCTTGGGTGATGTTTCCTCTCACTTTAACTGTTTAGGGGCCCGGCACTTCCTCTTCAGCCACTGCTTGGCAGCTAGACAAACCCAGGCAATGACTCTCACCAGTTTGGACAGGCTACTGAATCTTCTTACTTCCACAAGATCTTTAACCCAGCCAGTGGGCTTCCTTCTTAGAGGAAGAGTTGGGTTTACCACAGGTTTTTCCTCTTGAGTTTCACTCTTTAGACTTTCCTGGGTGGCTTGTATGTCTTCTTTCTGCTGACCCCTTCTTGCTTGAGCTCTTATTAATGCACCTGAGAATGCCTTCTCTGGAGCTTGTTTACACTCTCCCTGGCATGAGCTGCAACCTCTCCAGCTGATTTTATAGGCCACTCCTCTACTGGCCACTTCAGGAACTCTGGTCCATTTTGCCATGTGGAATTCTCCTTCAAATCTTCAGGAGCGCCCCCTCTTGTTATGATGTCAGCTATATTCAGATCTCCACGGATCCACCACCAGTCTTGCACTGGTCCAGCCTTCTGGATTTCACCCACTCTATTTGCAAAGAAGGTTTTGTACCCATAACTGACTCTTTGAATGGCTCCCAAGACCGTTTGACTGTCAAGTAGATGGAACCATCTCTCGATCTTCATTCGAGCATGCTTTTCCACATACTTCCTGATCCTGGCTGCGAAGACAGCACCACAGATCTCAGCTTTTACAGCTTCTCCCTTCTGATCCAGGGGTGTCAGCTTGGCTTTTGATTCAACAAATCGAACTTCAGTACCTTGATTTGTCTCCCGTCTTAAGTACGTCACAGCTCCAAAGGTTTTGTCACTTCCATCAGAGAATGTGATGCCCCAAGGTTTCCCTACCCAGCCAGCTGGTGTGAGACTCCTGTGGAATTTCACCTGTCCAAGCTGCACATATTCTTCAAAAAGCTGTATGGCTTCTTCTCTGAGCCTTTCTGAGAGAGGTTGGTCCCAGGTTTCTTGGGTTAGTTTCCCACCCCCTCCCTCTTGGAATGCTTTTCTAACAAGAATTGCTCCCTTCTGTTTGGCAGGTGTAACTAAACCAATTGGGTCGTACAGTCCAGCTACTTGGCTTAAGAGAGCCCTCCTAGTCAGTGGATTAGGTGTCTCAGTTCTCACCTCCTCCTTCAGAAGATCTTTTCCAACTTTCATCTTCTTTCTTTTGGAAAAGTTAACTGAGGTTAACATGTAGAGCTTGTCTTCATCCATTTGGTAGCCTACGCCCAAGGCTTGTTGTCTTCGTCCCTCATTTGATTTGGAAGAATTAAGGTGGTTTTACCTTGTTTCTTTGTCATAACCTCGTCTCTATTCCTTGCCTCCCACTTTGCCCTGACCGGACCCATGGCTTGAGAAAGAAACCTCCAGCTTTCAAGATCTCTTCAACATGTGCTGTGATTTTTTCAAGTCTATCTAGGTCATTTTGGGAGGTTAAGAGGTCATCCACATAACTGTCCTCTTCAATGGCTCATCCTCCAAGTGAATAAAGTTGGGCAGCCGTGCTGTTTCCCTCATAGCCAACTGAGCAATGCAACCAGCAGGTCTGTCCCCAATGTTGACTCTGGTAATTGCATATTCACTTATCTCTTTATCTGGGTTGTCCCTCCAGAGGAACCTGTGAAGATGCATCTCACACTCCTCCAGCCATACAGAGTTGTACATCTTTTTGATGTCTCCTAGAGATGCATGCATCCCTTCTCTGAACCTCAGCAGGACAGCTCTGATAGGGTTGAGAACGTCTGGTCCCTTCAGAAGAAGATCATTCATACTCATGCCATTGTATTTCTGGCTACTATTCCGTACAATACGAACTGGTGTTGTCACCGAATGAGGGTTTGGCGCCACCAGGTGGCTTACGTACCACACTGGTCCATTCCACTTGTACATGATTTTGTTGGTGAGTTTTATGGCTGCGCCTCGTTCGACCATTTCATGGATCTGGGTAGCATATGCGACTTTCCAATCTGGCTCTCTGCTTAGTTGCTTTTCCATCCTTAAGTAACAAGCCTGGACTGCACCTTTGTTGTTTGGGAGAGAGGCTGGATCTACCGTCCAAGGATACTTTGCATCCCAATGTGGAGCTGGTATGTGATCATCCCCCTTCTTGTAGGTGAGGCCTCCTTTAATGATCTCAAGCTCCCTCTCCTCTTCCAGGGTCATTTATTTTCACTGTTACCTCTCGCTGGTCTTTCCACTTCCTCTTTTATTTGCTTATTTCTGCTCATGATCCTCTTCGATTTTTGTCTTTCTCCAGATTGCCTCTTGAATTTGAGACCATTAAAAACAAAAAAAAACATATTTTAGATATATTTAAAAGCTAAAATCATTTTCCAGAATTAGTTTTCTACATCTGACCTTTTTTAGGGTGCCATCATTTATAACTGACTTTGTTTCTTTCTTGGAATTCCAAATAAATTATTGTAGCACAAGTGAAAATCAACAAGACTCTTCTTTTCCAGTGTTGCCTACACAGCAGCCACTTATTTGTTCAAGCAAATTAGGAAATGGCTTTGCTTATTGATATTACTGTAATTATTGTACGTGACATCCGCTCAGGCCTTACTTATTGGCTTAAAGAAATACATAATTAACAGTTTATGGCACAAGATGCTGAAAACTTGTAGAGCCAACCAAACAGAATTCAAGAATTCATGCAGAATTTTGGAAAGAACATGTCCTGTGTGAATTTATATGTGCATGTTTTTCTGTGTTAACCATGGAAAGCAACAAAAGCAGCCAATCACATTCACAGTGTATCCGCAGACTTCATGGTTAGGATATTAGTGAGTTTACATGCGTTAAGTCTCTTACTTTGAAGGTGATAATGATGACAATGGCGGTACTCTTTTTTCTTCTTCTTTGTTATTTTGTCTATTGGCCGTTCACTCTGGGCCAAATTTAAATGGCAAAACCACAAAAAATACATATTTTCATATTTGATATTTGAATATGGTATTCAAATGATTTTATTGCTCATTTTAATATAGCTAGCTATATTATAGCAATCCATTTAAAATATTGAATGAATTATAAAAAAATTTAAAAAAGGTTTCAATGAATGCTTAAATGACTCTCTCATAAATACTTTACTTGTTTCATTGCTGGATGAATCAGCATTTTTTGAACAAATCTCTTGATTGAATGATTCAATGACATATAGCCCTAGATTTTTTAACAGTCGCAATGTCTGGTGGCGTAAAATCAATACAATCGTTGAAGCCCCTTGCTACTTTCAAAGGGTGATTTACTCTATTTTGATAGCTACCGTAGGCATCAATGTATATATCAGAACGATAAACGTTGTAAATATAAATGAAAAATGAATCATCGTCATTTAGGAATAAGATTGTGTGGGTGTTTGAATTGAGATCACAATCTTTTAATGATTAATCGTGCAGATTGATTAGATAGATGGATGGATGGATGGATGGATGGATGGATAGATAGATAGATAGATAGATAGATAGATAGATAGATAGATAGATAGATAGATAGATAGATAGATGCAGTCTATTTAAAATGTTGAATTAATTATTTAAAAAAAAAGTTTTTATGAATGCTTCAATGAGTTTTTAATGTTATTTTTAGTATTATTCTTTTTTATTATTTTCATATTTATTTGTATAATGTATTTTGTAAAGTCAGGCTGTGTCTGTACATGTGTCCCAGGGAGAGACATGGGATGAGCTATATTTGGTATAGGAATGTGCATACATGTAACATATGTTTCCACTGATGCATACAGTACCATAAGTATTCTGTTGATCTATTTGTTCTGTGATGTGCTGTCGACTGATGTACAGTATTCCTGATATAGGAAGCACATGTGTAAGCATGAAGTATACATACTATTTTAAACATAGGACGCATGTTTCTCTACCTTCTAAGGAAATCTCTTCCTAGTGAGTTCCTCTGTTAGCAGTATATAACATCCAATTTGAGTGTACTACCCCAGACAAGACCAAGACCAAGATGACAACGTGAGAGAGGCAGATAGAGGGAGAGGGAGGATGGAGAAGGGAGAGGGTAGAGGAATGGAGAAACACATACAGCTGGCATAAGACAATAACTTTTCAATGTCTCTACTATGTCTGACATACACTCACCTAAAGGATTATTAGGAACACCTGTTCAATTTCTCATTAATGCAATTATCTAATCAACCAATCACATGGCAGTTGCTTCAATGCTTTTAGGGGTGTGGTCCTGGTCAAGACAATCTCCTGAACTCCAAACTGAATGTCAGAATGGGAAAGAAAGGTGATTTAAGCAATTTTGAGCGTGGCATGGTTGTTGGTGCCAGACGGGCCGGTCTGAGTATTTCACAATCTGCTCAGTTACTGGGATTTTCACGCACAACCATTTCTAGAGTTTACAAAGAATGGTGTGAAAAGGGAAAAACATCCAGTATGCGGCAGTCCTGTGGGCGAAAATGCCTTGTTGATGCTAGAGGTCAGAGGAGAATGGGCCGACTGATTCAAGCTGATAGAAGAGCAACTTTGACTGAAATAACCACTCGTTACAACCGAGGTATGCAGCAAAGCATTTGTGAAGCCACAACACGCACAACCTTGAGGCGGATGGGCTACAACAGCAGAAGACCCCACCGGGTACCACTCATCTCCACTACAAATAGGAAAAAGAGGCTACAATTTGCACGAGCTCACCAAAATTGGACAGTTGAAGACTGGAAAAATGTTGCCTGGTCTGATGAGTCTCGATTTCTGTTGAGACATTCAGATGGTAGAGTCAGAATTTGGCGTAAACAGAATGAGAACATGGATCCATCATGCCTTGTTACCACTGTGCAGGCTGGTGGTGGTGGTGTAATGGTGTGGGGGATGTTTTCTTGGCACACTTTAGGCCCCTTAGTGCCAATTGGGCATCGTTTAAATGCCACGGCCTACCTGAGCATTGTTTCTGACCATGTCCATCCCTTTATGACCACCATGTACCCATCCTCTGATGGCTACTTCCAGCAGGATAATGCACCATGTCACAAAGCTCGAATCATTTCAAATTGGTTTCTTGAACATGACAATGAGTTCACTGTACTAAAATGGCCCCCACAGTCACCAGATTTCAACCCAATCGAGCATCTTTGGGATGTGGTGGAATGGGAGCTTCGTGCCCTGGATGTGCATCCCACAAATCTCCATCAACTGCAAGATGCTATCCTATCAATATGGGCCAACATTTCTAAAGAATGCTTTCAGCACCTTGTTGAATCAATGCCACGTAGAATTAAGGCAGTTCTGAAGGCGAAAGGGGGTCAAACACAGTATTAGTATGGTGTTCCTAATAATCCTTTAGGTGAGTGTATAAAAATAATAAATAAGAGATCTCGTGGCAATTGACTGGTATCCGGTCCTGTTATTTAACGGGGACAAAGCTTAATTTTGAAATCAACAGTGATTTAGTTACTCTATTTTGTTAGCTACCGTATTTTGTAATAACGTATCAATGTTTATATCTGAACGATAAACTTTATAAATATAAATGAAAAATGAATTGTTGTCATTTAGGAATAAGATTGCGTGGGTGTTTGAATTAAGATCACAATCTTTTAACGATTAATTGTGCAGCTTGATTAGATAGATAGATAGACAGATGCAGTCTATTTAAAATGTTGAATGATTTATTTAAAAAAAAAAAAAAGTTTCAATGAATGCTTCAATAACTCTGTCATCAATACTTTAATTGTTTCATTACTGGATAAATAATTTGTTTAACAAATCTCTTGAATGAATGATTCAATGACATAAAATCGATACAGTCGTTGAAGCCCCATGCTACTTTCAAAAGGTGATTTAGCTACTCTATTTTGTCAGCTACCATATTTTGTAATAACGTATCAATGTTTATATCCAAATGATAAACTTTATAAATATAAATTAAAAATGAATCGTTGTCATTTAGGAATAAGATTGATAGATAGAGTATACACACAGATGTGCAGGAATATGCTATGCATATGTGCACACATTGTATGCTTTTGCAGTTTCACACTAATGAACATGTAATGACTTGCACGTGAAAACTGAGATGCAGTGTCATCTACCAGGTGTCATGGTGCAGACGAGACAGGAGATCACATACGTCTGTTTGTCTGCTTAGAGTTTCACTGTGTGCTTGAGTGTCTGTATATTTGAATGTGTTTACCATACCATACAGACATGGTTAAGACACCTTCTGCTATCAAAATCTTTGCAGGCTATAGTTTAAAATGACATTAGTAAGAATCCCTCTATACTGTGAAAACTGCTGACAGTTTTATACAGCAAATGCTCATTTGGAATCATTCTTGTTGCAGATTCTCCCATAACCATAGCAATTTTGAAGAAAGTGGATGTTAAATGAAAGTGCAGAGCTTAATAAAGTGTGAAATGTGTTTAATTGTCTTTGAAGGAAAACCTAAACCTTCATTAAATCTTTAAGGAGGCTCTTCTTGTGACAGCAGCGTTAGGTGTCATGTGTCCCAATAAGTGAGAGTGCATCAAACAGTTTAAATGGATGTGGCGTACCGTCCTGCGGGTCATCCAGAATACTTTTTGATTGTTCCTTTAAACATTGATGGAATTTAAATCTGCTCTTCTGAGAGGCTAGATTTGTTTTACTTCATGTAAGTTCTCAGATCATTTTAATATTGAGCTATTTTTGTGCTTTGTGTTAATTCCTTTGTCTTAAATAGATTTTTTTCCTCTCTCTCTCTAAAAGATTTAAACATAACTCAAATCGACCAGACAACTGTTCCAGCTCATTTTATATACTAATATCTATCGCACAGGTGAGGTCATGTGGTGTTGCTATGGCAATAGGGAGTCAGTTACTCGAGAGCAGCTGCACACCTGTGCAGTAATTTGTTAGATCACAGGTGCAAAGGAAATAATTCAGAGACTAATAGAGGATCAGAAGGGCAGCAAAATGCCAAAGAAAAGTGATACAGCAAGACAACTGGAAGATGGTGAGTTGTTCTTTTTATTTAAATGTAGCATAATTTAATAGTTACATTAACCCTAATAACCATAATGACCATTGTTTTAGTGATAAGGTGTCATCCTTTGACATTGTGTGCTTAGGGAGCTACTCATGCATTTTTTTTTCTTTGGTAGTGGGAATAGATATTGATGGTGAAGTGGAGAGTGCTGAAGGTAAGAAAAAAGATTACAATTGTTTTCTTTTTCTTTTTTATTGGTGGTGGTGTAGAAGGCAAACATCAATATTTCTGGGTTACACTTTTTAATGTGTCCCTGTTACAGTGTAATTAAACATTTAAGTACTGAGTAATATTAATTAACTACATGTACTTACGGGTTAGGATAGGATTAGGGTTTGGTTTAGGGTTAGTTGCATGTAATTATGCCTAATTTATAGTTATTACTATAGTAAATGCATGTAATGTGTATCAAGGACACGTTAAAATAAAGTGTTACCTATTTCTGCTGCTTATAACCTAGAAAACACTCAGCAACTAAATCTCTACATAGTGACAGCAAGTTTTGAAGATGCAACCTCACTCGCCCCAACCCTCCCCCCACCCCCCAGAATTTGTAACAACCTGTGTTTATCTTTGTTACTCAGCAAGAATGTCTTGTTTTTATGCATTTTCATGACAATACAATTGTGCTCTCTTTTTCTCAGAGGACAAAAGAGCAAAAGGTAAGGGTGCTAAAAAATCAGCAGCCGGTAAACGGGGCAAAGCAGCCGCCAGTGAGGATGGTGAGGATGAAGATGAGGATGATGAACCCCCCAGAAGTCGTCGAGCGGCCAATAAAAAGAAAGCGGCACAGGCTAATGAGGAAGACAGCGATGATGATATTCCACAGAGGAGGTGTGCCGGGAACAGGAGAAGAGGAAAAGTGCGAGAGAGTGGGGGAGATGGGGGAAAGTCCGGCAGAAAAAACAAGAGAGGTGGGAACAAAAAGGGGAAAGGAAAAGACAATGACAGCGACAAAGATGAAAAGAAGAAAAAGAACAGTAGGTATGCTGACACAAGTGGTAACGAGTACTGGATAATTAAATGATAATTAGTTAACTTAACTGCTCACGACACCTACAGCAAGAGATCACTGAATATAAGACACAACTCTCCTGGAACTCCAATTAGATAAGCTAACTTAATGGGTTTTTTTCTTTCTCTCTTTTACAGTCCATCCCCAAATATTTATTGAAATGGTTCTAGGTTTTTAAGGTGTAATTTACATGCCATATTATCGTAAGTGGTTAGTTTTGTTAGAAAATATATGGTCAACTATCCGAGCCTCTCCCTATAACCGCGACAGTATCATTTTAACTATTCAAAGCCATTGCATTTTTAATACTATGTCTCCCCATACGCTCTAGACACACACTTGTACTGGTTAGAGCTCATGCATTAATCTCCATTTTAAAAGCTTAGACTTCTAACTATATATGCTCGATATTAGGGTTAGTCTTAGGGGTACAAAACAAATCAAATCTATATGTTTGTCTAGTTTTTTTATCAACATTTCTAAATAAATATATCTTGCACTTTATTTTAATGTGTCCTTGATACAGTGTAATTACACAAATAAGTACAAAAAAATGTCATTATAGTTACACTTTATTTTAATTTGAGCTTGTTACAGTGTAATTATACAATTAAGTATGCAGTAATATTAATTAACAACATGTACTTACTATATGTTAATTGCTTATAATTAAGCATAATTTAATGTTATTATTATTGTAAAAAACATATTAAAATAAAGGGTTACCAATCGATCCTATCTATACACTGTAAAAAATAAATTGTTGAGCTAACTTATAATAAAACAACTTATCGCATTCGACTCTTTAAATTATCTCAACTAATCTACTCCAGTTAAAATTAACTTAAATACTTTTCTTCATCTAATGAGTACCAGGTAGTCTTTTGAACTTAAAACTTCTTGTCAAGGCAACTAAAAAAAAACAAGTTGATCCAACTTGAAAAAATAAGGCAACCCATCGCACTCAATTTTTTAAGTTAACTCAAATAATTTTCTCTAGATAAAGTCAACTTAAAAACCTTTGTTCAGCTAATGAGTACCAGGTAGACTTTTTAACTTAAAACTTCTTATCAAGGCAACTAAACAATGTTTAGCAATGCATGCAACTACAATCCTTGTGTTTTCATCTCCATGTTTGATTTTCAAAGTTAACTACACAACATGAACATTATTTGCTTCTTAAAACTAGAGGCACACAGTTTACCTATTTCACTCGGGCAAGTAAGTCACAATGGGAAACACATATAACACACCTCAACACGTCTCATGTCAACACAAATCTCAAACATGGTGATGATCAACAATTGTAATTCATAAAAATATGAACTCTGAACCATATGACAGCTAAATAACAGTGACAACAACAGCAGCAGCATATATCAAGCCTGTTAATGCAAAGCAATAATAATATTTATACAATAGTTGCCACAGATTTTTTTCAAGCTGCAAAGCATGCTGGGAACTGGCACAATGAAGGTAAAAATGTTTGTTCAGATAACTCACTTTGTAAAGTTGGGACAAGTTTTGGACAAATACTTGAGAATCTCAGTTTTATTCAGGCAAAAAAAAAAAAAAAACTTCTGTTAGTAACATTTTCTTCTAACAAATGTAAAAATAGTTTGAACAAAAATAATTTTGGATGAGTCGGTATATTATCTTGAGTGAACTTAACAAGAATGCTCGAAACACGTTGCTAACAAAAGTTTTTTTGTTGGCCTTACTTAGATTCTCAAGCATTTGTCCAAAACTTGTTCAAATGTTGTCCCAAAATTTTACAAATTGAGTTATCTGAACAAACATTTTTACGTTCAACAATGTTGTGCCAGTTCCCAGCATGCAGCTTGAAAAATGTATGTCTAAAAATACGATTTATGTATTTGAATTGCATATACATTTTCCATTCATTTGGATTACATAGTTTTAACATAAACAAATTAATAAACTGAATTTGATTCATACATAAATGGAACAGGTAAGATTTATGTAATTGTTTAATAAACTTAATGTGATCAATATTTGTCATTCATACATAAATGAAACGGATAAGATTTATGTAATAGTACACGGAAAAATGCCCACGTTAAATTAACACCTAGTGTTCATGTGTGTGCTCACTACTGAGTTAAAGTACCATTGAAGCAGTGTTGATGTTAATGAGATAATTAAGTGATGATTGACCTTTAGTTATAAACACCTGATGAAAATGAGCAGAATCACTGAAGGAAAGAGAAACACAAGAACTACAACTGACTTCAGCCAGAGCCTTAGATGAAATCAATTGAAGAGAAAAGACATTAAATCTCTCAAGATCTCAGCAGATGAGGATTAAACAACTCCACAAACATCATAACCAGCTTCACTGATTACTAACCAGATTTACTTTATTTCTGTCATTTTTGTTTTAATGAAAATAATAGTTTTGTTTGAAGTCACCATGATGGAGATCAGTGTTTGCTTTAGTTGGGCTCTTGACCCTTGACTCTTTAACATTAGTTTTTCTCTGGAGGCTGTAACTGTGTGTTTAGAAAATATGATCAGGCGATGTTGGCTAATTATTGATGATGATGTCATCAAGTAGTAGTTGACTCACTGATCTTCTTCAGTCTAATGCTCTGGTTAGAGAGATTATGTGGTATCAACTTTGCATTTTTCATAGTAGTTTCCATGTGATTTTACAGCACGAGAGCTAGCAGTGTTGTGGTAATAGAGTAACATACTGGATTTTAAATCATCTAGTGCGATTTCAGCATTACTTAGACACACAGACATCAAGAATCAGTGTATGAATCTCAACAATGGTGACATGCTTCATGCTGCAGTACATGCTTGGTACCACCAATCAAAACTCCCCCGTTGGTCCCAGCATGCATTGCGGCATGAATAAATTATGCGTCTGAATACTGTGACTAAATTGTCTTTGGTTCTTACTATTTGCTTTTACTTTTGCCGTTTTTGTTTGACATTTTAGTAGCTTGTTTTATGTTCAGAGTTGATCTGTTTATCTGAATATTTTTCATTGTCACCATTGTTGAGATTCATTGAGACATTGATTCTTGATGTCTGTGTGTGTCTAAGTGATGCTGTAGATGAAACCATATATGCACTATCTTTTTTTAATTTTGCATATTATTTAATTACCAAATAGTGCTTAATCTCATGCTGTAGAATCACATGGCTACTATTATAAATAATAATTAAAAAAAATACTAATACATTATCTAACTAGAGCGTTAGACTCTGAATGAGATCAGTGATTTAGGCCACAACAATATTATGTCATCATCAATACAAAGCCAACATTACCTGAACGTATTTTATATTAGTTTTGCTTGTCATACCAAATGTGCTTCATAAACATAGATATAGCAGTCAGAGAAAAATTAAGGCTACAAAGTCAAGGGTCAAGAGCTCAACTAAAGCAAACACTGATCTCCATCATGGTGACAAAACACAACTATTATTTTCATTAAAACAGAAATAAGTGAAGCTGGTAATGTTGAAGTCAGTTGTAGTTCTTGTGTTTCTCTTTCCTTCAGCGATTCTGTTCATTATCATCAGGTGTTCATCACTAATGGTCAATCATCACTTAATTATCTCATTAACATCAACACTTATATTTAATATAATTATATTTTAAAAATGTATTATTGCTTTGCATCAAACATCTTGATTTATGCTGCTGCTTTTTTGTTGTCACTGTTATTTAGCTGTCATTTGGTTCATATTTTTACTGAATTGATCATCGCCATGTTTGAGATTTGTGTTGACATGAGACGTGTGTTGAGTTGTTGTACACTGTGTGTCTCTAGTTTTAAGAGGCAAATGATGTTCATGTTGTGTAGTTAACTTTGAAAATCAAACATGGAGATGAAAACATAAGGCTTGTAGCTGCGTGCATTGCTAAACATTGTTTAGTTGCCTTACAAGAAGTTTTACGTTAAAAAGACTACCTGGTACTCATTAGCTGAACAAAATTAAATTGACTTTAATTGGAGTGAATTAGTTGAGCTAACTTAAAAAGTTGAGTGTGATAGGTTGCCTTATTTTTTCAAGTTGGCTCAACTTGTTTTTGTTATCAAGTGTATTGTCTTGACAAGAAGTTTTAAGTTCAAAAGGCTACCTGGTACTCATTAGATAAAAGTTTTTAAGTTGATTTTAACTGGAGTGGATTAGTTGAGTTGACTTAAAAAGTTGAATGCGATAAGTTGCCTTGTTTTTTTAAGTTAGCTCAACTTTATTTTTTTAAAGTGTACAATTCATATCCTTATAAAATCAATCTTTAAAATGTAATTTTTTTTGTTTTAAGCCTTAAGGCTGGAATACACTACACAACTTTTAAGAACACTAGGCATCATACACTTGCTGACTTAAATGGTTACAGATGGAAAAACATCATACACTAAAAAACTGAATCCAGACTTTTAGCACAACAAACGACTAGTGTTGAAAACGTGGCCAAAAATCTGTAGACAGGTTGTGTGTTCCAGCCTTAAATGACCATGAACAACATTAAGTGAAGTTTATGCAAGACAAAACAATTAATTATTATTTATGTTATCTATGTCTTAGTGGTGATGATTCCAAATCAGATGAAGAGGATGAGTCTATGTCTGAAGGAGAAATGGCCAAACTGATGGAGGAGGTGGAGGAGAAGAAGAAACTGATAGCAAACATCAGAAACAAGCCCTGGCGGATGAAAAGACGACTTAAAGTTCTCAAGTACTGAGAAATCTTAAATGTAATGCAAAAAAATGTTAAAACGAATCAATAAGCTTCAAGACACCCCATTAGGCCGTGACTAAATTCACAGTACAGCAAGGGCTTATGTGCCTTGTTGTTTTTAATAAAACAATTAATCTAAAATAAAAGTATTAAGGACACATTTTTATGAAAACATTATTGTATTAATAACCCTCTGGTGCTGCTTGCATGGCGGACTGATTTTTTTATTTCAATTAAATTAATGTACTATACTTTTATACAATTTGATAATGTTTTTTTTTATTTAATATTCTGTATTTTTAGGGCATTTTATGGTACAAAATTATATTTATGGAACAGTTATGATCCACTGATTACCTGTTTTTGAGCATAGACCTGAAAAATATATTTTCCAAAACATGTCACTCTAAAACTAAAACTATGAGAAAATCAAAGCCATAAATCTAAACAAGCTGTGCTCAAAATTTGAAGTTGATATCTCAAGAAATTAGATATCAGTAAGGTTTTGTTTGGGCGCAGTACCAAATGTTTCCACTAGATGAAATTCATCTCCCATTAATTTCCAATAATTTTTGACCACAAGGAGTACAAGTTTTTTTCAGGACCATTTAATCTTTTCAAATCATGTACATGATTTTTGTGTGTGTATACATAGCAAGTGCCAAAACCTTTACCCAGTTTCGTACTATTCAGATAAAGTTAAAAAAAAATTAAAATCCAAAACGTAAATTCTTTTGGTAAAAAATGGTTGAACAGCACCAGAGAGTTGACTTGTTCCATTAAACTATTTCACGACCAGTGTTGGGTAAGTTACTCTAAAAAAGTAATTAATTACTAGTTACTAATTACATCTTCAATAGTGTAATTAGATTACTGTACAAATTTCTCTCTCCAAAAAGTATTTAATTACGAATTATTTTCTAAATCCTATATCAACCTCGACTAGTTAAGTGATTCAAGGATAGAAACGGCTCTTTTAACTCATTCAAATACATAATATAAAACTACATCAATTATTCTTATTAACTGACCAAAGAATTACAAATGTGAGAAGGATACATAAAAACATGCATTTTAAAGTTAGACTTTCCACTATTGTATTATATATATAATTGTTCTACAGTCTACACAGTATTTAGTTCATTTACATGTGAAGTAACTGTAATTAAATTACAAAAAAAATAAGAGTAATCCCTTACTTTACTTGTTCAAGGGAAAAGTAATTAAATTACAGTAACTAATTACTTAGTAACTAGTTACACCCAACACTGCTCACGACCAATTACGTATTTTATGAGATGGCTAATTCGTGCAAATTTGTGTGACCTCACTCATACAATTTGTCTAAATGCCCAGTGACGGGTAGGTTTAGGGGCGGGGTTAGGGGTAGGTCTTTCGTATGAATTCATATGAATTGGGCAACTTGTAAAATACATACGATTTAGCAAAAATCATACAAATTCGTACGAGTGAGTTCGTACGCATTCGTTCGATTTAGCCACCTTGTAAAATACGTACGAATTGCTGTGAGATCGGGTTACATTTTTCCACTAACAGACAGTCCCTGGTGTAACTTAAAGGGATACTCCCCAAAAAGAAAGAAAGAAAGAAAGAAAGAAAGAAAAATAAATAAATAAACTCCAAAGAATGAAAATTCTGTCATCATGTACTAACCCTCATGGGGTTCCAAACACAAAAGAGGTTATTTTAAAGAATGTTGGGAACCAAACAACCATATATATATATAATCTCATATATCTCAAAATATCTTCTTTTATGTTCCCCAGAAGAAAGAAAGTCATAAAATGATGGAATTTTCATTTTGGGGTGGAGTATCTCTTTAAGTTTAGTAGTTTAAGTGGGTTTAATTCTTAATTCTTTAATAGGCCTTGACATGATTGATACAGTTATCCAGATAAGTATCAGAGTTATGTTATGTTTTAGAGTTATGTTATGTTTCATTATGTTTTTTTTTCATGTTCCTGTGTTTTCTGTGCAATATTAGTTTCTACAGTTACTAAGTTTTCCTTGGCTCATTGGTGTCCGAGAGCGGCCCCTATACCCTCATAACTCCACTTGAAGGAGTGAAGGAAAATGAGTGAGTGAATTCAGACACATATTGCGCCGGAAGTTCTCCAGGAATTCATTTGGTATGACCATCACATTACGACCATGCAATATGGGTATTCTCTAGCAGTTGAGTGAACATCAGTTATACACTCATTACTGCGGGGCATAATGGGATTGAATGAGTACACTTGATAACAATCCACATTGGTTTCAGATACCACTATAAATGGCTGTCTCCTTAAACAGTGCCCTATTTAAGGGTATAGGGGGGCGATTTCAGACACACTCCTTGTTTGTTGCCTTGATTACTGATTTCGTTCACCTGTGTTCCCTTGTTAATCCTGTGTACAAGTACTCCTTGTTTTGTTCATTCCTTTGTCAGATCTTGTTTCAGATTATGTGGTTGGCATTTTCTCCTATGTATCTCCTGGGTGTTTGTTATCTAATTAAAGTTTTTTACTTTGTGGAACTCCTTCATCGTGCGATTTCTGAGAACCACCGTTCCACCGTTCCACCGTTCCGTTACATTTACACTGTGGCCATTTTCAGTAATAAGTAAAGTTTTTAATCTCCCATTCCATTCCCATGTTCTCCTTGTATCCACAGAGAGGCTCAGCAGTTTGTGGATAAATTTGAAGGTGCTTTGGGCAAGGGGAAAGGCAGGAAGCTGTATGCCTACAAAGTGATGATGATGAAGGTAGGAATATGAAAATCGTCACTTTATGCATCACTATTACTGTTGCTGAAAATAAAACATTCCTATTTTAAGAGAGATCAGACCAGAATGTTATATAGAGACTTTGGAGGAGACTTTTTTTCACTAGAGCCAGTAAGCAACAACCTAGCAATGCCCCAGTAACCACCCAGAACTCCCTATCAACAACATAGCAATGGGTTGAAACACAACTTGAATACCTTGGCAACCACAATACAAAACCCTAGCTTTACGATGGCAATAGTTAAACTCCAATAACCTTTTCTTGGAAAACGTAAAAATCTAGTTACATGCAGCCTCCTAACCTTCCCTGTTTGCTTTGTGCCTCATCATACAGAAATGGATAAAGTTTCAAAGAGATTTTGAAAATTTTAGGACGTCGTGCATCCCATGGGAGCGGAAAATAAAGGAAGTTGAGAGTAAGTACTAATTATTCCCATACATGTTATATACAGGAATGGTGCAATGTGTGTCATTTCAGCTTTCTTACTGATGATAGAAAATATTTGACCTGTACTGAATTAGAAATTGAGCCATATTCATTTATTTGAATGTTTCTTGCAAGTAAAAAATTAAGAGGTTCTCAACTGAAAGTTCCTAATTCTGAGCCTTGGCGATGTTTCATCCATTTGCAGGTCACTTTGGCTCCTCAGTTGCTTCATACTTTATTTTCCTCCGTTGGATGTACGGTATGAACTTGGTCCTCTTTGGCTTGACTTTTGGCCTGGTTGTGATACCAGAGGTCAGTGTATTATCAATTATGTTGTGCTTTACCTACATAAGAAATAAAATTATACTTTTTTGCTTTAAATTTGGCTTAAGAGATCAATAAAGTATCTTTGTAATATTTCTATCTATAAAAATGGCTTCTGCCCTTCACAAATGATTTAAACATTTGGAATTATCCACAAGGTTCTCATGGGACTTCCATATGGGTCCATTCCTCGGAAAACTGTGCCGAGAGCAGAGCAAGACACCGCTATGGACTATTCTGTTCTCACGGATTTTAATGTAAGATCATGATACATGTATACAATGGGGTCCGAAATTTTGAGACCACTAGTGAAAACATGTCTATTTTGCAATTTTCAGCAAACATTTTGAGTGAAAGTTGAATTGAAAAATAAAACTGAAATTGAGAACACTAGTATTTTATGTTGCTCTTTTGACAGCAGCAGCATGAACTCCACAAGTTCATGTAAAAACCTAATGATCATGTTCTCCAGCATGATTTGAAAATTAATATCTTGTGCTATACAATGGAAGCAAAAGCATCTGTACAAATCAGTTCATATGATCAATACCACAAAAATTAACTTATTTTATCAGTGACGCAGAAATAGTGTGGAATCTGAAACGTTTCATTTATTTTGCATCATTTTTAATTTTCTGTTTGTTTACAGGTTTAAATTAGATTTTAAACCCTCAGATTTTTGACCCCCCGTAGATATTTTCTTTGAAAACTGTGTCCTGTAATTATAGAGTTTACACATTTCTTATTACCATAATATAAATGTATGGTTATCAATAATGCTTTTCGATGCCTTCTCTTTGACAGGGTTACTGCAAGTACTCAGTACTTTTCTATGGCTACTATAATAACCAGAGAACCATTGGCTTCCTGAAGTTTCGTCTCCCTCTGTCCTACCTCATGGTGGGCATTGGGACCTTCGGGTATAGCCTCATGGTTGTGATCCGAACGTGAGTCCCTCTTTCATTCATTGCTAGATGTTGTAGCAATGACATGAAATGTTCTTGAGAAGTACATCTGACTGTGAATGTGTATGCCTATACAAAAAAAAAAAAAATAGTTATTAGTTCTTCATGGATGACAAAAGGTTGTACAGAATCTAGTGTCTATTATCTAAAATGGTTAAAAAGATTGTTTTCAGATTAGACACTAATGCAGAAAAAAAAACAATAAACCCTCCAATTTAAAGGTGAAGTGTTTATTTATTTATTTTTTTTATAAAGTTAACACTCCTACAATCACTCCTACTAATTATTTCCCCAAACACTCAAGCGGTGCTTCCAGTGTCATACACTTTCAGCTAATTTTGCTGTACAAAAACAGTCTGTTATGCTGCTTGATACTGCAAACTTCTGTTTGTTATCAGATTTATTATGGTATTCATAAACACACTGTTTTGTAGCACAGATAGTTTTAACATTTACTGCACTTTGCCATTCTTAGTTATTTACCTGTAACAACTAATGAATCGGAAACCTTGCATATTCACAGAAAATGGCTGCAAAAATTTCAGTTTTGATTGAATGATTGTAATTTCTGAATTTTCAGAATGTTTATATGCATATCTAAAATCTGCTTTACATGTGCATTTTACACATGCATTTGTAACAAAAATTCTGCAGATGCAAAGATTGACATTTAGCGTTACTATAAAAGGGAGAAGCTTGAGTTTTGTCAAAAGAAATATGCAAGCATGACTCCACGTCAGTAACAACAATAAGGTAATTGTGAGATAAAAAAAGATGCAATTATGAATAGTAGCAATTTTAAGATATAAAGTTGAAAGTATGAGAAATAGTCAAAATTGTGTGATATAAATTTGCAATTAGAGGAAATATAGTCAGTATTGTTAGCAATAAAGTCACAATTATGACATATGCATTGTGAGATATAAAATTGGAATTATAAGAAATAGAGGTGTATTTGTGAGATATAAATTCAGCTGCACAAATTAAGGGTGCAATTATGAGCAAAAAGTTGTGACAAAAAGTTGCAATTGAGAAACTTTTTAGCTAGCTTTTTATGAACTGGTAGCTTTATGAACTGACTGAAATGAATGGAAATCTTCCCTTCCTTCCACTCAAATTAAGCAACGGTACCATTTTTATTGATCCTTTCATGTATTGTAATATTTTTGGCAGTCAACCCTCTGGAAGACAAATTTAACATAAAAAACTTCACCTTTAAATACAAAACATTTTCTCCAGTTAGCCTAACAGAAAGTTCACGACACAGTATCATTGTATGAGTGTTACCAACACGATTGTTGTTGTTTTGACTGCAATTGGAAATTGCGCTTCTGTTATCCTGCCGGCGAGATTGGATTCTCTACAAGTATTGAATAAAGTCCACTCTCGCTGTTAGGATGGCTAAAAACGCAGATGTGGGGGGAGGGGACGGAGAAGACAATGAGTTCACCTTTGCCTGGAAGATGTTCACCAGCTGGGATTATCTTATTGGGAACGCTGAGACAGCCGACAATAAATACGCCTCCATCACCACCAGCTTCAAAGTATGTGCTTTTGTGTATATGTGGAAGTGCTTGGGTAGGTGTTGATGTGTGTGTGCCGACCACTGCATTTTTTTGTTTAACGATTTGGTTGTCCTTTCAAAGATCTGAGGAGGTCAACTCTCTGTAAGACCAAATAGTCTGGCCAGATCAAGTGATATATAAATGTCCCTACATGCTCTGTAGCTCCAAAACGGTCATTCATGAGATTTTCTCAGTTTGGAACCTCTAATGTGTTCTGCAGGAGTCCATTGTGGATGAGCAGGAGAACCAAAAGGATGAGAACATTCATCTGAGGAGATTCTTACGTGTCCTAGCCAACTTTCTCATTACCTGTACACTGGGTGGAAGTGGCTATCTCATCTACTTTGTGGTCAAACGATCCCAAGAGTTTGCAAACATGGACAACCTCTCATGGTACGAGAAGAATGAGGTAAATATAAGCACAAGACCACATTCAATATCTTGTCTTAAGTACACTAACAAGATACAGGGGTTGGTCAATGAAATTGAAACACTGGCCAATGTAGTATTGGAGGTTTCACACCTATATATATGTGCGACCTGGTGGCCAATCTTTTACATTCTATCAGAGTGTGAAGGTTGAATTAGCAGAATAAATAGCACAGTTGTAAGTCATATATTGCAATCCACAACATAATGGGGGACATATCAGAGTTCAAAAGAGGACAAATTGTTGGTGCACGTCTTGCTGGCTCATCTGTGACCAAGACCAGCAAGTCTTTGTGGTGTCCTGAGAGCTATGGTATCCAGGTATAATGTTGGCATACCACCACGTAGGATGAACCACATCCAACAGGAGTAACTGTTGATGTAAGAGGAAGCTGTCTGAAAGGGATGTCCAAGTACTAACCTGGATTATATCCAAAAAACATAAAACCACAGCTGCCCAATTGCGAAATGAAATGTGCACCTCGATTCTCCTGTTTGCACCAAAACTGTTCGACGGGACTGTTGAGTCAATATTCATGGTTGGGCTGCCAAATCTTTGATCACTCGTGCCAATGCCAAATGTCGGTTTCAATGGTGCCAACAGTGCAAATCTTGTGCTGTGGACAATGTGAAACATGTATTGTTCTTTTATGAGTCCACCTTCACTGTCTTTCCCACATCCTTGAGAGTTACGTGTGGAGAATCCCCAAAGAGGCTTAACGCCCGGACTGTTGCGTGCCCAGAGTGAAGCACAGGGGTGATTCAGTGATGGTTTGGGTTGCGATATTATGCCATTGCCTACTGTGCTTGATGGGCACGTCACTGCCAAGGACTGCCAAACCATTTTGGAGGACCATGTGCACCTAATGGTTCAAACATTGTGCACCAATACACACAGCAAGACTTGTGACAGAATAATTTGAAGAACATGAAAGTGAAGTTGAACATCTCCCACAGCCTGCACAGTCACCCGGTCCCATTCAGTCGGTCACTTGGAGTGACGGCACTGCAGCGGGGTTGATTTTCTCTCTTTTTCTATTTTGTTTTATTGAGCAAAAACAAAAGGCTGTTCTCACAGCTGGTTCGGTGTGCTGTTAAGAGCGCTGAAAAGCCATTTTCACGGCTGGTAAGAGATCGCCTTCTATGAGAGAGAGAGCGGGCATGACAGGCTGCACATTTCCCTGTCTGTGTCGCCGCGACTATTCCCCTGTGTGCTTCAGCACCACGGAGTGCAGTTTCCCTAGAAGAGCTACACAGATAGAGCTTGCGTCTTTTTAAAGATGACATTCTATCTGTGTGTTTCTGGTTGCGGTTGTTTCCTGTCCTCACTGACGGCCACAAGCACTGTTTCACATGTCTGGGCGTATGCATGCTGAGACGGTGTTCGTGAGTGGTTCACGTTTTCTAATGAGAACATGACCACGTCGGCACGCCGATCGCAACTCTTCTTTCTCCGGGAAGCTTGAGTCCCCTTTGTTGTTGTCCAGCCGCCGCTCGTGTATAAAAGCACAGCCGCGGGTCTGCTCGACACTCTGGGAGACCGCGGAGATCAGCGAGAGCTGCCCACCGGGGAAAGCACCTGTGCCTCATTTATACCCACGCTGAGTGGCATGAGCAGCTGGTGCAATCATTGCATGCCAATGTGCATTGGCTCGTTTAGTTACACTCGAAGTAGATTGGCTCTCGCTAGCGAGATTCCTATTTGCCGGTACTTCGGCGTCTCCGTTCCCTCCTTCAGGGAACGAGTGTTACATACATAACCGAGACGATCTTTGAGCCATTTTGGGGTATTTTGGATCAAGTCCGAAATTTTTTTCTTCCACTAGCATCACATAGAGACCTGGCCACTGTTCTAGAAGAGGAATGGCTCAAAATCCCTCTGGCCACTGTGAAGGACTTGTATCTGTCATTCCCAAGACAAACTGATGCTGTATTGGCCACAAAAGGAGGCCCTACACGATACCAACAAATTACTGTGGTGTAAAACCAGGTGTTTCATTGTCCAACCCCTAGATGATGTAATAACAATAAAATTTGTATCTCAGATGGAGATCATCATGTCTCTGCTGGGGCTGGTGGGTCCGATGCTCTTTGAGACTATCGCCGAGCTGGAAGAATACCACCCACGTATCGCTCTCAAGTGGCAGCTGGGGCGTATATTTGCGCTCTTCCTTGGCAACCTCTACACATTTTTGCTTGCTCTGTTCGATGAGGTCAATTCGAAAGTAAGTTTTCTGATGATAAAACTTTTTTTTTATTTCCTGTTCTTACAATATTTTGAGTAGGAGATCAGTGATTTTTAAGTGAACAAAACCATTTTTGCTTCAAGCTTGAAGAGGAGGATTCTATAAAAAATGCCAGCCTTTGGTACATTAAGGAGTATTATGCCAACTTTTCGGCCAACAACCCAAACTACACAGGCACTCCACCTCCTATTGACCCTGCTGATGTCATCAGAGGTCCATGCTGGGAAACTGCAGTGGGATTAGTAAAGTGTCCATCTAATTCCTCAGAAATCATATATAAAATACTGTATATTGTGATTAATTGATGAGACATTCTGATCTAAACATTTATTTGCATATTTCTTGTGGCTTTATATTTGTGGTTGAAATCAAAGCATTTACCTCAAACCATTCCCACCCCAACATTAGGAGTTTGTGAAGCTGACCATATCAGATATACAGGTGACTTATCTGACCATCCTCATCGGTGACTTCCTGAGAGCGCTGATTGTACGTTTCCTGAACTACTGCTGGTGCTGGGATCTGGAGGCTGGCTGGGTGAGTCCAATATATAGGTTCATCACCAGCAACCTAAACTGCCATTTTAGGTTTTGATAACTAACAGCCTTTTTTCATTTTCAGCCTTCCTATGGTGAATTTGACATAAGCGGCAATGTGCTGGGATTGGTATTTAACCAAGGAATGATCTGGTATGAATGAATGCATGCTTGTCATTCAACAGTACATTTTTGCCATATTTCAAAGACAATAGAATTATGAAATTACATAATAAAATATCTACTTATATCTCCTATTTAACTGGGTCAAAAATCACTCTTAAGTTCAACTAAATGCATTTAATACAAATTTAACTATAATAAAATTTATGTTTAACTGTAAATAGCATGCAGTTAAGTGTTTAAAAACACTTAAAACACTTTCAGTCCACACTTAAGTATATTCTTTTAAAGGAACACGCCGACTTTTTGGGACTTTAGCTTATTCACCGTATCCCCCAGAGTTAGATAAGTCCATACATACCATTTTTATCTCTGTGCGTGCCATAACTCTGTCTGACGCACCCACCGCTAGCCTAGCTTAGCACAAAGACTGGAGGTAAACGGCTCCATCTAGCCTACTGCTCAATAAGTGACAAAATAACGCCAACATTTTCCTATTTACATGTTGTTATGTGTATAGTTACATCGTGTACAAAGACCGACGGAAAATTAAAAGTTGCAATTTTCTAGACCGATATGGCTAGGTACTATACTCTCATTCCTGCGTAATAATCCAGGAACTTTGCTGCCATAATATGGGCCATACCATCACAACATGTAAATAGGAAAATGTTGGCATTATTTTGTCACTTATTGAGCAGTAGGCTAGCTGGAGCCGTTTACCTCCAGTCTTTGTGCTAAGCTAGGCTAGCGGTGGGTGCGTCAGACAGAGTTATGGCACGCACGGAGATAAAAATGGTATGTATAAATTTATCTAACTCTGGGGGATACGGTGAATAAGCTAAAGTCCCAAAAAGTCGGCATGTTCCTTTAAGGTATATTATTTTTAATAAATACCTTTTTTTTATGCTGAAGTGTAGGCTACTTTTTTCACAAGGGTTAGCTTAGCTATGCTAGCATCGGACAGTTGGAATCAACTGAAAGCTTGTGCTTTCCGTATTTGTGTGGCAAATTTGTGTATTAAATTAAGATATAAACATAAAGAGAGTTGCTGTAAGTGTAAATTTTCAGTTTAGTTACATACAAGGTTCCATGTAAACCAAGGGTGTCCAATCCTGCTCCTGGAGGGCCACTGTCCTGCAGAGTTCAGCTTCAACTCCAATGAAACACACCTGAACCAGCCAATCAAGGTCTTACTAGGCATACTAGAAATTTCCAGGCAGGTGTTTTGAGGCAAGTTGGAGCTAAACTCTGCAGGACAGTGGCCCACCAGGAGCAGGATTGTACACCCCTGATGTAGACTGCAGGTAGCACACTAGGTTCAAAAATGCTTTGAAGCTTTTCATCTTGGAGAGACAATTTAGACATTTTAATTACCATCAACACTACATTGGACATATCCCAAAACAAGATTTAGCCACATACTCTTTTGTAAGTGTAGATATCAATTTGTTTGTCAGGATGGGGGCATTCTATGCTCCTGGTCTGGTGGGCATCAATGTTCTGCGGCTCCTGAGCTCCATGTACTACCAGTGCTGGGCAGTAATGGCCTGTAACGTCCCACACGAGAGGGTCTTTAAAGCTTCTAAATCCAATAACTTCTACATGGGTCTGTTACTGCTCATCCTCTTTCTGAGTCTCCTGCCTGTGGTTTACACCATCATGTCTTTGCCTCCCTCCTTTGACTGTGGACCCTTCAGGTACACACACACACATACACACACACACACGCGCACACACACACACACACACGTCTGGTTCGCTATCTTTGTGGGGACTCTCCATAGACATAATGGTTTTTATACTGTACAAACTGTATATTATATCCCCTTACACTAACCCTACCCCTTAACCTGCCCATCACAGAAAACGTTATGCATTTTTACATTTTCAAAAAAAAAAACAAAAAAAAAAAACATTTGTATGATTTATAAGCTTGTTTCCTCATGGGGACCTCAATTTAGGTCCCCACGGTGACACGAGTCACGAGTCACAAACACACACACACATTGGGTTTCCATGTTTTATGGGGACATTCCAGACAAACAGTTTTATACTGTAAAATTTTATCCCCATATTCCTAAACCTAACCAATTACAGAAACATTACACACAAACACATACATGCTATAATACCCCAAATAATTTTTTATTATCAAATTTACTCATGCTCATTGTGACATTTCCTGTTACCACAGTGGGAAGGATAAAATGATTGACATTATTATGGAGACCATTGATCTGGATCTACCTGCGTTTATGGGGACGATCTTCGGCTACCTAGCAAACCCCGGACTCATTATAGCAGCAGTGCTTCTCATGGTGTAAGTAAATTATAATACTACATATATATAATAATGACCACATAATACAATAAAAAATCCATACATTTTTATTATTGATTTCTTACAGTCTGGCCATTTACTACCTAAATTCAGTGTCACAGGCCTACCAGAACGCCAACTTGGAGCTAAAAAAGAAAATGCAGATGGTTAGTAGTGTTTATGTTCAGGGATACACAACAATCCATGCTAAGATTTGTTAGATGGCACCAGTTTGTTAAAATGTTTAGCCAGTGTGTGTTTCTAACATTCATTTCTAGGCAAGAGATGAGGAGAAGAACAGAAGGAACAACAAAGACAGCACTAACCAAGTAATGAAGGACCTGGAGGATCTACTTCCCAAAAATTCTCTGGTGCATCATAGCCAGAATAATGCAGGTGTGCATTGCATTGAATGTTATGTTACTGATGATCATACATTAGCATTTAGTACACTTTTAAAGATAAAGGTTCCAAAAGAGGGTTTTTGCAGTGATGCCATAGAAAGAAAAAAAAACATTCTGGTTCCTGAAAGAACCTTTCAGTGAACATTCTTAAAAGAGCCATTTTTCTTAATGTGATGAACATTTTAATAACCTAAAGAACCGTTTGTCAAGGATCTGAGGGAGAGAGGACCCAAACGCAGAATGAACAGTAACAGAATGTATTGATAACAGCTGACAGGCACAAGAAATGTGTGGCGTGAAACAGTCCAACAACAGGGCAGGGCACAAAACACGCAGACAGGTAAGCTGAGGATGACAGCTGAAACCAGCCCCGCCTGACAACAGGCTGGAGAACGGCAGAGGAAGAGGCAGCACTAAATGGATGGTAGTGGCGTAGACCAGGCAAGGGCACAACGAACCAGAGGTTTGACACTTGAGGATTGCAAAGACACTGGTCTAGCAGGCAGAGAAACCAGCGGCTAGGGAAACTCAGGTTGCAGGGCAGGACTGGAACAGAACAACACTCAACACAACAAGGCAAGACTCAAAAACATAACAAAAGACAACACAAAGAGAGACAGCAATATATGTCAAGAGCTAAAAAAAAAGACTGACAATTCTATGACTAGAATAACAAAAGAAAAAGAAGATAATATAAATAAAACTAGAACGAAACTAGTCAGACTAAAATAAAGACAAGAGTATTTCTAGAGATAACTATAGAGAAAAACTAAATACTAAAAAATAAAAAAAAATAAACTGTCTTGAATAGGCTACAGAAAAAACAACAAAAACAAAGGAAAACTAAGAGTAGGATTCTCAAGAGCTGTAGCTAGGACAGAAACACGACTTGAATAATATAAAAACAAACCTATGAAAAAGATACACAAGATCTGTAGCAAATACAAAAACATGACTGGAGTAGAATGACAAACTACAAAACTACAAAAACAAGATGGAAGAGAGCATAGTAAATGGGGAGAAGGACTGCGTTTAACTCCACTTTTAGACATACACTCGCAAACTTTCCTAAGTACAATCTCCACCGCCATTTTGAAGTACATTCAACTTCGTCAAGTGAACAAGGGAAGATTATTTGGACAGACCCTCGATCCCTCGATTTTGACTGAGGGAGGAGCCTACTCAACATGTACACTTCAGGAAGGGTTAGGGTAACCCTAACCCTAAACCATAATGCAACACAATTATGACTTCACAGCAGACTGTGCTTAATTTACCCCCAACCCATACAACTCTAGTGTAGATTATTATATATTATAATTTTTGTTTGTGTATTTTTTTATATTTATTATTTTATGTAAATATATTAATATTTTCATATTTAATGTTTGTTTATATTTAATTTTTGATAAGCTCAAGCATTCATACAAGCCTATAGAATCGTGTGTAACACAAATTCATAAAGGAAAAAAAACAAAAAAAAAAACAAATTAGCTCCATAGCAGATTCCAAGTGATCCATTTAAGCACATTTCAAGGGTTCCGACAGTAGTGGGCACTCATGCAATGTAAGCAATGACGCACGTCCGAGTGAACAAGATGGAGGGAAGTTAGCGAAGGACGGGCTTAAAAAATTGGACTTAACTCTAGTGTAATTCCCTGGCGAAGTACCAGGGAAGTCCCTGAAACAGGTGAGCACAATCAGGTAAAGGAGGACTAGACAGAAGCTAAACAAGGGGGCGTGGTAACAGGAAACAAGGATGCAGGCCCAGGGGAGCACAAGGCCAACGTCACATGGTCAAGCACAAGATAAACATAGAAACATTGAACAAAGACAAGACAGACAGAACTGACAGGGCAGAACCCTGACACTGTTTTCTATTTTGATAAAGAAACTTTTGTGCAATGGAAAGGTTCTATGAATGTTAAAGGTCCAACCATCACCATCATTGCCAGATTGTACCATATTATCAGATAACACTTACTGTTTAATATACTACCGTTCAAAAGCTTTGAAATTCCTTAATGAATACTGAAAATAATGTATTAAGCAGCAACTGTTTTCGCAATAATAGAAATGTTACTTGAGCACCAAATCAGCATATTAGAATCATGTGACACTGAAGACTGGAGTAATGGCAGCAGAAAATGTGAACTGAATTGAAAACAAGTTTTGCAATCACAGGAATAAATGACATTTTAAAATACACCATATTGCCAAAAGTATTGGGACACCCCTCCAAATCATTGAATTCAGATGTTTCAATCACTTCCATGGCCAAAGGTGTATAAAATCAAACACCTAGGCATGCAGACAGCAACTCAGCCACAAAGTGGTAGGCCACGTAAAATCACAGAGCGGGGTCAGTGCATGCTGAGGAGCACAGTGTGCAGAAGTCGCCAACTTTCTGCAGAGTCAATAGCTACAGACCTCCAAACTTTGTGTGGCTTTCAGATTAGCTCAAGAACAGTGCATAGAGAGCTTCATGGAATGGGTTTCCATGGCCGAGCAGCTCATCCAAGCCTTACATCACCAAGTGCAATGCAAAGTGTCAGATGCAGTGGTGTAAAGCACGCCACCACTGGACTCTAGAGCAGGTGAGACATGTTCTCTGGAGTGACAACTCACGCTTCTGTGTCTGGCAATCTGATGGACAAGTCTGGTTTTGTAGGTTGCCAGGAGAACTTGCCTGACTGCATTGTGCCAAGTGTAAAGTTTGGTGGAGGGGGGTTTATAGTGTGGGGTTATTTTTCAGGGGTTAGGCTTGGCCCCTTAGTTCCAGTGAAAGGAACTCTTAATGCTTCAGCATACCAAGACATTTTGGACGATTTCATGCTCCCAGCTTTGTGGGAACAGTTTGGGTATGGCCCCTTTCTGTTCCAACATGACTGCACACCACTGCACAAAACAAGGTCCATAAAGACATGGATGAGCAAGTTTGGTGTGGAGGTACTTGACTGGCCTGCACAGAGTCCTGACCTTAACCCGATAGAACATCTTTGGGATGAATTAGAGCTGAGACTGCGAGCCAGGCCTTCTCGTCCAACATCAGTGCCTGGAAGTGCTTCTAGAAGAATGGTCAAAAATTCCCATAAACACACTCCTAAACCTTGTGGAAAGCCTTCCCAGAAGAGTTGAAGTGGTTATAGCGGCAAAGGGTGGGCCAACTCCATATTAAACCCTACGGATTAAGAATGGTATGTCATTAAAGTTCATGTGCATGTAAAGGCAGGCGTATCAAAAAACCTTTGACAACATACTGTATATATAGCTTTGGTAGACATAAAAGTCTTCTTTCAAAAACAATTTATAATCTTACCGACTCCAAACTTTTGAACGGTTGTGTAATTTTTTGTAAATCATATGTATTTGAATAGTTTTAAACAGAATTATACAGAAATTACTTTAAGTAAAATTGTCACCCTTCAATCCATTTGTTTCTTTCTGCCTTAGAAAAAAGGCATGACCAGGATGGAAAATCTCCAAAAGTGAAACCAGGCACAGCTGGAAGTGATGTGCGTCTGCAGAAAGATGTGTCACTCGCGTCAGCCAATCCTAATGCCCGGGGGCCTGTGACTCGAGCACCAGGCCCCAGGGGACCTGGACCTCTACCTGGCCAACCAGGGGCAGGCAGGGGTCAAGGGCCACCCCCTAGACGCTAATCTGTGATCTATTCATTATTGTGTGCCCTCCCCGTCTACACACTCTAAAATTTATCTAAGCATTGGTTCTTTTTCCAGAGAAAGAATATTTAAAAAGTACATTATTTGCTGCTGGACACTTCTGCAGAAATTTGTAAATGATAAATATCCTTGTAAATTGCATGTATCATATACATACAGTGGCCCTGAAGGAATTTGGACACTCAGTCACATCTAAAAATGTTAGAATGCAATTAGCAATTAGCATCTTCAGACAGATGGCAGAACCTTTCTTAAAACAAACTTCCCTATATTTACTGAACCATATTTTGCAGTTATTGTTAACCAACTGAGTGATTTTCAGGAAGTCAGTTTATTGGGTGTCGTTCATCATATTAACTATAAGCATATTCCACTAACATTTGACATCCAAAAGTATCCAAATACTTTTTTGCTTCGTTTTGAACAGTATATTATCATCATTAATTGTGAATGCTTGTGGTGTGTTCTAGCATTTATCTTTTAAAATAAAGCTTGCTTTGATGTTTTGTTGTCTATATTGACATCCATGCATTTTTAATTGTGTCTTAAGTGTGTAAATACTCTTTGGGGCTGCTGTATGTGAGATGTTATGCATAAAAATTATACTACTGCATATACCTTTTGAATAACTGAACTACAGTTACAGGTACAATGCGTTTGTTGTCTATTCTGTTTTGTGTTTTATAATAAATATATGATCTGAGAAGTTTTTAATCATTTCTTTACTTTGAGAGTTAAACTTCATGAAAATTGGGTTAGGATCACTAAGATAAATATCATTATAAAGAAATAAATGACCTGATGGGTCGTTGGAATGCTACACTGCTCGTGCACTTCAGCTATGCTCGGATGACTGGCATCGAGGCTGGAGGACATGGTGCTTTGCTCTGTGTGAGCCGCTGGCATCTTTGCGGTGAGGATTTCAGCCGGGATGGCCACCACATCTGGGCCTTCAACCCATGCCCAGAGCCCAGGGACGTCCCCTGTCTCCGTCCAGAGCCCAGCTACGTCCCCTGTCTCCGTCCAGTGTCCCGTGACGTCCTCTGTCTCCGTCCAGAGCCCAGCTACATCCCCTGTCTCCGTCCAGAGCCCAGCTACGTCCCCTGACTCCGTCCAGAGCCAGTGACGTCCCCTGTCTCCGTCCAGAGCCAAGAGACATCCCCTGTCTCCGTCCAGAGCCCAGAGACGGCTCCAGCCACTGACCAGCATCCAGAGATGGCTCCAGCCACTGACCAGCATCCAGAGATGGCTCTGTCCCCTGTCAAGAGTCCAGAGAGGGCTCCGTCCCCTGTCAAGAGTCCAGAGAGGGCTCCGTCCCCTGCACCGAGCCCAGAGAGGGCTCCGGACCAGACTGTATCCCAACCCAGCGCTCTGCAGTTAGCATAAGCCAGCTACCAGTCTGTATCCCAGCCCAGCGGACTGCTGTCAGCACAAGCCAGCTACCAATCTGTATCCACGCCCAGTGACCTGCTGTCAGCACAAGCCAACTACCAGTCTGTGTCCCAGCCCAGTAGCCTGTTGTCTGCACAGACCCTTGACCAGCCTGTGCCACCCAAGCCACCTGACCAGCCTGTTCCACCCAGGCCACCTGACCCGTCTGTGTCACACTGGCCACCTGACCAGCCTGTGCCACCAAAGCCACCTGACCAGCCTGTGCCACCCAAGCCACCTGACCAGCCTATTCCACCCAGGCCACCTGACCCGACTGTGTCACACTGGCCACCTGACCAGCCTGTGCCACCCAAGCCACCTGAACAGCCTGTGCCACCTAAGCCACCTGACCAGTCTGTTCCACCCAGGCCACCCGATCCGCCCCAGGTCCCATCCAGGTGTTCTTTTCTGTGTCCTGTTTCCTGTGGCAATTTTGTAGTTCTTTGTAGTTTTTCATGTTGATTAGTCTCCCCAGGTGTTTCCCATTTACCACACCCCTTGTTACCTTGTTAAGCTAGTCTTCCCTGTGTATATATATCCCTTGTTTTCTCTGTAGCTCTGTCTTCGTTGTTTGTTGTCATGCAGGTGTATCCTGCTCCCTGCTCCCTGCTCCCTGCTCCCTGCTCCCTGCTCCCTGCTCCCTGCTCCGTGTTCCGTGTTCCCCTTGTTTTATTTTGTGTTTTTTATTTAGTGTTATTTTGTTCCTGATTTATGTTTGATAGTTTATTTTCATTATAAAATTCCCCTGCATTTGGATCCTGCTTCTCTGCCTGCCGTCTGTAATTTCCGTTTCCTGACAACAACTTTACTTTTTCAAACCTCATGAGCTCTTTGTCACCTAAAATGCCTCTGTATTATGACAGAACTCAGGTCAAGAGTTGTAACTTGATCTTAAAGAGTAAGAGTAAAGCGTTAAAGGGTTCACCCAAAAATGAAACTTATATTATTAATTACTCAAACACAAAGAATATTCACTGTCCTCTTTTCCATTTGCTTTCCACATAAGTTATCTTACGAAAAATAAGTTTATTCAAGTGTTCTATTAGTATACTTCTTTTAAACTAAAAATAAGAAAGTTTTCTTGTGTTTTATATGTTTTATATTTTGATTGTGTAGCCTATTAAATAAACATTTTTTTACATAGTTTTACATACAGTCTTAGTAAACTTACATTGTTTGAAAATATTGATTAGAATATTGATATAAAACAGATATGTTCCTAATTCTGCGTATCTGAATTTTTGTGTAGGCTAGTCCACTGGTAGTTTACATAGGAATTTACTTAAAAATCTACTTTACTCTTTTCCTGAATTTCCGAGACTTCCAGCTATCCATGTTTTCACTGTTATACGGTAGGGGGCGCTATGACACATCTAGTACAGACTCTCCAGACTCCATTTGTGTGTTGATCTTCGTTCTGAATTTAATCAAGGCATTGTCTTTGACAAAAATGCGATTTTCTCAACTTTTTGTTTAAAATGTTGCCTTTCTTTATGAAACTTACCCACATTCAGGTGTTGATAAAAAAAGGATGCATAAAGCTATAATAAAATGTTTTTAAAATTAAAGTACTACTAAAGAATGTACTACTTGTATTAAAATAGTAAACTATTAGTATACTTATAAGTTCAATTGTAGTACAGATGCAGTACAAATGGGAAACCTAGTACTGTTACACTTGTAGTACACTTAAACATATACTTTTATATACTTAAAATGGGCCAATTTAGTCCCAGGCATATTGAAATAGTACACTTACAAATTTACTACTATTACACATTGATATTAGTATACTTACTACTTAAAGTATACTTAAAAATATACTTGAACATTACTTAAGTATACTTCATAAAATGAACTTAAAGTATACTTCTTTTCCGTAAGGGTTATGGGGGGTTTTAAACAACATTGTGAGTAAATGTTGACAGAATTTTTTCATCATTTCAATCATTTTTGGATGATCTATTACTTATGTATTACTTATCTATTGCTCCTATAACTGTGCATGAATAATATAAATAAATTAGAAGAAAATGAAAAAGTTTATCTTATACATTTCACAAATCCTACAGTTTGAGGTGAGTGCAGCAAATACATTAAATGACTACAGACAGGTACATCCAGAACAACCTGGTCTAACTCCTACGCAGCCAAGAGAATAAAAGGACCGGTTATGTTCCTGAAATTAACCATTTCGGTCCAGCTCTCACAGAATTCACAGGGGAACAGGTGAGATATCATTGTAAATGTTTTACTGTCCTCTTGAGTAACTTATCTTAACAAAGCTCTTTGAAGACATTTGACATTGAATCGATGACTTACAAAATACTATGACTGTTCATAAGTGCAACCTTGCATGTTTTAGCTTGTTGTAGGTACAAAGGTTTTAAAAGGATGGCTTTCTTCCAGAAATTTCTCCAGAAAATTTGTGATGATGACAGTAGCAAGGTAAGTACAGAATATATACATGACCAATGTTTTGTACATGCAAGCCAACATACATTTAAATACACATCAACATCATTACTTATATTAATAATTAGTCCATGGTCTGATATTTAGTGGCTCTTGTTATGTTTTATCTCAGGGTTTTAAAGGTGCTTCTACGGAGATGGCATACTTTGGAACAGTCAAGGCTGATCCAAACTTTAATGCCCAAAATGATGCTGCAAAATTGAAGAAAGCCATTGAGACCAAAGGTAAATTTGGAATTGCACATTGCATTTTGTTTTAGGATTAAAGGTCCATGAACTAAATGGATAATGTCCTGGCAGACAATTACATGTACCTTTTCTAAAATCAGTTTTTCTACAGATTTTTTTACAGTGTAGATATCACAATAAATGCAACGTTAAATAATGCTCTCATGTCCCTGATACCAGCTGTTGGGATGTGTGTTTCGACAAAGGAATGAAAAACATACAGCTAGATATATATGTATGTTTATTCAAGTTATTGTTTTTTTTTTCTTTTTAAGAAAAGGTGTGGAGGACACACCCCTGCAATATCTGAAAAACATTCTTAGAATGTATTCCTAGAACTAAATAGAGAGAGAGAGAGAGAGAGAAAGAGAGCTCGTCAGAGAAGAGGATCGTTGTTGTGCTGGTCAGACGGCACAAAACAGCTCGACCGCTTGCTCACCGCTGCACAGAAGAAACCAACTGCTGTTCTCACAGCAAAACAGTTGCGTTTCCTGTTGGTTCGTGAGGGTGTTTCCTTGTAAATGCAGATACAGGCTGCACTTCTCCCTGTATTCTGCTGCGGTTTTCCCTGGGTGCTTCAGCACTAAAAGAGCGTTTCCTCACAAAAAGAGCAACACAGGTGACTTTTTTCAAGATGTCATTCCACCCGTGCGTTTCTGGATGCGGTCGTTCCCTGTCACCCGCTGACGGTCACAATCGCTGTATCACGTGCCTGGGCATTCAGCACGCTGAGGCGGCTTTTGTGGATAGTTCATGTTCCCACTGCGGGAACATGACTATCGCGGCGCTTAGGTCAAGACTCACCTACCTCCGGGAAGGCCCCTACCCATACCTCGATCTAGTGCTATTCCTACCCAGCAGAATAGACCTACTTCGACGGATGGCCGGGGTGACCTGAGGATTACGTTTAGGGCAAACCCACCAAGCCAGCCTCCGCAGGCCCCTAATCCCTCACAAGCGCCGCTACCGGTAGAGCTTCCGGAGGAAACCGCTGACCCCGCCCACGGGCGGCTAGTGGTGACCTTCGGGGCTCCGGCGGATGAGCAGATGCCGATCGTTGCATCGGAGGGGGAGTTCCAGTCCTCAGGGAATGAAGATTCGGCTGCACTGCCTCCCTCTGGGAGAGTGGCAGCGGTCGAGTCGGACCCTGAGTTGATGGCTATGCTTTCCCAGGCCGCCGAAAAGGTTGGCATTGAGTGGTGAAGGCTGCAGCACCACTCCTTCCCCCGGAGGAGCGCTGGGGGAGAATCTTTTGTTCTCAATTGATTTTTGTTCCGCCGCTGGCCCCAGCTCTGGGTGCGCGCTTGGCGGTGTTCGACGCTCCCATGCCTTGTCACCCTCAGGCGCCTCTCCAATCGCCAGCAGGGGGTGCCGGCTGTGGGGACTCACACAAGCGGCCTTCTCACACTCGCACACCCCCTCAGCGGAAGCAGGTAAGTGTTGCACTGCACACTCAGACCCCACTTTGGGCCACTACCATGCCGTCCGAGTCGGGTCCCTGCATGCCGCCTCGCTGCCCCTCTGCGGGTATGTCTGTTCCTTCACAGGCTACCGTTCAGAATGCTAACGCAGAAATGCATCTTCAGGTGCATCCGTCCCCAAGGTTGGTTTGCAGCGATCAACCTGAAGGACGCGTACTTTCATGTCTCAATTCTCCCTTGACACAGACCGTTTCTACGTTTTGCGCTCAACGGACGAGCATATCAGTACAAAGTCCTACCCTTCGGGCTGGGCCTGTCGCCCCGTGTCTTCACGAAAGTCGCAGAGGTGGCCATTGCTCCCATGAGAAACATTTTCAGAGGCTCCTGGGGCATATGGCATCCGCAGCCGCAGTAACGCCGCTCGGATTGCTTCATATGAGACCGCTTCAACGCTGGCTACACGACCGAGTCCCGAGATGGGCGTGGCACAGCGGATCCCTCCGTGTCCCCGTGACTCCGAGGTGCCGCCAAACCTTCAGCCCGTGGTCGGACCCTTCGTTTCTACAGGCAAGAATTCCCCTAGAACAAGTGTCCAGGCATGCTGTTGTCTCCACGGATGCCTCATCCACTGGCTGGGGTGCCACGTACAACGGGCTTGCAGTTTCGGGTCTGTGGACGGGGCCTCAACTGCAATGGCATATCAATTGCCTCGAGTTGTTAGCAGTTCGTCTTGCGCTGGGCCGCTTCAAAACGCAGCTACTAGGCAATCACATTCTGGTCTGTACGTACAACACTGCGGCCGTTGCGTATATCAACAAACAGGGTGGTCTACGCTCCCGTCACAACTCGCCCGGCCCTTGGCTCAGATGCCCTGGCACACAGCTGGCCCCGGGGCCTACGCAAGTATGCGTTTCCCCCAGTGAGCCTTCTTGCACAGACTCTGTGCAAGGTCAGGGAGGATGAGGAGCAAGTCCTGTTGGTTGCTCCGTACTGGCCCAACCGGACTTGGTTCCCAGAAGTAGTGCTTCTTGCGACAGCACCTCCTTGGCCCATTCCTCTGAGGAAGGACCTCCTGACTCAGAGACGGGGCACCCTATGGCACCCGCGTCCGGACCTCTGGAAACTCCATGTCTGGTCCCTGGACGGGACGCGGAGGTTCTAGGTGGCCTACCACAGGCTGTGGTAGACACCATCACTTCCACTAGAGCTCCCTCTACGAGGCGCCTCTATGCGTTGAAGTGGATTTATGTATGCCTATAGAGTGGTGCAGGGATGACGTCAAAAACCCAGAAGACTAATTCGCCACTGGATTCCTCATGATTTTTCTTTGGGGTTTTATAATGGGGCTTTCCAATTTATTAGTAAACATAACTTTTTGTTCTACAACATAAAATGGACACGCTTACATCCCAAACGTTCTTGTCTAGTTACTTATTAGAAACATATATATTGTTGTTTTTTTAAATAAAAAAATATATAATATTTGCTTATGGGTTCTCGAGGCTTCAATCCTAATAAAACTGTAGGAATATTGAAATAAAACACGTTCACGTGACACATTCTTCTTTTAACCTTTTCCTCTCTTTATTCACTTTTTTCTCCTTCCTTTCTCTCTCTCTCACTATACTCCCATCATGATAAAAGTCCTCACAACAACATCTACTGTAACACTGAAGAGACACATCTGAATTAAGATAAAATATTCAAATATAACATCAGCATTCATCTTTCAGCAACCTGCCAAACTCTTAACTCTTACAATAACAGCTTCAAAATACATGTTTTCGATATGGATGTGTGTCACTGATCTATATAAATGAAGTCTATACTTGCTCTGCAGCAACAGCAGCAGCATTAAGCAACAGCCCAACAGTGTGCGTAGCAGATCTACACTGTAAAAAATTGTGCTGTAAAATAACGGTAATCTACTGGCAGCTGTGGTTGCCAGCAATGTACTGTTAATTTACAGCCCTCTACTGTTTATTTACAGCTCTTCTTTTTTACAGTATGTTACCATAATAATACCATGACAGGTAACGCTTTTCATTTGAAAAACTGATTGCTTCAAACAGTTTTCATTTTAAAACTAGTTTATACGGTGTTTGTACTGTAAACGTATTTTATTTCAGTCCACTGAAAAGGAACATTTCTTAATATAAACTGCAAACACGTAATGTGTAGTAGTAAAATGATTAAAAACATGACTTTAACTTCAATCTTTGCAGTTCATCATTAGCAACAGTACACATGTATGTGATAAATTACTCAACAAACAGCTCATAACTGCATCAGCAAACACAGTCACTGCCTTTAAATAAAGCCACAAGCAGCATATCATCAGTGCTTTTCTGCTCATCTTGGACTGAAGCACAGGCTCTACTCTTCAGCACAATGGTGACCCACAAAACTAATTAATTAAACTAAAAGAGCTCTTCTATATCATCTTGTGCAACAACACATAAAAACAGTTCATTTTAATATTTACTCCTTATCAGTTACTGATTTCGCACAACTTTTTTCTATTAACTTTCACTAATATTTCAGTGAAAATATCTTGATTCATCTGGTAAATCTGACTGTTATGTTTTACAGTATATTACTGTTTTTTACTTGATTTTACGGTGATCTACTGGCAGTTCTGGTTGCCAGTAAATTGCCGTTTTTTTACAGTACTTTTCCGTGAATGAATTTACAGTTGTTTACCGTTAATTTACATTTCACTCTGGGGTTTTTTTCATCTAATCCCTTTAACCCTTTTAACCCCACAGCAACATCTTCAGTTTTAAATGAATTCTTATATGTGTCCACACTACAGAGTGTTAGAGTAATTGAAGCATTGTTAATGAGATAATTAAGAGATTAATTAAGTGATAATTAAGAATTAGTGATGAGCACCTGATGATAACAAGCAGAATCACTGAATGAAAGAGAAACACAAGAACTACAAATGACTTCAGCCACAGCCTTAGATGAAATCAACTGAAGATAAAAGAAGACATTAAATCTCTGAAGATCTCAGCAGAGGAGTATTAAACAACTCCACAAACAGCATTACCAGCTTCACGCATTACTAACCAGACTTTATTTCTGTCAGACATCTACAGAAGCTCTTATTGAAAATTAACAGATCTTTAGGTGTTGATGTTTAACTGAAAATGTTTGGTCACCATTATGGTGATCAGTGTTTACTTCAGTTGGGATCTTGACCCTTGACTTTGTAACGATAGTTTTCTTTTGGCTGCTGTAACCGTGTGTTTTTCAGGCACGTTTGTTATAGCAAAAAAAAAGCCAAGAAAAAAAATGTGATCAGGTGTTATAGGTTATGTTTTGTTTATGACATAAGCATAATTGATTGCTTGGTTCGTTACTCTCATCCAGTGTCCGTTCCCTAAACAAACCCATTCTTTCAAAAATACATATAATTTTATCCTTATTTTTCGTTACCAAAACCGTGACACTTATAGAAATATTAAGCAGTGATAAGGAATCAGTTATGAAAGAGTTTTAAACTCATGATTTACAAAAATGGTTTGTATTACAGTGTCAATTAGACTCACATAGACATGAAGAATCAGCATATGAATCTTAACAATGGTGACAATCAACAAAAAAGATGAACAGATCAACTCTGAACATCACAAAACACTACTAAAAGTCAACACAAAAACAACATTTTTTCATGTCGCAATGCATGCTGGGAGTCATGGACGATTTATGCATTGCAGAATGAAGCTTTTGATTGTCACCATTGTTGAGATTCATACACCGATTCTTGATGTCTATGTGAGTCTGATTCATACTGGTGTTCAAAATGTTTTTGCCACAAATTGTTTTCATGTCCTTCAAATTATCTGGTTGTTGCAACTGATGGATCTCATGCAGTACGATTATTGGGATACCATTAAAAATATATATATATAAAACATCATCTACATAATTATAGATTAGACTCTGAAGGAGCTCGGTGAATCACAACATTAATAAATAGTCAACATCATCTGTTTACATCTTCTTTCAGCTTTGCTTGCTATAACAAATGTATTTAAAACACACAGTTACAGCAGCAAGATAAAAACTAATGTTCTTATGTCAAGGTTCAAGAGCCCAACTAAAGCAAACACTGATCACTATAATGGTAACTTTATTATTTTCAATAAATCATCAACATCTAAACCTCTGTTGATTCTCAGTAAGAGCTTCTGTAGACGTCTGACAGAAATAAAGTCTGGTTAGTAATGTGTGAAACTGGTAATGCTGTTTGTGGAGTTGTTTAATCCTCCTCTGCTGAGATCTTCAGAGATTTAATGTCTTCTTTTATCTTCAGTTGATGAAATCAGCTTTTTCTGTTCATGTTTCTCTTTCCTTCAGTGATGACAGCAGGTGTTCATCAGTGTCTGTATTCACTATATTAGTGAACTAGTGTAGGGAATAGTGAATGAGGATATAGGGTGTGATTTGGAGCACAGCCTCTGAGTGTCGACTTCGAGTGCTGTTAATTCACAGTGTATTCCTGTTGGCTATTTTCTCGAAAATGACAAATATTACCCAGAATGCATTGTTTTCTATGGTATATTACTGTTTTATTGGAAAACAGCATGTTACTGTCAAAATTTGGCCAGTTTTTTACAGCATTTCTTTACAGTGTAGTCCATCAAGTCCAAATACATTGTCATATTCATTAACATGCTAAAGCTATTCCGAGATTTGTCATGATTGAAATGCTCCCAATACACAGCTATGTTGCAATATATGTTAGTATATTTTAGTTGTACGTCTTATGCACCATGAATATTGTGCACTCTGCAATTGCCCATTTACACCCGAAATCAAATTAGAAAAAGGTGCTCTTTTTGATTTTGGTCTGTCCTCTCATGAAGGTGTTGATGAAGCTACCATTGTGGAGGTTCTAGCAAAGAAGAGCAATGCACAAAGACAACAGATCAAAGCAGCCTATCAGCAGAGTACAGGAAACGTAAGCATATTCACATTCTCCAACAACATTTGTCTTTGGCCTATTTTTATGTGTAAAGATGATCTGGCACATAAATGTGAGACTGGAGGAATGGATGGAAGAAAATGCAATGTTCTAGGGTTGTTCATAGTTCTCAGTTATTTTTAATTGAAATATGAACTTTGATTTAGATGTTTCTCCAAGTATTTCTTACTATGAATAGAAGTACTGTAGATATAAAACTTAGCAAGTGACAAGCACATCAGTAACGTCATGTACACTTCATTAAACCCTTTTCATGTTCGTTCGTGATATATGATTATGCCAATGGTTTTATTTGTTATGAGACAAAATGTACAAAATTTTACCAGCAGGTGGCACTTTCATCAAACTTTTATGGTACTCTTAGGTCATTTTTTTAGTGCATGAAAGCATTTGTAAAATACAGCATTTTACAAACAAACAATAAATAGGCTGGCAGACAGTATGTCTGGCCTTGGAACACTTATGAGTATTGTTGTACTCTGTGTTCCACATAGTTGTACTCTATGACCCAAGGAATCTAAAGAGACCAGACTCATGACTTTGCAAATTATTGGACCGTTAAAAGAAAGTTTTCAGGAAACTGTGCAGTTCATGTTAATGCTAGGCATTGTTATTCTTATTTCAGCTTTTTACATTTTATTTAAAAAGTTCACAACTTAACAAATCATTTTTTTATTTTTGAGTGGACAAAAATACTTAGGATACTTAGGCTTAGGATACAATTTAACATTTAAAATGTAATATTTGAAAAAAAAAATATTTTGAGTGCCTTGCTCTAAAGGTCTTTCATAATTAACCTTGGTCTCTAGACTGTAAAAGAAAAGTGTATTGTATTATGTATAAATAACTTTTTTCTATATATTTTTATGCTTCAGTCTCTGGCAGATGCACTGAAAAAAGGTCTGAAGTCAGATTTTGAGGAGGTGGTCCTTGCTTTGCTGATGACACCGCCTGAGTATGATGCTTTTGAAATGAAAAAAGTTATGAAGGTACAATGTTATATTTTGTTTCTTCAATAATTCTGTACTTAATTATTTTTAACTAAAACAAACAAACAAAAAAAACATTTAAAATGTAAAACTATTTTAACATTTTGTCTCTTAATATTAAAATATTTTTACAAAACCATATTTTTTATATTAAAATTGTAACTTATAATCAGGGTCTTGGGACAAATGAGGCTGTCTTAAGTGAAATTCTAGGGACCAGATCAAACAAGGAGATTACAGCGATGAAAAGTTCTTTCAAAAATGGTAACAACACAGATCCAAATACATGCAAGTACTTCATGAATGTAGATGTGAATGTAGCTGTTAACACTCTTCCTGTTGTACAGTCTATGGAAAGCTGTTGGAGGAAGATATTAAAAGTGAAGTTAGTGGACAACTCGAAACTGCCCTGGTTGCCCTTTGCAAGGTATGAAAATAACACTGTTTAATGTATTTATGTTACACGATAAGAAAGCTAAATCTGTTATGTGTGCTAAATGAATATCTCATAACTTCAGGCTACCAGAAGTGAAGACTGTAACATTGACGATGGGCTTGCAAAGAGTGATGCAAAGGTACTGTATCTGATTCCACTGCAACATTGTAACAACTCTGATCACATGAATTTATTTATTTAAATAAGCTGATTTGTCTGGGTCTAAATCTTTTTCAATGTAAACTGCTCTGAATTTGGATTGGTTGGTAGGCATCTGGAAGTATCCCATTCATTGTTTCCAAAGACTATAATGTATTCTTCTGTCAAAGCTATAAGTCAGTGTCATTTGAATTAGGCAACATCAAACAATACAACACAGTTACGAGTGTGATATTGCTTTTAAACAAGAAGTTAATATTGAAACTTAGATTTCACAAAGTGCCCTATACGGAACTTTGGCCCCTCTATTGCCATCTGTGATTGAAACATAAAATTGCAAGTTACAAGTACTAGCAAATTTGTTGCTTTAACATCAGTTGTATTACGATTGAAACGTTGTGGCACCCGTATTGTAAAGTGTTACCCAACCATTTTAGCAGTGCTGAATTTCGATAGTAAACGAATCATTTAATTTGGATAGTTTTGATAGTAAACTAGAATAGACTTTACAACAGACAATTACATTTCCGAAGCAAAATGTACTTTTTAAAATGTGCTTTTATTTTGGCTTGAAAAGTACTCGTTTTGAAACCTGGGCCGCGCCGTGGAGGACGTCGCAGAAAGGCACCCCAGTCCGCGTCAGCCCCGCAGCGCGCCAAGCGCCAGGCTAAGCGGCGCTCCTGATGCGGACAGCTCAGGGATGGGCAGTTCTTTCCAGGAGATGGTAGCAGGACCACTCCCAGCAGCGGAACAAAGGATTCTCCCCCGGCCCTCCACCGGGGGAGAATCCTTTGTTCCGCTGCTGGCCCCCGGGTCAGCAGCACCCTATTTTGGTCAAAGAAAGAACTAACTTGCCCATCCCTGAGCACCCAGAGACAGATGGCAGTGTGCGCCACCCCCGGGCCACGCCACTCTCGTCCCTCTCAGAGCAGACCCCAGTGGAACGCACGTCCTTCCCTGGTCTCCTCTTTCAGGACGCGGCAATGCCCCAGTCATGCGTGCGGAGGTTGCTACCCTGCTGGCGAAGGGTGCGATCGAGCCTGTCCCTCCAGCCGAAATGAAGTCCGGTTTCTACAGACCCTACTTCATTGTACCCAAGAAAACCGGTGGGTTACGACCGATCCTGGACCTGCGCGTCCTGAACTGATCCCTTCACAGGCTTCCGTTCAGGATGTTGACAGCGAAACGCCTTTTCGAATGCGTTCGTCCAGCCGATTGGTTTGCAACGATCGACCTGAAGGACGCCTACTTCCATGTCTCCATCCTTCCTCGACACAGACCGTTCCTACGGTTTGCTTTCGAGGGGCGGGCATATCAGTACGCGGTCCTCCCATTCGGGCTAGCTCTGTCCCCTCGCGTCTTTACGAAGATTGTCGAGGCAGCCCTTGTGCCACTCAGGCAACACGGGGTTCGCATCCTGAACTACCTCGACGACTGGCTCATACTGAGTCACTCTCGAGAGCAGGTCTTCGAACACAGAGCCCTAGTGCTCCAGCACTTAGCCCGTCTGGGCCTTCGGGTCAACTGGGAGAAGAGCAAACTCTGCCCCGTGCAGAGGATCTCTTTTCTCGGTATGGATACTGACTCGGTCGCCATGTGCGCGCAGCTTACAAGCGAGCGCGCGCAGTCACTGCTGACTTTCCTACGTCAAATCGAGAGCAAGAGTGCGGTTCCACTGAAGTTATTTCAGAGGCTCCTGGGGCATATGGCATCTGCAGCCACGGTAACGCCGCTCGGATTGCTTTATATGAGACCACTTCAGCCCTGGCTTCGCGATCGAGTCCCGAGATGGGCATGGCAGTCGGGCATGCTCCGGGTCCCAGTGACTCGGGCCTGCCTGCAGACCCTCACCCCGTGGTCGAACCTCAGCTTTCTACGGACTGGAGTGTCCTTAGAACGAGTTTCCAGGCATATTGTTGTATCAACAGATGCCTCCACCACAGGCTGGGGTGCCATGTGCAATGGACATGCTGCCGCGGGCTCCATTGCCGCCTGTTTTATTCCCTGACCGAGGGCCCTCTCGGCACGGATGCTCTGGCGCACAGCTGGCCAAGGGGGGCTCCGCAAATATGTGTTTCCCCCAGTGACCTTTCTCGCACAGGTTCTGTGCAAGATCAGGGAGGACAAGGAGCAGGTCCTTTTGGTCGCCCCGTACTGGCCCGGCCGGACCTGGTTCTCCGAACTCGTACTCCTTGCGACAGCCCCTCCCTGGTCCATACCTCTGAGGAAGGACCTCCTTTCTCAGAGACGGGGCACCCTCTGGCGCCCGCGTCCCGATCTGTGGAACCTCCACGTGTGGCTCCTGGACGGGACGCGGTAGGTTTGAGTACCCTACCACCTCAGGTGGTGGCTACCATCACTTCCGCTAGGGCCTTGTCTACCAGACACGCCTATGCGTTGAAGTGGAACCTCTTCGTCACCTGGTGTTCCTCTCGCCAAGAAGACCCCTGGAAATGCCCGATCGGGTCTGTGCTCTCATTCCTCCAAGAAGGGTTGGAATGAAGGCTGTCTCCTTCCACCCTCAAGGTGTATGTGGCCGCAATATCCGCCTACCACGACCTTGTGGAGACGAAACAGGTAAGTCAGCACGACCTGATCATCAGGTTCCTGAGGGGGGCGAGGAGATTGAATCCTCCTCGCTCTCCCCTTGTACCCTCTTGGGACCTCTCAGTAGTCTTAGGTGCTCTGCAGAGGGCTACCTTCGAGCCATTGCGATCAGTCGAGCTTAAGTTCCTGTCAATGAAGACAGCGCTCCTGATCGCTTTGGCCTCAATCAAGAGGGTAGGGGACCTGCAGGCATTTTCGGTTGACGAAGCGTGCCTAGAATTCGGGCCGGCCAACTCTCACGTGATCCTGAGACCCCAGCCTGGATATGTGCCCAAGGTTCCCACCACTCCGTTCAGGGACCAGGTGGTGAACCTGCAAGTGCTGCCTTTGGAGGAGGCAGACCCAGCCTTGGCACTGCTCTGTCCAGTACGCGCCCTCCGGGCTTACGTAGACAGAACGCAGTGTTTCAGGACCTCAGACCAGCTCTTTGTCTGTTATGGTGGGAAGCTGAAGGGAAAGGCTCTCTCCAAGCAAAGGTTGTCTCACTGGATAGTGGACGCCATTGTCTTGGCTTACCAGACGCTGGGGCGTCCATGCCCCCTTGGGGTCAGGGCACATTCCACCAGGAGTGTGGCCTCCTCTTGGGCTTTAGTGCATGGCGCCTCGCTGACAGACATCTGCAGAGCTGCAGGCTGGGCGACACCTAACACATTCGCCAGATTCTATAATCTCCGAGTGGAGCCAGTGTCCTCTCATGTACTCGCCTCTACCAGTGGCCGGTAATGGACTAGGCTCAGGTGTCTTCGCTTGCTCGCCATTCCTCTCCACAGACGGGATACGTGCGATATTCTCCTCAGGTAGTTTCCCTGAAACCCTGAGTTCCTCCAGCACTGTCGATGCCGACACCAGTGTGTCTGCCCACTCGCTCAGGCCCTCGTGTCAGGCTAGGTGCCACTGTGTGCATGGTTCCCCCTATGGGCGACCCCCACATGTGTATTTCCACTGTAAGCCTCTCCGAGCATGTGTATTTCCCTCGGCAAGCCCTTGCCTCCCCTGGGGGTAAAATTTTTCCACCTTCGGCTGGTTACCCCAGAGTTCTTCCATATGCAGCCCCTTGCGGGTCATATGTGTCTCCTTAAGTCCTCCCTACGGGTAGGCACTTTGGCGCATACTTCCACCTGGAATATGCTTCCCAGTGTACCTTGGTATTCCTGTGCTAAGTTGGAGTCCTTCGTCCGTACTAGCTTACGACAGGGAGCTCACACTTACGCAGGGCACTGGACGACAGCCGAGTGGCGTGATTAGATTGGGCCGGGAGTTCAGTCTTGGCTCCTCAGCAGGTAAACATAATGCAATGTTGCCAGCGTACTTCCTTATATACCCACGCTGTGGGGCGGAGCTACGCTATGCAAATTCCGCATGCCCATGGCATTGGCCTGCCATTGAGCGTTTTCTAAAATCTCGAAGATGATAGGCTTCTAGGCGAAACCCCCATTCGTCAGTCACTGACGTTACATCTCTGTTCCCTCCTCAGGGAACGAGAGTTACATACGTAACCGAGACGTTCTAAACAAAAGCAGGCTTTACAACAAGGTTTACACATACTGTAAAACAGGACGTAGATGTATGCATTGTAGGTTGTAATAACCTGAAAGTATATAAGGTCATGTAAACAGCAGTATATTGATGTGTATGTAACCACACTCACTGTCTCTGACTTTGGGACATTGTTTTCTCAGACTCTGTTTGAGGCAGGAGAGAATCGGGTTGGTACTGTTTGCTCTGTCCTGATTGATGTGCTCACATCCAGGAGTGAATCTCAGCTGTGCAAAAGTAAGTTAAGTAGATAGATGTGTACATGTAGATGTTACATTTATGATGGTTGACTTTATTTTTTTAGGCACTATTAGTGTTTTTTAAAATGTATTTGCAGTTTTCAAGTATTATGGCCAATACAGCAAGCAGGGTTTAGCCAAAGCTCTGGAGAGTGAGCTGCATGGAAACATTGAAGACTGTCTGATGACTCTGGGTAAGGAAACAAGTGCTCATTTTAGGTTGTGTGTATGTATGTGGGTGTGTGCAAGAGATTCTAGACATGTTAAATGCTTCAGTGATCGAAAGACTAGCAGAGCAACGTTTTAGGAAGCTTGTTTTTCCAGCTCTGCATGTTGAGTGTGGGTCCAGACAGCAGACAGTATCTCAAAAAACGTTATCACACACAGATAGGTACAAAGATACAATAGAAACTAAATAAAGCAGTATGAAGTCACATCTTCAGTTTGTGCACATATAACAGCCTCTTACGAACATACAAACCTCACAACATTCTTTTTTTTTTTTCATTTTTAGTGAAGTCTGCTTGGAACAAACCTGCCTTGTTTGCAGAAAAGCTCCATCTGGCAATGAAGGTAAAGTTGCAAAGGAATTCATGGAACGTATTCCAGTACGTCCATGTACTTACTGCCACTTTGAGTGCTGCACATGTTTTTGATATCCTCAGCCTTTATTTATTGAAGTATTTTCATATGAGTCCATATGTATTTCATATGAAACATCATGAAATGCATTTTCAGATCTTTATATTATGTTTCTGGAGGTTAGCTTATGACGTTAGCAAAGTTTTTTTGCACCGGTCCCGCTGATGGCGCTCCCTATAGCTTCAACTCCATGACACAGCGTTGAAGTTCCAATTCGAAAGGGAACTTTGTTGTTTAATCGTGTGGGCACTTTGGTAAAAATAAACTTCAGCCATGCATTTCTAATACTTTGTATGCCCAGTTTTTGGAGGTGCAGTTTGTTCACATTCAAGGATAGAACAACTTTGGTTGGTCTTTCCCGAAATCTCACAGCTCTACCACTCTACTTGATGGACAGACATAAGCAAACCTCCTTGGCCCTGTTTACCTGGTATTAAGATATGTTTTGGTCGATTGGATCACAAGAGGACGACACTAAATACAGGTGTAAACGGGGTCTAAAACGCTTTGAGCTTGTCCACTTTCAACCACTTCCAGACCTACTCTCCGCCTACTGACCTAATACATAAACATTATGGAAAGCACGTTAGCCAAACGTGATTTAAACTTTGTCAGCTGAAGACGAAAACGTACCAAGCACAATGTTCTCTCACCAATCTTAATTTCTAACACACACTCATAATGCTCGGTGTGGTCTTGCGGCTGTGTTTTTCCGCCGTCTCCGGCCTCGTTCATATGTAAATTGAGTGAGCTTAGATCTGAAAAAGCCCATACATTTACCCACCCTTAGACCCTCCCCTCGAAGAAATCAGTACAGAAGTGTTTGAAAGTAGACAACAGAGATGGATTAAAACACCAGGGGCCTCATTTATAAAACGTGCGTATGCACAGATGTGATCTTAGAGTGTGCGTACGGTAAAATCCACGGCAAAGTTCATATTTATAAAAATGGTCTTTGACGTGGAAAAGTGCTTACCGCCACATCAGGGTCTGAGCAGACGTAGGCACTTTTGCTTGTGGCAGAGTCGGAGTAGGCTACTGCAGGTATTTGGAAATTTATAAGCAGTAGCAATAATAAAAATTATTATTATTATTATTACTATCCTGATTATTATTTCCCCTAATAATAGTTATTTTTCCTGACAGAAAACGCGGGGTTAGTTGTAACACTCATGGTTTAAAACTTTCCACACATCAGCATGAAGAAACTTTGTGTTTTTAGTAGAGTATTTTTGATTAGATAAGATAACATTTTAAGCTGTCATATGGTCATGTTACCTATGGGGCATGTTGTCACATTTCACTTCCATTCTTTTGGGGTAAATCAAGAAAAAAAGTATACACTGTATTAATGAAACAAAACCACATAATTGTACTAGACATGTGTGAAATTGGTGTGATATATATAGGATAGGCCTATATAGGAATAAATAGGCTTAGGCCTACATGAAATAAGTTGCACTTAAATAATTAACACATTAACAAAACGAAAGAAAAACAAGTGTAGGCTACACTGACTGACATGCTCCACAAGTTAAAGGAAATTTTTACAAATTAAAGCACAATATTTTGTTTTTATTGTTTTATTTCTCAACACAGTTTTGACTGATATTTAGCGTAGGCCTACCTTAACCATGCAGCAAACGTTTTAAAAATAGCCTGAAAAAATAACTGTACAAATTAATCAATTACAAGATTAGCCTACCCTAGGCTAGCTACTTGTTCAAAATAAAACAAAAGTCTGCGTGGGTTTGTTTTCAAAATCCGGTTAGCATAATTACACAGCATTAAAGTTAAATTATTTCGCATTATTTAGCAGGACCCCGATTTCGGCCTTGCTAAAATTATTTTTCTTGCTGCTCGCCATTCTCAATCAAGTCAAGTCAACTTTATTTATATAGCGCTTTTTACAATGCAGATTATTTCAAAGCAGCTTCACAGTGTTAAACAGGAAAATAATGCAACAGAATTTGATTCGGCTGTACAGCCGCTCTGGAGAAAACGGTGATGTCATCTAGCTCATTTCAATTATCATATATATTCAAGTAATGTAGTTGACATAGTTAATTTAGTTTAGTAATTACATTTATTTGGATGTTTAGTTGAAAATTGAGTGTCCCCAACTGAGCAAGCCAAAGGCGACAGTGGCAAGGAACCAAAACTCCATCAGGTGGCATAATGGAGAAAAATAAACCTTGGGAGAAACCAGGCTCAGTCGGGGCGCCAGTTCTCCTCTGGCCAATTAACAGTGTATGATTATTATTTTGGCAGCCTTACAGGTCAGAAGTCATATTAGATCGGAATATTCGAAAGATCGGAGGCATCACGCCGGAGACAGGTTTATTGAGGATGGCGTGTCGAATAAACAATTATTAAATAGGAATATTCTAAATATCGGAGTCATCACGCCGGAGATGGATCCATTGAGGATGCCATGTCGATGAGCAATTTCAGAGGGTAGACTAATTGACACGGTCTCTGCAGACACTTCAGGGATGAGTTGGTAATGTCTGGGTGCAGGTCCACCATCTGATCTGTATACGGCCCGGATCCGGCTGACTGCAGTAAACCTCGGGATAAACAGAAAGACTAACATTAGCATAGATGCCATTCTTTTTATGATGTAACGAGTACATCAGGTGTTATGGGAAGTGTTCCCGGTTCCGGCTGACCTAGTTAATGCAGCCTAACAATCATTTAATTGATTTGAATAAAATATAAATTAAAAATGTTTTATGTGTATGCCATAGTAAAGAGATGTGTTTTAGTCTAGATTTAAACTGACAGAGTGTGTCTGCTTCCCGAAATATTAAGGACATTTTGATTTTCCTTTTCATGACCATTTCATTTGTATTTCTAGGGGTTAGGAACCAACACTGACACACTGACTAGAATCATTGTGAGCCGTTCAGAAATTGACCTGCTAAAAATCATTGAAGAATACAAGAGAATGTATGGCAAAACCCTTCAGGAGGACATTTTGGTAAGTCTCCATACTTTGAAAAGCTCTAACCATATAGCTTAAAGTCAACATGAAATCAAAAAATAAGCCCAAATATTTTCTTAATCACATATATTCTGGAATGAAACGGTCACTTTTCACAGTCTAATCACTTCCCAATGAATTTAATCAACTCCCTTTCTACATTTATTTTTTTCATTGTATATTGCTGCCTGTTTCATCATACTGTCCTATTAAATACAATGGCTGTACAATTTAAATATTTAAATCCTTTTTCTGGTTTTACAGAAGGAAACAAGTGGAGATTACGAGAAGATTCTGCTAACTCTCTGTGGAACTCAATAATCATCTCTTACATGTCTGGATTATGTGAAAATTCATTACATGCTCCACGTCGGCACCCCATAGTTGGCTCATGAAAAGTGTTACATTTAAATATGGAATAAATGTCAGTTGTGCACACTGTAAATGTTAGTGTGAATTTACAATATAATATTTCTATCTACAACTTGGCATATTTTCACAGTAGTAATTCAACAGTTTATCACAATTAAATGTCAACTCTATATTAGTATTTTATTGTAATAAATCACTTTATAAATCCTTGCAATATTTTACATTGGGATGAACATATTGGTTTCTTTACCATGTTACACAATATGTGATAACTCAGGGCTGGAGCACTTGCTTGACCTTATCTCTGTGTCTATTGTCATAATTAGTGATGTGACATTTGAACCTGTCTGTACTTGTGTCAAGAATAAATGGGAGTGTCATATGAAGCCCCGATTCGCGGCTTGTGTTGTTACAGAGAAATCACGTGACCAATGACAAACGAGGACTCAGTTTGTGTGAAATACGCTATCAGTTAGGTATGAGTGTTGCTTTGGGTTCAAAAACTTGCACCAGCTTGTAGTTGTTGTGGCGTTTCAGAGAAGTGTCAGGAGTAGTAGAAATGTGAGTGTCAGAGAGTCAGAGAGTTGTGTCATTGTCGTTATTGTGGTTAATATGTGTTAGGGCTATATATTATTACTTTATACTATTATACTACAGTATACTACATTAGGTTAGATAGTTTTTCTCTAATAGAGTTTTCCTCTATTATTAGGTGTCCTTTGGCATCTGCTGGATAGCACGGTTGATCACAGTAGAAGAAGCTCAAGTGCAACAGATGCTAGTGTTGAAGTGGACCGGTATTTATCGGAAGTAAATCTCACAAGATCTGAGGATCCACTAGTTTATTGGGCTCAACAGAATCATGAGTATCTTTACTTATAGGGCCTACCAGCTGGCACTGTCATTTTCATGTTCAACTGCATCCTCTGTTCCTTGTGAAAGGATCTTTTCCATGGCTGAAGAGGAATTGTCTAAACCCTGTGCACACAAAAATCTGTTCCTCAAAGATAATCCTTTCTTCACCCACCCCAAACTGCTCTGTTGCAGTTATCTTTATTACGTTCCCTCCACCATAAGCACTGCACTCAACACAGCATCAGTAAAGTCAGACAGAGAAAGATGCATATTTTATTTTATACCCAGGCAATGAACAAATATCTGCTCAGGTCATTGGCTCAGGATTAATGGATTTGTCTGCCATTTCTTTGCACAGTAGCTAGGTGTCACTAGTGAGCAATGGTGAATGAAGCTTCGGGTAATGAACCTTTTGGTGAAGCAATGGGCTGCAAGGTCTCAGCGGTTCAGGAAGACTCATTTTGCCATCACTAGTCATAATGTAACGTTAATCCACTGAAGGCAAGTTGTAGTTTTATTTAAACAAGGTGATATAAACAGAATCCATCGATGACTTGACTAAAACAGACTTGACAAACTCACCAACTGAGGTTACAGGAACAATATTAGACAAGGGAACATGGCAAACATGAGGGCCTAAATACACAGAAGGACTAATGACTGACAAGACACACCTGTGAACAATGATCAAGACAATAAACCAATGACAACATGACACAAGAGACTAGGGGAGCACATGACATGATCACATGAGGGCACAATGGACCAGGAAAACATGACATTGAACATAAAATAAGAACATGAAACAAAACCAAAACACTAGACATTACACATAATTAAAGAGACAAAATCCACAAGTTGATACAACTAATAAACTCTCATCTGCACCATCTTATGCAATATCTAGTGAACAATATAATAATAATATAATAAGTTCCTAAGTAAGTTTTGTATTAGGTTTAGACTGGTAAAGTACTGCAAACCTATTAAATGATATTATCACCAGTCTTACAGACAGGTACGACCAGAACAACCTGGTCTTACCCCTCCACCCAGCCCAGCCCAACCTAACCTAACCTAGTTTTTCAGTGGGTGTGTATAAGGAATAAAAAGACAGGTTCTGTTCCTGAAATTACCCATTCAGATCAGCTCTCACAGACTTCACAGAGAAACAAGTAAGTTGTCTTTGTAAATGCATTTAACTGAATGTCCTCTACTAAAACTTGCCATTATTAATGTGCAATGTGTCTTGATGCTATATTCATAATTATGCAATTGATGACTGATGGCATTGATATGACAATCTAGATTTAGAATGTTCGAGAATATTTGCAATGTCTGGTCATAAGCTCATCTTTTTGCATTTGCTTAGTTCTTTATAGCTTTTTCAAAGCTCGCAAGATGGCTCTTTTCCAGAAATTATTCCAGCAAGTTAATGATGACAATGTAAGTAAAAAAATGTCCTTCATTATAGTTACTCAAAAGGATACATTCTAGATACGCCTCAACAAAAACCTATCATTACTTATTTGTACTTGCATGTTGCTATATGTTTTATCTCAGGGTTTTAAACCTGCTCCTGTTGAGACAGGATACCTTGGAACAGTCAAGGCTGATCCAAACTTTAATGCCCAGAATGATGTTGCAAAATTAAAGAAAGCCATTGAGACCAAAGGTAAAGTAGAGATATCCTGCTAAATGCAAAGTGTTTGTATGCAAAATGCAAATTTAACATGCTCTCATGTTGCTGGCGTTGAGAAAAATCAAGTAAAAATGCAAATTAATGGAACACTTCATATTTTTTGTGTTGTTGCATGTATGGCGGACACACCCCACCAATTATGCAATACCAGGAAGAATGCTAATATACTTTTACCCAACATACAACTCTCTTGGGACTTGTATTATTATGTTTCTAGCTTTATTGCATAATGTGTCTGTGATTATAAACCAGTAATCAAGAGCAAGTGCCCATTATTCCAAGATCCACCAGTATTACTCTGTAGTTGATCATAAACAGCTTCTCGTGATAAAGTGATGTGATTTTGGCCTGTTTTTCTCTTATGAAGGTGTGGATGAAGCCATCATTGTGGAGGTTCTGGCAAAGAGGAGCAATGCACAAAGACAACAGATCAAAGCAGCCTATCAGCAGAGTACAGGAAAAGTAAGCATATTCACAGCCTTCAACATTTTTTTTTTTGAAGGGGGGATGGGGGTGGCTGGCTAAATAAAAGTTCAATATAAATGGAGAATTCTTTAATAAACAAAATCCAAGTGGAAAACATGCAGGAGATAATCTTGAAAAAAAACCTCACAACCACTATAACACAATCGGAAATGAGACTGAACAATGTAACTAAATGTAAGGTAACACTTTATTTTACAGTGTCCTTGTTACAAATGTGCCATGTAGTATATATAGTAATAAATATAAATTATGCATAATTACATGCGACTAACCCTAAACCAAACCTAATCCTAACCCTAAGCCTAGTAAGTACATGTAGTTAATTATTATTACTTATTATTATTATTATTACAATTATTTTTATGGACCCTTGACATGCACGGCGGCAGAATTTTTTCTTTACTGGTGCTAAGGGGGGGGGGGCCTAGACCAATATGTGGGGGTGCTAAGAAAATAATCGATATTCATGACGTCAGAATTACTTCATAAAGAAATTTACATTTTTTTGTTTGTTTGTTTTTTAAAAGCAGCTATGGCAGCCTACACACCACATTCATCAGACGTGTAGTTTAAAATTATATTTTGCCAAATAATAGGCATACTCATTTTTTTAGCTTAATACAAGTGACCACAAGACAATGACAAAAACCTTTTACATGCAAAGGTAAAAGACTTCAGCACATAGCCTATGTATGCATAATCAGAACTGTGCATACTTTACACTTAAATTAAACAAACATCACAATCTTAGTGATTATGTAATTGATTAAATGTAGCCTTTTAATGGATTTAAGCATTTTTTCACATGGCTGACAGTCATATCCAATTGTTTTCAATGGGAGCACTGCGTTTTTAGAACGCCATGAGCGCAGCGAGGCGCTGAGCATCTATTTCACACTCAGCGCTTGACGTTTTTACCAGTCACCGAGAGATGATGAATGTTCAACTTTGAATTAAACGCAACGCTCCTCACTTATCATTTTTACCCAGCCGTCCAATCACAGTGGAGATGGACAAATACAACACCGACCAACCGCCACATTCGGCTTGTACAACAGCAACAGGTGAAAACAACAAGCATAATAATTTTAAAACGAGACCCAGAGCAGATAGCTACTTTACATTGTATCTACAGTTTTATATAGAACCAATACAGAAACTAACTATCTGTGAAATAAGATACTAGTAACACTTCCGCGGATATTCTGTCATAACAAGCAAAGCGCCTCAGCTGAAAAAAACGCAGCGATGCCGATTGAAGCGCTCTCAAGCGCCCACAGCTAGCCATTTTCAGCTGGCTAAAATGCAGGAAACAGTGCTCACATGACGCGGAGATTACAGGCAGTGTGACAGATATTTTTATGTCTGTAGTTTTTCTCTCAAACCTTTCTCTCTCTGACTCCTCTTTCTTTTCTCCTTCTTTGGCCCCCATCAGAGACATGGGTTTCCTACCTGCACTCTCTCTTTATCAAAAAATGGTCCATCTGATTCTCAACTGCTTGGGGGGGCTAAACCGGGGCTATTCAAAATTCTGACGGGGCTACAACCCATCCCCCAAAATTAAGCATTGCTTGGTAATTGGTTGACCTAAATTGGTATTATCCAATTGTGTACTTAAATTTAACAGCTGACAGCTGATTGGTTGACTGTAATCCTTTACATACCGTTCTTTCAAAGTTATCTGACATTATCATGATGAATTTGTTCTGACACAGTTTAACTCTGAGTTCTTGTCATATTTTATTACCATTTTCTAAACTATAGCGAATAAACTGTGATAATGTGAGAAAATGTTGAAGGTGTCTGAATACATTTAGGTTTGACTGTGCAAGTGAAGTGTAATGAAGTTTAATGAACATGTGACCTACATTTTTTTCTTGTTTATAAAATTTTGATTTGTGCAAATAGCTTTTGTTTTATCATTAATCCTCAGCCTCTGGCAGATGCACTGAAAAAAGCTCTGAAGTCAGATTTTGAGGAGGTGGTCCTTGCTTTGTTGATGACACCGCCTGAGTATGATGCTTTTGAAATTAAAAGAGCCATTAAGGTACAACTTACTGCTCTTATTGCAAAATATATTTTTATTCCAAGACTTACGTTTCTGTATACTGATACTTCAATCTAAATACTAATACTAACATTTCATTGATAATCAGGGTCTTGGGACAAATGAGACTGTCTTAAATGAAATTTTGGGGACCAGATCAAACAAGGAGATCACAACATTGAAGAATACATTCAAAGAAGGTAACAAGAAAGACTGACATAAGCATGTTCTTCCTAAAAGCAGATGTATGTTTATGCTGCTAACCTCTTTCTGTTGTACAGTATATGGAGAGATGCTGGAGGAAGATATTAAATGTGAAGTTAAAGGACATCTTGAGACTACCCTAGTTTCCCTTTGCAAGGTACAAAACATAGTTCAGCGTAATTGTTGTTACAGCACAGGGAAATAATATGTTATGTGTACTGATAATGACATTTTACTATATCAATATCTCAGGCAACCAGGAGTGAAGACCGTAACATTGATGATGGACAGGCTAAGAGTGATGCAAAGGTAAAGATTCTTTACTTACACTACGGCCAGTGAAGTATGTACATTTTCTAAATTGTGTTTGTATGAAAAACAAAAAAACGCAGACTAACAAAAATAGCATGAGTATGTTGCCATGAACAGCGATCCATTATACAGTTTTGCAGTCATTATAAAAATATCTGACAAATGCTAGACCAATCATAATCAAGTTCTGCAGACAGACATGCAATAAGCATTATAAATTGAAACAGTGTAGATACTGTTTCTGACTTGTTGTTGTTTTAGGCTCTGTTTGAGGCAGGAGAGAATCGGATTGGCACTGTTTGCTCTGTTCTGGTTGACATCCTCACAAACAGGAGTGAAACTCAGTTGTGCAAAAGTAAGTCAAGGAATATGACTCTTCTTCAGAGACAGTTGACTTTTAATATATGCCATTCCGGTGTACTTCAGCTCATGTTTTCTGAGGCACTAACAGTGCTATTTAATCTACAGTTTTCCAATATTATGGTCAATTGAGCAAAGACGGTTTTGCCAAAGATCTGGAGGGTGAGCTGCATGGAAACTTTGAAGACTGCCTGATGACCTTGGGTAAATATACAGTACAAGCCTTCATTTAGTCTGTGTATATCTCTGTGGGTGTGTGAAAGAGTAGTTTCTTATGAAATGACTTTAAATATTTCAGTCCCATCTGAAAGAAGGCAGCTCCTTAAAAACCTGTTCTAAAGCAGGTTCTTCCAGCTTTGTGTGTTAAGGGCGGATTCATTCTCGCACACAAAGACTTTGCAACCAGATTAGATACAAATATCCAAGAGTAACTCAATTGAAGAAAGTTCTTGAAATATCTGTTCTTACCATCTTTTTCATGTTATAGTGAAGTCTGCTGTGAACAAACCTGCCTACTTCGCTGAAAGGCTCCACCTGGCTATGAAGGTAAAGCTGCAGAGGAAATTATGAAACTTGTTCCATTACATAATCTCTGAGTTTCTTATCTGGTCCAAGGGCCAAAGGTGCTGGAACCCTTTTGTATTTCTGGAGATTTTTCTAGATTATTCTTTTTCTGGCCTGAAGTGCGTCAGACTCTTGGTGGCAAAATTACTTTGTCCAACCCTGTCACTATAATAAGCACATTTACACTTTCACAAATAACTGCAATATTGTTCAGATTTTTTTTTTTTTTTTTTTACTATTATTAAAGGGTTAGTTCACCCAAAAATGAAAATTATCCCATAATTTACTTACCCTCAAGCCATATATGACTTTCTTCTTTCAGCCAAACACAATCACAGTTATAATAAAAAAAATATGGCTCTTCAAAGCTTTATAATGAGAGTGAATTGTACCTGAGATTTTGAAGCCCAATCAATACCATCGCCGCACGCAAGTCTAGTTCCGGGCGGAAGAGTGACCTCTGACACGACGCATGGCGTATTGAAGAATGCGAAAGCGCAGAGGATAGAGCAAAACAAAACATAGGTCACGAAGTCTAAAATGAGACTTCGTGAGCTTGAGTTTGTTGAGTTTGTTGTCCATACCTATTTGTTTGAACCGCGAGAGGCATCTACTCTCACCTAAACTTACGCTACTTCCACATCCTACGTCATATGTCGGGTCAGAGGTCACTCTTCCGCCGGAACTAGACTCACGTACATTACCTGAAGCCAGTGTTTATAGTTTATAGAGTTATAAGTATGGATATCTTCTTACAAAAACCCTTCAGAAGGCCTTTATTAACTTCCTGGAGCCATTTATGATGGATGGATGCGTTTTTTGGAGACAAAATCTCAGGTACTACACTCCCATTACAAAGCTTGGAAGAGCCAGTATAATTTTTAATATAACTCTGATTGTTTGGCTGAAAGAAGAAAGTCATACACCAAGAATAGCTTGAGGGTGAGTAAATTATGGCATAATTAAAATTTTTGGGTGAACTAACCCTTTAACAAATGGACAAACCAACAAAAATGGCTGCCAATCAGAATTCAGAAGCTAATAACTTGTGAAAAAGTGACCATTTTGAATGGTATATGAGCAGGGATTGTGCAATAGGCTGTATGCTAAATTTTGTGAGAATTGAGGGCTATAATGAATGCATTTACATTTTTGCTTATATTTCTGCTGTATAGACTGGAGACTATTGAAACTATTGAGACTATGAAAATTCTGAATCCCATGGCTTTACATTAGTCTGGAAAAAAAATGCCATTTTGAATTTCCTGAAAATGTCCTTCTCTTTCAAACTCCTTCTAAACTGTTAGTCTAAAAGGATTATTGCTACTTTATGAATTGACCTAAATGTATCTGTAATATGGTCTTGCTTTATAGGGACTGGGAACCAACACTGACACACTGACTAGAATCATTGTGAGTCGTTCAGAAATCGACCTGCTAAAAATCATTCAAGAATACAAGAGGTTGTATGGAAAAACCCTTCAGGAGGACATTCTGGTGAGTTTCTTTAATTCATAATGAGTGATCTGAAAAGCTTTTGAATTAGATTTCACATTGAAACCATCATATTTGAAACCAGCATGTCTAGATGAAAAGTGACTTCTGTGTTTTGGGTTTTACAGAAGGAAACAAGTGGAGATTATGAAAAGATCCTGCTGGCTCTCTGTGGCACTCAATAAACACATGACCCATGCATGTAAACACTTCAGGACTTCTTCAGGAGTGTTTCATTAAAACTGTTTTTGCAACTCATTGTGTAATAATCTTCTTTGACCAATACATTCAGTTGAACATTCAAAAGGCCTGTGGTTTAAATGTTTCAGGACACTTTATAGTACCTTTCATGAATAAGTTAAGAAAAAGAAAATGATATTATATGATTCTTAAAGTACTTCATGTACATTCAAATAAGTTTTGTGACATTTGACTATACACATGAAATCATGCTGTTGCCATAAGGAGCTCTTATTTCTTGATCTGACCACATATTTTGGTCTAGCCAAATGTATTCAGGTTTATTCCATGATATTTTTTCATTAATGTGAATAAAATCAATCAATCATTCACCCACGTAATGTTGACGTGTCATATACCAATCTTAAAGCAGAAAAAATGCAAACATTTTTGAATTGGTTAATTTTGGTTCTGTTCTTGCAAAAGTTTTGATTCTGTTATTTTTGAATCCACAAATCTGACTTGTGGTGCAGCCTGGAATCATAAATAACTCCATGTTCCCCCATTCCCCACCCTCATGCGCGTAGTTTCTCAGAAGTTTTTTCTTCTCCATTCCTGCCATCGGATAGAGTTTGGGTTTCTTGCCTTATTTGGGGTTTAAAACACAATTAATTTTAGGTAATATTATCGATTTGACTATACTGACACTATCGGATGAGAACAAAATTTGAACTAAATTGAGCTGGATGATGACACTATTGTCTTCTGTAGAGCTGCTTTATTTATAGCTGAATCAGATCTGTTTCATAATTGGCGAACTTCACACAGTTATTGAACTGAAGTGACTCAAGCTGAATAAATACTATTGTCTACTGAAGAGGTGCTTATAGCTGAATTTGAATTTGTCTAATATTTGATAAAGTTTGTATCACTGATTCTGTTTTTCCCCTGTATATTTCTGTGAAGCTGCTTTAAAATAATCTTAAGTGCTTTATAAATGAAGGTGACTTGACTTTTGATTAATTTAAAATCATATTTTAGAAACGAATGTAAAATGGACTAAAAAGAATGAATGAAAAATAAATCTAATAAGTATGCAGCTCAATTTGCCGCAAGCAAATGTTTTCAGAAAGTACATTAGGCTAATTATGCTAATAATCTATCCAACATTGTTTAACATAATGATGCCATGAATGTAAGTTAGGCCTATTATCCAGTGTTCGCAGTGTTTGCTGTACGAGCACACAGTGCACCTGTAGAAACTGATAGGACTGTAACTGGAGATGATGTGCCACAGGCAACAGATGCAGTGGAGCCATCGCAGTGGAATAGCGCTCACACAGTCAAACTAGGTCCTTTAGGAACTTTTTTTTACAATCATTTGACAGCCCCGTCTGTTGTAGACAATGTCAAATAGCTTTTTCATGAGAACTTTTCAATGAGGAGTGTCATCAGACCAATACTTCTGCATGAAGCAGATAGATCATAACCATCTGAAAATGACACCATCAGCACTTTTTCCATATGCATTTTTTCTTGGAATTGGACTCCAATGTGTCCAGACGAGATTATACACAAACCGTTGGGCTGTTAAAATAACTGGAGGTCCTGATGCTGCTGATCTTATTGCAGATAAATATGGATTTGTGAATATGGGCCAGGTAAGTACACTGTAAAATGTTTTGCCAGTTAAATGTTTCATGTGGCAACATCTTGTAACGGTAACACTTTAGTTTGTGGTCCAATTCTCACTATGAACTAGTTGCTAATTAGTATGCATATATTACTAGGATATTGGCTGTTTATTACTTATATTTAGTACTTATTTAGTACTTATAAAGCACATAATAATGTCTTATTTTACATCCCTTAATCCTACCCACTATCTAAACTTCACAACTACCTACTAACTATTAATAAGCAGTAATTATGAATTTATTGAGGCAAAAGTTAGTTAATAGTGAAAATTGGACCCTAATCTAAAGTGTGACCCTTGTATCAATTGAACAGTTTCACTTATATATAAGTGAGTGTTATCACATTTATTTGAACTTTGTATTTATTCTTAATTCCTGCTTTAAATTCTTAAGTCTCAATGGCCCCTAAAAAAATGTGTGATTTGCATCTTCAAGTTTTCTGTATGATCCCAGAATTGCAATTAACAACTTTTCATCACAAAAGACTGTGATACTATGTTACAGTGATGATCACATATGGTAATAACAAGGTACTTTGTTATATTATGCTGCTGAATTACCATATTCATATACTATGGAATTTTTAAGTCTCTTTTTAAGTCAAGTCAATCGTGACTTATTGTCATTTAAATTGGAAGATGTTGTTTCACCAGGTTCATAGACAAAATAATATTTTTAAGAACACAAACTATGCAAACAAACTTTAGGGATTGTTCCTATTTTTCTTTCAAATTAGACTTTCATTATTACCGAGCCTATCTCTGGGTCACTGGCTCTTGTATAATAAATGTGTTTAACCATGCAAGATGAGCTCCTAACCCTGATGGCATCTTATACCCTACTTCAGTTAGTTAACCAACTGGCACACTTTCTTTGTCCCCTTACTGCACAAATAAATATAGCAGCTAAGAGAAAATTAAATGTGACAGGATACTAATGGAGAAATTCAAATTGAATATTTGAGGTTAAAAAAAAAACAGGATAATGGTGTGCATAGAAATGCACCTGAAATGGACAATAGAAGTCTATAGTGCATCTACACTTGCCCCACAGACCTTTGTAAGTGTAAAACACACAAAAACTTTTTTTTAAGAAATCAATACTTTTATTCAACGGGGATTCATCAAATTAATTAAAAGTGACAGTAAAGACATTTTTAATGTTACAAAATATTGAGCTTTCTTTTCATCAAAGAATCCAAAGAAAATTGTATCACGTTTACACAAAAATATTAAGCAGTACAACTGTTTTCAACAATATTTGAATGATTTCTGAAGGATCATGTACACTGTAAAATCCAACAGTTGTTCTTACTAAGACGTTTTAGTAAACTTTACTTAATGTCCAATAATTTGTTGAACTTACTTAAAACAATTTAGTAATCTGAACTATTTGCATGCTATGCCTTTGTTACTTAGAAAACCCAAGTAAACATTACTTGACTGGTTTGAGTACCATTTTGCTAAAGCAAAAAAACAGTGAGTTTTTGAGGCGGGGCAATTTTTAATAGACTTTTCACTCATTTCCTCCACTTCCTCTCACCATTATTGTGATTAGTGTTCCCTTTGGTCGGGCACTTGGAACTTAATTCATATTATTATAATTCTCTTCCTACTGATGAAGCGATGCAACAAGAAATCATAGTTATCTGATTTTAAAGGAAGGGAAGAAATACATACACATATACACGCACACACACACGCACACATATATATATATATATATATATATATATATATATACACTCACCTAAAGGATTATTAGGAACACCTGTTCAATTTCTCATTAATGCATATCTAATCAACCAATCACATGGCAGTTGCTTCAATGCATTTAGGGGTGTGGTCCTGGTCAAGACAATCTCCTGAACTCCAAACTGAATGTCAGAATGGGAAAGAAAGGTGATTTAAGCAATTTTGAGCGTGGCATGGTTGTTGGTGCCAGACGGGCCGGTCTGAGTATTTCACAATCTGCTCAGTTACTGGGATTTTCACGCACAACCATTTCTAGAGTTTACAAAGAATGGTGTGAAAAGGGAAAAACATCCAGTATGCGGCAGTCCTGTGGGCGAAAATGCCTTGTTGATGCTAGAGGTCAGAGGAGAATGGGCCGACTGATTCAAGCTGATAGAAGAGCAACTTTGACTGAAATAACCACTCATTACAACCGAGGTATGCAGCAAAGCATTTGTGAAGCCACAACACGCACAACCTTGAGGCGGATGGGCTACAACAGCAGAAGACCCCACCGGGTACCACTCATCTCCACTACAAATAGGAAAAAGAGGCTACAATTTGCACAAGCTCACCAAAATTGGACAGTTGAAGACTGGAAAAATGTTGCCTGGTCTGATGAGTCTCGATTTCTGTTGAGACATTCAGATGGTAGAGTCAGAATTTGGCGTAAACAGAATGAGAACATGGATCCATCATGCCTTGTTACCACTGTGCAGGCTGGTGGTGGTGGTGTAATGGTGTGGGGGATGTTTTCTTGGCACACTTTAGGCCCCTTAGTGCCAATTGGGCATCGTTTAAATGCCACGGCCTACCTGAGCATTGTTTCTGACCATGTCCATCCCTTTATGACCACCATGTACCCATCCTCTGATGGCTACTTCCAGCAGGATAATGCACCATGTCACAAAGCTCGAATCATTTCAAATTGGTTTCTTGAACATGACAATGAGTTCACTGTACTAAAATGGCCCCCACAGTCACCAGATCTCAACCCAATAGAGCATCTTTGGGATGTGGTGGAACGGGAGCTTCGTGCCCTGGATGTGCATTCCACAAATCTCCATCAACTGCAAGATGCTATCCTATCAATATGGGCCAACATTTCTAAAGAATGCTTTCAGCACCTTGTTGAATCAATGCCACGTAGAATTAAGGCAGTTCTGAAGGTGAAAGGGGGTCAAACACAGTATTAGTATGGTGCTCCTAATAATCCTTTAGGTGAGTGTATATATGTGTGAATTAATGATATATAAAATAACTTTAATTCATGTCAAATAATGATCTTTTAACATTTTTTGCTAACACCTATGGCATAAACTTTTAATTGGGTTGATATTATCCCTCTACATTTGTAACAATATCTTGCAATTGACCATGCTTGAGTCACACACAGACTTCAACATTCAGCATGCAAACCACAACAATGGTAACAAGGTTTTTTTATTATTATTTATTTTAATTTTTATTATTAATAAGACCTTTACTATTTTATTTGCTGTCGTTATTGGGGTTATAGTGACAAAAGACAAATGGTAAAATATGGTAATGGTAAAAAGCTGGACTGAACTTTTGGGAGTTGGCTGAACTTTTGAAATTGAGTTACTTGTACTCAAGTTTTATGGTAACCTCTACAAATACACAAGTTAACTCTACAAAGTAGTAGTAAGTAGTATCAAGTAAAAAATTATGACCTAATTTGCTTGAAAATTTTGAGGCAATCAGTTTCCACAGCTTTTCTAAGTCAACTTGTTACTTTTTACAGTGTAACACTGAAGACTGGAGTAATGGCTGCTTGAAATTTAGCTTTGCCATTAAAGGAATAAATTACTTCAGAAAATATTAAATTGTAATAATATTTCACTTTATTATGTTTAAATGCAGCCTTGATGAGCAAAAAAGACTTCTTTCAAAAACATTACAAACAATTATTTACAAAGATGCTGTCAGTATCTAAACTTGGAATATTCCTTTAATATTACTTTTGGGCCAAATTGAATCCCAATGCACCATGGGATTTCTTTGGCCCACAGTCACTGTTTGGTTTATTTTGCTTTGTGTCAACATGAAGGAAACTGACTTCCCACACTCAGTCAATGAAATGTGTAACTGCCATCTACTGTGGGGCTGTTTAGTTCCGGGTAAATCTGGTATGTCTTCGGCCAACATCATAATGTCAAGGCACAGGGTGTCAAAGAGATATCAGCAGCCAAGGTTTAAGCTCAGCTGAATCGCGCAGTGCTAGCTCAGGTTGCCTCTGGTGGTAAGTCTATCAGCGGTGTAGAATAACCCTTTTGTTGTTTCATAGGCATACGTCAGGGATGGATACATAATTTATATCTCTGTCAGTCACCCCTGAGCAGCGGCTAACAAAATCTTCTTCCCCTTGTGCCACTGCAGATAGGTGGGCTAGTGGACCATTACCAGTTCCAGCACAGAGGAACCATCAAAAGGTCCACTATTAAAAGCAGAGTGAACCACAGTCTCCTCACCATGGAGACCAAGGTATAAGGATCATATACCTTCAGTCACAGAGACACCACTGAATAGTTAATACGTTAGACTACACCACTCTATAAACACCGCACACACACTTACCAAAACAGATTAAGACAGAGGTGCACCAAAGCATGGATGCTTCCTTAAACTTGCCAAAAACTAAATGAGACAATGATAGTTACTCTTAATGAATATTTCATTTCATTCACTTTGGTTTGTGAAGCATGTTATGTCTGCAGTAGAACATCATAAATATCTTCTGATCCTAAAGGTGAAGTGGATCCAGCAACAGATGGTTCAGAAGAGAGTAAAACGAACTGAGACAATGGACCAAACCCACACCACCTCCTTCAATGACCCCAAGTGGGACAACATGTGGTATCTTGTTAGTATGCAACACATTACAATCAGCAATTTTATAAATTGTACAAAACTGCAGAGCTAAACCAATTAATTTGTGAAAATATGCACATTTCAAAGCAATACGTTCAAAGGTATTACTGAACGTAACAAAACACCCTTACTACTGTAGTTTTAAAAAGAGTAAATTAAATGAAAATGTTATGACCCAGTTAAGTAGGACTTAAGGAAATCTTTAAATGCAATTTCATAATTACTTCTATTGTCTTTGAATTTTAGACAATACGTATACTGTCAAATGTACTGACAAGCATTTATGGTTAACTAAAATATACTTTAATATAATTTATTTTGAAACTTGGGTCACACTTTAGATTAGGGTTCAATTCTCTCTATTAACTATTAACTATGTATTTTGCCTCAATAAACTCCTAATTACTGCTTATTAATAGTTAGTAAGATAGTTTTGTTAAGTTTAGGTATTGGGTGGGAATTGTATCTCGAAATTGTGAGTTTATATCTTGTAATTCTGAATTTATAACACAATTATGAGTTTATATCACAAGAGTTTGAGTTTATATTCTGACAAAAAGTCAGAATTGTGAGATAAAATGTTGCAATTACCTTTTTATTTTTTATTCTGTGGCAGAAGCTTTAATAGAATTGGGTAGGATTAAGGAATGTAAAATATGGTCATGCAGAATAATATGTGCTTCATAAGTACTAATAAACAGCCAATATCCTAGTTACATGCATTCTAATAAGCAACTAGTTAATAGTGAGAATTGGACCCTAAAGTGTTACCGAAAATTGTATTAAACATATTTGTAATTACACATTTGTAATGCTTAATTTGCAATTTACATTTAAAATATATTAACTTTAAATGTAATATCAAAAAACACACTACAGCTGAAATCACAGTCGAGCACTTTATATGTGTTTTAGTATGTTAGTAAACACATCAAAATAAGTGTACTTCTTTAATATGACAACAGATTATTGAAACTTATGGTTTTGAAATGTACTTTAAAGTAAAACTTTTAATTTGCCATTATTACAAAGTGTACTTTCTAAACATTGTGTGTTAAAAAAGATGTCATGAAAGTGTACTCTTTAAGTATACTTAAGTGGCCTTTAAGTGTTTATTGGTATTAATATTACATTATCTGCAAGTACAGTTTTTTAAAGTATACTTTTATGATTTGAAGTACACTAGAAGTGCACATTCAGTACAATCAAGCACAATTCTTTTTCACAATTTAAAGGGATAGTTCACCCAAAAATCTTTATGAGTTTCTTTCTTCTGTTGAACACAAAAGAAGATGTTTTGAGGAATGTTGGTAATCAACAGTAGCCTTTGACTTAAAAAAAAAAAAAAAAAAAATACTGTGGAAGTCAATGACTACCGTCAACTGTCTAGTTACCAACTTTTGTGTTCAACAGAAATGATGTAAATGATGACAAAATTTTCATTTTTGGGTATCCCTTTAAGGCACTGTAGTAATAACTTATGACATATTGATAAAAACATACTAAAACATGTTATATTTCCCTACTATTCTATAGCACTGTGATCACAACTGCTTGACCGACATGAACATTCAGGCCGCCTGGCGCAGGGGCTACACTGGGAAAGGGGTTGTGGTCTCCATACTGGATGATGGTATAGAAAGACAACATCCAGACCTAAAACAAAACTATGTAAGTGTTATGACATTTTAACATTTTCTGAAACAAATAAATTTGTCACACTTTATATTAGGTGCCTTTAACTATAACATATATATCAAAAAAGGGTAACACTACAGTGTTACACGTTACATGTAGTTTCTATAGTAATTACTATAAATTATGCATAATTACATGCAAACCTAATCCCAATCCTAACCCTATAGTAAGTAGCCTGCATGTAGTTAATTAATATTACTCAGCACATAAATCTGTAATTTCTGTAATGAACCCATAGCTTGAAGCGGATTAGAATCCATTTTGCAGAGGTACTTTATTGTCAAAGAATCTATGACGACAGGCAATAAAAGCCCAGGCAAGGTTCAAAACACAGCAAGCAAGGCAGACAGCAAACAAAATCAAAATGATAGACAAAAGGGTAAATCCAACAAACAGGCAAAAGGGTCAAAACACTAGCTACAGACAATGGCAAGAGAAACTCTTGGTAAGGCAGCAATACTTTGCAATGTGTTCAGTGAAGCATGTGTTTAGTGACGGCTTATAAAGCTACTAACAGGAAGTGAGAATACAAAAAGTAAGTGCCACTAAAACTCCCTCTGGTGGAGGGATGAACTGTTCATGGGCTGAGGTGTTACAATTATACTGTAACAAGGACACCTTAAAATAAAGTGTAACCCAAATAGGGAAAAAAAATTGTTAGGTACAGTGTACTTATTGTGTTTATGTTGTATTGCAAAACCCTTTTGGTGCTATTGAGGTGGGATGTAGGTACGGTTAGAGACAGCACTTTATTTTAAGGTTATTGTTACAGTGTAATTATATATTTAAGTACTGAATAATATAAATTAACATGTTAGGATTAGGGTTTGGTTGAGGGTTAGTTGCATGTAATTATACATAATTTACTGTTGTTACTATGATAAGTAACATATGTAACAAGGACACTGTAAAATAAAGTGTTACCCAGGTTTCTTGGTATGGTTAGGTTTAAGGGCAGGTTAAGATGTAAGGAAACGGTCAAAAGTGTAATTACAGAAGTTAATTACATGCAGGTATTTAAAAAAAAAATAAGTATAATGTAAAAACACATATATTGTATCAAATTATTAATTTAAATGTTAGTATAGTTAAAGACGTAATATTAATTGGAATTCTAATAATTTTAAAATTAGATACCTGCATAAACAGATCTCAGATAAATATCAGATTATGGAAATAAATTGGGTTGCGTACACTATTTAAGGTTGACTTTAGGATTACTCAAGTGATTTAGTGGTCAGCCAACGTGTTTTTTTGTTGGTTTTTTTCAATAGTCAATGCCAGGTATAGAGAACAAGGTGGCTGATACAATTCTGATATACTGTATGTTTGTAATATTATATATGCATTATTATTTCACTCAAAATGGCAAAAAAAAAAAAAAAAAGGTAAACAGAAAATGTACACTATCCATTGGCAAACCTGGTGGCTTATTTTCTAGTAATCAGTCAAGTGGGAGTTGTTCACTGGCCAATATCAATTGTCTCAAATACTGTCTGATTAATTGTCAAGACCAATATATTGGTCTATCAGTACGTTTGATGGTTCAATATTGTGAGTGAAATATGCAAACCATGAAGCCCTATTCATATGTTGTCAGTATAAAGTTCTACTATATTGTAGGATTTTTTTTTTATTCCTGTTACTTATTTCTATTTTTTGTATTTCCTGTTTAGTTCCTGTTACCTTGGTTATCATATGCTAGTTTGTTTCTATGATTACAGATTACCTTTACCTGTGCCTTATTATTGTGTTATTATATATTTATAAGGACGCACGAGCCAGCTATGATGTTAATGGCAATGATCCTGATCCAACACCACGTTATGATGCCACCAATGAAAACAAGTCAGTCCATTTCCACTGCAACTCAGTCTTACTTCCCTCAGTCTCCACATATTTTGATTTTAAATAAATGCAATGCTCCAGACAAATATGAGGTTTTCCATATCTTTGTGATTTCATAAAGACATGGAACCAGATGTGCTGGTGTGGTGGCTGCCTCTGCAAACAATTCTCTCTGCATTGTCGGAATTGCCTACAATGCAAAAATTGGTGGTGAGTTATCAGCAGTTCATGTTTATGTTTTCATATGTATGTCTCTAGTGGCTATGTTTGGTACACTATAAACTACTGCCTACTATTATGCATTATGCAATAATAAATATTTAGTACTGCAGTATTTAGTGGTATTCAAAACATAGCCCATGTTATTGACATCTATGAAGCTGTCCAATCTCCCCCCTTAGGTGTGCGTATGTTGGATGGCGACATGACTGATATGGTGGAAGCCCAATCACTGAGTCTGAGGCAGCAGTATATTGATATCTACAGCTCCAGCTGGGGACCAGATGATGATGGCAGAACAGTAGATGGCCCCGGCCCTCTTGCCCGGCTCGCTCTGGAGAGTGGCATACGCAAAGTTAGTGTGTGTTTGTGAGTTTGAGCTAAGACAACACTGAAAAAATTTTATTTGAATCAACTTGGTTTGGTTCAAACCTTAAATTTTGACTTAATATTAATCAAAAGGTAACACTTTAGTTTATGGTCCAATTCTCACTATTAACTAGCATGCATATTAGTATGATATTGGCTGTTTATTAGTACTTATTAAGCACATATTAATGCATGACCATGTTCTACATCCCTTAATCCTACCCAATACCTAAACTTAACAATTAACTTAACAATTACCTTACTAACTATTAATAAGCAGTAGTTAGGTGTTTACTGAGGCAAAAGTCGTAGTTTATAGTTAGTTAATAGTGAGAACTGGACCCTAATCTAAACTTTGCTGACTGCAGAAATTATTGTAGGTTTCATTCTTTTTTTTTTTTTTTTTTTAGTACATAACAGAAAATGTGAATAAATTTTTAAAAAGACAGCAATAAACATTAAGGCGTTTACATTTTTTTTTTTTTTATAGTAGTTTTCTTCAGTGTACAACCCAGCATACAAAAAAATATCACCTGTTATTATTTTCCTCATATCCTTGTATACTTTTAGGTGAATAATTCCTTTAAATGTTGCAAGTAAAAAAACTGAAGAAATAAATATGAAAAATCTGTACATTCCTTTTTGCTTCTCAGGGCAGAAAGGGCCGTGGCTCCATCTTTGTGTGGGCATCAGGAAATGGTGGGCAGAGTCAAGACCACTGCTCATGTGATGGTTACACCAACAGCATTTACACCATTTCAGTAGGCAGCACCACTCAGAGTGGGCAAAAGCCGTGGTACCTGGAGGAATGCTCGTCTACTCTGGCCACCACCTACAGCAGTGGAGACAGTCACAGCCTGGGCGTTGTGAGTCACTCACAAAATTATTGTTTTTTCCTCACTGGACCCATGCATATGTGTGTTTTCATGCGTATGTGTGTTTTCATGCAGGTGACAACAGATCTGAGGCAGCGTTGCACTGATGAGCACTCTGGCACTTCAGCATCGGCCCCCATGGCTGCAGGAATCATCGCCCTCACATTGGAGGCAAAGTAAGCGGCCATGTCTAGCTTATTTGTGCTCTGTCTGTTAGATCTGGCAAGCACTTTGTGGTCAAATCAAGTGTAGCGATCTTAAGCCTGAGGTTCTGCCAAATGGCAATGTAAAACACTTATCTTGGATCACCTCATTTCAGACACTTTGACTCTTTCCATTGGTTCAGATTGGGTCAGAGCTAAATTCTGCGATTGTTGCTAATGGGCTTTCATTTCCACATATAGGTTTTATTGAGCCAATCATGTCTGTAGGACAAAGTATTTGCTGCCATCCTTAAGTGTGTCATGAATAAACTAATTTCCTTGTTCTTTGTCCTCAGTCCAGCTCTGACCTGGAGGGACGTTCAGCACATAATGGTGAAAACTTCACGCCGTGGTCACCTGAGCACTTCAGACTGGCAAAGCAATGGAGCTGGATATGATGGTAGACTAAAATAAGCTTTTATATTAAACATCACTTATATATTATTCAACATCTATTCAATTTAGCTTAAAATCTAAATGAAATACTGTACCCGCACACTTTTACTGTAAAGTGGATAACATAGTTTGTCAGCCGATATTGTTTTTTTGATGGCCAACCACTATTTAGTATGTTCCAGTACTGGTTAAATTAAATGGTTTTTACTTCATACTCAGAACCAAAAATAACTTCATGACAACAATGATAGACAGTCCCAAACCCTATCCTGAGCTGTGACTTTAAATATTTGCAAATTACAGTTGCATGCAAAGATGTGAATTTTTAATGGCCTTCAATGGAGACAGATACTTTTAGTACTGTATGGTATCAGTACATCAACAGATAGCATACATTAAGTATGCACACATACTTTTAATACACAGTATTAGAGTTGAGAAGCTGTCATTAAAGGGTTAATTCATCCAAAAATTACTTATCAATTACTAACCCTCATATTGTTCCAAACCCGTAAGACTTGTTCATCTTTGAAACACAAATGAAGATATTTTGGCCTTTATAATTGCCTTTATTAATAAAAAAAATAGAACAAAACAAACAAAAACTACCCCAAGGGGGAAAATATGACAAACCACGAGACTTGACTTCTTGACTTGACTAGGGCAAGGAAAAACAAACATTCAACATTCAATGACGATCCAGCACAGGACTGCAAACACAAGGAGAATAAATAGGGAAGCAAACAAAAGAGGCAATTGAACCAATAATCAGATAACAAGATGGACAGGAGAGCACATGGCATAAGGACACACATGACAAGTCATGTGCTCAAACCAAACATGACACACACAAGCACATGGCCAGCAAAGACAAATTACAAGCCATGTGCTCACACAAAGTCAAGACAAATACAGGAGTGTCAGGGCTCTGTCACAAAACCAAGAATAAACTAGACCAAAGTAACAGAACCCTGACAGTTCTGTTCTAGGCAAGAACTCCCTGCCCATCCATGCAGCCTAGCATGGATAAGTGCAGCTATAACACCCTTAGGGTAAACAGAACAGAACCAATATAAAAGTATTGCAGATATCATTAGCTCTTTCCCCACCAGTGTTTTTTTTTTAAAGTTGCCAGCCACCGCCAGTGTTTTTGATTATTTTTACAAAAATGTCATGGCCCCCAGAATATTTTGTTGTTGGAATATCTGAACATGCAATATATCAAAAGAAAGAACAGACCCTCTTTTTATTTTAGCTTCATGCATTCTTTTTTATCAACACTTGAATGTGGGTAAGTTACATAAAAAAGCAACATTTTGAGCAAAAGGCTGAGAAAATCATGTTTTTGTTAAAGACTACATCTGGATCAGATTCAGAACAATGATCAAAATATTGATGGAGTAAATCGAGTTCATCAACACCCCCAATGCTTGCACTTTTTCCACACTTTGTTGGATTAAATTCATATTTTTTTCCCTCAATTCTACAAACAATACCCCATAATGACAACGTGAAAGAAGTTTGAAATCTTTGCAAATTTATTAAAAATAAAAAACAAAAAATCACATGTACATAAGTACTCACAGCCTTTGCCATGACAATTAAAAATTGAGCTCAGGTGCATCCTGTTTCCACTTATCATCCTTGAGATGTTTCTACAACTTGATTTGAGTCCACCTGTGGTAAATTCAGTTGATTGGACATGATTTGGAAAGACACACACCTGTCTATATAAGGTCCCACAGTTAACAGTGCATGTCAGAGCACAAACCAAGCCATGAAGTCCAAGGAATTATCTGTAGACCTCCGAGACAGGATTGTATCGAGGCACAGATCTGGGGAAGGGTACAGAAAAAATTCTGCAGCATTGAAGGTTCCAATGAGCACAGTGGCCTCCATCATCCATAAGTTTGGAACCGCCAGGACTCTTCCTAGAGCTGGCCGCCCGGCCAAACTGAGCGATCGGGGAAGAAGGGCCTTTGTCTGGGAGGTGATCAAGACCTGATGGTCACTCTGACAGAGCTCCAGCATTTCTCTGTGGAGAGAGGAGAACCTTCTAGGAGAACAACCATCTGCAGCACTCCACCAATCTGGCCTGTATGGTAGAGTGGCCAGACGGCACATGACAGCCCGTCTGGAGTTTGCCAAAAAGGCACATGAAGGACTCTCAGACCATGAGATACTAAATTCTCTGGTCTGATGAAACAAAGATTTAACTCTTTGGCCTGAATGGCAAGCGTCATGTCTGGAGGAAACCAGGTGCTGCTCATCACCTGGCCAATACCATCCCTACAGTGAAGCATGGTGGTGGCAGCATCATGCTGTGGGGATGTTTTTCAGTGGCAGGAACTGGTAGACTAGTCAGGATCAAGGGAAAGATGAATGCAGCTTGTAGCATCATACTCAAAAAGACTTGAGGCTTTAATTGGAGCCAAAGGTGCTTCAACAAAGTATTGAGCAAAGGCTGTGAATACTTATGTACATGTGATTTTTTTTTTTTTTTTTTTTTTTATTATTATTATTATTATTTTTTTTTTTTTTATAAATTTCCAAAGATTTCAAACAAACTTCTTTCACATTGTCATTATATGGTATTGTTTGTAGAATTGAGGAAAAAAAATAATGAATTCAATCCATTTTGGAATAAGGCTGTAACATAACAAAATGTGGAAAAAGTGAAGCGCTGTGAATACTTTCCGGATGCACTGTATGCCATTGCTTGTTTGTGCAACTTCTTTGCATGTGTTTTGATCTGGAGATTCAGTACTCTTTCAAAAGATGCGTCATAGCGCCCCCTAGCGTATAACAGTGAAAACACAGAAAATTCTGTGTTTGGTGGGGAAGCTTTTTGTCACAAATAACTAAAAATTCAGTGTTTGGCGGGGAAAATAGTTAATGTTCAGTAATTTAGTGTACAGCATAATGCAAGAAAAATTTGTCTTGATTCGAAGAGTATCAGAAGGCCAAGTCCTGACTGGATAAGAGGAGGAGCTGGTGATGGAGGAGGGTAACTAGCTCCTGAGTAACGCGATAAAGCTGCTGATAATACTAAATGTGTATATAAGGATGCTGTGATATGCGTTGTATTCCTATAGGAAGACGTGGATCAGCTGAGAGTCAGCTGATGTGAGCTTGACTGATGTGACCTGCTCAGTGAACATTAACAGAAGCTCAACCGCAAGAACAAACATTCAAGGTGACGTCAGTCAAGCTCGCATCAGCTGACTCAGACAGAAATTGTGTTTCGAAGATGAACAAAAGTCTTATGGGTTTGGAACGACTTGAGGGTGAGTAAATGATGACACAAATTTTGAGTGAACTAACCCTTTAATAGTTGCAAGGGAAATAAATCTTGCTCTCCCTGGCTGTATGTAAACTGTGTCATCACTGGCTGTTGTGCAGTTAGTCACCTTTATGGGTTTGGCTTGATGGATGCTGAAGCCATGGTGAAGGAAGCAGAGACCTGGAAGCAGGTGCCTCCTCAACACATATGTGAGGAAAACTTAGTCCAGAATGGCAGGTAACTGTTTTATCAAAATCCTTATCACTGATGATTCCAAACTCCTGTATTCATACTAATGTACTGTCTTTACAAAGCTGTCTTTACTACTACTGTGGTTGTACCATGCTGCAGTGATATATACCATGGCATGATATTGAATGATTACCATATTCTTATATCAATGGTATTTACATGGTATTCCTAGATACTTAAAAGAATATAATATAATACCATGGTATTTTAATTAATTGTTATTGACTAAAGATTCACTCTGATTGTCTGTATTTATCTCAGGATAAGTCCAGAAAGGGTGTTGAGATCAGTGTTCAAGTCCTCAGGCTGCTCCGCTCAGCGTCTGCAACGGGTGGTTTATCTGGAGCACGTTATTGTACGTGTGACAATCACACATCCCCACCGTGGAGACCTGTCAATCACACTGACATCACCCTCTGGAACCAGATCTCAGCTTCTCACTAACAGGTACAAATATAATGAGCCAGCTCAGACATTCTGAAATGAAAGTAATAAATGTATGATTTATTTAATGAATGATTGATCCTTATGCCTTCTTTCGTCTTATACATTTTAGCAATAAAATACATTTTAGTGTAATTCTACATCCATTATTCTACAAGCTCTAAAATCATTACTGATTTTTAAACATAAAAATACATTATATTTCAACAAATATTTCAACATGAACAACATAGGTTTACTTAATTATCCATACATCTATTTATAGAAAAATCATGTTAAATTTGAGTTTGAAACATCATTCTTTTGAGGAACGTTTATTTTTACATCTCTCAATTATCATTATATTGAATTGCATTAAATGAAATTCAACACACACACACACACACACACACACAATGAAAACTACAGACCTTTGATCATAATTTTTTTAAAATATTGTCTGATATTTATATGCAGTTTATGAAAGTAGTCTGCTTTATAAATATCAGCATCTGCACCAAATTCCATATTTTTGCTCAGTTTGGTCCTCTGAATAAAAACAAGGGTTTTTTCCCCTCCTCCTCGAGTATGATCTACATATTCTCATAAGTCATACTATATGATTATGAGCCATAAAAGCCTGATGTATCAATTAGGACATCGATTCGCTTCAGAAGGCCTTTATTAACCCCCCGGAGCCGTGTGGAGCACGTTATATGATGGACAGATGCACTTTTATGGACTTCAAAAATAGAGCAACTGTCACTGCCATTATAAAGCTTGGACTTTTTTAATATGACTCCGATTTTATTTGTGTGAAAGAAGAATGTCATATACACCTAGGATGACTCGAGGGTGAGTAAATCATGGGCTAATTTTAATTTTTGGGTGAACTAACCCTTTAAGTAAATGTTTCAAGTGTCTGTGCTTTATCAGTGTTTTTCTTTGGGAAAACTTTTACTTCACAACATTCCAAAGCATAATATTGTACTTTTTACTGCACTATGTTTCACATTGAGTATAATTTAATACTTAATTACATAAAAATGTAGTACTTTTTTACTTTTACTCAAGTAAAAGTAATTCAAAGTTTTACTTAAGTACATCTACAACTGAATCTCCAGTACTCTTTCAGAAGATGTGTCGTAGCGCCCCCTAGCGTATAACAGTCAAAACACAAAAAATTCTGTGTTTGGCGGTGAAGCTTTTTCTCACAAATAATGAAAAATTAGTCTGATTTGAAGAAGAATATCAGAAGGCCAAGTCCTGACTGGATAAGAAGAGGAGCTGGTGATGGAGGAGGGTAATTAGCTCCTGAGTAACGCGATAAAGCTGCTGATAATACTAAATGTGTATATAAGGATGCTGTGATATGCATTCCTATAGGAAGACTGGTTATAACATGGCAATAAAGAAGAGAGAAAAAGAGGGACCAGTTTAATCCTTTCAGTTATGTATTTTTCTTTAATATGGGTTCTATTATGTTGTTCAGATTCAAATAGTTTTTTTATGTTGTTTCTATACATTAAAATGTTGTAATTTAAATGCAAATGTTTAATAGTATTATTTTTGCACAACAAATCAATGCATTTTTAGAGAAATTGTGAGACACTGTGTGTATGATTTCATTTAATAATTTAATTAGAATTGTTTTCACACCTATCATAGTCAAAGTCATAGTTAAAACATTTATTTTTTAAAGAGCCATTTGTGAGCCAAAAGAGCCGGCTCTTTTCAGTGAGCTGAGTCAAACGAGCCGGCTCACGAAAAAGAGCCGGAATGCCCATCACTAGATGTGACCTGCTCAGTGAACATAAACAGAAGCTCAACCGCAAGAACAAACACGCAACGTGACGTCAGTCAAGCTCGCATCAGCTGACTCAGACAGAAATTGTGTTTCGAAGAAAGCAAGTAAGAAAGTACTAAATTTTTTATGTAATTATTAAAGGTAAAAAAAATAAATAAAAAAAACAACTTTTATTTATGAAATGTAGTGCAGTAAAAAGTACAACATTATGCTTTGAAATATAGTGAAGTAAAAGTTTTCTAAAGAAAAACATTGATAAAGTACATATACTTGAAAAATGTACTTGAGTAGAAAGTAAAAATACATCACTACTGTCCACCTCTGCCTACAACAGTACAAATCTTTACATTTTCCACTAATTCTTTAGGATTGTCTGAGTGATTGTTTTAATTATTCTGTGGCTATTTCCTGTCAGACCAAATGACCACTCCAATGAGGGCTTCCTTAAGTGGGAATTCATGACGACTCACTGCTGGGGCGAAAAAACAGCAGGGGACTGGATCCTGGACATCAGAGACACACCATCTCCACGGAGAAACAGCCGACTCCAAGGTGCCTACCACCTTTAACAATAAAATACTATAGTGGTAGCATAGAACTGTGATATAATGATTACCATATGACCAGCAGCCATATCACCCTGTAGCCCAAGACTGGTTACCCACTGAAGCTAAGCAGGGTTGAGCCTGGTCAGGACCAGGATGGGAGACCACCTGGGAAAACCTGGTTGCTGCTGGAAGAGGTGTTAGTGAGGCCAGCAGGGGGTGCTCACCCTGTGATCTGAGTGGGTCCTAATGCCCAGTGTAGTTAGGGGGACTATATACTGTAATAAGCACCGTCCTTCGGAAGAGACGTTAAACCGAGGTCCTGACTCTGTGGTCATTAAAAATCCCATGGCACTTCTCGTCACCTTTATATAAAAGCTTTATATAAAGCTTCAAAGCAGCTTTACAGTGATAATAGATAATAAAATATGATAATAAAAAATTAATTTAGTTTTTGAAGAAAAGATTTGATACATTTCTGTTGTAAAAAAAACTGATTAGTTATTTAATTTGGTGCCATTTAAACAACACCATCTTCAATTAAAACAGAAAACCCTAATGCGTTCCGGACCCCATCCGCACAGCAACAGCATTTGTTGGCCCGAGAACGCAAACCATAAAATAGGTTTGAAATAGTTTTGAAACTATACCATCATCATCCCCACGCAAACCCCTAAAAAGGCGAATCCGTGAAAACGGCGACGGCATGTACGCAAGCATTACGTGTTCAGCCTATAGGCAAGCGTGTTTGAATACGTGCTGACACTTTAGGGATGCATTGGTCATGTCTAGGAGAAGGTCCACCATCTGATCTGGATCTGACACACTACAGTAAACCGTGGGATAAACAGAGAGACTAACATTAGCGTAGATGCCATTCTTTTTATGATGTAACATGTACATCAGGTGATTATGGGAAGTGTTCCCGGTTCCGGCTGACCTAGTTAATGCAGCCTAAAACAATCATTTAACTGATAATAGAAATTAATAATGTTCTATGTGTATGCCATAGTAAAGAGATGTGTTTTTAGTCTAGATTTAGTCTGCTTCCCGAACAATGCTAGGAAGACTGTTTCAGAGTTTAGGTGCTAAATAGGAAAAGGATCGACCACTTGATTTTGATATTCTAGGTATTATCAACTGGCCTGAGTTTTGAGACTGCAATAGACTTGATGGAGTATAATGCGTTAAGAGCTCGTTAAGGTACTGTGGAGCTAAACCATTTAGAGCTTTGTAAGTAATAAGCAAAAATGTATACAATGTTTAATAGGGAGCCAGTGCACTGGACTAATATGGTCATACTTCCTGGTTCTAGTAAGAACTCGAGCTGTTGCGTTTTGGACCAGCTGTAGTTTATTTATTAAGCGAGCAGGGCAACCATCTATTCAGAAGAATGTTGTGGTCGATGGTATCAAAAGCAGTGCTAAGATCGAGTAACACTAATAGAGAGATACAACCATGATCAGATGATAAGAGCAAATCATTTGTAACTCTAATGAGAGCAGTCTCAGTACTATGATACGGTCTAAATCCTGACTGGAAATCCTCACAGATATAATTTCTTTCTAAAAAAGGAACATAGTTGTGAAGACACTGCCTTTTCTAGTATTTTTGACAGAAAGGGTAGATTTGAGATTGGCCTGTAATTGACTAATTCTGTAGGATCAAGTTGCGGTTTTTTAAAAAGTGTTTTTTATAATAGCCAACTTAAAAGTTTTCGGTACATGTCCTAATGACAAAGATGAATTAATGATATTAAGAAGAGGATCTATGACCTCTGGAAGCATCTATTTCAGTAGCTTATTCGGTATAGGGTCTAGCATACATGTTGTTGATTTTGATGATTTAAGGAGTTTAGCCAATTCTTCTTCTCCTATAGCAGTGAATGAGTGGAATTTTTCCTCAGTGCCACTACAGTGATGCAATGCGATACTGTAGTAGATGGTTGCATAGTTATAAATTTCTCCCTAATATTATCAATCTTGCACGTAAAGAAGTTCATAAAGTCATTACTGCTGTGCTGTTTGCAAACGTCAGAAGTTGAAGCTTTATTTCTTGTTAATTTAGCCACTGTATGAAATAAATACCTAGGGTTGTGTTTGTTTTCTTCTAAGAGAGTCGAGAAATAAGCAGATCTAGCAGTTTTTATGGGCTTTCTGTATTTAATCATGCTCTCTTTCCACAAAATGCAAAAAACCTCCAGTTTTGTTTTCTTCCAGCTGCACTCCATTTTTCTGGCTGCTGTTTTAAGGGCCCGGGTGTGTGATCATCACAGCGTTTGACTATTTTCTTTCATCTTCTTTAAGCGCAGAGGAGCAACTGTGTCTAAAGTGTTGGAAAAGAGAGAGTCAGTAGTTGCCACATCGAGTTCCTCTAGGCTATCTGGGATGCTGAGGAGATGAAACTGAGGAGGAAGATTATTTACAAAGCAATCTTTAGTGGCAGTGGTGATAATCCTGCCATATTTGAAAGGAGGGGACTGCTTTGCAGCCTTTGCTAAATTAAGTATACACGATACTAGGTAATGATCTGAGATGTCATCGTTCTGCTGCAGAATTTCAGCAGTATCAACATTTATTCCATGTGACAATATTAAGTCTAAAGTATGATTACGGCGATGAGTTGGTCCTGACACGTGTTGCCTAACTCCAATAGAGTTTAGAATGTCTCTAAATGCTAATCCCAATGCGCCTTTTTCATTGTCTACATGGATATTAAAATCACCAACAATTAGGACTTTATCTGCAGCCAGTACTAACTCTGATAGAAAATCAGCAACATTCTTTGATAAAGTCTGTATGGTGCCCTGGTGGCCTGTATACAGTAGCCAGCACAAATGTCAAAGGGATTTATCATTTATACTACATAACGTTATGTAAAGCACCAAAAAGAATTATATTTGAAACTAGACTTCTTAATGATGCTGAAGATATTGTTATAAATTACAGCAACACCTCCCCCTTTACCTTTCAGGTGCGGCTCATGTTTATAACAATAATCTTGGGGGGTGGACTTATTTAAAGTAATGTAATTGTCAGGTTTTAGCCAGTGTTCTGTCAGCCCTATTCGCACGGGATTAGTATTATCTGGGGACCTCGTGTAATTTAGAAATTACGCCCCCACATCTGAATTTTGCGTGGCGCATTCGCACGGGATAAGCAAAGCCTGTGAAATTTACTTATCTCCCGGATATGATGTCAAGACTTGGAAATGTTTGTCGTTATCGATATAGCTGTATGATATAGGCTATCAAGAATGTTCCTTACCGCATGCTGCTAGGTATATGTTATCTAGGCTTGCTGCGATAGCCTACATCACTTTCTCTCCGTCGTTTTAAAATGATTTAGTTCAGTTAGAGAACAGACACTACGCTACAATTAAAAACTGAACTGAGCACAGACCAGCAGCAGGAATCAGATTTCATTTATCACGAGTAAGGAGCTGACAATATGATGGCGGAAGATTTGGTTTCAAAGCTAAATGTAAAAGCGCCCATTTAAGCAAACTTGTCATTGCACTGTTATGTTGTTGTGGTTTTCATTAAGAATAATATTGAACACACCATTCAAGCAATTCGCTCCCAAATTGGCGCTAATTCTAAAGTGAAAGTAATACGCACGGCCACATAGGCATTCATAACGGTGCGCATTATCAATGCAGCCTCCATTCTTTGCAAAAGATGGATAAAAATGCGCAAAGGAAACAAAAACCTTATATAAAAATTATATACGACCCACCAAATCCTGGCCAAATCACAGACATGGTCGATTCGCATGGGATTAAGATCACAGACAACCTCCGCAATTATTACAAATTATTAGGTCACCAGGTAATACTAATCCCATGCGAATAGGGCTAAACACAGCACATCTAGGTTATGATCTGTAATCATATCATTAACAATAAGCGCTTTTGAGGAAAGGGGTTGAATATTCAACAGCCCGAGCTTTATCATTTTTTCATCTGTATTATATCTGTTTTTTATTTGTTGAACATTGTAAAAAGTAGGTGTGAAAACTCTGTGTCCTGGCCAAATTCCCTCCATTGGCCTTTATCAATCATGGCCTCCTAATAATCCCAATCCACTGAATTGCTTCAATCACTTTCTCTCCTCTCCATCTATAGCCGGTGTGTGCACTGGCGCTGTTGTTCTATCACTGCCTTCGCATCATCCAAGTGGATGCTGCACACTGGTTGTGGTTGGTGGTTGTAAAAGCGCTTTGGGCATTGGTACATAGTAAAGAGCTATGTAAATGCCCCATTTCATTTCATATGGATTACTGGATTAATTAGTACTACAACTTTAACATATTCTAAACTATACTATGGTAGAAGCCACGATATATGTATAAAATGTACACTACAACTGTAATAGAATGTAAAGTGTTTTCCCTTCTCTATTGTTTATATTAGGGAAACTGGTAGAATGGTCCCTGGTGCTTTATGGAACATCCACACATCCATACATACGACATGAACAGCCCCGCTCTGCCAAGCTACTATCTGAAGATGACACCACAGAGGAGTATAATGGTGATTTACCCAATTCTTTAAAAGCACGCTGACTGTGTTCAGATAATCTAACCAATCAGCATGAAAGGAAGCCTGTATATCTGTCTCTCACTTCCTTCCCACAACAGTTTTCCAGCCACCCCAACTCCTCAATCTCGGCTGGTTCCTATCCCAGCCAGAGATATTGGGGGTATCTCAAAGTACTCCAGGTTTGGGCCAAATTTGTAGCCCTCCCCTCAAACAGCACGCCTGATTATATGGAAGTCTGAACTCGTCAAACAGTGCACTCACAAAATACATAGACACTTAAAGCCACAATATGTCATTTTTCACCGCTAGAGGTCGCTTATTTAAAACAAAGGCATAGCTTGATGACACCTTGATTTCGCTGAGCTTTTATTATGCCGCAGACAACCGCTTCCGCTTCTTCCGGTCATGCGTATGTCGGGGAACGCAGTGCTGTTTTATCATATTAGATACATTTGAGTGTGTTGAAAGTTATGTTATAATGCTACTCTGTGCAATCACTACTATGAAACACTTGTTGCACACTGCAGTAAGGCACCATTAGGCATGGTAAAAAATGGTACTCGAGGTAAATCAAGAAAACAAGATTTAAACAATAAGACTAACTGTGTTGAGCTATATAACAATGATTCGTTTTCTGTCGATGAATGTATCCAAACAGTTGCTCACCTGTCTAATAAAACACATAATATATTAAAGCGTCTTTGGTGTTTCCAAGGTTTCTACAAAATAAAACCGTAAATCGAGGGTAATGCGAATATGATGTCATTGATAGGCGACGCGCGGCCCGTGTCCTGGTAAAAATAGCTTATTTCTCTGGATTTAAACATTCTTGGAAATATTTGGGATAATGTAAGTACACAAGTCAACAAAATATATAACATTGTTGGATGTTAAAATCACAATTAAAATGCATGAACTGCATTAGTTGCTTTTGCAGAGATTTTATCAGAACTACATTCATTTTCTGAGTTATTTGTAAATTACTTTTAACCAACTAGGGCCACAATGATTTTTGATGTATGCACATATAATGTATGTCATGTAAGTCACTTCTCCTCAAGTTCATTACACACGGACATATTACACTAACATTTGACAAAAAGTGTCCAAATAGCCTAGTATATTAAATTTATTTTAATAAATTATTAGTTTTTCATCAACTCACAAACCCCAATTTGTTCCCTCATTAACCCATTTATTTGTATTTTTAATTATGTATTTTTAAGTGGGTTTAACTGCCCATTTTTGGGACCATTGTAAGTATATAATTCTTTGTGAATATCTTTGCTTTATCCCTCTACTCTATATAAGGCTCTTGTGACCCAGAATGTAGTGAGGATGGCTGTGAAGGACCTGGACCCTATCAGTGTGTTTCCTGCTTGAACTTTTTCCTAAAGTTCAAAAATAACACACGGTCAGAAATCTTTACTTTTCTCTTTGGTCCTTTCCTTCATTTTAAAAGGTTCCTGATAACACTACAACTCATTTTTCAGGACCTGTGTGTCTGAGTGTCCAGGAGGGTACTGGGGCGATAAGAAGAGGTGTAAGAAGTGTTACTCCTTCTGTAAGTCGTGTTTAGGCAGCCGCAGTGATCAGTGCACGGCCTGTAGGTCTGGATACCATCTGAACGAGGAAAATAACAACTGTGTGACCAGCTGTCAGGATGGCTACTATCTTCACCATGGTAAGAGTGATGCCACCATGTCAATAAGACTGAAAAGACACATTACACTTAAATAAAAAATAAAGGTTCTTCCCTGATGAAAAATCCAGCATTGCTGGCCACAAGCATAAGGTATATTTTGCATACTGGGACCAGGATGGGATGCTGGTTGCTGGTTCCCAGCTAGCGAAGCGGGAGTACTGGTGAACCAGCTACATCAGCTCAGTATTGCTTGAGAACAGCATGGCTATGCTGGTTCACCAGCTAGACCAGCATTATGCCAACTCTAACCAGCCTGGACCAACATGGAATTCATGCTAGTTCATGTTGGATTGTTCAACATGGTTTATTGGCATCTAAGGTTTCATAAGGAACCTTTAACATTGATGGAAACGTTCCATTGCACAAAATGTTTTTTATTGTAAAAAGAAAATGTTCTTTACACACTAAGAAAAAACATTATTTTAAAAACTGCCCCAAAATGGTTGTACTATGGCAGAGATGGGCAGCTTTGGTCCTGGAGGGCCACCGTCCTGCAGAGTTTACCTACAACCCTGATAAAAAATCACCTGCCTGTAGATAGTAATCCTGAAGACATTGATTATCTTGTTCAGGCGTGTTTGATTAGGGTTGGAGCCAAGCGGCAACCTTCCGGTCTTTCTCTTAAACTGCAATTCAGTTAACTTTACAACAGAAAAAGATATGTTTACAGTCTGGTACAAAAAGTGGTTTTGGTCTGTCTAGCTAATTTTGCCCTTCATGACAACTGTGAGGGGGGTCAATTTATTTATAACTCATCCGTTTAAATTATATCAAGCCTTAAAGTTCTGCATAATTAAGGGCGTGGCCACTTGAGTGACAGGTGCATTGCTGCTGCTGATTTCCGCAACCAGGCACCTCAGCTCCACTCACGTCCCCTTTGGGCTTCAAAAATGCTCTTCAGAAACCTACGGGTGATGTCACAGACATAGTGTCCATTGTTTTATACAGTCTATGGTTGAAGCTAAACTCTGTAAAACAGTGGCCAGGATCAAAGTTGTCCATCCCTGTTCAGTGGTATTGCTGTAAACCCCCTTTTGGAACCTTTCTTTTTGGAACCTTGCTTTCAGTGTTGACATAAAATGACTTGTGAAAATGTTTTTAAAATGTAAAAAAATTATAAGAGACTTGCTGTGACGTGCCTGGTTAGGACACCTTTTGACTCATTCTGTGTTCATGAATGTTTTTGCAATGCAGAGGAAAACGCGTGTAAGAAGTGTAATATTGAGAAATGTATGAAATGCACCTCAGCCTCCATTTGCACAGAGTGCTCTGAGGGCACAAGGTAATACGTTTTTATTAAATGTTTGAACCTACTGATATTTCATGAGACAATGTAGCCATGTCAGTTCACTGTAATGAAAGTTGACTGTCTCTCTCTTTGGCTCTTTCAGTCTGGTGGGCAACAGATGTCAGAAGAGTTGTGAGGTGGGCCATTACTACAGTGAGCCGGAGGACTCATGTGAGCCCTGCCACCCAGCCTGTGCTACATGTGCTGGTACAACCCACAGAAAGACACACCATCAATGAAATCCCACCAAATGAATTCAGATCAACATGCTAGAGTCGAACCCTAGAACAGTGGTTCTCAAACCTTTTGACTCCAAAGGCACCCACATTATCCACAACAATGTTCAAACACTTCATAGCTCTAGTTTTGTTTTGTTTTGTGTCTATGAGCACTCAACTAAATAAAAATTGCAAAAATAATCATTTAAATTTAAATTTCAAGATTCCATAGATTGTATTCTTTTTTATATTCTTCAGGGTTTCTACACTTTTTAACCAATTAATTTATGACTCTTTTTGTCATTTGTGATTTACTGGATAAGGATTAAGGATTTTTTTTATTACAATATCTAATAAATAAAATATTTTAGAGCTTGACATAACTAGTAAAATATGTGTTAATTTGAAGATTTTATTTATGTTTTAAATGCTATTATTTTTTCAGGTCTTTTAGCTTATTTTAATGCTTGTTTTGGCTTATTTTAAATACTTTTAAGTCATCTAAGCCTCTAAGTTTGCTTAGCCCCCCTAGTTAAGAACCACTTCCTCACATGTACTGTATGTATTCAGTATTCTTAATCTAAATCATGACGTTAAACCAGTTGTAAAGGACAACATAACACACAAAAATGTGTTATAACATAGTTCCCATAGGATTATTATGATTATGAATAATTTCCCCCTAATAATTAGGATAGAATATCCTAAAGGCACAGAGTCCATTGAACCCTGGAGGTCTGCAGTATCATATGTTAAACATATAGAATTAATTTTCTTTTAAAATGTTCATGAGATATTTAACTATTTAAATGAACATTAAGTAATGATACAATAAGCAGTACATGATGTGATGACGTTAATGAAATTGTTCATTAATGAATGTTGTTTCATTTCTTTGTTCGAAAATTTTTAATGTTCAGAAAATGTTATGTTTTTATCTGATTGTTAAAACTGAGATTTTGGTATGGAGATTAAGGTTAGGATCATGATTTTCTGGTAGTACAACAACACTTGGGCGTTGGAAGCAAAAAAAATGTGGGTGGGTCCTCCCCCAGAAATATTTTACTGGAGTAGATGCCATTTACATTAAGTGAATAGCCCACCTTGTTTACTAAATGTCTGGTTGGGCCAGACAAAATTACTGAAGACACCAAATTATTTTGGTAGTGTAGGGTTAAGGCACATGGCAGAGACTTTTGACGCGAATCGACCCGAGGTTCAAATCCCCCTTTTGCCGAAACTCACTCTACTCCCTTTTCCCATCACATATCCTATTGAAAAGGCATTTATTTTCAATAAAAATTAAGAAAATATTCGAAAAGTGGAAATAAAGTGTCTAAAGTGTGTTTAATAATAAAGTGTTCATCGGTTAGGGGTAGGTGAACAGACATGCGATGAATTAGAGACGGTAAAAAGGGAGTGGGTCCAATGTCATTAGTCTTAAAAAGTGGATGGGTCTTGTCCCACCCACATACAATGGTCCCGACGCCCATGCTACAACTTAAGTGTACTGTGTATATTAACACTGAATATAGCGTGTGACGTAAATAACAACTGAATTCTGTTATAATCTGGAACCAGTGGGATCAAACAAGAATCCTTCAAAATCAAATAAAAGTTACGTTTCTATCCAGTAGAATAGATTCTTGAAGAATTCTCATTTAGGATTAGTTCCAAATTATGATATACATTCTATTAGCAATTAGCATTCCTTTAGGATCTTGTGGAACTGTAGGACATCATAAGATATTTCTTTTAACTATAGGACGCTAATAATCAAACAAGGATAAAAATTCTAGTGTTCTCTTCTTCTATTATTATTTATAATATCCATGTGATAATTGACATTTCAAATCCAACTGGACTCCTGTACAGGATCTTTTGACATTTTGTGTTTTTAACTGATGTGAGTTTGTTTTTGTGTGGGTGTGATATTTTAGGGTCATGTCTTTGTACAGCTGCAGGTCTAGAGTCATGTAATCGCTGTGCTGAAGGCTACCTGATGGAGAACTGGAGATGTGTGTCCTCCTGCAGTCAAGGTTTCTACGCTGTACTACCGAACTCTGACAGCACTCAGAGCACCTGTAAGAGGTGTGTGTGCTACAACCTCTCATCTCTTCAACATTTATTATAATCTTTTACCACTATAGTATTGTATCTGTGTGTATATGTGCAGGTGTGATGCAAGCTGTCTGGCCTGTGTCGGGCCAGGTAAAGGAAACTGCAGTGAGTGTGTAGATGGACACACTCTTCAGGACAGCGTGTGTGTTCTCAGCCACAGCTGTGGTGATGGTAAGTTCTGGTTCTTCCAACCAGAATATGCAAACTGTTGATGCAAAGTACAGTAGTTGCTGTAACATTTCAGATATCATTGTAATGAATTTATGTTTGTGTTTAAAGGGGAATATCAGGATGAGAGTGGAGAGTGTCAGTCATGTGATGTGTCCTGTTATAAATGTAAAGGTCCAAAGAGTGAGGACTGTCTCAGCTGCTCCAACACACTGTAAGAAACCGTTTTTCAACAGTTACTTCCCTGCTAAAAAGAAAGACTCCAATGCTGGTCCCAAGCATGAGATGCTATTACCCCACCAGGCTTTTTAACTACCGATCAAAAGTTTTGTTTTTGTTGTTGTTGTTGTTGTTGTTGTTGAAAGAGGTCTATTATGCTCACTAAGGCTGCATTTATTTGATTAAAATACAGTAAAAAGAGTAATATTGTGAAATATAATTACAATAACTGTTTTCTATTTTAATGTACTTTAATATGTAATTTATTCCTCTGAATGTCAGCAGCCATTACGACAGTCCTCCTAAGTGTCACATGATCCTTCAGAAATCATTCTAATTGGCTGATTTGGTGTTCAAGAAACATTTCTTATTATTATCAATGTTTAAAACAGTTTTTGCTGCTTAATATTATTCAACAAGGATGCATTAAACTGATCAATAGTGACAGTAAAGACATTTAAATGGTTACACATGATTTCTATTACAAATAAACACTGTTCTTTTGAACTTTCTATTCATCAAAGAATCCTAAAAAAAAGTATCATGGTTTCCACAAAAATATTAAGCAGCAAAAAAAGTTTTCAACATTGATAATAATAAGAACCATTATTAATAATTGAGCACCAATAATCATTAATAATATTTGAGTATACCAAATCAGCATATCAGAATAATTTAATATAATAAGGATTGTGTGACATTGAAGACTGGAGTAATGGCTGCTTAAAATTCAGGTTTTTCAATCACAGGAATAAGTAACAGTTATTTTAAATTGCAATAATATTTTACAATATTTAAGTTTTTACTGTAATTTTCTTTAAATAAATGCAGCATTGGTGATCATAAGAGACTTCTTTCAAAAACATTACAAATCGTAATTATTACACATATGTATTTATTGGTGAAGTTTTTAATATATTGTCAAAGTAAAGAAGGAATATCTCATTACATAGGAATGTTGTTATTGTTACTTTTACAGGAGATATTCACAATTTAAAAAAATTGAATTCAGGAGGGTCACAGGAGGCGATAATAGAGAGAAACTGTTGGTCAGTCATTCAATTACCAACAAACAAAAGTCATTTTCTAATAATGTACATTTCCTCTGTCCTGCTCTTGTAGTTGGCTGGATGAGGGGCGTTGTGTAGTCAGCTGCTCAAATGGGAAGTACCCATCCAGTGGACAGTGTCACTTTTGTGACCACACCTGTGCCCAGTGCCTTGATGCTGGTCCTGCTAACTGTACCAGCTGTGATACAGGTCAGGATTAATTTCTCATCTTAGTCCAAATGGCTGCTGTCCCAATAACTCTAACTAAATTACCACGTGCAACTGACACAATGCAATTAATCTTAAGAGCTCCAAAATGAATACTTGCCAAGCCCCAAATGTGAGTAAAAAAACATTTGCTGTTCAGATTTGCTGTTTAAATGAAATCAAAGAGATGCAAATGGTTTAATGGTCCAGTGTGACTGTTTTAAATCTTATAGAAAATTTTACCTTTGCTGATAATTTACCTTTAGCTTGAAAGATAAAAAAGCATTTTCTATAATGCTCGAATACTCCATAATTTCATTCCCGGCTTTAAGCCACCAAAATAAAAACAGGAGAAACAACATCATGATGGCCCGACTGTTTTTTGACATGTGGTGAGAGACTGATTAGTATATGATGTTGTATGTAACACAATTACCTGCACTATTTGCTGCAAATACACAAATGTGTAGACATGGCAAAAAACTGTTCTCCATCTACAGTATGTGTCCCTGTGTGTGTATGTGCTTGTATTATTTGTGTTGTAGATAAGTTTGGGGTGGACCGGTACCTGTATAATGGCGAGTGTGTGGATGCGTGTCCTCAGGCTCATTTCCACACAGTGCTGAAGGCATGTGAGCCATGTCCTTCACACTGCAAACTCTGCTCCTCAGCCACACACTGCCTCAGGTGTGACGACTCCTTCTACATCAATGATGGTCTCTGTAATAAATTGGAGTGTGGTGAAGGTATGGCATATTATACAGTTTTGTTAGAACACAAAAAAGAGATATTTAGCAAAATGTCCAAGCTGCTCTTTTTTATACAATCACATTTTAGGGTGAAATATTCCTTTAAATATTATTAGTGATGCTAAGCTTTGGGCTTATTTTGCACTTTCAGGACAAACTTCAATCAGTGCAGTTAACTAGTTTGTGTGTGTGTTTTAGGGGAGGTGGAAGACCCAGAATATGATGACTGCATGTCATGTGAAGAGGGATGTAATAAGTGTGTTCTCTGTAAGTTCAGCAGTCTGTTTGTGCTTTATAAGTTTTGTTTCCTAAGGCAAATATCACTTTTATAGTAGTATTTTAGCATTTAGTAATCACTAGTATTATATTTGTATGATCATACTTTGGATCAGTTTTCTGTTGGAGCACATGTCTGACGTCTGCCTTGCTCAAGGGCTCACCTCATTGTGGGTAATGAGAGTGGATAAGAGCGCTGTTCATTCGCTCCCTCCACCTACATTTCCTGCTGGTACTGAGACTCGAACCTGTGACCTTTGGGTCTGACTCTTTAACCATTAGGCCACAATTGTCATGTGCTCTTCGAAATTTCAACCAAAAAAAGCTAGTTTTAGAACATAATTGACAGATGTGGCAAATTGTTTTGACCACATTCCACCGTGAACTATATTCATTTGACCAGACAGATGTTTCTGAATAATTTACTGTTCTTTCTACACTTTGCAGACAATCCCAAACACTGTCTGTCCTGCATTGATGGATATTACAAGTAAGAAATGTGATGTAACAGAATTATCGGCTGGCTTGTATGTGTATGTACAGATGTGTGCTGCTTTGTGACTGAATTGTTGTGTGTGTGTTGCACAGGTTTGAGGAGGGCTGCTATAAGCACTGTCCTGCTAAGACGTACACAGTGGAGGCGACCATCAGCTGTGTGTCCTGTGAGCATGACTGTGTCAGCTGTGATGAAGATGAGTGCTACTGGTGTGAAACTGACCTCTTCTTGTCAGGTTAGACATTCATATTAATGCATATGGCAGACTTAAAAGGATTTGCGTTGCATTATGGTATACATTTGATCAGTTCATGCATTCCCTGGGAATCAAACGTCGAATCAAAGCTTATTCACAAGTTTAATGTACCCTACAGATGGGAAGTGTGTGCAGGAATGTCCCGAAGGTTTCTATGGTGATGAAGATTCTCAGGAGTGTGAGGAATGTCACTCGGACTGCAGTACATGCAGTGGGCCGGAGGACAGTGACTGTGACAGCTGCAGTGATGGACTGGTGCTTGATAATGGAGTTTGTGTGACTGAACAGGATGTCTGCCCTGCACAGACGTACCTCACTGGTGAGAGCAACACTCCAGAGAGGGAAAAAATCGGTAACACTTTCGAATACTGTTCCGTCATTAATGTATAACTACACAGGAACAAATGAGCAACACACTGTTACAACTACCATTAACTAACAAGAAACTCTGAATAATAAATTAGTAAGTAGTAGTGCTTCGTGGAATGTGGTAGTTCACTATTAGCTAATCAATAACTATTTTTTTTTCATACCTCCCAGAGGACTACCAAGGACTATTATATACAGGTTTATAATTAATATGACTAATGCATAATGTATAATTCTAAAGTGAAGATCATGGTAACCTACTAGTAATAACTCAAGTATTACCAAATCCTTTAGAAAGAACTACTAATTATTTGGATTAGTATTCTAAAGTGAAAAACATGATAACTCTCTAGCAATGGCTGAAATCATTGTAAACTTTTTTTGTGGCTTATAAAGTATTGGATTGTAATGACTCAAGTGTTACTACATCCTTCTAACGGAACTACTAATTATTTGGATTAGTATTCTAGTGAAAATGAAAAGCATGATAACTCCCTAGTAATTACTGAAGTCATTGTAAGCTTTTGAGGTTTTTCTAAGGTTTTGGATAGAAATTCCTTCTGATGGATTTGGTAACAATTGAGTCATTAGTCAGTTACCATGATTTTCACTTTAGAATACTGATCCAAATAATTAGTAATTCCTTCTGAAGGATGTAGTAAAACTTGAGTCACTACTATCCAAACCCTTGCAAAACCCTCAAAAGCTTACAATGACTGAATGATTTGGTTATACCTGAGTCATTACTAGTGATGGGTTACCATGACCTTCACGTTAGAATGAATTATACATTATGCATTACATGAAACTGTATATACACTATATTGCCAAAAGTTTTGGGACGCCTGCCTTTTAAATGCACATGAACTTTAATGACATCCCATTCTTAATCTGTTGGGTTTAATATGGAGTTGGCCCACCCTTTGCAGCTATAACAGCTTCAACTCTTCTAGGAAGGCTTTCCACAAGGTTTAGGAGTATGTTTATGGGAATTTTTGACCATTCTTCTAGAAGCGCATTTGTGAGGTCAGGCACTGATGTTGGACGAGAAGGCCTTGTTCGCAGTCTCAGCTCTAATTCATCCCAAAGGTGTTCTATTGGGTTGAGGTCAGGACTGCATGTCATGTGAAGAGGGATGTAATAAGTGTGTGTACTGTGCAGGCCAGTCAAGTTCCTCCACACCAAACTTGCTCATCCATGTCTTTATGGACCTTGCTTTGTGCACTGGTGTGCAGTCATGTTGGAACAGGAAGGGGCCATACCCAAACTGTTCCCACAAAGTTGGGAGCATGAAATTGTCCAAAATGTCTTGGTATGCTGAAGCATTAAGAGTTCCTTTCACTGGAACTAAGGGGCCAAGCCCAACCCCTGAAAAACAACCCCACACCATAATCTCCCCTCCACCAAACTTTAAACTTGGCACAATCAGGTCAGACAAGTAGGCCTACTGTTCTCCTGGCAACCACCAAACCCAGACTTGTCCATCAGATTGGCAGACAGACATCTGACGCTTTGCATTGCACTTAGTGATGTAAGGCTTGGATGCAGCTGCTCAGCGATGGAAACCCATTACATGATGCTCTCTACGCACTGTTCTTGAGCTAATCTGAAGGTCACACAAAGTTTGGAGGTCTGTAGCTATTGACTCTGCAGAAAGTTGGTGACTTCTGCGCACATGTGTGCCTCAGCATGTGCAGACCCCGTTCTGTGATTTTACGTGGCTTACCACTTCATGGCTGAGTTGCTGTTGTTCCCAATTGCTTCCACTTTGTTATAATACCACTAACAGTTGACCGTGGAATATTTAGTAGTGAGGAAATTTCATGAATGGACTTATTGCACAGGTGGCAACCTATCACGGTACCACGCTTGAATTCACTGAGCTCCTGAGAGCGACCCATTCTTTCACAAATGTTTGTAGAAACAGTCTGCATGCCTAGTGCTTGATTTTATACACCTTTGGCCATGGAAGTTATTGGAACACCTGAATTCAATGATTTGGAGGGGTGTCCCAATACTTTTGCCAATATTGTGTAGTTCTTAGTAGTCCTTTGGGAGGTATGAAATAAAATTAGTAGTTACTGATTAGTTAATAGTGAACTACCTTATTCAACTGAGCACTATTACCAACTAATTCATTTCTTGAGTTTCTTGTTAGTGCATTATTCATTTCTTCCTGTGTAGTTATTCATTAATGATGGAACTATTCTAAAATGTTACTGAAAAATCTATTATTTAGAGACTGCTCTTTCATAGCTCAAGAGACTTAAGGCCAGATTTACTAAACAGGGCAAATTAGCGTGAGAGCGCGAGTGGGGCGAGTGATATTAAAGAAATATCATTTGTGACCTATGACTTCATTAGGAACCTGCAAAAAAAACAGAAGAGACCTTAATTTCAAAGCTTTTAAGCTTTTATTATTTTTTTTTTTCAAAGTGATTAGGTTTGGAAAAGCCTATTATTAACTGCTGATTATGGCCCTGGAAATGTTAATAAGAATGATTTAGCTTGGTAAGCTATTATATATCAGTTATAATTAACTTTTTACTCATATACTTAAAAATAAAGAATCATAAATCACTCTCAGCAAGATTTAGCAAAGGATGCTCTTCTAAAGAAAAATGTATGCTGTATGTAGTTCTTGAAGATTTTATACCAGTAATGCAAGTAAAATAGATTAATAAAAAAATGTATACAAGAAATCATGAGCTGGCTATTTGTATGAACTAAATGTAATGTTTGCAAAGATTTTTAAACAAAAGTTTATTCAAACAATGATTTTGAATGTACTTTTTGAATGTAGTAAAACTTTAAATTTGACATGATTTATGATGAGAAATAAATCAGTCATAAAAGTGTTCTCTCTTAAAGTACACAAAAGAGGTCTTTATTTAAAAATGATTGCTGGTTATAATTGCTCTCATTTCTCAGATGATGGGGAATGTGAGGCCTGTCACTCTTCATGCGAATCCTGCTGGGGGAGAATGAAGAATCAATGCAACACATGTGTCAAAGGTACAACATGTACAACTCAATGATATGACGGAAAAATCTTTGGTTTGGATGCATGAAGGCTTGGATGAATGTAAATAGACGTTATGTATGTGTGTTCCAGGTCGATATCTGACTGCAGATCAGATATGTGTGGCACGATGCCCGACGGGCAGCTTTGGCAGTAAGGAAAGTGGGAACTGTGAGACTTGCCCACAAGGTTGTGTCCAGTGCCTTGATGAGCAGCTCTGCACACGCTGCCAGTCAGCACGTAAAAGCCCTCTTTATTTGCAGACTGGCCAATGTGTGCGCAAGTGCACTAGGTTAGAACCATTTATACACATTTACAGTATATAATGCAGAGGTGAAAAAAGTACCTGAATACCATACAGATAACTTACAGTGAAAATTACTCCATTACAAGTTACAAGTCACCAATAAAAGTACTTAAAGCTGCAGTCGTAAGTTTTACCTCTTTGTCGCCATCTCTGTTTGAACCCTGAAATTGCAGTTATTTTCGGAGTTATTTTACGTGGGTTGCGCATCGGCATGGCTCCTCGGTGCGAAAGAATCGAATGTTTTGAGGTGTATGTGGGGGTTGTCTATTGTATCAACGCACCAGTTGTCAACGATGATTGTCGTTTTGAACTTTCTGGATTACAAGCCGCCATCAAAATGACAAGTTTAATTACATTCCAGCTGCTGTAAGAAGAGGCCACAAATGATCCGCCACCTGCAGCATCCACACACGCGATATAGCCTATTAGCCCGGACTTTATGTATACAGACGTGAAGTAATGACGCAAAGATGAGCGGCGGAAGCTTGTATTTCGAACGGAAAGCTTCCAGTACTACTCAAATTATAACGCATTATTACAAGCTTACCGTTGTGAATCGGGCTATGGTAAGGAGATCGTTTTGAACACTGGCTGGTTATGTACTTTCTCAAATTTCTTTTGGATCATTTTTAACCAAAAAAAGCAGCTTTAAGTATTTGACTTATACTGAATGTTGGCTCAAAGATGCAGTAGTCTCCAACAACTAAGAGACATGGCAGTGAAAAACAAGAAACAGATGATTTGTGAGGAGAGCAATCACTTTATTTTCTAAAATCAAAATAAAACTGAACACCTCAAAATTGCAATAAATCACGTTTTATTGCAATTGTTATTAAGGCAATTGTTGACAGTTGTTCAGACTGCTGTTACTGTATGTACCATAATAGCTATATATTAATATTTTATTAAATTACGTGCATGTCTGTAATTGTGTGTTCAGAGGGTACCCTGTGGGTCAGGTGTGTAAGAGCTGTGCATCTGGTTGTACGTCCTGTGAGAAGAATGCAACACACTGTCTGAGCTGTGAGGAGACACTACTGCTCCACAAACATGAGTGTGTGGCAAGCTGTCCGTCTGGACACACAGTGAGGAACGGGGAGTGTGTGGAGTGTCAAGAGAGCTGTGTTATTTGCTCTGAGGAAAACTGTACAGGTGAGACTGAAAATCTTTACAGATGTTGCATGTTTTCATGAACTAATCCTAAAATTATAGTAACAAATGTTTATTGATGTCACATTAGTCTTCTACACAGAAAAAATATTTACAAGTTGAAGATTTGCTCATCATGATAATCAAACTGAATGTTTCTCATGATGAACTTTAAATGAAAAATTAGAATTTTTATTCATTTTAAAGCCTAAAATACAATCAGCAGAAGTAAAAAACTAAACGTCACCATGACTAAGCTTACGACAACACAATAAATCAGTCTATTTAAAAAAAAAAAAACATTTCCTTGAAAGTCTGAGTTAGAACAGTTTGCAAGAGTGCGATTATAACACAATGAGGCTGTAAAAGTGGACTAGGCTAGAATAGCGTAGTTCTAATTGCGTGACGGGCCGCACAGTGGTCTCACAGCAAGGAGGTCCCCGGTTCGATTACTGTATGGAGTTTGCATGTTCTCCCTGTGTCTGTGTGGGTTTCCTCCGGGTTCTCTGGTTTCCCCCACAATCCAAAAACATGTAGTATAGGTGAATTGGAGATGCTAAATTGTCCATAGCTGTGAGTGTGTGTCTCAAGCCATGTAATGGGGTGGGTTGAGGAAAGACCTGGCGACCTCCCCTCTCGCAAATCATAGACAGTCGGATACAACTGAAATGGTTAATGAATGAATGAGTAGCGGAAGACAACTGGAATTTAAACCTGGTTACATAGTGCCTTCTGCTAGTTAGCAAAGCATTATCTAAACTGCTAAATAACAGATTAAAATAATTGTAGATTTGTCTCCTTTTAAATAAACTAAAAACTGAGATGAAAAATTAACTTCAGTAAGAAATGTACTTTTTCTATTGTTAAAAAAATGTTCGAATTTTGGCACAATTTCCTTCTCTATGTAGTGTTGATATGGCAACTAGTAAATACACTTGTCAAGTTTCATCATGATCAAGTGTAGCATTAGTTCTGGCAGATCACGTCAGTCAAGCTCACATCAGCTGACTGTCAGCTGATACACGTCTTCCTATAGGAATATGATGCCTATCACAGCATCCATATATAAGGTCCATCAGTATTACCAGCAGCTTTATCGCATTACTCAGGAGCTAATTACCCTCCTCCATCCCCAGTTCCTCCTGTCGTCCAGTCAGAATTTGGCTGATTCCCCTTCTAATTTCTCGAATTATGTTGTATATTAAAATATTGAACATTAATGATATCGGCAATACATTTATGTTGGTTCTGTTCTGTTTAACCTGGGGTTATCACTGCTCTCACTGCTTGCCCAGAACAACCATTCTGCCAATCCAAACTGTATGCTAATTGTCAATCATCTTTGATGATAGTGGTCCTGACAGAACTAGCATGTTTAGAAATATTTAAACCATGCTACAGCTAGCCCCGTGTTAGGTTGTTCACCCCTATATATTGTTAGCTCACCCCTATATCTCACTATATCTCTTCAATTTTTCTGTCATCTAACTCTAGAGTGTAAGGAAGACTTTTTCCTGCATGAGGGTCAGTGTATAGAGGTGTGTCCTGATGGATTTTTTGAGGACACGGATCAAGGCGCTTGTAAACGTTGCCACATGGATTGTTCATTATGTGATGGGCCTGAATCGACCAACTGTGATGCATGTTTCAACCATGACAGCACACTGCATGATGGAGCATGTCTACCCCCCTGTCCCTCACATACTTACAGAGAAAGCAGGTCCGGGGAGTGCATGGGTGAGACTACATTACGTTCCTTATTGTTAGAACACTGTAAAAAATCTATGCAATATAAACCATAAAAGACTAAAATCATATGGTAAAAACCTATTAATTGGTTAACAGTAAGTTCCTGTACCATATGTGGTCAAAAACTGTAATATATCTAATGAGACATTTCATATAATTTTACAGTAAAATATAATTTTTACTGTAAATTTAAGTTAAATCCATAAAACTTTAAATGTTTTATACTGCAAAGTTCTGTTCTAAATTGTTATTATTTAGTACAGAAAATTCAAGAAATAAATAGCACTTTCAACTAATATGCTTAAAATGATGGTAACACTTTACAATAAGATCTCATTTTTTAACATTAGTTAATGTATTAACTAACATTAACTAACAATGAGCAATAATTTTTTTTCAATACGGTATTTATTAATCTTTGTTAAAATTGGTTAATAAAAATACAGCTGTTCATTGTTTGTTCAAGTTAGTTCACTGTGCATTAACTAATCTTAACAAATACAACTTTTGATTTTAATAACATATTAGTAAGTATTAAAATTAACATTAACTAAGATGAATAAATTCTATAGAAGTATTGTTCCTTCTTAGTCCATGCTAACAAATGAAACCTTATTGTAAAGTGTTACCAAAACGGGAACCACAAACAACTCAATTGAATTAAAATAAAATTAATTAAGTTTATTGTTCATGATGTTAATGAAAGGTCTTTGTCTCTGTTCTGCAGCCTGTGATAGTTCCTGTCTAACCTGTTCTGGTCCTCACGACACATCCTGCACGATCTGCTCTGAGGGCCTGGCGATGGATGCCCATGGGCGCTGCGCCACACCCACCACCTGCCCCTCACACCACTATAGCAACCAGGATGGAGAATGTCACTTGTGTCACAAGTATTGCCATGAGTGCTCCGGCCCACATCCGGACCAGTGCCTCAGCTGCAACCAGAACCACTATCTTCTCAGTGAGTTCATGCAATCGAAGCATGTGATTCACAAGTGGAAGATGACTTCAGTGCAAAGAAATCAGAGAAATGGAGAAAGTTGTATCATGAGTAGTCCCTTATATTTGAAATCAAATGCATTTTCTAGATATTATGGGTCAAAGTAGAGTCCTAGGTCCGTTCTTGAGACAAAAATGGAAATTCTGTCATCATTTACTCACCCTCAAGTTGTTCCAAATTCGTACAACATGAGGGTGAGTAAATGATGACAGAATTTCCATTTTTGGGTGAACTATCCCTTTAAAAGTAAAATCTTTAACTGTTACATGTGAAAGGCCTTGTGGTACTACAGCAGTTGTACTGCACCAAAATCTTTCCATGAATTAGCAACAATACATAGGAATTAAATCTGAATAAATATTGTAAAGCATTGTACATAAATATTGTAAAGCAATTCCACATTTCATAAGCAAAACAGAAATATAGGCTAAACTACTGTTCAAATATTTGGGGTCAGTAAGATATATATATTTTTTTTATTGATATTTTTATTCAGCAATAATGCAATATTTATAATATGTTACATTTATAATGTAATTTCCACAAAAAATATTAAGCAGCACATCCATTTTCATCCGTTTTTAATAAGAAGAATTGTTTCTTGTGTATCAAATCAGCATATTAGAAAGGTTTCTGAAGGAGCATGGGACATTGAAGACTGGGGTAATGATGCTCAGTTCAGCTTTGCCATCAAAGGAAAAAAAAAAACATAATGAAATATATTTAAATAGAAATTTAAAGTGTAATAATATTTCACAGTATTCCTAAATAACTGTACTTTTGCATTTATACATTTATATATTATATAGTATATATTACATGAATATATTATTTATAAGTATTCCTTTTATTCAATTTTATATTATTTATCCTTTTATTGGAATATTCCAAATATTCAGAATATTAAAAATGCAGTTGTCACTGTTTCATGGTGTTTGTATTGTTATTAATGGTAATGGTATATTATTGCCAAATTTAGGTTTAACTAAAATCTCAAATGTAGACATTTTAGCTTAGTTTCTAGCATGTTTGTTAGTATAGAATCAGCGGAATTTGGTCCACAGGTTCAAATATGATAATTTCTTAGACTCAAATATTTCACAAGTAGTAAACAAAGATTCCACTTCATCCACAGATGGCAGCTGTGTGAATGAGTGTCCAGATGAATTCTTCAGAGGGGAAACACAGCGCTGTGAACCCTGTCATCCTAACTGCTTCAACTGCATGGGGCGGCACAGCCACGAGTGCCTGAGCTGCAGAGATCACCTCTACAGAGACGTCAAAGAATGTGTGGACACATGCCGCTCTGGGTAACTACAATACTGAATACCTGCATATAGCTAATGTTGCTTTATAAGCAGTGGTGAATAAAAAATGACTGATAGATTATCAGAAGTTGGTGAATTTTTTTAAGTAGTAGACACTTGATGTGTCTTACAGTATCTTAGTGATAGACTGGTACATCACCCTGGCCGATTAATTGGAGAGTATTTCATCTTTGAAGAGGTAACGCATTTATGTTTTCTGTTTTCAAATATTTTTGACTGAATCTTTCCAGTTACTATGCCTCAGCTGGCTCTAGGACTTGTGAGCGGTGTGATGAGAGCTGTGGAGAGTGTCTTCAGGCCGGATCCGAGGGGTGTATGAGCTGCAGAGAGGGGATGCTGTTTATCAGGAAACAGGGGCGCTGTGTGTCCTCCTGTCCTGATGCGTACTACCACGACACACACCACAAAACATGTGAGGCCTGCCACCCCACCTGCAGAACATGCACAGGTATGGAACATCTTACAGATGTGACTAAATATTTCAGACAAACTAGAGGCCCTTTGAAAAAGAAATGCACTTAAAGGTGCACTGTGTAAATTTTAGCAGCATCTAGTGGTGAGGTTGCGAATTGCAACCGCCCACCGCTCACCCCTCCCTTTCTAAGCACATAGAGAGCTACGGTGGCCTACACAGGATAAAGATGTCATCGTCTGAGACAGCAGAGGGTAGCTAGCGCTCTATAGAGCAGTTTGTCCATTTAGGGCTACTGTAGAAACATGACGGCGCAAAAATTGTGACTTCACTGGAGCCGCGGTGTATGTAGATAGAAATGGCTCATTCTAAGGTAATAAAAACATAATTGTGTAAGGTCTTTATACACCACTGAAAACATAGTTATGTATATTATATTGCATTTCTGTCAATAGATCCTCATAAATACTACACACTGCACCTTTTTTTGTACTGAAAGTACACCTGTAGTGTAGAGCAAATCTTAAAAAAAAACTGTACTTGCAGATAATCAAAGGCAACTTAAGTTTACTTAAAGTGAGTACACTTTCATGACTTTCTTAACACACAATTGTACAAAGTACAATTTTATAAAATGCACTTTGTAATAATGTCTTATTAAAAGTTTTACTTCAAAGTACATTACTTTTAAGTACATTTTAAATAATTGTTTTAATAAACTTTTGGCATGCTTTGAGATGTGCTGACTAACATACTTAAGCACGTTTCATTTGAACTGTAGTGTGTTATTCAATATTACATTTAAAGTAAATATATCTTGCACTAAATTGCAACTTCATCATTACAAATGAGTATTTTCAAATATATTTAAATACATGACTTATATATTCAATATTCAATAGAAACATTATTACATTTTAATTTAGCATAAATGCTTGTCAGTACATTCAGCTGTACACTTGAAATTGCATATAAAGATGTACTTAAGGCCTACTTAAGTATATAACAAAAACACTTTGCATTTAACAAAAAATGTAACTGTATTTCATTTAATTGCAATTAACATGCAATTTTAACAATAATTGAATACTTGAATGCCAACTGAATGTAAAGTATATTATTTCTGTAATAACTACTCTTTTTAAAAGTATGCCTCACACCATACTCACAAACTCAAAGCAAAAAGAGCAATTTTTTTTTAAATCAACACAGAGCCACATATGTTTCTTTTCCTCAACTTGTTAATGGCATATGTTTATGTATCTGGTATATGAGAAAGCATTTTAACAAAAAAATTACAGTTCACATAAAATTCTTATATTTAACCATGAATTATTCAATAATTTAAACCTAAAATTCTAGGATGTCCTTTTGATTGACAGGCAAGAGTATTGAGGATTGTGACTCATGTCACCCAGGTTATACACTCACAAATGGGGCTTGCGAGTCGCCCTGCATCACAGGAGAATACGCTAAGTCTGAGGTAAACTTCTGTTCTAGTGCAGTCTAACACACATTCCATATTACATTTTTTATGAATGTGGTCACCTGATAGCTCTTGTGATCTCTCTACAGGAGCAGGGCTATATCTGTGAATCATGTGATGAATCCTGTTTGGAATGTAAAGGTCCTGGGCATCATAACTGCACCATCTGTCCAGCACAGTTCATCCTGACAGCAGGGGGGCGCTGTCTGCCCTGCTGCACCAACACAGAACAGGAAGACACAGCCACAGTTCAGCAAGAGTGCTGTAACTGCACTGAGACTAGAGGTATTTGTACTTAAAAGTGGCATTTCAAAATATTACCTGTACCAAGAGGTTAATCAATGACATAAAAAAATGACAACAAAGGCTAATTGGGGAAAATGTGCCTCTACCTACATTTTTGCAAATCTCCAAAAGCTTACCTATTAATATAGTTCACCGCAGTTTCTAGCTAAAATGAATACTAGTGGCAGTAAAATATCAATAACTTTTATTCCTTTTCATACAAATTATATGTATGAAATATATATAGAGGGGCATATTATTGATTAATAAAGACTTTGTTTTCCCTTCCTTGAACAATAACCTTAAATCATTTTTACCATAGAGCATCATTTGTAAACTAATATATTTTGATATTTGCCATACTTGACCAGCTCCATATGCATGGCTTTTCTAAAACAGTAAACTAGCTCACCTGGCACACCACTATACACAAATACGATTTCTGTGAAATATGATTAAAGACCTATGAAAAGAGCTCAAAGTATTGTAGAAGCAAGCTAAAATTGTATCGTTGCTTCAGCAAACATGTTTTTTTTCCCCTCACATTTGCTCTTGTTAGCATGATCGGTTAGGTTTAGGGTAGGGTTTATAGGCCTTTATCACAGTCTGCGTGTCGTCACATCCTGCTCCGACTAGTAGCGTAAAGGGATTTCCACGTGCATTATTGTCAATGGACGAATGCCAGTTTTGAGAAGAAAATCAAACTAATTTAGTTAAAAATTAATTTATTTAGACTTACATGATACCCTGCTATGTATGTCATCTATTTTTTATAGTGTTATTAACATTAACATTATCTGAGAGACACGATCATCCGCGCTGCCGGTACTGCCAGTCATGAGATTAATGAGAGGCGCGCAGCTCAAGTTACTGCCAGAAGAATCATCGGACTGATTTAATTTTATTTTTAATGTTATTTTATTTATTTTTGCATTATATTACCACCCGTTATTGTCTACTACAGTATAATGCTATCCAATCATTGCACTCAATCACTGAGGATATAAGTCGTTTACAATGATTAAACCAGATATTTTTGAATAATCGCCTATGGGCTGGATATATTCCCTTATTTAACCTCCTTAGCTCTGGGACCATTTTTGGGTATTTCCACCTGGATTTGGCCTACCCAAATTGAAAAGATTCCCGTACCCACATACAGTGGTCTAAATACACAATTTTGGTGTCATTTTACAGGAAACCCTTTGAAGTTACATAAAACACTGCTAAAAGTGCTAAACATTTAAGTATATGTTGCCTGAGCTGTAATAACAAAAAAGAGCACAAAAAAAAGAGCCGCTTTTTGATTTTTTTGATTTTTGAAAGTGTATGAATGAATGAATGAATGAATGAATGAATGAGGCATTTATATAGTGCTTTCATATGTACTACTGTACACCCAAAGCGCTTTACACTCATGTCAGGGGTCTTTCCTCAACCACCACCAGTGTGCAGCATCCACTTGGATGATGCGACGGCAGCCACTGTACAACGGCGCCAGTGCGCTCACCACACACCAGCGATAGGTGGAGAGGAGAGAGGGTGATAGAGCCAATTCAATGGATGGGGATTATTAGGAGGTCATGATTGGTAAGGGCCAATGGAGGGAATTTGGCCAGGACACCGGGGTTACACCCCTACTCTTTACGAGAAGTGCCATAGGATTTTTAATGACCACAGAGAGTCAGGGCCTCGGTTTAACGTCTCATCCGAAGGACGCATAACTCAGCCCCTGTGTGCTCTAGCACCCTGCAGACAGCTGTTTCCACTAGATGGCAACAAATACTGGAAAAAAGAATTTTGTCTGTATCAGTTGTATGCAAGATTTATTCAAATGGATCTGAAGGGAGGAATATGAATTTTTTTATGTAAATTCCACCTACCCAAATCTCTCCAATATACAAGTCTCCCCATATACAGTGGTATAAATGGAATATCCCAGTGTCACAAAATTCTTTTTTCCAGTGTTTGCGGACATATGCTGGAAACAGCCAAAACGGTCTGCAGTTGTGCTAGAGCACATCATATGCTTTTTCATTTTTTTCAAAGAGTTTCCTGTAAAATGACACCAAAATTGTATTTAGACCACTGTATGTGGGTATGGGAAGCTTTTCAATTTGGGTAGGCAAAATCTAGGTGGAAATGGTCCCAGAGTAATTTAGTGTAAATAAGTTACTTTGTGTAAAACAAATGCCAAAGTGATGCATATCTAAAGTAGACATTCTAAGCTTTCAAATGGTACCACATATGAGGTCAGATCTCCTCCACAGACATTTAAAATTTAAAGTATATACTTGATGACGTCATTTCTTATCAGGGTCCTTGGAGTTTAAGAGGTTAAACAACCTAAATTTGATCTAATTATTGATGATTGCATCATAAAGTGCGTGCATGAAAAAATGCGAACATTATTGTTTAATAAAAGTTTCCCCCAAACAGACTTTAGTCGTAATTAACATTTTAAGATTTGTATAATTCTAATGCTGTGATATGTTGTTTGTATTGTATTCTTGCAGTTCTGCAATAAAATAAGGTGATCAGAATCGGAAGTATTGCGCATACACATACAGTGGCTTGCGCAAAATATGCACCGGAATATTATGACCCCTTTTATTTTTGTTTCACAATACTCAATTAATGATTTTAAACAAAGGTTGATGTCTTTAGAATAAGTTCCTGTGCTGAATTTTACATAAATAAATCACAACAATCCCGTGCTATGTGCGCAGCCATTGATACAGGCTGCAGCGGAAGTTTTTTACCGCTCCTATATAAAGCTTCCAATTTTTAAGTGTGATAAAGGCCTATTGTAGGTGGTACATTATTTTCAAATGTGATAAACGTTTTGTGCCACTCACTGGACATTTCATTTCCACTACCACGATACGTAACAATACATGTAATAAAACCCTGCCAGATTCACATTGATCAGATAAAACTGAACACGCCCTTTTTTTGTGCCCTAACTGGACATTTCACTTTGAAAGTGCTGCAAAACATGCAAGAAGCAACATAATATTTAGCAGAAATGGCATTACAGTTATGTTTTTCCAATGAGCCTGGGATGGAATTTTCATTTGAGAGTGAAATGTTTCTTTAATACTAAAATAGTTAGTAACTTAAAAATAATTGTCCTGTCTTGGTTCATTTGTTAAAAACAATCTTTTATCTCTGTTGAAGGTGAGTGTGTCCTCAGCACCAACTTTGCCTTTCGTAACCATGAGGAAGACGAGTACACAGGAAATCTGCCAGTCTTCATCACCACCTCCATCCTGCTTGTCTTTGCCTCGATCGCTGTAATCATCCTGATTAAGCGTTCTCTTTCCAAACGACCCATGCCAGATACCTCTGTCCCACGTGGGTATGAAAAACTGGGCCATGGTGGCGCCAGAGACAGCTTCTACAGAGGCACATCCTCATCCACCTCCGCCTACGGTGGTCAAGCAAGCTCTAGTTCTGGACTTTTCCGTGAGTCACAGCTAGTGGACCTTGGTGATCAGAAGGGGAGTCGGGATGATGACGATGAAGATGATGAAGATGAAGATATTGTGTACATGGGGCAGGACGGCACTGTGTATCGCAAATTCAGATACGGGCAACTGGGAGACGAGCAGGAGGATGAGTTAGAATATGACGATGAGAGCTACAACTACCGATAACACCTTCGTCTGTTTAAACAGAAATTTATTCTGCAGGGTTACTAAAATTTGTCACTTAGAATGCAAAAACAACATTGTGTTTGAAAATTATATTTTAAAAAAGTTCTGTAGAGTTCAGCAAAGTTCTGAACTTGTGAATGTGAATAGTAATGTATTGTGTAGGATGATATAGTGACAATCACAAATTGTAGTTTAAGATTTTATGCTGTAGTTGGTCCTCTCAGCTTGTCTTTTTTGACCTCTTTCATTTTTCATCTTTTATGAAGACAGCTGAGAGTTGTTTTTTTCCCTTTGTTTGTTTGTTCTGCCTGTGTGAGTGATTTTTTTTTTTTTTTTGGAATGTGTGCATTATGTCAGCAGTGCTTTTGCTAGTAGCAGAAGTAAAAATGAGCAGTTTTTCCACTTAGGACTTTTTTCTGGTCATTTTTTTTTTGTTGTGAAAGTGTGTCAATTGTAAATTTTAATAAAAGTATAACAATGTTATGTGTTAATTTCCTATTCCAAGTATAGTCAATCATTTTTGACCTACTATATTTCAATTATCCAAATTTGATTTTACTTCTGCACTAAGATGTTTAATTGTCTCTCCAGTTACATTTGTGCCTTCATCAAAATAATGATAATACTGAACTATTAAAAAACTATTGAACCCAATTTTATGATGCTTTGCATCATTTACTAATCAAATAATATCAGAGGAAATATTTATATTTGTATGTGATTGACAAATTGCACTGTAAGAAAAATAATTCCATAGAAAAACTAAAAAAGGTAGTGGTAATTTTCTGCCACAACATTATTGTCACACAATCCAGGATGAGGAAGAAGACAAGGTATAAGCGTAGCGGATCTAATTGCAGCGATACTGTATAAAACAAAACAAAATAGAACAATCCACGAACAGAATAAAGGCAACGTTACAGTGTGCAAAGTACAGTCAGCTCCAGACAAACAACAGCTGAAACTGAGGACTATTTATACCGAGCAAAGTAATGATTTAAATAAGGAACAGGCGTGTGAAATCAATTAAACAATGAATAACCACAACAACCAATGGAAACATACTTAATAGTAACCAAGAAAACACAGGAAACCAACTAAAAGTCCAATGCTGCTTCCGAAATCGCATACTTCCCTACTATATAGTATGCGAAAAACAGTATGCGAACAGAGTAGTATGTCTGAATTCATAGTATTCGAAAAATAGTAGGCGAAAAGTACCCGGAAGACCTACTACTTACAGCAAGATTCTGAAGTGTGCATACGATGGACACTTTACTATCCCATGAGGCTACGGGAGAGGATTTATGAATGGAGGTGAAGGGACACGTCTGACGCTGGTAGGTCATTCATACTATAGAACGGTCGTGAAGTAGGTTCAAATTCAAACGTAGTACCTACTCACATACTGCGCGATTTCGGATGCAGCACGTGAAAATGAAACCAAAACAGCAACTGAACATGACAATACTCTCCCCACCCCACCCCCCGGAAGGCAGTTCCTGATGGCTACACAGATGAGGAGAGATTGGCATGACTGGTAGACGAGAGCCCAGAGTGACCCAGGAGGATGGTAACTGTGAGGGAGGGGTCACAGTGGAGTCATGAGCCCGACCAACAGAGGTGCCATACCATGTGAAAACCCAGGTGGAGTCCGATGGACAAAGAGACCAGGCGACACCGGAGGACCAGCAGACCAAGGCGGAGCTGCGGTCACAAGCGGCTGAGGCAGAGCCGGTGGGAGTGAGGACCAAGACGGAGGGAAGGAGGAGCCTGACAGAGCCAAAGGGGTGGAGGAACAAGGCACAGAAGTATGTGGCGGAGGCAGAGCGATGCTTTACCAAGGTGGAGCCGAGGGAGCGAGGCTGCAGGCTCAGGCTCCGTTGAAGGCATTGGCTCTGGCTCAGGGTCAGTGGCAGGCATAAGCTCTAGCTCTGGGTCTACAGCGAGCTCAGGCTCATTTTCAACAGTGGGCGGCAGATCAGCAGATCATTCTCTCTTACCAATGGTGAAGGGGCTCTATTTTGAAGAATCACCCAGGCCACATACTCCATAAATGTCCCTTGACCATTTCCCTTCATCTGGGCATTTAGTTCTGCCACAGTAGTTTACAAGATGGACCAGATCTAAAAAAACTCCTCGAGGGAGTGATCCCCATTGGAGAGGATGTGGATCTGTATTGCAAAACAACAACGGAACGTGACAATTATAAGTTTACACAAATTTCCTTTAACCCTAAAATATAACACAATGCGATGTGTAATTCAAACTATGATTAAAACACTGTGTTTAAACCGTGTATTAACACTGGGCTAGCCTACCTTAACCCTAGAGTGTGGGCATCTGAAAACTAAAATTTGCTTCATTCAGAATAATCAAGTCAGAATTCAAGTCATTTTTTCATTCAGATTTCAACAGATACATCATGTGCCAATGTTGGCAAGAATGGTAGCTGAGATTTTAATTAAATTAGGGTTAGGTTAACTGTGAGCATCAAATGTTCCAAGACAAATGTTATTTTGTCAGTGTGTGGCAATCGTAGGTGTCTAGGAACTAGCAATCGTACTAGGAACCTGGGTGTGCTCTTTGATACCAATCTCTCATTTGAAAGCCACATTTCTAGCATCTGTAAAACTGCATTTACCATCTTAAAAATATATCTAAATTACGGCATATGCTTTAAATTCAAAATGCTGAACAGTTCATGCGTTTATGACCTCAAGGCTAGATTATTGCTCTACTGGGTGGTTGCCCTGCTCGCTTAATAAATATACTGCAGCTGGTCCAAAACGCAGCATCTCGAGTTCTTACTAGAACCAGGAAGTATGACCATATTAGCCCGGTTCTGTCAACACTGCACTGGCTCCCTATTAAACATTGCATACATTTTAAAATCTTGCTAATTACTTACAAAGCACTAAATGGTTTAGCTCTCCAGTACTTGAGCGACCTCTTAACGCATTATACTCCCTCACGTCTATTGCCCTCTCTTAACTCTGGCCAGTTGATAATACCTTGAATATCAAAATCAACTGCAGACGGTCGATCCTTTTCCTATTTAGCACCTAAACTCTGGAACAGCCTTCCTAGCATTGTTCGGGAAGCAGACACACTCTGTCAGTTTAAATCTAGACTAAAAACACATCTCTTTACTATGGCATACACATAAAACATTTTTAATTTATATTTTATTCAAATCAATTAAATGATTGTTAGGCTGCATTAACTAGGTCAGCCGGAACCGGTAACACTTCCCATAACACCTGATGTACTCGTTACATCATAAGAAGAATGGCATCTACGCTAATGTTAGTCTCTCTGTTTATCCCGAGGTTTACTGCAGTCAGCCGGATCCGGGCCGTATCCAGATCAGATGGTGGACCTGTGCCTGGACATGACTCATCCCTGAAATGTCTGCAGAGACCGTGTCAATTAGTCTCCCCTCTGAAATTGCTCATCGACATGGCATCCTCATTGGATCCATCTCCGGCGTGATGACTCCGATATTTCGAATATTCCTATTTAATAATTGTTTAATCGACACGCCATCCTCAATAAACCCGTCTCCGGCGTGATGCCTCCGATCTTTCGAATATTCCGATCTAATATGACTTCTGACCTGTAAGGCTACCAAAATAATAATCATACACTGTTTGTTAATTGGCCAGAGGAGAACTGGCGCCCCGACTGAGCCTGGTTTCTCCCAAGGTTTATTTTTCTCCATTATGCCACCTGATGGAGTTTTGGTTCCTTGCCACTGTCGCCTTTGGCAAATAATTGAATTACTAAACTAAATTAACTATGTCAACTACATTACTTGAATATATATGATAAATGAAATGAGCTAGATGACATCACCGTTTTCTCCAGAGCAGCTGTACAGCCGAATCAAATTCTGTTGCATTATTTTCCTGTTTAACACTGTGAAGCTGCTTTGAAACAATCTGCATTGTAAAAAGCGCTATATAAATAAAGTTGACTTGACTCGTGGCTATCACAAAAGTACACTAAAAAATAGTCCTCTTTGACTCCAGGTCTTCTGAGGTCATTTGATAGATTTGTGAGAGAAACAGATCAGATTTTATTTGTTATTCATTGAACATTGTTACGGTACAGAAGGGACAGAGACAAAGGATTAGGGGAAGTAGTGTTTATTGAGCAGAGCAGCTGCTGACGGATGTGCAGGTGGAGAGTGTAGATGATCGTGAGTGGTGGATGATGATATCTCGAGGTGATCGTGAGTGGTGGATGATATCTCGAGGTGATCGTTGGGAAGGTTTGGAGAGGAGATCGCTGGAGAGAGAGTTGGAGCTGAAGTGAAGATGGAGACACGCACACACACAAGGCTGGAACGCTTGAGGCTTAAAGGAATAACGGGAGAAGGTAAGTAGCATAAAGCAAGTCCTTGAAGTTTAGCATAGAGGTATGTACCAACATACAAACGAGACCGGACAGTGACTGTGAGTGTGTGTGTGCCTTAAGTACTGGTGGTGATTGGTGTGTTGATGAGGTGCAGGTGCGCGTGATCAATACTCAGGGGAAGGCGTGCGTTGTGATTGAGTGACGTGGGAGCCTGGCGGATCTGTGACATTACCCCCCCCTCCACGGCCTGCTCCTGAGGGCCGCGGACCCCGACGTCGTGGTGGTCGGCCTCTGCCTCTGGGTGCAGGTGCGTTGGGGTGAGAAGCATGGAAGGTTTCGAGCAGGTTTGGGTCAAGGATGTCGTTTCTAGGTACCCATGAGCGTTCCTCGGGACCGTAGCCCTCCCAGTCCACCAGATACTCTAGAATACCACCACGGCGCCGGGAGTTCAGGATGTCCTTCACTTGGTAGGCCGTACCGTCCTCCACGATGAGTGGGAGGGGGGTCTCTTCGGCTGCGCCAGGCTCTGTGGGAATGGAAACGGAGGGAAAGTGAGGTTTTAATAGTGACACATGGAATGTAGGATGAATGCGATATTGTGAAGGGTTGATATGTGACTGGGTTGATCTGCTTCACGATGGGAAAAGGGCCAATGAACCTGGGACTGAGCTTCCTGCATTGCAGACGCAACCTGATGTCCCTGGTGGACAGCCAGACCTTCTGACCCGGTTGGAAGGAGGGAGTGTTGGAGCGACGAAGGTCGGCTGTCATCTTGCGTCTGCGCAGGGCCCGTTGAAGCTGGTGATGTGCAGAGTCCCAGACCCTCTCGCTCTCCCGGAACCAGTAGTCTATAGCTGGAACATCCGACGGTTCCCCGGACCAAGGAAACAATGGGGGCTGGTACCCGAGCACGCACTGGAATGGAGTTAGACCGGTGGTAGACTGCCGTAGGAAGTTCTGTGCGTACTCGGCCCAGCCCAGGAACTGGTTCCAGGAGTCCTGGTGGCCGTGACAGAAGGTACGGAGGAAGCGACCGATCTCCTGAATCTTCCTCTCCGTCTGCCCGTTGGTCTGTGGGTGATAGCCGGAAGAGAGGCTGACTGTCACACCTAGGAGAGAGAAGAACGCTTTCCATACCCGGGAGATGAATTGAGGTCCTCTGTCGGAGACGATGTCCTCTGGGATACCATAATATCTAAAAATCTTGTTAAACATAAGTTCAGCCGTTTCCATGGCCGTGGGTAGTCCTTTTAACGGGATCAGTCGACAGGACTTGGAGAATCTGTCCACTACCACTAGTACACAGGTCTGACCTCCGGATACGGGAAGGTCTGTGATGAAGTCTACCCCTAGGTGTGACCACGGACGGTTGGGAACGGGCAGAGGATGGAGTTTGCCGGAGGGAAGATGTCTTGGGCTTTTGGAGATGGCGCATTCCTGGCATCCCCTCACGTACCTTCTGACGTCCGAAGCCATATTGGGCCACCAGAAGCGCTCCTTCAGCAACGAGAGGGTTTCATTGACCCCCGGGTGGCCAGTGCCCAAAGACGAGTGGGAAGTGTGAATGAGGGGAGTGCGCCGTGCTCGTGAGACATACTGTGAGCCTGGTGGACAACCCGGCGGAGCATTGGTGGAGACATTGGAGGAGGGCAAGGTCTCCTCGGACCAGGTGATGGGACTCACGAACAGTTTCTCAGGGATGATGGGCTCTGCTTTTTTGGAGTACTCTTCTGGATTGTAGAGTCGGGAGAGAGCGTCTGCCTTTACATTCTTGGGTCCTGGTCGATAGGAAATTGTGAAATTGAATCGTGTAAAGAACAGGGCCCACCGGGCCTGCCGGGGATTGAGTCTCTTTGCCTCCCTGAGATATTCCAGGTTCTTATGGTCAGTGAGGACCAAGAAAGGGAGCTGGGAACCCTCCAACCAATGCCTCCACTCTTCCAGGGCCATCTTAATGGCCAGCAGTTCCCGGTTACCGATGTCGTAGTTTACCTCCGCCGGGTTGAGTTTCCGGGAGAAGAAGGCACATGGATGGAGGCGGCTGGGTGTTCCCTGCTGCTGTGAAAGAACGGCTCCCACTCCTGTGGTGTCTACCTCCACTACAAAGGCTTTCGTGGGGTCTGGATGCACTAGGAGGGGAGCCGAAGTGAATGCATCCTTGAGAGCGTCGAAAGCTTTCGTGGCCGCTGGAGTCCAGGACAGAGACTTGGGCTTGCAACGGAGGAGTTGCGTGAGAGGGCAGGAGATGATGCTGTAATTGAGAATGAAGCGACGGTAGAAGTTTGCGAATCCCAGAAACCTTTGGAGTTATTTTATGGTGGTAGGAATAGGCCAGTTCCTGATGGCCTCCACCTTCCCCTCGTCCATCCGGATGCCACTGCTATCGATGTTATACCCAAGGAACTGCACTGAGGGCTGATGGAAGGAACATTTTTCGGCTTTGAGATAGAGTTGGAAGTCCCTCAGGCGTTGCAGGACCTCCGCAACGTGGTGGTGATGTTCGGCCAGGCTCCGGGAGTAGATCAGGATGTCGTCGATGTAGACCAGAACGAATCTGTGGAGAAACTCCCGGAGCACCTCGTGGATGAAATCCTGGAATACGGAGGGGGCGTTGGCTAATCCATAGGGCATGACGAGGTATTCGTAGTGGCCCGTAGGAGTCACGAAGGCTGTCTTCCACTCGTCCCCCTCGCGTATTCGGATGAGGTTGTAGGCGCTGCGGAGGTCCAACTTGGTGAAGACAGTGGCACCTCGGAGATGTTCCAGCGCTGTTGGGACGAGAGGAAGGGGATAACGGAACTTGACAGTTATTTTATTGAGTGCTCGGTAGTCGATACAGGGCCGCAAGCCTCCGTCCTTTTTGGCCACAAAAAAGAAGCTGGAAGCAGCAGGGGATGTAGACGGTCGGATGTAACCCTGGCCGAGCGCCTCCTTGATGTAGTCTTCCATGGCCTTCTCCTCCGGGAGTGACAATGGGTAAATCTTCCCACGGGGCACTGACTCACCCTGAAGCAGATCGATGGCACAGTCCCATGGCCGATGTGGAGGCAGCTTGGATGCTCGCTGAGGGCAGAAGACAGCGCTGAAGGGGGCGTAGCAAGATGGTATATCTACCGAACGTTGTTCAACCGGGCTCTCGATGGAGGTAGAAAACACGGACATCTTCCTAGAGTTTGGAGTAGGGGGAACAGGGAGAGCCCGAAAACAACCCCGGAAACAGCTATCGCCCCACTTCAGGATTTCGCCGGACTTCCAGGAGATGATGGGATTGTGCTGCACTAACCAGGGACGCCCTAGGATCACGTCAGCGGTGGAGTCCTCCAGAACCAGCAGTTGTTGTTGTTCCGTGTGTAATATCCCCACTTGGAGCTGGATGGGGACGGTGACGGACCGAACTTGCCGTCGGCTGAGGGGTTTCCCTGTTACCGAGTGGATCTGGTAAGTTGTGGGTGTAGCTGTGGTCTTGAGGCGAAGCTGACGGCAGAGGGCGCCCGAGATGAAGTTGCCGGCTGACCCAGAGTCGAGGAGGGCAGAAACTGGAAGGGTAACGCCGGCTGCAGTTAAGTTCACAATAGTGGTGAGAGGCTGCATATTATGTGGAAATGGAACGATAGCACTCACCACAGGACGATTAGGACGAATAGGGCATTGAGTAATGGGATGCCCCATAGTACCGCAGTACAGGCATAGACCCTGGACCAGCCGTCTCCGACGTTCCCCCTGGGTTAGCCGTGTTTGCTGTACTTGCATGGGTTCTGGGGCTGGTTCTGGAGGGCTGACGGACTCTGGCTGACGGAAGGAGGAAAGGAGTAGTTCCTGGCCCTGGTGCTCTTCGAGGCACGACTGCATACGAGTGGCGAAGCGGATAGACAATTGGATGAAGCGTTCGAGCCCGATGGTGTCCTCGTATGCAGCGAGATGCAACCGCACACGGGGATCCAAACCCTGACGATAGGTGGTGAGCAGCGATTGCTCATTCCATCCGCTGGCGGCAGCTAGGGTCCTGAACTGAAGGGCATACTCATTGATCGGCATCTTATTTTGTTTAAAGTGGTAAAGTTGCTCACCTATGGAGGCATCCCAAGCAGGTTTCCCGAAGACGTCCTTGAAATGGGCTATGAAGCCTGCCAGAGTGTGGACGATGGGATTATCCTGGGTCCACAAGGTTTCTGCCCACTGTAAGGCCTTACCTCTTAGTTGTGAGATAATAAATGCCACCTTGGACCTATCGTCAGGATAGAGGAGCGGTTGCATCTCCAGGACCAGCGAACATTGTAGCAGAAATCCATTGCAGTCCTCCGCCAGGCCAGAGTAGGGCGCTGGTCTGGCCATGGGACTGGCGTAGACGGGTGCAGAGGGAGATGCGGTGTTGTTTGCGGAAGTGCTCGCTGGTGGAATGAATGGAAGTGATCGACGGACAGCGTCCACGAGTTCCTGGAATGGGTCGGTGGTGCTCATGCTGGTGCTCATCGGTTGTGGTCCGGTCTTCTGTTACGGTACAGAAGGGACAGAGACAAAGGATTAGGGGAAGTAGTGTTTATTGAGCAGAGCAGCTGCTGACGGATGTGCAGGTGGAGAGTGTAGATGATCGTGAGTGGTGGATGATGATATCTCGAGGTGATCGTGAGTGGTGGATGATGATATCTCGAGGTGATCGTTGGGAAGGTTTGGAGAGGAGATCGCTGGAGAGAGAGTTGGAGCTGAAGTGAAGATGGAGACACGCACACACACAAGGCTGGAACGCTGGAGGCTTAAAGGAATAACGGGAGAAGGTAAGTAGCATAAAGCAAGTCCTTGAAGTTTAGCATAGAGGTATGTACCAACATACAAACGAGACCGGACAGTGACTGTGAGTGTGTGTGTGCCTTAAGTACTGGTGGTGATTGGTGTGTTGATGAGGTGCAGGTGCGCGTGATCAATACTCAGGGGAAGGCGTGCGCTGTGATTGAGTGACGTGGGAGCCTGGCGGATCTGTGACAAACATATTGATGCTAGAATTTTTATTATCCCTTAAACATAAAAGTTGTGCAAACATAAAAGTCCCCAGTGTTGTAACATACAGAGTTTTGTCATTTAAAATTTCAGAAAGAAATGTCATGTCATGGGTATCAAAATATTATTTTTTATACATAAAAAACACTACACAACTGTTCAGATATTAATTAAATTTATTGATATTACTCTGCAATATGACATACATCTCAATCTCAATATGCTCTGCTGGAGAAGGCCTCTGGATCAAAGTTCATCTATTCATAATCTTTGATAGATTTTTAGTCTAAAAGGATCAAATATCAACAACTAGGGACACATGCAGTGATACAATCACACATAATGTCTCTCAAATATTCACACACACACTTGCACGTAATTTGAATATTGTGCTTTACAGCAATCTTTTAAGTCCCTTTATTTTAGTTCCCAAACCTGTTAGCAGGAAGAACTTGGTACCTAACAGCATATAAACACATTCACAGACAATCACACACCCAAATACAAACCTATACACGTACACACTCTCACACACTGACACAAGAGGTGTTCGACAGTAGACAGAGCAGTCACAATGAACGTGAAAAGCTCTGAAACATCATGCTCTTAGGATTTGACAGACCTTTGATTGTAGCAACTATTTTTACCTTTATACATGGCAAACACTCAATAAGACATCAAAGTTCTGAAACATCTAGGACTGATTTTAGTGCTTCGAGCACAAGAACAACTAATCCATTACTACATGGCTTATGATTCTTAAAGGTGAAGTGTGTCATTCTGGTGTCCCTAGTGGCACCAAACAGAATAGCAATGTGTGTGTGTGTGTGTGTGTGTGTTTTCTATCCTGGTGGGGACTTTAACCTAAATGCACACAGACTCATGGGGACTTGTGTCACTGTGGGGACCTAAATTGAGGTTCCCATGAGGAAACAAGCTTATAAATCAGTTTTTTTGAAAATGTAAATATGCAGAAAGTTTTCTGTGATAGGTTTATGGAAAGGGTTAGTGTAAGGGGATAGAATATATGGTTTGTACAGTATAAAAAAACATTACATCTATGGAGAGACCCCACAAAGATAGTGAACCAGTGTGTGTGTGTGTGTGTGTGTGTGTTTGTGTGTTTCTCCATTTTTAATTTATTTATTTCATTCACAATGCTTTGTGGAAATGTAGTTCTTTCTCATTAAAGCCTTAAAAGACACAGTTTTGTATCTATTTCTTTTTGTAAAATTTTCAAATACTTTTTTTTTGTTGCTGCAGATCAAAGTTAGTACTTTTGGAATGTAGTTCTTTCTCATTAAAGTCATAAAAGACACAGTCTTGTATCTTTGTCTTTTTGTTAAATGTTCAAATACTTTTTTTTTTTTTTTTTTTTTTTTTGCTTCAAAACAAAATTAGTGATGTTATGATTCACCTCGCAGCTTGTTGATTTGGTTCATGGCTTATGACTCTTTAACAAAGCCTTAAAAAAATCTCTATAGGAAAAATGGGTGGGAAAAATACTTCCGGAACCAAGGCCACTGAAAAGTGAGCACTGTTGCACTCTATCATGTTTATATTAGCAAACACCAGGTTTCACAAACGTTCTGAGGCTCTTGTGGCAATATCCACTACTGTCCAAAGAAATTCACGTAATTGGTTGAGCCAGACATATTATGAAACAATGTTTTGAAAGAGCCTCTTCATGCTACATTGTTCAAAGAGTCAACCTAAGAAGGGCATAAAGAAAATATAAATATAAAAATTGTTATCACTCACCCTCATGTCATTCCAAACATGTAAGACTTTCGTCCATCTTCGAAACACAAATGAAGATATTATGAATTATATCTGAGAGATTTTTGTCCCTCCATTGACAGTCCACACAACTACCACTTTGATGCTTCAAAAAGTGTATCAAGAGATTGTAAAACTAATCAATATAAATTGAGTGGTTTCATAAAAATTTTTCTCAAGAAACATCACTTTATATGATTAACAGTTTTAATTCAGGCTTTTATTCACATATAAGCATTCATCAACTCACACATCAGTTGTAGTAAATGGAAGCTCAAGCATGTTCGCTTGACGTCAGAGAACCAATGAGGTTCATTCTTGTGTTACACAGCACGTTTGAGCTTCCACAAGAACCAATGAGGTGTAATTTTAGCTTCTGTTTATATGTGAATAAAAGCCTAAATTAAATTTGTTCATCATATAAAACAATGGTGTCTCTTCAGACAATTTGGACTAAACTGGGGTGCGTTTCCCGTACAACGATGTTACTCACTGCTTAACAACCATAGTACATTGCATCGTTGAAGAAATCAACTAGCTAATCGCGACTGTTTCCTGCAACCGTACTGCCGCAATCTGTCGTTCAACCACGTTGGTTAATGATGTCACGCAGGTGGTGGAGTACCTAATAACTGATTTTAAAGAATTAGTTTGAGATCGAATTCATGCTAGATTTTTTGCTATAAATTATGGACATGGCATCAATATTTCCAGATTCAATCATAGGCTTGTTCTTACGTACTAGAGCATGTGCACTCTTCAAAAAAGGTGCTTTAAATCTCTTGACAAACTAAAAGACATAAATGACATTTGGACGGAAGTCTTACGGGTTTGAAACGACATGAGTAATTGTTTTAAGTTTTAATTTTTAACTTCACCATTTAATGTAATAGAGAAAGCATTTTAACATAACACACTTCACATTTAAGAACTACAAATTATTTCTCTCTGCTGATTTTGAACTGATACATACATTGATATGAAGCTTAGTTTAAATTCAAAGCTGACTCATATTGTTTCTGACAATAGAAAAAAGTAACTCTAGAGTGCGCTATCTTCTGTGTCCCCAAGTCATCAATTTAGCATGAGAGCTTAGAGTTAGCACTGGTGCTAACAGGATGCTACGCATTGTCTTTGTGTTTAGAATAACCTTGCATGCATTAATATTCATACAGAGCAACTGAAGTAACAGGATTTTTTTGCCTATTTTGCCCTTATACATGCTCCAGTTAGAAAAATACCTGACTGTGAAAATTATAAGCCTAAAGGGGAAAAGTACAACATGATATTATTGCTAAAATGCCTCTCATGCATAATTCAAGTAACAAGAGAAACTTTCGATAAGAGACGAAAATTTTTTCAAGCATTGAGTTGGTTTAAGCTACTGTTCTGTGGTGCAAATTCAAATGTGAGAATAATTATTATATTTGAGGTGATTTGTTTAAAAGAATATGTGGTGCTGCTTCAATCATCCCAGCACTGTGCGATAACAAAAATACCCTTTTATCTTATTATAAGTGATTATTGCATCCACATCAGTGTGCAATCATTACAATTTGAAATACTCAAAACCTTTACAGACATATTGTTCTCGCACCCACAGCCAACGACTCTTATGAACTGCTCACATTGGGTTGAGCTCTGCAACAAATATAAAAAAAAGTTAGATTATTAATTATATCATTATTTAGAATTATTTAAAAAAAATACAGAAAAGTAATTTAATATAGGCTACTTTGAAGTATACATGAAACAGCATTCACAACACATTTTACTTCTGTAATATGATACTTCCAAGTAACAAAAAAAAAAACAAATGTAGGGATGAATGTAGGGTTATTTCACCCCAAAAAAATCTGTCATCATTTACGTACCCTTTATGTCATTCCAAACCCGTAAGACTTTTGCTCATCTTCAGAACACAAATTATTTTCTCTCAGATTTTATTAAAAATATCGTCATTTGACTTCAGATAAATGGAAGTTTTACAGGTTTGGAACGACAAGAGGGTGAGTAAATCATGACAATTAAGATTTTGGGGTGAACTAACCCTTTAAAGGCACAATATGCAAGATTTTTGGATTAAAATTTCCAAAAACCACTAAAACAATGTTATATATTTTGTTGGCTTGTATACTTACATTATCCCAAATGAAATCCAGGGAAATCAGCAATTTTAACAAGAGTAACAGCCCGTGTCACTGCGTTGCTTGTCAATGTGTCATATCAGTGCTACCCTTTATTATTCTGGTTTTACTTCCGTAGAAATAATGGAAACACCAATTGTTGTAATTTCTTAATGACTTTGGAATGTAGTGGTCAGTTTACTGAAATGAAGCAGCCTCAATGACATATGCGGCCAACAAATGTGACCTCCGGAGGATGCAGCCTTTGAAATCAGACACAGCTAATGCTATTAATTGGTTAACATAGCATAATCAGAAAGAGCTTTATTTTAGTAACAGTAACTCAGCATTTTCTCCACAATACAATATATTTTAAAATTAATTGCAAACCATTTATCAACACAAGTCATCCAGCTTTTATAAATATGATATTCTACTATTGATCTAGCTTATCGTAATGTGCATCAAGTGTCTCATACCAGCCACAGAGCGAATGCACAGAGTAACGTTAACATAACTTTCAACACACTCAAATGTATTTTTAGTATGATTGTTTTGAGTAAAAAGATAAAGTGACCTGTATGAGCAGTAATTCAGCACTTGCGGCTGTTTTATTAGAATGAAATAAAATAATGTGAATTTAAGTGACTAAATAAACATAAGATGAAAGGAGCGTCAGCGGCCAACTGCGGCATACAAGCGTAATAAAAACAGCAACTTAAAATGTTGCAGGCTCTCTGCCCTGCCCGGCTTCATACTACAGTAATGTTAATAAAAATGTAATAAATTAGCTCACACATGAACATGATTTCTGCCTGACAAATTTATTTCCCCCGGCTGTGGAGGTGAAGACGACACCTCCCATGATTCCACGCACATTCACAGTGTCATCAAGCTAGTTATTGTTTTGAATATGTGACCTCTACTAGCAAACTTACATACTGTGCCTTTAAGAAATTATTGTATTGGGAAAAATTGTCAAGAATAGAATGGGAATTCAAATTACACATTACAACCTGTGTTGTCAACATTGCTTATATATTTATATATTGCCATAATCTTCATTGAATTAATGCTAAACTTGATAGAATTTTTGTGTTTGGCAAGGTTTCAAAAATGCCTACATAGCAATTTGGCTATTAATGTGAACAAATAGCCTGTATGATGTTGGTGATGTCAGCAGAAAATGAGAGTTCTCTTACAAAGTGGAACTCAACACTAGGTGTGGATCGACGCTATGGGGATATGCTATCAGCGTGACCGGTACGTTTGCACATTAGCATGTTTGCCAACAAAGAAATTTAATTGGCCAATGACAGTCATTGACTACATGAGTGCACATGAGTATAAGAGGGTGCCTGCAATGTACGTCATCAGCTTTTTTGTCTTCAGGAGCTGTTTGTTTGTTTGTTTTAGCCTGTGTAAAGTTAAGTTCTCGAGGGAGCTGAATGTGCCCATTGAGAGTTGTTGAAGGAGCCATATTCAGCTCACATCTAACCCTTTCAGCATTCAAATGATTCAAATGTGGAAGGATTGCGTTAATGGGGATACTGTATGTGAGGACGCCTCCTATTGAAGAGATGCTTGGGGGCTATCTATCTCAGGGAGATGTATCCTCTTTTTGAAGGCTTCAACCCTGTCATCTAAGCCGTTATGGACTACATTCCCCCACCACCTTGAACGGCAGGATGTAAGTATGTGGCAGCAGGTCAGGCCGGTGGTGCCTTGCACACAATGGGTATGCTGCAGGCATACCAGACACATCTGATTAAAGATTTGGATCAGGGGCAGGGGCTACCTCATGAAGTGGTTGCTGAACTATGCTGCACCACAGATTTGGTGGCCACAGAGAGGCATCTGTGGTTGAATTTGGCAGACATCAAGAAGAAGAGAAACTTTCTCCTTGATGCGCCGGTTTCGCCCTCTGAGCTTTTTGTCTGTAGAGGTCAGGTAGGCAGGAAGTCTAGAAAGGCGAGGGAGTGGTCGGCACCTTTCAGTAAGTACATCGCGCCCCAATCTAATCATTTGCCTAGGACCTCTGGGGGTCCTGTTCCGTCAGAGTCTGAGGGCTGGAGGCAGGGCCAGAGGAAGAGTGTGGCCACTCATGCTCCTCCTACTTTAAGGAGTAGAGCACAGAGGAGGCGGGATGCTAGGAGGTAGAGACAAGATCTCAGGGAAGTAATTGAAAGAAAGTGATTTGATGAACAGGACCGAATTGCTGAGAAAAAGTAACATCCGTCCTCCTTCCCTTCCTTCCTCCAAAAGGGCGTGTGGGGCACAAGAAGTTATAACAAGCACTTACATCAGGCTCTGAGGCTGGACCGATGATGTAAATGCCGTGCTTTGATTATTTTACTATCTGCCTTTTGATAGGTCTGGCATAGGGCTTGAAAGTAGAGCGGTTGATTCCTTCCTCATAAAAATTGGGTGTTAAAAGAAAGGGAATACCTGGGGTATTTAACCAGGTAAGTTGTATATGGAAACTGACTGATAATCTTTTTTGCTCTAATTACTATCTTTAACAGCAACCATGAGACTGGTAGCTTAAGTAGCCTTGCCCCTTGCCCTAACCAATCCCTTAGAATCTAAAAAGGAGAGGTAATTTGCATGAGACCTGTGTGAGTACTTTCCCCCAATTGTGTGGTGGTGGTAGAGCTCCCCTGTGGCTCCCTATGAGTTGGAGTGTTATGAGGATGGTGAATATTTATTCTAGATGTGACCCCCATATATGCTCCCCCTAGAGGTAGTGGTATGCCAAGGTCGCAGTTTGAATTATTCTCTCTGGGCCAGTATTCCGTAGAAGCTATGTCATGAAAGAGAAGTTGACTTAGATAAACCTACATGTGGCTATGCCTGGCCCACAAGGAAGGGAGAAAGGCTGTAGAGGACTTTCCTTGTCGGAGCATAAGAGCTTGAGTGTTGGCAGAGGGAATATTACAACTTGATAGCTATGAGTCTTCGGATGCATCTGACTCCAGCTAAGTAATTCCTTAGAGTTAATTTATGCTATGCCCATTATTGTTGTACATAGGCACAGCTATTGAGGCAGGCACTCCTCAGCATGGAGTGGGTATTTGTTCTCCATAGTGTTGATCCAGACTTCCACTTCGAAAGGGAATGTCTCAGGTTACGACTGTAACAGTGGTTTCCTGAGAAGGGGAATGAGAAACTTAGAAACTTTGCCATGTCTCGGGCTCGCCTGTACGTCTCCTTCTGACAAAGAAGTGTTTGACATACATTGTAGCTTGGTTGTATCATGCTCACGGGCACTCCTTTGGTGATATTATGGACTGTCATCTGCAAAATGAAATTGTTGTGTTTGCCCACAAGTATGGCGTTCCCCATAGCATCAATCCAGATGTTGAGTCTCGTTCCTCTTTTGAAAAAAACATGGTTACAGTCGCAACCTGAGATGTTTTTTAAATGGATTTGTTTTGCACAGTAGAACCAAGAACGGGTTTGTTGCTATTTCATGTTGACTTTAAAACAATGCTTAATATGCTAATATGACTTTAATAAAATTATTTAGAAATCTTACATAGATTCTTGTGGAATCTCACTTCCTTGGAGAAAGCTGTTGATTCTTCATAAAGAAATGAAAGAGATATGTTTGTTTATATAGCTAGAGCACTGTACGGCATTATGACAAAAATACAGAGTCAAAGGTCTCCAAAAAAAATCATCTAATACTCACTTAGAGCTCTCTGCTGCTTCCCGTATCTCCTCATCCAGCCTACAGAGGCAGAGATTAATTCATTTATATTTTAGCTCAGTTATGTTTTTAACTTCTTGTTAGACAATCATTTCAAACAGTATTTATTACTTTATTATATTGTTAGATTAAAGGGGTTTGGCAGAAAAAAAGGTTGGGAACTCCTAGTAAAACATATAAACCATATAATGTTGCTCTTCACCGCAGCATTTGAAATGTCTGTTCCCATAGAAACGTGTTTTCACAGGTTTTAAATTATAGAGTCACAACTCCTGTGCAGATTCTCATAAACACACTCAACACCTCTTCAGCAGCTACAGTACATCTGTCAGTGATCGTCTCGCTCTCACAATCTATGTGTGCTACTGATCAGTGCCATGATGATTCCGCTGTTTACTTTCTCCCATTATATAGTTCAGTGGCAAAAATAGATTGGCATCATTTAAATGTAAGACAGTTAAACATGTCGCTCATTGATACTTGCTCACCTGATGATGCACTCGGGTATGTGGACGTACTCCATTGGGATAAGCTCCTCCAGTTCAGCTAAGCTGTTCACATACTTAATCTTACTGCTGAACTTTGAGCTGGAAAACATTTATGAATCAATTTTATTTTGTTTGTTTTTGTTTCCAACACCAATATTTTGTACACTACGGCTATGTTTAGACTGCAGTCAAATCAAAGTTTTTCTCAAATCAAATCTTCTCAGGCACTATTAATTGCACTATTAATTAACACTATTAATTGCAAGTTATCAAATAAGATTTTTGTGTTCAGACATAACCAACCCATCTGCATGGGTTGCTTTGGTAACAGCATAGGCATACCCATGTATATGACAAGGCTTTTGAAACAGATGCAGAAAAAAAAAGCATCATCTCACTCTCTAAATAAGCGCCCCGCCCAGAGTTGCAGTGCAGAATGGTGCAGTCACGTTAAGAGTGATGCAAAAGATTTGAGCAACCAGAGCATCCAGACTGAGACACATCTGTCAAAATCTTTTTGAAATCGCATTTTTAAATTACCTCCATATGTAGTTTGAATGGGGAGGGTTCTTGCTGTCCAAATTTTAAAAAATCTGTATTAAAATCTAGATATGCAAAAAAATCTGATTTTTGCTGGCAGTCTGAACATGGCCTACCATGACATTGGACATACTTGCTTATACCCTATTTGGTTTTATTATTCTCTAAAATGAAGTCATCATTTACACTACCATTCAAAATGGTAAAAAAAAAAATTTTATTTTAATATATTTTAAAATGTCATTCATTTCTATGATAGCAAAGCTGAATTTTCATGTTTTCAATAAAAAAAATTGTATTATCAACAGATGTTTTGCTGAATATTTTTGAGGAAACCATGATGCATTTTTTCCAGGATTCTTTGATGAATAGAAAGTACAAAAGAATAGCATTCATTTGAAATATTTTAACATTACAAATGTCTTTGCTATCACCTTTGATCAATTCAGTGCTTCCATGCCATTAATCTGTTTTGTTTTTTTTAAATCTTACAGTAGTTTGTATTTGACTACAAAACTACTGAAGATCATGAGAAACATATTTCGTCAAGTCTATCTAAACTATTGACTGATACTAACTAAGAAACTAAAACAAAACAAAAAATTGCCAGTCGCCATACCTGATAAATGGTTTTGTGATGGCTAGAATTGTCCTAATGAACCATGATGGGTGAACAATAATGAAAGATTTTAAGTTCTTTCTAAGCCTGAAAAAGTGTAAACACAACAAAATGAGTCTTCATTTTTAATAAACTGTATATTGTGCATTTTTATATATTTAACATAGTGTAAATAGGTAGAATATTGATAAGTAAGGTATATTATATATACCTCCTGTCAATCATCTGGTAGCATCTCTTGAGCCAGTTAAGGCCAGGCATCCTCCGGTGTGGAGTGGCTCCATTCAGATAGATGATCATGTAGTCCTCTGCTACCATGAGCTCTAGTGTACTGATAACATACCTGAAGAGTAAATCACATTCATTTAGTGATTTATTCTCAATACGGCATTTCAGAATGTTTGTAAACAATAGGCAACAAAGATACTTCCGGGTGGCAGAACGCGAGCGGCTTCTACTGACCAACTGAAGAGATCCAGCCGGCTACTGTAAACAGTTACATAGTTAAAAACATTGTTAATCAAAGTTGAAACTATGACGAAAATGTGTTGTGTTTGGGGTTGCGCCGCCAGATATACAGCAAAAGGTGTAGGATTTTATCGATTTTTATCGGAACCTGTGGGTGAGGAGGTTAAAGCGAGTGAACATTGTCAAAACTGTCCATCTACAAAATCATAGCAGAGCATAATGTCAATGGAAGAAATAGAAAAAGCAAAACATAGTTGTAGGCTACTGCTGATGGATGATTGATTTATGCATATACCACATTGGTTTCATCATCACCGCGAGTTTAGTTTGAGTGAATGCCTAGCTGAGTAGCGCTAGTCTACAGCGCGCTATCCTTTTCACCGTCAAAAGCTCACATCTGTGCCATCCGATCTGAGCAACAGAAAATGATCATAGCCTTTTTAGTTAGATAACAGAGAAATAGACCATCTACCATAGCCTAACATATTGTAAGTCAAACAGCAACAGCCACTAAAATAACCACTCAATGGTAGACTGAGGCTCATTTAAAAATTATGGTAGTAGACTAGCGCTACATCTACTAGACAAAGGTTAGGCATTTCATGTATTGCTATCTCCTGAATTAGTTAATCAGTCCCTCAATGATCATGTTAACTATGTCTGAATTTCCACCACGTCTGTTTTTGAATCAACTGTTGAAATGTAGATTAGGCTACTGCCAAGTGGCGACGGTGGGTCTCCCTTCCAAGCAATTTACTAGCGTTGCCATAGGAACGTTTCGGCTTTTGCCACCCGGAAGAATGGTTATTATTGTTGTGACGTCATGGTGAATTGTCGTATACATTTAATATTATTCTATTTCAGGATTATTCTATAGAGGGTATGCACATGACGTCACAGCAGGTAGGTGTCACTGCGGTTACACCCACTGAGTGGCAAACAAAAGTGGCGGTGATGGTGTTCAGCTTGAATGCCGCAGAAAACACAACAAAAAAATGGGACTAGTCCACCAAATCGGACACTGCCGTGGACATGAATTCGTTTTGTAATTCACCTGGTGCTCTAATTGAAACGAGTGTCTTAGTGTCTGAAGAGGGCAGGCACCCATTTCAGCATACACCACTGGAGGTGAGGAAGGGTCAGAAAAGTGGGAGGCATGCGGGCGCCAAGCTGGCATGAGCTCACAACTAAACTCGACGTGCTCCACATTGGTAAGCCACATCGGTTCATAGGGAGTGGCTGAGGGGGGTGTGGTGGGTTGGAGGCCAGTTGCTCATTACGTGTGAGGGCTATCCAAACCCAGAGAGTCTCAACGCTCATGGCCTCACAGTGAGGGCAATTGATAATGTCCATGGGCACCGCCCAGCAAAAGACACACCTCCATCTGGAAGTTCAATAGGTCCTGCACAGATGGAACAAGGCTTAAGGGACATGCTTGTTCATCAGAATGCACAAGGGGAACGCATAGACTTAAATTAACTTTTCAGCGATGATGGCAGAGTGATGACATATGTCACAGTCTTGGATAAAGGAGAAAGATTCTAAAGGAAATGGTGTCCACCACCGTGTTATATACGGCCTGTTCCCGCTTCCGCTTGAACGTAGTATTCTAGGAGAAAGGTGTTTCCCCATAGTGCCATTGATGACGCAACAAAGTTTTCCTTACAAAGCAAGTATAGATAGATAGATAGATAGATAGATAGTAAGGAGTTCTTAAATAGATTCAGTTTACAGCGCTGAATTCTGTATCGCTGTCTGCCTGACAGTAACATCTGACAGTTATCCAGATAACTTCAAAAGTTTCTACAAAATATATAAAGAACAACTAGAGTATCAGTTGATGTCCTCGTCACTTAGGTACAACCAAGCGTCAAGTAAAGTCAAATTTATTTGCGCTTCACAATACACATAGTTTCTAAGCAGCTTTACAGAAATTCATAATGTCGTGCCTATAAAATGCCTTAGTGCTTTAACAAGTTTTAAAGCTGGGCAATATGACAATATAACAATGATATAAGTGATCATCCAGATTTAGATCTACCTAATATTGTATTTATAGTGTTATCTAGCAGATAAAGCATTCACAGGCTTTGCTTTATGTATTTCCCCGATGTCGAAATCAGGTACATATAAATGTCAGGAAACATGATTGATGATCAATGTCAATGGACCACTGATTCTTTGGTTGTATCAATTGTTTTCTTCCCGTTTTCGCAGTTTCCCCTATTAAATCCAGTCATGTTGCAGGATGTTTTGCCACTCAGCATGACTGAGTGAAAGTGACGTCAATGCATACCCTCTATTATATTATAGGATTAATAAGACTTATAAGATATTTTGACATCAGGGAAACTGATTGGCTCAAAAACTTTTCATTTCAGACTGAACTCACAGAAAGAGGTTTTCCATGATCTCGTGATAGTCCTCTCTGTCACTGTCAGGGAGGAAGCATGCAGCAAACACAATGATGGCATTTGCACCATTGCTATAGTAACCTGTGGGTGAAGATCCCCAGAAACAGTCACAGCAGTTTCAAAATAAATTGCTCAACACAATATAAAGCATAGTATATTATTTTAAAGTACTGTTTGCGTATAATAATATCTACTCTTTTTAAACGTATGCTAAAGTGTACTTCTTTTTCACAAGTGTAAATTCACCTTAAGATCTATCACCTGTCTGTCTGCTGTTATAATGATGTTGATTACAGATAAATTTCAGTCACTTTCTTTGTAAAACCACATACTGCACTTATGAAACCATATTCAACAAGCAGCACCACAAATAAATTAAAATGCTTAACCATAACCACTTAACCATAACTCTCAAACATTACACATGATTTGATAGAATCGCCTACCAATCATTTCTGTGCAAATGAAATCCTTAATTAGAAGATTTAGCCATTACAGCTCAAATATAAAACATTTTATTAAAGAGTCCATATATTTTAATACAAAACGTTGTAGTTGGCCCATAGAGTCAGCGGCAATCACTGTCTCTTTGCTTTATATTTAACCCAAAGTACGCCTTTACATTTTCCTTGAAATGTTCCTTTAACATACCTCCATGGGATATGACTTTTTGGTAAGGTTCAATGCTCTTCATGTTGATGCGGTGCTCTTGTTCTCCAATGATGACAGTTCTCCAGAGTTTGGAATCCTGCCGCTCTTCTTCAGCACTGTATGTGGGAATGGGCTCAACTGTTTCTTTTACTGAATCTCTCTGGGATGCTTGAGGCTCTGAAAAAAATGTGTATTAGTAATCTTTTTTTAATAATAAACAATTGTTTACAAGTGTTTATGTCCTACCTTCCCAGTCAATTTCATGGTCAGTATAATCCGCTTCATCAGGTGTGTCCAGATCATCCACATTGATGTCGAGGTCATCTGGTGTGTCAAACAGGTCATCCTCACTTTGGTCCAAAGATAGACTAATAGGAGGAGCGGATAGCTTTTTCCTCTGAGAGGCCACACCCCCTTGGCCCTGTAGGGGCAGGGAGGTGGGTGGAGCTAGTGGAAATTAACACACAATCAATTCACATTTATAAAATGTCTGTAATTATCAAATTACACATGGTTCTGTATACTATTTTAGATCATAGGGTAATTTGAATAGTGTTCCAGGGCCTACAAGGATTCAGGAACATGTTTTACTTGAGTAAATATCTAGTTTAGTCATGACACTCTAGAAGACACAGCCTGATAGGTCCACACATGATCACATCATTACTGCAAGGCACAAGCTGATTGGCCTCTGCTAAATCTGCAGCCAATAAGATTGCTTGCTCAACATTTAAATAGTCTGGTTCACTGTTTGCTGTAAGCTAGTCTTGCAGTGCGCTATCAGTTCCTCCGAAACCCGCTACCTTCCCCACCCCCAGCTCCACCTGCCTAGATCTGCTACGGGATTTATGTATGTCTATTTATGCAGCAGCAGCATATCTTACATGCTCACAGTAGCGTGTCTCACACTTCACAGTTCACACTTGCTCTGCAACAGCAATAATCAACAGCAACAGCAGCAGCGTAGCAGATCTAGTCTGCAATGTCCAAATACATTAACATTGCCAAATTCAATAACATGCTAAAACTATTCAGAGAGTTGTTGTGGTTGAAATTCTGTTAAGCCTAACAAGACGAACAGAAGTAAAGAATGTTTATTTACACCTGATTTATAACCGATCCACTGTTGTGCGAATCTGAAGCAATCTTTGTAAATGTATTCAGTCTTTTTATGATATCTTCAGGCAGATTCTATAAGTGTCAGTATTTAGTAGTCTCACCTGGTCTACTCTCTGCACCTTCAAAGCTCATCTTTCGTTCATGAGTCTGGTCCATCCCCACATCGCCAGAAGGGGAACTATGAGAAACACATAACCAGATATCATTATCATTTATCAGTGCAGGAAACTAGGCTTTTATTCAAAGGTGCTTTACAAACATAAAAACATAAAAAATGTACAACATTAACAACAATAATTAATAAAATTGAAGCTACAAAACAAGGACTCACATACACAAAAGCTGTTTTAAATGGGTCCCCAGCAAAGTAGATTACTTAATACTGTGAATCCGGAAATGTTGTTGCTCTTCAATATGTTGTAATAGCAGTCTTGCTGCAGCTGCAATGCACAACAAACGGACTGACTCAACAGAACTAGTCTCTATAAATGTGTCTGCTCTAAAAATCTATCCATACCATTCTTTCACCATCCCCATTTGGAAATTAGAAACAGTGTGAATTCATGTGTAAATGTATGCATGGACACACACGGCCACGTGAGAAGGGAAGCCTATCTCGCAGGAGTGTCTACAATAAGCTGCCAGATGGTTGCCAGTTCTCAGACAGAGAATATGTGTTGAGAGATAAAGAGAGTGGGTGAGGGTGAAAGTGGAAAAGTCTGTTGCGCGGTCCCTCCATCAAGACGTTGGCTTAATCCATCTATCCATCCATCCTCCACAGTAGGAAACAGGAAAAGTGGGCAGGCGTTATGTCATCATCATCATCATCAACAACAACCCTTTCTACCCTGCTCTCTCCTCTCTTCTTTGTGAATCACTCTACCGCTTCAGTGTCCACACACATTTACATTTACAAACGCACAATCACACACACATAGGCAAATAAATGAGCCGTTCATAGCAGAGCTATGAATTTGAATGATGGAAAAAGCAGGTCAGCTGTGCTTATAAGCTGAAACCTCATTGGGATAAAAAGTGTTTGTATTAAACATGATAAACATTCATTTATGATCCATGCACAAACAAAGGCAGCTGCTCATGTATTGCATCAGAAAGGATGCTGATGCTAAGCCTCTCCCATTTCCAAACACAGATGCATTACAAACAAATGCCAATCCCTCCCTCTTTCCCTCCCATCCCAATGCTCAAGGTTTCAAATAACAAGCCTGATATAATCACCCACAATGCACTCACCACCACGGCTGAGGCACAGTTCTATCTCCTGCCCTGTGTTTCAGATCATGGATGTGCGCCTGTATCTCTCAGTGTCAGGGATGCTCAGCTCACCCACTGCCGAGAGTCTCCACCATTTTGTGGTCATGTGACCCTCTCAAGCACCAAATAAGGGCGTGAGGCTGTTCTCTCCTCCCTGAGCTTGAGATACAAATGAGTGAGACTCAGCAGCACACTGCTGTGAGGTGAAATTAAGCTGATGGAGTCTGGCTTTGCAGATGAGTAAAGAGAGGTGTGTCTGAGGATACATATGGAGCTAAATGGATATTAATGAGTCTGTCTGTGAGAGCCAGAGATTTTCCCAGAACCCTAGAGCAGCTGTTGAGTCACCTGTAAGTGGGATCAGATTCATTAAATAAACTGCAGCCGTTCCCACTTAAGTGACACAATGTGTTTAGTTACTAAATTTTTAGGGTATGAAATAATGCCCTCATAATCTTTAATCAAAATAGTTTCCCCTCCCTCTTGCATCTTCTCTGATGATGTTTTTTTCGGTGCAAGTGTGGGACAACCTGTCATTCACATGAGATCACAGCAATAGCAAACCACAATGATCCAATCAATTCCGACAAAATCAAGTCCCGTACTACATGTTTTCTTTTTCAAGAAGCAGTTTCAGTTGGATATATACTCACCGGCCACTTTATTAGTTACACCTAGCTTGTACCATTTTGGAGCCCCTTTTGCCCTTAGAACTGCCTTAATTCTTCATGGCATAGATTCAACAAGGCGCTGGAAACATTCCACAGAAATTTCGCTTCATATTTACATGTTAGCATCTTGCAGATGCTTTAGATTTGTTGGCTGCACATCCATCATGTGAATCTCCCACTCCACCACATCCCAAAGGTGCTCTATTGGATTGAGATCTGGTGACTTTGGAGGCCATTTGAGTATAGTGAACTCACTGTCATGTTAAGGTAGCCTGTGGCATTTAAACGATGATCAATTGGTACTAAGGGGACCAAAGTGTGCCAAGAAAATATTCCCCACAACACACCACCACCAGCCTGAACCGTTGATATAAGGCAGTATGGATCCATGCCAGGTAACGTTTTTCCTATCTTCTATTGTCAAAATTTGGTAAACCCTTGATAATTGTAGCCTCAGTTTCCTGTTTCCTCAGCTGAGAGGAGTGGCACCTGGTGTGTCTTTTGCTGCTGTAGCCCATCTGCTTCAAGGTTTGACATGTTGTGCATTCAGAGATGCTCTTATGCAGACCTCGGAGTTACTGTTGCCTTTTTTATCAGCTCAAACAAGTCTGGCCATTCTCCTCTGACCTTACTCACTGTGGTCACTGAGGATAACGTGTCATGTCACAAAGCTCAAATCATCAAGCCTTTAAGGTTAATGTTTATCAAAATATACAAGTGCATATTTTGATGCTTTTCATTTCATGTTTTCCACCATAATGATTTTTTTTTCACTTAGTACTACAGTGTAACTAATCGTTTAAAGGAGGTCATAACCATTCTGTACATACTCAAATCATATACACTATTGTGGTCACTATGCTTTATACTGTGAGCCTTGTGTTCTCATGTGATCATTCGCTTGATCACCCATAAAGATTCACTGCGGTGAATCTGCCCCTTGAAAGTGTCCATAAAAGAAATTACACCTGAAACCACAAGATAAAATTTACTCCAGTTTTTTTTATTCTGCTATCCCATGATTTATCATGTTCTGTGATTTAAGATCCCCAGTGTTGAGAGAACCGTGTTGTGCGTTCATTTACTCACCAGCTTCCTGTTGCAAGTCTCTTGTAAGTGTTAAAGGAAGTAATGGGAGGTGATCTATGACCTCTTACTCAGAAAGTGTTTGGTCCAATGTGCATTGCTATGGCAACTGTGCCACACCTGAAATGACTAAGTGTAAAGTTATAAATCTCTGCTGGAGTTATAGATTCACTCGTTAGCTCTGTCGAACAAACTCAGTGCTCAGAAACACACTCTCTTACTCTCTCTTTCTCTCTCTCTCTCTCTCTCTCTCTCTCTCTCTCTCACACACACACACACACACACAGTGCAAAATGTGTTTTAGCAACACTTTCTTACTCCCAACTCGTCACATATTGAAGCTTGGTCAGGACCGCTCAGCATCACTTTTTTTTTAACGCACAGGGTACGCCTTTAGCATCGTTTTCCGATGCGCAGGGTACTCCATTTGATTTCAGTTGTTTGCCCAATGCGTCAGATCAAGACGCATTTAATTCTTTGCATTTGTAAAAGTAGACATGATTTTATGAATATTTATAGGCTACTTTTATATTTTAGAGCAACTAACCCCATTCCTACCCTAAACCTACCCACTTCTCAACAATATAAACCACGTAACAGGCAAATAAAAGTACAGTCACAGGTATTTATTGCAAAAACTGACCAAAAACAGTATAAAAGTATTAACTCATGTTGCATTCCAAGTCAAGTAAAGTCAAGTCACCTTTATTTATATGGCGCCTTTTAAAATGCTGATTGTTTCAAAGCAGCTTCACAGTGTTAACAGTAGTACAGCCGCAGTACAGCCGCTCTGGAGAAAACGGTGGTGTCATCCAGCTCATTTCAATTATCATATAGGGACAATGCGGGCAGATCAGTAATATAGTTGAAATTTTAGTGTCCCCAACTGAGCAAGCCAAAAGACAAAGGCGACTGTGGCAAGGAACCAAAACTCCTTTAGGGGCCAGAATGGAGAAAAAAACCTTGGGAGAAACCAGGCTCAGTCGGGGTGCCAGTTCTCCTCTGGCCGATGAACAAACAGTGTATGATTATGATTCTACCAACATTACAGGTCAGAAGTCATATTAGATCGAAAGATATTCGTAAGATTATTTGAAAGATTGGAGTTGTCACGCCGGAGACGGGTTTAATGAGGATGTCGTGTCGATGCAGCATTTACAAGGGGGAGTTTAATTGACACGGTCTCTGCAGACATTTCAGGGATGCGTTGGTCATGTCCAGGCGCAGGTCCACCATCTGATCTGGATACGGCCCGGATCCGGCTGACTGCAGTAAACCTCGGGATAAACAGAGAGACTAACATTAGCGTAGATGCCATTCTTCTTATGATGTAACGAGTACATCAGGTGTTATGGGAAGTGTTCCCGGTTCCGGCTGACCTAGTTAATGCAGCCTAAAACAATTGATAATGTTCTATGTGTATGCTATAGTAAAGAGATTTGATTTTAGTCTAGATTTAAACTGACAGAGTGTGTCTGCTTCCCAAACAATGCTAGGAAGACTGTTCCAGAGTTTAGGTGCTAAATAGGAGAAGGATCGACTGCCTGCAGTTGATTTTGATATTCTAGGTATTATCATCTGGCCAGAACTTTGACACCGCAATAGATGTGATGGAGTATAATGTGTTAAGATCTTGCTCAAGTACTGGAGAGCTAAACCATTTAGTGCTTTGTAAGTAATTAGCAATTAAAATACATTTTAAAATGTATATCATGTTTAATAGGGAGCTAGTGCAGTGTTGACAGAATCGGACTAATATGGTCATACTTCCTGGTTCTAGTAAGAACTCGAGCTGCTGCGTTTTGGACCAGCTGCAGTTTATTTATTAAGCGTGCAGGGCAACCACCCAGTAGAGCATTACAATAATCAAGCCTTGAGGTCATGAACGCATGAACTAACTGTTCAGCATTTTGCATTGAAAGCATGTGCCGTAATTTAGATATATTTTTAAGATGGTAGAATGCAGTTTTACAGATGCGAGAAACGTGGCTTTCAAATTAAAGATTGGTATCAAAGAGCACACCCAGGTTACTAACTGACGACTAGGACTTGACAGAGCAGTCATCAAGTGTTAGACAGTATTCTAGGTTACTACTTGTGGAGTTTTTTTGTCCAATAATTAAAATTTCTGTTTTTATTAAGTTGCAGGAAATTAATAGTCATCCAATTTTTTATATCAGTTATGCATTCCTTTAATCTTGTGAATTGGTAAGTTTCGTCAGGGCGTGAAGAAATATAGAGCTGAGTACCGTCAGCATAACAATGAAAACTAACGCCATGCTTCCTAATGATAGCTCCCAGTGGTAGGATGTACAGGGTGAAAAGCAACGGTCCTAGCACTGAGCCTTGCGGTACTCCATACTGAACTTGTGATCGGTGTGACATCTCTTCATTTACTGCTACAAACTGATAACAGTCAGATAAGTATGATTTAAACCATGCCAATGCAATTCCATTAATGCCAACATAATTTTTGAGTCTATTCAAAATAATGTTGTGGTCGATAGTATCGAATGCAGCACTAAGATCAAGTAAGACTAACAGAGAGATCAGATGATAAGAGTAAATCATTTGTAACTCTAATGAGAGCAGTCTCAGTAATATGATACGGTCTAAATCCTGACTGGAAATCCTCACAGATACCATTTCTTTCCAAACAGGAGCGTAGTTGTGAAGACACTGCCTTTTCTAGTATTTTTGACAGAAAGGGTAGATTTGAGATTGGCCTGTAATTGACTAATTCTGTAGGATCAAGTTGCATTTTTTTAATAAGTGGTTTAATAATACCTAACTTAAAAGTTTTCGGTACATATCCTAATGACAAAGATGAATTAATGATATTAAGAAGAGGATCTATGACCTCTGGAAGCATCTCTTTTAGTAGCTTAGTCGGTATAGGGTCAAGCATACATATTGTTGATTTAGATGATTTAACCATTTAACCATTTTTCTGGCTGCTGTTTTAAGGGCCCGGGTGTGCTCGTTGTACCACTGCGTTCAACTATTTTCTTTAATCTTCTTTAAGCGCAGAGCAACTGTGTCTAAAGTGCTGGAGAAGAGAGAGTCAATAGTTTCTGTTGCAACATCGAGTTCCTATCTCAGCTATCTGGGATGCTGAGGAGATGAAACTGATGAGGAAGTTTATTTACAAAGCAATCTTTAGTGACAACGATGATAGTCCTGCCATATTTGAAACAACGGGACCGTTTTGCAGCCTTTGCTACATTAAGTATACACGTTACTAGGCAAGGAACTGAGATGTCATCGCTCTGCTGCAGAATTTCAGCAGTATTAACATTTATTCCATGTGAAAGTATTAGGTCTAAAGTATGATTATGGCGATGAGTGGGTCCTGTCACGTGTTGCATAACTCCAATAGAGTTTAGAATGTCTCTAAATGCCAATCCCAATGCGTCTTTTTCATTGTTTACATGGATATTAAAATCACCAACAATTAGTACTTTATCTGCAGCCAGTACTAACTCCATCAAAACCAGCAAATTCTTTGGTAAAGTCTGTATGGTGCCCTTGTGGCCTGTATACAGTAGCCAACACAAATGTCAAACAGGATTTATCATTTATACTACATAACGTTGCGTAGCTTTTAATCCAAATCACTATTACAATGCGTTAGCATTTCGCTAGCCTGTTAGCCTGCCATCCGGGTTTCCTATTTCTCTCTTGTACATGTACAGAGTTCACTAAGCTAGTCGCATCCAAATCAGTGTCTAAAGCTGTTACATTCTCACTATTCTCAGTCTGGATGCGTGTCTCTAATTCTAAAATCTTCTCTGTCAGCCTGACTATCTCCCTGCATTTATCACATATAAAGCCCTCTTTGCCAACAGAGAAGGTAATGCTAATCATGTAACAGGCAGTGCAAGTGACAATAACAGGAGAAGATGACATGGCTTACCGTGTTTGTTGACTAATCCAACTCACCACAGTTGTTTGATGGACTCTGTTGACTAATCCAATTCGCCACACAAATCAGTCGTTTGACCTCTGAACACTTGGAATAATAGTACTTTTTGAATAAATTGTGCCTGCAGTCATATCTGCCTGTTATAGCTTTTGTTTTATATCATATAATACACAAACGGGTAGGTTAAGGTATGGGGTTGGGTTACGTGTTCAAACGTGTCTAAATAGCGTAAATAAAAACTAAAATAAATGTAAATAAAATTATGCTGGCTGATTAAATTGAGAATCACACTCCAACATGTCACAATGGCAAAATCATAACCCAATATATGATTATCATGACGATAACATTCCCTTGCTCAACGCGTCTGTGTATGATGCCAAAGGTTTCTCATTGAAATCAATGGAGCACCCTGCGCATAGGAAAATTACGTCAAAGGGGTACCCTGCACGTTAAAAAGTGACGCCGAAGGGTCCTGACCAAGCGTCAATATGTGACGAGGTGGGTGTGAGAACATGTTGGTTTTAGTGAGTTAGAATGTGTTTAGAGCAAAAAGAGTGCATGAGATTTGCAAATATTGTCTTAACTACGTGAACTTGTTTAATGTTTTTTAGAAATAATAAATTCAGAGTAATTTATTCGACAAATTGGTTTAGGCTATAGAGAATTTGGTTCAGAGAATCGGAATTAGTGTTTTAGCCATTCAGAAAAACTGTAAAACTCTCAGCTCAAGGCTTGCTTTCAGCACCCTTGTTAAGATCATGGGGCTCGTGTGTCAACTTGGCCGATGAGCCAGGGACGGGTCCTTCCCTCTCTCTTGTGCTCTCGCCAGATCGCAACATCCTCCCGTCCTCTGCTGAAGCGCGCCTAGGCACTTCTTCGGAGCAGGCTGAGGAGGTAGGTTCTCTTGTCAATAAAGAATCTTGTGGCTTATATCTCACGTTTGCCGAGGCATCATAGATTACGGGTCCGTTTTATATATAATGTGGAGGGAACTGAGCAGGCGGGAGATTCCCTCTCTCTCTTGTTCCTATGATCACGCGCAAACAAATTATGTGTGTTTGCAAGCTATGATTTTATGATTCTTTGTTGAAACTATTCTAACATGAAATTTAGCGAATATGACTTATTTGACTATCGTGGGTGCTAGAGCACGTGGTTATAAGATGATGTTCCAGTTGGAAGAGATACTTTTGAGCTATCTCTCCCCTGAGAGCTCATCGTCACTTAAAAGTCAGCGCTCCCCACCAAGCCGTGCAGAACGACATCCACGCTGCTAGGGAAGGCATTTAGCTTAAAGATTAAAAAAGCCCCCCTGGGACGGGGCACGTAAAAATATATCAAGTAGCTCCTTTTCGACACCTTCACGACACTGCTGTTCCATCCCAGTTTGTTGACTATCCCTTGGGTCTTAAAGACATTAGAAAGGGGTTTTAGAAAAAGTGTTTCAAAGGCGTGGTCCGTCAGGCTATTACAGTTGATAATTTCTGGTTGCCAGAAAAGGATGGGGGGTTGCGTCTGGTTTTGATCTCTGGTCTGATCTCCGTGGTCTGAACCGTTCTCTCAGAAGGTATAAGTTCAAGATGCTAACGATCAAGAAGATTGTGTCTCAGATCCAACACAAAGATAGTTTTTTTCACAATCAATTTTAAGGACGCATATTTTCATAGAAATTCTGCCACAACACAGGAAGTTCCTGAAATTCACTTTCGGGGGCGAAGCATACCAATATCGGGTTCTTCCATTTGGCCTAGCCTTGTCTTCCTGCACATACACAAAATGCATGGATGCAGCTCTGGCTTCGTTGCGACTTCAAGGCATCTGCATTTTAAATTAAATAGACGACTGTCTAATTTTCACCCCCATCTTGTATCTCTGGGGTTGAGACTCATCGACAAGAAAAACGTTCTCTCTCCTGCCCAGAGGACAACGTATTTAGGGGTTGTATGGGACTCAGTGACCATGAGGGCACAGCTGTGTCAATTAGGCTAGGTCAGGAAATTACTTTCCATCACTTTCAAAGAGTTCTAGGACTAGGTCACACGTGCCGACTGCTTCGTGCCCTTTCTAAAATCCATGTTTATGGTAAGGGTTATGTGCTGCGGGCATCGTACACTTTCTATGTGGTTCAGACCCCAGTTTCCGGTGATCACCTGCTTCATTTGTGGAGCGAGGCGGCTGAGGCCTCCCGTTAGAACAAAGATTCCTTTGTGGGACATAATCCTTGAGGGGCTAGTTGAGACCATTTTTGAACCACTAGAGGCACCTGGCAAGCTTCTGACTCTAAAGATGTTTTTTCTCATGGCCATTACTTCGCTAAAGAGAACTGAGGCTCTGTCGATTTTGCTATCCTGCTTAGACTTTGCACCGGGACTGGTTAAAGCTCTTTTTCCTAAAGTTCCATTCTTGACAGTGCATCTGGTCGTTCTTGAAGCCTTCTCTCCTCTGCCATTCACTATGCCGGAGCAGAAGAAACTTAACTTACTGTGTCCAGTTTGTGCTCTTCAGACTTACATCGACCGCACTAGCCAGTGGCATAAGTCCGAGCAACTTTTAATTTGATATGGGGGCCACAATCGGGGGGCAGCCGCCACCAAGCAAACTATGTCACACTGGCAGAGGGATGCCATTGCTCTAGCCTACAAGGTGCATGGTCAAGCTTCGCCTCTAAGAGTTAGGGCTCATTCTACCATGGGAGTTGCATCCTCCAAGGCTTTGGCAAGGGGCGCCCCCTTGCAACAAGTATGTGATGTGGGAGGATGGTTCTCTCCGCACACATTTATCACATTTTATAGTTTGGATGTTCATGAAATTAACATTAACTAAGAATAAAAGCTGTAGAAGTATTGTTCATTCTAAGTTCATTTTAACTAATGTAGTCAACTAATGTTAACAAATGAAACCTTATTGTAAAGTGTTACTGTGTGATTTTTAAGCTGTTTTCCTCATGGGGACCAAAAATGTCCCCACAAAACAGCAACTTAAACAACACCCTCATTATTTTTGCTACTGTAGATAGACTAACAACATCCCCCCTTCTCAAGGTGAACACATACCTTGAGGCTAGAGGTCTAAAAACAAAAAAATCAAGTCAGGAATCTTGGTGTGATTTTAGAGTCGGAACTTAGTTTCAGTTGTCATGTCAAAGCAATAACTAAATCAGCATACTATCATCTCAAATATATTGCAAGAATTAGATGTTTTGTTTCCAGCCAAGACCTAGAGAAACTTCATGCTTTTATCACCAGAAGGTTGTACTATTGTAATGGACTCCTCATTGGCCTTCCCAAAAAGACCATTAGACAGCTGCAGCTCATACAGAACACTGCTGCTAGGATTCTGAGCAGAACCAGAAAATATGACCATATCACGCTAGTCCTTAGGTCTCTACACTGGCTTCCAGTTACATTTAGAATTGATTTTAAAATATTGTTACTTCTTTAGAAATCACTCAATGGCCTATGACCTCATTTCAGATATGCTGATTAAATATATAAACCTAACAGATCACTAAGATCATCAGGATCGAGTCACTTAGAAATACCAAGGGTTCACTCAAAGCAAGGAGAGTCCACTTTTAGCTATTATGCCATCCGCAGCTGGAACCAGCTTCCTGAAGAGATTAGATGTGTTCCAACAATAGCCACTTTCAAACTGACTCAAAACACATCTGTTTAGCTGTGCATTTACAGAATGAGCAATGTACCACTGTCCGACTGATTGCACTTTATTTTATTGTATTATCTCTTTATTCTTTTAAATTATTTTTATAACTGAACGAGCACTGTCCCACTGTAGCCTACATCTGCATCTTTTTACTCTTTTAATTATTTTTATGTTTTTAATCATGTTTTTAATTCTTTTAATTCTTCTTATAACTGTTTTAATTATCCTTTTTTTTTTTTTTTTTTTTATTATTTTGTGAAGGCTGTCTGGGTGGAAGAGGTTGAGAGAAGGGAGAGCAATCTCATCCGGGATATTCCCAAGAAACATGGGTAGAGTTAGTCAGGGAAGATTTGTCTGCAAGGGTACTGTTTAAATGCACAGTTACCTGACAAATCTTTTTAAAGTTAGCCCTGGAGTCATTCCAGAAAGATTTGTCTGCAAGGGTACTGTTTAAACACACAGTAATGCCGAGTTCAGACTGCACAATTTTCAAACTCGTTGGATCACTGCTCTTTTCACACTGCATGACTATCTGGGGTAGCATTCTGTTGCTGCTGTGTTCACACTGCACGATGGATCGGCGACAGGAGGTTTCACATGCAGTCATGCAGAGGTTTCACAGAATCGCGACAACTCTGGGTGCTTCTCAATATCCCTCCTCAATTTCTCGCTCCTCCATCCTCCATCCTATGACCCGGAAACCAATGGAGCTCAGTCATCTTGTAGGACATCTCAACTCTCTAATTGCACCTTGAGAAGGCGAGGATCGAGGAGTGAGGAGACTTCCTGAGGAGTCATGTTTTATCAACTAAACGTGACGCACGTATAAATTCTCTTCCCCTTTCACATCTTGCCACAGTTTATTCATTATTATTATATTTCTAATTATCATTATTGTTTACATGTACAAGACACAAATGTATGTCAAATTACAACAACTGTAGTAGGACAGTTGCAGAAGCACAAGAAACTGAAAGAAAATGAAACAAACTGTAATACTATACAACAAATAAAAAGCAGTTAATAACTGGGAATAATTCATTGTTAATAATAACTGGTAATATATATATATATATATATATATATATATATATTTTTTTTTTTAAATACGGCAGTGAACTCGGCATTACCAAACAAATATTTTTAAGCAGTAATCCTTCCGGCGCGACGAAGATCCGCTCTGACGGACAACAAAGTGTTGATGGGAATATTCCGTTTGACAATTAATAAAAATTGGCTAAATAATCTACCTAAATTTCCTTCCAGCACGAGGAAGATCTGTTTAGACCCGCTCTGACAGATAACAAAGTATAGCCCTAGTGGTTCCAGGAAGATTTGTCTGCAAGTGTGCTGTTTAAACCATAGACTGTAAAAAAATATGGACGTTGTGTCCGTGACGTCACCCATAGGATTCTGAAGAGCAGTTTTGAAGCGTAAAGCAGGGACGAGCTGGCCGTTGCCATCTTGGCAGCGCATCGCACATCATTTCCGGATAACAGAAAATGGGCAAAGAGGAGGCACGTGGGCGGAGCTGAGGTGACGCGATGACTAACAGACAGCAGATAAATGGCTGTTCACCTGTCACTCAAAGTGGCCACGCCCTTAATTATGCAGAACTTTAAGGCTTTATATAATGTAAATGAATGAGTTATAAAAAAATTCACCCCCTCACAGTTTTAAGGAAAATTAGCTGTATAGACCAAAACCACAATTTGTACCATGCTGTAAACATGTTTTTTTCTGCTGTAAAGTTGGCCATTTTAACACGGGGCTTAATGAGATTCTGCTCCCTTCTTGAGCCTGTCCCTAGTGGCCAGTCGATGAATTGCAGTTTAAGTCACTTCCATATTGGCTTCAAGAGAAACTGGGGGAGGTTGCTGCTTGGTTTAAACGTACAGTTACCTGACAAATATTTTTAAGTAGTAAAATCATGAACCTGACTCTCCATTTTCTTCCACTCCAGATAGGGGTACCATGTACTTAGTGATTCAGGTTATATTTATTATTTCTTATAAATATTTTAATTCCTTTTCTGTGTAAAGCACTTTGAATTACCATTGTGTATGAAATGTGCTATATAAATAAACTTTTTTATATTGGCATCTTTGTGGGGACATTTTGTCCCCATAATGTAGGATTTACCAGGACCACACACACATACACATGTTGGGTTTTGATGTTTTATGGGGACTTTATATAGACAAAATGATTTTTATACTGTACAAACTGTATATCTATCCCCTAAACCTAAACACAACCCGCAAAAATATGTCCCAACAAGATCAAAACTTTCTGGTATTATACCATTGTGTCCCCACATTTTGTCCCCACAACGGAGAGAATACCTGAACCACACACACACAAACTTAAATGTTAACAATTTAAATCGTAATATTTTTTTGGATTGTATACAAATATTTTAGGGGCTTACAGAAAAAAAATGACAACATTGTACACGTGAACACACTTCTGGTAGAAAAGGTATGGAATCTTGCTGGTGTCCCCACCAGGCTTCTTAAAGGTTAAGGGTGTAAATTTTAGTGGCATCTAGTGGTGAGGTTGCGAACTGTAACTAATGGCTCAGTCCACCGCTCACCCCTCCCTTTCAAAGCACATAGAGAAGCTAGTGTGGCCGACACATGACAAAGATGTCGTCGTCTGAGACAGCAGAGAGTAGCCAATCAAGCCATCATTGTGTCAGTGTTTTATTGGCTGACTTTAGCTAGCTTCTTTGCATACTAGTTAGTACAAGGTAAGAGTAGTGAAGCAGCTATCTAATAGTAAATAGCTACGCTGTTCAAGGCATTTAATAAACCAGACGACTACTACTACTACTTCTGCATATTCAACATAGTGATGATGCCAGCTGCCTCTAAAAACACCAACGAAGAAGAACAACATAGTGACGAAACACTCTCTGTAGAGCAGTTTGTCCATATAGAGCTACTGTAGAAACATGGTGGCGCAAAATGGCGACTTCCATGTAAGCGGTATATGTAGATAGAAATGGCTCATTCTAAGGTAATAAAAACATAACAGTTTATTATGTAAGGTCTTTATACATTAGATTGTGATCTTGATGTCACTTAGAGGTCAGGGCAATTGAACAAAGTGAAACCCACTGATCAGACATTTTCACTGTAAGATTTTCAGATTTTTAAGGACATACATGTATCATGAAGAAAACAATGGTCTGAATCTTATGATGTTTGTGATGTATTCATGCAATAAAATTTAGATTGAAATAGTAAAACTGCATTTCAGATTAATTGCTACAATTTACAAATTATCAGATTAATTGTTTCTTCAAGAAAGAACAGAAATCAGTATAAATATTTTTCTAGATTAACTCATGTTTCTTCAATCTCATGATCTTTAATCGCAGCAAATGGCTGCCCACTGTTCCGGGTGTGTGTATGTTCACTACTCACTGCTTCTAATGTGTGTGCACTAACTTGGATGGGTTAAATGCAGAGGACAAATTCCAAGTATGGGTTACCATACTTTGCCTTGACGTCACGTCACTGTCACAGTCACTGTTTGGTTCTCACTGCAAAAATGACTTTACATCACTAAATGTAAATAGTTTAAATAATATCTAAATAAAGTAAAAAAATATATATTTAGTCAATGTACATGCAAATGTTGAACTAATTAATTTAGAGCAACAGCATTTATTAAATATGTCAATTTTTGATTGGATTTTTAACTACAGTTTATTATTAGCTGCAGTTTTTCCTCTTGTAAACTATACGGAAACTAAGTAAGGACCACCCAAATAATCTGTGATCAGATGCAACAATGTCACAGTGAACATGCTACGATATGTAGGTATCATTCTTGTATCCATGTCAGTGTTGGGAAGACTATTTGAATAGCAAAGACATTTGCTAAACAAGATTTGCATGGATTCAAAGTCTGTCTTTGATGCCACGTCTTAATTCATATTTCATTCAAATGTTGTGTGAAATATAATATAGCGGATACAGAGACGGCCACATGAATAAAATAAAAAAATAGCTATCATTTACCTGATACCACACATTTAGGGTTTGTCTTTGGAGTAGACTTAGCTTACTGGGAAGATTTTGGATAGGTTGATGGGAAGTTGGCAGGGTCAGAAATCACTGAATTACTGAAAAATAATTATTGAATTGCTTTTTGTGTTGTTAAATAATATGTGTTGTCTCTGAAAATCCAGAGGGTAAATAAGAACAAAGCTAAAGGGATAATCACCCTCAAAAGAAAAAAGAAAAAAAACATATTAACATTTACCCACCCTTTTTCCAAACCTGTATGACTTTCTTTATTCAGCAAAACACAAAATTAAATATTTAGTTTTTGGGGTAGATTTTCCCCTTAATTCCTGCCAATGCAAGAAGAATTCACAGAATGCACTTTGCCATAATCCCAGTGTTCACACACAGATCACATTCACATTTTCACTGACTCAGAAAAACATTCATTCTAGCCGTATATAAAAGCACTTTTATCACCTAACCCAAGTTAAATGTGGACAGGATGTGCTGCAGAATGGTGTCCTTCACGGCGTTAAAAACAAAGCGGATATTTTCAGTGTCGGTTGCACATGTGAAATGTGCGTAGATGCGTTTATGTGTATCCCTGTTCTGTTCTTCATACATACTCAAGATGAACTTCATTGCGGCATCTGCATCTTTTGTAGGGCCTATGGAGAAAGCAGATAACACCGATTTCATCATTTTAGTTGAGTTCAGTGACACTACAGCAGTGTTGGGGAGTAATAAATCAGAAAACTAAAAAGAGCAACTAACCTTACTGCATTTTCAGTAGTATGACATTATTTCAATTGTTTGTAAACCAGTGTAATGTATTTTTTCCAGTAACAAGCTCTAAAAAATGTGACAAAATGCTACATTGCTGGTTTTTGTAATGTTATTGCTCATACAGCTTTATCGTCGCACATACTGAGGCATAAAAGGGGTAGTTCACCCAAAAATAAAAATGATGTCATCAGTTACTCACCATGTGGTTCCAAACCCATAAAACTTTCATTTATCTTTGGAATACAAATTAATATTTTTAATATTCCCTCAACATTTTTGTGTATCCACGCAACCAGAAATTTCACACATCAAAAAGAATAACCCATTTGAACTGAGTGGTTTAATTTATATTACAATTTATATTACAAACAAATTATTCATATATAAACATTGATCAACACACAAAGCACGTCAAAAATGGTAAACACAGAAACTTAATCGTATTTGCTTGTTTTTGTATTTGTAGTTTTTGATGCATGAAACTTTCGGTTGTGTGGACTTTAAACGGATGGACAAACATTATGAGAGAATATTAAAAATATCTTCATTTGTGTTCCAAAGATGAACAGAAGTCTTGAGGATTTGGAACAACATGAGGGTGAGTAAATGATTGTGACAAAAGTTTTATTTTGGGGTGAACTAATCCTTAAGGCCCTTTTTTATACCAAGACGAATATTTGGTGCAAAAAACTGTTGCGTCTGTTCGGAGCAAGAGGTGTTCTAATTTTTTTCCATCACACTGTGAAGAAAACTGGTGAACTAATTAAACTGTCCTCATATAGCCTTAGAAAACTGGCTAGAAATTAGCTACTTCATAATAGCGATACATCGTTTCAAGTCCTTGCACAGACATCCCTAAGTTCCTTAGGTTTTCTTTTTTATATATATCATAATTTCATTGCTTTCAAAGTAGCTTCCCCCACACTGCACTCTAGAATATTTACCACAATAATTATATTTTTAATTAGTAAACACTGCATAAAATAAGACTTGTCAGAGAATGTCTTTAAAGTCAACATGAAACAGAAGTTGCAATAGTCTTTTTTTCCCTATTATGACGTACACTATATTGCCAAAAGTTTTGAGACGCCTGCCTTTACATGCACATGAACATTAATGATATCCCATTCTTAATTCGTAGGGTTTAATATAGAGTTGGCTCACCCTTTGCAGCTATAACAGCTTCAACTCTTCTGGGAAGGCTTTCCACAAGGTTTAGGAGTGTGTTTATCGGAATTTTTGACCATTCTTCTAGAAGCGCATTTGTGAGGTCAGGCACTGATGTTGGATGAGAAGGCCTGGCTCGCAGTCTCCGCTCTAATTCATCCCAAAGGTGTTCTATCGGGTCAGGACTCTGTGCAGGCCAGTCAAGTTCCTCCACACCAAACTCGCTCATCCATGTCTTTATGGACCTTGCTTTGTGCACTGGTGTGCAGTCATGTTGGAACAGGAAGGGGCCATCCCCAAACTGTTCCCACAAAGTTAGGAGCATGAAATTGTCCTAAATGTCTTGGTATGCTGAAGCATAAAGTGTTAATTTCACTGGAATTAAGATGCTAAGCCCAACCCCTGAATAAACAACCCCATACCATAATCCCCCCTCCACCAAACTTTACACATGGCACAATGCAGTCAGACAAGTAATTTTGGCAATATAGTGTATATCCAAGTGAAACGGCTTCTCGAACTAGAAAAAAATAGTTGGATGGGATTTGATTTTGTCTATCAGTAATCGATTGGATCGTTAGATTGTTGTCATTTTGCTTGCTGAATGGGAGAGGTTATTGTCCTGCCCTCACGCCAGTGAAACCATCATCAGAGAAGAGATGATGTTGCAAGGGGCAAGGTGTGTTATTTTGGCAACACTTTAGAATAATGGTCCGTCATTAATAAGTAGCTATACAGGAAGTAATGCAGGACTAATGAGTAGTACTACATTAACACTTCAGCTACTACTATTAACTAATATAGAAACAAGCTTAACTAATCAGTAAGTAATTTTGAATTTAGGACTAAGATAGTTCTTTATTAGGTAATCAATAATTACTGAATGAGATTGGTATCACTAACAACTAATAAGTAACTATGACAAATGATAAAGAATTACTAATTAATTACTAATCACAACATTAGCGTGTCTGAGATGTGAGTGATTGTCTTTTTTTACCCTTAACGTGGTCATAAAATGCCTCATTAATTACTCAAGTGTTATCTAGTCACTCTGCAGGAACTACTAGTGCTCTGGACCATTATTTTAAAGTGAAGAAGAGTTTTTTGTTGTTCCTGCAGAGTGACTAGGTAACACTTGAGTAATTAATGAGGCATTTTATGACTATATTCATAGTAAAAAGGATGACTGATTACGTCTCAGACACACAATAATGTTCTTTATAATTTGTCAGTTAGTTAATAGTTATTAATGAGGCTAATCTCATTCAGTAATTATTGATTACTTAACAAGGAACTATCTCCTAAATTTGATATTACTTACTGATTAGTTAATAGTAGTAGCTGAAGTGTTAATGTAATAATACTCATTAGTCCTGCATTACTTCCTGCTTAGTTACTTAATAATGACGGACCATTATTCTAAAGTGTTACCATTATTTTTTATAAAAAATTACAAGGGCACATTAATTAACTAATGTGCACGGATAAATCATTTAAAATAAATACTGCAATATTCCATAGAAACATTTTGTTCCAGTGTAGGCTACTTGCAGAACTTTTCTCTTTTTTTATACCTAAAACAAGTGAAAAATCTGCCAGTTTGGAAAGACAAATTATTCTATGAAAACAAGTCTTATGCAGTATTGCTTCTCAAGTAAATGTATCTTGTTTGAAGGATTCTTAGACTGGACAAAAAAACAAAAATGCTTGTTAAGAATAGGATTTTAAGCCATTCTGTTGGCACTCCAACCTGCATACTGTGGAAAATACTTTACAAGGTCTGACTTTGAGATCTTCTCCTTCAGGATATCTGTCTTATTGAGGAAGAGGATGATAGATGACTCCTGGAACCAGGGGTAAGAGATGATTGTCTTAAAAAGTGCCTTACTCTCCTCCATGCGGTTCTGTGGTGGTATAACATCATATCAACAAAATGAACTGCCATGAATCCAGAAATGAACATCACATTAATCACCTATGATGTAATGATGCTGAATCTTAATAAGCCATAAGAGCTACTACGAGAATGCAAGAAAATGGGCTAACCTCATTCGCACACTCATATAAGACCTGATCGTACTCGCTCAGAGCCACCAGGTAGATGATGGAGGTGACATTTTCAAAACAATGGATCCACTTCCGTCTTTCTGACTTTTGGCCTCCAACGTCAACCATTCTGCAGCAACAGCAGGTATTTTTAATTTACAAAATGGGTTACAGTCATTCATCCATCTTCACACCACCAATTAATTAAAATCTACCTGAATATGACAGTCTGCAGGTCAAAGACGTACTCAATGATGCCTGTGGTTGGAACTCGGACTCGTAGTATATCCTGCAGAGTCGGCAAGTAAAAGGCTGCAGATATTCTGTCAATGTCATCGAGGTAACTAGTAAACAGAAACAAAAACCATGAAAATACCTTTAAAATTGTTTGTCCAGAACCCAATGAGCACCAAAACTCGCCAAACACAGATTTAAGAACATTTTTAAAATTTGCTTGATAAAGCGATACAAAATATGTTAAATTGTCAAGCATATGCCATAATAATTTTCTGTTTATCATTTCACAGATCTGTAGTAAGAATATTTGATAGTGTACTAAAAAAATTGTATTCAAGGCACACATTTTCTCAGTTCATTGAATCAAAACATGACCTTGCCATTGCTAGTGTCCTGCTGTACAGTCTGAACTATACAGGTATTTCACGAGTTCACACTTACAAATAAGTTGGATAGATAAAGTTGGTAAACGTATTTGGCGTGCTGTCCGGGGAGAGGGCTCTGAGCTTGGTAATTGGCCCGAACACAGAGTATCCCCCAGAGTAAATTTTTTTCTTTATATAGTGTTGATATGGCAACTAGTGTGTGGAAACTTTTAAACCATGTGTTACAACTAACCCTGCGTTAGTTTGTGCCCCGCTCACCCCTATTCACTGCACTTACTATTTGGTAGAGTCTGACAACTGGAACTCTCTCCTGCGTTCGAAGCATTTCTGCAGGCCTTGGTCTTTCCACACACTCTTGATGGCTTCAGCATGTTCAGCCTCCAGTGACAGTACTGTTTCGGGGATCACATTTTTAAGCATTGCAGCATATCTCTACAACACACACAGACAAGATTTCTTTTTTTCTTTTCTCTTTTTTTGAGGGGAGAGATAATACATGTTTAGTTAGCTAAGACATGCTTTGTCAGAATTCATGGTTCATACTGTGTTTTTTCCATCAGCAAAGGGGATGTTCAGGTTCTCCATTGCTTGAAGCATGTTGTGAATGGAAACAATGATATTCTGAAACACCAGCTTGGCATAGGCCCTCTTGTCTTCCTCTGTGTAGCCCCTGCCATGTATAATTCTCATCTGCTTGATGAAAGTGCTCTTCCCGCTCTCCCCTGTGCCTGTGGAGGAACATGGAAAGTTTTAGCTTGTGAGACATTATGCATTAGAATGAGATTGTTACTGTGTAGCTACATGAAACGTTTCTTGTGAGAGATCTTTAAAGCTGTATTGGCATTAAAGGGATGGTTTAACCAAAAATGAAAATTCTGTCATCCTGTCACTTAAACCTTCTTATTTTGAAGCTTTATCTGGTCACCATCCAGTTTCATTATATAGAAAAGAATAGTTTGGACCAAGTGACTCTTTTTGTGTTCCGTGAGGAAACATATTGTGTGTGGCAAACAATATGGTGAGTAAATGATGAGATCTTTTTGGGGTAAGTGTTCACTTTAATGTCAACGGCAATGCTTCAAAGACCTCTAGTGGACTACTGCAGTATTGCTGTACACTTTTTTATCTCATTTCTAAACTTGACTACAAAAAAACTGATCACTTTGCTCAGTTTTTTTTTCTTCTTTTTTCTCATATATAATTCATGTAGACAATATTCCTGTTCTTGTAGAACCTGGTAGTGCTGTATGTTAAAAATAAGACTGTACTGTAGTGTTCCCTTTCGAACGGTCAGTCGTATTGTGTCTTGCTAGACGCATTTGGGAAAACTCATTTTTCCTGAAATACTGAAGCCTTTTATAAAATCACGCAGTGCTACTGCACAGCCATAACAGTGCTGAGGCCACTCGCAGGCGTGCCTCGCTTTCGCCTCAGAGAGATATCTCTCCCGTGATGTTCTCACATTCGGACTTGCACCCCCAGCTCGACGCCGAGGGTCTCGTCTCGTTCGGGGGGTCTGATGACGACCCACAAGAGCATCAACAAGATGACTGAGGATTGGTCGGGCTCTGTTGATGAGCAACGTGGCGACTCCAGGTCTGGTGTGGACGCCAAACTCATCCTCATCCTCACAAAAGCTGTCAGCGAGCTCGGCCTAGACTGGGCATCGCCTGAGGAGCCTGCACGCAGCCGCCTCGGCGAATGGTTCCTGCCGGGACACCAACAGGCCCCTCGACAAAGAGCCATGCCATTTTTTCCTGAGGTTCATGAAGAATTGGGAAAATCGTGGCACGCGCCGTATTCTGCACGTCTGCGCTCATCCACCTTGCACGCGCTCTCAGATGCTTGATGTTTGAACTACCTCAACGACTGGCTCATTCTGGCCCGGTCAGAGGCGGCATTAGAATCTCACAGATCTGTGCTCCTCAGCCATCTAGAATGCCTGGGTCTCAAAATAAATACAGCCAAGAGCTTGTTGCTTCCCAGGCAGAGAATTTTAGACTCAGCCCAGATGAGGATGTGGCTGTCGAACGAGCACTCGCTGACTATCCAGCAGCTTGCGTGCTCGTTCAAAATGGGAACCAACAGACCCTTGAGAACCTTTCAGAGAATGCTAGGCCTTATGGCATCAGCTTCTCCAGTACTTCCGCTGGGCATGCTGCACATGCGCCCCCTGCAGTACTGGCTGAAACCATGGGTTCCTCCCTAAGCTTGGCGTTCGGGCCAACTTTGGATCAAAGTGGGCCATGGTTGCATCAAAGCCCTGGCCCCTTGGTCGGAACCCCGAGTCAGGGGTGAGCTTGGGGACAGTTTCAAGACGAATGGTGGTCCTCACAGATGCCTCCAACATGGTGGGCTTAGGTCGAGACGGCTCAACCAGTCTCGGGTTAGTTTGGGGCCCTGCGAGTGCGAGTGGCCTCAGCACTGTTATGGCTGTGCAGTAGCACTGCGTAATTTTATAAAAGGCTTCAGTATTTCAGGAAAAAGGAGTTTTCCCAAATGTGTCTAGCAAGACGCAATACTCATTCCCTAATCTCAGGTAACCGAGGTTACGTTAAGTAACCGAGTACGTTAATCTGTATCATACTAATCTTTTCTTCACCCTCATATCATTTGAAAACACAAAAGTAGACATTTTGACCAGTTCACACAGCTCGCTTACACAAAACATACAGTGACCAGGGGCTGTAAAAAAAAAGATAAGTAAAACAAAACAAACAAGCAAGCAAACAAAACAAAACAGAGCAAGCAAAAAAAAAAAAAACTTAAAAATGAGTCTCTTTGATTCATTGAAGAATATTCCACACAAAGAAATAAAATATTCCAAAGCAATTTAAGACCTTTTTGATATAAACAGACCAAAATTAATTCATCCATTTTCCAAATCACTTGTTCTATATAGGGTCACGAGGATGCTGGAGCCTCAGGAGGGTATTCCAGAAAGCAAGGTTAACTTACCATAATATACCCTGAACTCTCGGTTGATTAACCCAAACCTTGCTTACTCGAGGTATGCTGGTTCCAAAAACGTGTTAGTGAGTAAGTACAGACAATTCAGAGTATGTTCCCAGTTAACACAGAAGACATTCTCAACAGATCAACGAATCAATTATTCACCATGGAAACCGATTTTAAGAAAAAGCGCGCTGTTCTACTTCCTTCTTCTTATTTTATTTAATGGCGATTTACATAATCTACTTAGTGCACATCGCCACCTATTTAGTGGTTGTGCAATAATTTTTTCAACCTTTTCGTTTAATAAGTCATTTTTATTCACTAAAAAAAAAAATTATATTGTTTGTTTGATGCTGATTAATTGAATGCAAATAAATACATATTTTTGAATTAAATTCACATTTAAACATTGTTATAATAGCGCTTTAAAATTAATATACAGGTGCTGTTCATATAATTAGAATATCATCAATTCCATTCAAAAAGTGAAACTTGTATATTATATTAATTCATTACACACAGACTGATATATTTCAAATGTTTATTTCTTTTAACTTTGATGAACTGACAACTAAGGAAAGTCCCAAATTCAGTATCTCAGAAAATTAGAATATTACTTAAGACCAATACAAAGAAAGGATTTTTGGAAATCTTGGCCAACTAAAAAGTATGAACATGAAAAGTATGAGCATGTACAGCACTCAATACTTAGTTGGGGCTCCTTTTGCCTGAATTACTGCAGCAATGCGGCGTGGCATGGAGTCGATCAGTCTGTGGTACTGCTCAGGTGTTATGAGAGCCCAGGTTGCTCTGATAGTGGCCTTCAGCTCTTCTGCATTGTTGGGTCTGGCATATCGCATCTTCCTCTTCACAATACCCCATAGATTTTCTATGGAGTTAAGGTCAGGCGAGTTTGCTGGCCAATTAAGAACAGGGATACCATGGTCCTTAAACCAGGTACTGGTTGCTTTGGCACTGTGTGCAGGTGCCAAGTCCTGTTGGAAAATGAAATCTGCATCTCCATAAAGTTGGTCAGCAGCAGGAAGCATGGAGTGCTCTAAAACTTCCTGGTATACGGCTGCGCTGACCTTGGACCTCAGAAAACACAGTGGACCAACACCAGCAGATGACATGGCACCCCAAACCATCACTGACTGTGGAAACTTTACACTGGACCTCAAGCAACGTGGATTGTGTGCCTCTCCTCTCTTCCTCCAGACTCTGGGACCCTGATTTCCAAATGAAATGCAAAATTTATTTTCATCTTTAGAGAACATAACTTTGGACCACTCAGCAGCAGTCCAGTCCTTTTTGTCTTTAGCCCAGGCGAGACGCTTCTGACGCTGTCTGTTGTTCAAGAGAGGCTTGACACAAGGAATGCGACAGCTGAAACCCATGTCTTGCATACGTCTGTGCGTAGTGGTTCTTAAAGCACAGACTCCAGCTGCAGTCCACTCTTTGTGAATCTCCCCCACATTTTTGAATGGGCTTTGTTTCACAATCCTCTCCAGGGTGCGGTTATCCCTATTGCTTGTACACTTTTTTCTACCACATCTTTTCCTTCCCTTCGCCTCTCTATTAATATGCTTGGACACAGAGCTCTGTGAACAGCCAGCCTCTTTTGCAATGACCTTTTGTGTCTTGCCCTCCTTGTGCAAGGTGTCAATGGTCGTCGGGACAACTGTCAAGTCAGCAGTCTTCCCCATGATTGTGTAGCCTACAGAACTAAGCTGAGAGACCATTTAAAGGCCTTTGCAGGTGTTTTGAGTTAATTAGCTAATTAGAGTGTGGCACCAGGTGTCTTCAATATTGAACCCTTTCACAATATTCTAATTTTCTGAGATACTGAATTTGTGATTTTCCTTAGTTGTCAGTTATAATCATCAAAATTTAAAGAAATAAACATTTGAAATATATCAGTCTGTGTGTAATGAATGAATATAATATACAAGTTTCACTTTTTGAATGGAATTAGTGAAATAAATCAACTTTTTGATGATAATCTAATTATATGACCAGCACCTGTACAATATTGTATATTACATAACTGAAACTATATAACACATTTAGTTATATTACTTATATATAACTATACTAATTATATAACACACATTTGAATACCTCTTAAGCAAACTAACCCTGGAACATAACTTGCTCTGGATTTTACTTCATTGTTCACTAATAATAATAATCTCTTAGAAGAGCAATGAAAAGACCCCTTCTTGTTTTTTAGGTATTTTTTTATGTATATCTAACTAATGTGTGCCTTGCTTAATACTTGTTTTATTTGTATTCATCAATGCCTTTGTATATGTATATTTTCATTCTGTTTTTGTTCTTAGTGTTCAATAAAAACATTTTTTTTTTTTAAGTTTGCTTAAGAGGAATTCAGATGCGTGTTATATAATTAATATAGTTATATTAATATAACCAAATTTGTTATATAGTTACAATTATATAATATACACTATTATATATTAATTCTAAATCACTATTATAAAAAGGTAACGTTTAAATGTTAATTCAATTAAATATATTTATTATTTATTTTATTGTCATCTCACACATGGATCTGCATTCAATAATTAGCATCAAACAAACAATTACATTTTTTAAAGATTACTTAATAAAATGAAAAGATTGGAAAAAAAATTATTGCACAACCACCAAATAGGTGGCGATGTGCACTAAGTAGGTTATGTAAATCACCATTAAACAAAAGAAGAAGAAGGAAGTAGAATGGCGTGCTTTTTCTTAGCATCTGTTTCCATGGTGAATCATCGATTCATTGCTCTGTTGAGAATGTCTTGTGTGTTAACTGGGAACATACTCTGAGTTGTCTGAACTTACTCACGGACGTGTTTTTGGAACCAGCATACCTCGAGTAAGCCAGGTTTGGGTTAATCAACCAAGAGTTCAGGGTATATGTGACGGTAAGTTAACCTTGCTTTCTGGAATACCTGACATGTTACAGATACTGGAATACCCCCAGACAACTGTTATTTTGCAGACAGCCACAATAAAATTCACCAACAATTCTCTAAAAGTATCTATTCACTCATGCTCATTTTTAGGAACACTCACAAAGACCAGACAAAGACTCCTAGTATGGATTTCCTAGTTTGAATATTTGCCTTTGGATATAAACTTTGGATATTGTGATTGTATCATCAAAATAGTCTGCCAGTAAGATGTGAATGATTTGTATATGATTTGTATTCATATGTAACCACAGGTAAACTATATTTAGACATTACTTTTAAATATAAATAGACTAAAGACTATACATTAACTAAATATTTGCAGTACATTTGCTGGGTGATTATTGTGAGTATTGTGATTGATTTACTGATGATTGTTTTATTTTTGTGTCTGTGTTTGAGGCCATCAAGAACATATTTTACTTGACTACTAAATCTGTTGAGTTTGATGACTAATAATCACGTAGGATGCCACACACAAATAAATCATTCCAACATTGCAGCGCTGAATGGGAATGGTTGCATTCTGATCTATTACATGTCAAACAGGTCTGACAAATGGGAGTTTTGCTGCAAAGGTGCAGATTGCTATCATAATTAAAACAAGGAAACACAGGAAAAGCTCATTCATCTGTTCTTCTACTAAACTCGAATCAACACAACTGACCAGAAACAGAATTAACCTAAAATATAGCATAAAATACATACATACCAAGGAAAACATAAGAAAATCTGAATCACATGAATAAATGCTTGTACTCTATAGGAAGCAAGTACAAATATAGGACATGCTGGAGCTGATCCTATCAGTACATTCTGCTGAATTCACATGTACCTGTTTACATTCTTTTTGCAAGTATCCTGACATTCTTACTTGCATTTCAGTTTCATTAAGAACATAAAATATAATGATATACTGTATGAGACTGAATGACTTTCCATTGACATCTTTTTGTATGTATTTGCATGTGACAGTTAGGGGAAATATGTTATCTAAACATCTTAAGTGTGAATTTCGTAAGCTGTAAAAATATTGTATAAAAGTTGTAGCACATATCATCTGGCAATTTAATTGTGTAATAATTTAGTCAATAAATTATTGTTTTAAGTTAATTCAATTAAGATGCTGAACAACTCAAATTATTGATACTGACCATTACAAATTTTGGGGTGTCATTAAAAAACCAGAAATCTACATACATAAAAAACAAACAAACAAACAAAAACCTGAATTAAGTACGTACCTAAAAGCAAAAGTTTCAGTTGTCGGGATGCATCCTTTTTGTCCATCCTAAGCTGTCTCTCAATTGCATGGTGAATTCTGGCACTTTCTCTGTCTTCACCTGACATGCAGCAGTCCCCCATCCTGAACAGCTTGAACCTCCTCCAGTTCTTTGCAGTTAATACATTCATCAACTCACTCAGCAGTGTTAAAAGAACTGTCTTCAAGAAAGTCTATAGGAACACGCCTACCTCAGGAGAGGCTTGATGTGCTGTAATTTGCAGGTGAAGTTTCTTCCTCATTCAATGAATGGGGTGGGTAGTGTCACAGAAGGCATTCGTTTCCTTTTTCCTCTGCACTAATTTCAGTTGCTCTCTCTCACTTCATTTTGAGTTTCTACACTGTAAAAAAAATCCAACTTCAATTTCTTTCAGACAAACTTATTTTAAATGTTGATAGAAAAAGTTGACATTACATAAAGTATTTAAGTCCATTTCTGACCATTTAGTTTGAGCAACTTAAAATATTAAACAGCAAGAGTTTAAGTTTGGTGGTATATACAACTTGCTTTGGTAGTAGTGATTCTATATAACCTTTTCAGTTTGCTTAATAAACTGATACACAAGTTAAACAAACTAAGAATGTTCTATATCACTATTATGTAATATCAATGCTCATATAACCTTAAAATGGAAGCTGAGTGAACATGGAACTATAGGCAAAAACTTTATTAATTTTGAGTTCATACAACGTCTCGGTTACAATTGTAACCTCTGTTCCCTGATGGATAGAATGAAGCGTGGCGTCGATGACTGACACTAGGGGTTGCATATGGGACCCCAAACACCATTCAGGTTTGTGCTGAGGAGCCAAGACTGTGTCCCAGCCTTTTCAGCGGGCACTTCAGCATTGTGGCAGGAGGGACACCATGTCTCGTTCCCTTCATCAGGAAACAAAGGTCACAAAAGTAACTGAGACATTCCCTATCTGTTAGTCACTAGACATGGTGTCGATGACTGACACTATGGGTCCCCCGGGGAAAATGCCACAGCAGCTGAACCATGTTATGAGGTTTTGGCGATGCAGATGTCAGCAAGCCCCCCAAGGCGGGTAACAAATGCACTCGCAACATTGTAACCTACCCAACGCCCCAAGTAAGCCATGTAGTCCTTTGTACCACACAGGGACAGAGAGGACAGTACTTACAATAGGTATAGGTTGCTTCAGCCAGTCTTTTAACCTTTTCAACAACAACAAAAAACAAATAAAAAGCTCACAGCTGTGCAGACCAGAATTAGTACTGGGGAAGTGCTCTTTCTCCTATTTTTTGATAGGAGAAAGAACACTACGGAGACCACATCCTGCCTGAAGGGAGGTTAATATGTGGAGAATACATCACATGGACTTACCAACTGGGAAATACCACACATGGAAATAAGTCCCTGTGATATGTCCTTCCTAAAAACGGAGGAACTACTACATATGCAACAACTGGCGACAGCTTCAATGACTGACATGACAGACACTATGGGTCAAACTTGGGAGCACCAAACACTTCTGATACTATGAAAAAAGGCATGCATCAAGAGTACTGGAACTGGCAACGGATTCCTCCGTTGAAAAAATGGCACGTTGTAACCTCAGGGAGGGGAACGGCACTGTGTGCATGCGGAACACCCTGTTCAACCCTGAGATTATAAAATCTTGCGAAGGTATTGGGTGTTGCCCAGCCTGCTGCTCTACAGAGATATGTTAAAGAGGTGCCATTTGCTAGAGAAAACCCTAACAATAATTTCTTGTGGAGTGTGCAGGCACTCCTAAGGAGCCTTACCCTTCTGCTGTCCCCCAAAACAGACAATAAACTGCTCAGAGCTTCTGAATCTCTGCGTGTGGTCCAAGTAAACACGCAGGGTGCATACTGAAGTCAAGTCAAGTCACCTTTATTTATATAGAGCTTTTTACAATGCCAATTGTTTCAAAGCAGCTTCACAGTGTTAAAACAGGCAAATAATGCAACAGAATTTGATTCGGCTGTACAGCCGCTCTGATGAAAACGGTGATGTCATCTAGCTCATTTCAATTATCATATAGTGTCAATGCGGGCAGATCAGTAATATAGTTGAAATTTAAGTGTCCCCAACTGAGCAAGCCAAAAGCCAAAGGCGACGGTGGCAAGGAACCAAAACTCCTTCAGGGCCAAAATGGAGAAAAAAACCTTGGGAGAAACCAGGCTCAGTCGGGGTGCCAGTTCTCCTCTGGCCGACGAACAAATAGTGTATGATTATGATTCTGGCAACATTACAGGTCAGAAGTCATATTAGATCAATAGATATTCGTAGGATTATTCGAAAGATTAGAGTAGTCACGCCGGAGACGGGTTTAATGAGGATGTCGTGTCTATGCGGCATTTACAGGGGGGAGTTTAATTGACACGGTCTCTGCAGACATTTCAGGGATGCATTGGTCATGTCTAGGCGCAGGTCCACCATCTGATCTGGATACGGCCCGGATCCGGCTGACTGCAGTAAACCTCGGGATAAACAGAGAGACTAAAATTAGCTAGATGCCATTCTTCTTATGATGTAACAAGTACATCAGGTGTTATGGGAAGTGTTCCCAGTTCCGGCTGACCTAGTTAATGCAGCCTAAAACAATCATTTAACTGATTTGAATAATATAAATTAAAAATGTTTTATGTGTATGCCATAGTAAAGAGATGTGTTTTTAGTCTAGATTTACTGACAGAGTGTGTCTGCTTCCCGAACAATGCTAGGAAGACTGTTCCAGATTTTAGGTGCTAAATAGGAAAAGGATCGACCGCCTGCAGTTGATTTTGATATTCTAGGTATTATCAACGGGCCAAAATTTTGAGACCGCAATAGACGTGATGGAGTATAATGTGTTAAGAGCTTGCTCAAGTACTGGAGAGCTAAACCATTTAGTGCTTTGTAAGTAATTAGCAAGATTTTAAAATGTATGCAATGTTTAATAGGGAGCCAGTGCAGTGTTGACAGAACTGGGCTAATATGGTCATACTTCCTGGTTCTAGTAAGAACTCGAGCTGCTGCGTTTTGGACCAGCTGCAGTTTATTTATTAAGCGAGCAGGGCAACCACCCAGTAGAGCATTACAATAATCAAGCCTTGAGGTCATGAACGCATGAACTAACTGTTCAGCATTTTGCATTGAAAGCATGTGCCGTAATTTAGATATATTTTAAAGATGGTAGAATGCAGTTTTACAGATGCTAGAAACGTGGCTTTCAAATAAAAGATTGGTAGCACACCCAGGTTCCTAACTGTTGACGAGGACTTGACAGAGCAGCCATCAAGTGTTAGACAGTATTCTAGGTTACTACTTGTGGAGTTTTTTTGTCCAATGATTAAACTTTTTTTTTTTTTCTGAATTAAGTTGCAGGAAATTACTAGTCATGAACACAGCAATGACAAGGCTGGGTCTGCCTCATCCCAAGGCAGCTCTTGCAAGCTCACTACTTGGTCCCTAAAAGAGGTAGTGGGAACTCTGGGCACGTAGCCCGGCCGGGGTCTCAAGATCATGTGAGAGTATGCCGGACCATTCCCTGTAGGTCCAGCAAGACTACAGAGAGATCCCATGAGGGAATAAGGCATGACCTAGGAGGATTTAACCTCCTGGCACCTCTAAGGAACCTGATTATCATGTTGCGCTTCCCTAAAGAGTTACCATCCACTGCATAGTGATGTGCCGCTATGGCAGCGAACTACACTTTCAAGGTGGAAGGGGACAGCCGGCCCTCTCCTGCAGGAAGGAAAGCACTGGCCCAACTGTGCATCTCCTTCTCCTCGGAAGCACACCAGTTAGCAAACAGACTCCACTTCAAGGTATCTTACTTGCCAATTCTCATTGGCCTTTTTTCAAAGTATCAGAAGTGTTTGGTGCTCCCAAGTGCGACCCCTAGTGTCAGTCATCAGCACCGACTGACAGATAGGGAAGGATAGGGTTGGGATAGTTCACCCAAAAATGAAAATTCTGTCATTAATTACTCACCCTCGTCATTCCAAACTCGTAACACCTTCGATCATCTTTGGAACACAAATGAAGATATTTTTTTTATGAAATCTGAGAGCTCTCAGGGCCCTCCATAGACAGCTATTTAATTAACACTTTCCAGGTCCAGAAAGGTAGTAAAAACATCATTAAAATAGTCCATGTTACTCCAGTGGTTCAACCTTAATTTAATGAAGTGACGAGAATACTTTTTGTGCACAAAAACAATAAAAAATAGCGACTTTATTCAACAATTTCGCTCTAACCTGTGCCAGTCTCCTACGCTGTTCACGTTGTAGTGCAACTCCTGCGCATGCATCGTGGTGCTCACGTGAACAGCATCGGCTGCTGTAGATCTCAAGAGCGCTGCACTATTTACAACAGAAACTGCAAAAAGTATTCTCGTCCCTTCATAAAATTATGTTTGTATGGGTCTGGAATGACATAAGGGTGAGGAATTAATGACATAATTTAAATTTTGGGGTGAACTATCCCTTTAAATTGTCTTGATGAAAGCACAGACCAGTTGATACAACCATTTTTTTTCATAAGACACAAAAAAAATATGGTTGCGTCAAGTTTTTGATGTTTCTCATCTGATTTCTGCGTAAGATAGTATATCCTGAAGAATGTTTTTGAATTAAACAGTTTTGGTTCCTATTGACTTCCACTGTTTAGACAAAAAAATAAAATTTCTCAAAATATCTTCTTTTATATTCCAGAAAAAAAAAGTCAGTCAATATGAGGGTGAGTAAATAATTTAACCTGATTAGTTTTTTCTCTTTCCGGGCACCTTGTCCACCCAAGACTAACACTGGAGATCATGTTGCATGCTATACAAGGAACTTGTAACATTACACCTCAGGCTCAAAATGCCAATTATCAAAACTTGTTTGTTGACTGGTTTTAAAGAAGTTTAGGGCACTTTTCAGATGGTCAGATTAGGAGCCCAGCTAATCCAGCAAAACTCCAGCTTGGCCTGGCTGGGAAACCAACCTAAACCACCTAATATCAGTTCAAACCAACTAAGACCAGCAACCCTGCTTAGACTGTTTTGAGAGCTGTTTTTGACCTCACATGGGGCAAAATTACCATTTTAAGAACTCTATGCAAATACTAGTTTTATAACATTTGAAAGGCAGAGTCAGAGAATATGCTAGTATCATAACCAGATGGAATATACAATATGTCCTCATTTAAGCGTTTTGAAAATGTGAATATACAATATGTCCTCATTTAAGCGGTACATACAATGAGCGTAAACCAATGTGCAAATGTCACCCAGATCATCAGCTTGTAATAATGAAATTTTAAAAGATGGATTGAATTTTAATAATCAATTATAACGCCTAATTATTCCCACTGTATTAGAAGCAAGGTTTGAATACACTCTAGCAACAGACTGAGAACTGAGGAAACAAGCATGACCTTTATTAAGAAAGTTTACAGATATTAGCTTTCTGCATTATTTATAATTGTGTGCATCCAGGTAGCAGAATACATGCTTTGTTTGGACAGTTAACAATTGTTAAATTAACAATTTTTTATTTGTCAGACATTATGAAGACCATAAAGAGAAATTGAGATTTTTAATCAGAACCCAAATATATAAACAATACATTTAAAAAAATATTAAAATAATAACGAACACCATTTAAGATGTGAGAGCCCCATCACCAACAAGGTGCCTCTACGCCCTTAAGTGGTCTGTCTTTTCAAAATGGTGTGTAACTTGTGACGTGCAGTCAATTCTTTCCTTTCTGCAAGAGCGGCTGGACATTGGGCGGACACCATCCACACTCTATCATATCGGTTTCTGTGTCTGGCGCTCGGTGGGATTTTTATGTTGTAGTTTTCTGTGTTCTTTTCAGTGTCCTGTTTCCTGTGGCAATTTTGTAGTTCTTTGTAGTCTTTTATGTTGATTAGTCTCCCCAGGAGTTTCCCATTTACTACACCCCTTGTTACCTTGTTAAGCTAATCTTCCCTGTGTATATATTGCCCTTGTTTCTCTGTCGGTCGTTGTTTGTTGTCATGCAGGTGTTATTTTGTTCCTGATTCATGTTTTGATGAATTTTCATAAATTTCCCTGCATTTGGATCCTCATTTCTGCCTGCTGTCTTGGTTTTTCCCTTGTGTTCTGTGACACACTCAAGGTTTATGTGTAGTTTATGTAGTCTTGGTAAACAGGTGTTTTACGTTAATGTATCCTGCCTTGAGTTTGGACCGAATTACTGTAAGGCTATCCTTAAGCCAAAGCACATTTATGTGCCTAAGGTGTTCTCCACTCCATTTAGGAGTGCAGGTGTGGGTCCTGTCTGCTTGAGGGTTAGACCATGTTTTGCTGGATGCCACCACATTCTGTCAATATACATCACGATCCCCTGGACGGTGGTGCTTATTTATGGTGCCCAGTACATATCTTCCTTTGCAGATAACCATCCTGGCAATTTTTTTTTCTTACGCTAAGTGCCACTGCCAGTAATACCACTGTCCAGTGCGCCTATTCTGTTAAGGTGTTTGGATCGGAGCTCCATCCATGTGCCTGGCTTGTAGGGCCTCTGCCTTTTAGGCTGAGACAGTTTTGCGCTAATAACACAGCGCTAGAAGCTACTGACCAAGCGGCAGTACTAGACGTCACTACTAGACGTTTGTCTGCTGTCTGTTAGTCGCCACGTCACCTCTGCTAATTTCAGCCGCTTGTGCTTTTTCTAGATTATTTCAGACAATTATAAAATAATATGGCTTGTTGTGCGGTTAGTTGTACTAACAGACTGTCCAAGAAGTATGGGCTCCATTTTTTCCGGTGAGTGAAATTGTATTTATTTATTAATTTATTTAAAATAATTTATTTATTATTTATAATTTTATTTAAAACTTTACTGCACTCCAGAATCCGACAGACTATGATTAGCTGTAGGCTGAAACCATAGACTGTATAAAACTATCTGAAATGTTGTCATATAATGTTACGCCTGCATTTCATAAATAGCGTAACATTTACTAACAAAGAATATATTGGAAGTATTTGTTTTAATTGTTGATATGTCCTAAAAAATAAGTGTAGGAAATACCAGTAGCATATAGCATTAGCATGGTTTCAGCAACCAGGCACCTCAGCTCAACCCACGTCCCACCTCTTTGCCCATTTTTGGTTATCTGTGAGTGATGCGCGGTAACACGCTGCCAAGATGGCGACAGCCAGCTCTGCCCACTTTGGGCTTCAGAAATGCTCTTCAGAAACCTACAGGTGACTTCACGGATAAATGGGCCCACCCTTTTGGGCGCAATGAGACGCCATTTGTCTGTGTAGTTACACAGATGTGATTCTATTTCTATGAGGCTTCAGTATTTCAGAGAAACGTACTCGGTTACTTACGTAACCTCGGTTCCCTGAGATAAGGGAACGAGTACTGCATCTTAAGCCCAGTCAAAACAGTGTTGAGACATCTTGCACGCTATTGGCTGGCCAGTGGGAACTGCATGAACCAATGGCAGAACAACGTAACTGAACGAACCAATGGGCACAATGCCTGCGAAGCAGGGCACAAAGCCCGCGAAGGTGAGCACAAAGCCCGCCAAAATGGGCGTGGCATCTGCCTTAAAGGTACGCTGTAATACCCTAAAACGTCAGGTTATATCGTCTGAAGCGACAATCACCCGTTGTTTTAGCGCCATAGCACGGCCGTCTACGCAGTACACGTTCCATTATTTCGAACGGTCAGTTGTACTGCGTCTTAAGACTCAATGGGAACCTGTTCAATCCCGCCGAGCTATATAGGCGCAATGACATGTACTCTCTCAAGCTGAACACTTAATAAAGGGCCCAAGACTAGAGTTATTGACACATCATAACATATATATATATATATATATATATATATATATATATATATATATATATATATATATACAGGTGCTGGTCATATAATTAGAATATCATCAGAAAAATTATTTATTTCACTATTCCATTCAAAAAGTGAAACTTGTATATTATATTCATTCGTTACACACAGACTGATATATTTCAAATGTTTATTTCTTTTAATTTTGATGATTATAACTGACAACTAAGGAAAATCCCAAATTCAGTATCTCAGAAAATTTGAATATTGAGAAAAGGTTCAATATTGAAGACACCTGGTGCCACACTCTAATCAGCTAATTAACTCAAAACGCCTGCAAAGGCCTTTAAATGGTCTCTCAGTCTAGTTCTGTAGGCTACACAATCATGGGGAAGACTGCTGACTTGACAGTTGTCCAAAAGACGACCATTGACACCTTGCACAAGGAGGGCAAGACACAAAAGGTCATTGCAAAAGAGGCTGGCTGTTCACAGAGCTCTGTGTCCAAGCACATTAATAGAGAGGCGAAGGGAAGGAAAAGATGTGGTAGAAAAAAAGTGTACAAGCAATAGGGATAACCGCACCCTGGAGAGGATTGTGAAACAAAACCCATTCAAAAATGTGGGGGAGATTCACAAAGAGTGGACTGCAGCTGGAGCCTGTGCTTCAAGAACCACTACGCACAGACGTATGCAAGACATGGGTTTCAGCTGTCTCATTCCTTGTGTCAAGCCTCTCTTGAACAACAGACAGCGTCAGAAGCGTCTCGCCTGGGCTAAAGACAAAAAGGACTGGACTGCTGCTGAGTGGTCCAAAGTTATGTTCTCTGATGAAAGTAAATTTTGCATTTCCTTTGGAAATCAGGGTCCCAGAGTCTGGAGGAAGAGAGGAGAGGCACACAATCCACGTTGCTTGAGGTCCAGACCCAACAATGCAGAAGAGCTGAAGGCCACTATCAGAGCAACCTGGGCTCTCATAACACCTGAGCAGTGCCACAGACTGATCAACTCCATGCCACGCCGCATTGCTGCAGTAATTCAGGTAAAAGGAGCCCCAACTAAGTATTGAGTGCTGTACATGCTCATACTTTTCATGTTCATACTTTTCAGTTGGCTAAGATTTCTAAAAATCCTTTCTTTGTATTGGTCTTAAGTAATATTCAAATTTTCTGAGATACTGAATTTCGGATTTTCCTTAGTTGTCAGTTATAATCATCAAAATTAAAAGAAATAAACATTTGAAATATATCAGTCTGTGTGTAATGAATGAATATAATATACAAGTTTCATTTTTTGAATGGAATTAGTGAAATAAATCAACTTTTTGATGACATTCTAAGTATATGACCAACACCTGTAATATGTAACAAAGTTTACAGTGGCTTCATAAATGAATTAAAAACATAAAAAAGCGAAACACACCTGATGCACATTACTTGTTCTTCATTTTCTGGAAGTAGATTTTAAGAACCTTGCTGTATTTTTGTGTAATTAATTAAGAGAAAGTACTCCACCATCTTACTCCGACGAAAGTGACTTGAACGCACATGACGTCGTAAACACGACTTCCTACCTCGTAAATACAAACTTCCCAGGAGGACTTGAACGCACCATAAGTTTATGACACGCTTGACGTAACTTGAAGCGTGACGTGAATGTGCCAAGAAATTTTATTTTTTTAAATATTTTTTTAATTAATACTCACAACAGTATACAAACAATAACATAATATATGATAATAGCAATGAGAAACAAACAAGACAGGAATACAGAGACGCCAGTTCTCGCGTGAGTTTCAGATGAAACTCGCGCAAGAACGTCATGCAAGCTTGAAGCTTGACATTGCTCTTTGCCAAGCGGAAACCTCCCCCAGTTACTCTTGAAGCCAATACGGAAGTGACTTAAACTGCAATTCATCGACTGGCCACTAGAGACAGGCTCAAGAAGGGAGCAGAATCTCATTGAGCCCCATGTTAAAATGCCCAACTTTACAGCAGAAAAAAACATGTTTACAGCCTGGTACAAATTGTGGTTTTGGTCTATATATCTAATTTTGCCCTTCATGACAACTGTGAGGGGGGTGAATGTTTTTATAGCTCATTCATTTACATTATATAAAGCCTTAAAGTTCTGCATAATTAAGGGCGTGGCCACTTTGAGTGACAGGTGGATAGCCATTTATCTGCTGTCTGTTAGTCATCGCGTCCACCCACATCCCACCTCTTTGCCCATTTTCTGTTATCCGGGAGTGACGCGCGATGATGCGCTGCTACGATGGCAATGGTCAGCTCGTCCCTACTTTACGCTTCAAAACTGCTCTTCAGAATCCTATGGGTCACGTCACGGACTCATATTGCACGCGCTGGTAACAGTTGGTCGGAAGCGAAAATGTTAGTCAATTATGAGAGCATTTCTGGGTGTACTTTTTATTTTAATTAATATTAATACAGAATAGCAAAAGACATGGGATTCCTTCAGTGGAAATAATGAAAATCAAGAAGAGGAACAAGAGGAAGAGAAGCCAAGCAAGAGAAACAAAAAAGGGACAAAACGTGCTTTTTTCTGTCAGGACATTAGTATTTGAAATGAAAAGTTTATTTTAAAAAAATGAATAAATGAATGAGGTGTCGTAAATCTGTTTTTAAAGTTGTTTTTCAAATAAATGTTTCCGAGTGATATCAGATTGTGTATGTGTTTTTTTATTGTATTTACCCTGTAACTACATGAAACAAGAGGGGAACAAACACCACTTTATACAGCCCGCAGATTTATACTTACCCTGTAACTACATGGAATAACAAGCACCACTTACCCTGTAACTACACAAATAATTACCCCTTAATTAAAAAATACTTACAGTATAAATAATTTGTTACTTTTCCTGGTAGTTCCCCCTTTATTGCCCAAATATTACATATTAACTTATACCTACACATACATACTTTAAAATGACACTATAATCACTGAAAGTTACGCTGTAAATTCGTTTTACTTACGCAGTACTTTCCGGGCTGTAATCTAAAGCGTTACCGAAGATTTTGTAAAGAACTAGAAAATGAAACATTCATTGTGAAACTTCTGCTGTAGGAACAGGCTGTATACTTAAGAGTGTAATGTGTCTTGTGTCACACTTATGAAACGTTCTGGGATGGAACGAGGAAGTATGAACAAAAAACAAACTATTAAATAGCCTAGTCCAGAACTTATTAAACTTATAAGTACTTGATTCAGTCCAATGTCTCCTGAAATCTGGCACATATATATATATATATATATATATATATATATATACACATATACATACACACACACACACACGCATTAGATAGATAGATGGATAGTTAGTTAGTTAAAGGGGTTTTATACTTTGTTATATTTTCAGCAAACATTATACACTACTCTCTAAAATAGCAGCCTTTTATTGCACAAAAAAAAAAAAGTTTTGAAGCAGCAAATCGTCCAGAGATAAACCAAAATTCAGCATTGTTCATACTATGCAAACCACAAAATTGTCAGCTTCACTCCAAAAAAAAAAAAAAAAAAGTTTCAGAGGATCACAACAGCAATTTGGTCCTTTACTCTTGGCTGAACACAAAACACATTTGTTTGACAAGCATCTAATCACGATACTTTACAAATCCGCACAGTCTTTAAAAACAACTGCACATATTGACCAAAGCTTGATTACACCACACTAACCAAACTGTAAAGTCAGTACAATACCAGTAAGAGCATCAGTGGCTCACTGAGAACATTTGCTGGGTAATTTATAACAAACAAAAAAAATGTATGCAAGTGCTACAGAAAATCTCTGAATGGCACATTTGTAGTTTAAGATAAGGATGATTGCACAGGAATCGTCTCTTGGCACACTGTTCAAGTTTTTTGTTATGGAACACTGATGAACTTGATGGATCAAGTCATGAACAGCAGGTATGTCATCTTTTCTGAAAACACAATGAGAAAATACAAAGAGCTGGTATGGTATATATAAATGATATATAATAAATGATACTGGGGCCAACTTATTGCCCGTGGTATGATTATAAGTTTGGCAATACACATAAAACAACCACATTAAGAACTTTGGCACTTTTAATGCAAATTAATGTAATCTAGCTGTTGTCTATTCTTTACCAATGCATGTGCCGTGAAAGGTAGAAAAGACCCTTATCTACTAAGCTTGCTCTGACTCTTTAAAAAGAAAATACCATGTTACAAAACCAAATAAGTACTTTTCATTGCCTTCTAATGACCTATTGCACCACACAGAATACTTAATATGTCCAAGACGGAGAAATCTACATAACATTTATAGCAAATTGCTCAAAGTGTACAACTTAAACCAAAAATAACCTGCTACAGAATTAACCTTAAACAAAATGAAATAATTTCATCTGTAATAAAAAGTTCAATAACATAAAATTTTTCATTAAAATGGAATAAAAACATTCAAGTTGAATCCTTTGAAGTAGCTGCGAGGTGTAATAAATAATGACAAAGTATCGAGCAGCTTGTGTTACAGTTCATAGAAATAACTTGTATGTCCAATTTCATGGAGCAGAAACAGGGACGACCGACTGCTCAAACAATTAAAGCAGACTTTAATGGCTCACAGCAGACTCTAGCTGCAGACGGATGAGTCCTTTAACAAGGCCAGACAAGGACAAAACCATAACCGGCCGTGGTTCAGACTAGATTGTATTCCTTCAGAGTGAGCTGCAAGATGGTGTCCTTAACAGCAGCAAAAACGAATCTGATGTTTTCCGTGTCAGTTGCGCAGGTGAAATGAGAATAAATGATTTTTTCACAGTCTGGATTCAGGTCGACAAACATCTTCAGGATGAATTCCCGTGCGGCTTGAGCATCTCTCTGGGCTCCTTCGAGAGGAAAATAGATCTTGGTTAACTTGGCCATCCTGAAAGTCATCTGAGATTTTACTGAAAATAACCTCTAACTTGGACTACATTCACACTGTCAGTCCAAATTCGAGAATTTGTGTATCCGATTGGAATCGGATTGACCGTCCACACTGTATCGCAACTGTTCAGATCTGATTTGTGTGTCCCGTGGCTCTCTCGCTTTCATGGCATTGACATTGCATTGGTAGGACTACACCAAAAACAACATGGAGGGGTTTGCAAAGTTGTCTTAGAATATGACAATGTGTAGCTGTAGCTAGGGTTGGGAATCGTAAATCGATTCATTCAGGAATCGAATACTTGTTATACAATACAAATTTTGATTCCTCTTATCGATTCCTTTGAGTGCATTTTAATGACTTTAAACCATTCAAGTGCAAGAAAATGTGATTTTAAACCATTCAAGCACAAGAAGACTCGCACACTGTTTTCTTTGCTGCATACACATCCAAAATGTGTGCGCAGAAAGCCGCATCTCATACTCTATAGTGCGCGATACTGAACGGAGTTCTCTTCCGTGTCTTTTTGTACTTGGACAAATACACAAATGTGTCAAAATATTCTCATAAACACAGTCGGTTATGTCTTAAGTGAATGTAAACAGAGTTGACAAAGAAAACGCATAACAGTATACTGGATTTGTGCAGCTCTTAAAGTGACAGCAGCCTAAAATTCCTGCTGCCGTCTCTATAATAACGTTAATCAAACAACAAAAGACAGAGAAAATTCAGTTGCTATTCTTGACTGAATAGCTTTTGTAATTATATTTGTAATGTATATTTTATTTATAAAGTGCAGTGTTATTTTACATTTCATTACAGTTTCTGCACCTGAATACCTGAAAATCTTAAAAAAAAAAACTATTTATTTCAATCGTATCTTTGTTCAGTTGTATTTATTTTTTTAAATTACAGTGTTTACAAATAATGTGCACAATTTATATTAGTAAGGCTTGTTGTTTTTGATATGGTATTTTTAAACCATAAGCAAAAGTTCCTTGTGTAAGTGTTCTTTAGCTGTTGATTTTTGTTCATGGTATTCAGCTACAATGAAATGTTTTTTTAATAAGGCTTAGAATAAATGTAAATTATATCCAAGTTTTTTTTGTTTTTGATTTTTTTTGGAATCGATAAGAATCTGAATCGATAAGCAGAATCGGAAAAGGATTTGAATTAGTTAAAATTCAAATGATACCTAACCCTGCAGTGCTAATGAAGCAGCGACAGAAATGGAAGCTTTCATGAGCGGCTTTATTCTGTGCTGCCATATCTACCGCACAGTGAAAGAAGTGAAGACATCCCATCACTGGACCACAGAGATGCCTCCATTATGTTATAATTTCCTGCATGACCTGCACATTGACAACAACACAACGCAACCTTGTTTCTGCAACAACGTCTGCCATGTCTTTATGTCTTAAGTGGCATATGAGAAAGTGATGTATAAGCAGAAAAGCTACTCGGAATCCGATCAGAGCAGTCAGATTGAAAGGAATTTCCAGCAAGGCCGTAACCATGTGTTAGGTATAGGTCTTACTGGTTTATTTAAAGGAATTAAATTATTAAAGGATTAAAAGGGATTTAAGGAAATAAAGAAAAAGAAATAAGAACAGTAAAAGTTCCAGTTCTATTGTAGTTATGAAGTAAACTATTTGCAAATTTTAAAAAAAAATTGAATATGCAAATGTTCACTCTTACATTCATCTGCGTAATATGTAAAAATGCAAAACTTTCTTGTCATGTCAAATTCAGTTAATATTTACATAATGTCATTTTCAATTCAAAATGATGTAAATTTCATAAAAAATGTCAAGTAGTTTGCATCACTTGATATTAATGTTGGTCACTGAACATTTTAATCGTAAAACAGTTGTCAAATATTAAATGTTTAGCTACTTACATCTTACAACGTACTCTTTCACTGCTATAACTAAAGTGTCGCGTTCACACTAACAGTAAGCCCCGCCGCCTTTGATTTGATTGGCCATCTCACTCATTCTGACAGTGACGAGCGCTGTTAGACTGCGGAGGCAGACCAACCTAAAAATGTAACATTTTATTTTTGTCATCCTAGCAACAAACAGAATGGTGTGTAATGGAATACAGCAGAGCAGCATCAATACTATCAAATATTAGGGGGGTACAATTTGGCCATTTCTAATTATTCGGGGGGACTTGTCCCCCTCAATGTCTATGGTGGTTACGGCCCTGATTTCCAGAGATGAGATTTGAATAGGATTTCAACCAACATATTAATGTAACTCGAAACTGATTTTTTGCCATTCACACTTGCTAAATATGATCGGATTCCAATTGGATATGCACATGGACTGACAGTCTGAACAAGGCTTTAAAGGAACACGCCAACCTTTTGGGACTTTAGCTTATTCACCGTATCCCCCAGAGTTAGATAAGTTTATACATACCATTTTTATCTCTGTGCGTGCCATAACTCTGTCTGACGCACCCACCGCTAGCCTAGCTTAGCACAAAGACTGGAGGTAAATGGCTCCAGCTAGCCTACTGCTCAATAAGTGACAAAATAATGCCAACATTTTCCTATTTACATGTTGTGATGTGTATAGTTACATCGTGTACTAAGACCAACGGAAAATGAAAAGTTATGGCTAGGTACTATACTCTCATTCCTGCGTAATAATCCAGGAACTTTGCTGCCATACCATGGGTGCAGTGGCGCAATGATATTACGCGGCGCCACTATCTAACTCTGGGGGATACGGTGAATAAGCTAAAGTCCCAAAAAGTCGGCGTGTTCCTTTAAAGTATGAGTAATAGTATTAGCAATGCTTTAGCAAGGAAAGACTCATGAAAAGCTTCATAATGGATTGTAAACTGATTATTAAGACCATCAGTTCGTTCCTTTTTAAATCTCAGAAAATAGATGGTATTTTTTGCTGGTATTTTTAGACTTACCATCATATTCAGGAAAGTAATCTACAAGATGTGAAAACATTATTTTCTCTTCCAAAAGGTCTTTCTTGTTCAGAAAAAGAATAACTGATGAATTCTGGAACCAGGGGTATGTTATTATCGTCCTAAACAATGCTTTGCTTTCCTCCATTCGATTCTGTGGGGAGAAATAACATAACAGGGCCATTTCAGTGGTTATTTCAGTCCTACTTTAGTCCAGCAATCAACACCAACATTCAGTTCACTGCTTCTGACAATCTCAGAAAAAAAAAGTGCTTTCATTCAAGCATTGCTGAAGTTTGCCAGCTTGCCATTTAAAGTTCAGAAAGAAACAGTTTGCTCTCTACTGTTACATGATCGCGTCATTCAGCTCTGAGAAAGCCAAAGACAATTTTTATATGGTCAGTATAGGTACAAATACAAATTTAATTAAAACTTTAATTAAAAAAAGAAAAAAAAAAAAAAGTAAAGTAGTGTAACTATGTAAAATAAAAAATAAAAAAGGTTTCCTGCATGTCGGTTACCGTAATTACTTTTGAGGGTATTGATTTCGCAGATTTAATTATTCTATTATAAGTCATATTTTAAAACCACTTTACTACTTTTTATTCTTTAAAGGGATAGTTCACCTTGATATGAAAATTCTGTCATCATTTACTCTTCCTCAACTTGTTCCAAACCTCTATCAGTTTCTTTCTTGTTGATGGTTCCCAATTGCCTTCCATAGTAGGAAAAAAATATACTATGGTAGTCAATGGGGACCATCAACTGTTTGGTTACTGACATTCTTTAAAATATCTTCTTTTGTGTTCAGCAGAAGAAATAAACTCATTCAGGTTTTGAACAACTTAAGGGAGAGTAAATGATGACAGTTTTCATTTTAGGGTGAACTATTCCTTTAAGAAATAAGAATAAACAAACTTGCAAGAAATAATTTAAAAAAAAAAAAGCCACACAATTTTTCCCAATAATGTAATGCTTTCATTATGATTTTTTCTTTTCTTTGATACAATCTCTGGATGGTTATCTACCCTTGGATTATGTCACTGACCCTTATCATATCAATTAAACATCTGTGCTAAAAAAAACATCACACAAAATAGTGTGTTCTGCCAGCATTTTAAGTGGCGAGTAAAAGCTTTGGCTCCCTCTGCTGGTACTTCTATTACCTCATTGTCAGACTCCACCAGAACTTGGTCATATTCGCTGAGGGCTACCAGGAACATGATGGAGGTGACGTTTTCAAAGCAGTGGATCCACTTACGCCTTTCTGACCGCTGTCCCCCTACATCCACCATCCTGATGAGAGGGAGGGGTCATGAGGTTAAAAGGCCACGGTTTGGGAGCAGTTTGGGAACATGAAGGCATCTGAGCACTGGGCTGAACTGAGTATTTTGTATCAGTGCAGTAGTATATTTACACCTGTAAAGAGAAGACTTACCTGAATATGACACTGTGTAGGTCGAAGGGGTATTCAATGATGCCTGTTGTGGGCACTCTCACCCTGAGCACATCTTGCTGGGTGGGAATGTAGGAAGGGTTGGCGATGCGACCTAGTGAATTTAGGTAACTGTAGACAAACAGCGAACATTTCACAGTTCTGAGGCATCTCTATGTTTTGCTACTGCAATAAAAGAACATGTCTAAGTTGCATTTTACCTCAAACAATTAACAACAACAAAAAGTATTATATTATATGTAATGTATTCTGGATAAAGGAAGCAGATTTTGTTGCAATTTTTGCACTTTGAAAATATTTAAGTTAATTAAGCACATTCTCCATTCTCAGTAGCGTATTTTTTTCCCCATTTATTTTTATTTTTAATGAAATTTTAAAATAATGCAGTTTTTTTTATATTCCATATATTTTTCATTACAGTAATGGACAGTTGTTTTAAAACAACTGATTGTGTAGATTGGAATATAAAATGTGCAGAACATTTCATATGGTAGCCCACAGTTACTGTCACAATTACATGTTGGTTTAGCATATCAGTTACATCTTTACAACTCACTTTACTCACTGTTTGTCAGACTAAAGCTCAGAGGAAAAATATTTCCTTTTTTCCTGTGAAGAAAAATCATGCCTTAAAATAGCTTAGAAAATGTAACTCTACACCCTAGCTTCATTTAGTATACGCGGATCCATGAATATGCAAATTATCCTCACCTTCACTTACTAACACCAGCTCAGAGATCCACTCGGGTGGGTCAACTTTACTGTAGTAAAAGCTGCACAATGGTATCGCTCTTTACAACGTCAGACACACAATGGTAATTAATATGATTAGGCTTTTGCTTGTCTACGCTATCAAACAGCCAATAATGTGTTGTAAACCATGTTCCCATCTCAGTCTGCCTTCTAAAAACATTAGTCTGCCTTCAACATTCTTAGAAACGCTTTGAACAACTTAGAACGTCAGTGGAGAAAGGCATATAGTTCATCATAACATCATAAAACACCGATCAGGCATAACATTATGTTTACATTATAACAATATGGTGTTGGTCCCCCTTTGCTGCCAAAACATGGACTCCACTAGACCCCTGAAGGTGTGCTGTGGTATCTGGCATCAAGATGTTAGCAGCAGATCCTTTAAGTCCTGTAAGTTGCGAGGTGGGGCCTCCATGGATCGGACTTGTTTGTTTTGCACATCCCACAAATGCTCGATTAGATTGAGTTCTGGGGAATTTGGAAGCCAAGTCAACACCCCAAACTGGTTATTGTGCTCCTCAAACCATTCCTGAACCATTTTTGCTTTGTGGCAGGGCGCATTATCCTGCTGAAAGAGACCACAGCTACCAGGGAATACCGTTTCCATGAAAGGGTGTACATGGTCTGCAACAATGCTTAGGTAGGTGGTGCGTGTCAAAGTAATATCCACATGGATGGCAGGACCCAAGGTTTTCCAGCAGAACATTGCCCAAAGCATCACACTGCCTCCGCCGGCTTGCCTTCTTTCCATAGTGCATCCTGGTGCCATGTGTTCCCCAGGTAAGTGACTCACACGCACCCGGCCATCCAAGTGATGTAAAAGAAAACGTGACTCATCATACCAGGCCACCTTCTTCTATTGCTCCATGGTCCAGTTCTGATGCTCACATGCTCACATTGGTGCTTTCGGCGGTGGACAGGGGTCAGCATGGGCACCCTGACTGGTCTGCGGCTATGCAGCCTCATACACAACAAACTGTGATGCACTGTGTATTCTGACACCTTTCTATCAGAACCAGTATTAACTTCTTGAGCAATTTGAGCTACAGTAGCTCGTCTGTTTGATCGGACCACACGAGCCAGCCTTCACTCTGCACGTGCATCAATGAGCCTTGGCCACCCATGACCCTGTCACCGGTTCACCATTGTTCCTTCCTTGGACCAATTTTGATAGATACTGACCACTGCAGACCAGAAACACCCCACAAGAGCTGCAGTTTTGGAGATGCTCTAACCCAGTTGTCTAGCCATCACAATTTGGCCCTTGTCAAACTCACTCAAATCTTTACGCTTGCCCATTTTTCCTGCTTCTAACACATCAACTTTGAGGACAAAATGTTCACTTGCTGCCTAATACATCCCACCCCCTAAAAGGTGCCGTGATGAAGAGCTAATCAGTGTTATTCACTTCACCGGTCACAATGTTATGCCTGATCGGTGTATACATCATATACATAATTCACACGCTATATTGCTAATTGTACAAGATTTTTCATATCAACAGGAAAAAAATACAGGTATGGCTTCTCTTTAGACTCCCCTGCTTCGCAGCATAGTAATGATGATATGCTAAAGCCCGCCCGCACGTTGACGTGATTGGTTACAAGGTAGTTTGTAGTTTATGTCAGAAACACCAGCGATTTCAAACCACTTTTTTTTTACTGCAGTTTTAAGGAGAAAATACTCAGCAAAGGTGCTGACTTATGAATTTCCATATGGTTTGTCTTAAAAACACCACATAGACATATAAACAACATTAAAAAAAATTAGCACAGGGTGGTCTTTAAGTATCAATTTTGTAACAAATGTTGAAAGTAACATGATAGAGCTCAGATCATTTGGTCTTGAGGGAATTTGATGAGAAATGTTTTGACGAGAACTTGAAATCTGAAGCACAATGCAAGACATCTGTTTTAAAACTCATTAGAATATTGGTGCCCTTTTCCTAAAGAGAAAAATCAGAGAAGCAGAAGACTTCAGTCAACGCCCCATTTGTTAATCTCATTGGTGTGTAGGAGAAACAACAGACATTAGTGAGGTCTCAGTGATTCTTCTTTCCCATGGAAGGTGACAGGTTTTAAGGTGCACTCACTATTTTGTGGAATCTGAGAGCTGGTATTCTCTCCTCCGGTCATAACACTCCTGTATTCCTGGGTCATTCCATAAACACTTGATGGCATCTACATAGGGGTTGACGAAGAAGAAGATCTTCTCTACGTCTACTTCTCTGACAATGTTTGCATTGGCCTGTGAGGAGAAAAAGCATTTAAAAACAAAGCAATGCATTTAAGACAGTGATAAAAAGCTGATGCTTCAGCCAACAGGACACAATCAACACTAAACGTCACGTCCTAGCTAGCCCACTTATAAGTAACCTGGTTACAACTTTATTGACCCATTTTACTTGAGACTCAAATTGTTAAAGTTCTATTTGTCTAAAGTTCTCGCTTCACCTGACCCAATAAGATGGCACTTGATTGAGGCTGTGTTCAATATATCAACTACGCACAATGGAAAATGGGTTTGCCTTTGGGGATATCTACAAATGGAAAAAAAATCGAGACGGCACATTTCTGCAAGGCAGTAAAATGGTATAATTAATTTCATAGCTTGGAGGGGTAATTGTGTTAAGCCTGGGCAACATGATTAGCCAAAGTGATTGTATCTCTCTCAGGGTATTTGACTCGGTATTTGACCTACTTCATGGCAAAGTTATTTGAGTGGCACCTAATCATTTTGAACTTCAGCGTGTAGTTTTATACACATAAATGCATTTGGAGCAGTGGCAGTCGGCACTATTGCTCTGACACATTAAGCCATGACTCTCATGCAGGCCAACTCGCAACATTTTTCCCAATTCGCTACAATATTTTCCAACTATAGAAAATCCAAAAAGATACCAATCTGTAACATTCACAGCACTCTATAACATACTTTCTTTCACTATGAAAGCCTTGGCTTACGCTTTAAAAGTTCGACCTGTGACCATGTCAAGGTAATGAATGCATAACAAACCCAAAGAAGCCTCACAAAAAGAAAGAGTGATTGGGTATGATAAATTACTGTACCTTATTATGTTCATATTTGTAGGGGATCTGGAGAGTGTCCATTGCTCTTATCATGGCCTGCAAAGATGTGAAGATGTTTTGGTAGACCAACTTGGTAAAGCCTCTCCTGTCCTCTTCTGAATAGCCTGAGCCATGGATGATTCTCATTTGTTTAATAAAGGTGCTTTTCCCACTCTCCCCAGTTCCTGAAAGTGGAAACATGAAAATCCATTAAATTGAACAAACTGGTATCTTTCCCATGAATGCCAGCGATACACAGATTTGCTTGAATCATCACATAAAATACAGTATGTTCCCAATCCCACGAAGTCCATGTGCAGCATTTTGTGTTTGTATAGTTAAATAATCAGTTATCTAATTAAGTAATCAATTATGGTATGTAAATGAGCCTGTTTTCAATAAGGTTAAAGATTGTAGCTATGTGTTGAAACATGGTAGCTTGTTTCTAGCTGGCCATTGACTGGATGACCATCAATCATCCCAAAACCAGCTTGACCGCTTTAAGATAGTAGCTCTTTCTGGTCCAAGATAGCAAACTTACACCAACTAAACCCCAGCTAATGACCAGTTTAGACAAGTAAAAAAAAAGTTCAAAATCATATATATATATATGGAAATCTCTCCATATATATAAAACATTCCTATTGGAATTTAGGAATCAATCTTAAAGGATCTTTAAAATAATTTTCTTAATTATAATAATAACAACAAGATTAATATATTGTTAATATAGGCTATAAACTATCATAAATGTTTTGCGAATCGACTCAAAGAATCGAATCAAAAGAACAATTAAGTTGATGCATCAGATTTCACATTTTGTTCACAAGCACTAAAGCACAAGTATGTTAAGAGACAATCACGTCCCACCGCACCTGCAACAGTTGTCCCACCTGTCGAGCAGATACGATGTAAATATAAGGGCGGATCTTTACTTTGCATTAAGTAAGTCGTGCAGTGGTCAAAACGTACGAGATGCTTTTGAATGAATGTATTTTTTTTTTTCAGCTGCCCTGTGTAAAAATAAAACTATTTGCTTTTGTTACGCTGTGACACATGCACGCAAGTTTGGCAGAGTCACGCGAAAGCAGCGGCTCGTACCCAGCAGGAGCAGTTTGAGCTCGCGCCGAGCGTCTTTCTTGTCACGGCGGAGCTGTCGCTCGATCTCATCGTTGATCCGCCGCGCTTCTTTCGCCTCCTCGCTGAGGCAGCACGCCATGATGGAGTCCAGCGTCATGATTCTCCGCAACAATTCACAATTAGGAGCTTTTCAGCAATTCCATTGAAAGAACATCAGTCTCAACTCAAATGCAATCGTTCAGATAATGCAAGAGAATGAGTTTCCCTGTAGCGGGTTGAAGTGCGAATCCAAACCACATTCAAAATGTGCCTCTGACTGAAATCTTGAGCTGTTTTAAATAACTCACAAAAGCAACAGATCCGTTGGATTTAATAACTCCATTGCACATTAATTTTTGTATTTGGTGTTCAATATTGAATGTCTTTCTTCAATACAGTGGTCGTTCTTCTTTAGACCGTGTTAAAAGCTGTCCATGAACTTGTGGTGGGGATTATTTGCATGAATGGTGTTGCCCCCGTGTAAAAGTCTCCACACCGGGCGTGGTATCGCTGAATATGGCCGACAATTCCCTGGAACGCCGTTTCCAAACGTTGTGAACGCTACAATACTCTCGTACAGCGGGCAGGATCCACGCGACTGTGTCATTTAGTCAAATGAGGTCTTCACTCCTGTTGATTTAAATCCCAGTTTGAATAGGCTCTCGGCTCTTCCATATGTAATAGGGATGTCTGATTCGCGAACGAATCATTCTTTTGAACAGACTCTTCTTAATGTTTCGAACGAACCGAGTAGCACGCGTTTGTGAATAAATAGACCGTGTAAGACCTTTGTTAGTAAACCGTACAGAGGGTGCTAGTTTGAGTTTTTAAAATATGTAAATGAATATAACTCAATCACAAACGGTAATATTTAGCTTACGTTTATTGTGCTACAGAAGTAACGAGTAAAATGAGCAGAGGGTCAAATTCTGGTTTGACTCGAATGAATCAACGTTTCAAATGACTCAATAAACTTAAACGTCCGAACGAACCGAATCGCTAAAATGATTCGGACTTGTCTGGAAATATGTAATGTTCATTAAAGCATCAGCATCATCAACTCCCTGTTCAGGGTTCCTACAGGTTGGAAAAGTATGGAAAAGAATGTAATTTGAATTGAGTAATTTCCAGGTCTGGATAAATAGCTATGGGGGGGAAAAAAGAAAACAAGAGTATGGAAAAAATATTTGTATTTCTAAAATATAACATTAGGAATTTCTTTAAAAAAAAAAATATATATATATATATATATATATATACATATATATATACACTCACCTAAAGGATTATTAGGAACACCATACTAATACTGTGTTTGACCCCCTTTCACCTTCAGAACTGCCTTAATTCTACGTGGCATTGATTCAACAAGGTGCTGAAAGCATTCTTTAGAAATGTTGGCCCATATTGATAGGATAGCATCTTGCTGTTGATGGAGATTTGTGGGATGCACATCCAGGGCACGAAGCTCCCGTTCCACCACATCCCAAAGATGCTCTATTGGGTTGAGATCTGGTGACTGTGGGGGCCATTTTAGTACAGTGAACTCATTGTCATGTTCAAGAAACCAATTTGAAATGATTCGAGCTTTGTGACATGGTGCATTATCCTGCTGGAAGTAGCCATCAGAGGATGGGTACATGGTGGTCATAAAGGGATGGACATGGTCAGAAACAATGCTCAGGTAGGCCGTGGCATTTAAACGATGCCCAATTGGCACTAAGGGGCCTAAAGTGTGCCAAGAAAACATCCCCCACACCATTACACCACCACCACCAGCCTGCACAGTGGTAACAAGGCATGATGGATCCATGTTCTCATTCTGTTTATGCCAAATTCTGACTCTACCATCTGAATGTCTCAACAGAAATCGAGACTCATCAGACCAGGCAACATTTTTCCAGTCTTCAACTGTCCAATTTTGGTGAGCTCGTGCAAATTGTAGCCTCTTATATATATATATATAATATATCTTATATATATATATAATATATATATATATATATATATATATATATATACATACATATATATATATATTATAGCCTACAAGCAGAGAGTGTTTTCATGGCAAATGTTTTCATGGTGTATTGCTCATTTAGTGATTGTCAAACACATTCAAGGCACACATTTTCATTACGCAAAACTGATTGTCTTTACCATAAGCGAGTCTCTTTTAAACTTCACTAAAATAATGTTTACTCGAATGCCACTCAAACCAGCAACAGATGAATACAAATGATCATCTAAATCAGACTGTACTTTGCTGTTTGGTGACAATCAAACAACGAATACAGTATCAAACTGTCGTGTCAGAGGTGAATATATGCAGGTTATAAATATATTTAGGTTAATGTAAGCGCATTTTATTACTTCAAGAAAACCAATGGGGGGAAAAAATCCATAAAATAAAAGTATTTACAGATATATATATATATACCAAATATAGTGCTGAAAATAATGCTGTAAATAAATATGTGGCCAGTTGCATAAACTTAAGAGTCTTAAAGGGATAGTTCACCCAAAAATGAAAATTCTGTTATCATTTACTCTCCCTCTAAGTTGTTCCAAACATGTGTGAATGTCTTTGTTCTGCTGAACACAAAAGGTCATTTGAAGAATGTCAGTAACCAAACTGTTGATGGACCCCATTTACTTCCATAGTGGTTTTTTTCCCTACTATGGAAGTCAATGGGGCCCATCAACTGTTTAGTTCCTCATATTCTTCAAAATATCTTCTTCTGTGTTCAGCAGAACAAAGAAATTAGTTTGAAACAACTTGAGGGTGAGTAAATGATGACTTTCATTTTTGGGTGAACTATTCCTTTAAGAACTAATTTGACACATTAGCAATTAGTCAAAAGGATATCAGTCGTATCTTTCAGATTCCAATGAGACCAATCTAACATTTGATTTAACTGACTTAAAAAAAAAAACACAGAGAGGTTTGGAAATTTGAGTCTGGAAGAGTATGGAATTTGTGTGACACGCAGACTTGATGAGGAGCTGGTCAATATCCACAAAAAATAAAAAACATTCAGACTTCAGACACTGGACTAATCTTAATACGTGCATTGTTTAAATTATTGTAAAATAATATAGTTTGTTAGTAATCCTTTCTTATACGATTCCAAAATAACATGAAAAATAGATATGAGACAATTGTCCTGCAGGGAGCTATATGATTACTTGTATGATTATATAATTGAGTTTCAAAATAAACCCTTTTTCTCAGCATCTGTCCTGATCACCCTCTCAGGGTTTATTTTGTGGTAATGACAGCTATCTGGTTTTATGTTTTCCTGTTACTGTCTTTCCAATACACGTAGAGTTCTGATAAAGACAATATTCAACAGGATATTTAGGAACTTGACTTAATCTAGTGTCTTGGGTCTCATCATGATTTTTGTAATTAATGGTTCCCAATTATGTGGGACATTTCAAAAGAAATCCTGTATACATTTCTTTTGTTGACTAAAAAGCTGATAAGACCTCTAAAACAGCTTTACCTCAGTGTTGGGAACTGAACGCTTTTTTCTTGAAAATTAGAATTTAATTAGAATTAAGTTAAACTTTTCTTGAATAGGGTGAAATAAAAAGTTTAAAATAATAATAATTGTATTACCAATATAAACAAATACTTACAACAAATCTTTGCACACCCTCAAAAAGTATGCTTTACCATAAAATGTTCATTTAGTTGTTTTCGTGTCAGTTCTATAAAATAATTGTAAGGGAAAAAAGGAAAAATTTAAGAAATTATCTATACTAAATCTGCTCTAATCAAATGATCATATTCAAGTTTTCACAAGTACCAGTGTAAAATATTTGTTTTTATGTTTATATTTTACATTTTTTAAATATATATATGGTTATTAAGTTTTAGTTAAGTTACTATAAAAAAAAAGAGAAACATTGCCATGGCAACCAGCAAAAAGAATATGTTTAATATATTTGATTTTATTTCATTAATGTTTATTTCAAGAATAAAGAAAGATTGCTAGGTAGATTACTTACAAATTGTAGTCAGCTACTGATTCCAAATTACATGACAAAGATTGTAGTAATGTAATCTAGATTACTAATTTTAGGTAATGTATTCTGACTACTTTTTAGATTACTTTTGACCTATAACTCATCACATTGATTTGAATAGGATAATATTGTACCATATTTATATAAAAATACAAAGAGAGAGAAAATATAGTCCATTCTTTGTTATTAACAACATGAAGTGCATTAAATATTACATTTTGTAAGGGTTTCCCAGACTGGGGTTCGTGAGTTTAATGAAAAGCTATTAAGTAATTAAATCATTCAAATTAAAATAAATAATTTAAAAAATCACAATCAAAATAAAACATTTACTAAAAAGATTTTTTTTTTAAATAGACCTATTGTTTTCTTTGTTGTAAAAAGGGGAAAAAAGTGGACTGTCTTCATTATGTCTGTTGTTTCAATTGATATGTATTTTACTTTCCACTCAATAAACGAAAAAAAAAAAAATATATATATGCCTATTTGTTTACCTGAATGTCATGTGACATTAACCAACATCAGAGAACCGAGAACTTTTATTTTTATTATTAACTTCATTTTATTATTGACCTAATTTATTAACTTCTAAGTTAACATGTAAGGGCTTACTTCAAATAAATATAGTAAAGGGGTTCAGCAGACAAACAAAATTGGAGAATCTCTGCATTGCATGTAAATGACAAAAATGTGTACATTTTAATGTGTTAGAAAGACAAAAGCCTTCCAGAGACAGTAATACATGGTTGAATGACTCACTGAGTGATAATTCAAATAATAATTAATGCGTTCGTCAGGAGCTGATTAGATGTGCAATGTTGAGGAAACGCTTCATAAAAGTAAAATGATTTCTATAAATCTAGTGATAAAATGCTGTGGGTCTCAGTTTTCAGTTATCGGCTCATGACTAGTGTGTGCAATTCAACAAACCTGGAAGAGCTTCTGAATGTATACAAGCAGTAGGCATTTATAGAAAGGAAAATGTAAAATATAACAAAGTAGAAGAATCAATGAATTATGAATAATTTACTGCCATTGTGAGAACAACATGAAATCAATAGAAAAGTAACCGTAGTCTGATTACGAGTATTTTAAAATGTAATATAAACCGAAGGAATCTGATTATGTAATCCAGATTACATGTAATCAGTTACTGGGTATTAGTTCAATGAAAATAACCCTGACTACTAGTATGCACTGCAAATAAGCTAAGTAGCCTTAATCATTTGATTCCTCATTCTAATATGACTTGCTTTTAAAAATAAATAAATAAATGCAGTACACAATTATTTCGCAAATCTGCTAAACATATAAAAGTACATGCTAGATATTTTTCTTTGAACTAAAATACATTTTACGATGTGTATCTATTATTTCCTTAAAGGGATAGTTCACCCAAAAATGAAAATTCTGTCATCATTTAGTCACGCTCAAGTTGTTCCAAACCCGTATAAATGTCTTTGTTCTGCTGAACACAAAGGAAGATATTTGGAAGAATGTTTGTAACCAAGCAGATCTCGGCAGCCATTGACTACCATAGTGGGGGGAAAAAAATACTATGGTAATCAATGGCTGCCGAGATCTGCTTGGTTACAAACATTCACAGGTTTGGAACAACTTGAGCGTGACTAAATCATGACAGAATTTTCATTTTTGGGTGAACCATCCCTTTAAGGTGCACACACCAGCTCTACAACTCTATCACGAGACATACTCATCATCTCAACAGAACAACTCACATTTGAATTGCATCTGTCTCTTTGAATGGAAATTCATTGGAAAAGCACTACAACCAAATCACAAACACGCAAGTTTTAGTAAAAGGTGGCACAGATTTTATTTTTTATTTTTTTTATATTTGCAGGACATTCTACAAAAACACCAGAGGGGACAGAGAGAAAGAAAGAGATACGGGAAAATGGAAGAGACACACATTTTTTTTTTTTACAGAGAAGCTTTTATTCCCCTCCCTCCCCCAAACTGTGGAGAGAAAGGAGTCTAGAAAGATCCATCTAAAATGGTAAAAATGCTTACAAACAGACGTACAAAAGCGCCAGCAAGATTTAACGGATCCCAATGTCAATGGAGTACAAACGGTCAATCCATCTCTTGAAGTTTTTCGAATCTGAAAATCGGGTTGAGAAAAAAAAGAAAAGAAAAAAAATCTTCAGGAATGAATCCTTTTTCCACCCTGAATACTTCCATTTTTCAAATCAAAATAGATGTCCATCCTTTAAATAAAACTGCACTGATATTAAAACTTTAAAGAACTGAACTGAATATTTACACTTCCCCCAAAAAGTCTCATCATCAAGAAGACAAGGTAATGGGACAATAAATTCATTGGCAAAAAAAACTAAACAAAACAAAAAACACATACGATTACATTCTGCATGTTGCACAGACTAAGCATGCAGCTCTGGTAAGGCCAACAGCGGACATCACAGATGAGCTCCCTCTACTTACGAACCGGTACAATCAACAATGGAAAAAATCGCGTGCAGAAAGAATATGTTAAAGAAATAAGAGGATCCACTTGCTTTTGAGAAAACTTTTCTCTCAAATACGTTTAAAAAATATTGTTAGGATAACTGGCAGGGAGCACATCTACCCAAGAAGCAGCGGAATGTAGGTTTCTGAAAACAAGTTGAAGTGAATGGGTATGGCAGTTTGGCTTCGATCTCCACCCTCTAGAAGAACCGACCAGAGTACTGCTTCACGCTGAAAGAGGAAATGACACGGGTGAAAACAGAGACAAAACCTCTTAGTGCTGGGACAGTTCAGCCAGCGGCCAAGTGATTTATAATCTGCTGTTACAATAAACAATACAAAACAAACTGTATGAATAGCAGTATAATAAAGTAAATACAGTATTCACAAAGCATGGATACATCATCTGGTTTATAATACAATGTGCAAGAAAGATAATTAAACATGTTGATTTACTTAGAGCATTTTAAGGTTGTTTCATGACTCTGTTAGCATCTTTAAGGTTTACTCATACTAGCATGCAACAGGTATTAAAGTCAACATGAAACATTTTCATACTTTTCTTATTTCAAAGTGAAACAGGATATTCAAGTGCACATTACTGGTGTCCTTTAAGTCAGTCCCATCTCTATAATGCCCATCAGAAATTTGGATTATTTAGCTAGTATTAAAGCTGGAAACACTACATGACTTCAAATCTGAACAGAATTTAAAAGGGGAGTCTAATGCTATTTCATGCATTCTGACTTATTTACGCTGTTAGTGTTTCATGCTAAACATGGCCAAAAGTTGGACATAGGACTGAGTATTTCTGTGCCAAATATACTCCTTCAGAATTGAAATAAGTTTCGGAAAGTTTTTTTCGAGTATGGCCCTGTATGGCGTCATAAAGGGCGGAATTCCTTGTATGGGCCGTTCTCCCGGATGAACGCGTGTGCACATCAACCAGAGCGAGAGCGACATGTTGAATCGGCGTCGGCGCTTGTCGTCAGTCGGGCCATCTGATCGTTCTGATTGGCTGTTCAGCTAGCGAACCAGTGCATGAGAAAAAAAAAATGGAAGTGACGAAGCAAGTAAACGACGGAGTCGAGGGAACGCACAGAACGCCTGTCTCATTTGTTTACATTTCTCATTCCGATACACATGAATATTTTAAAAATATATGGCTGTGTGGACCGAGGCAAGTGAAGACGAATTGATCAGCATGATCCAGGAAAGGCCGGCTTTCCTGGATCAGCCGGCTTGGTGTGTTCCTAGCTTTAAAGGGATAGTTCAACCAAAAATTTAATTTTATGTTTATCTGCTTACCCCCAGGGCATCCAAGATGTAGGTGACTTAAAAATCTTCATTTGTGTTCAACTGAAGAAACTAAGTCCAACCGTTGCAGTCTGTCAGTCGTATAATGCATGTGAATGGTAACACATGAGAGTATGAGAACCATATTTGAGAGTAAAAACAACATGCACATATAAATCCATATTAAACCCTGCGTCTTATGACGACACATTGATGTCTTAAGACACGAAACGATCGGTTTGTGCGAGAAACCGAAACAGAATTGATATAATTATTTTTACCTCTAATACACCACTACGTCCAACAGCCTTCAGCGCGCGATCACTTCCGGCGCTTGCGTAAACTACACCAGATCGTGTATATTGACCTCACTTACCGGAAGTGATCGCGCGCTGTGTGCTTGGACAGTGGTGTATTAGAGGTAAAAAAAAATTATATAAATACTGTTCGGCCTCTCGCACAAACCGATCGTTTCGTGTCTTAAGACATCAATGTGTCGTCACGAGCCGCAGGGTTTAATATGGATTTGTCTGTTTTTTTTTTTACTCTCATAGTTCTCATGTGTTACCATTCACATGCATTATACGACTGACAGACTGCAACGGTGGGAGTTAAAAATCTTCATTTGTGTTCTACTGAAGAAACAAAGTCACCTATATCTTGGATGCCCTGGGGGTAAGCAGATAAACATAAAATGTTCATTTTTGGGTGAACTATCCCTTTAAAGGACACACCAAGCTGACAGTCGGCTGCTGGGCAATTTCAGGCTGTTTTTGAGCGTCAGTCAGCTTAGTTTTCTCGGTGTGATATTCAAAATGCTAAGCAAGCACTGCTTTGTTTAGGGTTCGTTTATCTGCAGTCCCAGTTTCAGTATCCCTTTTTGAATAACGAAAATAGACTATTAATACCTGCTGATATAGACAGATATTTGCTTACAGGTAGTGTTCATTTCATCAGCTATTTTTTTTATTTAGTCTCAGTCCTGTGTCAAATGTGCTTTTTAGTTATCATAATATTTAGTCAACCTTGTCCTGTTTTTGTTTAGTCAAGGTTTAGTCGACTAAATGCCTTGCATATAGTCACATTTTCGTCATGCTGCATTGATAATGCGGATTTTTTTGCTCAATTATAAAAATCACAACGATTGTTGTCATTTGAGAAATGTATTTTTACATTTTCATCAGAATTGTTGCACTTTCACCTACAAGCACAAATTAAGATAATAATGTTGACCCATACGCATGGTTTATTTTACCTCATCTAGTTTAATGATTTATTATAGGCTATTTATCATATAGGCCTACTAGTAAAAAAACTTCTCTAAAAATTTAAAACGGTGAAATTCCACATTACTTTAATGATTTTCTATTAAAACAACAGCAAAAAAGACTTTGTATTGTTACACAGAGGTTGTGTAAGTGCAGTTATTCAGCAAACACAATCGCAAAAAGTCGAGAGATTCATGCTTGGATTTATCACAGTTCATCACTGATAAGGTTTGATGGCAGATTTAGTCGCACAAACAGCATAATCGGCTCGTGAGTCCTGACAGAACACAGACCGACTAAATGACAATTTAATTTAAGCAGAAAAATTCTCAAATGGAGATTGCTGAAGTGCAGCTTACTTGTTTATTGGGGTTTTCAGATTATCCGCACGCGCGAGAGCTCGCATGCACATGGTTGCCAGATTGCAAGGTTTACGTAAAACACCGGATAGAGTACGTGTTCTTAAAAAAGCTCTGATTGGGGGATTTAAATGATTGAAATCTGGCAACCGCCACCACAAATGCTCCTCTTCAATATGCAGGGTATTGAAGTCGCTTTTGAATGCAAACTCGCTTTTCACTTTCTCTTTTGAATTTGCGATGACGCATAATCTGTGTATAGGCCTATAATTTACAGGCATCAGGGAGCCAGTGTCAATATATGCAGGGCATTGAAATCTCTTTTGAATGCGATTCATTTGTCAATGATGCTCAGGATCTGTTGTGCACCAAAACCTACGCCATTGTCTTGTCAGTCATCTCTCCTTACTCTCTTCACGTGACAAGTGAAATGTGACTCCTGCTCGTGCTTTATGGAGCAGAGTAGACACTTTCAGTTTATAATTGTTGTTTAATTGTATAACTGCTGTGATATCAAAATTGGTATTGAGAATTGTGAAAAGTCAATGGTATCTAAAATTTTGGTTTTGTAACAACTTTATTTCCAGCAAAAATAACTATATTGTGATGTACATCATTATCATGAGATAAAATTACTTAAGATTTTGGTTATACCGTCCAACCCTAATATCATTCTCAGTAAGACCACATTCATTAAGAAGAGTAAAACAGGGTCAATTTTGATTTCATGCTGACTTTAAATTTAACAAAATGACTTCTTAACTGAATACCCATGCAATAAGAGTGAATAATAAGAGCGTTTCATTTGCATGAGAACATCATTGCAGGTTACAGGCATTTTGCATTAGAAAGCAGTTACGCTAGCATGTAACTTTTAGAAAAGCTAGAAAGTAGAAAGGCTGGTTTACGTTCTGTTTGTCCATGCTGAATCAACAAACAGCAGAGAGACTTCAAATCAGCTTGATTTCAGACAGAGTATAAACCAGCAAAGACATGGTCAGATGAGAGTACAGATGTTAGTCAGAGTAGGTTAAACTGGCAGGCCTCTTCAGTTAGGGTGGGTGAAATGTGTTTGAGGGTAGGGGCAGATGATGCTGGGCCTGTGCTGTAGGGCAGACTGTGATTTGTTGTCACTTCATCTAACTAACAACAACAAAATCACAAGTCTTCCACACAGAAGCAAGCCAGCGTTTACTCCACTCTCCTGGGTCCCACTCATTTGCCCCTCTGTAAATTATGTTTGGATTCTATCCCAAATGGAACTAATAAAAACAAACCCTTTTGTACACATTTCACAAAAGGAAAAAAATATGAAAGGTCAGGCAAAGAGAAGTGCATGAAACAGCATTCAAATGTATATGAAGCATGAAGCAAGTGTGTAAAACTACTGAAAATACATTTTAATTCCACATACAAACGCTAATTTGGATTGGCATTTTTAGCACCTCTATAGGGGCTTTCACACCGGGTAGTGTGGACTCAGCTATGGGATCTAGCCATCAGGGCAGTCCCCAGAGAACTAATTTCCTGGATGCATTTGCACCGCCAATAGGAACTCTAAAATGACATAAGCCGCTACAACGTCGTGCCACTTTGGTTGTTGTGCGGGACTTGTATTTTGATGGTGCGGCAGACTTTGACGCACACAGTTCTCAGCATTCTCCATCTTCATTAGTTTACCATCTGTTCAACAGTCCTATCTAATGCGTTATTAGATAGAACCGTTAAACAAAGTAAACAGTATTATAGTATTATAGCGTTTGCCGTGAGGTTGATGCCCAATGTCGCTAACTGAGCAGAAATACATAATCATGTTTTGCTAGGTCCCTTCAAAAGTCACATTGGATTTCCTCAGAGTAAAGGTTGAGAAGAGCCTGGACTTCAGCGCCGGTCCATCTATCGCTGTTTTCCATGTTCGTGGCGTTAGTTTGTGGAATAAGTATACATAAACCGTGCGTTTACACAGTTTTTTAAAAATGGCGGGTGCCAGTGTTTCGTATGGCATGAGTTCGGCCAATCAACATACATTTACGTCATTGGTAGTTCCTATTGTGCTGGGTTAGACCCTGCTCTGATGTAGAAGCTAATTTAGTCCCCCCAAAATGCGTTCCTTTAACTAAAATCATTCCCAGTTCGTGCAGTGTGAACACGCCAAAAAGATACTTCCACCAATAGATATAGGAACTATGTAAAACGTTCCTCCGGTGCGAAAGCCCCTCATTTCAACAAAATACAAGACTTAGTATACTTAGGAAACAAGGATTTGTTTGGCTGTTAAGTGTAACTGTGTTTAATCCAGGTATGACAAGATAAAGCAGATTAAAAATTTTTTTGGTCCTAACTAGCCTTGGGGATTGAGATCCGGCAGATCTATAGGGATCCAAAATCCCATTGTGATTGGCTGTAATTCAGCACAGCATTTTTGTGGTTTCATTGAGCACAGAAAAGTTGCTGGAAACTTGTCGCACCTGGTCAGGACACATGATGGTTAGGTGTCAGGATGGGGTTGTGGTAAAGTGCTGGAATAGGTGATAGACTTGCCTGTTCTGTAATAGATACTGGGCATTCTGAATCTGGTCCTGTGTGCCTGTGATGGTAATAATCCGGTCCTCTGAGCCCTCCAGAGGCTCATCAATTTTGATAGATGCTCCCGACTCATGACGGATCTGCTTGATCCTCTGTCCGCCTTTTCCAATAATGGAGCCGGCCAGCTAGAACAAGAGTTGGGCAAAGCTTCAGTTAGTACGATTCAGGGTTATTATGGTATGCTGAAACAATTTTTGTTAAATGAAATTAAATATCTGCCATTCCACTAAAGCTAAAAACTAATTGAAACAACAAAAATAAATAATTATTTTTGAAAGGCAGTATTCTGAGTGTGAATTAGGGCTGGGTATAGACCTTTATCACCATCCGCATGTCATCACATCTGGCTCCGATTAGTAGCGAAATCAAATTTCTGCCTACATTGTTAATGGAAGATCACCAATTTTGCCAATAAAATTAAACTTAGTTGAACTTGATAAATGTATTATGTAGCCTTATGTGATACCCTAGCATGTATGTGTCTTTTCATTTTAATGTGCAACATTATCTGAGCAATTGTCAGGGCTGCCAGAGTTGCCACAGTCATGAGATGAATAAGGATCTGCATGCTGCTAAAGTTAATACCAGAGGAACAGTTGTATAATATTCCTTTATTTGAACAACTTTTCAATTGTTCACAGTTGACCTAATACTTGATTGTATCGGAAAGTAAAGATGTGCGAGTACGGTGTCGTAGCTGGACTCGATGTGCTCGAATTTTAGGATGCTCTGTGTCGTCCGTCAGACCGCCTTTAATATTCTCCATAACTCAAATATTGTAGTACAGCTCTGTAGTTTAGTAAATGTTAAACTTAATTTAAAAGTCAGTGGTCCGTTATGTTTTGTTTATTGCATAACTATACATTTCGTGGATTTCTTAACTATAGCAACCACTTCTCCATTGCCATGTTTTGCCAGAAACTATCGTGAAATGCTTAGTATAAACACTTAGGTAAGGCAAAGAAATCCCTTGCCTCAGGGATTTTTTCCCCTCAGGGATACCTTTAAGTCAAACCACTTAAGAGGTTTCATGCAACCTGACCCAGGTCATTTCCCAATACCACCCGCTCGTCTTTCTCCCCACTATGTCCACTCACTTATTATGTGCACCACCAAATAAAACGCAAAAACAAAATTGTATTTAAACAATTACAATTTTTACAAATATGCACGTTGTTTTTATTTTACACTCACATCTTTAGGGATGGTCACTTGTGTTGTAATAACCGGCCCACCGATGTCACTGTAAGAACCTCGACCACCTGATGACACAAACATCTTACTGTAATTTAGACATTTTTATATTTAGGCCTCTCATTTACACCCTTATACAAGCATAAATAAAATATATAATTCATACCAGATTGGAAGGGCTCCCAAGAAGAATTATTGTCTTCAGATGAAAAAAGAAAAGAAAAGAAGATGGAAAAGGTGATCCAGATATCAGAGCTACGACAGTGAAGGATAAAGAGAGAGAAAAGCAGGAAACACTATGCTATCAAAAGGAGTGCATTGGTCTGTTTGACTGGAGGTAACCTTGAGCTAGTGTGTGTGTGTGTGTGAGAGAGAGAGAAGCTGAAAAACACTCACCATATCCACCTCCACTCTGTGTACAACGATGGGGGGGGAAAAAACATGGAGTCAATTCAGAGAGCACAAGCATAAACTCAAAGCACATTCTACATGGATAACTGATTCTTCACGCTCCCAATCTGACACATTTATTTAAAATTAAAGCAATAAACCACTCGAGGCAATGCAATACAGTGATTTTACCATGCTCAAAGGGGTTTTAGGCCATTGCTTCACCACATACGTAAAATACTTGTAAAACCTGGGTTCACGGGCATATTGCTTTAAAAAAAAAAAACAGTATGATGTAAGATACTAATGATCAATAAATAATTAAACTGATTTTCATTGCACTGTGACATTTTCATGACAATTAAGCACATTTGCCCTAATTTTCATTACTGTAATCTAATTTACAAATTTTTACAATATTTAATGTGAGCATTACGATTTCTATTAAATACAATTACTGTATTACAGTAGTGAGCACACTGAACAATGAAAATGGAAGAAAAAAAACTGGATTACTAGGAAACTGGATTAGTTTCATGAATTTGACAGAATGCCAAAAAACCATAATAGTCTTTTTTTATTGCAAAATATAATTAATATATTGTTGTTGTAAAAATAAATAACTGTTCTACAGAATTTATTACATTGTTAATATTATACACGAATAATAGATCATTGATAAACTGATATTATAAAAACAACACCTGGATGCGTTTTTTGCTAATGGTCCAGCTGAGCATATTGGCTAAATTACAGCAGCTCATCCAATTAGACTAAACTATCAATTTGTACAGCAGAATTCAACATGCATGTGCTGGTCCTCTATATGGACAACGACAGGCTTGCCATCTTCCAGAACGCTCAACTCACTCAGAACAGCGTTGCCCAAAGTTCATTGGCGAGTGTGATGGCTTTCACCTACGTATTTAACTGCTCCTTGGTAACCAAGGCAACAAGTGATTCAAAAATCTGTTGCCAAGCAACAGCAGGCCAAACCAGTGCACTAGGCATAAGAGCTTCATATATGCATCTATTACACTGTCACTTCAGAGAGAAAGAATAAGCCATTTCCTGAAAGTGCCCATTAATGAAAGGAAAAAGACTTTCCTTTACAATGATAGATGACAATCAAGTGATGATTCTCAGTATATGTTACAAAAATACAAATTCACATGCAGATGTTCATTTATCCTCACCATGCTCTCGTAGCGGTCTCCAGGTCGCCCCCTTCGGTCACTGCTTTCAGGAAGAGAGGCATGCTTAATTTGATATGCTTGCAGTGGGAATGCATCTTAAAGCTCTGAAATAACCCAACACCCTGAGAGGCCATATATCTTTAGAGAGAAAAATCGAATTGCGATTTTTCTGGTTAAAATTGTGATTAAAAAAAAAAGAAAAAAGAAAAATAGACCACCAGGTTTGTTGTGCCTGCTTGTAGGGCTACACAATTTGACAAGTTTTGTGCTTATATATTAGTATGACTAATAATGATTATTATGATTATAATTATTATTACTACTAAATAAAAATATTAAATAAAATAAGAGTTATTACTATATTATCAACACTATTTCATTATTAAAAATTAAAAATAAAGTTTTTAAGAATAATTATAATACAATAATATTTTACAGGCTGTCAGGGACACAGGTGGCCTATAACTATAAATCATTATACAGGAACACTTCAGTACACTACACATGATAATACATGTTTTTCTTCCGACGTTTACTTAAAACTTATTTAGAGAAAATATATTTTTGCCCAATATAGGGTGGTGTGAGCATTATTGAGCGCTATAAACACATAATGTCTGTCATTCATATTGGAAGCAAGAGGGCGCCCTCACACAGACAGTCCATATATGCCTCACAGAAGAAACAAAACTTATGACTTTCCAGAAAATCTCTAATATGGACAAAGGCATCCAGCTATCGCTGCAGCTGAATGAAAAGAAGATAAAAATGCTTTGACTTATTAAACATGAAGACAAAAAACACAAGACTACAACAATTTATGGTTTATCTGTTTTTCAAGCCATCTTGTGTATTTTCTTAAGAATAAAGTATATTTATAATGCAATGTAAAGCATTAATTATAGTATAGAATACTACAAAATAATATACTGTCTGCCTCATTCTGTGATAACTCCCATTTAGGATCTGAAGTGGCTTCTTATTTCAAACACTCGACTGACGTTATGAAGTGAGTTTGAACTTGAGTAAAAACATGTAATGTTTGGCACGTTTTGCTTTTCAAATCCACATCATAAGCGACTCAAACGCACAACGTTGAGCATCATTTACAGAACCGATCGAGCCGCTCTGATTACACTGCTGCTCCACACTATGAAACACGCTGGGCATATATTTATTTATTTAACTTAAAGAAACCTTTGTGATTTCATAAAACACACTAAGCCAAATCGTAATTTCAGATTTATTTCAATGAATCGTGCAGCCCTACATAAAATACATTTTAAAATGCTTTCCTTCTCTCTTGGTGTAAATGGGCTGTAGGGCAGTTAAATCTGCTGCTTATGTGGTTACTTACTTTGGTCTGTCGTCCATATTGCTGTGATAACTCTGGTGGGAAAATCGATCACCTCTGGAAACAAAAATTATTATCAGTTATCAGTTATTCTGGTATGATTCATGATATACAACATAGGAAAGACTGTCCAGAGAACTCACAGAAACAGCACTGATTCCCTCATTTATATCATTCAACAATATCAATGGTAATCAACTAAAACACAAACAGCTGTGAAAAAGTTAATAAAAAGGCACCTGATTGCAACACATAAATAAACAAACACACCAGGGCTTCCGGCACTTGAACATGCACAAAAACAACAACAACAGTAGAGGTGTGACGAGACACTTAGCTCACGAGATGAGATTTTTGCACAGTATTTCTAAGAAATCCTCAATGACAAAATTCAGGACTGGAAAAATAGTCTGCAGGTGCATTTTGAAATGCTTTAATCATCTTGTAATGAATGTCATTTCAGTTCTACTTTCTGAGTGTGAATTATCATAACTTCCATAACTTTTGATTGGGGCTGTGTGTGACCTCCTAATTCAACTCCTTTCCACAAATTGAACATATACAAAAATAACAAAATAACAAAAATAAATAAGTTTTTTCTTAGTCTTATTAAGTGCAAACAATAAGTGCAACCATAATCAAAGTACTCTCTCAATATTCAAAGTGCAAACAGAGACAAGAGCTAAGAGGAGGTTACAACTAAAAAACACAGTATAGATTTGATATTGGGAGACAGGCTATTGTAAAAACTGAAATGTCTGTATAACTTGCACATTAGGTCGTTTTCATAAACACCTGCCTCCATACAAAAAATTCTAAGTAGCCTAAGTACATTTCAATAAGTATATTCTATGCTAATTTCACCCTCAAACTCTGTCATGGCGACATCGTGAGACAGCTTTTCGCTCGACGAGAAATCTCGTCACATTTTAATCTCGCGAGATCTAGTGGCACGAGATCTCGTCACACCCCCAAACAGTAATAATAAAAACAAGATATTACAGATTACAGTTCTTATTATTATCATTATAATGATGCCTTTGTTGCAAAACGCTGCAATGCACAATGAGCAACATTCTCTACATACCCTCCTCTAGGTGGTGGTGGTGGGGGCAGAGGCAGATTTCGGGCCCTACTGCCCCCACGTCCTCCTCTCCCTGGTGGGGGTGGAGGTGGTCCACGGCGTGGGCTCATATCATCATAATCTCGTCTGGAAGGAGGCATGGGACGACCACCACGGCCAGGAGGCATGCGATCGAATCCTCCACGGCCTCGCATCGGGAACCCACCCATAGGCCGTCGCCCTCTCTCTTCATACATCATGGTAAAGCCACCATAGTCATAAGTCTCATCATAAAAGTTTGGGTCATAGGGCTGGGCTCGACCTTTAATAGGGGCCTACAAATAAAACAGGACAAATATAAGATTTATTTCCGAAGCAAAATGTTTACATTATCTAAAGAAACTGTGGATGTTGCTACAATGTCAAATGAGAAGAAAGCTGTATAATAAAGACTGTATAAGATGTCTCTGTCATCATCTCACCTCTGAAATTAGCTCCAGAATGACCTTGATGCACTCAACCACACGCTCAGGTTTACCCCCGACTAACACTACGCGGTCAGTGGAGTGGGGGCAGCATTCCTGGAAGAGCTTGATTGTAGTCTGAGTATTCTTAAAAATGAATACAATTTCCCATCATCAGAGAAATACTTTTTTTTGTTTTGTTTAGCTGGTATAAAAATGCTAAGCTTCCTGGTTCCGAAATCTATTATTTTACAACATGGTATTTTTAGCACTGTGCTTACCTCCCTCAGTTCCTTGATCTTGGCACCTTTGACTCCGATAATGCCTCCGGCCAAACTCTGATGAATCAGCAGACGCAGCTCACAATCAAAGTCAGTCCCGCTGTAGTGCTGATACTGCCAAATACAGAAAAAAAAGAATGTTTAAGGACACGTGCAAACCAACATACATTTTGTCACATCCACAGCTTATTTTATATATATATATATATATATATATATATATATATATATATATATATATATATATATATATATATATATATATATATATATATATATATATATATATATATATATATATATATATATATATATATATATATATATATATAAGGGTTCCAGACTGATTTTTTGCCTTGGTTGCACTGGTGCGCCTAACTTTTTTTTATGTAGGTGCACCCAAATTTTTCCCTGGCCACAATTTCAAGATCACCTTTTTATTACGCGCCATATACATTCATATATATTATGTGAATGACAACATAATATATGCATTTACACAGGGATTAAAATCACGGGGAACAATGCTTTGAACATTACTATTTTAAATCTACAGTTTTAACAAAGTGTTATAAATTTAAAAAAAATAATTAAATAATTATCTCATAAATAAACTCATAATAAATAAAAATACGGAATTTTGAATTTCCTCTGCCTGCTATATAACGTTATATCACGCTTTGACGATTGTCATAATTATGTGGTAACGTTACTGATAGGCTATTGTAGGCTACGGTGGCCTATAGTTGTTTATATTTCTTAATAAAATTGTGCCAGCTGGAAAAAAATTATATATAATGAAGTTATGAATTATTACGGGTAGATCACAGCAGGATTAACAGTGGTCGAAAGTTTTTTCAAAGAGCCAGAAGTCACTTTGCAGCAGGCGCAACAAATTAACAATGATAGGATACTAACGCTAGCGTTTCAGGTAGGAAAGTAGATATATCAGCAAATATCGTTCTCAAAGAGATTATTTTTGGAATATAATATAACAATGCACAATCACTGTGACACCGACTGGGTTAAGCATTTACTGTATCTGAGGGAAATGTTGCAGCGCGATCTGCCAGTCTCTTCAAAAGAAGATTACAAACGGCGAATGCCAACTGATTACACACGAGGACTCTGTCATTTTGGTGGTTTGCTTGATGATGCGAGCACAGGACTCTTTTACTTTAATGATAGACATTATTTTAATTTGACTAAAACATATGGAGCTAATCCTGTTTTGGCTCTCGCTTCTTGATTTTCGCGCCGCATGAGCTGACACTGACTGGTGGTTGTCATGTTCACGTTCAGCGGATGCGAGGACGTTAGGTGCACAGGTGCGACCTAGGAAAAATTTTAGGTCACACACTGAATTTTGGTCACACTCTAGAGCTATATATTATATATATAATATATAAGAAAAAATCCTTGATTGCAATATACCTGTTGTGTCGAGTAACCGGGAAAATACTGCAATTGATGCATTCCACAGACGAGAATCTAATAACTGCATTATTAGACCATTTTCTGAGGCTATATGATAGTTTAAAACCATTTAAGAATCATAATATAGCATAGTGCTATTGCAAAATCCCAAAGGCTTTTCGCTTTTCGAATTTCAGGTTGAAGCGTGACGCTTTAATAACATGCGTTACGTGTTTCTTCAGTCTCAGATCAGCTCTGTTCAGAGTAAATGCTGCTCCACACAAACTCAGTCTCTTCATGTGCAGATTTCAATAATGTGCATTTGGGAACACAGAGTCTGACACGTTTTTTATTTTACAGTGTTGCACTGTAATCATTTACATACGTGAAGCACATCTCAGCAGATCGACTAACAAACTCCATCTCTTTGCATATGCTGACGATTTGGTGTTTATCACAATTTCAAAACAAACGTTTAAACCATCGCTCTAAGTTTGCATGTTTTGATGTCCACATTCTTGATCAAGAAATTGCAGTGGTTGTAGCATTTCTAATGTAAAGAAGTGGCCAAATACTAAAGATTAAGTGGACATTGCTTGGCCAGTATTAAACAAGGATTTGATGCTGTAAAGTGTAACAGTGTAAAGTGGCATTTGTTATAATATGTAAATGTACAGAAGATGATTGTTTATATTATGTAGCCTATTATATTGTCAACCCTCTACGCACAGCTAGGCAACAGAATTGCCATTGGCTAGTACATTTTTTTTTTTACTCACCAGACTGACATTCTATTTTATTTATATTAGTGCTGTCAAATCGATTAATTGCATCCCAAAAAAAAAAGTTTGTTTACATAATATATGTGTGTGTACTATGTATAATTATGTGTATATAAATACGCACACACGCATGTATATATTTAAGATTTTTTTTATATTTATAAATAAAATATTTATATATAATATAAATTATATAAATATATATACACAGTAACATTTCTTAAATATATACATGTGTGTATATTCAAATATACATCTATATCGAGATCTATATTATATATCGAGATTAATTGTTTGACAGCCCTAATACATACATACATGTGTTAATGCATATTTGATATCTTAACTGGTGCTGGTCATATAATTAGAATATCATCAAAAATTTTATATTATATTCATTCATTACACACAGACTGATATATTTCAAATGTTTATTTCTTTTAACTTTGATGAACTGACAACTAAGGAAAGTCCCAAATTCAGCATCTCAGAAAATTAGAATATTACTTAAGACCAATACAAAGAAAGGATTTTTAGAAATCTTGGCCAACTGAAAAGTATGAACATGAAAAGTATGAGCATGTACAGCACTCAATACTTAGTTGGGGCTCCTTTTGCCTGAATTACTGCAGCAATGCGGCGTGGCATGGAGTCGATCAGTCTGTGGCACTGCTCAGGTGTTATGAGAGCCCAGGGTTTCTGATAGTGGCCTTCAGCTCTTCTGCATTGTTGGGTCTGGCATATCGCATCTTCCTCTTCACAATACCCCATAGATTTTCTATGGGGTTAAGGTCAGGCGAGTTTGCTGGCCAATTAAGAACAGGGATACCATGGTCCTTAAACCAGGTACTGGTTGCTTTGGCACTGTGTGCAGGTGCCAAATCCTGTTGGAAAATGAAATCTGCATCTCCATAAAGTTGGTCAGCAGCAGGAAGCATGAAGTGCTCTAAAACTTCCTGGTATACGGCTGCGTTGACCTTGGACCTCAGAAAACACAGTGGACCAACGCCAGCAGATGACATGGCACCCCAAACCATCACTGACTGTGGAAACTTTACACTGGACCTCAAGCAACGTGGATTGTGTGCCTCTCATCTCTTCCTCCAGACTCTGGGACCCTGATTTCCAAAGGAAATGCAAAATTTACTTTCATCAGAGAACATAACTTTGGACCACTCAGCAGCAGTCCAGTCCTTTTTGTCTTTAGCCCAGGCGAGACGCTTCTGACGCTGTCTGTTGTTCAAGAGTGGCTTGACACAAGGAATGCGACAGCTGAAACCCATGTCTTGCATACGTCTGTGCGTAGTGGTTCTTGAAGCACTGACTCCAGCTGCAGTCCACTCTTTGTGAATCTCCCCCACATTTTTGAATGGGTTTTGTTTCACAATCCTCTCCAGGGTGCGGTTATCCCTATTGCTTGTACACTTTTTTCTACCACATCTTTTCCTTCCCTTAGCCTCTCTATTAATGTGCTTGGACACAGAGCTCTGTGAACAGCCAGCCTCTTTTGCAATGACCTTTTGTGTCTTGCCCTCCTTGTGCAAGGTGTCAAAGGTCGTCTTTTGGACAACTGTCAAGTCAGCAGTCTTCCCCATGATTGTGTAGCCTACAGAACTAGACTAAGAGACCATTTAAAGGCCTTTGCAGGTGTTTTGAGTTAATTAGCTGATTAGAGTGTGGCACCAGGTGTCTTCAATATTGAACCCTTTCACAATATTCTAATTTTCTGAGATACTGAATTTGGGATTTTCCTTAGTTGTCAGTTATAATCATCAAAATTAAAAGAAATAAACATTTGAAATACACTTACCTAAAGGATTATTAGGAACACCATACTAATACTGTGTTTGACCCCCTTTCGCCTTCAGAACTGCCTTAATTCTACGTGGCATTGATTCAACAAGGTGCTGAAAGCATTCTTTAGAAATGTTGGCCCATATTGATAGGATAGCATCTTGCAGTTGATGGAGATTTGTGGGATGCACATCCAGGGCACGAAGCTCCCGTTCCACCACATCCCAAAGATGCTCTATTGGGTTGAGATCTGGTGACTGTGGGGGCCATTTTAGTACAGTGAACTCATTGCCATGTTCAAGAAACCAATTTGAAATGATTGGAGCTTTGTGACATGGTGCATTATCCTGCTGGAAGTAGCCATCAGAGGATGGGTACATGGTGGTCATAAAGGGATGGACATGGTCAGAAACAATGCTCAGGTAGGCCGTGGCATTTAAACGATGCCCAATTGGCACTAAGGGGCCTAAAGTGTGCCAAGAAAACATCCCCCACACCATTAAGGATTATTAGGAACACCTGTTCAATTTCTCATTAATGCAATTATCTAATCAACCAATCACATGGCAGTTGCTTCAGTGCATTTAGGGGTGTGGTCCTGGTCAAGACATCTCCTGAACTCCAAACTGAATGTCAGAATGGGAAAGAAAGGTGATTTAAGCAATTTTGAGCGTGGCATGGTTGTTGGTGCCAGACGGGCCGGTCTGAGTATTTCACAATCTGCTCAGTTACTGGGATTTTCACGCACAACCATTTCTAGAGTTTACAAAGAATGGTGTGAAAAGGGAAAAACATCCAGTATGCGGCAGTCCTGTGGGCGAAAATGCCTTGTTGATGCTAGAGGTCAGAGGAGAATGGGCCGAATGATTCAAGCTGATAGAAGAGCAACTTTGACTGAAATAACCACTCATTACAACCGAGGTATGCAGCAAAGCATTTGTGAAGCCACAACACGCACAACCTTGAGGCGGATGGGCTACAACAGCAGAAGACCCCACCGGGTACCACTCATCTCCACTACAAATAGGAAAAAGAGGCTACAATTTGCACGAGCTCACCAAAATTGGACAGTTGAAGACTGGAAAAATGTTGCCTGGTCTGATGAGTCTCGATTTCTGTTGAGACATTCAGATGGTAGAGTCAGAATTTGGCGTAAACAGAATGAGAACATGGATCCATCATGCCTTGTTACCACTGTGCAGACTGGTGGTGGTGGTGTAATGGTGTGGGGGATGTTTTCTTGGCACACTTTAGGCCCCTTAGTGCCAATTGGGCATCGTTTAAATGCCACGGCCTACCTGAGCATTGTTTCTGACCATGTCCATCCCTTTATGACCACCATGTACCCATCTTCTGATGGCTACTTCCAGCAGGATAATGCACCATGTCACAAAGCTCGAATCATTTCAAATTGGTTTCTTGAACATGACAATGAGTTCACTGTACTAAAATGGCCCCCACAGTCACCAGATCTCAACCCATTAGAGCATCTTTGGGATGTGGTGGAACGGGAGCTTCATGCCCTGGATGTGCATCCCACAAATCTCCATCAATTGCAAGATGCTATCCTATCAATATGGGCCAACATTTCTAAAGAATGCTTTCAGCACCTTGTTGAATCAATGCCACGTAGAATTAAGGCAGTTCTGAAGGCGAAAGGGGGTCAAACAGTATTAGTATGGTGTTCCTAATAATCCTTTAGGTGAGTGTACATACATACACGCGTCATATCATAATCATATACATTTGGAGCAATGCATCCACTTTCAGAGTAGACTTGCACATAGATAACCTCAAAGCTAACAGATATTGACTAAATCCTGCAAAACTCTTAATTTGGATTTCATATGGTCTTTAAGACCTTCGATACTAAGTTTGGTACTGAGCTTACCTCCTCCAGTGTAGGGATGATCTTCAGCAGAATCTCACCAATGGTCTCTATATCTGCACTCACACTCAGGATACTGTAGCAGCACATCAAGTGAAATGAAAGACAAAAGCAAAACAAATGGATACAAAACTTTAGATCCTGAGACCTGCTGCATACCACAAAGCAATGAAGTAGGGGGAAATAACACTTTCAATCAAAAGAAAGTAAATTAAAAAAGGCTGCTGAACACATGTTTTAAGTCTTCCAAAACTGGACTGAGATACGGGCAATTGACATGCACTGAGTTCTCGCACATTCAATTAATACAGGCCTTGAAGAGATGGGCGACAGTGGAAGGGCTGAGACTGAACAGGCACTGTATGGCTACACGAGCCGAGAGAGAATGAGAGAGAGCAAGACAGGCCTGCTTACCACTATCCACCACTAGATCATTTGGGAAAAGAAAGAAATGAAAAAAAAAAAAAAAGAAAAATCAAAAGTCTCTTGCAATCCACTCTATGGTGCCATCAGCACGTCACATTCTCTCAACGACGAGAGAAACCAAACCAAAAACTAACAGAAGCAGCAAAAGAACAAGGCAAAGGGGAAGGTAAGAATGAGAGATTTTTGCAGATTAAGAACCTGAACGTATGTGGGCTAAGAGAGAAAAAAAACAAGGGGAAGGAAATGCAGCACCAGAGAAAAATCAAAGACAACAGTGATGAGTGACAGAGAGGGCCGCGCCACGGCACTAGCTCAGAATCATGGACAGTGATGTTGTGAACAGTGAGGGGGGCTCAGGGGTTGGGGGCAACAAGGACAGAGCGAAAAAGAGATGGGCTTTTCAACAGTTCACCATCAGTATCATCAACAAGGAAAATAATCATCCAAACTAGGGCTGGGCAGTATAATGATGTATAGGATAACTGGTAAATATTTCGCTATATTATGGCAGCTATATTTGCAAGCATTAATGTGACAAACTGTTTAAAGTTACCGCAAGGACCAAGGAGAGTAATGCACCTAAATTAATTTTTTCACAAAACATCGAAACTGAAATTAAAGTTTTCATTTAGCTGAGAACTGAAACTTAAAATAAAGTTGCTGTAATAAAATTTTGGTAATTGAACTTAATAGCTATTTAGGGTGTCATTTTCTCAGGTGATAAATTAAACCAGCCATATTAAAGTTCATAGTGAAACCACTACTCTATAGAATATTTTTTTTTGCAGTGAAGGGTTTAAACATTATTAGCTTATCCACGTTTGTGCAAGAAATAGAGACTGACACAGTGAAAACGCATCATCTGAGAAGTGGTAATTAAACGTCACGGTTTTCGGCCCTCCAAAACCATTTTGGCCAAAACTGAATTTTGCTGTTTCAGCCGCATATTTTTGATTGCCAAAATTTCGGTGCATTACAATAAAATACAAAGTGGGACAAATGGTTAAGGAACGATGCAACTTCTCAAATTAATATTGAATTTAATTGATGCGTGGTCACAGGTGTGCCTATTTTACAAATATGAACGCAGATTATCAGTTTTACAATATTAGTTATATTGTTTTGAGTCTTTCGTTTTACAAACATTAAAGCTGTTTTTGCTATCAGACTTAATCATTTGTTAAGAATAATCTGATATTTTGGTTTGTATCCATTATGTTCCAAATAAAAAGAAAAATATAAAAAGGTACCTTTAGCTTGAAATGCATTTAATTCACTCAATTATCCAAAAAGCGGAATTACATCATGGTTATTTAAAACATTTTTTTTAGTTGAATGTGCACCAAAATAATGGTCATACCGCCCACCCCTAATCCACACATTCAGCAGAGACTAATATGAGTGCAGTCTCTTTCCATCTGAGCCAGGAGAAGTGATTGATTACATACAATTCTGTGCAACAAAGAAAGTTCGCAAATTATATTCAAAGACTTAATGGGGGTGTTGGGGGAGGAGAGAAGACATATATATATAAATATATACAAAAAAATTACAAATTAAGAAAAAAAAAAAAAAGTCAAATGGAACAATACACGTTTCTTAAAAGGGGGGAGGGGGACTATATGTGTGAAAATGTTAAAATGAAACAGAAGGCAGGTTATCAAAGACATGTGTTCTCTTTCTAATCAGGCAGTGAGGCAATAACTGGTGGGACATACCGCTCTGGGCCACTGCTGTCTGGGACTGATACACTGGCATTGTACTGCATTGGTCGTGGAGGTTGGCATTGGGCAAGGGCATTCAATCACATGATGTCAAGTAAGGTGCCCGTTTAAGGAGGGGCACGTTTATGGGCGGGGCCAACCGGGGTGTCAGGTGGGCGGGCGGGCGATCAGGGGCGGAGGTTGGGCCAACATCAAGGTGGGCAACGCAGGAGGGGCAAGTCGATCCAGTACATGGGCAACGGAGGAAGGTGGCCAAAAACAAAAAAAAGTAAAGGAGAGGGAAGAGGGGGAGAAGGAATACATTTTTAATTGAATACAAGGCTTTACTCATTAATCTACTGTCCAATTTTCTTTTCTTTTTTTGAAGAGACTTGGCAAAGAATGCACAAGAAACAGGGCTGGACAGATCTGAAGACACTTTTAAATGTAGAACCACTGGGCAACAGTGGTTCATACAGGACTATGGGTCAGCTCAAGAGTCAAGACATCTGTAATTGGGTTTTCGAAGTGGGGGAGAGTGAAAGAGAATGCCTTCAACAATATAAAGTTGAGAAGTACTTCCCCTTTAATACACAATGTCAAAGACTCACAAAATAGCCCCATTTCAGAGAGCTTGTCTGTCCAAATGAGCCAACCTATAGCTACAAAACGGAAGATCTGCCCTCAGGATCAAATGCATAAAAATCTTTGGAGGATTTTACTGGGATTGTAATGGACGGATTGGTGTCATGAGTTTTGATTTGTGAGATTTCAAATCCGACTGATTCGTGTTTTTGGCTGATAAAGCTGAAATGCTCATGAAAACAACTGTTGGTCAAAGGATGTTGTCAGAAGTCTTGTTAATACTTGACCATTAGAGAACATTGTTTAAAAGCTCATGATAAGCAAGCAGCATGGTCTTAATACTCACATCTGTGCGCAAGGCTTTAATGTTCTTGCCTCCCTTTCCAATCACAGCCCCTGCATTCTAAACACAAAATGACACTGTTAAAATCTTTATCATCATTTTTATTGAAGAAATAGAGGAAAAGTGCATGTTTACGGCTTTACTCACTTTGCTCTGGAGAAGCACCCTGAGCTCCACCATTTCATCTGCGTTGCGGGAGCGTTTGAATGCCTGTTCCTCATCCATGTCCTCAGCGGGGCGCTTGCCTGAGGGAACACAAATCTGACACTTGAGCCTCAACAACAATTAACATTCTCATTTATCAAACTTCTCGTTCTGATAAAGTGCCACCATGGAATTCAGAAAAATAACCAGACACTAGTGGATGAAGTTCTCACAAAATCTGAGAACCTATAGAAAGCAGTTTAACAAATAATGCCCTTTATTTAGGTTAAAAACCAAATGTATAAATATATAGTGGAGTCCAAAGAAAACCACCAGAGAAAATGCTTTTTACATTTTTATAGTTTAACAATCAATCATATAGGCTACACATGTTGTGCTGAAAGCTAAAGCTTTTGGGGAAAGAGCGCAAGTCAGGTTCTGGAAGTAAATGTCACATTCATTTTCTCCATAGAGGAATTGATTTTTAATGATAACTTATAAATCTTTAAAGACCTACTGTGAGCTCCGGAGTTGTTAATCGATGGTATATGCTTATGTTGAAGCCATCAATCCGCAAATTCAACTTGCAACTCGCACCAAAAAACATTTTAGTGCCCACCCACTCCCATTAACCACTGCAAATAATACAGAGCTTGTTTCCATTATGTGTGTGTGTGTGTATTATGTATTATGAGTATTATGTATACAAGTATTATGTATACAAATCTACTAAGGGGTAATATTGGAACAACAGTTTTAAAAAGTGATTTGTCACTATTATTTATAACAGGATCTGCATTTTATGGGTTTAAATAATTTAAAATTTAAAAAAAAATTAAAAGGTTTGTTATAAGAGACAATAAAAACAACCTTGTGCATCAAAAAAAACTAACTTGATTTTCAAGTCAATTAATTTATGACAGCTGAATTTGACAAGCCAAACATGTCCGTCTCTGTAATTTGTAATATGTAATTTATTTAAGCTAGCCATGAAATAAACTTCATTCCATAAAATAAGTAGTATAATGAACTACGCAAAAACTACGCATTTAGAATATCTTGTTTTATACTTCTTTCAGCACATTTTACAATTACCCAAACAGTTCACACCTCACATGTTATCACATCTGTCAAAAATTTGGCTGGCTGTCAGTTGCAATATTAGAACTAAAAACATCGACATAACACACTGACGGGTATCAATCACTTTACTGAATACTTGCCAGCTAAGAAATAAATAATTATTTTAGGGGTATAATGATACATTGTTATACTGAGATATCGCAATATAAAAATACGGCGATATGTATCGCTGATGTAAACAATATGATGCATAATATAAAGTTAGTTTTATCAAAGGCTCAGCTTACTGTATTTCTAAGGTATAATTCACCCAAAAATGTAAATTATGTCATCATGTACTCACCCTCATGTAATTTCAAACCTATAAGATTTTCAAACCTGTGAGATTTCTGTACCTCCATTTAAAGTCCATTCCTCTAAAACTTAAAAGATCCAAAAAAGGCATCGTAAAAATAATCAATCGAGTGGTCTAATCCAAATCCAAGTTTTCTGAAGAAACATGATGACTTTATATGATGAACAGATTTATAACGACACACATACTGTAGTAAACACTGATGTTCAAATGCTTGCGTGACGCGCAAAAACAACATGAGTGAGTAAATGCAGAATTAAAATTTTTGGATTACCTAACCATTCACAATTTGGGAATAGTTATTTTGACATGCTTTCTTGCGATTAGAACTGTGATAGATTGCATTGATCATCTGAAGCAAAGTAGTAAGATGAATTATCGATCCCAATAAGCATAATTTAGCCTTGTTTATAAAGTTTCAAGTTATTTGTATTTATAATTGTTATATTATATAAACTTAATCTTTATAACGATATGGACGTGACAGAGCACTGGAATGTTGTGACCTTTCTGCAAAATGCTTAGTATTAAAAGTTTAAAAAGGGGGTTCTTTGATCTCTCTTTTGAAAGCAGGAAATATGGTTGGTTAAAAAATATATTTTAGCATTGTTGCTTACCTCATGTCAATTTTCTTAAAATGTCTGTTACAACACATTAATACAGTATATTGCAGACCTAAATGGACAACTTTTATTCTTTTGGTAAAAACTTTATTTTTTCCATGGTAATGATGAACCTTTGCATGGAATTGCCCAGAAACGACTTTTTATATACATCGTGCAGTGTTTCCGCTTCAGTTTACCAGTGTTCATTCACTCTTTGGCATCAGCTCAAACGGCAATGCCCAACATTATGGATTATGATCGGGTTATTTGAGACAGTCATATTCCTTTTAGATGTTTCTTTAAAAAAAAAAAAAATGTATAAAAAAAAAAAAAAAAAAAAAAAAAAAAAAAAAAAATCGATGATTATTTTTCCAGCAGTGTTATTTTTTCTCATCATGGCTTTGAAAACACGCAGGCTGCCTGGAATCACTTGATAAAGTAGATGAAAATACAGTTAAGTGTGAGATGTGTAGCTCCAATCTGCCAAACATTTGTAGAATGTTGTGAATTCTTTGTGCTTTAGTTGCCCATGTTTGTCGCCATGACGAACATGCCTGGCACACGCCCCACCCCAGAGTACTGGTTTTTGAGACCTATCGGTACTCGAAATGGGAAAGAAAAAAAAAAACGGACAAAAATTCTCATCCCTATGCTTTAAAGGTAGGCAATTTTCAGGGAGGCTAGCAAACGTGAGCTAACATTGAAAGCATAAGATCCCAACCTCCCTGCAGAGAACTCTCCAAAGCCACACCTCCTTCAAAAGACATGAACAGCAGGGAGCAAATAAAAGCGTCATGAGAGATGGCTTTAAACTACCTCATGTCTCAAAGCACATAACATTACAATAATGAGCATAAACAACCTAAAGGGATAGATTCTGTCATCATTTACTCACACTCAAGTTTTTACAAACTGGTATGAATTTCTTTGTTCTGCACAAAACACAAATAAAATGAAAAATGAAAAGTCTGTCATCATTTACTGACCCTCAAGTGGTTTCAAACCTGTATGATTTTTTGTCCTGTTGAACACAAAAGAAGATACTTTGAAGAATATGAGGAACTTAACAGTTGATGGACCACATTGACTTCCGTAGCAGTCAATGGGTCCATCAACTGTTTGATTACTGACATTCTTCAAAATATCTTCTTTTGTGTTCAACAGGACAAAAAATCATACAGGTTTGAAACCACTTGAGGGTGAGTAAATGATGACAGACTTTTCATTTTTGGGTGAACTATTCCTTTAAAGAGCACTGACCTGTACCACCTGACTGCTGCAGATTCATTTCGTTGGTCCATTCAATTCACATTTATTTGTATAGCGCTTTTCACAATACATATCATTTCAAATTTTTTTTGTCCAAATTATGCATTTCAAAAATGTACGCAGTTAGCTAACAATGTATTAATTTAAGGTAAAACAATGAGCTCATTGAAGTGCGATGACTTTGATGACGAGCAATGTCTGCATGAGTAGGGTGTGCAGAGGTATGAAATTCGGTCTGAATGCAATGATTGGAGGAACATTTTATGGTATACGATATATATACATAATATATAGGCATACAAATACATTTAGACCAATTCACTTAGTGATTGCTATCAGGATGTGAAGAGAATTTCAAAATAACAAATCGCCTACCCTGGCTTTAACGAAGACTTTTTTTTTCTTCTCTATTCTTTTTTTTTTTAATCCCTATGGAAAAAAACTTCCACAACCAAGGTTCACAGAAAAAGTGGGCGGGCACTGTTGCACTCTATTCAGAGACATTACCGTTAGGGTCAATACATTACCGTTAGTGTCAATGTTACTGAAAGTGATCTCTTCTTCCTGCTGCTCAATTTTTGTCTCCATTGTCTTCAGCCAGCAGTCAAAATGGAATAGGCTGTCCTCGACGGGTAACTCTAAGAGACAGTGTGTTGGGTGTTAAAACAATGGAGAAAATACACTGTTTTTAAAGTCAACATGAATTAAAAAATATCTTTGTTTAATGAATACTAGGGATGCACAATAAATCGGCCACCATATCGGAAATGGCCAATATGTTAATTTTTAATGTTATCGTCATCGTCCCAATAAGAAAATTAGGCCTCCAGCTGAGACACTTCAGATGCGCACTGTTCACAATGACGGATTTGAATTGCTTGAAATATGACTGGAATCACTTTGAAAAGGATAATACAAGTAAGTGCAACATGTGTAGCGCAACTCTGTCATATAGGCTTAAAATTATAATGAGAAAACTACTGTAAAAGAATGATGTGAATTATTTGTACCACTGTGTTTTAGTGTTTTGTTACGGAAAGAGCACAAGAGCCCTGATCAGACAGAGGTGCCTTTTCTAAATTGTTTTCTATTGGCAGTGAGCATTTTGCGCGCTGTTTATGCGCATTGCGTTTTTGTAGGAGCGCTCTGAGTGCATGAAGTAAAAAAAACAACAACAACAAAAAAAACTGAGCAGAAAAGCGGCCGACGTCATTCACGTTTTTTTCCATTGTACAATCGAATAAATGGAGAGGCGGACCTTCCGTTGTAGTGACGGTTACCTTGATTAGATCAAGCCTGCCGCATGTGTGTTGAAAACTGAAGCCAAAGCTTGTCGATCGCCCCCCAGGTGGTTGGTCCCAGTATAGCTCATAACTCCCGCCCCTCCATGTATTCAAAAGGACGCGAGACAAACTAAACAATCAAATTACACTTCAAATCATTTTTTCCTAAAGATGGCTTCTGCAACCCTCCACAATGCAAGTAAATCACTTGCATAAGCGAGTAAATCTTCACTCTGGGTGACTAAAATATCTAACGTTAGCCACTGGCTAATAAATACTTCGATTTTACTCACCAGTGTGTGTGTTAGAGGCTAAGAATAAGTTTAGCATAGATATATTTTCACTCACTGAACACTCGCTCTCTGTCAAGCGATCTGTCTTTCAGTTCAGCTCAACGGATGCACAGCTTGCCTGTATTTGACGTACTGTAAACTCTAGTGTGAAGGCGCACAACTCGCCATCACATTGCTGAGAGTGCTAGCTGTTTCTCTCACACACACACACACACACACACACACGCACGCAAAGAGAGAGACACAGACAGAGAGAGAGTCTTACATACCACACAGAATCGACACGCTAAATGTAAACCATATTCTTTGTTGTATTTTCCTGTCAAAACAACAGTTCATTTGGAATTATTCAGCTTTTAAGAACAAGCAGAAGCGGTTTCTCTGGTAGTGGGCGGGACTAATGCGCAAACAGCAATCTCATTGGCTAGTGCTCATCTATTACCTTCACTGTTTTGATTTCAGCAAATCAGTTTGAGCGAACGCAGACAACGTGATTAATATTCATTATCCCAGCAGCTCATCCATCCTTAGTGCTTTGTATATTTTTATTAGTAGTAGAATTAGTAGTATTATTATCTTCTTAATAATTACTATTAACTATTACTATTTAATAGGGGTGACGTCATGATTGACAGCTGAGATTGATTAGTTGGCACTGAGGCACTAATGGACTTTTTTAGGGATTTTTGGGAGGAGATTGGAGCTTTAGCTTTAATTTCTACATTTCCATAACTGTTTATTTCACACCAACATAATGAATTGTGCAAGAGTGTGGGCAGGCTTTTAATATTGCGGCTCTACTTCCTGCTCTCTACTGCACCGACTCCAGTCCCGAGGTCACTACTGCACAAACTCGGTCCCAAACCTGCGCAAGATGTCAGCGCCATATTCAGACGTTGGCGGCTTCACTTTTCTTCAGTGGAAAGTAGTGAAGACACACTGTCCATATTTTTTTTACGGTCTATGGATTAGACAGACAGGACAGTTGATTCAGGGTTGCCTAGCAACATGAAAAAAAACCTGCAGCTCTTTTCTAAATTAAAAATCGTCAACCAAAAAAAAGGCAGTGCGGTGTGCCTCGTGTTTTCAAACCTGAGAAACGTGTTGTCTGATCGAGGCGTTACACCTTCATGACTAGCAGAGTCAAGTTCGCTTGTGCATTTGCAGCCTTTTGTTTTGTGCAATTGTAAGTTGTAATTGTGGCGAGGTTGGCGAGCGAGAGACGTGGGAGGAGCGAGCAAGACCGGTGCGTGATTGAGAATGAGCGTCACCTGCGAGGCAGACTGGTCTCGAGTCCTCTCATGAGGGAGCTCGGAGGCATACAAGGACGAGCAACACCAGTGAAGGACGAGAGAGGACCAGGCCTGTGCCCGGTTGCATAAAGCACCTTAAGTGTAATTTTCCCTTAAGATCGCCCTTATGTTTCCCTTAAACTTTAGGGTGTTGCAGAAAATAACCCTTAAGTTATACTTAAGAGTTTCTTTAGGTGAAACGTCATAAACCCTAAGAATTTTCGTTAAGTATATATTTTTCACTTAAGTAATCCCTTAAAAAACGATAAGTGTTGCATAAAGCACCTTAACTGTCATTTCCCTAAGTATAACATAAGGTTTGGAAAACTTCACCTTAAGTGTTACACGGAGCGAGCAGGTTTATTCCAAGTCTTCTAACAAATCACGATGGGCCGCTTTACATGATAAACAAATTGTAATTAAAGCGTTTATTCACATAAACATTGATCAACAGAAGCGCGAAATGTACGTGCGTCACGCAGAACGAACCATTGGTCCTTGAACATGCGCGAGAGTTTGAGCTACCAAAACAGCCTGAATCATATGGATTACTTTTATGTCTTTCAATGAATGGACATAAGTGAGAAGAGAATATATTTGTTTTCCAAAGATGAACGAAAGTCTTATGGGTTTAGAACGACATGAGGGTGAGTAAATGATGGCAGAATTTCTCTAAACTATCTATTTTGTCATCTGGTATTCTCTTTCATATTTGGTTTTCTTTTTTGTTTTCCTTATCCATGTTATGTTGTTTTCTGTAAAAACATACCGCTATCTGTATTAACAAATAACGTGTCCATGGCAACAATAGAATTTTATAACGGCAAAACCTGGATTGCTGTCGTGAAACACTTAACAGTTTCACGAACCTAAGAGAACCGTTTAAGGGATTATATGCAACACTCTTGAGTTATTCCCTTAGTTAAGGGGAAATCATGCCTTAAGTCTCATACTTAAGGGAAAAACTTAATGTGCTTTATGCAACCGGGCACTAGACTTTACGTTGTGTTTCGCAGGTGACGCTCATTCTCAATCACACACCGGTCTCGCTCGCCAACCTCGCCAGAGTAATATTATTTTGTGTCTGATTTATCACATATAGGATGTGTTTGGTCAAGTTCATTAACACGGTAATAAAGCGATTCAGTTTACTGGTGATCATCTTTAGCTTCAGCGCATGCAGCTCAAACAGCAATGCACGACATTAATAACTATGATTGGGACTGTCATATTACATAATTATAATAATAACACTACTGTAATAAAAAATGTTGTGAACTCTTTGAGCTTAGTTCAAGTTCACTTGTGCATTGGTGTCATTTTGTGCAGATATAAGTTGTAATAGGTTTATGTTGTATAAATATCGGATTAATTAACCTGTTAACAAATCTCTTCAGTTTCAGCACAAGCAGCTAAGTGCTGTAATTTGAAACAGCAGCTAACATTAATTTTTAGATGTTTCCTTTTCAAAAACACTGTTGCATTATTAACAACAACTAGCATTTTATTTTTCTTGTATTATTTTTTTATCAACAATACAGTTTCATTAAAATCATTTTATTATTGTCCGTACGTAGGCTATTCCATTTTAATTATGGGACATGAATTTTGATTCTTTATATGCAAGTAATATAGAAAGTTGGCCATAGGAGTGTAAAATTAATTTTAAAACAAAGTTAAGGAATCTTGCACTGGTTCAAACTAGGCTACTGTATTTGTAAGTGACATGGTATCAGCCAAAATTTTCATATCAGTGCATCCCTAATGAATACACTTTTCTTGGTTAAAATGTAAACGATTTATCAACAAATTCACAATTGTTCATCAAAATGTAACAGCTTGCTCCATATCTGAAATTACTTTCAGCTGATGTCAACAAGGCTTTATTTTTCTCAACCCACATGTGTGGGTGATCAATCAGAATCGTACAAAATGTAAGCAAGTTCTTAAAATCAAGAAATTAGATGTATTGATTATACAAAGAACTGCATAGGCTCAACAATATGCAAAATTATTAATATGACGTAGACTGAACAGGAAAACAATTATGAATTCAAGCTACAATACTGGAGTGTTTGACTGGACAACAACAGAAAATACAGGAAGTGTTTTCTCCTGCATTGCAAAAGATAAGCCAGCTTATTATTTCATCCTAACTACACATGATAACATGGTTAGATTCATTCATTATTTGTATACAAGACCATTATTTCCCAGAATAAACCTGCGACTAACTAGTTGAAAACCACTGATACAGAGACAACTTTTCACAATCCAATCATTTCCAGATTATTAAAACCAAGTCCTGTCCTAAAAGTTTTATCCTAATATGTCATAGAGAGTCAAACAAGCCTGTGGGACAGGGATAGTAATACAAGACAATACTACGGTACTGAAAATAACCCTTTTCATGCACAATAGTATTTACATGATAATTTTAAAGAATACCATGGAATTACCACGGTGTATGTCAACAAAAATGGTAATATACCATGGTACTTTTTTGGTATTTTCCTTGTCTGATAGATACAAAGATGTTACGCAAACGGTTGATTTAAAAGCAAATTCAAATTACAAACAACAACAACAAGGTATAAAGAACGCAATTCAATTAATTTAACAATTACAAGTTTAAATGCATTTTTAATGCCAAAAAGTAAAGAAAAATACTGAATGGGACCTGACGTTAACTAACATTCACATTGGTTATAATGACTAGTTTAGGGCTGTGTCAAGGGCCCGGTGCTTCAAAATGGTGCGCAAGTAGCATTTAGCCTACTAGCCTTACAGTTACAGTAACCATAAGAGTACATGCCTTCATTAATTGACAACACAGCTGTATTTACTGAACTTCACAAGAGAAATACATGTCAATTTTGCGGACTTTAACAAGAAAATCTCTCAGAAAAAATAAAATAAACGTCCTATTTTTGCACTTACGATCTATGGACACAAAATGGCTTGCAAAAATGACAACACGGGATTTGGTTAATCCATTTACTTTACTTAACTTATAAATCATTTGTTTCTGCGTGCAAGACTCTGCTTTGGTTAGATAACAGTTAGTATGGGGAATTAATTTCCGATGACTGTTCCGTCTGACCAGCAGGAAACTCTCCATTTTGAGAACTGCTTATCTTAGCAAGCTAGCAGGCTAATTTAGAGCACGGCGACGTATATAATGGTCTAATTAACGCTCGACATTTCTGTTGTTTATTATTCCCGGACATAACAGTAACATTTTCAACGGACGTGCCTTTGTAGTAATATGATTCAAAATATTTAACAAACCTGCAGGCAGCCCTTTCTGTCACACCAATTTTCGCCCGAATTTTCTGCGCCTTTCTACCTTGATTTCATTGTAGGTTAGGTTTACGTGCGTTTTTTTTAGCTTCGTGATTGGCTAAACCAGAACTCAAGCGCGCAGTTGTATTGGTTACAAAGACTGTCAATATAAAGGCTAAGAATCTAATTGGGTAACGAGGCTGTCAGTCTTGTAATATTGCCCCGCCCTTTAGCATTCGTTTTCATTACAGGCTATCGTCATAGCAACTGAGAAGCGCTGTCGTTATCTTGCGTTTAACAGCTTGGTGTCATATATCATAAATAAAAAAGAGAATTTGTTTTATCATCTTTTGTACTCACAAATTAATTGTTGTTCAAGCTGCAGCCTCTCATGGAGTGGTTTGGTTCACACTGTATTGTGAAAAACAATAGGCTACAAAACTGGACCAAAGAATGCAGGACATATCTTATCTAGTAACGTTGCCTCTTTTTAACGACCAAAAGGATGGCCGGAATGTAATCATTTGTGTAGAGGGAAAAATCAAATAGTTCATTCTGTGATTGCAGCTCACATTGACCATGATAAAAAAAAAACGTGTTGCCTAATGCCTTTGTCGCCCTCTCCTGGTAAAAAATATAACAGTCGTCACCTTTCACTTCATCTTTTGGCTCTAGTAATTTCCTAAACCAAGGGCCCTCAGTGTACTCATACTGAAATTAACTCAAAATATTTATATAACGTGTGGAATCTGGTGCAGATGGGCTCTAATTTCTCTCACAAGATGAACGCGGACGTAGAAATGCAAGCATTGCTGTCGAATGTGAGATTCAAAGGCGCATTTTCCGAATCCATCATAGCTTCAGTTCACATAAACTGATCATTCGGTAAACACCCCGAAGTAATATTGTTTATATTATTAATATAATTGCGTCTCCTTGCCATAGACTACACTGCAATTGGAATGCGAGACTGACATCAGTAGAAAAAAAACATCCTGGCATTTTTGTTTAGTAATTATTTTTCTAGATGCAGCCCGTCTTGTGCGTCAAACAGCACGTCACTCTCTGGTAATGGCTATTCATGAAGTTGTGGTATTGCTGAAAAGAGCATGATGGAAAAGCAACACAGCCAGTTCATATTGAACTGTTAAACAGACGAAAAAATGTAAACAATCAAGTCATTTCCCAAATGACTCGATATAAAAACAATCTTTTGACAGCCTATACTAAATCCCCTCGTCCCTGACAATCTCCCCTAGATAGCCCCATTGACAACATAGGTGATCAATTATAGCCGATATGCCATCGCTGAGAGCATCTTTAACGTCCCCCTCCACATGTAATTACAGCGATGGCTGAGGGAGATGCGGTCGGTAATCAATAGGCGCTTGCAGGTACGCGCTGCTGCCTCTTCACACGCGCGCGCACACGCACACTGTCTCGCTTGTTTTCTTCCTCAGCGCTGGATGTGAGACGTCAGCGTCACCACCGCAGCCCGTAGACACACACAGCCTGCGGCCACACGTTTTACCACCGCGTCTGGAAGAAGCGAAGACCGGATAGCGCAACATATTGGCACGCGAACATTTGCCCGTTGCGTTATCACCTTTCTGCGGAGACCAGAAAAGGCCACTCCATGACAGTCTCGCGTCGCGCACAACGTCTTTGCGCATCCCACAGCAGCGGCGTCTCATCTCGGAATTGCTGAAAATACTATAAGACATTACACAACAGTGAATGCATCGCGCTAGACCTGCTATGACCGCAGGGGTTCATGGAATGGCTCGCTTGGGGTTGTGTGGGGTTTTATTCGGGCTGCTGAGGCTCAGCTCGGCTTGTCCTGTGTCGTGCTTTTGCAATGCCTCGAGGATCTCGTGTATCGATCAAGAACCAGGGATCGAGGATTTCCCTGTCTTGGTGCCAGAGTCTGACATGGAGAACATCACGGATATGTAAGTGCAGTGTTTTAGTGAGAAATAAACCAGGAGACCTGCTCCAGGTTCACGGATGCGCGAAAGAGAGTGAGAGAGAGAAAAAAAAAAAACATGCGCGTGTGTTTGTGAGCGTGTGCGCGTGAGGTGTGTGGGTAGATTCCTCAATTCGTCAAGGGACAAAATAAGTTTAGTGCACTGCTATTCCATGACATCCTCAACCTGGTCATTTCAGCCACCGCTATGAGCATGTGTGGAGTTTGCTACGATAATTCAGGGCGTGCATATGAGCTCTTGACATCAAACAAGACCATAGGCTGACATGCAACAGACATGTCGTGTGTGAGAGAGGATGAGAGCGGTCGTAAGGGGTCGGGGACACGGTATGCAATAAGTTGGCATAATAGCATATCTAAAGAGTCTTTTTTTATAAAGATGATCACTCAGAGAATAATTTAGTGGGGCTGCTGACTCACCTCAACTGACTTTCTCTACCATAGCAGGAAACAATTAGAAAACACTATCGGCTTACACTCAAATGTATAAATCGGCCACATAACTCAATTAGATGCATATCGATGAACATACAGCGTCCGCTTCATAGAGATTTATCAGTGCTGATCTGATCTGCTCGAGTGCCTGCATTAGGCAGCACTGACTGACTTGAGACACCGTCAAATGGCTTGGTCTTGGGGAAAAAAATGTCCCTTTAGGCCTGCCGTGAGGGAAACGCTAATACATTTCTGTTATTTCCGAATGAAATTAAGTTTTACGCGTACATTATTCCATGAATTGTTGTGTATGGGCTAGTTGGGGAGTAGTCTAACGTGTCCGCAGAGCAATAGGCATCGGCGCCTACGCAAATATGTCACTCCGTTTCCACGACAACGGCTCACTGGACCCACTCCAGGCATGTGCGCGCTGTGTAGTGAAATCATGGCTTTTTCACGCGCACCTTTATTAACTGGTTCATAAGGTGACGGGTTGACGGTTGATGTCAAATTAGAGCTGTCTCTGGAAAAAAAACTGCCTGTTGATATTTAAATTTTTGCTCTAATTCTACAATCGTTGTTTTTGCATGCCAGTGCGCAATGAAAACATGGGCTTGAATTTGTTTTTGTTAGGCGAGTAGCTATCTTTTTAAATTTTCATATAACTACTGAAACGTACTACTCTAGCTAAAAAGTATAATCATTTTCTTGGAAACTGACTGCAATGTAAATACCCTGGTACATGCATTTCAATAGCATGCTGTACTTTTTAAAGGCCAGTATTCACAGAAAACCATTGGCTTGATTAATCCTATAGTTACCTATAGTTAATATTCTAATACTTAAACTTACTAGACTAATAAAAAAAGTACCAAAAATGTTTTTGGTAATAATAGCATAGTAGTTATTTGAAGTAGGTAGCCTACAATAGTGTTCAAATGTTTGGAGTCAGTAAGATGTACTACTTTTATTCAGCAAGGATGCATGAAAGTGATTGAAAGAGACAATAAAGACATTGTTACTTTCTTTTATTGAACTTTCTATTCATCAAAGAATTCTGAAAAAAAGTGTTTTCACACAAGTAATAAGCAGCACAACTGTTTTCAGCACTGATAATGATAGAAAATGTTTCTTGAGTAATATATGTTATTATACAGCATATTATAATGCTTTCTGAAGGATCATGTGACGCTGAAGACTAGAGTAATGAATCTGATACTGGACTTTCAGCTTTGCCATCACAGGAAGAATTTACAACGTAAAACATATTCAAATAGAAAAGAGTTGTTTTAAATTGTAAAACTATTTCACTGTATTTTTCACTGTAAACTATTTTTACTGTATTTTTATTCAAATAAATGTAGCCTTGGTGAGCATAAGAGACTTATTTGAAAAACATAAAAAAATCTTTCCAACCCCAAACATTTCAGCGATAGTGTACTGTTACTATGTTTTTGTTGTTGTTGTTGTTGTTGTTGTTTTACATATGCCATGATAGTTAAATACCATGATATACAAAGATGAGAATCATCTTCAATAAATCATGATGCAATTGTGGTATATTCATTAATGTACCACTGTACTTTTGTAAGGGTACTAATCATTCCTTTCCTTTCCACAGCTATATCTCAAATCAAAAAAGGCTATTTACAATCAATGAGGACCACATGAAGTTCTACTCGAATCTCAGGAATTTGTGAGTATTTGATATTTTAAGGTCATGGAAAATGTTGACACTTTATAGAAGATCAGGACTTATGTGAGCATTTACTGTCTCACACAGAACAGTGACCAATACTCACCTGACATATGTATCTACGATGGCCTTCTTCAACAATTCTAGACTTCAATATCTGTGAGTCTTTTTGAAAAACTTCATTGAAACATAATTATTAAGCAAATCTGTGATGTTTTCAAAGAAATCTTTATTTTCAAATAATTGAGTGTTTTTTTGTTTGTTTTCTATTTGTAGGAATCTCAGAGACAATAACTTATCAACACTCTCTTGGATGGCAATTCGTAATTCAAACTTGTCGACTTTGTAAGATCTTCTTTTCATGAAAAATACGTACAAAACTATGTTGCTATATGCTGAACTATATGCTGCTTGTGCAGAAAACAAAGCATCCTTTGGTTCCTGAAGTCTGTTGGGGTTCTTTTTTAGGTTGCTCTCTGGGAACCCTTTGCAATGTGCATGTGAGAACATCTGGATCAAAGTCTGGTTGGATGATAGTGAGAGAGAGGGTCTGCAGTGTCTACAGGAAGGAGGAAGAGCAACAGCCCTCTCTAGACTCACTCTTCCATCATGTGGTAATGGAACTCAAACACACTTAATGCACATCTAAGTCGCACCATTTGTGGTAAGAAGTGTTAAAGTATAGTTCTTACAAACATGCCATTTCTGTCATTATTTCAGAGTATCCACGTGTCGAGGTTATCCCTGCTGTCATCAGACAAATGGCAGGAAGTGATGCTACTGTGATGTGCAGTGTGTCTGGAGCCCCGACCCCCGAGCTCTCCTGGAGCGTAAATTCTAGTGATCCCCCTCCTCTGTCAACCAGCCACGAGGTAACACCCTGTTTGCCCTTTAAGTATAAAGCTAGATGGAATAGCATACTAACATAGTGTTTCTGCAGTATGCATATTGTAGGCAGCATGCAAATTGTCTGTAGGTTTAGACCTACTAAATGTGCAGTATTCAAACAAAACACACTGTGTGCAATATTGTATCCCACAATGCAATGCACTTTATTCAACATTCCATTTTTTGTTGACGGATGTAATTATAGCCGTGATTTTAAAGGGGTCATGACATGAGAAATTAAAAAGTGGAGGATCCCAGCACTGGAAACAAGTGGGTGGTTAATTTTAATGGTGTCCCGATTAGATTTTATGTTTGTTCGGAGCTTTTTGTTTTGTAAACGAGGCACAGTGTAATGGAGAATTTGCAAAGAAACTTTTGTTAAAAGATTAAGCAGCCAACTGTATTATATCTGACAGCAGCTGCATCACAGACCATAAGTAAATGATTTCATAATGCTTTGTCTGTAAATTGTGGTTTTATATGGATAATGTTTTCAAAAAACGTACTCACGTGTAATAGCGAATGAGCACTGATACTGTTTCCTATGCAATGATGTTAGCCAGTCATAACAGTGGCTGTTTACTGGCAAGCTTTAAAGGACTGTATATATATACAATCAAAAAATATTCAGACACCAGATACAATTTTTTACTAGTGGGTGCAGGACACTATAGTTCATTTATGGAAGTGAGAATAGCAAAATAAAGTAAACTACAGTGGACTACCAGTAAAATCTATAAAAATTTGGGGCACAAAATTATTCAGACACTTTGACCTGATCATGTTTTGCTTAAGTGTTTTTTTTTTTATTGCTAATGCGACCTTTTACACCACAGACAAAATTAAGCATTGCTTGGTAATTGGTTGACCTAAATTGGTATTATCTAATTGTGTACTTAAATTTAACAGCTGACAGCTGATTGGTTGATTGTAATCCATTACATACCGTTCTATCAAAGTTATCTGACATTATCAAGATGAATTTATTCTGATTTAACTTTAACAGAGTTCTTGTCATATTTTATTATCATTTTCTAAACTATAGTGTATAAACTGTGATAATGTGAGAAAATGTTGAAGGTGTCTGAATACATTTAGGTTTGACTATTATGCCATTGAGGTGTGTGTGTGTGTGTGTGTGTGAAAACTTGTATTAACACTACAATTGAACCTCAAGGAACATATTAAAATATTAGAAAAAAATCCATGTCATGACCCCTTTAAAGGATAGTTCACCCAAAAATGAAAATTCTATCGTCAGTTACTCACCATCAAGTCGATCCAAACCCGTAAGACTTTAATTTATCTTTGAAAACACAAATGAAGATATTTTTAATAAAACTTGACAGATTTCTGTCATTTCATTGAAAGTCCATTCCATCAAATCTATGACACTTCATAAACAGATAAGGTAAGAGTAAAAGTGATCAATATGATTTGAGTGGTTTAATCCAAGTCTTATATAAATATTGATCAATGCGCATACATAAAGGTAAACACATTAAATATGGTAAAGAGAATCTCAACCGTTCTTTCTTGACCAGCAAAATCAAGCTTGTTGGTTCTCAGACGCTATGTTTAATGTGCTCTATGCATGTTTATATGTGAATGAAAGCCTAAATTAAATCTGTTTATCATATATAGTGATAGTGTCTCTTCAGAAGATTTGATTGTAAACTGCTCAGATTAATAATATCGGATTAAACTGCTTGATTCATTACAATGTTTTTGAACCGTTTTGGTGGAATGGACTTTCTAATGAGGGACAGAAAGTGAGAGTGAGTGATTGGTGACAGAATGTAAATTTTTGGGTAAACTAACCCTTTAATTTCTCTATTTTGACTATTCTATCAATGTAAGTATGCTAATATTCTATTCCAAACAGCCAAAATATCTTGAGCTTCAGCATCAAATTGACCATTTTTGTAGATGAATAGCATCATGAGATCTTCCACAAAATTATACGTAAACTTAGATCCTGATGATAAACTACGTGGAATACTACAGAGCCCCTTAAGGGACATGGTGAAGGAAAACAATAAGAGATGGGAGGAAAAATTATTTGTCAATGCTTTTGCGTTCTCTCACAACTGTTTTGCGCTCCCCCGAGAAACGTTGCATTCGCTCACAAAGAACAGAAAAGTTTTGCACTCAAAAATTTAGCAACATTTCTCAGGGGAACACTAAAGTTTTGTGAGGGAGCACAAAGGTTTTGCCAACAAAGACTATGTTTCTCAAGGGTGCGCAAAACTTATGCATACGAATGCAAAAACATTGAAATATATTTTTTCCTCCCATCTCGTATTTATTCCATCACCATGTCCCTATTGGGGCTCCGTAGAATACAGTGTTTAACACACTAATCCAAAGTACAGTGATCATATTTTACGATAGCCCTTGTAGTAGGCCTATACAAATCTGCCATCCTCACATCAGTTTTAACCTCTCTACTCCCAGTTTTACACATTAAGGACATTTAAACATTTAATCTCTGTAGCATCTTATAATGGGTTTTTAAAAATCATGACTGATCACAGCACTGAAACCACAGATGCTTGATTCTAGCCTGTGAAAGCATTATGTTTCCATTAATATTTAAAATGCTCACTATACTTACATTAAAGGAGCCTTCACCCATGGTATAGAAGTCTGTATGACAGATTAAATACACTGAGGTGTAAAATAAGAACATGGATTATTTAGCTCCAGTTAATGGTGCTTTGTTCGCCTGGGATGTTTGGTGTTACTGAATAGTTAAAGAAGACTATGGCGAGCATCACTAACATAATTAATCCTAACCCTGAATATGACAAGTAACTCGACCAGCACAGTTTGTGCTACAGATATGAATGATCTTGTTAGCAAAAAGATTTGTAATTTTAATATATCTCATTTAATAAATCTCATAGATTTATGAGAAATCTCATAGACTCATAGAGGAGGAAACACTGAAAAAAGTTAAACGACCGTGTCATTTATTTAAAGTGTATTTTATATTGGTCTAATCAAAAATCATGGTTTCCAGCTTAAACTTGTTTTAAGTTAAAGCAAATAACATTCCCCACATGCAGAAACAATTAAAAGAAACCATTTTGAATAGTATTTTCGTTTGATACTAGAGTGTCGATGTGCAGAACACACACTGGCTAGCGTTACTGACAGCAGAAATTATTGTGGGTTTTATTCATTTAATTACATTTTTTTTTTCAGTACATAAGTTTTATCTTTAACTAATTTAGCTTTTGTGTATAGTGAAATTAACTTATATTATTATATTATACTATCATTATATTATATATTATTACCAAGTAACATTTGGCTTATGTCTAAAGAAAACAAATTAATTAAGTATGGTCTTTAGTATTTGTATAATAAATAATATTTTTACTTTGAATGTTTTTGTCTTGGGGAAAATAAATACTTTAGATTTATATTGAATCAAATTTTGAATATAATTTGAGAAAAAAATAAAATACAACCCCATTTCCAGAAAAAATTGGCACATTTTGTAAAACGCAATCAAATCAAGAATCTGTGATATGTAAGAAAAGATTTCCAATGTTTCCACTTACCAACTTAATTGTAATTTGTAAATATAAACAAATTTTGATTTTGATGGATGCACCATACTCCAAAAAAGATGGGACAGAGGCAAAATAAAAGTGAAAAGGTTATAGAATATCCAAGGTAAACTCTTTTGAAAACAATAAGTAGGTGATTTGGTAATAGGCGCGGCTATCGTGATTGAGAGCATTATCAAAAAATTTCTAAATGTAAGATTGTAAAGAATTTAGGTCTTTCACCATCTACCATACATAATATTGTCTGCTGTGGCCAGACGAATCCACGTTTCAGCTTGTTTTTTGGAAAAAATGGACATTGAGTTCTCAGTCCCAAAGACAAAAAGGAACCAACCAGACTTTCGTCAGCGACAGGTGCGATAGCAAACATCTGCCATGGTATGGGGGTGAATCAGTGCAAACGGTATGGGTGACTTGCATGTGTGTGAAGGAAGCATGTGCAGGCCTCTTTCTGCACATGCTAAAACTGAGTAGTTTCTTAGACACTCTACACCGTAGGAGGGATGTGCTTGACTGGCCTGCTTGCAGTCCAGATCTGTCTCTTATTGAAAATGTATGGCCCATCATGAAAAGGAGAATCAGACAACGACGACCATGGACTGTTGAGCAGCTTTCTTATACCAGGCGAGATTGGACAAAAATTTGTATCCTCAATATTCGAACAATTAAAAAATGTGTTTTTAAAAGGAAAGGTGATATGACACAATGGTAAACATGCCTCTGTCCCAACGTTTTTGTAGTGTGTTGCAGCCATCAAAATCAAAATTTGTTTATATTTACTAAATACACTTAAGTAGGTCAGTAAAAACAGTTTTGTCAGTTAAATAGAGGTTCAAGAGAATTAACAAACCACAGATTCCTGATTTTATTGCATTCTACAAAATGTCCTAACTTTTCTGGAAATGGGGTTGTCAATTTGGCTGTATCAAATGTAAGAATATTTTTGGTTGGTCCAAAGTTGGTCTGAAGTATAATCTTTTTTTTTAGTGTACCAGAATATCAGAAAGACGTTTGGGTGGGCTTTTTTGACTTTGGTCTGTAAGAAACCACTTATAAATGACCCTGAGTTCCCTAGCAACCACATAAAAATACCCTGGCACTGAACTTATAACACCCTAGCATCATTGTGCTGTGTTTTACATGGCCAAGCACAATTCACATTTTCTTCAGTAAATGTAAAAGTGTAAGTTTCAAATTGAGTCTACATAATTCTAATAAGCATAACAGCCAATATTAGCTTGATGTATAAACGTATTCAGATCAGATTTGAGTTGATTCGGTTTCTTTCTCACAGATCAGCAAAATGGAGCTTCAGTCTGTGCTGACTCTAAGTGGACTTTCACCTGATGACAACGGCAGAGAGCTCACCTGTAGTGCCGAGAACATTGTGGGCCAGAATGAGGCTTCAGTCCTTCTCAATATTCTCTGTAAGAACTCACAATGTCATGAGTGGATTTCCTTTGCATTGTTTTGTTCATTGAGCCCCAAGTTAAGTTTCATTCCACTCCTCCTCTGACAGAAGGCCTAGAGCTCAAATAGTGGGACATGACAAGTGGTAGACCAAGCACACAAATTCTGTATTTGATTTAAAGAAACTTTGATGAAATATTACTCCATAATTATATAAAAGTATAAATACTCTTTTAAAATTTTAAAGGACTACTACTACCTACTACTTCCTCATGCTCAAAATACCTTAAATAGAGATATTTAAAGAGAGAGGGGTTTTAATGTCCTAGTAGTCACTCAGATATAATTGAGCTAAACAGGTTATAGCTCAGTCTGACATTATTATGAATCATTAGGAGTCAGTACACTGGAGCTCTGAGGATTATATCAGAGAGTTATTAACTTGCTAACTTGCTAAACTATGCAATTGGATTAGTCAATTATAGAAATGAATCGTTTATTGCAAACTGTGAACCAGTTCAACCGATTCATTTAGGGAAAAATCAACAATGATTCATTCATGAATTGGACATCACTATTGGATCTTGGTGCAGATCTTCATTTCTTCTCTTAAAAAATTACTAGCAATGGCTTGTGAATCAGTAGGATTGCATTTATTGCAAATCCAAATCTCAGTTGGTTAGAAGCAATCCAAATTTCACTTCCCTTGTCCTTTTAATTATCTTAATTTTCCCTGATATCTCTCTGTCTCGACTCTCTCCCTTGTGTGTGTTTACTTTTTTGCTAGTTTTCTTGTACCTGTTACTTCTTCTTCAGCAGGTCTACTGGAAGGAAGACATTGCAAAAAAAAAACAAAAAAACATTCATTTGTTTGCACATAATCTAAATTTATTTTTGGTAAATTCAAAGTATCACATTAGGACAATGCGTTGTTGTTTTGTAATAAAATGTCTTAAATACCTAAAAAAAAAAAATATTTAATGCAAATATATAATTTTTTTTAATTTATTGCTTAAATGTCAAAATTAGTACAATAATAAATACATCATGACAATATCTTTAAAGAAAAATCATAATACTAAACAAGTTATAGCATTATTACTAATATTTTGTGTTGTTGTCTGCCCTAGCTCCCTCCAAACGTATAAATCGATGTGAATATCTGTCTGATAAATTACTAACTTTACAATAGATAATAATGATGTAATTTAGCATACAGTTTTTGAATGACGATAGTAATGGGGTGCTACTACTAACATTTGCTAGCAGTTTAATACTTAGCTACGTTAAAGAAGACAAAATTACAGTAGCCCTTTACAGATGAAACTGACCTGCATTTGAAGCCCTGAAGAGGTCAGTAATTTTGCTTTATTTCACTCCTTCTTTGAGAGCTGTCCCTCAATGCTCCCTCTGGCCGCTTCCTCGAGTCCGTCGCACTGATTATTACTCCGTTCGAAGCGGTTTGGCGGACGTGCGAAGCTCACTCATTATTAGTAAATTATTTATTTCAAAAAAGAAGGCAAGAGGTTTCACCCGGTGCTCCCGATGGCCAGTCTGGGCATGGATGCCAACGTGGACAGGTTGCGTGGCATCCTCACCCTTTTACACCATTAATGAAAACTATTCAAGGTGAAACAGCTGAAAAACACTAACATAGAGGATGCATTTTATTTCAGTTATCACATATTTATAAACTATAATAAAAGCAAAGATTTTCTCTGAAAGAAAAGTTAGAGGAAACCATAGAGCGCAATCCTGTAGGACTAATACAGAAGCACTTGAAAGTCAGCCAGTTTTCTTAATTTACAAAAAAGTAACAATTTAACATAATTAAATTTTAAGAGTTATGCAGTAGTGTAACAGGTTACTTAGTAATCTTTTCCAACACTGCTGATGACCATGAATTAGAAGACTAGGACATGTGGTTATGTTCCTATATTTGGGATAATCCTATTGTCAGGTTACTAAATTGAACAAATCTGGTTTGTATTTAACAATATCATCATGAAAATATAGAATGCAACACTGCAATAAACAATACTATTGTTAAATGTTAAATGTGCAGTAAGCGATTTCTGAGAAATGCTGTTGAAAGTGTATCAGACTGAGCACCACAACACACTTGAAGCCAATCAACAGTAGGGGGCGTACACACTCATGATAGGGGAGGAGTGAGAGTGAGCAAGAGGGAGTTTTGAAGACTGTAGAAAGAGAGATGGCTGAGAGACATTACAAAAAGTTCAGAGGAATATAACTGGAAAAAGAAGGGTTATGATAAGGGAAGAGCTTTAGGACCCCTGTTAATATTGGAAGAGCTTTCCAGCGCTAGAGAGACCTAAGAAAGGCCTGAAAATGGATGCTGAGGTTGCGTTGTTTCTGCTTCATATGCAAGAAACATCGGTTTTGCTATGTTCCATAGAACCAAGATATGCTGTTATTGTAATGTTAGCTATAGTAACAGCCAGGAGTGTCATTGTTTGTCTGGAGCTGCTGTGCTGTTTTTTTTGTTTTTTCTTGATGTTCGTTCATCATCTTCACTTTATTTTTCATGAAGCATTATTTTGCTTCACTTCCGCTATGATAAATATACATCCACTCTTGCATTGCGTGTTCGTGCATTTTGGGGGCGGGGCTATAAAGGGAGGGATGTGGTTTTTGTGTTGATTTCAAATATCAACAGTGTTTCTCAGAAATGGCTTACTGCACCTTTAAATCTTAGGTTTTCTTCAGACTTTATTATGACTATGTTCCAAATTTTTGAATAAAAGTAAAGTCATCAAAACTATGAAATAAAAGAGATGGAAGTATGGCAATTATGTAGTGAAAAATGTTAAATCTAACATATCTTATATTTGAGCTTAAAAGTCACCAACCTTTGGCCTTTACGGGGGCACCATTTATAGTGCACACTCTGGGCTTCCCTCAACCAAAATCATGAGGCGCATCCTAATTTTAAACAGTATTGTTTAAAATAGAGTTTGCTTGTTTGCTAGACACTTGTTGCCTGTCTTTCCGTCACAAACAAACTGTATAGTTTTGGAGATCAACTTATTCTGAATGTAGGCACAATTTATTTTTGTCAAAAAAAAGTAATTTGAAATTTGAATTTCAAACAACCATTAGATAAAACTTGCAAGGAATATTAATCAAGTCAAGTGTGTCCAAACTTTCGATGGGGACTGTAAGTAAAAATCACTCAACCTCCAATAATTTTACCATTTACCATTATTATTTCAGTGGTGGAATGTGGCTGTTTACTAAAGGTGCAATTGGCTTCTCAGAATCATGTCATTGAGCAGTCACACTCACAGACATTGTAAGTGATTAATATTTTTCTATGATTTGTATGTTTGATGTTTTCCAAGACATTTTGACAAAATAATAGATTTTCAAACTGAATTTGATGCTCTGGGTCATTTGACATGAATGTGTGTGGAGATTAGATGGCTTCCTTTAAGAGAATGGTAGGTTGAACTATTGGACAGTTTTTAAGAGTTCAAGATACATTTGAAAATGTGCCAAATGCTTAAGATTCAGGAAGTTTCCCCTCAAGCTATCACATTAGTCTACTGGGCCTAACAAAACTCACATTGTTGCATAATACTGCTTGAAAAACTTTTAAACGCTTTCCCACTCAATAGTAAGCTTTAAGCCTTCTTGTTGAATGTACCCATTTTATTTTGTGTGGTTATTATTGCTACTTTCATAGTTAAAGGAATAGTTAAATCATTTAGGAAAAATTAAGATTTCAGTCCAGAATTCAGTGAAGATTCATTGAAGATTATTTACTCACCTTCAGGTCCAAGCTGTTCTTTTCCATAAAACAAAATACACTACCATTTAAAAGTTTTGGGGTCTGTAGAAATAAATTAATAGTTCAGCAAGGGGTGCATTTAAAAAAGTGACAGTAAGATTTTAGAAATTTTAAAAATTTGTGAACATAAAAATTTTGTTTATGATTTGAACACCAAATCAGCATATTACAAAGATTTATGAAGGACTGTGTGACTCTGCAGACTGGCTCATTGCATCTTGAAAATCTTGAAATTTTGAGTGATCTATTCCTTTAACAAACAATCTGTTTTTATATGTTATGCTAACATAACATCTAATTTTCGCTTAACTTATCAGTGACAAATCCTTTTATCCATTTTGCTTTTGGTTATGCATTGCATGTTTTTTCATGTTGTTTTGTAATATTACAGTAAGCCTCTTCATTTCTTATCATTCTCTTGTATTTCTCACCCTAGAATCCTTCTATACTGCCCCTCCATTCCATGTACTGTCAGATACTTTCCTTTCGTCAAACTACAGCGAAATTTTCCACGTTCCTCTCGTTTACTCCTGTGGTACATCCTGTGATTACACTTCCTCTCCTCCTCCCCTCTTTCCTTCTTTCTCGTTCCTCTGCTCCTTCTTCTTTCTTCTGGGTCAGTTCCCCCTACTATAGTGCAGCTGTCCCAGCCTGTGAGGAACCAGGACTGGTGCATACCTTTCACTGTGATGGGGAATCCAAAGCCTGATCTGCACTGGTACCATGAGGGAAAGCTGTTGGAGGAGCAGCAGTACATCAGGACTGAAATCCATGAAATCACAGATACAGAGTACCACGGCTGTCTGCAGCTGGTCATTCCCACTCACATTCATAACGGCATTTACACGCTGGTGGCCAGCAATGAGTTCGGAGAGGACAGCGGAAACGTGTCGGCACACTTCATGCGCATACCTGATGTGGACCACTCAGGGACAGGTATGACTCTATGATGAGATTTAGTATTATGTTCTAAATGATACAGCCTATTATAGTGTACAAGCAAACCGCTGTTATATTTTTTTTTCCACAGAGGGAGAGTATTACGGTAAGATAAGATAATTTTGTAAAACAGTATTTTTGTGAATTATAGCAAGCACATTTTTAATATATCAAAGTCAGCTGGATGAATCTTTTTAAAGGAAATCACTCCTCAACAAAAAACGTTCACCCTAAAATCGAAGTAAATAAATAAATTATATTTTGCATAAAGAAATCTGTTTAAGACCTTTAAGATTTTTAGCATAATGACAGTGTTTTTATGACAAGTAAGCACATTTTCCCACCAAATTCTTCTTACTTAATAAAGCCGAAGAATAGTGGTGCCCTGGGCACAGACGGAGAGCAGATTTGACCAGGAAACACCGATGGTCCTGGAGGCCAAGGCAGAACTGCAGCGTTGAGCGTCCGAGGTGGAGCCAGGGTGCCTGAGGACTGATGTGAAGCCGGTGGGACTGAGGACTGAGGTGAAGCCGGAGGGAGGGCGGAGCCAGACAGAGACGGAGGGGTGGAGAGATGGAGCACAGTGGACAGCTTGTATGTCCGTGGCTCAGGCAGGGTGACGTCTGTCCAAGGTGTAGCCGGAGGGATGAGGGAGCCAGGTGAAGCCGTAAGGACAATGGTATCTGGTGGAGCCGAGGGAGGGAGGAGCTACGGTGTAGCCGACAGGTTGATGGACCGAGGTAGAGGGAGGGGATCAGCAGCTGAAGGCGAAGTTGGGGGATCCACTTGCCTGGGCGACACTGGAGACTGATCCACACAACACCAGTGGAGGCAGGGCTGACGGACTGGCTGAACCACAAAGCGGAGGAGGGAGAGGGAGGCTGGGTAGGATCAACGACAATGACTTTGTACAGGGTGACGAAACAGGCTTTATGCTGGGTAGAACCAGCGGCAATAAAGACACAGAAGACTTAGAGCTGGGCGGGACCAGCGGCAAGGTCAGTAATAGGTCACCCTCAGTGGCAGGAGCATGGGCGGAGTCCACCTCCATTCCCTCAAACTCCACTAGCTCTGGGGCATTCGGAAGCCTATCTAGTCTGCACCTGAAGCCCTTCATATGGGTGTAGTAATCACAGGTGGCAAGGTGACAGATTTCATACAGAAGTCATGAAAATCATCCTGTTCGCACGCAATTATTTATTTTAAATTAATATTATAAGTTAAGTTCAGTACAACAAATACTATATTTATAATTTTACTTCACACACCTTTCTAAAAAATGTATCATACATTTTAAGTAATATATATTTTATAATTACATCCATGCAATTACAGATTTTTTTCGCATTACAATAGACTACTGGCATTTTGGGATTGTGCTTTAATTGCCATGAAAATTATGCCACAATGCAAAAAATCATTACAGTTCTAAAAAGAGACTTTATTTTTGACTGCATTTTCTTTATGCCAAATGTAGTTTATTATGATAATGGTGTGAAATATTTCATAGACATTTCTTATCAGTTTTCATTAGATTTACCCAGCTGCTTTTTGTAACGCATGGAAAAAATAAAAACATAAATAAAATACAGTTTATAGAATGTTATTTATCACTGGATAATTTATTTAGATTTTTCTTTCCATTTAAATGATGTAAAACAGACACAACATTTAGTCCAGGTAAGACTGCTCTTTCCTTTATCGCTCTCCATTTATATGTATTTGTTCAAACCTTCAGATTTTGAACTGCAAATACTTAGTGTTATTTGTTTTGTCTGCCTTTTTTAAGAAACCCCACCACCGGAGGACAAAGTAGCGGTATGTTTTTGTATAGAGTGATTAAAAGAATATTCCAGGTTAAATACATCTCGAGTTCTATCGACAACATCTGTGGCCTGCTGTCATTTACTATAGAAAATAGTTTTTTCAATTTGTACTGACACTGGAAGTCAGTGGGGCATGTTTTCCAGAGTTTGAAAGCAGAAATATGACTCTTGTACTTTTGTTTAAGAGCTTCAGTAAATAAGGTTTATTTGATCTGTAAAATTGTCTAAATCTTTTTTTTTTTTTTTTTTTGCTTTTGTAGGTGGATGAATTTTTCTCCAAAGACTTTCTTTATAAGAACATTCTTTTTTGTTTGTTTTTACAAACTGAGAGAGTAGTCAAATTATTTTCAGTGGTAATCGACAGCAAGCCTCAGATACTGTTGACAGAGCTTAACATATATTCACCAGGAATATTCCGCTAATTGTTTTTTATATTATTAGACAATTTATGCATGCAGCAATATTGTAAAAGCAAGTGATTTCAATATATACATGACTTTCTTTGATACAATGTTACTTCTATAAATTTGTTTGGTTTACTGTGCTAAATCAATTCAAATGACCCCAGATTGGAGACGTGCTTGCTAGAGTAAAATCTACTGTGTGTTTTTATATTCTAGGTTTACATAGTGGTTGGGATAGCTGGGGTTGCTTTAACCGGATGCATCCTTATGTTAGTTTTCCTCAAATATGGTAGAAGCTCCAAATTTGGTATGAAAGGTAAGTGCATCATTTCAATCGCTTCACTTCTGTCTACATGAAATCAAAATGGACCCTATTTACCTTAATACACAAATACCTGGCATACGATGCTCCCATGTATGTTATTCCAAATAAATTTAGTCATTGTTTTAGCAATATTTTAGGGGCTGTTTACACAACACCATTTTCAACTAAAAACAGAAAACTTTTTATGCATTTTGGCCATTCATTTACATAAACAACTAAAACACAAACATTTGAAAAACAGGCTTCAAAGTGCAAGTTTTTGAAAACAATACCATTATCGTCTCCGTGTAAACAACAAAAACACAAAATTGTGAAAGCAGTCATGCACCGCGTATTACGTGTTCAGTCTATAGAGTGGTGCAGGTATGACGTCCCTTTGTAGGCCATCCCTCGAGAAAAACCCAATAGGATTTTCCCATAGGATTTTCCAGTTTTTATCTAAAAACATTTTCCCCAGAACGTATGAGTTAGAATAGTTTATAAGAGCACAATTATGAGCATAATGAAGCTGTAAAAGCGGACTGAGGTTACCTTTTCGGCGTAATGACGTTTAATCTCTTCGACAGCCTCTGTAGTCCCATTTAGCAACTTGTTAGCAACCGCCTTTTTCAAGACACGTTCAAACAGCTTAAAAAATTCACAAGTGGGGTAATACTGATGTATTTTATGTCGTAGAATAAAACGTGAAAGTGTTCATCCACAGACCTTATTTCAGCCCTTTAAACAAAATCCCATTCAAAAAACCCATTGACTTCGGGACAAGGGAACCGGAAGTGCTAAAATGCTAACTCGCTTCCGCGTTTTGGTCTACAAAGTGATGTCATACCTGCACCACTCTATAGGCGCATAGTGTTTCTTTACAAAGTGACATCGCCAACTACTGGCCTGGCAGCATAATACAGGATTTTTTTGTCGTTTTCGCAGATCCGTGTGAAAGGGGATTTTTCGTCTGTATGTGAAAAATGTTTCCGTTTTTACTACATAGTTGTCGTGTAAATGTACCCTTATTTAACTTTCAGGTCTGGCTCTATTCAAATATGGAACGCCCACTTTTCACTATCCAATCAGTTCTCATTGAAAAAAACAAAACAAATCCTGCCCTATTTTTTTTTTCTAGTTGAATATCTTGTTTCGCCACATTATGGAAGTAAAACATAATTTATTACAGTAACATACAAATATAGAATAATATAAACTGTAATTTATTCAACATAATTATGTTATTGTCTCCTCTTATAATAATGCACTTTTTTTAACACATTTGCATGGTATGGTTACTAATGTGTATTGCCCACGTGGATGCTTTTTATTTCTATGGATTATTGTATTATCTGGGGTTTTTTGTCCTCTCCACCAGGCTCCTCATCTGTCATCAGCAACGACGACGACTCGGCCAGCCCGCTCCACCATGTTTCCAATGGCAACAACACGCCATCATCCTCGGAGATGGGCCCAGATGCTGTTATTATCGGAATGACAAAGATTCCAGTCATCGAGAACCCCCAGTACTTCCGCAACCCTGGCAGTATGCTGAAATCGGACACTCGTGAGTTGCCGTGGCGTGCTGGGCCGTCAGCGGCCCCACTCCATCCTCTGCAATAGATTCCAGCCTAGGTTGCCACTGGTCAGTTGTCATAGTAACCTCCCCTTCTATCACCATGGTGATGATATCAGGGGTGGCTGACGCTGTGTAACTTAATCACTGTTAGACTGTAGATTTCTGCAAGCATTCTTCATTTAAATTTCAGGATTCAACACAGTTGATCTGTATATCATACCAACACCTGATCAGTCATTAGTGGTGTTTACTAAGGCATGCATCCCACAGGGCTGCTCATATGTAGGCTTATGTTGCCTTTGGCTTTTGGCTTGCTCAATTGGGGACAATACATTTTCAACTATATTACTGATTTGCCCGCATTGACACTATATGATAATTGAAATGAGCTGATGACATCACCATTTTCTCCAGAGCGGCTGTACAGCCGAATCAAATTCTGTTGCATTATTTTCCTGTTTAACACTGTGAAGCTGCTTTGAAACAATTGGCATTGTAAAAAGTGCTATATAAATAAAGGTGATTGATTGAGCATGAAATCAGAATTTACCCTATTTATTTTATTATTGTATGGTACTGGTCTTATTATTATGGAAGCCCGTTTCCGCCGCTAAATAAAAAAATAAAAAGAGTAATTGCAACTTTTTATCTCAGAATTCTGACCTTTTTTCTCACAATTGCGAGTTATAAAGTCAGAATTCTGACATATAAACTCACAATTGCGTGATATAAAGTCACAATTCTGACTGAGAAAAAAAGTCAGAATTGTGACTTTATATCATGCAATTAAAAAGTCGCAATTACTCTTTTTATTTTTTTATTGAGAGGCGGAAACGGGCTTCCATATATTATGAATGATTGATCCATATAAAAACTATTTTTGACCTCTAACATTATCTATCTTTAATGCCATAAATTACTCTTGCTGTGATATGAGTCACTTCTCTCTGCTGATGTATGCAAGGCCGTGCCAAGGTTATCATTAACTAAAAGTAAGACATAAACCATAAAAACCATAAAAACTTAAATACTTAAAATAAAATAAACATTAACTGAAATAAAAAATACCCACAAACTAGTATAAATTACATAAAACCCACAACAAAATTACTAAACAACTAAAATTAAAACAGAAAATAAAATATAAAATCATTAACATTATATAATAATAACAATATCAAAAAATAAAAAACAAAAAAACACTATAATAATATATCTATGATTCTAAAATAACACTGGAACATGCTGCAGTGATTAAGCCCTACGTTTCTCTGAATTATATCATTAGTAAAGTAGTAAACTTTGCTTAGATTAATGAGTGAACAACAACACTTAAAGGGTTAGTTCACCCAAAAATTAAAATTCTGTCATTAATTACTCACCCTTATGTCGTTCCAAACCTGTAAGACTTCCGTTCATCTTCAGAACACAAATGAGGATCTTTTTGATGAAATCTGAGAGCTTTATGTCCCTCCATTGACAGCTACACAACTACCACTTTGGCGCTTCAAAACGTTCATAAAGAGATCGTTAAACGCATCCATATGAATTGAGCGGTTTAGTCCAAATTTTCTGAAGCGACACGATCAGTTTATTTGATGAACAGATTGAATTTAGGCTTTTATTCACATATATGCATTCATCAACTCACATATCAGTTATGGGAAATGAAAGCTCAAGCTTCCGCAAGAACCAATGAGGTTCATTCTTGTGTTACGCAGCACGTTTGAGCTTCAGCAAGAACCAATGAGGTTCATTCTTGTGTTACGCAGCACGTTTGAGCTTCCGCAATAACCAATGAGGTTCATTCTTGTGTTACGCAGCACGTTTGAGCTTCCGCAAGAACCAGTGAGGTTCATTCTTGTGTTACGCAGCACGTTTGAGCTTCAGCAAGAGCCAATGAGGTTCATTCTTGTGTTACGCAGCACGTTTGAGCTTCAGCAAGAACCAGTGAGGTTCATTCTTGTGTTACGCAGCACGTTTGAGCTTCAGCAAGAGCCAATGAGGTTCATTCTTGTGTTACGCAGCACGTTTGAGCTTCCGCAAGAACCAGTGAGGTTCATTCTTGTGTTACGCAGCACGTTTGAGCTTCAGCAAGAGCCAATGAGGTTCATTCTTGTGTTACGCAGCACGTTTGAGCTTCCGCAATAACCAATGAGGTTCATTCTTGTGTTACGCAGCATGTTTGAGCTTCCGCAAGAACCAATGAGGTTCATTCTTGTGTTACGCAGCACGTTTGAGCTTCCTCAAGAACCAGTGAGGTTAATTCCCGTGTTATGCAGCACGTTTGAGCTTCCGCAAGAACCAGTGAGGTTCATTCCCGTGTTACGCAGCACGTTTGAGCTTCCGCAAGAACCAGTGAGGTTCATTCCCGTGTTACACAGCACGTTTGAGCTTCCGCAAGAACCAGTGAGGTTCATTCCCGTGTTACGCAGCACGTTTGAGCTTCCGCAAGAACCAGTGAGGTTCATTCCCGTGTTACGCAGCACGTTTGAGCTTCCGCAATAACCAATGAGGTTCATTCTTGTGTTACGCAGCACGTTTGAGCTTCCGCAAGAACCAGTGAGGTTCATTCCCGTGTTACGCAGCACGTTTGAGCTTCCGCAAGAAACAATGGGGTTTGTTCTTGTGTTACGCAGCACGTTTGAGCTTCCGTAAGAACCAGTGAGGTTCATTCTTGTGTTACGCAGCACGTTTGAGCTTCCGCAAGAACCAGTGAGGTTCATTCCCGTGTTACGCAGCACGTTTGAGCTTCCGCAAGAACCAATGAGGTTCATTCTTGTGTTACGCAGCACATTTGAGCTTCAGCAAGAACCAATGAAGTTCATTCTTGTGTTATGCAGCACGTTTGAGCTTCCGCAACAACCAATGAGGTTCATTCTTGTGTTACGCAGCACGTTTGAGCTTCAGCAAGAACCAATGAGGTTCATTCTTGTGTTACGCAGCACGTTTGAGCTTCCACAAGAACCAATGAGGTTCATTCGCGTGTTACGCAGCACAATTGAGCTTCCGCAAGAAACAATGAGGTTTGTTCTTGTGTTACGCAGCAGGTTTGAGCTTCCGTAAGAACCAATGAGGTTCATTCCCGTGTTGCGCAGCACGTTTGAGCTTCCGCAAGAACCAATGAGGTTTGTTCTTGTGTTACGCAGCACGTTTGAGCTTCCGTAAGAACCAATGAGGTTCATTCCCGTGTTACGCAGCACGTTTGAGCTTCCGCAAGAACCAATGAGGTTCATTCTTGTGTTACGCAGCACGTTTGAGCTTCCGCAAGAACCAATGAGGTTCATTCTTGTGTTACGCAGCACGTTTGAGCTTCCGCAAGAACCAATGAGGTTCATTCTTGTGTTACGCAGCACGTTTGAGCTTCAGAAAGAACCAATGAGGTTCATTCTTGTGTTACGCAGCACGTTTGAGCTTCCGCAATAACCAATGAGGTTCATTTTTGTGTTACGCAGCACGTTTGAGCTTCCGCAAGAACCAGTGAGGTTCATTCCCGTGTTACGCAGCACGTTTGAGCTTCCGCAAGAACCAGTGAGGTTCATTCCCGTGTTACGCAGCACGTTTGAGCTTCCGCAAGAACCAATGAGGTTCATTCTTGTGTTACGCAGCACGTTTGAGCTTCAGCAAGAACCAATGAGGTTCATTCTTGTGTTACGCAGCACGTTTGAGCTTCCACAAGAACCAGTGAGGTTCATTCCCGTGTTACGCAGCACGTTTGAGCTTCCGTAAGAACCAATGAGGTTCATTCTTGTGTTACGCAGCACGTTTGAGCTTCCGTAAGAACCAATGAGGTTCATTCTTGTGTTACGCAGCACGTTTGAGATTCCGCAAGATCCAATGATGTTTGTTCGTGTGTTACGCAGCACGCTTGAGCTTCCGCAAGAACCAATGAGGTTCATTCTTGTGTTACGCAGCACGTTTGAGCTTCCGTAAGAACCAATGAGGTTCATTCTTGTGTTACGCAGCACGTTTGAGCTTCTGTAAGAACCAATGAGGTTCATTCTTGTGTTACGCAGCACATTTGAGATTCCGCAAGATCCAATGATGTTTGTTCGTGTGTTACGCAGCACGCTTGAGCTTCCGCAAGAACCAATGAGGTTCATTCTTGTGTTACGCAGCACGTTTGAGCTTCCGCAAGAACCAATGAGGTTCATTCTTGTGTTACGCAGCACATTTGAGCTTCAGCAAGAACCAATGAGGTTCATTCCCGTGTTACGCAGCACGTTTGAGCTTCCGCAAGAACCAATGAGGTTCATTCTTGTGTTACGCAGCACGTTTGAGCTTCAGCAAGAACCAATGAGGTTCATTCTTGTGTCACGCAGCACGTTTGAGCTTCCGCAAGAACCAGTGAGGTTCATTCCCGTGTTACGCAGCACGTTTGAGCTTCCGCAAGAACCAGTGAGGTTCATTCCCGTGTTACGCAGCACGTTTGAGCTTCCGCAAGAACCAGTGAGGTTCATTCCCGTGTTACGCAGCACGTTTGAGCTTCCGCAATAACCAATGAGGTTCATTCTTGTGTTACGCAGCACATTTGAGCTTCAGCAAGAACCAATGAAGTTCATTCTTGTGTTATGCAGCACGTTTGAGCTTCCGCAACAACCAATGAGGTTCATTCTTGTGTTACGCAGCACGTTTGAGCTTCAGCAAGAACCAATGAGGTTCATTCTTGTGTTACGCAGCACGTTTGAGCTTCCGCAAGAACCAATGAGGTTCATTCGCGTGTTACGCAGCACAATTGAGCTTCCGCAAGAAACAATGAGGTTTGTTCTTGTGTTACGCAGCAGGTTTGAGCTTCCGTAAGAACCAATGAGGTTCATTCCCGTGTTGCGCAGCACGTTTGAGCTTCCGCAAGAACCAATGAGGTTTGTTCTTGTGTTACGCAGCACGTTTGAGCTTCCGTAAGAACCAATGAGGTTCATTCCCGTGTTACGCAGCACGTTTGAGCTTCCGCAAGAACCAATGAGGTTCATTCTTGTGTTACGCAGCACGTTTGAGCTTCCGCAAGAACCAATGAGGTTCATTCTTGTGTTACGCAGCACGTTTGAGCTTCCGCAAGAACCAATGAGGTTCATTCTTGTGTTACGCAGCACGTTTGAGCTTCAGAAAGAACCAATGAGGTTCATTCTTGTGTTACGCAGCACGTTTGAGCTTCCGCAATAACCAATGAGGTTCATTCTTGTGTTACGCAGCACGTTTGAGCTTCCGCAAGAACCAGTGAGGTTCATTCCCGTGTTACGCAGCACGTTTGAGCTTCCGCAAGAACCAGTGAGGTTCATTCCCGTGTTACGCAGCACGTTTGAGCTTCCGCAAGAACCAATGAGGTTCATTCTTGTGTTACGCAGCACGTTTGAGCTTCAGCAAGAACCAATGAGGTTCATTCTTGTGTTACGCAGCACGTTTGAGCTTCCACAAGAACCAGTGAGGTTCATTCCCGTGTTACGCAGCACGTTTGAGCTTCCGTAAGAACCAATGAGGTTCATTCTTGTGTTACGCAGCACGTTTGAGCTTCCGTAAGAACCAATGAGGTTCATTCTTGTGTTACGCAGCACGTTTGAGATTCCGCAAGATCCAATGATGTTTGTTCGTGTGTTACGCAGCACGCTTGAGCTTCCGCAAGAACCAATGAGGTTCATTCTTGTGTTACGCAGCACGTTTGAGCTTCCGTAAGAACCAATGAGGTTCATTCTTGTGTTACGCAGCACGTTTGAGCTTCTGTAAGAACCAATGAGGTTCATTCTTGTGTTACGCAGCACATTTGAGATTCCGCAAGATCCAATGATGTTTGTTCGTGTGTTACGCAGCACGCTTGAGCTTCCGCAAGAACCAATGAGGTTCATTCTTGTGTTACGCAGCACGTTTGAGCTTCCGCAAGAACCAATGAGGTTCATTCTTGTGTTACGCAGCACATTTGAGCTTCAGCAAGAACCAATGAGGTTCATTCCCGTGTTGCGCAGCACGTTTGAGCTTCCGCAAGAACCAATGAGGTTCATTCTTGTGTTACGCAGCACGTTTGAGCTTCAGCAAGAACCAATGAGGTTCATTCTTGTGTCACGCAGCACGTTTGAGCTTCCGCAAGAACCAGTGAGGTTCATTCCCGTGTTACGCAGCACGTTTGAGCTTCCGCAAGAACCAGTGAGGTTCATTCCCGTGTTACGCAGCACGTTTGAGCTTCCGCAAGAACCAGTGAGGTTCATTCCCGTGTTACGCAGCACGTTTGAGCTTCCGCAAGAACCAATGAGGTTCATTCTTGTGTTACGCAGCACGTTTGAGCTTCAGCAAGAACCAATGAGGTTCATTCTTGTGTCACGCAGCACGTTTGAGCTTCCGCAAGAACCAGTGAGGTTCATTCCCGTGTTACGCAGCACGTTTGAGCTTCCGCAAGAACCAGTGAGGTTCATTCCCGTGTTACGCAGCACGTTTGAGCTTCCGCAAGAACCAGTGAGGTTCATTCCCGTGTTACGCAGCACGTTTGAGCTTCCGCAATAACCAATGAGGTTCATTCTTGTGTTACGCAGCACATTTGAGCTTCAGCAAGAACCAATGAAGTTCATTCTTGTGTTATGCAGCACGTTTGAGCTTCCGCAACAACCAATGAGGTTCATTCTTGTGTTACGCAGCACGTTTGAGCTTCAGCAAGAACCAATGAGGTTCATTCTTGTGTTACGCAGCACGTTTGAGCTTCCGCAAGAACCAATGAGGTTCATTCGCGTGTTACGCAGCACAATTGAGCTTCCGCAAGAAACAATGAGGTTTGTTCTTGTGTTACGCAGCAGGTTTGAGCTTCCGTAAGAACCAATGAGGTTCATTCCCGTGTTGCGCAGCACGTTTGAGCTTCCGCAAGAACCAATGAGGTTTGTTCTTGTGTTACGCAGCACGTTTGAGCTTCCGTAAGAACCAATGAGGTTCATTCCCGTGTTACGCAGCACGTTTGAGCTTCCACAAGAACCAATGAGGTTCATTCTTGTGTTACGCAGCACGTTTGAGCTTCCGCAAGAACCAATGAGGTTCATTCTTGTGTTACGCAGCACGTTTGAGCTTCCGCAAGAACCAATGAGGTTCATTCTTGTGTTACGCAGCACGTTTGAGCTTCAGAAAGAACCAATGAGGTTCATTCTTGTGTTACGCAGCACGTTTGAGCTTCCGCAATAACCAATGAGGTTCATTCTTGTGTTACGCAGCACGTTTGAGCTTCCGCAAGAACCAGTGAGGTTCATTCCCGTGTTACGCAGCACGTTTGAGCTTCCGCAAGAACCAGTGAGGTTCATTCCCGTGTTACGCAGCACGTTTGAGCTTCCGCAAGAACCAATGAGGTTCATTCTTGTGTTACGCAGCACGTTTGAGCTTCAGCAAGAACCAATGAGGTTCATTCTTGTGTTACGCAGCACGTTTGAGCTTCCACAAGAACCAGTGAGGTTCATTCCCGTGTTACGCAGCACGTTTGAGCTTCCGTAAGAACCAATGAGGTTCATTCTTGTGTTACGCAGCACGTTTGAGCTTCCGTAAGAACCAATGAGGTTCATTCTTGTGTTACGCAGCACGTTTGAGATTCCGCAAGATCCAATGATGTTTGTTCGTGTGTTACGCAGCACGCTTGAGCTTCCGCAAGAACCAATGAGGTTCATTCTTGTGTTACGCAGCACGTTTGAGCTTCCGTAAGAACCAATGAGGTTCATTCTTGTGTTACGCAGCACGTTTGAGCTTCTGTAAGAACCAATGAGGTTCATTCTTGTGTTACGCAGCACATTTGAGATTCCGCAAGATCCAATGATGTTTGTTCGTGTGTTACGCAGCACGCTTGAGCTTCCGCAAGAACCAATGAGGTTCATTCTTGTGTTACGCAGCACGTTTGAGCTTCCGCAAGAACCAATGAGGTTCATTCTTGTGTTACGCAGCACATTTGAGCTTCAGCAAGAACCAATGAGGTTCATTCCCGTGTTGCGCAGCACGTTTGAGCTTCCGCAAGAACCAATGAGGTTCATTCTTGTGTTACGCAGCACGTTTGAGCTTCAGCAAGAACCAATGAGGTTCATTCTTGTGTCACGCAGCACGTTTGAGCTTCCGCAAGAACCAGTGAGGTTCATTCCCGTGTTACGCAGCACGTTTGAGCTTCCGCAAGAACCAGTGAGGTTCATTCCCGTGTTACGCAGCACGTTTGAGCTTCCGCAAGAACCAGTGAGGTTCATTCCCGTGTTACGCAGCACGTTTGAGCTTCCGCAATAACCAATGAGGTTCATTCTTGTGTTACGCAGCACGTTTGAGCTTCCGCAAGAACCAGTGAGGTTCATTCCCGTGTTACGCAGCACGTTTGAGCTTCCGCAAGAAACACTGGGGTTTGTTCTTGTGTTACGCAGCACGTTTGAGCTTCCGTAAGAACCAGTGAGGTTCATTCTTGTGTTACGCAGCACGTTTGAGCTTCCGCAAGAACCAGTGAGGTTCATTCCCGTGTTACGCAGCACGTTTGAGCTTCCGCAAGAACCAATGAGGTTCATTCTTGTGTTACGCAGCACATTTGAGCTTCAGCAAGAACCAATGAAGTTCATTCTTGTGTTATGCAGCACGTTTGAGCTTCCGCAACAACCAATGAGGTTCATTCTTGTGTTACGCAGCACGTTTGAGCTTCCGCAAGAACCAATGAGGTTCATTCGCATGTTACGCAGCACAATTGAGCTTCCGCAAGAAACAATGAGGTTTGTTCTTGTGTTACGCAGCAGGTTTGAGCTTCCGTAAGAACCAATGAGGTTCATTCCCGTGTTGCGCAGCACGTTTGAGCTTCCGCAAGAACCAATGAGGTTTGTTCTTGTGTTACGCAGCACGTTTGAGCTTCCGTAAGAACCAATGAGGTTCATTCCCGTGTTACGCAGCACGTTTGAGCTTCCGCAAGAACCAATGAGGTTCATTCTTGTGTTATGCAGCACGTTTGAGCTTCCGCAACAACCAATGAGGTTCATTCTTGTGTTACGCAGCACGTTTGAGCTTCCGCAAGAACCAATGAGGTTCATTCGCATGTTACGCAGCACAATTGAGCTTCCGCAAGAAACAATGAGGTTTGTTCTTGTGTTACGCAGCAGGTTTGAGCTTCCGTAAGAACCAATGAGGTTCATTCCCGTGTTGCGCAGCACGTTTGAGCTTCCGCAAGAACCAATGAGGTTTGTTCTTGTGTTACGCAGCACGTTTGAGCTTCCGTAAGAACCAATGAGGTTCATTCCCGTGTTACGCAGCACGTTTGAGCTTCCGCAAGAACCAATGAGGTTCATTCTTGTGTTACGCAGCACGTTTGAGCTTCCGCAAGAACCAATGAGGTTCATTCTTGTGTTACGCAGCACGTTTGAGCTTCCGCAAGAACCAATGAGGTTCATTCTTGTGTTACGCAGCACGTTTGAGCTTCAGAAAGAACCAATGAGGTTCATTCTTGTGTTACGCAGCACGTTTGAGCTTCCGCAATAACCAATGAGGTTCATTCTTGTGTTACGCAGCACGTTTGAGCTTCCGCAAGAACCAGTGAGGTTCATTCCCGTGTTACGCAGCACGTTTGAGCTTCCGCAAGAACCAGTGAGGTTCATTCCCGTGTTACGCAGCACGTTTGAGCTTCCGCAAGAACCAATGAGGTTCATTCTTGTGTTACGCAGCACGTTTGAGCTTCAGCAAGAACCAATGAGGTTCATTCTTGTGTTACGCAGCACGTTTGAGCTTCCGCAAGAACCAGTGAGGTTCATTCCCGTGTTACGCAGCACGTTTGAGCTTCCGTAAGAACCAATGAGGTTCATTCTTGTGTTACGCAGCACGTTTGAGCTTCCGTAAGAACCAATGAGGTTCATTCTTGTGTTACGCAGCACGTTTGAGATTCCGCAAGATCCAATGATGTTTGTTCGTGTGTTACGCAGCACGCTTGAGCTTCCGCAAGAACTAATGAGGTTCATTCTTGTGTTACGCAGCACGTTTGAGCTTCCGTAAGAACCAATGAGGTTCATTCTTGTGTTACGCAGCACGTTTGAGCTTCTGTAAGAACCAATGAGGTTCATTCTTGTGTTACGCAGCACATTTGAGATTCCGCAAGATCCAATGATGTTTGTTCGTGTGTTACGCAGCACGCTTGAGCTTCCGCAAGAACCAATGAGGTTCATTCTTGTGTTACGCAGCACGTTTGAGCTTCCGCAAGAACCAATGAGGTTCATTCTTGTGTTACGCAGCACATTTGAGCTTCAGCAAGAACCAATGAGGTTCATTCTTGTGTTACGCAGCACTTTTGAGCTTCCGCAATAACCAATGAGGTTCATTCCCGTGTTACGCAGCACGTTTGAGCTTCCGCAAGAACCAGTGAGGTTCATTCCCGTGTTACGCAGCACGTTTGAGCTTCCGCAAGAACCAATGAGGTTCATTCTTGTGTTACGCAGCACGTTTGAGCTTCAGCAAGAACCAATGAGGTTCATTCTTGTGTTACGCAGCACGTTTGAGCTTCCGCAAGAACCAGTGAGGTTCATTCCCGTGTTACGCAGCACGTTTGAGCTTCCGTAAGAACCAATGAGGTTCATTCTTGTGTTACGCAGCACGTTTGAGCTTCCGTAAGAACCAATGAGGTTCATTCTTGTGTTACGCAGCACGTTTGAGATTCCGCAAGATCCAATGATGTTTGTTCGTGTGTTACGCAGCACGCTTGAGCTTCCGCAAGAACTAATGAGGTTCATTCTTGTGTTACGCAGCACGTTTGAGCTTCCGTAAGAACCAATGAGGTTCATTCTTGTGTTACGCAGCACGTTTGAGCTTCTGTAAGAACCAATGAGGTTCATTCTTGTGTTACGCAGCACATTTGAGATTCCGCAAGATCCAATGATGTTTGTTCGTGTGTTACGCAGCACGCTTGAGCTTCCGCAAGAACCAATGAGGTTCATTCTTGTGTTACGCAGCACGTTTGAGCTTCCGCAAGAACCAATGAGGTTCATTCTTGTGTTACGCAGCACATTTGAGCTTCAGCAAGAACCAATGAGGTTCATTCTTGTGTTACGCAGCACTTTTGAGCTTCCGCAATAACCAATGAGGTTCATTCCCGTGTTACGCAGCACGTTTGAGCTTCCGCAAGAACCAGTGAGGTTCATTCACGTGTTACGCAGCACGTTTGAGCTTCCGCAAGAGCCAATGAGGTTCATTCTTGTGTTACGCAGCATGTTTGAGCTTCCGTAAGAACCAATGAGGTTCATTCTTATGTTACGCAGCACGTTAGAGCTTCCGTAAGAACCAATGAGGTTTATTCTTGTGTTACGCAGCACATTTGAGCTTCCGTAAGAACCAATGAGGTTCATTCTTGTGTTACGCAGCACGTTTGAGATTCCGCAAGAACCAATGATGTTCGTTCGTGTGTTATGCAGCACGTTTGAGCTTCCTCAAGAACCAATGATGTTCGTTCGTGTGTTACGCAGCACGTTTGAGATTCCGCAAGAACCAATGATGTTCGTTCGTGTGTTACGCAGCACGTTTGAGCTTCCGCAATAACCAATGAGGTTCATTCTTGTGTTACGCAGCACGTTTGAGCTTCCGCAAGAACCAGTGAGGTTCATTCCCGTGTTACGCAGCACGTTTGAGCTTCCGCAAGAACCAGTGAGGTTCATTCCCGTGTTACGCAGCACGTTTGAGCTTCCGCAAGAACCAATGAGGTTCATTCTTGTGTTACGCAGCACGTTTGAGCTTCAGCAAGAACCAATGAGGTTCATTCTTGTGTTACGCAGCACGTTTGAGCTTCCGCAAGAACCAGTGAGGTTCATTCCCGTGTTACGCAGCACGTTTGAGCTTCCGTAAGAACCAATGAGGTTCATTCTTGTGTTACGCAGCACGTTTGAGCTTCCGTAAGAACCAATGAGGTTCATTCTTGTGTTACGCAGCACATTTGAGCTTCAGCAAGAACCAATGAGGTTCATTCTTGTGTTACGCAGCACTTTTGAGCTTCCGCAATAACCAATGAGGTTCATTCCCGTGTTACGCAGCACGTTTGAGCTTCCGCAAGAACCAGTGAGGTTCATTCACGTGTTACGCAGCACGTTTGAGCTTCCGCAAGAGCCAATGAGGTTCATTCTTGTGTTACGCAGCATGTTTGAGCTTCCGTAAGAACCAATGAGGTTCATTCTTATGTTACGCAGCACGTTAGAGCTTCCGTAAGAACCAATGAGGTTTATTCTTGTGTTACGCAGCACATTTGAGCTTCCGTAAGAACCAATGAGGTTCATTCTTGTGTTACGCAGCACGTTTGAGATTCCGCAAGAACCAATGATGTTCGTTCGTGTGTTACGCAGCACGTTTGAGATTCCGCAAGAACCAATGATGTTCGTTCGTGTGTTACGCAGCACGTTTGAGCTTCCGCAAGAACCAATGAGGTTCATTCCCGTGTTACGCAGCACGTTTGAGCTTCCGCAAGAACCAATGAGGTTCATTCCCGTGTTACGCAGCACGTTTGAGCTTCCGCAAGAACCAATGAGGTTCATTCCCGTGTTACGCAGCACGTTAGAGCTTCCGCAAGAACCAATGAGGTTTCTTCTTGTGTTATGCAGCACGTTTGAGCTTCCGCAAGAACCAGTGAGGTTCATTCCCGTGTTACGCAGCACGTTTAAGCTTCCACAAGAACCAATGAGGTTCATTCCCGTGTTACGCAGCACGTTTGAGCTTCCGCAAGAACCAGTGACGTTCATTTCCGTGTTACGCAGCACAATTGAGCTTCCGCAAGAACCAATGAGGTTTGTTCTTGTGTTACGCAGAACGTTTGAGCTTCCGCAAGAACCAATAAATTTTTTCTCATGCGTCAAGCATGTACGGCTGAGCTTCTGTTTATGTACACTGATCAATGTTTAAATGTGAATAAAAGACTAAATTAAATCTGTTCATCATATAAAGCGATTGTGTCTCTTCAGAAAATTTGGACTAAACCGCTCAATTCATATGAGTTTTACTAATTTCTTAAGAACTTTTTGAAGCGTCAAAGTGGTAGTTGCGTAGATGTCAATGGAGGGACAGAAATCACTCAGATTTCTTTAAAAATATCTTATATTTGTGTTTTGAAGATGAACAAAAGTCTTACTGGTTTTGAACGACATGAGGGTGAGTAATTAATGACAGCATTTTAATTTTTGGGTGAACTAAGCCTTTAACTTATTTTCAGCTTGTTGGACGATTAAATGGGCTACACAATCCCATAGATCATTAAGCAACACCCTGACAGCTGCCCACAGTGCCCTAGTTTTTATATGAACAAGCAGCATTAAAATGGTTTGTGGATGGTAGTGGAAATCGAGTTTTAACTCGAAAGTGTTCTTTTGCAGTTGTCCAACACATCAAGCGTCACAACATTCTGCTAAAGAGGGAGCTTGGAGAAGGGGCTTTTGGGAAAGTGTTCTTGGCTGAATGCTACAACTTGTCTCCTGACCAAGAGAAGATCTTGGTGGCTGTTAAGGTATGGTATATTTACACAACAGTAACAAGTAATTAAATAAAAAAGTAATAAGAGAAAATACATGGCTTTCTTATCTCACAGACTCTGAAAGAGGCCAGCGAAAGTGGGCGAGCAGATTTCCACCGAGAGGCAGAGCTCCTGACCAACTTGCAGCATGAGCACATTGTCAAGTTTTATGGCGTATGTGTAGAAAGTGACCCCCTCATCATGGTGTTTGAGTACATGAAACATGGAGACCTCAACAAGTTTCTCAGGTTTGCATGAGAGCGTTTATCACAACCACACTTACAGTTTTTATAAACATTGATGTTTTAGACAAGTTCTGGGTTACATAAAAGTTAAAGGGACAGTTCACCCCAAAATAATTTTTGATGTTTTCATCATTTACTCATGTTGTGTCAAAAATGTATGACTTAACTTTTGTCCTTAGAGTGAAAGTTAGTGGGGTCCAAAACTACCTTTTCAAAATATCATCTTATGTGTTCTGCAGAAAGCACAGGTTTGAGAAGCAAAAAGTTGTCTATAGCAATGCATATACAATGGAAGTTTATGGGGCAAGAAATGTGAAGCTCATAATTCTAAAGAACATGGATTATTTCAATTAGGAAATTGTTCATTTGATATGTTTGAGTCTAAGCAAGTTAAAAAACTGAATATGGATTAACATGGTTAATGATGAATTTATCAAACTAATTTCATTTAAACGCGTCGTCCACTTTCTGATCTTCAACATCTATCATACTCATGATTATATACACATGATCATACACATATTCTCATCCGCTCTTTCTCTCTCTCTCTCACAGGGCTCATGGTCCAGATGCGGTGCTGATGGCGGACGGACAGCAGAGTTTGCTGGTGGAGTTGACACAGCCTCAGATGCTGCATATTGCTCAGCAGATAGCAGCAGGCATGGTGTATCTGGCTTCACAGCATTTTGTGCACAGAGACCTGGCCACACGCAACTGTTTGGTGGGAGAGAACTTGCTTGTCAAGATAGGAGACTTTGGCATGTCCAGAGATGTGTACAGCACCGACTACTATAGGGTAAGTTTGGGTCACCTTGGAAATGTCCATATCGCATTGGTCCTTTTAGTCTGAGGAACCCAAAATCTACTACACATTTCTTATTTCATAGAACACAAGATGCAAAGAGTGCTACTGGGGTATTAAGTCCGTATCTCGGTGCTCTTTGGATGTGGGATAGTTCAATTTGCAAAAAACACATGAAGCCAAGGCACTCGAGAATGTAGAAAAACTGTAAAAAATCCTTTATTTATTCGTGGCTAACATTTTGAAAACATTTGCATATCATATTTTTCTACATTCTCGAGTGCTTTGGCCTCATATGTTTTTTTTGTGTGCAAATTTCTTATTTAATTTAAATCTGAATGCATAAGTAACTACATTATATATGGTCATACAGTAATCAAATAATTATATAAAATGAAATATAGATTGAAGAGACAGCTTTCCAATATGAGTTTTTTACCGGTTTGTACACAATATATTTCCCAAAATCCTGATTTTGTGTTTACAGCCTTGATTATATCAATGTTGAATATTCTAACAAATCTGAACCACTGAATTTTTTTAAGCAAATTTGTAAAGCGAAATAGAATGGAAATAAAATGGACCGAAAATTTTCTGTACTATTATAGGTGGTATTTTAAATATAAATTATTTCTGAATATTTTGGAAATGAAATCTGGAGGGTGAATATGGATTATTGAATTTTTACTAATGAAATTGTTGAAGTGTGAAATGTTTTCAGATGAAATATTCACAGCTTAAATATAGAGCCATGGTGAATTTCAGCCCCCAAAATGCAAGCCCTGAAAATACAATGCATTAAAATACAAGCACTGTTAATGCAATGCTTTTTTTTTTTTATTTGAGTAATTCAACATGCTTTTTTGTTTCAAAGACATTTGTCATTAATTTACTTTCATAGGGTTTGTTGATCAATATGAATTATCTATTAACTCTTTCCCTGCCATTGACAGAATTTTCCAAGTACACCTGGCTGCAGCCTGCAGATGGGGGCGGGGATGCACGTCACACCGCCCCATACCTATTCCAATTGGCTTGATCGTCTTTCATAGGCATACATGATAGAAAATGTGTTCGTACTCGGTCCTTCTCAAATTTTCTGTCTTTCTGTGTTTTCACCATTATACAGTAGCGGGCGCTATTATGCATCTTCTGTTAGAGTACTCAATCTTCTGATCAAAACAGGTAAAGAAGAAGCAGAAACGAGCAATAGCATATGTAAGCAGATGCATTTATAAAATAATGTGATCATCAACATTTAACATCATATAAATCAAAACTGACTAATGTTACTGAATGAAATGTCGACCCAGGACGAGCTAGAGGACTGTGAAACTTTAAGGGTGCTGATGAACTCGATTTACTCCATCAATGTTTTGATTATCGCCGTCAATCTGATCCAGACGTAGTCTTTGACAAAAAACGTAATTTTCTAGGCTTTTTGCTCAAAATGTTGCTTTTTTAATGAAACTTACCCACATTCAAGTGTTGATTAAAAAAAGAATGCATGTTCAGATATTCATACAACAAAATATTCTGGAGGCCATGAAACTTATCTTAACTATTCTATCTTAACTAACTTAACTGTTATCCAAAATGCTGGCGATGGCTGGGAACTTTTTTCAAAAATGCTGGTGTGGAAAGAGTTAATGTGAATGAACAGTTCTCTTTCATTTACTTAAAATATATTGATAAACATTTTGCTTCAGTTACCTGCTACAGCAAAAAAAAGTAGCTGCTTGTGCCGTTACATTGCTTAAAACTGCATTTTTTTATTTTTATTTCTTTGCAACATCAAACAGAATTGCAAAAAGAAAGAGCAAATGTTGCCATGTCGTGCCACTCAAGTAAACATATTGCAATTGTGTTTGTTGCCACTAATAGCACAAAAAATTACAGTGTTCAGAACCAATCAGAACCAGTCTATTAAAATGCTGCCTGACCATACATTCTTATTGGGTTCTCAAACTAAACCACTGTACACTGTGTACACAGGAACTCTCTGAGGACTGGTCCACAGGCCCACAACTGCTCAGAGGGAAATTTTTGCTTTAAACATTGAGAGTCTGCTAGAGGAAGTGTGAATGCAAACATTGGCACACAATGCAACAAAATATGCTAGAGGACTTTTTTAAAGTGGTTTATGATTGGATGAGAGTGAATGACTCTAGCATGTCTGTACCAAATGATAATAGTTTCCAAACACTCCACTGCCTCCTTCCACTTGATATCTATCTGCCATTGGAATAAACAAGTAGTCCCGAAAACTCATGGCATTTGGGTCAAGACATGGGCTGCTCAAGCAGAGCATTGACTTGAGAGTGCCACATAGCTACAGTGTTACATTTTTTGCATTCTTGCTTCTCAACAGTTCAACCAACTGTCAGAGATCTCTGGGCACACTTGTGTGATCTAAGGTCAATTCTGGCTGGGATTATTATTTCCTGATCCCAACCTCTCCCGTCTTCTTCCTGACATTTCTCATTTGTCAGTTGAAGGCAAAACATTTTTTTTATCTGTTCTAATTTGTTGAACACCGATCTGACAAATTCATAGGGAAAAAATGAACACCTAAAAGCAAAGGGCAGTTTGTAAATGTTCATAATGGATAATAAGACTGATTTATGACTGATCATTTTCCTCATGAACACTTTAGTTATTATGATTTATTATGACTGATGATTATTTAAATACATGCATCTGAACAGCTGATTAAATACTGTAAATATGAAAGTGCCTCAAAAACCAACAGTTCCCCACAGTGAGTTCTTCCAGAAAAAGCCCAGACCATCTGACACTGAAGGGCTCTCCCAAACCTGCATCCTGCCAACACAGCCGGAAACACTCTGCTGTGTCAGCAGCCGTGTGTGTGTGTGTGTGTGTGTGTGTGTGAGTGTGATGAAGGAATATCAGCTTCCTCTGCTGTATAACAATAGAAAAATAAACAGGATTTTGCCATTGCACAATTTCTAGGAATCCTGCAATGCAATGTCAAGATAATGAGGTCAAATTGTTTTAGGTTTTGCAATAAATTAGGTATTGTGGTAAAGCACTGTAGTCATCAGGCACCTGGTGGACTTATATAAGACATTAGCTGCAAACTGCATGTTTCATATCAAGCTAATTCTCTCCTGATATGCCGTTAAAGCCCCATATGCTCAATCTGAGGGTGGATAAAGTGTCTCCCATTTATGCAAGCATGATTTTCAATGTCACAATTCCTATTCTTCTGGTCTTGACTGGGTGGAAAGTTCATTGTGCGATCTAATGAATTTAGAGCAGATAATTTTGCTGTATGCACAGAAATCTCTAAGGAGTTGTTCACCTAAATATGACATTTATCATAATTTACTCACCCTCATGCTATTCCAGGTCTTCTGAAAACATAGCTTTGTGAAAGAGACCCAAATTGTTGAAAATATTCCCCTCTGTGTTGGCTCTCCAATCTCATTTAAACTTCTGCATATTCAGTCCTGCCACATTGTGATTAGTCATGATACGCAAGAACCAATGGCTTCTGGTACTTGAGAGCTGCGATAGAGGGGAAGGTTAACAATGAATCCTGTCTGTTCTCCGCAAAGCTAGTCTATGGCTTCAGAAGACTTGGTTAAGGCACACAACTTGATTTGGAATGACACAAAGGTGAATACATTATGACAGTTTTTATTTTGGGAAAATATTCTGGTCGTAATGTAAGGTAACTATTTACTATTAAGTTTGGGGTTGGTACAACTACTTAGGTTTAGGTTTATTTTCTATGATATTATCTAGTTATTACCCAGTTATTGAAATTACACTACTGTTCAGAAGTTTGAGTTTTTTTTTTAATTTTTTTTTTTAAGTCTGTTATGCTCACAAAGGCTAATTTGATCAAAATACAGTAAAAACTGTAATATTGTGAAATATTATTACAATTTAAAATAACTATTTTCTATTTTAATAATTGTAAAATGTAATTTATGCTTTATACTTCAGTCACGTGATCCTTCAGAAATCATTCCAGTTTGCTGATTTGGTGCTCAAGACACATTTCTTTTTTATTATCAGTGTTGAAAACAGTTCTGCTGCTTAATATTTTTGTGAAAAGATTCTTTGGAAAAATAGAAAATTATATAAATAATTTGCAACATAAATGTCTTTTTTTAACAATTAAATGCATCCTTGCTGAATAAAAAGTATTAATTTCCTAAAATATATATATATTACTGATCCCAAACTTTTGAACGGTAGTGTAAAATAAAGAGTGCTTTAGTCCTAATAGTCCTTTAGTATGCAAATAATATTGTTTTATAAAAATGAATGTCTATTTTCAGTGTATTGAGAGATACACTGCAATACCATACTGTATCTAATAAATTAAAAGTATTAGGGATGCATGGATGACATTTGTGAAAGATTATATTCAACTGTTACAAAATTATTAATTTTAAAGATTAATATTAAGTGTTAGATGATGACAAAGGTAATCTAAATGTAAAAACAAGTTACAAGTTAGCATGCACAATCAAACATCAACCAATTCATACAATAAAATATTGTATCAACATCATACAATGGCAAATAACTAATATAGTACTGATATATTGTACATCCCTAAAAAGTAGTTTACTTTGCTTATAGAGACACTATTATTGAAATGGCAGAAAATGGATGTGCTTCTATCAATCACTGAACCCACTGTAAATCTGTATCTCTTATATCAGGTGGGAGGTCACACCATGCTGCCCATCCGCTGGATGCCCCCAGAGAGCATCATGTACAGGAGATTCACCACAGAGAGTGACGTTTGGAGTCTGGGTGTGGTCCTCTGGGAAATCTTCACCTACGGCAAGCAACCCTGGTACCAGCTCTCAAACAACGAGGTAAGACATCAGATATTGACTAATCATACATAACCTGTATCTCATATATTCATAAGTGATTAGTTCTTATTTTCGTACCTTGTAAAAACTACTGTTTCTAGGCAGACTAATGCACCCTTAGTGAAGCCTGCATTCAGTTGTCATTCTGAACCGTGTTTGTGCTGCCTCCTGCAGGTGATCGAGTGTATCACACAAGGTCGGGTGTTGCAGAGACCTCGTACTTGCCCCAAAGAGGTGTATGACCTAATGCTGGGCTGCTGGCAGAGGGAGCCCTACATGAGACTCAACATAAAAGAAATCCACAATCTGCTCCAGAGCCTGGCCAAGGCATCACCTGTTTACCTGGACATCCTGGGCTGATCCGTTTGCCAGTATGGGTGTGTAATTGTTAGTAAGAAAGAGTGTGTGAATGCATGGTATAAAAGGAGTAAGGGATGGAATATAATTGGAGTGACTGAATATAGATGTGTGTGTGTGTGTGTGTGTGTGTGTGTTCATAAAAATGGCTTGTGCTTCAGCCTTCTCACCACATAGACTAAAGGCCTTAAAGTTGACTGTGTGCATTGCTTTGAGTTTTTCCACGTCTGGACATGTCCATATCTGTAATGCATCATTGTTTTCTAAAAACCCCAAGTGGTCTACAGACAGAAACATCTGATTGTTGTAAATATGCGTCAGAGACAATGTAGACCTTTTTTTTTAAGAAACTTTTTGAAAAAGTTAACTCGGTTTGGGAAAGTTTACAATTGTTTTTCTGTCACCATTTGTTTATCGAGATGGACAAAATTTGGACTTGATGAGGACCCAGTCATTAGTACAACACTGATGACGCCACGGCGACATTCTGGCAGATCGCAATACTATTCATACCGCAAATTATTGAGTAACAATCATGGAACTGCCATTCATGTTTCATTTTGATTTTTTTTAAACACATCTGATCTAATTTTAGACTATTCTGTGCCAAGTTTTGATGTCTAATGCTGAGGTTGACGAAAGGCGTTTTTGGACATCTCAGTGCACCCCATCTAACTCAGTGCGAACTTTGTAATAGAAGCACAGCAACAAAGACGCCTCCAATTTTTTTCCCCCTTCAAAAGAGGCTTGAGGTTGGACACAGAGTGTTTGGAGTGAGCACAGAGGCAAAGTCACCAGCAGTGGCACTGAAGTATTTCCTCACTTTGTTTGGCTCCCTGGCCATATGCGCTGAAGTTCAAGGGCACTTGTCTCTCGAACTGTGGTTCGAAGAACAATGGGAGAGATGCTGTTCTTGTGTCAGTCAGTGGTAACAGTCTTTTTTTAACCTTAGGGTGCTTACACACTAGAAAATGATCTGATGGACTGGACATCTATCCAAGGTATTTCCCTGCCTTTGGCCCAATATGCTGGGATAGGCTCCCCCTACATCGGACAAACGGTTTCGAAGAATGGATGGATGAAAAGAGTTTGGGCAGTTTGAAATCAAGCTGGAAATACAGCCCATTGGATTTCTGAAAGCACAACTGGACCACCTCCCCGAGATTCTCATTGGTCTACGGATGCCTACGTCAGAGCGCATTGCAGCCAAATTCCAAATTCTCTCCACTTTTGGTCACATAACAGAGCATCAAATTCCCAGCGTTCTCTGACATAGCATAAACTAGTGTGTAGGCGCCCTTAATCATCGTCATGTTGCAAATTTGATGGACCTTGCCTTTGCAAAGACTGAAGATTTTTCTCTTAACTGTTCCTGGGGAGAACTAACCATAGATGTTGTCCATAATGCAACAAACCTGCCTGAACAGCTGGATTTTATTTGCTCTCTGATTATTCATTATTATCTGTTTATGTAACAACTGCGAAATAACTGCTAAATAATATGTATATGTGATAATCTATGATCGATTTGTTTTCGATGTATTGTGGGCCGTTTCAAAGCGATGGGCTTGGTGGGCACTGTGAAGTGAATGTTCATGTGAGAATTGCACAAGTCGTACTGTCCCTGAGGTCACGACAGGAAGACCCTATGAAGGGACTGTCCCGATTCAACTTGTGTTTCAACCGCACCAAACAAGTTACCAGAGGAGGACTGAAAGAAAACTAAAATTGTCATTATCATATGACATTATACAATGCTTTTGGAAAGTATTTAGAAACTGTCATTTGTTCACATTTTGTTACATCAGGCAACACTCCTAACCCAATAATGGCAAAGAAAAGAAAAAACTAATTTGTGAAAAGTTTATTAAAAAGAAAAAAACTGAAATATCACATCACAATGATTTAAGTATTCAGACCCTTAACTCAGTACTTGGCTGAATCACCTTCGCCAGTGATTACATCCTCAAGTCTTTGCGCTCCTGGATTTAAGGATTTTCTGCCATTCTTTCAAGCTCTGTCAGGTTGGATGGGGACTGTTGGTGGACAGAGATTTTCGGATCTCTCCAGAGATGTTTGATTCATTGGTTTCGATTTCGAGCTCTGGCTGCATCAGTCGAGAAACATTCACAGAGTCGTCCCTAAGCCACACTTGTGTTGTCTTGGCTGTGTGCCTAGGTTCATTGTCCAGTTTGGAGGTGAACATTTGGACCAGTCTGAGGTCTTGAGGGCTCTGGGCTATGTTTTCGTTAAGGATATCTCTATATTTTGCTGTTTTCAGCTGTCCTTCTACATTGAATTTCTTGGTCCCTGCCTCTGAAAAACACCCCCAATGCTTCACTATTGGGATTGTATTGCATAGGTGACAAGAGGTGCCTGGTTTCCTCAACATGTCATGCTCAGGTTCATCAGACCTGAGAATCTTGTTTCTCAGTCTGAGAGTAAAAAGCATGTGTGTTGCACTGAGAGGAGGCTTGCGTTTAGAAATTATAGACGCTATTGTGCTTTTGAGGACCTTCAATACAACAGGAATTTTGTAGACTTTCCCAGATCTACAGTCCTGTCTCTGAGCTCTGCAGGCAGTTGCTTGGCACCTCATGGCTTAGTTTTTACGCTGATATGCATATTCATCTGTTAGTTAGACCTTAAATAGACAGGTGTATGCATTTCCAAATCATGTCCATTGAATTTTCCACAGGTGGACTCCAGTCGAAGTCTTCTCAGAGATGATCCAGAGAAATGGGATGCAAGCTGGGCTTGAATACTTGTGTCAATGTGATATTCCAGTTTTTTATTTTTAATAAATTTGAGAGGTCCAGTAAGAGTTAGGCCCATGACACACCAAACTGACATCAAAGAATTAGCAGCGACGAAAGCTGAATGTGAAAAAGGTGAGCTTGAACACAACAGCTAACGGCCAACTAGAACTCATGTTCTGTGCCTTCATGAGAGGAAATAACTCTTAACCAGCAGGTGGCAGGTCTATATTCATCATTCTCAATTGCTTACAGTTTTGAATATGATTCAGGTTGATCAGCTGGTCCATTCTAGATGGTCATGTCATTATAAAAGCCCTGTGCAATCGCATACTTCGCACAGCTTATTTGACAGTTCTGTTATGTGGTATGGAGTGTAGATAACTTAAGCTTTTAGGCTAAATGTTAGGCCAAATCTATCACTGTGAATTTTCACAGGAGATATCCAGTCACTTAAGATAGGAATTTCATGTGATTTTCCCCCATGCAGATTTCGTAACGGGTTCGCTGCAGCAGAAAGCTGCTTGGTTTGAAAGTGACTACTGAGTTTGCTTTCACTACTGTGACATAACATAAAAATGAAGGAATCTAAATACTTTCTGAATGCACTGTAGTGGAGTTTGCTAATGCAAGCTTCACTATTACTGTTGTTCATACTTAGGGCTTACTTTAATATTCCACAAAATACACTTTCAATTCAGCTGTATCTGTAAAACCAGGCCAGTCAAAACTAAATCTCGTCGAGTTCCTCAACCTGACTATCATTACTGTTGACTATTTCCAGGGCTACAGTACTCGACTTGTCCTCCTCTGCAGTTTTTTTTCAATTCAGATGGGTTTCCTCGTGGTCCCCAGCAACATATTTTGCACCAACTGACTGATTCTTCAGGGTGTGAAGTACTAGAGATGTGTTGCTTTGAAAGCGTCTGTATATATGCAATTAGACTGTAAATATACATGAGCAGGATCAATCATTCTTTGTACACTGATGTCAAATTCTTTCCAAACAGTCCATTGGCAGGACCTACTTTTAACAGCCGACATAACGAGTTGTCGAACAGTGTCCAATCGAGTCAAGTGTCGGTCATTACAGTCATGATCTTTTGAGCAGTGACTTATGACCTCTTAGAGCTTTGCACTTTCTTTATAGATGTACTGCTCATATTTTTGTAGTTTCACCCTACAATTGTAAGCACTGCAAAAAAAAAAAAAAAAAGAAGAAAAAAAAAGGAAAAATAATGCACTGAAAGGTTATTTACATTGGAGGGGAATATTTGCTAATGTTACAGATATTGAAGAAATGTATTCGGTCAGTTACGCTAAACAATTTTTCTTCTGTTGTGGCAGACTGACTTTACATGAAGACTTTATTGAACAAACATGGCATTTTCTCCATTTTTTGCTATACAGATTTGTCTGTTCTAATAGCCAGCCTGTACTTTATAATCCATTCTGTACAGTTCTAATAGATGTCTATATAAATAGTATGTTCTCTCTATATATTCTGTTTTAAACAGGCATCATGTCAAATGTGTGACATTATAAAGAGAAGAAAAACACATCTAATGGGCCTCTGGCAATATGTGAGTGTACAGTTTATTTTCCGTAACAGTGTATTATTTCTTTTTCCTGTGGTTGTTCATAATGAAAATAAGATTTTTTTAATATCTGTAATTGATCGACTAGCCTTTTCCCCTGTGTAGTAAACAATTTGACGTTGACAACGCTTACTGCAATCTTTTTTGTTAAACTGAGGGTTGATTCACATCCAGGGGGAAAGAGCCAAGAGAACCCCTATACTTATTTGATTTCTGAAAAGCTCTTAATATTGTATATGAAAGAAGAACTGTGATTGAGCACTGGAACACTGTTTATGCATTATTTATCTTGTATCCCAAGATTTTATTTGTGCTCCGTTGGGTGAATCCCACTAAAACTGTCGGGAAATGTCCTGGTCACCCCAACTTTTTTTGGTTTTGTTTTGCGCATTGACTTTTTTTGATTTTGGGATGGAATAAAATCTGGACATTTCCTCATGAAATGCACTTGTTTAGGCAACTGGAATTAGACATTTATGTTCCCCTTTTCTTTGATTGGTCTAGATGGATCACTGGTTGCGAGTGAATGTGTGTGTGTGTGTGTGAGCGCGTGCTCCCGGCAGACTCAATCTCTCATGGCTTTAGGTGTCAGTACTCTATGCTCGTGCATCCTGTGAGAAGCTTCTCTGCAGTCAGTGGAAATGTTCCTTGTAATACTGTGCATTTAATAAAAGTGGTATGTCTTACAACATTGTTTATATGTTGCAAATTATATTCACACCTATACCCCCGGTTTCACAGACAAAGCTTAACATAGTCCCAGACTAAAATGTATGTTTGAGGTGTTTAACTGAAAGCAACAATCTTAAGATACATCAGTGTCATTGTTTTATCTCAAGATGTACACCAGTAACGTTTATAAAAATGACTTAAATGTCATAATTGAACTAAGGCCTAATCATGGCTTAATCTAAACCAGTCATATCATTTGCTTAATAAAATATTTTATTTTGCATACAGGTGCAAGTTTAGTATTAATATCCAAAGAAAACGGTCAGGATATCCATCTATACACACTACCGTTTAAAAGTTCGGGGGCAGTACCATTTTTTAAATGTTTTTGAAATGCTCACCAAGGCTGCATTTATTTGATTTGATCAAAAATACAGTAAAAACAAATATTGTGAAATATACATTTAAATTAACGGTTTTCTATTTTAATAAAAAAAATAATAAAGTAATTTATTCCTGTGATGGCAAACCCAAAATTTCAGCATCATTACTGCGGTCTTCAGTGTCACATGATCTTTCAGAAATCCTTCTAATATGCCGATTTGCTCCTCAAGAAACAATGCTGAAAACAGTTATGCTCTGTAATTCTGGAAAATGTTTTTTTTTCTTTCTCTAGGATTCTTTGGTGAATAGAACGTTCAAAGAAATAGCATTTGTTTGAAACCGATTTACCCATTACCACCACTATTGATTTAATGCATCTTTGTGTGTTTAACGAATCTGTTTTTTTTTTCTTTGGTATATTTAAAATAAATAAATAAATAAATATATATATATATAAATCCTCCATGTCTAGGGACCAGTCATTCATTGACAAGTAAAATAAGACATTATTCACTACTTCTAAGAACTCATTTATCTTCATTCTTCATTGGTTTTGAATGATTTGTATTATGTAGTTGCTCACAAAGGGTTATTTTGGTAGAAAGGCCACTGTAAGGCATGAGAGGCATCCCAAGGGTAATATTTAGGTCTAACAATAGCCGGTGAAGTGACAGGGACAGTTGTTCCAAACCGAGGCACAATTCACAGAGACAATCAATTGTAGTTTGCACAAAACTTCTTGTGGCGAAGTGCTCATGGTAAAACGGCATCAGGAACCCTGAGGCTTGAGGGCTGAAGAGGTGTTCGTGATAACGCCTGTAGTGGACAAACAGCTGACCAGTCGAGCACTTTTTTTTTTTTTTTAAAAGCAGCAACTTTAATATTTATAGGCTTGAATGTGTTACTTTTCTTAATAAAGCTTAGAGATTAAGTGTGAATTTTGTTTTACATTAAAATACTTTATACTATTCAGTCCAATGTCAACTTCGGGCCCAAACAATGGTGTGCGTTTGGGGCGGGGCTACCCATTCGAACAAACAAGACAGACAGGACGTGCAACCCAATTTACATATGTATGCCATTTTGTAGTATAAAGTATGAGTAATGTGAAAATTCCAACAAGCAGCGCACTTACCTTACCCAGATGTTGCACTTATTTAACCGAAAAAATGCTCACCGTTTTTTCCGTAGCGGAAGGGGTGCCGATGCTGGATGACAAACAACCCATCTAAAATTCATACTAGTACATAGTGCGTAGTACATCATTTGGGATACAACTATGGAGCATGAGACGACAGGAGAAATCCATTCAAAAACAATCAGTGGTGTTTACTAGGCTGAATAGAGAGTATGATAAGTTTTAAATAGGTTCATGTGACTAGTATTCAGACCACAGCCACAGAGAGTAAGAGGATGGGGTTTGGTTTTCATCAAAAGCTGTGCGCCGTTTTTATTGTAGTATTCTAAATTTACATTAAAAAAGAAAGTCTGCCCATGTCCTAGATCCATTATGAAAGTTAACGCACAAATTCCATATACATCTCATTGTATTTTACATAGAGGATAAGAGTATAGGCATGGAGGTGGCATGACCAATCACAAAGCTTAAAAAAAAAAAATCAGATAAAAAAAAAACCCAGAATAAATAGAAGGTGCTGTCTATTAGCAGAGAGTATGTAAGCATGTCACTCTTTTGAGAAGTTCAACATAAAGCCTGTAGCGTGGCAAATCTCGCACCCTCCTTTACTGAAGAAGAGAGATGGGTTCCAAGCGTACTAAAAGCAGATATGTGAGGAGTAGAGCGAAATGACAATGGAGAGCCTAACTTGTCTGTACAGGTGCATAAGTTAGAGAGTACATCTGGTGGTTACACAGACACTAAGACATCGACGTCTAGTTAAAATGGTAAAAAGCAGGTTATCTTTTGGCGATACCTGTATATTCTTTTTCTCGTAGGCAACAAGACATTTTTAAGGTGTTAATTTGCCACGGCCAATCAGGGCAGACCATTTTAACGTCCAACAGAGCACAACAGTGGGGTTTCGGAAGTATGAATCCCATTTACTAACTCCAAAGAAAGTTAACAAGAACATGTAAACAGATCTACAATGAGCAACAGATCTACAATTTACAGTGAGGAACTACAATACCCATAATTCTGAATAGAGCTCCACCAATCAAAGACGTCAGTGCTACGATGGGGAAAAAAACAAAAACAAAAAAATATTTGAAGAGTTCCCATCAAGCACTATGAAAGATATAATCAAGTAAAGGCCCGTTCACACTAAGACTTGGCTCTTAAAGCGTCTGTTCAGACACCAACATTTGCATGCTGTCAATGCGATTTTTTTTTTTAACGGAGGGGTGTTCTAATCTCTTTTCCATTGCACTGCAAAGAAAGCTGGCCAAGCACCAATAAGAATACCGCCCAGAACCAAAGTAAATTTGCATTTTCACTCCTTAAATTACTTCTATATTTATTAAATTATTTTGCAATACATTGCCCCTTAATTTTCATTTGATTATGTCATTCACAATGCTTCGATGGGTTGAGGAGTTCAATCCATCACTGAATCCAAGTATACAGCCTTGTACCTTTAGTTTAAATGCAAATTAAAGTTTGCAATGCTGGGATTCATCTCGGAGTTGGTCGGTTTTGTTAATGGCTAAAAAAGGATATTTTTTTACCTTATGAAGAAAATGAATGGGAAAAACCCTTGTGAAACCCAGGTCGCTGATAAAGCGTGCCGTCACTGTTGCGCTCTATAGTGTCACAGACGAGGAGAGGCAGATTGGAGCCGAGTGACAAAAGCATTTAGCAGTTTTTCCTCGCGAAGCTAATGCAGGTTCCAATTTCGCTGTCGATTTCCATATTAAACAAAAAAAATAAAAAAAACCTACATTTATTTTTATATTTCACCCATTTCAACTGGGCTATGTTCAAGTAACCCTGGGAAAAAATAAAGTTAAAGAAAGCTTTGGGATATTTTGCCTTTTTAATGACAAGGTCATTAAAATCATGCACGCTGCAAATAACCTCATGCAGTAGTTATGGTAAACCATCCAAGCACTTTTATTCATTAATATTCATAAATACACACAGCAGCTTCATTAGAGAAGGTCTCTTGTTTCCTCTTCAGTTTTTGAATGTGGAGTATTTATAAGGAGAGCCTTTTGCAAGACACAGGAAGCAGAGGTCTGCCACAGATACCTACGCTCACCTGCTAAAGGAAAAAAATTAGTTATGTGGAATTGATTATCAACTTATATATATTTATATATTTATATTTCTTATTTTCTCTCTCGCGCCGTTTATCTGTCTCTCGGTTTCGCTCACTCTCTCACACGCCTGTTCTGATGTATTTTGATTTTTTTCCCTCTCGCTCTCCTTTAATGGATTTATACAATGTAACAAAGGTGACAGACCTGAAATTACAATCACCAAAAAAAAAAAGAAAAGAAAAAAAAAAGAAATTTTTTTTAGAGAGAGCTGTGTTTTTTGCCCACCGTCATTGGCAGTTACAGCACAGAGGACATTGTCTGCGTTGTGGTGGGATATCATCAAAGAGGAGGTGGTGGAGGCTCCTTGCCTGTGGAGCTCTCCTTCAGGTTGAGGCTCTCCAGAGCCACGTCTAAAGGCATGATGTCGACGCAGCCCATGGCGCCGAAGTCAGCAAAGTCTCGCCTTTCATCCTCGTCGGAAGACGAGCTCTCTTCTCGCATTAGTGTGGACAGCAGCAGCTCCTGCACGAACAGGCTGCGGTCCGCGCGCTCGCTCTCCAGCGCCTGCCGTTCTGCCTCCGACATTTTCGGCTCGTTCAACCTGGTGGGATTGAATGGACAGAGGGTGACTACTGAATTACGAGTACTAAACTCAAATCTAAAACATAGAGCTGTTTAATACTCTCAAATTCCTTTTTTTTTTTTTTTATTCCATCTGTGTTTTTCCTGCATTGCAGAAATCATAGGGCCCAAATGAGTGTATGTTTTTTACAACCTGAACTAACCTAGACTTGGGCGATGTACCGGTAGACACAATTAACCAGTGAAAATGTATCAACCAGTAGAGATTTTGGACTATCATCTCTGTCGCGGTCATGCCGTTCTGCATCGCCACGAAAGAGTCTCATTTGAATCCGTTTTAAGCCTTGCGGTTTTAAAAACAAGTGATTTTAAACCATTCAAGCACAATAAGCAGTGAAAGAGAACTAATGTTAGTATATGCGCTGAGACCATTTCTAAAGAGCACACACATGAAACGTGTGTACATAAAGCTGCTGCTCATAGAGTGTGTGAGAACTTGAGAACCACCTTGTGTCAAAATACCCATCTTTGCAAGTATCCTCAAACATTACGTGTAGTATTACTGGAAATTAATTTGTTTCTATTTTATCACTGACTGTTTACTTGTCTTCAATAAGCTTCAATTTTCATATATATATATATATATATATATATATATATATATATATATATATATATATATATATATATATATATATATATATATATATATTATATATATATATATATATATAAAATAAATACAAATAATATATATAAATGGTTGTTTTTTTTTGGGATCGTTGGATCATTGTCATAAGCTAATTGCTGTGATTGTTCCTGGAGGGGAGGGACTGAAAATTGTCTGGCTATTGGAAAACCAATATAACATACACAGATCAGGCATAACATTATGACCACTGACAGGTGAAGTGAATAACACTGATTATCTCTTCATCACGGCACCTGTTAGTGGGTGGGATATATTTGGCAGCAGGTGAAAATCTTGTCCTCAAAGTTTATGTGTTAGAAGCAGGAAAAATGGGCAAGCGTAAGGATTTGAGCAAGTTTGACAAGGGCCAAATTGTGATGGCTAGACGACTGGGTCAGAGCATCTACAAAACTGCAGCTCTTGTGGGGTGTTCCTGGTCTGCAGTGGTCAGTATCCATCAAAAGTGGTCCAAGGAAGGAACAGTGGTGAACCAGCGACAGGGTCATGGGTGGCCAAGGCTCATTGATGCACGTGGGGAGCGAAGGTTGGCTCGTGTGGTCCGATCAAACAGACGAGCTACTGTAGCTCAAATTGCTCAAGAAGTTAATGCTGGTTCTGATAGAAAGGTGTCAGAATACACGGTGCATCACAGTTTGTTGCATATGGGGCTGCATAGCCGCAGACCAGTCAGGGTGCCCATGCTGACCCCTGTCCACCGCCGAAAGTGCCAACAGTGTGCACGTGAACATCACAACTGCCACGGAGCAATGGAAGAAGGTGGCCTGGTCTGATGAATCACGTTTTCTTTTACATCACGTGGATGGCCGGGTGCGTGTGTGTCGCTTACCTGGGGAACACATGGCACCAGGATGCACTATGGGAAAAAAGCAAGCCGGCGGAGGCAGTGTGATGCTTTGGGCAATGTTCTGCCTTGGGTCCTGCCATCCATGTGGATGTTACTTTGACACGTACCAACTATCTAAGCATTGTTGAAGACCATGTACACCCTTTCATGGAAACGATATTCCCTGGTGGCTGTGACCTCTTTCAGCAGGATAATGCACCCTGCCACAAATCAAAAATGGTTCAGAAATGGTTTGAGGAGCACAACAACGGTGCTGACTTGGCCTTTAAATTCCCCAGATCTCAATCCAATCGAGCATCTGTGGGACGTGCTTAACAAACAAGTCCGATCCATAGAGGCCCCACCTCGCAACTTAAAGGATCTGCTGCTAACATCTTGGTGCCAGATACCACAGCACACCTTCAGGGGTCTAGCGGAGTCCATGCCTCAACGGGTCAGGGCTGTTTTGGCAGCAAAAGGGGGACCAACACAATATTAGGAAGGTGGCCGCAATGTTATGCCTGATCAATGTATTTATTTATTTATATAATATTCATATTTTTTGAAGCATGAATTCGAACTCAGAAATTAAAACATTCTGATCATAGGTGTATTTTTTTTTTTTTATTAATGAGAAAAAAAGCTTCATGCAGGGTTCCTACACATTTTTCATTTAAAAATAAAAATTTCCAAACCTTTCTGTAGATTCTCTCTTAAATATATTTAACATAAATGGTTCTGCAGCATTATTTTCAATATTATATTTGGTATATAGTACAGTAATCTGTAAATATTTTATTTTCATTGGTTTTCTCATGATGAGAAGCCGCCTAAAACCCTTTATAATCTACACATTCACCTCTGACACATCGGTTCGATACTGTAATCATGGTTTGATGTTGCGCAATCACCAAACAGCAAAGTACAGTCTGATTTAGTTGATCGTTTGTCTTGATCTGTTTTGAGTGGCATTCGAGTAAACATTATTTTAGTTTAAAAGAGACTCGCTTATGGTAAAGACAATCAGTTTTGTGTAATAAAAATGTGCGCCTTGAATTCATTCAGTCGTGTTTGACAAATCACTAAAGTTTTGCCATGAAAACACTCTGCTTGTACGAGAAATGTTTTTTTTTTTTTTTTTTTAGAAATTCTTAATTTTATATTTTAGAAAACCGATATAAATAACTAAATAAATTAAAAAAAATAAAAAATAAATAAATATATATTCTAATTTTCTGAGATACTGAATTTGGGATTTTCCTTAGTTGTCAGTTATAATCATCAAAATTAAAAGAAATAAACATTTGAAATATATCAGTCTGTGTGTAATGAATGAATATAATATACAAGTTTCACTTTTGAATGGAATTAGTGAAATAAATCAACTTTTTGATGATTTTTGACTTTTACAAAGCTATTATGAGCTTAAAAGCTGTAACTTCCATACACTTCTGATCACTTGTATGAAAAAGAGCAGCCTGGACATTCTGCTGAACTCATTTTGGGGGAAAAAAAACATTGGTGAGGTCTGAGCCATACCGTGTGAGAAGGAACTGGGAGCTGTGGGAGGCCAGCGGGTTGCTCTCAGTCATGGCTGTGTTTGTGGCGGTGCTGGGCGGCGGGATGCTGGCGCTGATGTTGCTAGGGTTGCTGCGTTGGCGTGTAGCGTTGCGAGCCGTCTCCAGCTGCTGGCGTGCCGCCTGCGCCTGCTGGCGCTCCAACTGAAGCTGCATTTGCAACTGCTGCAGCTGCGAGGCCGAAGGGCCAGAAGAGTTGAGCTGCCCTCCCGCGGAGCGGCGCACACCCGACAGCTGAGAAAGCAACTCTGGTGATGTAGACACAGGGAGAAAGAGAAAGACAGCAACAAAAAAAAAGATTGTGTGAGAAGATCATCAAAACAGAAAATTCAGGAAAGACTACACATGCATCAAAAAAAAAAAAACCAAGACCAGATAAGAAAGTCCTGTGTACATTCTCCCAACTTCCTGTCCTTGTACATTACACACCTGCTATGGGGTCCATGGCTTCCCTATTGCTTGGAGAGTAGGAGGAGCTTTGTGAAGAGGAGAGCCCACCAGTGGAGCTGCTGGTAAAGTGCATGTTAGTCCTGCGTGCCCGCGGACCGCCCAGTCCCCGCCCAGGGTGGAACATCCGACGGACGTGCCGCACGCCGCTGCTCTCATCGTGCACATGCTGGTTAAGGAGCAACTGGTTGAGAATGCGTCACCACACACCCGATGCAGAAGACATATCACATTATCACGTTGATTCAACTAATAATGTCATAATGCATAGGCATAGACACAATGAGCTGTGGTGTTTATGCAGGTTCGAGTCCGATTAATGATGTGTCCGGATTGTAGTACTCTTTTTGCCACCCAGCAATTTCCTGTCACTACGCAAACAATAGTAAAGAGGCAAAAGCCTAAAAAAATAATAAAAATCAAACACTAATTTTCAAACCTCCAAGCATAAACATGCTTAATTCGCTGCTAGCAAAATTGGCTTTTAATAAAACTTGGCTGTCTATGCAGCAGAAACGTGAAAACTTTTGATGTTACATAACTAGAGAAAATAAAGAAAACTGTTGCATTCCCTTTTGTCAAAAACGTTTGATTTTGGCACGACTCATCTGTTGATCGGAGTGTCTGTGGGCAGGAATACAAAAATGAAGTTTAATCTGTAGCTTTAAAGAATCAATATTGTGCTAATTTAAAACGGCAAATTTTTTGGGGGGTCTGCTAGAACACATTTACATGGTTTAAAGTAAAAAAAAAAAAAAAAAAGTCATACTGTACATTGCTGCAGCACCTCATTTTAGCATCTGCCTGAAACGCTCTGTTTTAGCTCCTTACTCTTTAAAGCTACCCTTCCGAAATGCCCAATTTACACTGACTGGTCACCTGGGCCAGTCTGTCAAGATGGTCAACAGCTGGTCAGCTTAGAGTGTGCGTCGGAAATGTTAACGCCTCCTACCATAATCAGGTTTCAGCTCCTGAGGCTTTCTGAGGAGCTGTAAACAGTATTACATCCATAGTAACTATGGCGTCGGTATTGGAAGTCGATACAATGTTTCTTTTGCCCTCGCAGAGAAAGAAAAAAAATAACAGTGTCTCCTTGACATAGCAAAATCATAGTGTTTTTTTTTTTAAATGGGCTAAAGCAGCCAGCAGGCGGGCATTATGCAAATGTGTAACATGCAGGTCCGTAGGTAGGGTTTTATCATCAGCGAGGTCCCAAATTTGGGGTATTTTCTGTCAGTGAAGAAAGTAAAACATTGGGTCAACTGATATTTATATGTTTTATGAGTTATTTTTTAAGACACGTTAATTTACTGAAGGCTAACTAAATTTATTAAATTCATTCACAATATGAACACATTCATTATTAATCATGCGAATATGATGAAATCTCGCACTTTATGGCCATTAACGGAAGCATTGCGCTAAGAGGAAATTTGCGCTCAGCAGCTTCTGTGAACATAAAGCCTGCCTACTTTGATTTGATTGGTCATCTCAAATATTTTGACTGACGAGTGGTGACAGACTGCAGACGCAGCTCAGATGAGATGATGTTCAATATCCTTGCAGCACTAAAGTAGAGTTAATATTATAATAGGCAATTGTTCACAACCTTCATTATATACACCTCAGAAAAATACAGAGGTCCGGACCTCAGTGACCTCATAGCTGGCTACGGTCATGGTAACATGGTGAAATAGCCAAGTCACGGAAATTATGTCAGAACTACAAACAAGGCAATCGTTTACATGCACAAACAGCTATAATACACACTAAAGGAAAGATTAAATAAAAAAAATATAAAAAGTGCCCTTTAACAAAAGACCAGGAGCTGTCAAAAACAATATTTTGCAGACTTGAAAATTTGCAAACTTATTCTTTAAATGATGAGAAGATTATAATGCTTCGTAAGTTAGATACATTACATTTCTGTCATTTACTAACCCTCATGTCAATTCAAACCTGCATGTAAACAATTTTTTCTTTCGTGGAACACTAAAGAGTACTGGCTGCTATTTTTCATGCAATTATGACAAATACTGACTGAATTTTTCAAGATTCAATTTAGATGTAATTCACAGTAAAATTCAATTCACTACTCCCTGATAATCTTCACTGCCAGTGTGATCTATGCTGCGACCAGGTCAAGTCGAGTGAATTGAACTCGATAAGCGGAGTTGGGTCAAATGTTTCACTAAAAAAGATCCAATTCATAAGAACGTTTCATTTATGAATCAGACATTGACATTTGTTTTGAAGCTTAAAAGCCTCCCCCATTCATTGTCATTGAATGGAAAAAAACATCCAGTACAATTCTTTGAAATATCTTCTTTTGTGATCCACAAAAGTAAAGTCATATAGGTTTGGAACAACATGAGGGTGAGTAAATAATTCAGAATTTTAGGTTGTGAAAACCTTTACATTCCTTAAAGATGCAAAGAAACTACATTGTGTCGATAAACCTTTGTGGCATAGCCATAAGGTTACCTCTGAAGTGACTTGAACATATAGACACACAGGCCTCAGTCATTATACATGAGCTGAACAAATAAGTGTGTAAATCATTATGTAAAAAAATAACAACTGAACATTGAATTTAAGGATTTTACAATGATTTACACAGAAACAGTGTTTTAAGAATGAGGTCCATTATGTATATACATATTAGGTTCAGATAAAAAGGATATTAAATCTCTAGGTGCTCTGTGTTCAAGTGTGAGATGAGCAGCAAAGTCATCTGTCACATGATTGGGGTCGCCACCAGGCAAAGCTGCACAGATTGGGCAAATCTGAAACAGAGAGAGAAAATCCTTACAAATTAGAGCTGTGGAATATATTCGATTCTGCGTCGATGCATAAAAGCAAAAGAATATATGAAATGTTTTTTCCCCAGAAATTCTGTGTTGTGTATTTTAGTTCTTCTGGTAATCCATTGAAGGCATAAAACATTAACTTATTATTAATCAAATGAAATTCAAATAAACCCTTTCATTTTTGGCAAACAAAGTGCTGCACAACAGAGGATTACTGTTAAAAAACATGGAAGAAAATTGTGTAATTATTCCTTTAAAAATAAACTTTTAATAATTATTGTATTATTATTAGTAGTAGTATTACATTATACTGTACAATAGTAACACAATAGTACATAGTACTTTACAATAGTAATATATTTCTGTCACAGGTTAAACAGAAACTTTTTTTTTGATTAAGGGTTGCCGTGAAGATCTTGAATTTGTGTGTGTATATATGATATGACAGTTTTTCTCAGATTAAACGGTAAAATGCTCATGAAGTGACTATCAGAGCAGCTCTGGAGATGAAGTTCATGTTGTCATGTAGTAACACCACGAGCGTCATGCGTGCTTCAGTGTGTGTGTGGGGGAAATTAAATGGTGCGTCTGTGCCATTTACACAAACACACAGAACATGTAAAATTCCTATTCAAATATTCTTCTTGCAGTTTAATATTCACAGACACTAGTCCATATTGCGATGTGACTTAAGTGTACCTACTTTTGATTTATTCATCCAAAATTTGACAAATTCTGTGATAATCGTTTTATACAGTAACAGAGGGAACCTGTGGGAATTAAAAAAATTATGCGCAATACAAGCAGTATTTAACCAAAGCGAATGAGACGAGTGAGTGAAAGGAGGCGTGTGTGTTGCAGCTGTTATTGCCTGTGCCGCTGACAACAAAACAGACCAGCTCAGAATCTGTGAGACACAAGGCTGACCCGCCGGTCACCGATCCGGGCCAATCATGTGGAAAATCGATCGGTGCATCTCTAGTTTTTTTTCAGATCTTTCAATCTAAAAATTAACTAAATAAGCTCATGCAATTTACATATGAACGTGACCGGAGATGATTAAAAAACACATGGTGAGCATCAGCTTTCATTTCTGCTCTGATAGCTGCAAGACCACAGCGAACGTGCTGAGTGCAGGTTAGACGCTTTGTATGTTTTTTGGTCTTCAAACTAAACTTGAGTCTTCAGCCGACAAAGTTTAAATCCCGTCTGGCTAGTGCGCCACCCATAATGTTTACATGTTAGGTCAGTAAGTGGAGAGTAGGCAGCCTTTTGTGGCTGTTCGAACACATTTGATAATATGAGCATGGGCGTCGGAAGCAAAAAAAATTTGGGTGGGTCCCCCTGAAATTTTTACTGGAGTAGGCTAGAAGCAATTTACATTAAGTGCAAATAGTCTGCATCGTTTACTAAACGTCTGGTTGGGACAGACAAAATTACAAAAAGTGTAGGGGTAAGACGCATGGCATTACATTTTGACGCAAATCAACCTGAGGTTCGAATCCGCCTTACTCACTCTACTCCCTTTTCCTATCACATATCAGATCGGAAATGCATTTATTTTTAATAAAAATGAAGAAAACATTCTAAAGATGGAAATAAAGCGTCTAACGTGTGTTTAATAATAAAGTGTTTATTGGTTAGGGGTAGGTGAACAGAATTATAGACGGTAAAAGTGAGTGGGTCCAATATCATTGGTCTTAAAAAGTGGGTGGGTCTTGTCCCACCCACATACAATGGTTCCGACGGCCAAGAATATGAGCATTTACACTAAAAAAAGCAATCCGGTCGAATGTGTTTTCGACTACCTCGCATCGTAATACCAGGTGTAAAACAGGACCTAAAAGACCGTGTTCACACAGAGCATTCTCCCAAAAGAGGTGCTACAAAAAGCAATTGCAGATTATTATTACTATTAGAAAGTTACAATTATCATTATTTTTCTGTAATATATCCCTATATCGCTATCACAAATGTATCTGTCAAATTGGCTGCATTTTGCATTAAAAGCACATGAATGATTAGTTCAGGAATGTGAACTTTTCTCTCAGTGGTTGATAAAAATTCACATCATGTTCTGTTAGTTTTGGTGTGAATTCCTGCAGGTGATTTGTGTTTGCTGTGAATAGACTTTACAGTAAACAGTGCATCAAACATGGATAATAAAGGTCTTGAGAAAGCCTGAAAATGCTTAATAACAGTTATCAGGGGACAAAAACAGCAGCTTCACACCATGTCCAAACCAGACTCTGTGATACGTGACAACTGGTATCTTTATCATAAGTTTTCACCCTAACCAGCCGCAACAGCAATACATAACACATAGGAAATCCCTTTTTTCTTTATTTTTGCAAAGTCACGGCTGGCAACAAGACACATACTGTGCTTGCAGAGAGAGCCCGCCCACACACTCCATTGATTGGCTGTGATTGTGATCGATTTTGTTGCATCTTTTAGCCTTGTTGCGTCTAGTGTGGACAGACAATTTGCTTGTCGCTGGAATCTTATCACATCGCGTTTAGTTAGGACACAGTATCACATGACTTAAACATTTCAACAAAGACAGCATGTGTACTCACCACCTCTGTAGAGGTCTCTGCGTGCTCTGAGGTCACGTGCTCCTGTAGAGATGTTTCCGTGTAGCCCATTTTACCACAGTAAGGACAAGTAAACGACTGAGGCTGCTCTACTGAGAATGCCTCCCCCCCATAATACAAGTCTGTGGAGAGGTCAGATAAAGGTCAAAAACATTAGCATCACCATCATTACCAAGACTTAGTCAGGATGGTCTGTTCACACTCTAATGTTTTAAACATTATTTGAACAAGGTAACAATTATTATGTGTATTAAAAAACATGGTATTATATGACATTACTGCTTACCAAAGTCTACCCTGGTTAGTATGCACTGCATTGGGTGCTCCGTGGTGTGTCTAGTTGTTGTGGCTCCACTTTCGTAGCAAGATGCGCAAAGGTCGTAGTCGTAGCAAATTAAACACTTGTATCGGCGCCCTCTGAAGTTCCCTTTTAAACACGCATCACAGCTCACACCTGCGGGAGGACACAAAGGCATTTAACTCAGAACAACAGCAGAAGCCCCTCTGAAGACCCCGATCGCATTCATCATGGGCAGGATTCGCCTGGTTAGATTCTATCCATTATAAAAAAAAGAAATACACCATCAGCACTTCATATGACTTGCAGAAAACGTATTCAAAGCAGCGCTGCCTTGTTATGGGTGTGTTTCGTCTTGTGCAAAGCAGCAAGAAATGATATCACAGCACTGACCACTACATTTTTCAATGTTAGTTAATATTTAACATATCTTAGTAGATTTAAACATCAAGGTAAGAGTCGGGAAGTTTGAGTTGTTCCTTCAAACTGTTCCTTACCATTAATTGGTTCAATGATTCAGGAATTTGTTTGCTTCCTTTTGCATAAAAAGGAAACATCAAATTTCCTTGTTATCTTAAAGGGGTCATGAATTGAGAAATACAATTTTCTTTGATCTTTTGACTATAAAAACATTCTGCAAGTTTCAGAACTCAAAACTTCCTTGTTAGTCCAAAAATAGCTTTTATTGAAAACATCTCAGAAAACAACTTGTTTGGAATTTTGTTACATTACTACATCAACCTCTGCAGAGGATCAACGCCTACTTCCACATCTAACCATTAAACAGAATTTGAGATTTATTAAACTACACCATCTTGGCCAATAGAAAATGTTTCATCCGCAGTTTTGCCGCTCTGGTTGGTTGTAGCGCTATCCTATTGCGTGCAGAGGAAATCTGAAAGACAACCATTTATCCCATGGTTTGCTAAAAAAATATTTTAAAAAATTAATACCTCGTAAAACAGCGATTAATACTTTTTAATACCTTTTAATGGCCTTAATTTTTACTATTTTGATTTACTACCTTTTAATACTTTGTAAAACCCCTGCTCTGAGGATTACGTGCCAAGTTGTGGAAAAACAGTCTTTTCATATGTACTGAGTATTTATACTGCAGTGCCACAGTCAGACGGAATAGTTGTGATTTATTGTTCTTTCCTTTGCTTTAGCATCTATGGGGTTAATGTGCTGGATAATCGGATATTAGGGCTGCCCCCGACTAAATATTTTTCTAGTCGACTATTAGTCATTCATTTAAGCCATTAGTCGACTAATCGCATGTTTATATTAATTTAATTATTTAAATATATACTGGGTGTGACTGTTCCACACTCAAGCGCACACATAAAGCTTGCAGCAAAGCTGCAAATAATGATTATGAATGCGTCAGAAAAAAATAGCATGGAGACATTTTAATTATGTATTAATAAACTAGTGTAGTCTATAGTGGACGCACCTTTAGAGAGAAATGCACCTTTCATAAACGTACTCCACACGTCTCCGGGGGGTTAATAAAGGCCTTCTGAAGTAAATCGATGGGTTTTTGTAAGAAAAATATCCATATTTAAAACGTTATAAAGTAAAATAACTAGCTTCCGCCAGACCAGATTCCGTATTCAACTTGTGAAGAAAGTGTAACGCCTCTCGCAGTTCAAAAACACTTACGTGTCCGATTCACACTGACGGTCCAAATATGATGATCAGATTCCAATCATATACACAAATAATCAGATTTGGACTGACAGTGTGAATGTATTCTGATCTGTTTAAGCGGTGGTGAACCACACAGAGTGACCGCGAGCTCAATTCAAACACTAATGCGATCTCATGCCTAAATGAAAATGATTCGCCTGTGTCTATTAATCCTTTGACAAAATCACACCAAAACAAATCAAATCTGTGTTTGCGCTGCCACTGACCCAGAGAGAGCTTCACAAACAGCTTCTTCTCAACCGAATCGTGATCTCTATTTGAAATAAAAAAAAATCAACATTTTTCCAGAATTGTGCAGCTCTACTCCACATTATACAAAGCTTCCTTAAGACTGGTTAGTCAATTATAGTATGTGAATTAGGATGCAGCCTCAAGTCTTTGTGAATCCACAAGGAGGAGGAGACAAACACAAAGCAGACAAAAACTTCTGGCAATAATCTACTGTGCTGTGGTACTGTACCGCTGGGAGGAATTAGCACAGGAAACTAATTCCAGATTAAAATAATGAAATGTTTGCTTGTAAAATTAAATCAGATAGCCTCTTAGCTCCTGAAAGGAAATATGTAGCCTAAAAGATTTTCAATGTTCAGTACTGATCTCATTTTGTGTCTCATATTGTGGTCTCACATATCTTTGGGTTAAAAATGAGGTTTGGTGAGTTATAACTAGCATTTTACTTTATGACCTGCCAAATGACCTCTGCGGTCTATTCACAGCAGAGTCCTGCAAACAAACCAAAACTATTCAAACTGAAAAATAAAAGGAAGATCTCCATTTGCTCCAACTGAAAAATGTGGACTGGATGTGTTATTACATTTACCAACTAGCCTTTAAGGATTTGGGCTTCAGTTTGCATTTCGATATCTTTTTATGATTGACAACATCAAAGTAACAAACAATGAGTGGTTCTCAACGTCTTCGACTCCAAGGTTCCCCATTGTTCAACCATATTCAAAGTAGAGCCCGACCGATATGGGTTTTTGGGGGCTGATGCAGATACCAATATTAAGGAGTTAAAAAAATTCTGATACACATATATATACATATATATATATATATATATAGGCCGATATTCTTTATGTGTATATTATAGCACAGTACCAGCCAAAAGTTTAGATACACTTTCCCATTGGTGTGTCCAAACTTTTGACTGCTACTGTATATATAATACAGTATGTACATAATATACATACATAAATACAATAGAACAAACATACAAATGAAAAACTGTTCTTTTCAGGTTTTTCCATAGGTCTAAACTAGATTTTCAGGTACAGAAATAGTAATCAAATGTAAAATATCACTTCGTAGTCTTCACTGTATAAATATAGATTAACCATTATTAAAGTTATTCAGTTATTCAGCGAGTGATTTTTTTTCTCTGTCTTTTGTTATCTCCTGAACGACTGCAGCATCTCCTGATCAAAACACAGGCGAAAAATCATGCAAAAAATATAAGATGCTAATATAAAATAACGCGATCATCAACATTAAACAGCATATAAATCAAAACGGCTATGTTACTGAATGAAATGTCGACCCAGGACTGTGAAGCTTTGATGTGTTGATGGACTCCATCTGTTTTGATCAGCAATCTGAATCCCATCTGTAAGTTAGTCTTTGTTAAAAAAATATTTTCCACAAAATGTTGCTTTTTTTCATGAAACGTACCCAAGTACGTGTTGATAAAAAAGAATGCATGAAGCTAGAATAAAACAAAGGCTCTGTTCTTTCTTTTGATATATTGCATGTTCAGAAATTCATAAAAGAAGATATTCTGTGGGCCATGAAACTTAGTAAACACTGGCGGTGACTGGCAAATTTCATGTTTACGTTCACTTAAGACATAACGGACTATGTTTACAATGATACTCGACAAGACCGGCATTTTGACGTAATTTTCAAATCAACAAACAACAAATAAAACAAGCATTTAGATTCTATTCTGTGGGATTTCCTTACTTATAATGACCGCCGTCAATAGCAACGCATTATAACAGCGCACATCCATGCATCACAACGGACACGCACTCTTATTTCATTTAAATGAGTCTTGTGTCTCTGTTTTTGATTGTATTGAAAATGAAATCAGAGGACTTTACTATTAATACTACTATAATTATTACTATAACTTCTTGTGATCATCTTGTCTGGTCGATTGTTTTGTACACTGTACAAAATGGATTTATAAACAGGTAAGATTTAAAACAATCTCAATTCAATATATCCCCTTAATTATTTATGTGGTAAAGAAAATGTGTAATAAGTGTACAATGAATATACATCATTATCCCTTAAATGTCACCCTAGTCTTATCTGAGCTTGTTCATTCGTCTTTGGCTCAAACTTCACGTTATTATTTCCCAGATGTAGTTTTAGTATTGAGCTCAAAGTCAACTTGCCTTGCGTTCGCAGATTTGAAGTGTTTCCCGCTATTGCAGTGACTTTCTTTTTGCATGTTCTGCAGACAGGGTGACCATCCTTGATTGAGTTTCCCGCAGGACTTTTGTAAAACCCAAAATATGACCACACCTCAGATTTGGTCCTTTTAGAAGGCTGAGAAATCTCCCGCCACTGTAACTGCCTTCTGCCATTTCTTCTCGTTTAAAAAAAGCAACGTTGTGCGCTGCGCCTGCACCAGACTGATGCTGGCTGGACAGAATTTACCGCGAGTTAAATTAGATTGATTTTAAACAATATTACTAACTGTCAGGACATTTTATCGTGGTTTATCGTGAAACCGGTAATCGTTCCATCCCTAATATACGCCGATGCCGACATATCGGTGACAGGCTCATATCGGCCGATAAAATAAATGTGTGTGTGTGTGTGTGTGCATGCATGCGTATATGTATATGTATACGTGTATGTGTAGGTGTGTATATATATATATATATATATATATATATATATACACATATACATATATATACATACATATATATATATATACACATATATATACATACACACACACATTTATTTTATCGGCCGATATGAGCCTGTCACCGATATGTCGTAATAGGTACATATCTGCTTAATCTCACAGGACGCGTTTGGTTAATTCACGATGCAGTAAAGCACTTCATTGTACCGGTCTTTAGCTTCAGCACGCGCAGTTCAAACAGCAATGCACATCATTAATAACTACAAAAGTGTAATGAGAACACTTTTGTAATAAAACATTGCGAGTTCTCTGTGTTTAGTTGTGCTTCAGCGCGCTGTTATAGGGAAGTTCACGTCCAAAACAGGAGTTACACCATAACCAGCACAGTCAAGTTCGCACGTGCATTCGCGTCATTTTTGTTTATGAAAAAAAAACTTTTAGATATCAATCTGCTTATGCAATGGACATAGGTTCTGCTCATCTCTAGTAGCTCCTTTAAAGCCATCTTGAGTAAAACAGGTCAACATTTAACAAAGCAGACACAAAACACCGGAACCAGAAGCGATGCAACCTGTTTAACAGAATACAGAGGTCTGTTGCACATAACTCCCATTTCAGGACTTCAAAAGTTTTACAAAGCTGAATGTTTTTTTAAGATTCCCACCAGGGATGTTAACGATTAATCGATGATCGATTAATTGTCGATAATACATTTAATCGATAAAACTTATCGATCATCGATTAAGCAGGGTCATGCTTGCTGCTCAACCGCGAGAAACAGGAGGAAAAATTAAGCTAGCACGCCGGAGTTATGTTTGGGACCATTTTACAGCTGGAGTTACACCATCATGACTATAAGTGTGCGTGTGCATTCGCAGCCTTTTGTTTTGTTCAAATGTAAGTTGTAATATTGTATGTATTTTGAGTAGGCTTATCTATCTGATCTAACTCATATAGGATGCATTTGGTTAAGAATTAGAGTGGTAGTAAAGCGCGCCGTTGATCATCTTCATATTCAGCGCATGCAGCTCAAAAAGTAATGCACAATTAATAATAACTGATTGGGACTGCCATATTACATAACATTAATGAGAACACTATTGTAATAAATGGTTGTGAATTCATTGGGTTTAGTTGCCGTGTTCAGCGCGTTGTTCCAGAAAGAGAGAATTTGTGCTCTACATTTAACCCATCCAAGTCCACACACACAGTAGTGAACACACACACACACACCGTGAACACACACCCAGAGCAGTGGACAGCCATGTTGCTGCGGCGCCCGGGGAGCAGTTGGGGGTTCAGTGCCTTGCTGGTTATTCACTCCACCCACTGACAATTCCTGCCGGACCTGAGACTCGAACCCACAACCTTAGGGTTACAAGTCCGACTCTCTAACCATTAGGCCACAACTGCCCCAAATTTGATTATTAAATTATCACATCGACTCATTTTACAATCCTACTAGCCCTTTATTTAGATTAAAAACACTTTTCATTAATTTGGTGAAGAACATGGCGTTTTGAGCAGCATTTGCACACCCTGTCCTGCTGTTGGCTATAGGCCACCGCTGTAGATGCATATTACAGTATTAAGGCTAACGATTAATCGATTAATTGATCGTTAATTTAAACAACGATTGATCATAGGAATGTGTAAATTGACATTTCTAGTTTTCCACTCCTTTTAAGCATTTACAGATGGAGAATGTACCTGTGAAATGTAAGTTACGCACAGAGGAAAGCACTACATCTCAAACCCATTAAAAGGCACATGTATTTGTGGCCCTGTTTACACCTGGTATTAAGATGCATTTTGGTTGATCTGGAAAAATTTAGGAGCGCATTTTATTTTTATATATATTAGGGATGGGCAACAGTGGTCGAGTACTCGAACGTGACAGCGGCGATCGATCATGAAAACGATGATCGCGCTGACTTTAAAAAATATATGTTTATTTTTCTTATTGGTTATTTCGGCATTTCGGCCGGTACCTGAGGTCTGATTGGTTAGTTAGACAGCACGGACTTCCAGACCAGCGAAATAAAGTGAAACTGAAGCGCGCGCTGCAGTGATGCCTGGAATCATTGTGATCATGAAGTGCAAGATGTGCAGCGCCAATCTGTCATATAGCATTATAATGAAAACAAGATTGTGATAAAATTTTGTAAATTATCTGTGCTTTAGCTCCCTGTGTATCAGCGTGCTGTTAAAGGAAATCCACAACGCGAGTTACATCAGACTAGCGCGGTGAAGATCATGTGTGCATCCGTGTCCTTTTGGGCAGATGCAAGTTGTAAGATTAATCAGATATAGACAACATAAAAGTAATGTCATATAGGACGCGTTTGGTTGAGTTTATTAACCTGCTAGCAAAGCGCCGCCGTTACCGACTAGTGTTCATTCTCTTCAGTTTCAGCTCAAATGCAATGCCCGACATTATCGACTCTGGGTTATTTGAGACAGTTATATTATTTTTAGATAGGCTTTTTCTTTTTCAAAATCATTGATGATATTGATAACGCAGCAGTGATGTCTGTAATCACTTTGATCATGAAAAATTAAATTAAGCGCAAGATGTGCAGAGCCAATCTATCATATAGCATTATAATGAGAACACGACTGTAATAGTGTTGTAAATTCTCTGTGCTTTCGTTGTCCGTGTATCGGCGTTGTTGTTAAGGGAAGAGCGCATATGTGAGTTTGTGAGTTCAAAATGTGAGTTTCCCTTTTAAACCATAGCCTGTAAAAACTAGCACGGCCAAGTTCACGTGCGCATTCACGTCCTTTTGTGCTGATGTACCTGTAATATTGTAAAAAAGTTGTAATGGGTACATATCTGCTTAATCTCATATAAGATGCGTTTGGTTGAGTTTATTAACCCGCTAGCAAAGCTCTGCAGGGTGGTGTTTATTCACAGTTTCAGCTCAAATACAATGCCCAATTTTATTGACTGGGTTATTTGAGACGGTTATTTTGTTTTTAGATGTTTCTTTTTCAAAAACATTTATGCATCATAATCTAGCAGTTATTTTTTCTAGTCATGTGTTCATGTTTTCATAGACATGTCATTTTTGTATTTGTCAACATAAATTTTAGTAACAGTCTTAAAATAGTTTTATATCTCCATGACGGAGACGCCCCGCCCCCCGCACAAGCCCCGCCCCCGAGTACTCATTTTTTTGAGACCTATCGATGGTCGAAATGAGAAATTGACAAGAATTCCCATCCCTAATATATATATTATATAATTAATACAATAAAGTAGCCACCACACTAATTTAAAAAAATGACAAAATAACCAAGTGAAAATAAAGTGGCATTTTGGAGTTATTGAAACAACAGTTACCATGGTGAATACCTAGGGCTGGACGATGTGGCCAAAATTTATAAATCACAATATATTTCTTAATTTCGGTCGATATCGATATGAACTATACACTCACCTAAAGGATTATTAGGAACACCATACTAATATTGTGTTTGACCCCCTTTCGCCTTCAGAACTGCCTCAATTCTACGTGGCATTGATTCAACAAGGTGCTGAAAGCATTCTTTAGAAATGTTGGCCCATATTGATAGGATAGCATCTTGCAGTTGATGGAGATTTGTGGGATGCACATCCAGGGCACGAAGCTCCCGTTCCACCACATCCCAAAGATGCTCTATTGGGTTGAGATCTGGTGACTGTGGGGGCCATTTTAGTACAGTGAACTCATTGTCATGTTCAAGAAACCAATTTGAAATGATTCGAGCTTTGTGACATGGTGCATTATCCTGCTGGAAGTAGCCATCAGAGGATGGGTACATGGTGGTCATAAAGGGATGGACATGGTCAGAAACAATGCTCAGGTAGGCCGTGGCATTTAAACGATGCCCAATTGGCACTAAAGGGCCTAAAGTGTGCCAAGAAAACATCCCCCACACCATTACACCACCACCACCAGCCTGCACAGTGGTAACAAGGCATGATGGATCCATGTTCTCATTCTGTTTACGCCAAATTCTGACTCTACCATCTGAATGTCTCAACAGAAATCGACCAGGCAACATTTTTCCAGTCTTCAACTGTCCAATTTTGGTGAGCTCGTGCAAATTGTAGCCTCTTTTTCCTATTTGTAGTGGAGATGAGTGGTACCCGGTGGGGTCTTCTGCTGTTGTAGCCCATCCGCCTCAAGGTTGTGCGTGTTGTGGCTTCACAAATGCTTTGCTGCATAACTCGGTTGTAACGAGTGGTTATTTCAGTCAAAGTTGCTCTTCTATCAGCTTGAATCAGTCGGCCCATTCTCCTCTGACCTCTAGCATCAACAAGGCATTTTCGCCCACAGGACTGCCGCATACTGGGTGTTTTTCCTTTTTCCCACTATTCTTTGTAAACTCTAGAAATGGTTATGCGTGAAAATCCCAGTAACTGAGCAGATTGTGAAATACTCAGACCGGCCCGTCTGGCACCAACAACCATGCCACGCTCAAAATTGCTTAAATCACCTTTCTTTCCCATTCTGACATTCAGTTTGGAGTTCAGGAGATTGTCTTGACCAGGACCACACCCCTAAATGCATTGAAGCAACTGCCATGTGATTGGTTGATTAGATAATTGCATTAATGAGAAATTGAACAGGTGTTCCTAATAATCCTTTAGGTGAGTGTATAAAAGCCTCAGAAAAACTGCCAAGAACGCCCACAACGGATGTCTGTATCTACAAACTTCAGAAAAATCAATTTGCCAAGTCCATGAAACCTCCTATAAAACTATATAATATTTTAGAAATAAAAACGGTACAAATAAATTAACTGTTAATGAATCATATAACTGCTCCTGATAAACAGAATGAATGTCATACCTGCATTCAAATCCTTCCCAGCTAACACACTTCGTACCATTTGCGTTATTTATTGGTACTTTATTTCATGGCTTACTTATTGACAACGTAACGTTGCATGCTCATAGTTTCTCTTGCGCTTTATATATAAAGTGATGTATAGCGCGCGCCGCCGCATTTGTGCGTGCAATTGAAGAGTGCACGCTACGAGTGCAGTATAACGGCTGACAGGACAGGAAAGTTTGGTTGTCTGCGAAGACAAAGATGTGCTGCAAGACGGTTCAGACGGAGAGAGCATGCTCTTATGTGCGCCTACCATGGCATGCTGACAGTGGCACTGCGCAGAAGACGGATTAGGTACCAGAGTTCGACTGGAACCAGACCGAGACCACCTCTTTGGTCTGCACCCGAGTGCGATTGCTGTATTCACACCTGCCCAAAAGTTCGATTCAATCAAACCAAAAACAGGTGTGAATACACATATTGATAGGATAGCATCTTGCAGTTGATGGAGATTTGTGGGATGCACATCCAGGGCACGAAGCTCCCGTTCCACCACATCCCAAAGATGCTCTATTGGGTTGAGATCTGGTGACTGTGGGGGCCATTTTAGTACAGTGAACTCATTGTCATGTTCAAGAAACCAATTTGAAATGATTCGAGCTTTGTGACATGGTGCATTATCCTGCTGGAAGTAGCCATCAGAGGATGGGTACATGGTGGTCATAAAGGGATGGACATGGTCAGAAACAATGCTCAGGTAGGCCGTGGCATTTAAACGATGCCCAATTGGCACTAAGGGGCCTAAAGTGTGCCAAGAAAACATCCCCCACACCATTACACCACCACCACCAGCCTGCACAGTGGTAACAAGGCATGATGGATCCATGTTCTCATTCTGTTTACGCCAAATTCTGACTCTACCATCTGAATGTCTCAACAGAAATCGAGACTCATCAGACCAGGCAACATTTTTCCAGTCTTCAACTGTCCAATTTTGGTGAGCTCGTGCAAATTGTAGCCTCTTTTTCCTATTTATATACATACATACACATACACACACATATACACACACACACACACATATATATATATACACTGTTACATATTTTTGCCATACTATAATTATTTTATTGTCACTGAGATACTATATAGTTTTTGTTAATATTTTGAATTCAATTCTGCTTTCATTTTAATTTTAGTTAAAAGGTTTAGTAATTCTGTCGTTTTGTCTTTTTTTATATGTCTGTATAGTTTTAATATTTTATTTTATGTCAGTTAACATTTACTCAAGTAAAGAGATTTTTTTTAATGGTTTTAGTTTTTGTATAACACCACTGATACTAGTAAAATCTATATATTTAATAATATGTGTCAAATAATGTTCTTAGTCTTTCCTTCCTGTGACAGGGCATCCCAGACAGAAGTAGTTTACCTTAAATTAAATGGAAAATAAATAAAATTACATACAGTTTGTGCAATTAAATAATATCCGGGGTGGAAATTTGACACACTGCGTCACTTTTATTTAATAAACAGGCCCAAAAAACACCGGGACTCTTATTTTGAATTGTCTTTGCTTTATTAATGCAGCTGCTCATTCAAATTCAGATGAGGGAGCTCAAATGTGTGTTCTTACAACGGTATGCAACATATTACAATATAAACACCGTAAAGTAAACATTGTCATAATTGATCAGCATTAGTTCGTAAGCAATCACTTGGCATAAATGTGCGCTATTCATTGATTGCGAACTGATCTCAAGCTGTCTGAAGCGCGAGCCTGTAGAACATACAATAGCGCTTCACGTTTCAAATCCTGAATGTGGCGCTGTTGTGCGATCTACAGGCTCGCGCATTTATTTAATGAAATCATAACCTTCTGAAGTGAATAATCAAATACGCAATAATCGCATTGCGATTCATGTTCTCTCATCCCCAAAATATAAGATGCCTTAAATGATCATTAAGACGCTTGTTATGATCTTACATTTAAGAAACTGATCCGAAAAACATGCTCCAAGTTCGCACACATCTATTTTTAGTCACAAATGCGAGTGAAATGGTTGCACTGTCGAGCCCTGAATGCAGCATCTAGTCAACAAATGAATTGCTTTATAATGCTATTAAAACATGTACTGTAGGGTACTTTATACATACTAGGGGTGTAACGGTTCAAATTGCTCACGGTTCGGTTATGATCACGGTTTTAGGATCACCGTTTCGGTATGGTTCGGTATGTGCTATGTTCGTGGAAATTAAGACAACTGTCAAATAAAAGTAAAAGAAAGAATAAATAATCAAACTACAAGCAACAGCACAAATACATACAGTAGAGCAAAGATTCATATAAAATAATGCAGGTTATTTAGGTACAGAAATAATGTAAATCTAAAAAAAAAAAAAAACATTGCACAATCTTCATCACATAAATGAAAAAAAAAAATCATTATTGAAGTTACAAAAGCTATTCAGCCAAGAGCAGAGAGCGATTTCTTTGTCATTTGTTGTTTGATTAACAATAAAAACACAGACAGCAGGAAAAGGCTTCTTTCCCTTTAAGACAGAATTCACGGCTCCAGTAGATACTGTTACACATGATGAACATGTCTTTTTTTCGACTGTTTACATTTTACCTAAGACATAACCTACTATGTTTACTAAGATACATGCAAGATGGGCATGTTGAGAATTTTTTGTGTGAATTTGTCTGTTCAAGTGCAAGACTTGAAAAAGTACTCAATATTTGTGTGCTATCTGCTATGCGCCATGTGCGCACTTCAGATGAGTGCACACTGCACACACAAATCTTCTCTCAGCGCACGCGAGTTCTCTTTCGCATCTTGCTCTTCAGTGTTTAAATTGGCAAGGCTTTGGTGAGTTGAGTTTAAACAAATAGCAACGTGTGCCGTTCAGGTCTCACCTGCGCTCGTGCGCTATCAACACCCCCGGGTGATGACGTCCTAAATGAATGGGTCATGTTCGAGAATAAGGCACTCGCATACAAGATTTTCGATTATCAAAGTTGTAATGTATTGGGAAGCCAGAATGTGTATCCATCAACAGAAACATACATTAGCCTAACTCTGTCTGTCTGTTTTACGCATTGTTACTTTCAACAAACCATATTATAGATGCGTCGTCAGATTTGAGATTTTTACAGAGAACCGCTACACCCCTAATACATACTGTTTCCTTGTCTGTCTTAAATCAGCACCTAAAGTGTTCCGCTCTGTGCAGCACGCAGCCTCGCGTGTCAAAACTCGACGCGTCAGTGATAGTTTTAATTTCGACTCTTGAGGCCGCTCTCGAACTGTATAATGACATCAGACCCTTCAGCGATGGACACAACCCAGAAAAACTATCATATTGATTTTTTACCGATTGCTGGCAAAACCAATCAATCAGTCGACCTCTAGTTATAATGCCAGAGTTGTGTGGCACGTTGGCAGAGGCTGTGCTCTCTCACCTGTTTGCGTCAATTGCCAGATTACATTTGATCTAGATGTCATTAAATCACCTTAAATGCATCACAGCAACTTGCCCTATCAGGCACCACAAAACCTGTCAACTAACCAAGGGTAACAATGCAAAAATAATGTCAAGAACCTTTCTGCACTGTACTGGACGTGTTTTCTGAGAGAATCAAAACAGCAACATGGCTGTGAGTTTGAGGGCCTTTCTTTATTCACTTGCTTATTTCTTATCATTCACACAAGAGCAAAATGCAACCTGTAAAAGCCGTTACATACTCCGCAAGAACAGAGAAAAAAGTTCTCGCTCCCAGGGCTGCGAGAACAAAACAACGCCATCTCTTAACTAATGCTGTAATCTATGGGAGTCAGAGGTCAGCCTACTAGGCTACATTAGCCTACTATAATATTGAAGGAAAACATTTACTGATTTGTATACAAACCCTTAAATTACACTTAAAATTATAATAAAGTTATATGAAATATAAACATTTAAATGGTGGCTGTCATAAAAACTTGCCAGATTTATTTAAACATGCATTAAATATTGAAGAACATTAAAAATTATTATAATGAATATGTAATATGGTGCATATTATCAAAATGCTCCTCTCTGGAGTTTTCTAGCTGACTAACGAGTTTATGGACACTGAATATGGTTTTTCTGAGGTAAATGTGACATTGTTTAAAAGCTGCTTTACTGACGTCTTTCTGCGGTTGAAACACTGATTGAGCAATTCCATGTGACAATACGAATTTCGGTAAGCTTTACTCTATCTTTTAACACACAGATGCTCATTCATGTGTACTTCGCGTTGTAACTGGTATTAAGGCGGAAGAGAAGATCAGTTCACGTGCGCTGCTGCTTCTTTTGAGCTGAGCCAGAGCGATCTCACGCCACAGCGGCAAAACGGTATATATGTTTTTGAATTTCGTAATAAAATGGACGTAATTTGAAATGAGACTGTCTCATATCAATAGTAACAAAGCACAAAGATTATTGCGATTTATTGGATGGGAGGCGTGCTACAATGTCCCATTCATTCATCAACTGAAAACAGGATGACTAATCGATTCTTGGGATTTAAGAATCGATATTGGTTCGTAAAAATGAGAATCGATTAAAATCGAGAAATCAATATTTTTTACCCAGCCCTACTAACTAGTTTATCATTTACTTTGCACTGCAAAGGTCAACCCACTTGATTCATCTGCTACCATCTCCCGCTCCCATACTAAAAATCCAAATTTTGCTTAATGCAAATTTAAGGTCGATATTAGACATAAGACATGACGTGACATCATCTCTTTAGACATTCAATGATCAAAACGCATTTATAAAATAGACAACTTTAACTTTAAATTCTGTCTGATCAAATTCAATTCTGCATTAATGTGCCAAGTTGCCATAGAGCAGAATTGCCAAGGTTCAATTCTCAGAGAGTGCAAAAACCGAAAAAAGTTCAGGGATTCAAAGCTTTGAAAAAAAAGTACAAATGTATAAATGTAACTGGTGTCGTGGTTTCCATAGACATTCTACACTTGTCTCATGTAGCCAGACCTTCAGACTGATGGCTCGCAGCTTTGTTGGCCAAGGACCGCCCAGAGGCCGTTTGACCGACATGTAAAGCAACCAAGCACAGTTTTGTTTTGTTCTGCGTCATGTTTAGCAGCATGAAAAATTCATGTCCCTACGATAACAGACCGGCGTGCATCTAATAAATGACTCATTCAAGAATTGTAAACACGGCGGCTTTCTTCTTCCATAAGAGGGGTTTGGCGTCATGAGACAGAACGCGACACACATCTTCTTAGAATTCAACCAATCAGATGACGACTTTGAAACCCCCAAAGGGTTTTGCCATTTTGTGTGGGCCTTTCAGACAGGATGCGGAATGCGCTGGCTGGCCGCTGGGTTCATCGTAGCCCTTCAGATACGAAGCGATTTGCGCTACGCTGGCCAGAGCAAAGTAGGCGGAGTTTTCAAAACTTTTAGCGGGAGTTCTATACGTCTAGTCATTTGGTTGTTGTTCCACCTTTCGTTCACGTTTGTTTTTCCGTTCATTGTCGCGTTCTGTCTGAAAGGCCCTTTATGCATCAGATGCTCAGCTTATGGTCCGTGGGCATGACGTCTGTGGCTGAGACTCTACACTAACTAGTGTAATATAACCTGGTGGGAGAAAAAAATTATTCTCATAATTATTCATTATAATTTTGTGTAATATAAACATAATAAATGTGTATCTTATCACTTTGCTGTTGCTGCCATTATAAAAGTTACAACGTACTAAACAAGGCCAAATATGACCCCAGATGGCATCTAGGGCAGCGGTTCTCAACCAGGGGCCTCTGCAAACATCCAAGAGGATTAACTTTAAAGTATTTATATTAAAAAGCATTATTAATATATCCAAATAATTGTATATTATATAACAATATTTACTCTAATCTAAATTAAAATGCTAAAAAAACAACTTACAAGCTGAAATCATATTTAATTTCCCTCAATACTAAAACAGTTTTTATTGAAGAATAGTGCTTGAAACCATGAACCTTAAAGGTGCACTGTGTAATATTTAGGAGGATATATTGACAGAAATGCAATATAATATACATAAAAATGTTTTCAGTGGTGTATAAAGACCTTACATAATGAACCATTATATTTTTATTCCCAAAGAATGAGTCATTTCTATCTACGTACACCACAGGTCCCCTTACAGTGAAGTCACCATTTTGCGCAGCCATGGTTCTACAGTAGCCCTGAATGGACAAACTGCTCTCAGACGACGACATCTTTGTCCTGTGTCGGTCACCGTAGCTTCTCTATATTCTTTAAAAGGGAGGGGTGAGGGGTGAGCGGTGGACGGTTGCAATTCGCAACCTCACCACTAGATGCCGCTAAAATTCACAGTGCACCTTTAAATCAATATTAAGCTAATGAACACTTCCAGTTTCTGTTTGAAAACAAGCAATAACGTTTGAAAACAAGCAGTTTTCATAATTAAATCAGAAATACAGGAAATCTATATACAGTATATAGCATATATAGAGGGGTCTTCAAATATTGAGTTTGACAGTGGGGTGATATCAAAAAGGTTGAGACTCTCTGCTATGGAGGGTGCAAAATTTAAATATTAATAACTAAGTGTGCTGGGTTGGCAGAAACTGACCTATTTCATATTTAAAAATGTAAAAGTCACTGAGTGACTGATTTGAGAAGTTAATCATAAAATTAACAACAAAGTAACACATCACAAAAAAAGTGGCAGGTCTATTTGGCATTTACACTCCAAGACTTAATGCACAGATCATTTGACACATAGTCCCAGATTGTTTGTTCCATCTAAAAGTTTGCAATGTGTAGTTAGTAGCATGAAAAGGAAAAAAATATATTTATATACCACTTATTGTCATTGTGTTGTTTGTTAATGAAAGGATTTGTGCATGAGCTTGCAGAACTCACTCTGAACAAAACCTCTGCTGTATTGAGCAGATTCTGACCAGCTTTAACAGCTTTAACACATCTGACTGATCAACAGATATGTCTGTGATTGGCTACATTGTTCAACGCTGCAAATACACATTGTAAATAGAAACCTTTGACGCTCATCACAGAGCGCTTAAACACTCACGGGTGCATTTCAAAGCAGGGTACAGGTACTGCAGATATCACCACATTAAATGCTCAAATAAATCTTTGGCAGGACAAGGATTAATTTTGGCTGCCGGCAAGCCGCCAAAATATTTTCAATGCAAGAAAAACCCTGTCTAATAAATAAACTTTTTTTTTATATGCCACCAAAAGTTCTCAACTAACATAAAAGTCCAAACTTTGTTAACAACAAATTAACAGTTAGTAATACAAAAAAAAAAAAAAATGGCAAGACATAGCATAAATCAACAACAGAACAAAGACAAACAAATTACATATACAGTGCTTTAAGTTTAAAGGTACAGAATTCATAGTGCATTCACGTACAGAAATTAAATGATCAAATGTAAAATAATAATTCATTTTGTTAAAGCTACAAAAGTTATTCAGTCAAGAGCAGTGATATTTGCTTTGTCTTTTGTGGTTTAATTACTATTAATAACAAAAACAGCCGCAGGTATATTAGGCTGCTGTCACTTTAAGAGCTAATGCACGGATCCAATATAATGAGAAAAATCGTATGTTTTTCTTAAATGTTTACGTTAACTTAAGACTTAACCGACTGTATGTACTAGGATTCTCGCCAAGACGGATATTTTGACATAATATTGTGTGTCTTTGTCCGTTCAAGCGTCAACACTCCACTCCACTCCATTCCATTCAATTCTGTCAACTGTATCAGTGTCTGTCTCACTGGCCCCGGGGCCATCTGGCAGTCCTTATTGTCGAGCCCTGAACTCTGTGTCATACAAAATCAGAATGCTAATGTTATGACACATAATTTTGTTGTTTAGTTTTGTTCCAATGACCTATATACAAAACATGAGAATTAATCGTTATATTTCTGCTTTTAACAGAATGGCTTGATATGAAGATGATATGAAATTTTGATGATGATATAGATTTTGTTGATATGAAATATAGATACAAATATAGATACAAATGAATACACCCCATGTTTAAACTAAACGTAGCCTAAAACAAAACAAATTTTAAAAATGAAGTATCTGTAAAATAATGGCTACAAAGAAAGAAACCTGAAAATGTCTTAGCACCATCCCCAAGGGTACTCCTTAAGTTTGGACTTGTCCAGTCATATCTGAAATGTCTACTGTATTTAATTTATCATATGAATTCTATGATCAAATGCTAAGCATTAATTACAGAATCCAGATCCTGCGTTCATACATCAGAGCAAATCTGCCACTGTGCTTGAATCAAAGAGCAGCTGCCAAACTATTACCAATTATTATTATTATTATTATTATTATTATTATCTGAGGTGTCACATATCACTAGGATCCTCCCATGGGAAGCTACTCTCAAGCACCATGTGCTGTTTGCAGAGAAACTAGACGCATGTGTAAGCAGTCTTTATTCACAGGCAGGTGACATCCGCTGTCTTGAAATCTAGTGAGCTCTAGCGAACAACCCAGACAGCATATTTGGGAATCAAAGGCACATATGATGATGTACAGACATGCTGTCTAGGTAGGCAGCTCACTAGGTTGAGATAGGAATAAAAAGCAAGCACTTAACAAATGTCTGAACAGATACTTCAAATAACAAGTTACTAAGATTTCGGTTTAATTCATAAATAAAAATAAGAATAATAAAATGTTCTATAATCAGATATGTAGGGCATACTATGGTGTTTTTGGATACAAACTATAAAAAAATACATATTTAGTACCATTAATAGTAATACAATGGTATATCAAATATTAGATGGTAATAGCATACATCACTGTACCATGTTACCACCCAGGAGTTTTAATATAGGTAAAAATAAAAAGAGAAGCACACAACACGACACGTTTTCTTCTTTAACATTCCCATTACAAAAAAACACTGTAGACGTGCCATGGTACATGTCCAAAAACATGCAAATGCAATTGTAGAATGTCCAAAAACATGATATCACTATGGCACCACCATGTCCAAAAGATTATGGTAATACAGTGGTAATGACCTATGCTTACAGCATAAATTGTGTCAGACGCAAAACGATATTTCAATGTAAAGTCATATTTGCATGTTATTCATTTTTGAAGTATTGCTACACTAGCTTATAAGTTCAAAACTGACAGTCGTCACTAAGGTTCTGCCGACTTTTAAGTGCACTCAAAATGACTTTTAACAGGACAAATGTGTCTGAAGCCACATGATCAAGCCATAACTTTAATGCTGAATCTCTTCCTTGTATCCAAACATACTGGTTTGACGAAGTACTGAACGTCTTCACAAAGGGAGCTAAAAATATAAACGTGTTTCCAGAAATAATAGAGAAAGACTCGTAAGCAATCACAGCTATGGCTTCACTGACACCAGCTAATGCTAAATCCAGACGTGCAAGTCATTCACTTGTGCTGGCCTGAAACATGACATGACTCAAGACGGCTCTCACACACACATACACCCTAACACGAGCTCCAGAGCAGTCAGACTGAGCTCTATAACCGCTTACCCACCTGAGTTCTGGCCTTCGGCCGTCATTCTAGCAGTGCTGGGTAACTTAAAGCAGAAAGCTTTAAAATTAAGTGTCTTAAAACAGGCCCAACCGAAGCCCTGACCTCTCCACGGGCTACCTGCGGGAACACACTCGCACTCACTCCCGCGGACGAGCAAGCCGCAGAAGGCCCGGCCTAGCACACAGGCCCAGCTCAATATCACACCAAGCGGCTCCAAAGAAACGCCCTGTGCGCTACCGATGCGGCGTAAGTACATAAAAGGTTGCAAAATTCACGGCGGCCGCCATGATGAGTCTTTCCCAGTGCATTTGAATTGAAAACATGGCAACCCGCGGGTCAGCACTGGCCTACAATTCAAGCCAACGACGCAGCGATCGGCGGTTTTTTCGCACCTACCTTCATGTCGGGACATCCTACAGACAGTGACACAGCCCCTCCTCGGGCTCCCTAACGTCTATGAGTCGGAAAGGTGCCGCTAAAAACGAAATAAAAGTGGGACGCGGTCTTTCTTTCCTATTTTCTCTCTTGAAGATGGATCCGGGGCTTACTTCTCTCCGCTTCCCCCTCCCCGTCTGTCATCAAGCGACTGTGTGTGAGAGAGATGGACCGGGTGCGGACGAGGTCTGCCGGCAGGGGGCGCAGGACTCATCTACTTCTTCTTCTGTGGTGTTTGAAGGGCGGCAAACTCGTGTAGCTCTTCAATGGGGTTTCTGTTAGTGTTAACATCGCCATCTACTGTAGCTAAAGATTTTTTTTATTATTATTCAAAACGTAGAAATATAGTGGACCCAAAAATATTAGGACTTATTAATTCATAAACATGTGTGAATTTAATCACACTAGATTATTATCAAAGCAAGTGCTATTTATTTAGACTGCGTTACAAAATTGGTTAGGTTAAAAAATAGTATGAAAAATAGATTTGTTCAAAAAAAGTAAAAAAGCTTTAGTTGTCACGTTGTGGTTGTCAAACCTTATGAACTTGATGAGAACTTCATGCAGCCAATACAAAACAAAAAGCTGATTAAAAGTCATTGCAAAAATATCTTTGAAAAGTGAAAAAAGTCATTTGCTTACTGATGGTTTGACATTTAGTTATCAAATGCAGTGACTCAGACATTTGAGTGTGGCTTGTTTGCTTAATTTTTTGGGGCCTGTAGAATTAAATTTTACATTTGTAGCCTGTATAAAGAGGCATTTGAGTGTGCTGGGTTGGCAGAAAGGCTAAATATGGTGTGAACTGAGCAAATGTATTATATACAAATGAAACATAAGAAGATTATATTACAAAAAAATAATAGCTGCATGGCTTACGCCAGGGTTTTTTTCAGCCGAACCCCTTTGACCAAAATAATTTACTTGAAGAACCCCCTGAGATTTTAAGTATATATTTCAATAATTTAATGGCACTTTTTCATGTTTACTTCAAAAACATTTATTATTTAGAAAGTATGTTTTATTTAGATTTTTTTTATTTTAATATTATTTAGCCTATTTGTTAAATTTTTAATTATTTAATTACAATTTAATTAATTGCTTGTCATCAACTTACGAACCCCCTGCAATTCCCTCGCGAACCCTCAGTGGTTCCTGAACCCCCATTTGGAAAACCCTGGGTTACGCCGGGCCTAAAAAATAAAGTTAGTAATAAAAGGTGTAGTATAATTATTATTATTTTTTTTATATGATTCTCAGACATGTATACTGCAAGTATGGTTTATGCGCTTCGATTTTTGGGGCCACTGTACAATACAGAAAAATTGTCCTCACGATTAATGAATTAATAAAAAAAAATCTATTAATTGTGTTTAAATAATTGTTAATTTAACAATAAATAAAATAACAAACAATAATAGACTAATAAATACAAACCAAAAATACAAAACCTTCTAAAAACATTTTTATTTTTTTGTTATGAATATGCTTACATTTATACATGCATATGGAGAAAAAAACAAAATAAAAAGACACCAGTTTAGGAATGGCAATAAAATGTTTTTTTGTTTTGTTGGTAATGGTAGTTTTTACCTGCCCATGGTACAGTGATGGTATAAGATATCAGATACCATAATACATTGATATGTGCCATGAAAACACATTCCTATATCATGATGATATGTTACTTTAAGTTACTACAATGGTACATGATACAATTGAGCTGCCATTGTACCATGGTGCTCTGCAGTGCAGTTTGTTGGTATAGAGCAGAGGACTTTAACCTTTACAGACCCAAAGACCCCGCACTCAGGCTCTCTGTTCACTTTTCTCAGTAACACCTTATTATAAATGTTTAACAGGCAGTCATGGTTAGAGAGTTGGACTTGTAACCCGAAGGTCGCGGGTTCAAGTCTCAGTACTGGCAGGAAATGTAGGTGGGGGGAGTGTTCTCATTACCCACAACTGAGGTGCCCTTGAGGAAGACACCTAACCCCCAATCGCTCCCCGAGTGCCGCAGCAAAAAAAAAAGAAGAAAAAGAAAATGGCTGCCTACTGCTCCGGGTGTGTGTGTTCAATACTCACTGCTGTGTATGTGCTTGGATGGCTGAAATGCAGAGCACACATTCTGAGGATCAGACACCATACATGGCATCACGTCACTTTAACTTATGAACATCATTATTATATGATTATTAATTTATGAACAACAACAGACTTCACTACATTATATAATGCTTAATAGCTAGAAAGTTAGAAACTATTATGTGATGAAAATATACAGTAAGAGCCAGTGTTGGGGAAAGTTGCTTTTAAAAGTAATGCGTTACTATGTTGAGTGGCCCCCTAAAAAAGTAACTAATTGCGTTACTTGGTTGCTTTTTATGGAAAGTAATGCATAACATTTCTGTTACTTTTTTCTCACCTAAACTGGGCTTTAACAAAAAAAAAAAAGTTATATTTTTGGCAAATGTAAAGGCCCTTTCACACAATGGTCCCTATCATACACCCGGCACAATGCAACGGCAGGCGCGACGCAAGTGTTTTTTTGCTAGTTTCAGCCCGACGCAGTTATCATTTTCACGTCCAGCGCCACGTTGTTTAAATAGCAAATGCACTCGTGCCCATCTGTTTGCCCATGGGCGTGCTGGTCTGAAAACGAGGTGTGTTCAAGCGCATTGTTGGCGCGTTGCTATTTTCAGGCAACTGAAAACGACTGCGCCATTGACCAATAAAAACCTGGTCTAAAGTCAGCAGTATTTTTTGTTATTTAAAGAGTGCATTAGTAATAGGTGCCTATAGGCGGGTGCACAACACGCGTACACTCTGCTTATTACACACACAGGGATGCGCAGCAGCACATAAACATTTTTAAATATAAAAAATAAAAGGATGTGAATCCACCATGGTGCAAGCACAACTGACTTTTAAAGGGAATGGGAGATGACACTCTGATTGGTTTATTGCACGTTACGCTTAAAACACACCCATGACTCATTAAGAGACTAGGTACAACCCTTTTGGATCAACGTTTTTCCATCGTTAAACTAGCAAAAGTGGATTCAGACACGCCCTAAGTGCACCTTGCGGCATGCGCTTCAGACCAGGCACTCAGATCATTAAAATAGGGCCCTAAAAGTGAAATGAATGAGCCTCAGGCTGAAGGAAATGCAAATTCACTTCTGTACAGTAGAGGGCGCAGTTCAAACAAACATTTCCGTTGTGCTGCCATTCTGGATTGCAGAAAAATAGAAAGCAGGAGAAGAAAGTTAAAAAAATACCCAAATATGATGTTTATCTAAAGTCATTTTTGAATCAGATCATCAAAGGTCAGCAGCAAAGACAAGGCTCATAAAATAGTGCATTACTTTACTAGTTACTAATTCACATTACCCCCAACACTGGTAAGAGCTACTGGAGTGCCCTAGTGCCCTGGGTATAGAGTATTAGATCAACAAGCTACATACATAAATAATAAATCACACCCATTCAGAACAAACTAGATTGTTTTGCATTCTTTATTTCTGCAAGTAATATACAGTGCTATCTTATTGGCATTTTTGAGTCCTTAGACATAGAAACAGGCAGATAAACAAAGTTGACACACTAGTGTCGTGTACAAAGTGACCGTCAAATGGCCTCCAATATCATTCTGTTAATTAGACAGCGAGTTTTATCTGTAAAATACAGTGCATTTAAAAAGACAATTGCAGCAGTTAAGATAAACATTCCTACATGCAAAACATGAACCCCTGTATATCAACATTACATTCCTTACATGTGATTATCAGATTATCAAACAGCATTCCCTCATACCATACATTACAAGCATGCGTTAAAGAATATTGAATAGGATCAAAACTCCTCCACGTTCTTCTGTGTGTTTTAAATCACAGATATCTTGAAGCACTGAATTCTGAGAGGAAGTCTATTGCCAGCAAGTCATTTAGATAAAACCCTGATAGTTTTGATTTATCTTAAAGGGACATTCCTAAATAAGCAGGACTTTAAATGAGATGGTGAAAGTGTACTTCAAATAAATAACTTTTTGGCACAAGGGAGTTTTTTCATTGCAATGTTTGCGTTAGATATGCCCATATCTCAACACAGATAGAGACGTAAGTAAAGAAAAAAAAAAATCACCATCTCTTTATTTAAACAAAGCACAATGTGCTTGTTGTCTAAGTTTAAAACAAATTGTTTAGTAGTGTTACTAAAATATTAAATAACTTTGACTTATGAAATATAAAAACATGGTATAAGGCATTCAGTTGAAGCTTATGTAAAAGTTCAGTTCAATGTCCACATCTTTCTCTACCAGTGACCAATATTATGTAAAAAAATAAATAAAAAAAAACTTAAATAAAATGATTTCAATCAAATGCAGCACAAATGTGATTTACACACCTAAAAAGCAACATATGCCCTTGAAAGTACTATGATAATTTGGCAATTATCTCAGCAAAAGCATGATGACAAATATTAACTGACGTACAGATGTAATTTTGTAATGCAATTTGGTTCTTCTCATTACCACCCAATGATGCTCATTCACTATACAAAATCCGAATTGACGGACTTATCAAATGTTGGCATGATATGGCAACTGGCTGAGTCACAATGTGGGACATTTCTATAGACAAACAGTCCGCATGCAGACGAACCAAACAAAGCCCATCGTTTCTGTCCTTTAAGAGGCCCACTGCAAAAAGCAACATGTTCCTTTCATGAAGGGAAGAAGTTTGAGTTCCAGTGAGGCTCAGTGGAGATCTAAAAGACTTCATTCTGAATCTGAGGCTGTTCAGTGTCTGGCTGATCCTCTGCTGTCTTCTCTTTGACAGAGGAGGGGCTGCAGTCGGTTTTGTTGCCGTCTGGGTTGCTGTGGCTTCCTGCGCTGCCCAATCGAGATGAAGCTACCACCGCTTTGACCGCTGCCTGTGGAAACATAAACATAGAGGTGTGCATTGTTTGAATTTGATCACTTTTATATTTAAGCACATTTTGCAGTAATAAGTGCTGCACGATAATGATTAAACTGATAAAAATTACAATTATTTTGCTAAAAAATTACAATCATGACTTAATTATTAATTACGATTATTAATCACAACAGTTCTCAAATTTTCTTTGTACATTTAATCAGAATTATTGCACTTTCATGTAAGCAAAAATCAAGAGAAGATCAACTTATACGCAGGGTTTATTTTACCTCATTTTACCTCAGTTTTCTGATTTAATATATTTATCACTCTCAGAAAACCCTCGGAAAACACTTTAAGGAATAGTTCACCCAAAAATGAAAATGACCCCATGATTTACTCACCCTCAAGCCATCCTAGATGTATATGACATTCTTCTTTCAGACGAATACAAGTAGTGGACGAAAAAAGCGTAACTGGCGTGACGTATAACTTGGACGTAGCGTAAGCGTTTTGAACTGAGAGAGGCGTTACACTTTCTGTGTAAATTGAATACGGAAGGCAGTCTGGCGGAAGCTAGATATTTTACTTTATAAAGTTTTCACTCAGAAGGCCTTTATTAACCATCCGGAGCCGTATGGATTACTTTTATAATGGATGGATGCACTTTTTTGGTCTTCAAATTTTTGGCTGCCATTCACTGCCATTATAAAGCTTGGATTAGCCAGGACATTTTTAATATAACTCTGATTGTATTCGCCTGAAAGAAGAATGTCATGTACACCTAGAATGGCTTGAGGGTGAGTAAATTATGGGATCATTTTCATTTTTGGGTGAACTATCCCTTTAAGAAGCTTCTCTCAAAAGCTAAAACAGTGAAATTCCTAAACCCAAATAAGTTGGCAAAACTAAAAAAATTAAGGTAATTAGTTACATCAAAATTTTGTAGTTAAGAAATTCACAGAGATTGCGTAAGTGCATTTATACAGCAACCAAAATCGCTAGCAATAAAGTCAAGATTCATTTTTGGATTTATTACAACTCATCACTTAGAAGATTTGCTCGCAAATTTAGTTGCAGCACATAGCACAAGCAGCCTCATGAAGGATCACAAACTGGCTGTTTAGCACTTTCATTTGAGCAGAATACTGCAATGGAGATCGAATAAATGACTATCTGATTATGCTTTCGAGAGAAGCGGCAATCATGATTGTGATTAAAATACGATTAATCATGCAGTTGTAATGTTTTGTCTGAGGCCCTGTCCACATGAACACGGGTATTTTGCGGTTTGACCGTGCGCCCACACGCAAACACAGTATCTGGTCACTGAAACCAAACTTTTTTGAAAACTCCTGCCAAGGTGAAGATTTAAAACAGTGTTGTCGTGTGGACAGTGAAACCGGAGATTTTGGCTTGTTGCTGGAACTGGCAATAACCTTTTTTCCAGGCTTCTGATTGGTCAACATGGCTTTACGGTTAGGGCTATATTGCCACCTGTTGGTTTGGCATGTTCTTGACAGCGCTTCATAGCATGTTTTTGCATTTTCATGTGGACACGATTTTTTTTTAAACAGAGGAGGAAAAACTCATTATAAACATACCTGTATATGTGTGGACTAGACCTGAGTTTGAGTTTTGTTTGAGTTGTATTCTTGGTTGGTTTCCTGTTCTGTTACCTGTGTTTGCATTAGTTTCTATGGTGATTTACTGTTTGATTCATTTGCAACACCTGTTTCCTTTCATTGGTCTGCGTTTGTATACATTCGGCCCTGTCCCCACTGGCTCCCTTCACCCTTTCGGCTTCTCCTTCGTTGACTTTATCTAACAACTCGGCTTCTAATTCGCCAGCTCCGTCAAGGTGTCGTAATCCCGTGGTACCACCTCAAGCCTCCGAGCCCTGGATTTCACCTCGCCCTGTCAACCCATCAGCTCCACCGTGGCCTGTCATCCGTCTTAGGCTACGTCTACATTAATTTAAAAACTGTTTTCATTTCATTTTCAACCGTTTTCCAAAAGTTTCTCATCCACACTGGAACGTCGGAAACCGCTTACTGCGCATACGTAAAACCTCATAAAATATGATACAGATGAAACAAACATAATAAAGTTCTCATGTCCTTTTTCTGGTAGGATCAGAAATTTTATTTAGCAAAATATCTCACCATTTACTTTTTTATATGTGTGGTTAAAAACGCAACTGCTTTCATGTTTTGCCACAGGACAGCAACTGCGAGTTAATTTTCTGTCATCTTTGCAGGACTGCGATATGAAGAGTGTACAAAGTAACATATTTTTAGCAACAGTGTGAAAGTGAATAGTACATAATAGGCACAATAGCGGTAGAAACATACAGATCTATCAGTTCAATATTTGTCACATGACTAAGCATATTTTCAAATACCTCAGTTTTCACAGTCCACACTACAACGCCTAAACAGCGCTTTCAAATTTTCTACTTGGGAAAGCGTTTTCAAAAAGCTCAGATTTCACAGGACAAAAACTCTGTGGACGAAAGGCCGAAATGGAGAGAAAAATATACGTTTTCAAGCCTTACTACCTTGCCTCCATTACACATATAAACCTAAGTTGCTTCAGTCTAGTAAGTGTTCATCTTGAAATATTACTAACAATATAAAAGTTGTTCTTATGTTTACTAAAAATCTGTAAAAATTTAATAGCAAAAAGACGTGTACCACAAACTAAAGGTGGACATTTTCACACTTATACTAAAACGCCTTTTACTTGCAAAAAAAAAACATAATTATCAATCAAATATAAATTAAAATCAATCAGAAGGCATGTATTAGATTTTTCAGCACATTTTTGATCATTTTATTAATTTAGAGGCCTTAGAATTTTGCACATCAAATATGATACATTAGGCTTTATAGGGTTAAAACCTTCATAAAAATGTGTCATTGAGCCAAAAAGCCACAAACCTTGAGTTTTCTTCGAGCATTGAACTCCAGGAGTTTCTTCTGAGCAGTGTCCATATGGGTGAAGTTAACAGCCTTTCCAGTAACCCAGGGGTGCTGCAGCGCCTGCTGCGTCGTCAGCCGTTTCTTTGGATCCTGGACAATCAGTTTCTTCACCTATGGAGCCAAGAAAGACAAGTTACACTTTCAGTAACAATTTCAAGTTTCAAATGTAGACATCAGCAACCCTGAACATTCAAAATGGTTGACAGGCAGAGATGCTTCTGATTGGCTAAATGTTTTTTTGGTAATCAATTTGTGTGCCCACCGCCCTGATTCTTTTTTGTTGTTGTTCCTGTTTATCGACTTTTCTCCTGTTTATCGAAAGTTTCTTTATTTGCATCTATTCCACGAAAAACCTAGACTGGGTAAACCCAGCCTGATCTGCCGGCGATTTGATTTCGCCCTGCAACTCAGTCTGGAAACCTGTACATTCATTTCTACTGCTTCAGTTACACTTTTGCGGGAACCAATCACAGACTGGCTTATCCACCTGGCGCGCTATTGGCGGGTTTAACACGATGAGGGATAGAGAAGCGATGGGTCGTTGCCTGTTGATCACGCCTCTTGTGGTCTGATTGGTTGAAGGACTATCCAATTGCGTACAGAGTCATTTGAATTATGCTTGTTTATCACGCCTCTTGTGCAGTTGAAAATACATAGCAGACTCCCCAGACCAATGTTCAATCTTAAATTGAGCTTGGTCTGGTGATAGCCAGGCAACGAAAAACCTTTAACATCCAAGGAAACCTTTTAATTTCATAAAAGGTTATTTATAATGGAAAATGGTGTTTAAATTATTAAAATGTTCTTCATACTAAGAGCTGTTCAGTACGGTTCTTTGTGGAACCCAAAATCTTCTATGGCATCACTGCCTTTATTGTTAGGAGTATAGATCTGTCACAGAGATATGGGATATTTCAGGACACATACGTATTTCAGTGATATCTGTCAGGTAATAGGGCCATTTTAAATGTGGAATACTTGGCTAACACCACCCCACCATATTTCAATTTGCCTATCATAAAAGAAAATGGTAGCACTTTATTTCAGTGTCCTTGTTACATGTACTTACTGTAGTAATAATAGTAAATTATGCATAATTACCAGAGGTGGACAGTAACTAAGTAAATTTACTTGAGTACTGTACTTAAGTACACTTTTTGAGTATCTGTACTTTACTTGAGTATTACTTTTTCAGGAAAATTATGACTTTAACTTCACTACATTTGAAAGACAAATATTGTACTCTTTACTCCACTACATTTCTATCAAGGTCCTCGAAGTCTAAAGTCATTTCTGTAGCTGCTTTGAAATCAGTGGATGATTTTTTTCCTTCTTAAAAAGTTTTTTTTTTTTTTTTTTTTTTCAGACAGCCTATCAGTAATCACTCTTGTAGGGTCTTGTGAAGTTTCCCAAAATAGTTTGAACACTGATCAGTTTATAGCAAAATAAAAGAATACGGTTCCTCGGCGCAGTGTGCATGGCCATGCTTAGAAAGTACGTTTCAGTTTTCTGAAAAGATTAAAGCTTAGTTTCATTGGCAGACACTTGATGCATGTCTCATAAAATGTTAAAAAATGTAAACATCTGGAAGAAAGAGAAGAGCATATGGATGAATCTGAAAAAGCATGATGACGAGAAGAGCTCAGTTCAGTCCGGTTTTCTGTGCACACACATAAAGTTGCCTCTCAGATGCCAGAGCACGAGTACTGAATAGAGCTCTCTTTTGCGTTTTTTTTTTTGCACTTGAACAGACCAATACACACAAAATGGTATTCACGTAAACAAAGTTGATTATGTCTTAAGTAAACGTAAACAGTTGGGAGAATATTGGATGTGTATCAGTGTATTGGATCCGTGCATTCAGCCTTAAAGTGACAGCAGCTTTGTAAAGAGCTTTGTAATTTTTATACAAGTATTGAAATGAGTTTAAGGTAGTTGTATGCTAGCATGTCGGATGGAGCATCACTGACTGGCTTAAACCACCATGATGGCACAGTGTGCATTCATTCAACAATGCAACAATAATAAAATAATGCATTGACATAAAAAAGGAAATTTACTTTTGATACTTAAGTACTTTTAAAAACAAGTACTTCTTTACTTTTACTTAAGTAAAAAGCTTGTACAACTTTCACTTGTAACGGAGTAAAATTTGACCAGTAGTACTTTTACTCAAGTAATGGAGTTGTGTACTTTGTCCACCTCTGATAATTACATACAACTAACCCTAAACCAAACCCGATACCTACACTGTAAACCCTAAAGCTCAAAATACTTAATTGGTTTGAGTAGGACAAACTTAAATTAAACTAAGTTTAGTTTGAGTATTTAGAACTTTCTTTTTCTTTTGAGTTCACAGCACTGACATATTTCAAGTAAACTGAACTGATTCATTGTTTACCGAGTAGCATTAACTCATTTCCTTTAATTTAGATTAACTTAAGTTTAACTGAAACTGGGCTGGGATTTTTTATTTCCCAGCATGCTTTTCCCATGGTAGTCTAAAGGGAGAGTAAATGCTAAAATTAAGTGTTATATAATGTTTTTTTTTATTTTTTTTATGCAAGATTAATAGTAAGGGAGATTTAGTAGTGATTAAAGTTTTGTAAGAGTTTCTGTTAAAGTGGATTTTTTGAAAGTTACGCAGTACTCATTCAGTAAGTGCTATACCATGCTTTTGTTAACATGTTAGCAAAATGAGCAAGTTGGCATTTTCTGCATTAGTTTGTTATAGCTGCTTTGAGTTTCTCATTTAAATTTTTTGAGTTCTGAAAACTTATTTGGGTGTACAGTGAAATAAATAACTCATTTGATTTGCGAGAACTCAAAATAAAACGTTTATGTTTAATTAGCTAAGTTAGCTAATTAATTAGCTAATTATTAGTTAGCTAACTCGGTACTTCAAGTTAGGAGCAATTAACATGCATGAGTACTACAAACTCAAAACTTGATAATTCTGCTTACTTAAAATTAGGAACATCATAACTCGAAAAACTGGATGTAACGGATTACCTCAATTTTTTTGAGTTAGCCCAACTTTTTGGTTTACAGTGTATCCCTAACCCTATAGTAAGTACTGTACATGTAGGCCTGGTTTCACAAACAGAGTTTAGATTAAGTCAGGATTAGGCCTTAGTTCAATTAGGACATTTTAGATTTTATAAACATGCCTTAGAAAAAACATTACTGGTGTGCATCTTGAGACAAAACAATGGCACTGTCATATTTTAAGATATGTCAGTGCAAAACAGCACAGCACATGGGGGGTGGGGGGGGTTTAACACACACAGTTTCAGCCAATCTCATGTTAATCTTGAGTACCTATACAGTAGTATTGTATTGCATCCTTCATATCTCTGAAGAGTCTTTAGTTTTATCATATTTATAAAAGACAGATACGCTGTACCGTTTTTTTCTGAAAACAGCCGAACTCGCGGAGGCGTGCAGTGGGTGGAACTAAAGAGAGCACGCACACACACACACATTCCGCCTATTATGACCTCACACAGGCCCATACTCGGAAAAAACTTTCCGAAACTTCGAATCCGGAAGGAGTGTATTTGGCAAAGAAATACTCCGTCATACGTCCAACAAATTTTGACCATGTTTAGCATGAGAATCCAACTCTTTAACAGTGTAAATAAGGCAGAAGGCATGAAATAGAGATTCCCCCCCCCCCCCCCTTTAACAATAATAACCTCAATAAATAATTCCTCCACAAAATTATATAGTTCATTAGGATAAATGTAGGCTGTTTACTGTTGCCAAGCAACGTAGCAACTTGGTGTACTGAAATAGAATTGAACTGATGTGCACTCACAGGTGTGTGTTTAAAACAACACACAGCGGTGTGTGTTTTCTGCTTTAGTTGAGGATGGTGTTGTTTAAGTGGCGCCAAATTAAATAATGAATCCGTTTGTACAACAGAGGTTAATCAATCAAAAACGTACTTTAGCTTTTCTTCTAAAACAAAAATGAATTTCCTATTATCACTGTAAAGCTGCTTTGAAGCAATCTGTGTTGTAAAAAGTGCTATATAAATGAAGGTGACTTGACTTATTTCAGGGGCAAAAACAGATCATTCATTCATTAGAACTATTTAAAAATATATTTTTTTTAAATACTTAAGACAACAATGTTCCTCTATGTGTGTGCTGTTTGTATACCTTTTTAGGAGTTTATGTGATTTTCTAGGAGATTATTTTGTATATATTGAGTTGTACTCACAAGGTCCTTGGCATTGAGAGACACATTGTCCCACCAGGGGGAGACAAATTCATATTCACAGTTCAGGATGCGTTTAAACATGTACTGGTCTCCTCTGTCATCAAAAAAGGGTTCAAAACCACATAACCTATAGATAGAACAGAAACAAAAACAATACTAGATTTAACAGCAACCTCATCAAAGTTAATGTAAAACAACATCAAATTCAGTAATATTGTGAAATGTTAGTACAATTTAAAATAACTTAACAGTTTAATGTATTTTGAAATGTCATTTATTTCTGTGCTGGCAAAGCTGATTTTCAGTAGCCATTACTTAATTCTTTAGTGTCACATGATCCTCCAGAAATCAATGCTGATTTGGTGTTCAATCATAAATCATTTACATGTATATTACTTAATAAAATAAACCATCAAAGTTCAATGAACATTTATTTGAAATAGAAAACTTTCCTAAAATTATTCATTTCTATACTGTCACTTTTGATCAATTTAATATATTCTTGCTAAATAAAAGTGTATTTCTTTATAAAAAATCTTACCCCAGTGTTTACAACATTATAATAATAAGAAATGTTTCTTGAGCACTAAATCAGCATTTTAGAATGATTTCAGAAATTATCTTGTGACACTGAAGACTGGAGTAATGATGGTGAAAATGCAGCTTTGCATCACAGGAATAAATTACATTGTAATAATATTTTACAACATTACTGTTTTTAATGTATTTGTAAGCAAATAAATGCAGCCTTGGTGAGCAAGATAATTCTTTAAAAAAGAAAATCAGAAAATCATAATAATTCCAAACTTTTTATTGGTAGTGTAATACTACTTAGTATGTAGTATTTTTCTGCATATTAAAATATTATTAATATAATAATATTAATATTATAAATATTGAATATATATATATATATATATTAATTATTATTTGTATGTAATACATGCAGCAAAATACTAAATATTAGATTATAATTTTATTGATATTATAAATACAGAATAGAAAATTACTTTAGATTTACTGCTGTCACAGCCAGGTTGCAACAAAGACAATGAAATAAAAGGAGCTGGATCTATTTGCAGCAGTGTTGTCTTTTATTAGACAAACTCAAAAACAAAGAACTCAGACTAGGCATAACACGAGAAACAGAACAACCAGGTACACGTACTGAGCAAAACACAGGGCTTAAAGGGATAGTTCATCCAAAAATAACAAAAGTCTGTCATTATTTACTCACCCTCATATCATTCCAAACAAGCAAGACTTTCATTCGTCTTCAGATATTTTTGATGAAATCTGAGCGATTTCTGTCCCTCCATTGACAGCTACGTAACTGACACGTTCATAAAGACATCATTAAATAATCCATATGAATTGAATGAGAATGAACCTCATTGGTTCTTGAGGAAGCTCAAACATGCTGCGTAACACGAGAATGTACCTCATTGGTTCTTGAGGAAGCTCAAACGTGCTGCGTAACACGAGAATGAACCTCATTGGTTCTTGAGGAAGCTCAAACGTGCTGTGTAACACGAGAATGAACCTCATTGGTTCTTGAGGAAGCTCAAACGTGCTGCGTAACACGAGAATGAACCTCATTGGTTCTTGAGGAAGCTCAAACGTGCTGCGTAACACGAGAATGAATCTCATTGGTTCTTGAGGAACCTCAAATGTGCTGTGTAACATGAGAATGAACCTCATTGGTTCTTGAGGAAGCTCAAACGTGCTGCGTAACACGAGAATGAACCTCATTGGTTCTTGAGGAAGCTCAAACGTGCTGCGTAACACGAGAATGAACCTCATTGGTTCTTGAGGAAGCTCAAACGTGCTGTGTAACACAAGAATGAACCTCATTGGTTCTTGCGGAAGATCAAACGTGTTGCGTAACATGAGAATGAACCTCATTGGATCTTGAGGAAGCTCAAACGTCCTGCGTAACACGAGAATGAACCTCATTGGTTCTTGCGGAAGATCAAACGTGCTGCGTAACACGAGAATGAACCTCATTGGTTCTTGAGGAAGCTCAAACGTGCTGTGTAACACGAGAATGAACCTCATTGGTTCTTGAGGAAGCTCAAACGTGCTGCGTAACACGAGAATGAACCTCACTGGTTCTTGCGGAACCTCAAATGTGCTGTGTAACATGAGAATGAACCTCATTGGTTCTTGAGGAAGCTCAAACGTGCTGCATAACACGAGAATGAACCTCATTGGTTCTTGAGGAAGCTCAAACGTGCTGTGTAACACGAGAATGAACCTCATTGGTTCTTGAGGAAGCTCAAACGTGCTGTGTAACACGAGAATGAACCTCATTGGTTCTTGAGGAAGCTCAAACGTGCTGTGTAACACGAGAATGAACCTCATTGGTTCTTGAGGAAGCTCAAACGTGCTGTGTAACACGAGAATGAACCTCATTGGTTCTTGAGGAAGCTCAAACGTGCTGCGTAACACGAGAATGAACCTCATTGGTTCTTGAGGAACCTCAAATGTGCTGTGTAACATGAGAATGAACCTCATTGGTTCTTGAGGAAGCTCAAACGTGCTGCGTAACACGAGAATGAACCTCATTGGTTCTTGAGGAAGCTCAAACGTGCTGCGTAACACGAGAATGAACCTCATTGGTTCTTGAGGAAGCTCAAACGTGCTGCGTAACACGAGAATGAACCTCATTGGTTCTTGAGGAAGCTCAAACGTGCTGTGTAACACAAGAATGAACCTCATTGGTTCTTGCGGAAGATCAAACGTATTGCGTAACATGAGAATGAACCTCATTGGATCTTGAGGAAGCTCAAACGTGCTGCGTAACACGAGAATGAACCTCATTGGTTCTTAAAGAAAGCTCAAACGTGCTGCGTAACACAAGAATGAACCTCATTGGTTCTTGCGGAACCTCAAATGTGCTGTGTAACATGAGAATGAACCTCATTGGATCTTGAGGAAGCTCAAACGTGCTGCGTAACACGAGAATGAACCTCATTCGTTCTTGAGGAAGCTCAAACATGCTGCGTAACACGAGAATGAACCTCATTGGTTCTTGAGGAAGCTCAAACGTGCTGCGTAACACAAGAATGAACTTCATTGGTTCTTGAGGAAGCTCAAACTTGCTGTATATCATGAGAATGAACCTCACTGGTTCTTGCGGAAGATCAAACGTGCTGCGTAACACGAGAATGAACCTCATTGGTTCTTGAGGAAGCTCAAACATGCTGTATATCATGAGAATGAACCTCATTGGATCTTGAAGAAGCTCAAACGTGCTGCGTAACACGAGAATGAACCTCATTGGATCTTGAAGAAGCTCAAACGTGCTGCGTAACACGAGAATGAACCTCATTGGTTCTTGAGGAAGCTCAAACATGCTGCGTAACACGAGAATGAACCTCATTGGTTCTTGCGGAACCTCAAATGTGCTGTGTAACACAAGAATGAACCTCATTGGTTCTTGAGGAAGCTCAAACGTGCTGCGTAACACGAGAATGAACCTCATTCGTTCTTGAGGAAGCTCAAACGTGCTGCGTAACACGAGAATGAACCTCATTGGTTCTTGTGGAAGCTCAAACGTGCTGTGTAACACGAGAATGAACCTCATTGGTTCTTGCACGTCAAGCGAACATGCTTGAGCTTTCGTTTACCACAACTGATGTGTAAGTTGAAGAATGTTTATATGTGAATAAAAGACCAAATTAAATCTGTTCATCATATAAAGCGATTGGGTATCTTCAGAAAATTTTGGACTAAATGGCTTAATTCATATGGATTCGTATTTTGATTTATAAACTCTTTATTAACTTTTTGAAGCATCAAAGTGTCAGTTGCGTAGCTGTCAGTGGAGGGATAGAAAGCTCTTAGATTAATCAAAAAGATTTTCATTTGTGTTCCGAGGATGAATGAAAGTCTTACGGGTTTGGAAGAAGGGTGAGTAATTAATGACACAATTTTTGGATGAACTAACCCTTTAAATACACAGAACCAACCAATCAATGAAATGGATGCAGGTGCAACTAATAATCCAAAAATGAAAAACCATGGAAACTAAAATGTACAAAACCCACCCAAGTGGTGATTGAAAGTGCATAAAAACATTAATGTCTATTTCACTTGAATTTCATTATAATACATATTGAGTTAAATAAGTTTTCAGAATTAAGAGCTATGGCTTTTTCAGTGAATAACAAGCCGGTTCCTTACAAATGGGTTATAGCATATGTACGCTAAATCATGACATATTTTTAAAACCGACAAAGACTAAAAGCTAAGACTGTTTGCTTAGGGTTTTCTTTTTGTTTTTCTAAAAGAATTTATATCCAATTCCTGGAATTACACACAAGAGTTCAAAACGTGCTTCACAATTTTCACCACTGAATCTGGTGTGAGACAAAACCAGCCTCTCGCAATTGATATGACAGAGAAATTGAATGACTAAGCACAGCATTCTTGTGAAAGAATAACTTTAGACAAGTATGTCGTGTCACTCACAAAATGTACGTGATAACTCCCACAGACCACATGTCAACCTCAGGGCCATAGGCACATCCCCGTAAAATCTCAGGAGCTGAGTGAGAGAAAGAAAGAACATCAGAAGAAAAGAATGAAGGGGGGAGGTGACACTCTTCTGTACTGATGCTGTATAAAGACTACATTTGTTCTGTAATTCTCTTTGTGGAAATAAGCTACAGATGGTGCTCTGTTAAAAAAACTCTTTAATGAACTCACCACAATAGCCTGGAGTCCCACACACAGTCTTCATTGTTACCTGATCGTCTACAATTTTCGACAAACCAAAGTCCGCTGTAAAGATAAATCACACCAAATAAAAACAGTTTTTACATTTTCTTTATGACAAGGTGCTTGTTAATACAAAACTTGCAAAGATTCTAAAGTGTAGAGCATCACTAAGCAGCTGATAGGGTGTTCGGGGTGGTTGCTATACGTTTTTTAAGACTATGGGGGTGAATCTCATGATATGTGTCGAGAGCATATCTAGTTCATATTTTACTGTGAAAAAAAGATAAATATTTTGTCTAACCAAAATGAACCATCAAGACTTTTGTGCATTTAAATTAAAATGGTTGATACAATGTTGCTAAATTAAATTGTAATTTCTTGTGACCACAAACTTTTTAATGGTACCATTATATATATACACTCACCTAAAGGATTATTAGGAACACCTGTTCAATTTCTCATTAATGCAATTATCTAATCAACCAATCACATGGCAGTTGCTTCAATGCATTTAGGGGTGTGGTCCTGGTCAAGACAATCTCCTGAACTCCAAACTGAATGTCAGAATGGGAAAGAAAGAAAGGTGATTTAAGCAATTTTGAGCGTGGCATGGTTGTTGGTGCCAGACGGGCCGGTCTGAGTATTTCACAATCTGCTCAGTTACTGGGATTTTCACGCACAACCATTTCTAGAGTTTACAAAGAATGGTGTGAAAAGGGAAAAACATCCAGTATGCGGCAGTCCTGTGGGCGAAAATGCCTTGTTGATGCTAGAGGTCAGAGGAGAATGGGCCGACTGATTCAAGCTGATAGAAGAGCAACTTTGACTGAAATAACCACTCGTTACAATCGAGGTATGCAGCAAAGCATTTGTAAAGCCACAACACGCACAACCTTGAGGCGGATGGGCTACGACAGCAGAAGACCCCACCGGGTACCACTCATCTCCACTACAAATAGGAAAAAGAGGCTACAATTTGCACAAGCTCACCAAAATTGGACAGTTGAAGACTGGAAAAATGTTGCCTGGTCTGATGAGTCTCGATTTCTGTTGAGACATTCAGATGGTAGAGTCAGAATTTGGCGTAAACAGAATGAGAACATGGATCCATCATGCCTTGTTACCACTGTGCAGGCTGGTGGTGGTGGTGTAATGGTGTGGGGGATGTTTTCTTGGCACACTTTAGGCCCCTTAGTGCCAATTGGGCATCGTTTAAATGCCACGGCCTACCTGAGCATTGTTTCTGACCATGTCCATCCCTTTATGACCACCATGTACCCATCCTCTGATGGCTACTTCCAGCAGGATAATGCACCATGTCACAAAGCTCCAATCATTTCAAATTGGTTTCTTGAACATGACAATGAGTTCACTGTACTAAAATGGCCCCCACAGTCACCAGATCTCAACCCAATAGAGCATCTTTGGGATGTGGTGGAACGGGAGCTTCGTGCCCTGGATGTGCATCCCACAAATCTCCATCAACTGCAAGATGCTATCCTATCAATATGGGCCAACATTTCTAAAGAATGCTTTCAGCACCTTGTTGAATCAATGCCACGTAGAATTAAGGCAGTTCTGAAGGCGAAAGGGGGTCAAACACAGTATTAGTATGGTGTTCCTAATAATTCTTTAGGTGAGTGTATATACACACATACAGTGCCCTCTACTAATATTGGCACCCTTGGTAAATATAAACAAAGGCATCTGTGAAAATAAATCTGCATTGTTTATCCTTTTGATCTTTAATTAAAAAAAAAAACAATAAAAAAAAAAAAAATCTAACCTTTCATTGAATTAAAACAATTGAAAGTGGGAGGAAACTTACATTATGAAATAAATGTTTTTCTCCAATGCAGGTTGGCCATAATTATTGGCACTTCTAGACATTTCTTATGAGTAAAATATCTCTGAAGTATATACCATTCACATTTAAACAAAAATTTACTAGGTGCATGAAATTGTCCAGCCATTACTTCCTGTTCCACAGTTGTATAAATATGAGGAAACACAAAGGCCAAATTCCCTTAATTATTAATCAAATTGAGTAAAACCAAAGAATATAGTTCTAATGTGCAGCAAAAGATTGTTGAGCTTCACAAAATAGAAAGTGGCTGTAGGAAAATAGCTAAAACATTGAAAACCCCCATTTCGACCATCAGGGCAATAATTAAGAAGTTCCAATCAACTAAAGATGTTAAGAATCTGCCTGGAAGAGGACGTGTCTATATCGTCCTAATGCATGATGAGGAGGAGAGTTTGAGTGTAACGAGGAGGTCCACTGGAGGCGAGTTTGCTGAACCCAAGTGCAGTTTATTTAACAAAAATCCAAAACATAAAACAAAGACTTGACCTGGCTTGGCTTGGCTTGGCTTGGCTTGGCTTGACTTGGCTTAAACAAAGACAAAGACTCACCAACACGCGGGTTACACATTTAATACAAGACAAGGACCATGGCAAACATGAGGGTTTAAATACACAATGACTAAGGACAAGACGAGGGACACCTGTGAACACTGACGAGACAATGAACCAATGACATGATACAATACATGAGGGCATGGGAATCACATGACAAAAACCAGGAAGTGCATGGCAAACTTAGAAACATAGACAGTGAACATGGCAAACTTAAACACATGAAACATAACCAAAACACCCTGTGACACTGAGTGGACAAAGACTCTCCAAGATCACAGATGGAGAATTGCAGAGATTAGTTGAGTCTTGGGGTCAGAAAGCCTACAAAAAAAATATCAAACAGCACCTACATCACCACAAGTTGTTTGGGAGAGATTCAAGAAAAATCCTTCTTGCTCATCCAGAAACAAACTCCAGCATATTCAGTTATCAGATACGACTGGAACTTCAAACAGGACCTGGTTCTATGTTCAGATGAAACCACCAGATGGGTTTGGTGCAAACAGGGATAAAAAGTACCCCATGTCCACGGTTAACAATACCGTTGGATCTTTAATGTTGTGGGCCTATTTTTTTTGCTGGAGGTCCTGGACATCTTGTTCAGATACATGGTATAATGGATTCTAGCAAATACTAACAGATAAAAAATCAAAACCTGACGGCCTCTGCTAGAAATCTTATAATGGGCCATGGTTGAATCTTCCATCAGGACAAGGATTTTTTTAAAGAAATTAACCGTTTTATTTAGCAAGAATGTATCAACAATAAAGTGACAATAAAGACTTTCATATTGTTACGAACAAACTATTCCAATACATTTTATTAATCAAAGAACCCTAAAAAGAATATTTTCCTAAGCACCAAATTACCTTATTAGAATGGTTTATTCTTTCATAAATAAATAAATATATAATGCCTATACTGCTTAGTATATACAAATACTGGTGCTTAATATTTGTTTCTGCATTCCATTAAATTTGCTTTTGGGATTAAACGTGACCTGGACCTGTTTTCATGACATTAAGTCACTTGCTTTGCACAATACTTCGGCTTATGAGTTTGTTCAAATCCTTAACCCAAACTATGAATGAACATATAATACTGAGGAAATCATTACAAATGAACAGTGAAAGCTACATTTGAATGTGACATAATTTCAGTGATTATTCTTCTTTTAAATTTTACAGTGAACGTTCCTCAAATGCACAACAGGATCATGTTGCATGTTTGCAAGCTGATTTACCAACAAGAGATGTTTAGTCAAACTGCAGTTCCCCCCATCAGGCGAATGGAGAGTCTTACCTATTTTGAGCGGCGCATCTGGCGCTGATGTGGCGTACAGCAGGTTCTCAGGTTTCAGGTCTCTGTGCACTACACCATTCTCATGCAGGTACTGCAAACAGACATGTAGACACAGGGGACTGTCTCTTATTAATCTGTGGTGTCACATGTGACTGTACAATATAGTGACACTAATTAACATGTATTGTCTTCACCATTATTTGAGTAATAATATTTATAGTTTTCAAATTCATATGGGAATCTCCTCTGTGGTTGGTAAACAGATTAATCTGGGCCTGATAATGAGCAAATTCAAAGTAATGACCAAGCTGTACTAATTAAACGTGTTTCATAACTGACAGAATTTAGTGCATCAAGAGATCTTTCCTCTGCTCAGAGGCCATTGCACTGTATTGACATTCCTTTCTTTATCTGGAGACTGTTTTCATTATAGTCTTAGTGTCACACTTGCTGTGTATATAATCCAAAAGAAAAAAGGAAATGAAAGCAAAAGGAGTTTTAATGACCAGAGTAACACACTAGCATAACAATTTCAAAAAAGGACTGAAGAAACTGAGGGCTTAAATAAACAGGGATGGCAATCAACAGAACAATGAACAGGTGAGGACTAATCAGGAACCATAGTAACAAACAAGTGGCTGGAAAACTCATAACAAAGAAAACCTGGGGCCTATACCATGAAGCTGGTTTAGGTGGCTAGCCAGGTAAGTTTCAGTTTAGATTGCACCAATCCTGAGTTTTAGGTAACATGAAAGTGGCTTGGCTTTTAGCTGTGTTCATTGTCATAATAACTTAAGCTCCACAGCCAACCTGCTCCGGAGCAGGTTATGTTCTGGGTTAGAGATCTCAAACTGAAATTGGACCAATCAGCTGTGAGCAAAGTGACATGTCTGATGCAGTAAAGTCACTCCCACAGTTTCTCTTGCTCCAAATTAAAGGTCACTATATGATAAAAAAATATATATTGTCTGGCTTTATAATAATTTGATATGATTTATAATTGATTTATATAATGATTTTTATATTAATGATTGATTTATTTAATTAATATACCCATAATCCATTACACACAAGCAATTTTAGTTTATAAATGACTAAGCATTTAGTTTAAATGAATATTAATATACAGTATACAGATATGAAATAAGCTGTAGAATAAATAAATCTTTAAAAATGTGACCTTCGAATCTCTAGCCTATCTATATATATACATATATATAAAATCAACTATATTAACTGATTTCACAACTTTCGCTTGCATTGATAACAAGATATTTTCTATATTTATCCTCTTTCATGGAAAAGTATTGTCTTCTGTATAAATGCATTTAAATTATATTCTTCAATCTCTTAATCTTCGGCAAAAGAGTTTTGAATTTCGTTGGCTCTCTTGCTAGAAGTGAATCACACTTTCTCTGTGTTGAAAGGCATGTGATTGGCTGTTCACTACTAATGTCACACTTTCACGTGCACGCACTCCACAAACTCAGGATCAAAGCCTGAGTTGACAGAGAAAGCTGATGATCAGCAGCATGGTATACCAACAAAGCCGGATTGGATTGGTTTGGTTTTGTCAACTCGAAACTAATCCTGTAACCCTGAGTTTGTTTAGCTACCATTATGGTACAGGCCCCTGGTTTAGATCAGGTTCAACGGGCTCACAACACTCGGTATAAACATTCTCTGTCAACTCAGGTTTAATCCAGAGTTTGTGCATGCACCTGAAAGTGCCGCAAGAGAGATATAGGGGGAGTGGCTTTATTGCAACAGATACATGACACTTTACTCACTGCTGATTGGTCCAGTTTTGGTGTGCGATCTCTAACCCAGAATAAAACCTGCACTGGAGCAGTTTAGCCATGTAGCATAAGATACCATGGAGAGGAAAGCCGCTAAAAAACAATCCACCTTCTTCATCTCGAAAAACCAGAGTTTGCTCAAACAAACCTCAAACCGGCTTTATGCAACAGGCCACAGGTGTTTGTTTTTGTGAACTTTAGATGCAAGTTGTCAACCACATACTGAAAAAAGAAGCCATTCTTATATGTTCAAGTTTTTTTGAGGCAGGGCAATCTAAACAGAATTTTTCCATAATTTCCCCCACTTCTGCAGTTACTCTTAATTTGCATTCATTAATTTTCCAAAGTCATCTTGAATGTTGTTAAATTGTCAATACAACTGACAATTTAACAACGTTAAGTGTACACAGATCACAGAAATTGACTTCATAAACTGATGTTGATTCCTTAAAAGGGGTTGTCACCATTATGGTTATTAGTGTTCCCTTTGGTTGGGCACTTGGAACTTTTTTTTACTTTACTATAATTTTGCAGTAGTGTTACAAGAAGTCACAGGTATTTGGGGAAAATACACAGAGGGAAATATAAATGGGTTGCTTTTTAAAAGTGATTTATCTTCAAACTATCATTAATTACTCAACAGTGATGATGCCCATTAGGGTTGTCAAGTTCACGGGAACTGGGCTACTTTTAAACTGTTGCCGTGGGTTGATTTTGTTCCCGTGCAAAGGTTTGACATGCATTGTAATTGACTGAAAAGCTTGGATTGAAATATTTTACCCATTTTATATTCTACCAATGACAAAACTGTGCTAGATGAGTTTTGTTAGGGAGGAACACTGGTAAGGAGTCTTTGAGTGCCTGTGAGCTCCTTTATGAAAACAGTCTATGTTTATGATAACTACTATATAGTGGTTGAAATTTTGTATAATGCTTAACAGTGACTAAAATATTTAGGTATAGGAGGTCCATATTTAGAGTTTTAATATTTGGTTGCCTACAGTCAGTGTTGCTATGTGGTTGCTAAAGTATTTGGAGGGTTTTTTACACTATTAATTTGCTAGGGTTTTCTGGGTTGTTTCTAGGTGTTTGAGGTCAATTTATGTCTGTATAACAAATTGACCAGTTAAAGGGGCTATATGTAGAATTAGGGTATCTGCAGGTTTCACCAAGTCAAATTTAAGACTTTTTAAGACCTTTTTAAGACCATTATGAATCAAATTTAAGACCTATATCACGCAATATAAAAACTTACAAAGGAAATGCAGAATCACAAAATTACTTGCAAAGCAAATTAATTTATTCAGATTGAACAAAGTTTTAGTAAACTTGCACTTCCTCATAGCTCAATCTTACCAGGATTTCACTATATAAATATATATATATATTTCTATAATCCGAAAGAGACTCGCACCAATAACATGAAAGCTGATTGTCTGAAATATTAGATGCATGTTGGTCTCACTTGTAATTGTATTCAGCAAACTATAGTTGGACTAGCGAAAGAAAGAACTACAACACCGCGGAATAAACACACACACACACACACATACTTTTTTTGTGAGATCAAAATGACTGATTTTGTGGTGGTCATTTCCAGAAATGTGCAAAAATTTTGCATGTTTTTTTTTCATAATTAGGATGCCACATTTACCATATTATTATGTTAGATGCACAATACTCACACATGGCAATAAAACAAACAAAATGCATGAATCTTGTTCATGCATGAAAAAAAAGGCTGGTCCAGTGGTGTGCCATCTAGCTTTAATAACATGATCGCTTAGGGTGGGAAATATGACTGAAAAAGTAAACCACAGCAATAAGCAATTGCTTAATATAAGTAAAAAGTTCTCAAGTAATTAAGTAATCAAGTAAATGGTCAGTAATAAAATAAGAACTTATAAACAAATGACAATAGAACAAATAAATACAACATAAATATACAGATACAAACAGTGCTTTAAGTTTAGGTAGGCTACTGTTTGTTTTTCCCCTGTTGTTGTTGTTGTTTGTTTGTTTAACATTAAGGACACAGACAGGAGCGGGTAAGTTATAGGCTACATTAGGTTGCTTTCACTTTAAGACCTACAGTAATGCGCAGATCCAATACTGACACGCATCCCAAACTTTTTTGACATAACCGCCAATATGGACATAGGCATAACAATGTGTGTATTTGATCGTTCAAGGGCAATAAGCCTAGAAATAGACACATTCATATACTCACACGAGCACTGACAGGCAGCAAACGCGTGCACAGAATCCGCAGCCACTCTGACATCGGTCCGTGTGTCAGTAGCGAATTGAGCTCGTGGTTTACATCGCTTTTATTAACTCTTTTAATTAGTGCTATTAGGCATATCATACTTTTATTTGGTCATTATGCAAGATGGCAGGTGAGAAAGATTTGCCTTCGCTTTCACGATCGCGGAGCTGGAGAACTGTTAGTTCATTTCAATCAATTTTATGTGTCTGTGGTACAATCCGAAAGAGACTCGCACCAATAACATGAAAGCTGATTGTCTGAAATATAAGATGCATGTTGGTCTCACTTGTAATTGTATTCAGCAAACTATAGTTGGACTAGCGAAAGAAAGAACTACAACACCGCGGAATAAACACACACACACACACACACACACACACACACACACACACACTAAAGCGCTGCGGGAGCATTTCAATGATCAATAGAGGTAGCGTTACATGGATGTAGGAAAATTAAGACCTGTTTAATATTATTTAAGACCTAGAACTTAAGCGAATTTAAGTCTTTTTAAGGCCTAAAATTTTGATTTTGAAATTTAAGACATTTAAGACTTTTTAAGATCCCGCGGGTACCCTGTAGAATTCAGAAACCCTTGTTATTAGCGACACCTGTGGCCGTTAAGTGAACTGTAGCAAGTTATTTTTCATTATTTGCTTGGAAGTAAAAATAAGTTAGAAAAATACTTTAGCAGCGATATACTGGTAGAAAAACATCCAGACACTGTCCATACTGCTGAGAGTGATGTTTAAATGAATATATAAATATGTGCTGCACGCTTTTCTCAATAAAAAGATAAACACACAACAAAAATGACAGCAGTGAGAAAACAGCAGTTAAGAAAGCATCTGATCATAGCAATGTGGATATGTTTGCACAAGCACTGCAATTCACCGGCATCATGTCATCAGAATAGGTCATTAAAATTACACTTTTATGATACTTTATATTCAAACTATGTATGTTTGAGACAATAGACTATATAGATTTGGCTATGTGAGACTATAGTTTGAATTAATTCCTTTTCTTTGCATGACACATTGACATTGCAGTACAGAATAGCTCTTTTGGCATTATCCTGAACATTGTATAAGCATTCATTTGTGTCATAGAATGGAAGACAGGCTCATGCGAGCGTGTGTAGCCATCACATCCTTTGGATTCTCAGTCTATAGGCTTTCATAGACAACCTGGGAAGTCGGGGGACAATCTAGGAAGTTCATAGACAACCAAAGTTAGAGGCCCCTATATATAGCCTCTAACCAAAGTTAAATACTTAGTGTTAGGACTTTGTTCAAATCACTATTCCTCAGAATGAGTAATGCTAAAAGTGACGCTTGCCTTAGCAAACACCACTAATTAGACCATCGTCCATCACTCACAACAGATCTGTGTTTATAATCAGCCCGATGCACTTGCCAGTGCCTTGGTGAGTGTTACCACGGAAACTCATTAAACAGACTAGCATGGGCCATAAGTCTGCCTGGTTACAGAGAAACAACACATGGTCACCATCTAACGTGCTACCGAGGGAACTGATGAACGTGATAGAGTTGCCCAACCTGAAGAAGATGTGTGAAAGGTATTAATACCAGAAACAACAACAACAAAAATTATTTATTAGCTAGCTCAATTCATAAAATTATCCGATAATGGAACCCCTAAAAGGTTCTATATATGAAGTGCCTGACATGACCCTTTAAGGTTCTATATAGAACCTTTTCTTCTAAGAGTGCAATAAAGTGCAATAAAGTGCAACAGTTAGGTTCCAGGAATCAAAGTTCCATTCATTTTCCCCTTAGGGAAATATAAATCATTAAAGACAGACCTACTGTGAGCTACGATGGTATACTATATGCTGTTGTTACAGCCATCAGCCCACATCATTTCAACTTATTTTTAAATAATCATGTTAAACAGTAGAATTCCAGATGAAAAACTACATTACCCAGGATTCTCCACAAATCTCCACCAATTAAAGAATCCAAACAAGCAAATCACACCAAAAGGGTTTATTTCCCCCCACTACTGTCACCTGATGGAGTTTTGGTTCCTTGCCACTGTCGCCTTTAGCTTGCTCAGTTGGGGTTTACAAAACATTTAATATTCAGTAATATTGTCAATTTAACTGCACTGACATTATTGGGTGTGACTTAATTGGATGAATGACTGGATGACACTATGGGGCCTATCATACACCCGGCGCAATGCAATGCAACGCCAGGCGTGATGCAAGTGATTTTTGCTAGTTTCAACCCGACGCAGTTATCATTTTCACGTCCAACGACACGTTGTTTAAATAGCAAATGCACTCGCACCCATCTGTTTGCCCATGGGCGTGCTGGTCTGAAAACGAGGTGTGTTCAGGCACATTGTTGGCGCGTTGCTATTTTGAGGAACTGAAAACGACTGCGCCATTGACCAATAAAAACTTGGTCTAAAGTCAATAGTGCAGTATTTTTTGTGTTATTTAAAGGGCGCATTAGTAATGTGCGCCTATAGGCAGGTGCACAACATGCGCACACTCCTCTCTGGAGAAGCATTCAGTCTTTCTGCTCACAAATGTAAATAGCGAATCCGCCATGGTGCGTAACTGACTATTAAAGGGAATGGGAGATGACACTCTGATTGGTTTATTGCACGTTACGCTTAAAACACACCCATGACTCATTAAGAGAGTAGGTACAACCCTTTTGGACCATGCTCCTGGCGCACCGACTCTTTTTTCCGTTGCTAAACTAGCAAAAGTGGATTCGGACACACCCTAAGTGCACCTGTGCCATGCGCTTCAGACAATGCACTTAGATCGTTAAAATAGGGCCCTATGTCCTCTGTAGAGCTGCTTTATAGCTGAATCAAATTTGTTTTATGATTTATGAACTTTGCAACATCAACATTGATCTGAATTAAATCAACATTGAACTGAATAACGAATAGCTGCTTAAAACTGCTTATAACATATATATAATCCACATTTTTAAATCAATAGATTTATCCATCGTTTTTGTTTCAATTATGTCATTTGTACTGCTTCATGTAGTTCTTTTCCTCATTAAAGTACAAAGTTTGTAATTTTGTGATTCACCTCATAGCTGGTTGGTTCGGTTCATAGCTTATAACTCTTTCACAAAGACTTTTTTTAAATCCATATGGGAAAAATAATTCCGAAAACAAGGCCGCTGAAAAAGTGGACAGGGACTGTTGCACTCTATTAGTAACTTAGAACATCATAGCAACAGCGTAGCAACAACCTGGCAACAAATCACAATGCATTGTTGTGGCTAGTATTACACAAAGTTTTAAAAAAAATAGTTTGTTTATCTTTATTTGTATTATTTACTTTGGTTTGCAAGTAAGCAATGCTAAGCTAAAGTTCTAACGTTCCCAAAAGGTCCACTATAGACTCACGAAATACTGTATCTGTCACCTCTAAACATGGATTGTCAGGTTTAAGTGCTCTCCCATATATAATTCACATGGGAAAATCAAGCCTTACACTGACAAAAACTTCTCTTAACTGTCAAACTAGTATGCACGCCTGCCCATATAAAGGCAGAGTCACCACAGTCCCCAGTGTAAAAGCATTCCAACTGGTTTGTTTGCAATAGAGCCGCAGAATGATTCCTCAGTGGAGGAGCAGTGCAGTGTGCCAGCTTCCCAACACCAATTATTATGGTGACATGAAGGAGTGTTATCTTTTAGTAGGGTCCGAGGGGAATACTACCAATCCTGTTTAAAACTCAGTGGAGCTGACACACATAAAGTACATCATCTCTTGCCTTCTCTTCCTCCTCTCATCTGACAAGAGCAGGAGGTCTTTAGCTTGCCACTGCTGCCATCTGTGTCCCCACACCAAGATTATTTTAGCAACTAGCCTTGTTATGTAGGTCCACACTTAAAGGTGAAGTGTGTTATTTCAGTGCCACTAGTGGCTCCAAATGGAACTGCAAAATAATAAATGTTTTCAAAGATGCAGTGTGTGAATTGTAGCGACATCTAGTGGTGAGGTTGTGAACTGCAACCATCCAGCGGTCAACCGTCTCTTTTGAAGCACATAGAGAAGCTATGGGGACCGACACAGGACAAAAATGTTGACGTTGGAGAGAGCGTTGAACGATACCCTCATGGTGCGATTCGATACATATCACGATACTAAACTCACAATACGATATTATTGCGATACTCCAAGACATATGGTAAAAGGTTAACAAAAAATGTACTGTTTATGTACTGATTAAAATTCGAAATTTGGTATTACATTGGGGTGGAAATGAATAGGCTAGCCTAATGTGCAGGACAATGGTGACACCAGAATAAAAATATTCATGATTCTGAAGCTGAAAATACAGAATTATTTTAGACGAATATGTTTGCACTATATTTAAAATAATGTAGGCCACTTTTTACTGGTAACATAAGACATTTGGCATTATCAGGACCCACAAATATTCCCCCATTGCATTATTATACATTATATTCAACATTATATATAGTAGTTTATTGTAATACTGACACTAAAACTCTGTAAACTTGAATTTAATAGTAATTTTCATTTTGGGTGAACTGTACACAATACAGATTGTCACTATCCACGATACATATTGTTGCATTTTTGTATTGTGATATATTGTGACACAATATATTGTTACACCCCTAGTGTTCAGTGGACGGAGTTAGTGTAAATAGCCTCTGCCAATAAGGCATTTAGTTAGTTTATATCTTGCAACTTTTAGTTAATATCAGGTCATTTTTTCGTAGAATTGCAAGTCTAAATCTCGCAATTTTCATTTCTTGCAATTTACTTTTTTCTTCGAATTATTAGTTTACATCTCGCAATTCTGGCTTTTTTTCTTAGAATTCGGTTTAAAGGAACACGCCGACTTTTTGGGACTTCGTGTACTAAGACCGACGACCTGCGTAATAATCCAGGAATTTTGCTGCCGTACCATGGGTGCAGCGGCGCACCTGGATTATTACGCAGGAATGAGATTATAGTCCCTAGCCATATCGGTCTAGAAAATTGCAACTTTTCATTTTCCGTCATTCTTAGTACACGATGTAACTATACACATCACAACATGTTAATAGGAAAATGTTGGCGTTATTTTGTCACTTATTGAGCAGTAGGCTAGATGGAGCCGTTTACCTCCAGTCTTTGTGCTAAGCTAGGCTAGCGGTGGGTGCGTCAGACAGAGTTATGGCACGCACGGAGATAAAAATGGTATGTATGGACTTATCTAACTCTGGGGGATACGGTGAATAAGCTAAAGTCCCAAAAAGTCGGTGTGTTCCTTTAAATCTTGCAATTATGCCTTTTTTTCTTAAAATTTGGTTTACATCTCACAATTCTGACTTTTTTATATCTCTGAATTGCAAGATGTTAACTCAAAATTGCAAGATATAAAGTCAGAATTGCGAGAAATAAAGTAAAACTATTTTTTATAAATTCGCAACTCTGATAAAAAAGTCTGTTCACACTTCTCAATTCTCACTATTAACTAACTAATTACTATGACTTTTGCCTCAATAAACTCCTAATTACTGCTTATTAATAGTAAGGTAGTTGTTAAGTTTTTGGTAGGATTAAGGGATGTTTAATATGTGCTTAACATGTGCTTTATAAGTACTAATCTAAGCAACTAGTTAATAGTGAAAATTGGACCCTAAACTAAAGTAGTATACACTGCATTCTGCCTACAGTATTTATTAAATAGTAAGTGAAAGAATGTGCATTATTCCACAACAACCATTTGAACCAAGTATTATGCTACATTGCAGCCACATGACAAGATAGGTAACTTGGTGGCATCAACTAGTTTTAAATCTTCTGAGCAAGAAATATTCTCAATTCCAGCAGTAAAAAATACATCTTTTTCAAGAGCTCCAGACTTCAAAAGGAAAACTGCAATGATATTGCAAAGTCCCAAGCCACTGAGGACATCCCAGCCAATCAGACTGGCAGAAATCTACAAAACACAGATCCAGAGGGATGCCACACAGCCAGCTGGCTTTGATGTGACAGACACACAGATTCTGCTGTTGTGAGGGGAACTGTGAAACTCTTCACACAATAACACGTTAAAAAATGCTTCCTGGAAAGGCAGGTCACTTCAAAAGGGACTTGCAGCGTTCACGTTTCCTTTTCTCTGCTCCGTTTTATGCCCCAGTGGGAGCTAGAGAGTTGGCATTCTCTTATTGCAGCCCACCAACTAAATCCAGCCCATGAGAAATTTGCCCACTTTCTTACTATCTCCTTGGCAACCGCCATCTTTGATGAAGTGAGAGCCAGTGGTGGAGAACACACTTTAAATGGAAATGCTTTGAAAATACATTCACACAGATGAAGAACAGGCCTACTTTCTAATTCAGGCACCTATCTCAATAAGGCACATGGATCCATGACTGATATAAACAGAGAGTATATGCACAAGATATACAGTATAAATGACAAGGTAGATATACGTGAACTAACAAACAAAACACAAGGAAAGGAAGGAGAGAGAGAGAGAGAAAGGGAGAAATATAGTAGAATGGCTTGCCCATTCCAGAAGAAAAATGATAAATACTCTCTTGTGGTCCTCAAATGCAATCTAAATACACTTATGGTGACTTCATATTGGAAATAGGATTCTCTTTCCACTAATAATGGTTTCACTGATGATCTAATGTGTGCATATACTGTACAGTTGATGGACGAAAATCTCAAAGCCTGATACATATATGCATGAGTTACACAGTATCACCGGTTGTTAGGTTTTTCTGAGTGGTTGCTAGGGTATTTGAAAAGTCTGATAATACGTTCTGGGTGGTTACTTAACAAGTCTTCATGATTCTGGTCTCCAGATATTCCTAGATTATCCTAGAGTTTTCAACCTGTTTTATCATCGGCCAGAAGATAATTGTACATTTGATGACTCAGAAAACCACTGAACATTAAAATCTCCAATACTGCAAAAAAATATTTTTTTTCTGGCCACAAATCAGGTGGGAAAAGTACTATTTATTAGAAGCATTTATTATACCTATGCACTAGGTTAGGATTGTTGCATAAGGTTAGGATTAGCCCATACACCAAAAATAAATAAATTAAAATATATATTTTAAACATATTTAAACATAATTTGCCCTCCATATATTTCAAACCAAGAAAATACATTTACATATTTCACATAAAAATAAATAAATAAATAAATAAATACATATAACATCTCGGTTACGTATGTAACCTGGCAGTGGCGGAGCTAGGATATTTTCATAGGGGTGGCCAAGCAGGAGCCAGAAACCAGTCTGAGGTGGCACAGAAATGTTCATTATTCAAACATAAAAAATTTATTTGACTATAAAGTACTGGACTGTTTTAGTGCCTACAACACAACTGAATACAATTAATTGTACATAATTGTAATTGTGATCAAGTAATACTAATTGAATGTGACAATTTTTTTCTTAATCCTAGACTCTCTTTCAACAATTAAACTGAATGTTTCATTAATTAATTGATGTGAACCGGACTTCGGCTGTTGTTGTTCCCCATCTACCTCAAGAGGTGAGACAGCCGTACTGGGGATGCTGAGCGGGCGCTAAGCTAAAGGCTAGGCACAGGGAGAAGTGGTGAAGATTCAAGCCCTTTGTTCCGTTGGTGGTTATAGGGAATGTCAACTCACTGGCCAACAAAACCAATGAACTGGCTGCACTAGTGAAGAATGTGAGGATCTACAGGGAGTGCAGTTTGCTGTGTTTTACCGAGACATGGTTAACCCCTAGCATCCCGGATGCTAACGTGGATTTACCCGGCTTCACTACAGTCAGAGCAGATAGAGACACAAAGGCGTGTGGAAAGCGTAAAGGTGGGGGCTTGCAATGTTTATTAACAACAGATGGTGTAATCCTGGGCATGTTACTGTAAAGATGACAACCTGCAGTAGGGATATTGAGCTGTTGGCTGTAAGTCTCCGCACTTAATACATGCCTACAGAGTTTTCACACACCATCGCGGTTTGTGTTTACACCCTCCCGCGAGCACAAGCAGAAGCCGGTGCGACATCATCCACTCGGTCTTTGCGAGACTGCAGACGCAGCACCCAGAAGCCGTCATGTTTATCTCTGGGGATTTTAACCACGTCACACCAGACTCCTTACTGTCTGCTTTCTGCCAGTATGTTGCCTGTTCCACCAGAGGACTTTCTCTGCCGCAACTGGGGAGATCTGACCACAATCTTTGACTGCCCTGCCCCCCCTGCTGCTGATGGGGACTGTTCTGCTGCCATTCCCGTGTCTCCCCCCCAATAACACCAACACCACTGGATGTGAGGTGATTATCCTCTTACCTACTCCCACACTATTATCCACACCTCCATCTGCCACTGACACTCAACTCTCCCTGATTTTATCTGGGGAGAGAAATACCCCCCTTTCATCACCCATCATCACAGCAGTTCAAGTGAGTTGGGAGTTGAGGAGGCTCCGCCCCAGTAAAGCGGCCAGCCTAGACAGAGTATGTCCAAGACTACTTAAAGCCTGTGCTCTGGAGCTTGCTGATCTTCTACAAAATATATTCTACCTGAGCCTGTGTTTAGGGAGGGTTCCTGTGCTGTGGAAGACGTCCTGTACGTGCCTGTTCCAAAGAAGCCACACCCCAAGGAGCCAAATTATTTCAGGCCAGTTGTCCTGACATCACACCTCATGAAGACCATGGAACGGCTGCTGCTACACCACCTCAGACCACAGGTCCGCTACACACTTGACCCTCTGCAGTTTGCATACCAGGAGTGTCAGGGTTGGGGAAGATGAAAGGAGCGAGGACTCAATGATGCAGATGAAATGGATTTTTAATAATAATAATAATAAAATAAAACAAGACAAACAAAAACTACCCCGAGGGGGAAAAACAAGACTTGACTTAGACTTGGCTTGGCTTGACACAAGGAGCAGGGAGCAGGGAAACACAAGGCACGTTCAACGGGGAACAGTTGACGACGATCCAGCACAGGACTGCAAACACAAGGAGAATAAATAGGGAGAAAACAAAAGAGGGTGGGGCAAATGAACCAATAATCAGGAAACAAGGTGGACGGGGTTAGACAATAGACATGAGAGCACATGGCACAAAGAAACACATGACAAGCCATGTGCTCACACCAAACGTGACATGAACATGCAGCTAATGAGTACTCATAAGCTGCATGTTCACACAAAACATGACAACATGAAAGTACGCAGCCAGTGAAAAACACCAGCCACGTGCTACACAACACAAAACATAACATGAACATAAGAGCGCACGCTCACACGACAAGACAGAGCGCACGAGAACAAGCGAATGCTCATTCCTAGCGCTCAAGACAGAAGACAAACACGTGGAGCATGAATGTCCGAATCCCAACACAAAACCGAAACCAAACTAGACCGAAGTGCTGGGATCCAAACACCACGCCCCACACAGAAAACTCACAAGGACAGAAGAGCATGCTCGAAGCTGCACGCTCACACAAGACAAGACAAACAATACAGGAGTGTCAGGGCTCTGTCACAAAACCAAGAGAAAGCTAGACCGAAGTGACAGACCCCTGACACTAACCCCCATCAAAAGGGACGCCACCTGGGACACCAACGAGGGACACCAAAAACAAGACAGGAACATGACAACACAAGACCGACACAACAGACAACACAAGACAGGAAAATCAAAACACAGAGACAAAGAGGGGAGGGAGGGGAACCAAGTCAGTGCCAGCAGGACAGTCCAGAAAGTCTCTAGAAGGGACCAGGGAGGGATGGGAGGGTTGAGCCAGGGAGGCTCAGGCAGGTCTGGAGTCCCAGCAGAAGGCCCTGTAGCTGGCTCTAGCTGGAGACAGGTCAGAAGGCGAGTGTGGCTGCTCGTGAACATGACGAGACAATACAGCAATATTTGCCAACTGTTTACGATAAAAACATGTTAAACGAACGACATTAATTTCCAGGGATGCAAACTACTTTTTGAATTTCTCGGATTTTAATGCCATTTATGTTATTCGTCACACAATGCACAAAGAAAAATGAACGTACCAGTTTTCAGTATATCAGACAATAGATAAGAGTGAATGTTTGTATATCTGTTTCCAGGCTTTCTTCAGTAATTTCACTTGTAGAAGGAAATTCATAAAACTCTAAATATAATTCTCAAACTTACATCAGAACATGGTAAATCTGACGACTTTCACTTTCAAGTCCTGTGATTAGGAAAGTGTAATATATTAAAATAAAAAAATAATTTGCTAATTATTTCACATGCATTATTTTATATATAGCTATATAGTATACACTGCTGGTCAAAAGTTTGAAATAATTAAGACTTTTTTTAAGGTTTTGGAAAGAAGGCGGCTGAATTTATTTGATCAAAAATACAGTAAAAACACCAATATTCTGAAACATTACACTTTAAAATAACTGTTGATATATTTAAAACATTTAATTTATTTCTGTGATCAAAGCTGAAATTTCAGCATCGTTACTCCAGTCTTTAGTGTGACATGATCCTTCAGAAATTATTCTAACATGCGGATTTGATGCTTAATTATTATCAGTTATTATTTGTGCTCAGTTATTAATAATGGTTCTTATTATTATGAATGCTGAAAACTGTTTTTGCGTATTAATATTGTTGTGGAAACTGTGTATGTTTTTAACATTGATAATCAGAAATGTTTCTTGAGCAGCAAATCAGCATATTAGAATGATTTCTGGAGGGTCATGTGACACTGAAGACTGGAGTAATGATGCTGAAAATTCAGCTTTGATCACAGGAATACATTTTACAATATATAAAAAAATGTTTTCAATTATAATAATAGTTCACCGGTTTGATTGGACCACATGGGCCACCCTTCGCTTCCCAGTCCCTACGTGCCTCAATGAGCCTTGGCCGCCCATGACCCTGTCGCCGGTTCACCACTGTTCCTTCCTTGGACCACTTTTGATAGATACTGACCACTGCAGACCAGGAACACCCCACCACAAGAGCTGCAGTTTTGGAGATGCTCTGACCCAGTCGTCTAGCCCTTTTGGCCCTTGTCAAACTCGCTCAAATCTTGCCCATTTTTCCTGCTTCTAACACATAAACTTTGAGGACAAAATGTTCACTTGCTGCCTAATATGTTCACTAATATATATATACACTCACCTAAAGGATTATTAGGAACACCATGCTAATACTGTGTTTGACCCCCTTTCGCCTTCAGAACTGCCTTAATTCTACGTGGCATTGATTCAACAAGGTGCTGAAAGCATTCTTTAGAAATGTTGGCCCATATTGATAGGATAGCATCTTGCAGTTGATGGAGATTTGTGGGATGCACATCCAGGGCACGAAGCTCCCGTTCCACCACATCCCAAAGATGCTCTATTGGGTTGAGATCTGGTGACTGTGGGGGCCATTTTAGTACAGTGAACTCATTGTCATGTTCAAGAAACCAATTTGAAATGATTCGAGCTTTGTGACATGGTGCATTATCCTGCTGGAAGTAGCCATCAGAGGATGGGTACATGGTGGTCATAAAGGGATGGACATGGCCAGAAACAATGCTCAGGTAGGCCGTGGCATTTAAACGATGCCTAATTGGCACTAAGGGGCCTAAAGTGTGCCAAGAAAACATCCCCCACACCATTACACCACCACCACCAGCCTGCACAGTGGTAACAAGGCATGATGGATCCATGTTCTCATTCTGTTTACGCCAAATTCTGACTCTACCATCTGAATGTCTCAACAGAAATCGAGACTCATCAGACCAGGCAACATTTTTCCAGTCTTCAACTGTCCAATTTTGGTGAGCTCGTGCAAATTGTAGCCTCTTTTTCCTATTTGTAGTGGAGATAAGTGGTACCCGGTGGGGTCTTCTGCTGTTGTAGCCCATCCGCCTCAAGATTGTGCGTGTTGTGGCTTCACAAATGCTTTGCTGCATACCTCGGTTGTAACGAGTGGTTATTTCAGTCAAAGTTGCTCTTCTATCAGCTTGAATCAGTCGGCCCATTCTCCTCTGACCTCTAGCATCAACAAGGCATTTTCGCCCACAGGACTGCCGCATACTGGATGTTTTTCCCTTTTCACACCATTCTTTGTAAACTCTAGAAATGGTTGTGCGTGAAAATCCCAGTAACTGAGCAGATTGTGAAATACTCAGACCGGCCCGTCTGGCTCCAACAACCATGCCACGCTCAAAATTGCTTAAATCACCTTTCTTTCCCATTCTGACATTCAGTTTGGAGTTCAGGAGATTGTCTTGACCAGGACCACACCCCTAAATGCATTGAAGCAACTGCCATGTGATTGGTTGATTAGATAATTGCATTAATGAGAAATTGAACAGGTGTTCCTAATAATCCTTTAGGTGAGTGTATATATATATATATATATATATATATATATATATATATATATATATATATATATATATATTTTTTTTTTTTTTTTATTATAATAATAGTTCACAATATTACTGTTTTTACTGCATTTTTCATCATCATAAGAATTTTTACACTCCTGAAAGGACATACTATAACCACTAGAAATGCTCCATAAAACAGTTCACATTCTGCACTACATTCTAAGTGTAATACCAAAGCATTGTGTTACATGGATTGATGTATTGAACTTTAGTGATATTAAACTATTGCTCTATATGTAAAAGAGCTGAGTAAAAATTCTTTAAAATTCTTTACTATTTTCCATGTGAACCAGGAAAGACGAATTATAATGTAAAGAAGTAAGTCATTCATTAATGTTCATGATAAACATTTTAGTTAAAAAATGTAAATGTATATTTATATATTTATGTGTTGTGTTATATTTTTAGGTTAGTAAGTGGTGTTAAATATTTCTGCAGTTGTAGTTTTTATTTATTTCCAGTTAGTAATTCAGTTATAGTTGCCAAGGCAATATTTCTAAATTTCATTTAGCAAGTTTTTTTTAATCTTTTATTTAATTTTATTTTATGTCAGCTTTATTTAAATTAACAAAAATGTTTTAATAGTTTTAGGACAAGATTTACTAAACAGGGCAAATTAGTGTGAGAGCGCAATTCCATAAAAGCGCAGATGGGAGTGGACAGTTCTGCGCGTGATCTACTTACAACGCGCAAATTATAGAACACAGACACAGCCGGATAATTTCCATTATGACCAGCGCAATCTACCTGTTAGTGTCTAGTTTAAGACACGCTTTTTTGGGCGGTAAATAATGCCGCAGACACCAATAAATTGACGAGCGCAAACCTTAGTAAATCACCTTGCATGATTCATTTGAATACTCTCCTTCCATAAATTTTGCGCCTGAAAGGGAAACTCCTGCAAATGCATATGCAATAAGGTCAGCCGCAAAAATATCTCTGTCCACGCCTTTTCAGCACTAATGTATCACTGCGTGTCTTTAGTAAATCCTACCAGTAGTTTTTTTTAACGCCAAAAGAGGGTTTGCACTGGCTCAAGCTGTTAGTAAATCTGGCCCTTAATTTAAGTTAACAATAATAACCCTTGTTTCCAAATACATTTTGTGGATGGTATTGAGTCATGGCTCTTTCTGGTATCCTTGCAAGATGGTTAAAGAAATTGACTGTAAAAGGGAGAAAACGTTTACCATATTTATTCTTGGTGAGGTCAAACATTGTGCATCCAAACTATCCTACAGTATCATCTGTCATTTAGTACATGCTAGCCAAATTAGGTAGATGCCAACGTGGACAGGTTGCATGGCATGCTCCGATTCTCAAAAACTGTGAAAACTACACACACACACAAAATTATAAAAATACGGGCTGTAACAAGAATAAACAGTTTTCACAGTTGACTAAAATCTGAAATCTCTTACTGAAATCTTCTTGATATGAATTTAGTGGCTGTGCATTTCTCATGTTCAGCAGCCTATAATACAATATTTGGCCCATTGTTTGTTTCATGTGTTAGGCTGATAAATCACACCTCTGCTGCTGCTCTTATTCAGTCATGTCTTTCTAATAATTTTCAACACTGTTGGGCCTACAGTATATGCTTCAGAGCAATACTAATGTCTAACAATTTTGGTACTTTGTTAGGTTGCCACACAATGTCCAATGTAAAATCCTAAAGTCCGGAAGCAAAGCCAATTGAGAACAACTGGTGTAACTGGTAGTACAGGAAAAGAAAAAAAAAACAGTAGAAGAAAATCGCTTTCAGACAGGAAATGAAAGACACTCACCGCGACTGCCTCGAGCACTTGTTTAACTGCATCAGCAGCGTCTCGTTCGCTGTAGTAGCCCTTCTCCACCACCCTGAAAAATGGAAGGCACAATTTGGTCTCCAGTGTAACTCCATATTGAACATAAAAAAGCTGACTGACTCTTTTTTTCCAATTTTCTCGTCATTATTTTCCAGCCTTAGTGTGAGTCAACCACACCTCAGCACACAAGATGAATGGAGACGTTTCTATCGATTGTTCTTAAGTAGAGGCTTTTCTTTTAAATGACTCATGTTGACAGCTGTATTTAAACGGGAAATAAGATAATCCTGAATGAGGATAAAATGGAGTGAATAACAGTAAAATCAGTGGGTTTCACAGTCAAAGGTATTCCTCTATTAAATAGTTATTCGGCTATGTTATTAGTTCATGACTGCAGACATGCACCTGTTATTTTGCAACAGATGATGGTAAATTCAGGTCTGACAGTTTTTACTAGAAGCCTTTCACTAGACCAACTAGATTCTGACATTTTCTGTAGAACATCTGATTGTCAGGGCATTGCTATAGTGCTATAGCTTATGTGCCACTGCTTAAGTTTTCTGCACTGTAAAAAGTGGTAATATTTCTACTTGATTTAACCTCTAGTTTTGTTGGTATAAAATAATTTAGGTTGTTTCAGTGATGTTAAACAATATTTTTTACTTGGCATTTTTTTTCCGCATGTTGTTACGCAGGTCCCACTAACCCTATTTTACTTTTAATTTTATACTTTTATTATTTTTTGGTTTCACTTTATTTTGATGGTCCCTTTTGAACATTCTGTTGACTATAAGTAATGTTGCACTTACATGTTTACTAACTCTCATTAGAGTGTTAGTAGAGTATTGTAGACTGGTTGGGTTAGAATAAATTGACATGTACTTGCAAAGCTACTTATAGTTAGTAGAATGTCTGTTGGAGGACATCACAATAAAGAGCAGATATTAAGCAGACAGTCTACTAATACTCTAATGAGAGTTGACATGTAGTAGCAAAGTTATTTATAGTCAACAGAATGTTCAAAAGGGACCAAGTGTTACCTATTTTTTTTACAGAAAATAAATAAATAATTCTATTTTAGAAGCGTATTACATTGTTTACATTTAAGTATTATTTTTATGAGCCTTATTTTTAATGAAACATACATACCTTTACTGTAATGCAAAAAACACCCCCAAAAAATTAAATAGTGATATATGATTCAATATATGATTTAAAAATCACTTAAATTAAAATGTATATCATTTTATCTATGTGAAAAGTTTAGGCACTTGTCAGAATGCTTTAAAGTGAGAATGCTGTCAAAAATAATAACATAAATAGCTTTTATTTATGAATTGACTTCTATTAACTAAATCAAATCGATATTTGGGGTGACCACCCTTTGCGTTTAAAACGGCTTTTGTCACATGCATCTATTCCTACACCTATTCATGTAGTTTTGCAGGAAGGTTTCTTCAAGTGTCTTGGAGACGTTGCCACAGTTCTTCTGGATTTAGTCCATCTCAGTTTTTTATGTTTCTTCATGTAATCACAGACAGACTCGATGATGGTGAGATCAGATCATACCGGCTTTATTCTTGTGCATAAAAAAATAAAAAAAATAAAAATCTCACTAGATTATTACAATTAATTGCAAAATTAATGTTTGGAAATGTAAACTGATATTTCCTACTGACACACTACAGTAAAAGGTATAAATAACTGGCTTAAAAACATTTTATGTGTGAAAATACCAATGTGCCTAAGACTTTTGCACAGTACTGTATATATACACTCCCCTAAAGGATTATTAGGAACACCATACTAATACTGTGTTTGACCCCCTTTCGCCTTCAGAACTGCATTAATTCTACGTGGCACTGATTCAACAAGGTGCTGAAAGCATTCTTTAGAAATGTTGGCCCATATTGATAGGATAGCATCTTGCAGTTGATGGAGATTTGTGGGATGCACATCCAGGGCACGAAGCTCCCGTTCCACCACATCCCAAAGATGCTCTATTGGGTTGAGATCTGGTGACTGTGGGGGCCATTTTAGTACAGTGAACTCATTGCCATGTTCAAGAAACCAATTTGAAATGATTCGAGCTTTGTGACATGGTGCATTATCCTGCTGGAAGTAGCCATCAGAGGATGGGTACATGGTGGTCATAAAGGGATGGACATGGTCAGAAACAATGCTCAGGTAGGCCATGGCATTTAAACGATGCCCAATTGGCACTAAGGGGCCTAAAGTGTGCCAAGAAAACATCCCCCACACCATTACACCACCACCACCAGCCTGCACAGTGGTAACAAGGCATGATGGATCCATGTTCTCATTCTGTTTACGCCAAATTCTGACTCTACCATCTGAATGTCTCAACAGAAATCGAGACTCATCAGACCAGGCAACATTTTTCCAGTCTTCAACTGTCCAATTTTGGTGAGCTCGTGCAAATTGTAGCCTCTTTTTCCTATTTGTAGTGGAGATGAGTGGTACCCGGTGGGGTCTTCTGCTGTTGTAGCCCATCCGCCTCAAGGTTGTGCATGTTGTGGCTTCACAAATGCTTTGCTGCATACCTCGGTTGTAACGAGTGGTTATTTCAGTCAAAGTTGCTCTTCTATCAGCTTGAATCAGTCGGCCCATTCTCCTCTGACCTCTAGCATCAACAAGGCATTTTCGCCCACAGGACTGCCGCATACTGGATGTTTTTCCCTTTTCACACCATTCTTTGTAAACTCTAGAAATGGTTGTGCGTGAAAATCCCAGTAACTGAGCAGATTGTGAAATACTCAGACCGGCCCGTCTGGCACCAACAACCATGGCAACTCAAAATTGCTTAAATCACCTTTCTTTCCCATTCTGACATTCAGTTTGGAGTTCAGGAGATTGTCTTGACCAGGACCACACCCCTAAATGCATTGAAGCAACTGCCATGTGATTGGTTGATTAGATAATTGCATTAATGAGAAATTCAACAGGTGTTCCTAATAATCCTTTAGGTGAGTGTATATACATGAAAATCTAGTCAAGTCTGCTTGCTTTGAAAAGTAATAACAGACCTCTCCTCAACAAGGTATCATATCTGCAGCACAAACAAGCTAGTGCTTATGAAAAAGCACTAACTCTAAGTTTGAGCAACAGAAATAGTGATGCTTGCCTTAGCAAACACCATTAATTACAGTCCTCTGAAAAAGTGTCGATGAACAGCATGCAGTTCACAGCTTAATCAGCCATTATTAGCTTGTAGCACTTTACCCCCATGGTGAACTGACCTGTCAAATAATTCTCCGCCGGTAACAAGTTCTAACACGAGACTGATCTCCGCAGGGGTCTCAAAGATCTCCTTCAGTTTGATCTGACAGAAAATGGCATGAGAAAAAGAGAGAGCGTTTCACTGGAGGAATTCAAAAACATCATATGATTAATTATTGATGTAGTCTACGGTAGCTATAATGTCTATGATGTCTATAATGACTAACATTTGCATAATCAGACCTTACTAAATCAAACACAGACAGTACTGCAGAGACAGGATTAACATCTAAGCAAGTGTTCTTGTAGATTTATGCATATTTTAGGCTGTGTAACTGCCATAGGACACAAGTAGACAAGGCCCTGGACTTTTTTCCCTTTTGACTTACTATATTTGGATGAGAGAGGCGCAATAATACACCTATCTCTGTTCGTACAATCTTCTTGTCAACCTGCAAAAACAACCAAGTTATTGCCTGAGTACAAAGTGAACAAGGTGCACAATTATGAAGCCATTACAACAAGGTAAAGTGCAATAGCAACATCAGCTAAGTGCAGAGAGAAAAACTTCAAAAGAGTAAGAGTAAATCAAACCATTTTCCTCATTTGAAGGTAATATTCTGTCATCATTTACTCATCGTAATGTCATACAAAACATGTATTTTAAAGAAATCCTTTCTTTTCATATTCTTATTCTGGTCTTTCAATTTCAATCATGTTTAATAGGCCTAGATCTTGCTGTAACTTGACACTACATTTATATGCAGCACCTTAACAATGCAATGCCATAACGCCTTACATATAGTATCATAATATAATTACATATGCATTAGAGAGGCTTAAGATATCCTTAGTATTCCCTACACAGACGCAAGAAAGAAATGGTAAGGTATGTGGTGTACTGCCTAGACAACAACACTGGCTGACAGCAATTATTACCCATCATGCATCAGAGTGATGTAGAGAAATGGAAGACAACAGTAGTGAGGTCATTAAGATCTTAGCTGCTGGAAGGAAGTCCTGACCAGAAACTCCTTGGCTATACGAGGCAGAACAAAGGCAAGAGAACAAAGCATGTGGAGAGAAATCTGGCAGTGCACTTACTGTTTTTTTCAGCATTTTCACAGCATAGTGCTTCTGGGTGCCTTTCTGATGGCATCGGAACACCACTGATGTGGCTCCCCTGCAACAGAGAAAAATAGCAAATTACTCATTTACATAAAATGTAGCTGTATCCTTTTTGCATATTTAAGTCAAGTCAAGTCAAGTCAACTTCATTTTTATAGCGCTTTTTACAATGCAGATTGTTTCAAAGCAGCTTCACAGTGTTAAACAGGAAAATAATGCAACAGAATTTGATTCGGCTGTACAGCCGCTCTGGAGAAAACGGTGATGTCATCAGCTCATTTCAATTATCATATATATTCAAGTAATGTAGTTGATATAGTTAATTTAGTTTAGTAATTAAATTTATTTAGATATTTATTTGAAAATTTAGTGTCCCCAACTGAGCAAGCCAAAGGCGACAGTGGCAAGGAACCAAAACTCCATCAGGTGGCATAATGGAGAAAAATAAACCTTGGGAGAAACCAGGCTCAGTCGGGGCGCCAGTTCTCCTCTGGACAATTAACAAACAGTGTATGATTATTATTTTGGCAGCCTTACAGGTCAGAAGTCATATTAGATCGGAATATTCGAAAGATCGGAGGACGCCGGAGACAGGTTTATTGAGGATGGCGTGTCGATGAAACAATTATTAAATAGGAATATTCGAAATATCGGAGTCATCACGCCAGCGTTAAGGCTTTTTTCCTTTCAGACGCAAAATTTATGGAGAGCATTTAAATGAATCACGTGAGGTGATATACTAAGCGCTCCTTAATTTACTGGTGTTTGCACCATTATTTACCGCCCAAAAAAGCACGTCTTAAACCAGATGCTAACTTGTAGATTGCATTAATGCATCCTTGCTGCATAAAAGTATTAAAAAATAATTAAATATGTTAAATGTTAAAAAATAATAAAATCTTACTGATTCCTAACTTCTTGTTAGTGTATATTGAAATACACATAAAATTAAATTTAAACAAATCTTTCAGGTTTAAAACATGATAAGCAGCTTCTGCGACATGCTGTCAGGTATCAGACACACTGTGTGTTTACATGTACAGCAAAATAACTATCAAATATCAGATCATATTTTTGTTAAAGCATTAGAAGTGTTTCTTCCATATAAAAATGTGTTTAAATCTGGGACTACTGTTCTAAGTGGATGAACATATAAACAATAATTTTCCATCCACATTCAGATTGTCAAAAAAACGACAATATTAACTTTACAAAATTGACCCTATTTACTTTGTTAGCACACATTACAGGTCTTGGGGTGAACAATTAATCCGTGCAAGTTGATACACAGAAAAAAATAGTTTGTCACGGTAATCTTTAAAGTCCCTGTAAAGGCAATTCTGAGATTTGTTTCTAAACACATTATGAAATATTAGAAAATTATTGCTGAAACACGTTACAAAGACTGTGAACTGTGTAGTACTGAATTGTGGAGTTAGACCGTTAAACAGTTTTTCACCATTGCTGTGTTCAGGATTTTTTAGGCGGGGCTAAAATGGTGGCTCGATGATGCACTGGAGCCACTGTTCATATGGCCCCTCCCCCAACACGATCATAACTGTTGATGATGCACTGGAGCCACTGAGCCTGGCCCCTCCCCTAACACGATCATAATTAGAGCACATTTTGCATAAGTTCACCCGCTCGATCGCGAGTTACTGTCAGTACTGTTAGTTACTACAGCCTACAATTTACAAAACAAAAACGATGATATCTAGAAGAGGTGGATTAATTTTGTGAACAGCTACCTTGATAGAGAGCTGAGGATCACCACCAACACTGTCTCTGCAGTGACTTTACACCGGATAGTTTTACAAACTTTCATCGGAGACAACTGGTATTCACTGATAATCCGCTGCAGAATGGGGCTGAACCGATTATCTCCCGCGCCGGCCTTCATCCTCCTGTCCCGCCGACATCTGGTGCCGTTGTGAACTGTACGTGAGTGTTGTCTTGTGTGCTTACGGCAGCTTTCCCACGAGTGGGTGTGGTTTCAGCGCCGACAGCGGACACGCCCCCAGCGTTTGAGAGCAGAGAATGCTACTTATTTTTCCAAGATTTTGATAAGCTATTTTATTTACTTGGTGGATTTTTTTGAGATTCAAATTTGGCTGGGTGGTTAATAACACACTTGTCTGTGGTGTGACAAACTCAGAATACATATTTAATTTTGACTTTACAGGGACTTTAATCAAAACCTGAAAAGTTACTTCCGGTCTGGAATGGCGTTCCTTTTCCGATGACATCAGTTTGACGGCTTGGGTTTGAATATCCTTAACCACTCCCCTCCAACTGTTAATCCGCTATGAGCGAGAGATGGAGAGGAGGTTCACTGACGTAAAACCCTGCCCTCTATTCAATATTCCGTTTCACTTGGAAATACGTCACAGCACTGAAGAAAACGCAGTCGCTACTTCCGGTTCACGGGGACTTTAATATTAATACCCCCAGTTTCAAAATTATATCAACAAGAATTTATATATTTTAAATTCTAGCCGTGTCCCCTAATCAGAAAACCAACTATATAATATCTTACTCCTTGTGGTGCCATACATTTTGATTTGTAAAAATTGTACCTTGTACAACAGCATGTCAACAGGGACAGTACCATTAAAAAGACAACTTTGTACAAAAACACAAAGGAATACACCATTCAAGCTCTTTAAATGAGCCATTCTTCAACTGGGAACTTGGCACACATATAGAAGTGTTTGCTAAGACAAGTATCACTATTGCTCATAGTATTAAGTATATGGTTCACAATTATACTAAGTGTTAAACAGGCATGTAACATGTACTGTGTCACTTATGCTATGGCTGTCATCATAGAGAATTGGGGATAGGCACTTTTGACTATAACTACAATAGTAACCACTTAGAACACCTTAGCAACCATCCATAACAACCCCTTAGCAATGGATTAACAAATACTATGAAATTGAAATATTATAAAAAAGTCCTGGCTCGCAGTCTCAGCTAATTCATCCCAAAGGTGTTCTATCGGGTTGAGGTCAGGACTCAGGTTGAGGTTCAGGCCAGTCAAGTTCCTCCACACCAAACTCGCTCATCCATGTCTTTATGGACCTTGCTTTGTTCACTGGTGCACAGTCATGTTGGAACAGGAAGGGGCCTATTCCCAAACTGTTCCCACAAAGTTGGGAGCATGAAATTGTCCAAAATGTCTTGGTATGCTGAAGCATTAAGAGTTCATTTCACTGGAACTAAGGGGCCAAGCCCAACCCCTGAAAAACAACCCCACACCATAATCCCCCACTCCACCAAACTGTACACTTGGCACAATGCAGTCAGGCAAGTACCGTTCTCCTGGCAACTGCCAAACCCAGACTCGTCCTTCGAATTGCCAGACAGAGAAGTGTGATTCGTCACTCCAGAGAACACGTCTCCACTGCTCTAGAGTCCAGTGGCAGCCTGCTTTACACCACTGCATCCGACGCTTTGCATTGCACTTGGTGATGTAAGGCTTGGATGCAGCTGCTCAGCCATGGAAACCCATTCCATGAAGCTCTTTATGCACTGTTATTGAGCTAATCTGAAGGCCACATGATTTTTGGAGGTCTGTAGCTATTGACTGCAGAAAGTTGGTGACTTCTGCGCACATGTGTGCCTCAGCATGTGCAGACCCCGTTCTGTGATTTTACGTGGCCTACCACTTCATTGCTGAGTTGCTGTTGTTCCCAATTGCTTCCACTTTGTTATAATACCACTAACAGTTGACCGTGGAATGTTTAGTAGTGAGGAAATTTCACGAATGGACTTACTGCACAGGTAGCAACCTATCACGGTACCACGCTTGAATTCACTGAGCTCCTGAGAGCGACCCATTCTTTCACAAATGTTTGTAGAAACAGTCTGCATGCCTAGTGCTTGATTTTATACACCTTTGGCCATGGAAGTGATTGGAACACCTGAATTCAATGATTTGGAGGTGTGTCCCAATACTTTTGGCAATATAGTGTATCTTGACATTTGCATCACATAAGAAGCTAAATATTTATGGCTTTTCTGATATAGTAAACTTGTTTCTGTAGCTCACCTGCTAAAATTGAGAGAGAGAAAAAAAGTTTAATCTTGTTAGAGGAAGTGGGTTCTTTTAACTTATGCCGTAATACAATCGCCTAACAACCACTCAGAAACACACTTAGAACATCCTAGAAAATGCACAGCAATGCCCTGGCAAGCACACACAACACCGTAGCGACCTCATAGCAATGCACAAAAAATAGACATAAACATCTAGTTGTTGTTTAGCTTTGTGAGCTTTCAATCTCTTAATATTTTCTCCATAAGCATATCTCTTATTACGGTATTTTGCTGGCACAGGACCAGCACAATATGTTGGAAGCAAGAATCAGCCAGCAGTTACAAACAAGCATCTCAGCTGGAAAGTGTCCAGTGTGCAAATAAATGAAATTTGGTTTGGGTGGACAGCTTGGTTAATGCAATTAAAGCACAGAGGCCACCTCAGTGTCCGAGAACTAGCATCTGGGTACTCATTAGGTGACCAGTGCCAGATCCACACAGCTATAGAGCCCCTCCTTCTCTCACTCTCTCTCTCTCTCTCTCTCTCTCTCTCTCTCTATGCTGACCGTGCCCTCCCACTGACTGTACATGTGAATAGACATCAGGCGAGTGTAGCAACCGGTTTGAGGCTCTAATCTGCTTCACATAATCCCCAGGTCCCAAAAATATTGATTTCAGTTGGTTATATAACCACATTTGAAAGAATCCATACCAACATCAGCTGGCAATTACCTCGGTGCATAGAAAACCCTGTTTAGACACACTCTGGATCCTTAGCAGGGGCTTAAAGTAAATAAATAATCAACTAAATATTTTAAAATGTAACAATTTCAGGTTACAGGTATCACTTTAATATTAGTTTATAATTCATTTTAATATTTAATAGTCCTTACATAGTCAGAACATTTCCATTAAAGGCAAAGTTTACCCCAAAATTTAAAATCTCATCAGTTTTCAATTATTATTGACATATATATATATTTTTTAATTTAAATTATTTCAATAATTTAAATAAAATAAAGAGTTAAATAATTTAAAAGAGATATAAGTAATAAAGATAAAGAAAAAGAACTTGTATTAGTTTCATATCATATGGATTTATTTTATGATCTCTTTGAACTTTTTAGTTCATTTTTAAATGAACTAAAGCATTATGAGTCTCAATTACAGACTAAGGAGGATCAGAGGCTTGGAAGTATTGGTACTGTGTCATCTAGTCTTTTTATTAATTGTAGACAAAAATTTACTTGTGGCCATAAAAATGAACCCATATTTAATTATTTAAGTACTTTAAACTGAAAATAAACATTTGTAAACACATTTCAATCTACCATCTTCTACCTGTAAATCAACTTCAATCAAGTTTACCCAAAAATTATAATTCTGTCATCATTTAAACACCCATGTGTTGTTTCAAACCCATACTGTTGTTCATCCTTGAAACACAAATAAAGATATTTTTAATGAAATCTAAGATTTCTGTCCCTCCATTGAAAGCCCATTATATCAAAACTACAATATACACTCACCTAAAGGATTATTAGGAACACCATACTAATACTGTGTTTGACCCCCTTTCGCCTTCAGAACTGCCTTAATTCTACGTGGCATTGATTCAACAAGGTGCTGAAAGCATTCTTTAGAAATGTTGGCCCATATTGATAGGATAGCATCTTGCAGTTGATGGAGATTTGTGGGATGCACATCCAGGGCACGAAGCTCCCGTTCCACCACATCCCAAAGATGCTCTATTGGGTTGAGATCTGGTGACTGTGGGGGCCATTTTAGTACAGTGAACTCATTGTCATGTTCAAGAAACCAATTTGAAATGATTCGAGCTTTGTGACATGGTGCATTATCCTGCTGGAAGTAGCCACCAGAGGATGGGTACATGGTGGTCATAAAGGGATGGACATGGTCAGAAACAATGCTCAGGTAGGCCGTGGCATTTAAACGATGCCCAATTGGCACTGAGGGGCCTAAAGTGTGCCAAGAAAACATCCCCCACACCATTACACCACCACCACCAGCCTGCACAGTGGTAACAAGGCATGATGGATCCATGTTCTCATTCTGTTTACGCCAAATTCTGACTCTACCATCTGAATGTCTCAACAGAAATCGAGACTCATCAGACCAGGCAACATTTTTCCAGTCTTCAACTGTCCAATTTTGGTGAGCTCGTGCAAATTGTAGCCTCTTTTTCCTATTTGTAGTGGAGATGAGTGGTACCCGGTGGGGTCTTCTGCTGTTGTAGCCCATCCGCCTCAAGGTTGTGCGTGTTGTGGCTTCACAAATGCTTTGCTGCATACCTCGGTTGTAACGAGTGGTTATTTCAGTCAAAGTTGCTCTTCTATCAGCTTGAATCAGTCGGCCCATTCTCCTCTGACCTCTAGCATCAACAAGGCATTTTCGCCCACAGGACTGCCGCATACTGGATGTTTTTCCCTTTTCACACAATTCTTCGTAAACTCTAGAAATGGTTGTGCATGAAAATCCCAGTAACTGAGCAGATTGTGAAATACTCAGACCGGCCCGTCTGGCACCAACAACCATGCCACGCTCAAAATTGCTTAAATCACCTTTCTTTCCCATTCTGACATTCAGTTTGGAGTTCAGGAGATTGTCTTGACCAGGACCACACCCCTAAATGCATTGAAGCAACTGCCATGTGATTGGTTGATTAGATAATTGCATTAATGAGAAATTGAACAGGTGTTCCTAATAATCCTTTAGGTGAGTGTATATGTAGATATAAAAGATGATTTGGGTAAACTTGATTGAAGTTGATTTACAAGTAGAAGATTGTAGATTGAAATGTGTTTACAAATGTTTATTTTCAGTTTAAAGTACTTAAATAATTAAACATTGGTTCTTTTTTAATGACCATAAGTACATTTTTGTCTACAATAATAAAAAAAGACCAGATGACATAGTACCAATACTTCCAAGCCTCTGATCCTCTTTAGTCTGTAATTGGGACTCATAATGCTTTAGTTCATTTAATCATTAAAAGTTAATAAAAGGACACGGCAAAAGGATCTATATTAATGAGGATCCTTGGCTTGCAGGTTGATGACAGGAAATGGATTGGCCATTTCCCTTCCATATCCTAAGTGTCTGTCATGGACTCATTCAAAGCACATTAACACACCACACATAACCCTAACACAAATATGTATGCAGATAAAGTAGGACAACAGGTTTGTGTACCTGAGAATATCTCTGGTGACCAGTTGACTTTATACTTGAATTGCATTGCAACAGTTGCCTCATTCCATTATGAGTTATTTACCTGTTGGTTAACATTATTTCCTACAATAAAAGAAAGTTTCTTCAGAAATAAAAAAGTATTACATTTTGGTGAAAGATGAATAATTTTTTGAATATTTTTATTTTGGTGAAACATGCACAATATGACCAGGAACATGTATATAAAATAAAAATAAAAAAAGAAGTTGAATAGGGTCCAATTTCATTATGTTGACTTTTATTAGAATAAGATAATCCAGGATTATGTTAATCCCAGGTTAAAAATCTCAAGTGTGAAAAAAAATATTTTTGAGAAGAGGCTTTGAGAGCACATTTAGTTTCAACTCTATGCAAAATCATCTTATCTTTATGACAGAATAAATGATTAGTTGAGATTTTAACAAATCCTCCACTGACAAGTCACTCCGTCTCTATTAATGAAGTCAACCCCATTCTATTATGGCATTCTATCCTTGGAATGAGATGCTACAGGGATTTCCATCTCATTAACTCCCAACTGGACTATTTAGCATTGTTTGATTAAGCACTTGCATGGGATTAGAGGCATTGCATTGTATGGTGATTAGATGGAGTTTTTCAGGAGCGAGAGCTAATTTAGAAAATGCAGCTTACAACTAAATAAAAAAAGGATATTTTGTGGCGGTCACTACTAGCACAAAACCTAGAACATAAACACCTGACAACTGACTATAGCATTATCACCAGTGAAGTTTGTTTTGTGCTATTCTCCCCTTGTGCAAAAGAAGTGTGCTTAATTGTTCTAAATATGCACTTGTAGTGTTCTTCAAACCTTTAAAGCATATAAAAAAGACTGTACTTGCAGATTATATAATTTTAATGAAATAAGAGGCCACTTAAGTAATTACTTATAATTAAAGAGAACATACTTCCATGACTGTTTCTTAACACACTTATGTACACTTTTAAAAGTGTACTTTGCAATCATTTTACATTAAAAGTTTTAATTTACATTTAAGTCATAGTTTTAATAATTGTTTGTCATGTTTAAGTACACATATTTTGATGTGCTGACTAACATACTAAAGCACATGTAAAGTACTTGATTATCATTTTACCTGTAGTGTTTAATATATTTAAATTTAAAGTTAATATATTTTAAATGTGCTAAATTACATTAAAAATGTATAATTACAAATATATTTAAAGTTACACTGTGTACCCAGCAAGCAATAGCCATCATTTGACCGTCTCGTTTAGACCCAATATAGTCCGGCTTTGAGTATCCCACTTCTAGCCAAAATAACCTTGAATTTGGTTACATGTCGTTTTTGCCAAAATAACTTGCGAGATATACACTCACCTAAAGGATTATTAGGAACACCATACTAATACTGTGTTTGACCCCCTTTCGCCTTCAGAACTGCCTTAATTCTACGTGGCATTGATTCAACAAGGTGCTGAAAGCATTCTTTAGAAATGTTGGCCCATATTGATAGGATAGCATCTTGCAGTTGATGGAGATTTGTGGGATGCACATCCAGGGCACGAAGCTCCCGTTCCACCACATCCCAAAGATGCTCTATTGGGTTGAGATCTGGTGACTGTGGGGGCCATTTTAGTACAGTGAACTCATTGTCATGTTCAAGAAACCAATTTGAAATGATTCGAGCTTTGTGACATGGTGCATTATCCTGCTGGAAGTAGCCATCAGAGGATGGGTACATGGTGGTCATAAAGGGATGGACATGGTCAGAAACAATGCTCAGGTAGGCCGTGGCATTTAAACGATGCCCAATTGGCACTAAGGGGCCTAAAGTGTGCCAAGAAAACATCCCCCACACCATTACACCACCACCACCAGCCTGCACAGTGGTAACAAGGCATGATGGATCCATGTTCTCATTCTGTTTACGCCAAATTCTGACTCTACCATCTGAATGTCTCAACAGAAATCGAGACTCATCAGACCAGGCAACATTTTTCCAGTCTTCAACTGTCCAATTTTGGTGAGCTCGTGCAAATTGTAGCCTCTTTTTCCTATTTGTAGTGGAGATGAGTGGTACCCGGTGGGGTCTTCTGCTGTTGTAGCCCATCCGCCTCAAGGTTGTGCGTGTTGTGGCTTCACAAATGCTTTGCTGCATACCTCGGTTGTAACGAGTGGTTATTTCAGTCAAAGTTGCTCTTCTATCAGCTTGAATCAGTCGGCCCATTCTCCTCTGACCTCTAGCATCAACAAGGCATTTTCACCCACAGGACTGCCGCATACTGGATGTTTTTCCCTTTTCACACAATTCTTCGTAAACTCTAGAAATGGTTGTGCATGAAAATCCCAGTAACTAAGCAGATTGTGGAATACTCAGACCGGCCCGTCTGGCACCAACAACCATGCCACGCTCAAAATTGCTTAAATCACCTTTCTTTCCCATTCTGACATTCAGTTTGGAGTTCAGGAGATTGTCTTGACCAGGACCACACCCCTAAATGCATTGAAGCAACTGCCATGTGATTGGTTGATTAGATAATTGCATTAATGAGAAATTGAACAGGTGTTCCTAATAATCCTTTAGGTGAGTGTATGATATTCCATCATGTAAGCAAAGTCAACAGTGATTACAAAGTGTTTGGTTTCATTTATTTGACATGTTCATGTTCTAGGTTAGACGTCTATTACATTTTTACTGACAGCCCAAATGTTGCCTTGTTTTAGCCTAGTCAGGGCTGTGTTTTTTTAATGCAAAATTGCTTGCTGGGTAACCTTTTTTGTTCAATATTTACAAAATGTATATAAAGAGCGAGTATATCATGAATCCATCTTCCAAACCATGTCTTATCCTAAATCATTCGGACCATTTTAGACCGAGCAGGATGCCAACCGCTGTGGAGTATCCCAGTACCTGTGTGACTCGTCATATACATAAACAAGTAGCTCAGGCTACATTGTTCTTCCACTAGACACATGCAGATTTGTTTATTAACTGCTAGAGTGCCAAAACTTACATAGTGTACCTTTAAAGACGCCCTGTGGTGAAAATCAAGTTTTTAATACTGTTTATACACTATATTGCCAAAAGTATTGGACCAAATATAAGTATATACTCCAAATCATTGAATTCAGGTGTTCCAATCACTTCCATGGCCAAAGGTGTATAAAATCAAGCACCTAGGCATGCAGACTGTTTCTACAAACATTTGTGAAAGAATGGGTCACTCTCAGGAATTCAAGCCTGGTACCATGATAGGTTGCCACTTATGCAATAAGTCCATTTGCGAAATTTCACAAAAGTGCTTCAAGAAAAATGGTCAAAAATCCCCATAAACACACTCCTAAACCTTGTGGAAAGCCTTTCCAGAAGAGTTGAAGCTGTTATAGCTGCAAAGGGTGGGTCAACTCCATATTAAACCCTACGGATTAAGAATGGGATGTCATTAAAGTTCATTTATGTGCATGTGCATGTAAAGGCAGACGTCCTTGCAATCTCAGACTTCTGGAAATTGCAAAAAGCCAGCCAATCGAATATGAGCTTGCTGTTTTAAGAAAGTTCTTGCTATTTTTGTGTAGAGTATGGTCTATAAACTGTCCATAGGCGAGTCAAGGGTTGAGACTAGTTCAGAATTCACCAAGCTTTAACTTCCACATCCTGTTCCGGGAAAAAAGGAGATGAAATGGCCTGTTGAAAGAATGAACTCTAATGCACTCCTTTTGAAAACTATAACAGGCTGGCAGATGGGAGTCCTTCCCGTCATAAACCTCCATCACTATTAACGGCTCAAACTCAACCAATATTCATTACGTTAATAATATCACATTGTGAATGGGAGATATACACAGGGCAAAACAACTGCATCCACCAGGCAGATCATTATGAAACACAGGTGATGATACAGCCTAATTACTCTCATGGCTACTTGATCCACAGACTACACTACAGCATGTGTGTCGATGTGTCTGACTGATTGTCATTTTTAGATCGTTTACAAAATGTAATCATACGTACTGATTCATACATAGGATTCGGACATGTATGCGAAACTAGACATTCTATGACTGAGAAAAACTAGCTCTATGACACTTTCCAGAAGTAGGGTGACCAGACGTCCCATTTTACCCAAGACAGTTCTTGTTTCACAAGTAATGCCCCTGTCTTTCGAATTCAAATCAGAAAGCCAAAACTAAAAAAGGTTGTTGTTAAGCGTTAGCTTATTATGTTAATGTTGAAATTTGATTTTTAAATGTTTCTTAATCTGTCTGTAAATGTTTGTATCTCAGGGAATACGTTGCCATTTTAGGGGTATAAAATAGACTTTGTGGTCTATAGACTTTATACTTTGTGGCCTGTTCAGTTCAATAATCAGTTCAAACCAGTTCAAAACTCAAATAAATACTTAATACTCTTAAATGAAAGTTTATATTCAGTCATTTAGTCAGCTACATTGAATTCAGTTTTATGTCAACAAAAAAACTTTTTTTTTTTTTCAGACAATTTCTGTCAACACTTTCTATGGCAGAAGAAAGAGACAGTGTCAGGCAGTAGTTTTCCCACGTGGGGCTTTATTTTTCCATCCTAATAAGATGGAAAATAGCAATAAATACATTTTCTGGTGTCTCTTATTGGTCTTGGGTTAAAAGTAAACAAATGTTATATTGAGTAACAGTTGCTGTCAATCAATTCATTTTTAATCAAATTAAGAACATTATATGCTGACTAAATAATCTAATTAATTGCAATTAATCACATATCAATATTTGTTCCCGCCGGAACTTGACTCTCTCGTGAATGCGCGTATGGCCATTGCTGATAGCCAGTGATTATAATTCATAAAGTTTTGAATATGGATATTTTTATTCCAAAAACCTATTGCTTCGCTTCAGAAGGCATTTATTAACCCACTGGAATTGTATGCATTACTTTTATGATGGATGGATGCACTTTTTTGGGCTTCAAAAACTCTGACACTATTCAATGCCATTACAAAGCCAGGCAGAGCCAGGATATTATTTAATATAACTCTGATTATGTGTTTGGCTGAAAGAAGAAAGTCATATACAGAAAGAATATTATTCATTTTTGGGTGAACTATTCCTTTAAAGAGGCACAGTACCAAAACTCAGCGTTTCTGACAGAAGGGCAAAATGAGGGTGGAAAATAATCAAATTTTGCAAATACATGACCCCCACTTCACTAACAAAGTGAACCTTAAGAAACATATTAAAAAGTTAAAATATACAGTATTAATAAAAACATATGAAATAATCCATACATATATTTCATTAATATTAAATATTTAAATTTAAACAATGAAATACATTTTATTAAAAAAAGGCATGTGATGACCATTTTTTAATTATAAATAGTTCCAATCCTGAATGCTGATTGTTCAATACATCATTCCAGTCAGTCTAAAATACAACACATAGCCAGGGCTATATTATAATATAGCAAAACCACTGAAACCTTATTGCTTAAATAAGACTGTTTTAATTTGATCCTATACAGTTCATAAATGTAACATTTTTGGCCTACAGTTGAATTTCAAAAAAGTCCATGCAAAAGGTTTGCAATCATAAAATATATTGTGTGGATTAATGTAATCTTGATCTAACGTTAGTGCTCATAGCGTATAACTGTACACAATGTTTTGGATGAATGTGGCTCTCTTACTGTACCCACATCCATCACGTGGATTCTGTGCACTTAATGCACAGCTGAGTCAGTGTGGAAGTGTATGTTACACAAGCTGCTCCTGTTTCTGTTTTCTACTTTCCAAGCATTATATAATCACAGCAGAGACTGAGAGAGAGAGAGAGAGAGAGAGAGAGAGAGAGAGAGAGAGTGTGAGAGGGAGGAAGAGTAGCTCTCCGGGGAGTGTGGTAGGCTTCATTATTCAGCTCGCTCTGCCTTCTTTAGGACCTGTGAGGTTTGCATCTGGCCCCATTTACAAGAGTCCAGCATCTATGCCCATGGCTAACTGTGAGCTGATAATGCTAATGTATGAACTTCTTTAAACCTCTATTCATGGCATTCTTTGTTTAAGAACCCTTTTAGATCTTGATCCAAAGCACAAATATTACTAAAGGAATAGTTCACCCAGAAATATCTATCATCATTTACTCACCCTCACGTTATTCCAAACGTATGCTGTATTTCTTTATCCTGTCGCACACAAAATAAGATATTTATAGCAGTGTTTTTTTTAGTCCATTAAATTAATGCAAGTCAATGGGTTGCAATGCGGTCGGCGTGATTTTGACAGGAAACATTCCTGTCCGAAAATTTCGCCCTAACCCTATCCCTAACCCCTTACCAAAAACGTATCCCTAAAATCAGAGGGAAATTATTGTATTGTTGTAAGCCTAAATTTGACATAAACTGTAAACTTGTCCCTCAAATCTGACTGACTGATTGGAATGTTGTTCCACACTGTAAAAAAATTATATGATCAATAAGTTATGAAAACATATGTTTTTACATTGCTTTAACTCATCAAAATAATTAATCAATTTTCTCAACTTTCTTAACTTCAACTGTTTTTTTGTTATACAAGTTTTTTTTAGTGAGTTTAATGTAATTTAAGTTGAAATTACTTAAACATCTAAGTTGACTGTACTTAATTTTTTTTTTTTTTTTTTTAATACAGTGCAGCATTAATAAAGATGTTGATCCAGGATCATGTTGTACTCATGTTCACCGTTGTATTCATAACAATGCAGTGTTGTTAAACTAAAACTTAAATTATTAAAAATAGTTTTTGGTAATTGAAATAAAATAAAATACTTAGGGCCAGAATTACTAACAGCTTGCACCAGCGCAAACCCTCTTTTGGCGTTAAAAAACTACTGTCAGAATTTACTAAAGACACACAGTGATAAATTAGCGCGGAAAAGGCTTGGACAGGGTCATTTTTGCAGCTGACCTTATTGCATATGCATTTTTAGGAGTTTCCCTTTCAGGTGCAAAATTCATGGGAGGAGAGTATTCAAATGAATCATGCAAGGTGATTTACTAAGGTTTGCGCTCGTCAATTTACTGGTGTTTGAGTCATTATTTACCGCACAAAAAAACAGACACTAACTGGTAGATTGCGTTGGTCATTATGGAAATGATCCGGTTGCGTCAGAACTGTCCACTCCCATCGGCGCTTTTATGGAATTGTGCCCTAAATCTGACCCTTATGCTTAAAAAAACATAAATAAATTGAAACTTACATTTTTTCAGAGACTATAAGTGAATAAAAAGTAATACAATATAGAAATATTTTAAAAACGAATAACTAATCAAAATGATAAAGCACATAAAAATTACTAAACCTTAAAAACTAAAATTAAATGAATTAAATGAATAAATATTTGGTTAAAAAAAAAAAAAAAAATCAAAATACTAATAAATACTGTCATGGTATATAAATAATACTAAAATAACACTCAATGTTTTTGTTTTGGACCCCACTGACGTTCATCATATATATTTTTCATGTTCCAAATTTTCATTTTTGGCTGATCTATCCCATTAAACATCACAATTGCTTATACTTAGGGCTACAGATTTCAACAAACCCATAACCCTAATTATTAAACTTCGGCACAAGTCCAGAATTACTTATGCAAAATGAATGATGGACATGGATGGAGGGACCAGGGCCCTATGTAGGGACCAGAACATCACAAAGATTTGGAGTGAGCTCTTTGACCAATAAGTAACCAACTATAATATGCTAGCAAGTTGCAACGCTCTTAACAACCATCCAGAACACCCTAACAACCGCACAAAAATAGCTAAAAACACACATAATACCTTAGCAATAGCACACACACACACACAAAGTCCCAAAAAGTACCATGGTGCTATGGTATTCTCAGAAGTACCTTGGAGTACCATGTTACTAACAATCCCCTGGAAACCACTAGCATCTTGGCAGAGATTTTTGCACAGGTAAGAACCACTCGCATTTTCCCAGAAAATGTAAAAATCTGGGTTTGTTCGTAATGTTGTGCCTCAGTGCTGTCCGGTAAGTAATCACATTAACAGATATATTACCCCCGTCAGCACAGATGCATGTGATTCTTTTATTCCAAGATTAATTGCATTAACTGAATTTATCTTTAAGTGCCTGGAGATAAGCATCACTCTCAGCTGAGCGGATGGCAAAATTCATTTGTCTTGTTTCCGCAGGCTGTTCCAGCTCCATATGCGGGTGTTGTGCTGTAATACGTTCATGCGATGGGTTTCCATTCCTCAAATTAGACACCTTGATTGCGATTGTTCAGCATCTGCCATAAAACCTCACAACAGCTTTATAATTAGGCCTTATTCATTTTCACCAAATGTCATTTTGTAAGTTCTGGAAAACAACACAAAAGCTAAACAATGTTTTTGTAGGATACATATTTTCATATAGTGCAAGATAATTGGTTTACTATACGATATATCCAGTAAGGCATTTACATATTCATGCTCCCTTAACGGAACTAAGTGTCCATTTGCTGTTGGACTGTGGCCCAGGTCTCTCCAAGTGTCTAAAAAGTACAGACTGTAACTCTCATCTTGGCTGATATAGTAGTGTGGTGTGTGGGGCAGCCATTGTTACAGAGAGACAAACAATTTATGGGCATTCAGCAACAATTCATGGCCCACCCGTCACAGATCGATGAATGTTCCCCCTCCTACGTACTGTGCTGTGCCCAGTCCAGAGAGGCTGAAACACCACAATCTGATTATCCACGACAATTTGGGTTCAGCACAAACACATAATGTTATAGTTCCGATATATTTAAAAATTCGAAATACCATGGTATCCATAATGATATTGCCATTTAAACCTGTTCGCAAAAAAGTACCATGCATGATTTTACCATGATTTTTTGACACCATGCTAATATTATTGTTTTCTTAGATTTGTATTGTTGAGCATCATGTAAATGGGTCAATGACGTGACGCCTACATCTTCTGTCCGATTGCATTTTTTTCAGTTAAAAACTGGTTTAAATGCATAAAAAGATACCATATATATGTAGTACTTCTCCCATGTATGTACTCACTGTAATGTTTCAAAAAACATTAGTTATTTGTAATTTTTCTGTTATTTAAAGTGTCAAAATATCATGTGGTGCGACCGTACGGCCATAACTTCTGTTTTGGAAACATCTTTGAAATGACTCTAAATTTATTCAAATTTATTTTCTATACTATTTGGCATGATTTCCAAAGTGTTTTATAATCCTGCACAAAATTGCAAAGCATTTGTTTTTTTATTTCTTTCATAATATACAAACAAACATTGTCCAAGGATATCCATTTTATGAAATATCATGTGGTGCGACCATCAAGAAACTACCAATTTTTGGACTTTATGTTGAAATCCATTCAGAGACAGGAAGTTGCATCATATACCAATTTGCCAAGGACCCATTGAAGCAGCAAACAGGTTTGTAACTCTCTTTCAAATTTGGAAAAAAATAACCTTTTTAACGACTGGTATGTAGTTACCACATTTGGATATCATGTGGTGCGACCTCAAAAAAACAATGAATATTAAGTTATTTCTACAAATATATATTTTTATTATAAATTTCATAGTGACCTTTTGTGGGAATCTAGCTTGTTTTGTTTAGGTGGCCAATTCTATGCCTGTAAATTTTGAGTGAATTTAAAAATATCATGTGGTGCGACCAAATATCATGTGGTGCGACCACTGCAGAGTGTTTTCCATGATAGATACATGTCCTTGATTGGCAGTTTTTGTGCTTTTATATTCAATTGATGGTTTACATACATAAAGTGCTTTATTTTAGTATTATTTGGAATAGATCCAATTTAGGTAATTTACAAACATTTCAGATGGTTTATTTTTAATCTGTGTACACTATGAGAAAAAATACAAAAAAATTATTTAGAGAATTAATTTTATTTTAGTAATTATGCATTTATTAGTAATTTATTAGTTATAACTATTTACATCTATTTTACCAGTGCCACTGCCAAGCAAAGAAAAAAACGCTCGCCATAGGCAGCGTGTTAACTCTGACCCTGCAGCAAGAGCAGAGTATCTTGCCAGGAGAAGACGAAAGTGTGTTAAAAAAATGTTAAAATTCTGAAATAACTGGGTTTAAAGAAATGCCTGCAGTTAACACCATGTGCCGCATTTTCACACAGATGTTACAAATACACATCAGCAGCATGATGACTGTCAAATTTAATTAAACGTTTGTTCACAACAAGGCCAAAAATGTGTCATATAAGGGTCAATTTTTTCAAATCTATATCAGCATCTATAAGCTTTCCATTGATGTATGGTATGTTAGGATAGGACAATATTGGGCCGAGATACAACTATTTGAAAATCTGGAATCTGAGGGTGCAAAAAAATCGAAATATTGAAAAAATCTCCTTTAAAGTTGTCTGATGAAGTCCTTATCAATGCATATTACTAATAATAATACATGTTTGATATGTTCGAAATGTTGCACTTGATTGCAATTTTTATTTAAATATATATATATATATAATGTTTGTTTATGTTCATAAGAACAATCCTGTGAAATTAATTAAAAGTGGTTTAAATCTATTTTTTGTATGAAATTGTTTATTGATCTCTTTAAATAGATTTTTAATAATATTCGAGATGTTCATGTCATTTGGAGGGACCACTCATCATGTGTTGCGACCAATAATAGCAATAACTGTATTAAATTTAAAAATAAAATATCTAATTTCTGTGGCTGAAATAGGAATCACTGATACAGAATACTTAAGTGAATGGTATTTTTAAAACATTTTTATCAGGTTTATGCAATTTGCAAGAAAAATAAGTCTGTTAACTACATTTAAGAAGGCAAATTGAAAACAAAAATGTCAGATCATCTTTTGCAAAAACTCAAAAGAAATGCAAATACTTTGCTTATAAACACTTTAATTACTGAGAACTTGTAAAAAAATGTTAAGCATGTTAAGGAAATAAATTAATTTTAAGATAAATCACGGTCGCACCACATGACATTTTTTAAGGCTACGGCCAATTCTTCTAGGTGACAAACAGTAAAATTACTTAATTTAAAATTTTTATATGAATTTATGTGTACACAACATTCTTAATGTTTGAACAATTGCAATAGATATTATTATTTTTTGTATTTTAAAATTGTCCTTTTAAAAATCCTTAGACGTCATTGACCCAAATACCATGGTACATGAATATGGAAGTAACAAGAGTAACACTTTTCCAATTGTTTTTACAAAATACATAAATAAACAAATGAATAATACTCAAATATACTGCCTTATATCTTGAATTAATTTATTTATTTAAAGGGATAGTTCACCCAAAAATAACAATTCTGTCATCATTTACTCACCCTCAAGTTGCCCCAAACCAGTAAGACTTTCGTTCATTTTCGAAACACAAATCAAGACATTTTTTATGAAATCGGAGAGATTTCTGTCCCCCCATTGACAGTCCACGCAACTACCACTTAGGCGCTTCAAAAAGTTCATAGAGATCGTAAATGTAATCCATATGAATTGAGCGGTTTAGTTCAAATTTCTGCAGAGACGATCACTTTATAGGATGAACAGAATTCATTTTAACACTGATCAGTGAAGCTAGTTTTTGCGGAAGCGCAAACGTGCTGCGTAACACAGGAGATTGAATCTCATTGGTTGTTGCGGAAGCTCAATTGTGCTGTGTAACACACGAGAATGAACCTCATTGGTTCTCACACGTCAATCGAACATGCTTGAGCTTCAGTTTACCGCAAATGATGTGTGAGTTGATGAATGTTTATATGTGAATAAAAGCCTAAATTAAATCTGTTCAGTGTATAAAGCGATTGTGTCTCTTCAGAAAATTTGAACTAAATCGCTCAATTTATATTGATTCGTTTTACGATCTTTTTATGAAATTTGGTAAAAGACATTTTTTGGTATGAAATTTTGAGTCAAAGTGGTAGTTGTGTGGACTGTCTATGGAGGGACAGAAATGGCTCAGATTTCATTAAAATATCTTCATTTGTGTTTCGAAGATGAATGAAAGTCTTACAGGTTTGGAACGACATGAGTAAATGATGACACAATTTTCATTTTTGGGTGAACTATCTCTTTTAATAAAAAAAGTTGTTAAGGAAGTGGTTTCAATAGTTGTTAAGGAAGCACCTTGTCCTAGATTGCCTGCTAAACAAATTACACTATGAAGTTCTGCTGATTTAATGATACTACCAAATGTTTCAGACACAGTGTCCTGGAAACACTTTGTACTTTGAGGATGCCCTATCCTATTATATTTATTGCCTGGTGACAAATGAATAGGTGGCAATGTAAACACCACTTAGGTTTAGACTAATGACTCCTGTCCTAGACAAATGAGTCGTTTTTCTAATGATGTAACTTTTCCCATGAGTCTCATTGAAATATTTCAACAGACTGCAAATGCCTGCCTCATATATATGAATTCATGATGATGACCAATAAATGCCCTGCCTGAGAAAAAAGAGAATTTGTGTTAAATCCAACTATCCTAAATATTCAGATCTCTACACAAATACAGAGAAGAGCAAAAGCCTGACAATAAAACATATGGTATTCCTGTAGAATTAGATTCAGATTCAAGTGGTGTCAGGATTTTGTATTCCAATTTTTAATAGGCCTATAGCCCTTTCCATGAAAAAAGACAAATTTGTGTTCCATTGTCCCAAATTGGTGATGTTTTTTTAAGCAGTGAAGTCATTTTTTTAATACAACTTTTAGTGTTTACTACATTGGTCTGGCTCAGTGATGTTACCAAAATTATTTTATAAAACAATAAGCAAACAAATCGTTTTTTAATTCAATATAAGTTCAAAATAAATACTTATCATATGTAATGTATCAAATACATATAAACCAACATTTCCAAACTAGATGACAACTACTAAGTGACAGCAAACAGCAACATTTTGGGTTAAAAAAAGACAAAAACAAAATGTTGTATTGTTGACTGTAATTGTCAGGCTCAACCCTGTTCCCAAAATTACTGCCAGAAAGCAAATATTCATATTTTACTTAGGGGGAAGTGTATCAATACCTATGAACTAACATTATAGTGTATACATGCCTATATTTCAACAATTTTTGGTTAAATTCTATTTCTATGAATATGTAAAATAAATACACAAATGCCACAATCTTTGGAGTGACATTTGACAAGCTCAACTATTCAACATTGTTACCAAAACTACAATAAAAATGATCAAAATAATATTGTAAAATAATAAATTAGAAATATAAGTTTGTTACTAATAACTATAAAGCAACATCTGGTCACCAGCCAGCCACAACATAGTGATGGCTTAATTCAGGCTAAATCTGTTTCATATTCTGGTACAGCCTATATTTTATTAGGTTCCAAGCAATGAATATTGTCTTTGATACGCGTTTGAAAAGCTGCCTATTTTCAGAGATGCAAAGCCTACACCACATCCACCCACAAAACTCATCTGCACATTAGCTACTGCTGCACTTACCGTCCCAATTCAGACTCCAGCTCATAGAAGTCCGCCAGGGTCTCTTTCTTGGATCCATCGATCCAGTATTCAGGAGCGGCTCTAGAGGCGGGCATTGTCACTTTCAGCATCTCCAGCGATTCAGATCACTATCAGCGGAGCGCCTATCTGGGCAGAAACAACAACAGCAAGGAATGGCGTGGAAAAAGCGGACACAATCTAGAGAGACGAATGATATACATGATTTTCGAAATAGTTTCACATTACCTGTAATGTATGTTGGTGAGGTGCGCTGAGTGGCCGTGAATGTGTGTAGCGTCAGTTGATCGCGGTTGTCATGTCGCTCTCTGAACGGGGCGCGCGGCTTCCACTGGGTCTTACTGTCGCCTATGTAGGGCGCTGAGGATCTGTGTGTGTGCTTGTAATTTACCTGGATTCAATGGACGTCACATATTACATAACACTATCCTTTACACTGTTAGATATAATTATTACAAATGATAGTTATGTTTAAAGGTATATTTCATCTATGTCCTTTATTAGCAAAGGACACCTTTCTGTCTAAATTAATAATAGGAGGATTGTAACCCAGGGCCGTTGCCAGGATATAGAATCATGGGGGGGGGGGCACACTTATGATCTACAAGACATCTACAAGACATTCATCAAAACAATAACATCCCGTATTTAGCCTAATATAACTGCAATAGACCAAACATTTTTATAACTCCCTTTAAATTATATTAAGCCATAAAGTTCTGCATAACTAAGGGCGTGGTGGGGTTTCAGCCATATATATATATATATATATATATATATATATATATATATATATATATATATATATATATATATATATATATATGTGTGTGTGTGTGTGTGTGTGTGTGTGTGTGTGTGTGTGTGTGTGTGTGTGTGTATGTCAGGGTGACCAGACGTCCCCGTTTTCCGGGGACAGTCCCGGTTTTTGGTGTTCTGTCCCCGACTGAAGCTGTCCCCGGAAATGTCCCCGTTTTACAACTCGTTCAAAACAACCCGTGTATACATTGCAAAAAAAGCCCAACGTACAGCAGCCTGCTGGTTATAGGAGCAATCGTGTAGTGATTATTTTCACCAGCAGATGGCGCTGCGAGCTACGCTGACTCTATTTGGTCGCGCGCGCGCCGCTACTACTTCATGAAGAACGTAACCGAGAGCAGAGCGCCATTATCGCCAAATATCAAAGGAAACATCGTTATCGCTTTCAAGGTAGTAACATACTAACTATTCATGTTAAATTAAAGTAATACAGTTTGCATAAGCTTTATAACAGAGCCTCAACAGGGTGCGGGATTGTTTTGTCCCCAAAAGTTCCGCAGTTACGACGCAGTGATTACCACGCATCTGAACTATAAATATAAAAAACCTAAACAATTACACTTGCAACAAATACATGTGCAGAATACACATACTTAAAAGAAGCCTAAAATGCAAAATAACAAGACCAATTAAAGATTGTAAGAGTTATTTTCAAGCACAAACGTAACAAAACATTTGAAGTAAAACAAAAAAAAGTAATTTATACAGTATAAACTTGTGAAAATTAAAGTATTAAATACAATTATATTTGTTAAATAGTTTTATTCATCATATCATATTTATGTTGTTTTATTTTTGTAATGTGTTTTTGTTAAGTCATGTTATAATATTGATTTACAATGGTTACTATTAACTGTTTTCATTGTTTTTTTGCTTTGTTTTTGCGGGTGCGTTGAATTGTATTAAAACCAGACCAAAATCGTAATAATCAAACTACATCATAATAATTATTAATGTTAATAATAATATAGGGAGCCCACAACGACAACAAAAACATTCAACAAAAAATATTGTCCCCGTTTTTAATTAATAATAGATAATAACAAATGAGATTTTTTTGTGATATTTTGACCACTCAAATAGGAAATGTCCCCGGTTTCCATTTCAGAAATCTGTTCACCTTACTTTATGTGTTCAGTATATACGGTTTCAGATACCAGGCACCTCAGCTCCATTCACGTCCCGCTTCTTTGCCCATTTTCAGTTACCTGGGAGTGAAGATGGATTTAGGTTTCAAAACTGCTCTTCAGAAACCTACGGGTGACGTCACGGACACTACGTCCATTTTTTTTTGTTGCGGTCTATGGTTGTAGCTGTGTCTGCACCGGACGCGATTGTTGTTGCTCGCTTCGCAATACAAAACGAGGCATCAGTTTACTGTTGGAGATTTGTCGCTTGCAGAAGCACTGTTTATAATAAATGTAACTATTTAAGTAACTGGCTGGATGAATCTAACGAAGTCTGTCACGAAATGTCGAAGTTATATTTCAAACAGATTTCGACCTTTCTAGTTAAGGTTTTAATCCCACCAAAAGTTTTTTTTTTTTAACATTTATTTTCAAATGCGATTTTGAAACAATGTTTTCAAAAAACTAAAACCATGAAAAGAGGGCGCTAAATATACGCTCGCGAACAGATTGCTGAGGTAACCATAGCAACAATGCACCGCACAGGCGCCTTGCAGAAGGATTAGTATGGAAAGCGTAAAATCTTATATAGTACTATAAAAATAATAATAAAAAAAAAAAAAAAAAAAAAAAGATTCAGATTCAAGTGGTGTCAGGATTTTTTATTCCAAATTATATATCCTGGCACTTTCCATGAAAAATGTTTGAATTTGTATCCAATTGTCCCAAATTTATGTGTTCTTTTTAAAGCAGTAATTTCATATATATTATATATATATATATATATATATATATATAAACTACTATTAGGCTCGGTTTCACAGCTGGGGTTTAGATTAAGCCAGGATTAGGTTTATAGTTCAATTCGGTGGCTTCATTTAAGTGGCTTTTTATAAACGTGCCGTAGTAATAATGTAATAAAACATTACTGGTGTGCATCTTGAGACAAACTAATGGCACTAACTAATAGATATGACAATGCAAGTTGCTTTTAGTTAAAACATCAAACATGCATTTTAGTCTGGGTTTTAAGCCTTGTCTGTGAAACCGGGGGTTAGTTCATTACATTGGTCCTTCTCAATGCTGTTACGAAAATTATTTGATAAGCAAACTAATCTTTTTTATTTAATATAAGGTTATTTAAAAAAAAAAAAATCCCAACTAGTTGACCACCACTAAGTGATGGCAGAATTTTGGTTAAGTCTTGTCAGGCATCTTACCTATGGATTAGTATAGAACGTATATCAATAAATTGCAGTCATTATTTATTACTTTTTTTATAGATCGTTTACATAGATTGATACAAATTATCACATGAATTAATAATACAAAATACAAGCCTTTTCTGACAAAATTCAATAAAATGCATACACTGCCATTAAGAAATTATATATATATATATATATATATATATATATATATATATATATATATATATATATATATATATATATATATATATATATATATATATTGCATGAAGTCCAATAAGATTTGAAGCACAAAACTTTTATCATGGTTATTAAACAAAATCTCATTACTGTAAATAATATTAATAATTATTTAATTTAGGGCAAAATGTGCATTATAGTAAGATTTGTTGTTGCAGTTAATTTATACGTTTGTTTGTTTTTTAAATGGTGACTGGCAGAACAATTTACATTACTGTATTATGTTATTACCAGTTTTCATATATGGCAATCTTCAACCACCCCAATACTTTTGCCAATCCTTATCGAAGTACCATGGCATTACGATTTGATCCAAAGTGCTGTTTTGAAGTTATTCTGAAAAACCATGTTTTATTAAAGCATTTATTACCCCAGGCCTCTAAAGCATGTACATTTACTTCAGTCTAATTTTGTTTGAATGACAGCAATCCCCTTACCGACTTTGACTTAATGTGCATTATTGAGGATCTTTTTCTTAAATTTTTCAAATATGCCACTTTCAGTGATGATTTTAAATGTGCTATGAGGAAGAAATCACCCACACGGACTCCAAATCTGTACTGGCCTGCATGACTGGTCATCCTTTAAAGCTCAAGCAGTGCAGGAGTGTTCCGGGCTCCCACACACAGAGACCCATCTGTTCAGTATCTGCTCAACAAAAACAACCACAATCCAGCATCACTCTCATCTCACACATTCACTTCCTTGCTGCTCAGTCACACAAAATGAGAAGAACTGGAAGATGATGGAGGATCCTTTTGGATGTAGGTGTGTGCATATGTATAGCAGATATATTATGTACAGTAGTATTCAGACACTTAAACGTATGAATATCACTGCTTTAGATGACAAAATATCAAATTTAAGGCTTGGTTTGATATTTTCTCATCCATTCAAGCCCCACTATGCTACATATATGAGTGCAATGATGTTTAAACAATTAGCAGAAAAATCACATATAGATTTGGAATACTTTTAATGTGTATTAACAAAATAGAGCAAGACCTTTTAGTCTGATACAAAAAGTCAAGATTCTCAGAAATGCAAAAGATCTACATTGAATAAAAGGTTCTTTATAATAGTGCACTCTTGATATAAGACAACAGACAAATGTTCTGGTTTAAGAGCGCCTGCATGGATATCCACATCTCCTCCAGGTTCGCCGACACGCTCTCTGCCTCCTTCATCAGTTCGGGCTGGTCTGCGATAAACCGAAGATGGAGCTGACACAGGAAAAACAGCATTGTGAGAAATAAAAAAATTGATGAATTACTATGTTTAGATGATTTTAAAATTAAAATGACTGTATATAGTGACTACTTTTAGCAGTATTTATAGTGCGGAAATAAGGGAGACAGTCTGCGCAAGGTGCTGAACTAGAAACCATAATGGGAAATATTTTCATATACATTTGCTGCCATCTGCTGTTTAAAAACCAAACAAATCCAGAGTGTCTATCCAGCAACATTATAACTTTTACAACAATGTAAAAATGCTGTGACAGAATAATAACCAATCAGAACATATCACTGATTCTTGAGATAAGGGACAAAACATGTTTTAGATAAAAAAATCAATTAAAAAATAAAAACTAACACTACATTATTAAAAATGGGCATTTTTGTAGACAAATATCTCAGATAATGAACCATGTAAGGGAACAGGCTTATCTCTAAATATTTTTTCTAAAAAATTATATTTATTCACTCCATAACTTAATTTGTGTCAACTCCGTCAGACACACTAAAAAGCATGCTAATTTAATTTAAACTATCCAAAAACAGTGTCAAGTCTTCAGTTATGTAATATTAGTGTTTAGTAAAGGAGCCAAGTCATAAAATACATTTTCTGTAAAATACTTCTTTTTTTTTCCCCACACTATTATGAACAACCCAATTCCTAAATTCTTTCATTCTCCTCCCTCCTTTTAATATTAAACATATAATCACCAATGTTCTTAGGTAATAAAGACATAATATTTTGTAGTTCCATTGATGTTTTAACATTTTTACACAAATTGAAAAAATAATAAGACATTTCTTTCAAAATTAACAAAAACCTTCACCTGACGGTGTAAAATACTGCTGGAGTTGACAAATACTGACGGTGTTGACAAAGGTTGAGCTGAGGCCAAATATACAGTATATGTAAATAGAATCATGAAACAGCATTAGAAGAATTCCCCATATGCAAAAAAACACATTAAAATCACATTATACAGTTTTTTTGAGAGCACTTGACAACCATCATTCATAAAACCTGATGGTGTTGACGTCTGACGGAGTTGACAAAATATAATTTTTTTTTCCACCTTAAACCATGTGTTGCACAGTTTTAGCGGCATAATATACATCAAAATGGCAAGATTTATCCCACAACTATTTACAGAAACTATTACACTAAGATGACGGAGTTGACATGTTAAGTTTTGTTCTCTTATCTCAAGAATAAGTGATATCTGATATTTGTTGGAGCCCTTTTATAAATGGAAGAGATGAGAATTTGTTAATGTTTTAAAACGAATCGCATTATTACACTTCATTTAATATTTGCATTATTAAGTTTATAAGTATAAGTAAGCTTAAGTATATACACAGATCAGGCATAACATTATAACCATTGACAAATGAAGTGAATAACATTATCTCTTCATAATGGCATAGGATGGGATATATTATGCAGCAAGTGAACATTTTGTTCTCAAAGTTGATGTGTTAGAAGCAGGAAAAATGGGCAAGCGTAAGGATTTGAGCGAGTTTGACAAGGGCCAAATTGTGATGGCTAGACGACTGGGTCAGAGCATCTCCAAAACTGCAGCTCTTGTGGGGTGTTCCCGGTCTGCAGTGGTCAGTATCTATCAAAAGTGGTCCAAGGAAGGAACAGTGGTGAACCAGCGACAGGGTCATGGGCGGCCAAGGCTCATTGATGCACGTGGGGAGCGAAGACTGGCCCATGTGGTCCCATCAAACAGACGAGCTACAGTAGCTCAAATTGCTCAAGAAGTTAATGATGGTTCTGATAGAAAGGTGTCAGAATACACATTACATCGCAGTTTGTTTGCGTATGGGGCTGCATAGCCGCAGACCAATCAGGGTGCCCATGCTGACCCCTGTGTCCACTGCCAAAAAGTGCCAACAGAGGGCACGTGAGCATCAGATCTGGACCACGGAGCAATTGAAGAAGGTGGCCTGGTATGATGAGTCATGTTTTCTTTTACATCACGTGGATGACCAGGTGCGTGTGCGTCTCTTACCTGGGGAACACATGGCACCAGGATGCACTATGGGAAGAAGGCAAGCCGGCGGAGGCAGTGTGATGCTTTGGGCAATGTTCTGCTGGGAAACCTTGGGTCCTGCCATTCATGTGGATGTTACTTTGACACATACCACTTACCTAAGCATTGTTGCAGACCATGTACACCCTTTCATGGAAACGGTATTCCCTGGTGACTGTGGCCTCTTTCAGCAGGATAATGCTCCCTGCCACAGATAGATACCACAGCACACCTTCAGGGGTCTAGTGGGGCTGTAGCCGCAGACCACTCAGACTGAGCACCAGTCTCTCTCGCTATCATCTCTCACAATCACACGTAGGCTAGGCTATAACATGCATTCTTTCTATTCTGTATAACTGGATAGAAACAGCCAGAAACTCCATCAAAAGTGCCACTGCTGGCAGCTTGAGTGCTTATGTCGAACAATTAGCGGTAAGTCTTTGTTAGCTGTGGCTTGAATGGATGGTTTCCGCAAATTTAAACAGTGGTGTATGAACATAGCTCACAGTTTTTTTTTATTTTTATTAATTAATTAAATAAATAAATAAACATGAGTACATTTAGTTAACATATATGCATGTGTGCATTATCACCTCAGTGATTACATTCACTTTCAATAATTCACTGCAACTTTGACAACGATCCCTTATGGAATCAACACACTTTAGCTGTTTATTCTTTCTAACATGTCAGGGAAATGTCCTTAAACAGTAATCAAAGAAATATTATACTTTCTGTTCTCTTCTTTTTATAGAACGTCAAAAGATGAACCGTTCTCCTGGCCATTTTGAACAAGCACGAAAAATGACGAAACCTTGCTTGAATGTGTTCAGCGCATTACAATAGCGAGTCTGATTGGTCAATCGCTATTATTTATAGTCCATTAATTATCATATAGCGAGTTCTTAAATTTCATTTGCATGATAAGTTTTACATAATACACAGCCTTGTTAATCTAATGAGGATGGTAAGGGGGATGGTGGTCATTTTCTTCAACAAGGGGGAATACCATCCCCGCTCAAATTGAGCCCTGAATATAATACTATAATATACATATTTTCAAGGATAACCATCTGGTGGAAGTGAGCCAGAATACAAGATTAATATACAGCTATGTGGAACAGGATTTTAGATCACTGATTGACTGTGGACGGGGGAATTCTCAGTGTGATTAGAAAGAAAAAGAAACTAAGCAACCAGCAGTTATAGCTAGTTTGGCCAGAAACTAGCAGGTCCTACAAAAAGTCTTATAGCTTACTATTGGAACTTAAAGCCAAAGCTAATGTGTTAAGAAGTTTATATTAAAAATAGTATGTGTAATCTTATTGAAATCTGAGGAAAAAACATCAGCAGATTGCTTATATCTTACCTTGAGGAACAATGCAAGGTAGGCTTGAGCCAGGTCAAAATCTCTTTTGGACTGAAGAATGCTGCTGATCATCTTGAGGAAGCTCTGCATAACTCTGACATCTCCACCCATATCTGGAGACAAGGCCCGAAGTTCTGTTTCAATGGCAGAAGGGCCCAACTCTCTCAACAGCTTCACTGGCTCCTCATCTATCATGAGAAAAAAACAAATGATCAACACAGTGAATGTGATGCAGATTGCAAATTTAACAGTACAGTAACATTTCAAATAACAACATAAGGGACTTACATGAGTTGCTGTCTAAAGCCGTCTCAAGCTGAAGGTAGAAGGTGGACTTCTGTGCCAACACTCCCAAGTTGACAACTTTAGACTAAGAAAAAAAATAGACACATTTAAAATGTTATATATGCATTTTATATAAATATACAGTCACATTATTCACATCACTCATATCATAATGTATATGATATATAGTTCATATTATAAATGGTAAAAAAAAAAAAAAAACTTAAACCCCCAGGTTTAACAGACAAGACTTAAGCCTAGTCCCAGACTAAAATGCATGTTTGAGCTGTTTTAACTGAAAGCAATTTGCACTGTCATATGTTAGTGCCAAGATGCACAAGAGTAATTTTTTTTCTAAGGCATGTTTATAAAAGCTATTCAAATGTTCTAATTGAACTAAGGCCTAATAATGGCTTAATCTAAGCTCTGTCTGTGAAACCAGGCCATAATGTTATTTTTCTTAGTCATAAAAAAAATTGAAAACTCCTGATTTGTATAATCTTTAAATTGATTTCAACAACAATAAATACTATACCAAAAACTCAAGAGACACCATCAAAAGAGAGTTTACCTGGTCCTCTGAGGGTGTGCTGGGAAAACTAGCAAACTGGGGAACCAGCCCTGGAATGGTGGGAATGAAGAAGGGTGCTGCTTTGGGTAATTTTGGAGGCTCTTTGGGTTTGTTCTTTTTCTGTAGATAAAGATTTTTTAACATTTTAAGGCTTTGTAGTGGTATATCAAACATATCACACTTAAGCACAGACCATTTTTTACACAGACCATGCCGTTTTTACAAGCAAAATACCTTGATGATGTCCAGATGCAGCAGGTTCTTCCAGCGCGAGTCAGGAAGCAGCGAGAGTGTGACCAGATGTTCATCCAGCTGTGCTGGTGAAATGTACTCCGCCATCTCAGAGCTGTCAACATCTAAAACTTCCTCTTCTTCTGTTTCTGTTCACAAGCACAAAATTAAAGGGATTTATTATCAAGTTCATTTTATTATCAATAATTTTAAAATTACAATCAATATGATACTGTGGTTGCACCTCTGCTTGGGCAAGTGCCTGGCAGCATGATGACAGTCGGCTCATAGTCTGCAGGTAGAGGGCGCAATGACACCATACTGCACAGTGTGTTATTGGACCTAGAAAAGAGCAAAACAATATTCCTTAGGGAATATACAATATTTCATAGAGCAGCTTCTTTGAATCATAATACTTGGGTCATGACAGGCTATGTTTGGAACAGCACACTACCATACCAATAATTCTATAAAACTTAACATATGAAATATGTTAACATATGTCAGAAGAAATATATGGTGACACTTTAGTTTGGGGAACACATATTCACTATTAACTACGACTTCTGCATCAATAAACTCCTAATTTACAGCTTAGTAATAGTAATGTAGTTGTTGTTGTAGTTAAATTTAGGTTAAGGGATGTAGAATAAGGTCATGCAGAATAAGGCATTAACATGTGCTTACTAATGAACAGCCAATATTCTAGTAATATGCAATTAATATATTATATATACAGACATGGACATAATGATTGGTTGTTGGTACCCCTTGGTAAATATAGAAATCCTTATGAGTAAAATATCTCTGGAGTATATTCCCATCCATATTTACATTTTTAGCACACCAGGGTGACTAGGAACATGAAATTATCTAGCCATGACTTCCTGTTTCACAGGAATGTAAATATGAGGAACACAAAAGCCAAGGTCTCTTAAATCACAATGACTAAAACTAAAGAATATAGTTCTGATGTGCAGCAAAAGATTGCTTCACAAAATAGAAAGTGGCTGTAAGAAAATAGCTAAAGCATTGAAAACCCCTATTTCCACCATCAGGGCAATAATTAAGAATTTCCAATTAACTAAAGATGTTAAGAATCTGCCTGGAAGAGGACGTGTCTAGAGTGTCTATATCGTCCTAATGCACGGCGAGGAGCGGAGTTTGAGTGGCAAAAGACTCTCCAAGATCACAGATGGAGAATTGCAGAGATTAGTTGAGTCTTGGGGTCAGAGAAAAAAAAAAATCAAACAACCCCTACAAAATCACCACATGTTGTTTGGGAGGGTTTCAAGAAAAATCCTCCTGACTCACCCAAAGTACCCCATGTCTACGCTTAAAAATACAGCTGGATCTTTAATGTTGTGGGCCTATTTTCTTGCTGGAGGTCCTGGACATACTGTTAATTGTATGGATTCTAGCAAATACCAAGAGTAAAAAATCTAAACCTGATGGCCTCTGCTAAAAATCTTATAATGGGTAGTGTTTGGATCTTCCATCAGAACAACGATCCAAAACAAATATCAATATCAACACAAAAATGTGTAATTGAGCACAAAATGAAGCTTCTGCCATGACCATCCCAGTTTCCTGACCTGAACCCTATAGAAAATGAGTGGGGTGAACTGAAGAGAAGAAGCAACAACATGGAGCTGGGAATCTGAAGGATCTGGAGAGATTCTGTATGAAGGAATGGACTCTCATCTCTTGTCAAGTGTTCTCATCAGGCATTATAGGAGAAAACTCAGAGCTGTTATCTTTGCAAAAGGAGGCTGCAAAAAGTATTGAATAAAAGTATACCATTAATTGTGTCCAGTGTGTATTAGAGAAAAAACATTTATTTCATAATGAGATTTTCCCCCCATTTTAAATTCTTATACTTCAATGAAAGGTTAGATTGTTGTGGATTTTTTTAAATAAAAGATCTAAATGCTTAACGATGCAGATCTATTTTCACAGGCTTTTTTGTTTATATTTACTAAGGGTACCAACAAATTTGCCCACATCTGTATAAATATAAAACATAAATCCTGCATATGCTTTTTTGTTGAGTATAATATTGGACACACCAGGCTTTTATGGCTCATATAGAATAATATAGAAAAATATGGAGCTTATATTTGAAAGAAAAAAACACCTTCCTTGGTGCATTTGCTGATATTTATTTGGCCAAAAAGTAAGATCAAATTCAGCTTGGAAAGTATATTAGTGAGACATCAATGAGAAAAATTATAGCTGACTATTTATATAAAAAAAATCAGTTGTCACTCAATATCTCTGACTAATGTCTTAGAACAATGTATTTATCATCTTACTAAAACCAAAGCTCTCTAGTTTTTATATGCAATATATATGCAATGCAATACAATGACGACTGAGAACATTTCTCAGAAGTCTGATGTATCATATTTGATATGCACATTTTAACATGATTGTTATGTATGGATAATCAAGTAAACCCAAGTTGCTTCAGTACAGTAATTATTCATCTTGAAATATTATTAATAAATGTTATTCATCTTAAGCTTATGTGTGTGAAATAACTAATTGGAAAAGTAAAAACAAGAGTTGACAGACAAGAGTATCTGCAAGGCAATCTCTTACCATAAGTAAACACCTAGGCCGTCAACATGCGACGAGGCCAGGAAGTTCCCGGTAGGGGACATACTGAGACTGACGGCTGCCGCGTCTACCAGGAAACAGTCGACCAAGCTATGAAAGACAGCCAGAGAAAGTGGAAGGGTGTGAAAGTATGAGGAAATCATTCAATCATTCAAATGGGCCAGAGGGGACTTCATCGGCTGGAGGAATCCCCGTTAGACAAACGAAAAATATCCGACATACTAAATGTCACTATCTATGCAAGATAATAATTATCTTTGAATTTGGTTTTACTGGTTACTTTGAAAAGTATCAGTGACTGACTGAAACAGAAAAGGTCATCACAAATATCTATCCAGTCAATAATTTAGAAAGTGGAAAAGGTGTTACTGGACTGGCCTGGTCTTTCCCTCCCTCAAAAGGCTACTTTTGTGGTTTGTAGTAGAACGACAGTGATGCAATCTCACTTACTACTCTAAGCATTACGAGACATACATGTTACAAGACACAAATGTAAAAAAACAAATGTAGGTTCATCCCTGGGCCAGATTATCCAAAAGAAAAATTGAGAGGGGATTTTCATTAGATCTTAGCACTTCCATTGTAAAGTAGCATGTTAACATAGACCAAAAAAAAAAAAAAAAAAACAGCGTGTGAGAAATGTGCTATATAGATAAAAGGTAGACTCAGGTACTTAAGAAACTGCATTACATAAGTTGCTTTGGAATAAAAATTGCAGCACATTTCAGATGATAAAACAAGACTTTCAATTTCAGTGTCCAATTTTTTTTGACACTTTTAGACACCAACTGCTGTAGCTCAAGACATTTTAATTCTGAAGATTTTTCATCAGAGAAGTTATTTGCATACTGACTAGGACTGCCAATTTAACACATTATTGTAATTTATGGGGAACAATTAATAAAAAAGATACAATTTATCATGTCCAATTTGTATGTAAATTTTCCTACCATCTGAACAGTTTTAACTTGAAGCACCACCTTCATGGTTTCATGTATAATTACTTGTAATGGCACTTTTTATTATCTTTACTCATCTGCCTCAGTAACGTAGTTGAATGTCTTTAAATTATCTTAATTTGGGTGTTTTTCCTTAGCAAATATTTATAATCTCAATAGTACAGCAGTTTTATCCATTAATTGTAGAGCCCACTGGCTGCCAGCTAAAAAGCCTTGGATTATACTTTAAACTTTGTACCTGCCAGATGGAAGATCCCAAGTTCTGATGGCGCAGTCCATAGATGCTGTAATCAGCCAACGTCCATCTGGACTAAATGTCTGAACAAAAAGCATAAAGCATACTTCATAAGCACGTAGGTATACTTAATTTACCCAAATATATTACCCAAAAATGAAGTCATCATTTACTCCTACTCAAGCAAAACCCATACAACTTTCCCTATTGTGTTCCATATAAGAAAGAAATAAAGTATATTGTCCACATTACGAAAACTAATGGTAGGCTTTGACTGGTCAAAGCTTTAACAATGACAAAATAACCACAACAGTAGTCTAAGAGTCATTCCAAGTAAAATTAATGGTTGAGAATAGCCAAAGACTGAAGTTGAAGCTCACCATGTCGCTGATCTGCCCACGATGTCCAGAGAATCTGCGAACAATTCTCCTAGTCTCCATATCCAAAATGTGAACGGAAAAATCATCCAGAGCGATAGCAAGCATCCCGCTGTTTGGAAAGGTCAAACATAAATCAACATCACTGTCATCCTAATTAGAGCTCTATGACATGGGTTAAAAATTATATCCACCATTGGGGCAAAGTCACATGAGTTTTTTTTGTCGTGCATTGAGGGATGTATTCTGTAAATGTGCTTCCATCATAGTTTATGCGCATGTCTTCTTACTGGAATCACCTAAATTGAGCGCATATGGTTTTTACTTGCATTTTTAGAATTTATGCTCATCTTGCCATTTCCATGTAGCCTTTTTTAAGCAATATCCCAAAATGTGCAGAGAAATAGGTGGATGGAAACATAGCTCATGAAAATAACATCACTCATTATGTTTATTATTAAAAGGTACACTATGTAACGTATGGCCCTCTAGCAGAAAACAAAACTGCAAGCATTTTGCGGAAAAACATTGGTTTGGTTGTGCTTCGGCTCTGCATGACCGTGTGCATGAATATGGTTATCCTATTGCTCATAAAACATTCACTACGAGGTTTAAAAGATAATGTTAAGGAGGTGAACTAGGATTGTATTCTAAGGTGGTTATAATGTCTCTAGCCTTCCTCTTGGTGTGTCGATCAGGACACAGGAATGGATCAAGGCAGTAAGATTCAATCGAAGGGGTTTATTGAATACTGCACATGTTTAGACAGAGGTACATAAGTGGAAGGTTGGTGTGTGGTTAATCAGTCATAGACGCACACTATAGAAAACAAATTGAAGTCATTTCTCCCAGTCGCGAGCAGGTCTCACTCCCTCTCGCTTCATTCGGCGGTGTCATGGTGGTGATTGACAGGTGCGCTAAGTCCCGCCTTTCCAACAGATAAAAAACAGTTTCGATGGAAAGGATCTCAAGTTAACTAGCTGAAGACGTTACTGTAGCTATACCCATTAATAGACACGGTACTTCCTTGAAAATAAATTTCAGCACAGCGCTTCAACAACCATAATGAAATGACCCTTCACAATAGATAATGCTTTCCAATTAACTCTGTTAGCAACTTTTCTCTATTTATGGATATGACGAAACGCGTAACTAAACGTAATTTTTAGCAAAAAAACCCCATTTCGACAGGTCTAAAATATAAACACTTACAATAGGCTTACCAGAGTGAATCAAGATAAGACAAAAACACGTTTTGGACGAAGGATTGATGTTGTAATGAAAAAAAGTTCTGCAAGCATGTGAAAAAACGAGCCGCTCAGATTTCCCCTTCTGATATAGGAAGGGGATCTATTATAATATTACCACCCCTTAATCTACATGTTTCCACCCACGGTGCTGACAGACTGTTCCGTATTAGCATAGTTTCCGCCCTCAGCCAGTTGTACACTGTCCGCCATTTTCTCCGCGCTCGAGCAGCGACAACAATGTCTTGTAAGCAATGCAGGTGCACTGCCTGAACGTGGGACAATTCAAGGCAGGATCTGCTAAAAAAGTGAAAGCTCAAGGATGGATCAGTACCAACTTTTCGTGATCCAGCTTATAGTCTCAGGAGCGATACTGGTCACGGCAGTAATGAAAGGGAGAGCGCGCACTTTATTACAGTTCATCAGAGTTCTTTTACGGATATAAAGTTTATCAGTTTATTAAGCACCCCCTGAAAAGGCATAAGGTCTGTATATATATTTGTTTACTATTAGTTGTAACGAGTTTATTGATGATAGTGCAAGGGAGAGAGAGTTTATGGATAAGACTTTAATGCGTGTCACTCATTGTATTGTGTTAATTTCAGCTCTTACATTGATTTAGGGAGCACCAGCTCATTTGCATTTAAAGGGACATACACAAAAACGGTGTGTTTTTGCTCACCCCAAAAAAGTGGCAATTCCAACAGGCTATGATCTGTCGTGTATTTTGAGCTAAAACTTCACATACACACTCTGGAGACATCAGACTTATTTTACCCCTTGTGTAAAAATGGACATATGTCCGCTTTAAGGGAAAAGTGTGTTTTTTTTTTTAAGAGCCATTTCGTTCTTCCGGTTTAAAAAAGCAAAGCTGAACCAACGTCACGAAAAGTGAGGTATATGCATTAATTAGGAGTAGTGATTGGCTGCAGTGGCTGGAGAGTACGCGTCTACGTCATCGATTTTTCACCGCATTATTCATGACAACGAACTCTTTTTATCCAATCACAGCATTGTATTATGCATGAGAATTTTACAGCGCTGTTTGTTAATCTCTGCCTGTTTAGCTTTATGTTCATGTATCATGTTTCCTCAGTACAGATTCAGAAACACAAAAGTGTTGTTTGCATTTTCCCCACAATGCGGTCAGAGCTTTACCACCAACACATGGAACATTTAATTGTAACTAGGGCTGCCCCCTAACAGTCGACTAACCATTAGTCAATGAAGTGGTTTGGTCGAACAAAATTTTATTAGTCAGTTAGTTGCAAAAAAAAACATTTTTACAAGTCAGCTCGCACTAATGTTAACCTAGATAAATGTGCGCTATTATTTAGGCGCATATCTGCGTTTGTATGGAGAGCGCGCTTACTGCATGACACACAGGTGCCAGAGCGATCACTTGCATTTAACTTAAATTACTCCGTCCTTTTTGGTCGTACAGATAAGAGTAATGCAAACTGTAAAGGTTCTACTTTTATTTCTGTAAACTCACAATAACAACAAAAAGTTGTGCTTTTGTAAAATAATGAAAAACAGGATGCGCTTTCTGCAGTCTGATATTTGAGCGTCACAAAAATGAACCAAAACTCAGAATGTATGTAATATGTACTTGCCTTACAGACATGAGAATTCTTGAAAGGGGGCAGGGAGCAGCAGCTCATTTGCATTTAAAGGGACATACAAAAACAGCACCCTCAACAATTTTAACATTCTATAAAAAAATTATCTGTGGGGTATTTTGAGCTAAAACTTCACATACACACTCTGGGGACATCAGAGACTTATTTTACATCTTGTAAAAATGGGCCTTATAGGACCCCTTTAAAAACAATTGTTAGTGACATTTTCTCGAATAAAAATATCGCCCATAAGCACGGGTATGAGGGCTGTCACGATTATGAAATTTGAATGAACTGAGAAATCAAATTTTCCTTGAGCTTTTGACATATAAGAGGTCATCATACTATAAGAATATCCTGTAAATTTCAGAACTGAAAACTTCCTTGTTAGTCCAATAAAAGCTTTTATTGACACCAGGCCCAGTAAAGTGGGGATCTATGACGTCTAAGGGAGGCAAGCACTGCCTCTGCAGGAGAATATCAATGCCTACTTCATCACTGCCTGTTTAGACCCGCCCACCGATTCACGCATGACATGCTACCATATTCTATTGCACAAGTAACATAGGCCTACGTGGTGTTAAACCAGATCGAGCTACTAAGCATTAAACATGCCGTTGAGGATACTGCCTGGGCTCGACAGTAATGCAACATGTAAGTAACTGTGTTAATTCTAATGCCTGATCTGAAATGTAATGATTCATGTAGTCAGATGTTCTTTGTGTCAGTAAATCAAACCAGTGACTAAACATCAACTTGCGTTGTTTCTCTTAGTAGGATGAAAATAATCTGTTATTTAACAGTGATTAAATTCTATAAAGAAAGCGATCAAAGAAAGCACCCTTTGCAATCGTTGGAGCAGCGCGCGCTGCAGCTGTCAATCAAACTGCAAGAGTTTATCAGTGACGCGTTTATCAGTGACTCCCGTTTTATTCAACGAATCTCTTAACTATATCACGTTTGCACTGCAAGTGAAGATGAAAGCATTCGTTAGTGTACAGCAATGACGAGATCGCTGCTTTCATGCGCTCAACATGTCTGTGTTCGGCTACAATGTTCATCTCTGCAACCTTTAATGCCACAATCTGAATATAATGCCATAGATCTAAATGTAATGCAACACTTTTCACGATTGGTTAACCATAAGAGCTGTAATAGTAAAAACGCGCTAAAAGAGAGAGTAATACTCAGCTATTTCAAATAGAAAAGATGTTAGCCAATCACAGCAGTGGGCGTTTACACTGAAGTCTCACAGCAGACACGCCCCTTAAATCAGAGCGTTTAAACCAGAGAGCTAAAATCAGGGCAGGGAAAATGCCTTTTATTTATAAATGATGACCATTTTTGATGTAAAAAGCATTCTAACATTATAAGTGCACCCCAGGAAACATCACAAAACAATAAAACAACGCAGTTCATGACCCCTTTAAATAATTGTGACAAATGAGTGTGAACTTTGTGTCTATGTCTTTTGGTATACGTCTGCCTCGTGACTTCTGAAAGAGCACAATAATCGTGGTTGTCTGAAATAATCACAGTTAAATCGAATAGCCATGATCAGACGGTTATATTTAATAAATCACAACAGGCTAGGCTTGCTGCGATAGTCGGTGTTGCCGGTGTTCAGGCAAAACAACGGTTACATTACTTGCCCACTGCGGCACCGCCCCTATCGTCGTTCAGATTTTTATAGTAATAAAATCATTTAGTTCAGTTAGAGAACAGAGACTACAGTAAAACACTGAACGCGTTTGCTCAGTACAGTGTGAGCCGAACGAGAGTCGCAGCACAAACGCAGCAGGAGTAAGATTTCATTCATCACGGGAGCTGACAGACAACATGAAGATTTGGTTTCAAAGTGAAATGTAAAAGCACCCATTTAAGTGAGTTTGTCATTGTACCGTTTTGTTGTTGTGTTTTTCATTAAGAATAATAGGTTAATAAACCAACAATTCAAGCAACCTGCCCCCAAATTGGCGCCAATTCTAAACCGAAACTAAAATGAGCATGGCCGCAGTGTCATTCATTCACGGCCGTGTTGTCATTCACGGTGCGTGTCCAGTCTGGCGCATTTTCAGTTCATGCCTATGGAAGCTTAACTTTCATATTCATTGAAAACACTCGCTTTGCTCCGCACCGCTCCGTTATGAATGCCCGAGCGGCTATGCGCATTTAACTTTCGATTTAAAATGAGCTATTTGAAAAGCCCCCGCCGGTGATACCGGTGTGGTCACACGTCGATTGACAGGTAGGAAAATTTCCTCACCGTCACATCCCTACAACATACCTAACAGGTACACTGCCGGGTACACCTCAAACCATTCATCCACGCTGAAGAGCTGAGCTGAAGCCCATCTCAAGTAATTACCAAAATAATGCTCCACTTACAGATTCATGCCTCAACCACTAGAGAATCTTCTGTACCATAAAAACATGATTTTTTAAATGCTATTTATTCATTCTGCCTTTTAAATTAAAAATGGGGTTGCAGTAAGCAATTTCTAAGAAACGCTGTTGAAAGTGGATTGGATTGAACAGCAAAACACACTTGTAGCCAATCAGCAGTAAGGGATGTATACACTCTTGATGGTGGAGGTACCTGTGTTGCAAAGTGTTTGTGAATTTTAGGGCGGAGCCATCAAGATAGGACTGTGTAGGTGGATAGATCCATTTAGGTAGGTGTTTGATGTGGTGATTTCAAATATCAACAGTGTTTCTCAGAAATCACTTACTGCACCTTTAATGTCTCTAATACCTGTCCCTGTGAAGCTGAGATGACGCCGGGGCGGCTGGCAGGCTGTGGTTATGTATTTGCTCCTTAGATTTAAACTTCCAGATTTTCAGAAGGTGATCTGCTCCCACACTAACAGTCAATTGGTTCAGCGCATCCACAGCGACCCCACGCACAGGCCCTTCATGCGCTGCACACACACACACACACACAAAATGCTATTGAGATCAGAATGGAATTGACACATATTCACCCCATATGTTCAGGTTTGGTTAACCTACCCTTGTCCTCTCCGTATTTTCCTCGATGCAAACCAGACTGCATGTTGTACACATCAATGTGTCCCGAAGACTGTGCAATCACTGCAAAGTTCCCGCACGAGGTGATATCCACAGCCTGGACAACACATGACCAAATCTGATTGGAAGTCATCCGTTATTTAGCTTAATGATCATGTAAACACATATATCACATCTACACACTTACGGTTGCATGGACATTAATGATGGGGTTCCTGTTAAAGCGTTCAGGCTCCAACCTGTGAGCACCCATTGAACCTTTCTGGTAGTTCCATGTCGTAGTCATAAGGAAACCACGGTGGATTGCAATAATGCCATCCCAGTGACTCTGACGAGCCGTTTCTATACAAAATAACATCAGTAGGCTTAAATGCATATCAGCAGCATTACACACAGTTATGACTTTCAATATTTTAGTTGTATTGAGTTATATCTAAGGTAATTCTAACACTGTTTTGGATATAAAAGAGAATCAGAGTTCATCAGAGTTTAAAACTAAATGAAAGAAATTAAAATTCTGTCATAACGTCATGTTGTTTCAAACCTAAAAGACTTTCGTTCATCTTCGGAAGTTGCATATTTTCCAAACGTGAATGAATGTCTCGTTCTCACGTGCATGATTGAGCTTCCATTTACCATATTTGATGTGCTCTATGCATGCGTGTTGATCAAAGTTTATATGCAAATTAAAGCCTAAATTAAATCTTTTCATCATATAAAGTGAGACATCATATAGATTACTTTTATAACGTCTTTATGTACTTTTAGAAGCTTGAACATTTTGGTTGTGTGGACTTTCAAATGAACGGACAAAAATAATATTAAAAACAGAATAGAATATTAAAAATATCTTCAAGTGTGTTCCAAAGATGAACAAATGACATGAGAGTGAGTAACTGATGACAGAATTTTCATTTAATCATTTTAAAAACATACATTATTAATTTAAAAATGAAATCATTTATCACACCTGAGGCAAAAGTTGTGATGGCTGGAAGTTTTTCCATGTCCTGCCTCACACCTTTTTTTTTAGCTTTAGTTTTGTTGAGGGTGCCTGTTGGTGGAGAAAATTACATAAATTGTCTTTACAATGTGAAAATGCCCATAATTAAGTGCTTAAAAGGTGAAGTGTGCAATTTTAAACTATTAAAACACTTTTTCCAAATGTAATGGGCAAAGACAAGAAAGCCAATTGTAGGCTGACTTTGTGAAAAGTGTGAAAACTGTTTTAAAACAGAGAGCTGTTTGTTTAACTGACAGATATAGCATATTCGACAACCAATGGTGTGAATTTGGGGGCGGGACTATCAATAATAAGTATTAGCAAATAATTGACTGGGTAGTTTGAATGATGAAAAAATAAAACGCTGAAGGGTTTTCAAGAGTGTTTGGAAAACCTGTTTGGAAGCAAGGTCAGCATCGCTAATACTAATAATCTGAACAAACTCAAAAATACTAAACTCAAAAGTATAAAAATACTTCACCCCAATAAAACACCCCAGCAAAGCATCAAAAAACACTTCAGAAAATGTAAATATCTAATTCTTTTTGGTGCAATTCTGTTTGGTGATGCTAGTTATAAAGGCATTACACACTTTACCTTTACATTCACTAACAAGAAAATGGCAAGTAGTTATTACCGTGCCCCAAACTCTTGTTTAACCTTTCATGAACGGTTGAAAATGACTGCAAAGTACCATCTTGACCTATTATGAGAAGTAAAAATATTAAGATTATTATGCTTAAATACAATTATCTGCACTTATATGGCTTGTATATTCATAATGTACTGGTTATGACAGTACCTGCGCTAAGAATGTGCAAGCCGGTCTGGTCATAGTGGCGAATCTTTGTTGGTGGGGCGCTGTGACCAATCCGATGTCTTAGAAGACGGCCGTCGCCTCCGGAAACGTCAAAAATCCACACCTACGTCACACACACACACACACACACACACTGTTTACTGGCATAATACACATTCGAATTCTACAGTCACATCTGAATAATTTACATTATGAAAACCAAGCCCGAGCAAACACCACAAACCCGTATGGCATTGTCTGCTCCGTTAGTGATCAGGAGGGGTTCATTTTGAAGAAATGAGAGGCCAGCGATGGCTGTTGTATGAGCATCTCGCATTTGACTGTTTAGTTTCTTCTCCTCTAAATCCCACAACCCTATGTGTCCAATAGGACTGCCAGATGCCATTATTGGATGCCCATCTGCAAGGCAAAGACAAAGTAAGTGAAATATAAAAGGAAAAGTAAAGTATACACTTTGTGAAGCCTAGGTAACAACATTACCTGTCCTGAAGGATAAAGCTGTGACTGGACCCCAGTCTTGTTGGAACTTCATCAGTGTTTCATCAAATCTGATATTGTGAATTATGATCTGGCCAGATGCTAAACCCACACCTACAACATCCACAGCTGGACTCTAAAGAGATTAATTTAGACAGAACACATAATACACTAGTTGTCACATTCAGGGCTCCAGACAAAAAAAATGAAGGAGCTATTGGCTCCTATAAGAAAAAACATAATTATTTTTTATGTGCCACATAAAATTAAACATATATTTTACATTTTTAAACACTTAATTAAACTACTTAAACAGTAGTATGTAAATGAATAAAGCACATAATTCGGCAGACTTTTGACAGCTCCAGGGCATATGTGAAAACTACAGATTATACTATTACATTTTTGTATCCCCGCCCACAGACAGACGGATCGACGAGGGTTATTAACAGAAAAGTTATTTTAAGGGTTTATCACTGAAAATTGTATCGTACGGTTTACTCTTTAAACAGCATAATGGTAAAAGTGGAACGCTATGGCAACAGCTTTCTTACATGTACGTGACAGTGTTTTACTTCGGGGGTTGGACAGAACTGACAGAATTGCAGTTTCTTCCAGTTTGGCATAAAAACACTGTGTTCGTAGTAGGGCTGTCAATCGATAAATGTTTTAATCGCGATTAAATCGCACCTTTGTAACCACTCAACCATTATACTTCTATTATCTAATAAATGTATACACACCTAAGCACCCATGAAAAAAAAAAACATTACAGAAAAACACTTTAAAGAATTCACAGTGTATATGCATACAGAGCAACAACAATTTTAGACGAGTCAAGCTGCGATACCGAACAGTAGATCTAAGGAGACCTAAATCAACCGCTTTGACTTGACTGCATACCCTACGATTACTAAACACAACAACGTACATGACAAATCAAACATTATCCTTCCTGAGTGTGTGTGGAAACGACGCTAATGTACTGAAATGTGTCTGTACATGAATGCAGCATGCGATTCGTGATCTAGAGCACGCACATACATGGTTTGTTCTTTGAGCATCAATAATATAACAGACTCTCACGCGCTTACTGTATGACTCCTGTACGTTAGTAAAATTGCACTCTTCAGAAACAATCGCAAAATACGACAGCTCGTTTTTTTAAATCAAAGCTCACAGTGGAATGAATAATTCACTAAAAACACAATGGGAGTCTCTATTCTCTCTGATATGTCTGATGTAATCAGCATGGCCTTCTTTACATTAGTGCTGTTTTGGACTGTTTGAATTAATTTGATTACTGGATCACTGAAAACTTTCAATGGCCTGAACACAAACAGAGAAGCAGAATTGGGTTAAAGAGTTAGAATGCAAATGTCCTCCTACCAAGGTTACAGGTGCTTGTAGATGCTCAGTGTGATTGTGATAAACTCACGACTTCTAAGATCATCTAACTGCGTGACGAACAATGCAGCTTCACGTACTTCAGTAATTTATTTGCGTTAATTGCATTAAATAATTTTAAATGCGTTAAGGACTGTAAATGAATCGAATGCGTTAGCGCTGACAGCACTAGTTCGTAGTCATCCAGTTTAAAATGTTGACTACAAACAGAGTTTTTTCAGATTTTCTGTCGCAGCGTTCTCTCCGCATTTACGATTCTTTGCAGCCTTTAGTTACTACCTACTAGGGGTGTAACGATACACCAATGCCACGGTTCGGTTCTGTTTGCTGTGGAGGCAGGGTTCATGGCAGGCACCAGCAATAATAACACTAGATTCACTTTTAACTTAACAACAACAACAACAACAACTTAACTCACTAACTTCATGTTTTTTTTAGAGCAGTTAGCATACCTGAGTAAACTAAAATGAAATAAATGCCTCCACTGTAGACTAGTCAGAAACAAACTGGTTTATCTACTCATTTTACCATACATTTAAAATGTTCAATTAAGTTCTTCTTCAAAAACACCATCATGTCCACATTCTCAGGTGAGAGGCTTGCTCTCTGTGCTGTAACAATGTCCCTATATTATAAAATATAGGGAACATTGCTGTAGAGAACAGCCTCTCACTGGGGACCGATGTTGCTGGGGCTCCAAGGTAGCATTTATCCAACCTGGCTAAATGGGAAAACTGGCTTTCTTTGTCCTTCCACCATGCATCTTGAGCGATCACCATGTCACGTGACATGCACTTGGAAGACAAAAGTTAGTATTATATTTAGTAAATAATATTATTACAATAATATTTAGTAAAAATACAGCTCTTATTAGTTGTTTAAAGTGTACTAATTATCATTTAATCAAATGTCAAGGAAGAAAAAAATTTTGTGGCATAGGGTGAAGTGAGAGGTGGGCCGGGGCAGCAGGGGGCGGGGCCTGCTCGGTTCGACATGAGAGTATCGCGGCTCATAGCGTGGGTGGTGTATCGCAGTTTTTCGGTTTGGTTTGAATATCGTTACACCCCTACTACCTACAACACGCTGGATCCTTCACAGGAACCCGAAAATAACTCACTCTCGCTAAATATTTGTGACCGTTTTAGGCGAAGTCTGTAGCCCTGTCATTGATCTATTAAAGTAGGGATGGCTGATGGATCGTCCACCAACCAACTTGGTTTTAACTTTAATATTTTCAGCAGCAATGCTGGAAAAAGTTTGAAAACATCCCTGTAAATGGGACACAATATCTTTTAGAAAATTTTATCGTCTTTGATAGTGTTGTGAAAAGATTATAGATATTTAGTGCATTTATTTGTTGGGATATCTGTCAGTTACTCGACTCAACCACATTCATGGATTCAGTTTGTGCTATTTTTAGGTGCTGTTTCTGAATCAGTCAATTATGAATGTGTAGTTTTAAATGTACACAGGGTAAAGAATAATAAGAAAGAAAGTAACGAGACCAACCTGTTGAAGAACAGTTACAGCAAATGCCCATCCAGGAAATGTGCACAGAAGTTTGCTGGATTAAGAGAGGAAGATTTATTTTATTATTTAAAACAATCATCATTGTGAATAATGAGAATTAAAAGCAAAATAGAAAATATTTTCTCCTTTTCATTTTTAAAAAAGTGTTCAGAGTGGAATATGACTTGCATGGCATGTTATGGTGAGCTTCAACTCGTAAGCAACACTAGTACAATTAATCTATCATTTAAAGGCACAGAACACACTTCAACTGTATAAAACACTAACGTTAAATGTCATGGAAGCCACTAATATCCCCAACTACATTTAGCATTCATTAGAAGTGCATACTTTGATCTGACGTTCCATAACTGAAGAATCCCTTGACTGCTTCCAAACAGGACTTTGTTCAGGTAGGTGCTCGGGTGCATCATGGCAGAGACCTCAAATGATGCTTTGTCATATGAAATCTGCAGGTACGTGTCTGCAGTAAGATTGACAGAACATATTACAATACACTGTGAAGATATCCTTGATTCTGCTGAAAGAAAGAAATTTAAATAACAAACAAACCTCCAGACTCGACATCCCAAATGATTACAATATTGTCCTTGTCAACAGAAATGAGATGATCTCCAAAAGGCAACAGTAAGTGCACATCAGCTTGATGGCCTGTGTATGTGTGAACAACCTGGATGCAAGAGTAAAAACATTACTTCTGACTAAGCCCCAATCCCAATTCTATTTTACACCCCTTCACCTACCCCTACCCCCTTGAAACAGAGTGTAGGGATGAAAATATTCCCCTAAGAAATGGGACACCACTACTACACCATTACACGTCATCATACCCGTTCCTTTAACATTTAACCAGTATGAACAGCAGTGAAGTGCATAGGCTATATCTAACAGGCGCGAGAACGTTTAACAAAATACTCACTCCCAACGTTGTTTTGCGCTGTATTTGGACTTAATAAAACGGCGCTCGTTTTCAGTTTAAAAACGTATGAGCCTTCGAGTTTCCTAAGACGATACAGAATGATACAGAACGTACAAGACTGGTAAAGCCGCTTTTCCATCGGGCCAAACTGTTCTCTTTGTTTATTAACCATTCTATTCCGTGCCGAACCGAGCCGGCTGGTATGGATATGGTTTCGTTTTCTACTGTGGTGCTGCGATAACGGAGCTCTTTGCAATGTAATACAAACCAATCAGTTGTTGCCTTGGAGACGCAAGAGTTTACAAACGATAGGTGATATAAATATCGACTGCGTTATGAAGGATGACCAGATATTTTTTTAACTGTATTATTTATTTATTAATTATTAGTTCACATCACTCAAATAGTGCGTTTAGCAAGCTATGGAGAAACTGGCAGCCAGGCAACACACAAGTGATCGACCCCGAGTGGCAACATCACTACACGCATTCTAGCAGCTAAGGGGTAGAGGTGGGATTGAGCCTTAGTCTCTTTAGTTTTATGCATCTTTAAAGGTGAAGTATGTAGTTTCTGTGACACTAGTGGAACCTAGCGGAATTACAAGAAAATGTCCCTTTCGTGAGTCGCGGCTCCCCAACTCAAACATCACAAACAGCTCATATGAGTGCTTGTGAAGGCATGTCTCAACAGGTAGAAGCAGGCTACTTTCAATAAAAGGTCCAAAATATTAGGGGAACTTTTAGGTGTGTTGCTATGTGTCATGAGTAAGCAAATGTATAGGCTAATACTCTGACTAGAGCTCCTTGTTTGCTTTGACATGTTCATGACCTTTTCATCTTTGAAGATCTAAGTGAATTTTGGCATGCACTTCTGTAGCCAAAGCTGAATGTCTTTTCCCATTTAACGCATCAGTCATGGTCCCACGTTGGTTAAAGGGATAGTTCACCCAAAAATGCAAATTATTTCATTAATTACTCACCCTTTCATTCAAAAAGTAAATCAAAACCGTAAGACTTTCGTTCATCTTCAAAACACAACTGAAGATCTTTTTGATGAAATCTGAGAGCTTTCTATCCCTCCATTGACAGCTATGCAACTAACACTTTGATGCTTCAAAAAGTTCATAAAGTGAACGTATAAATCCATATGAATTGAGCAGTTTAGTCCCAAATTTTTTGAAGAGACACGATCGCTTTATATGGTGAACAGACTGAATTTATGCTTTTATTCACATATAAACAATGATTAACTCAACATCAGTTGTGGTAAAAGGAAGCTCAAGCATGTTCGATTGATGTGCAAGAACCAGTGAGGTTCATTCTAGAGTGTTTTGCAGCACTTTTGAGCTTCCGCAAGAACCAATGAGGTTAATTCTTGTGTTATGCAGCACATTTGAGCTTCCGCAAGAACCAATGAGGTTCATTCTTGTGTTACGCAGAACGATTGAGCTTCCGCAAGAAACAATGAGGTTCATTCTTGTGTTACGCAGAAAGTTTGAGCTTCCGCAAGAACCAATGAGGTTTGTTCTTGTGTTACGCAGCACGTTTGAGCTTCCTCAAGAACCAATGAGGTTCATTCTCGTGTTACGCAGCACGTTTGAGCTTCTCAAGAGCCAATGAGGTTCATTCTTGTGTTACGCAGCACGTTTGAGCTTCTCAAGAACCAATGAGGTTAATTCTTGTGTTACGCAGAACGTTTGAGCTTCCTCAAGAACCAATGAGATTCATTCTCGTGTTACGCAGCACGTTTGAGCTTCCGCAAGAACCAATGAGGTTCATTCTTGTGTTACGCAGCACGTTTGAGCTTCTCAAGAGCCAATGAGGTTCATTCTTGTGTTACGCAGCACGTTTGAGCTTCTCAAGAACCAATGAGGTTCATTCTTGTGTTACGCAGAACGTTTGAGCTTCTCAAGAACCAATGAGGTTCATTCTTGTGTTACGCAGCACGTTTGAGCTTCCGCAAGATCCAATGAGGTTCATTCTTGTGTTACGCAGCACGTTTGAGCTTCCACAAGAACCAATGAGGTTCATTCTTGTGTTACGCAGAACGTTTGAGCTTCCGCAAGAACCAATGAGGTTTATTCTTGTGTTACGCAGCACGTTTGAGCTTCCGCAAGATCCAATGAGGTTCATTCTTGTGTTACGCAGCACGTTTGAGCTTCCACAAGAACCAATGAGGTTCATTCTTGTGTTACGCAGAACGTTTGAGCTTCCGCAAGAACCAATGAGGTTTATTCTTGTGTTACGCAGCACGTTTGAGCTTCCGCAAGAACCAATGAGGTTCATTCCTGTGTTACGCAGCACGTTTGAGCTTCCACAAGAACCAATGAGGTTCATTCTTGTGTTACGCAGAACGTTTGAGCTTCCGCAAGAACCAATGAGGTTCATTCTTGTGTTACGCAGCACGTTTGAGCTTCCACAAGAACCAATGAGGTTCATTCTTGTGTTACGCAGAACGTTTGAGCTTCCGCAAGAACCAATGAGGTTTATTCTTGTGTTACGCAGCACGTTTGAGCTTCCGCAAGAACCAATGAGGTTCATTCTTGTGTTACGCAGCACGTTTGAGCTTCTGCAAGAAACAATGAGGTTTATTCTTGTGTTACGCAGCACGTTTGAACTACTGAAAGAGGTTTGTTTTCGCGCATCAAGCAGGTTCAGTTGGGCTTCTGTTTGTTCACTGATTAATGAAAAAAAATTAATTAATAAATTAATAAATAAAAGACTAAATACAATATGTTCATCATATAAAGCGATTGTGTCTCTGATTCATATGAATTAGTTCTTTCTAGTACAATCTCTTTATGAAATTTTTGAAGTGTCAAAGTTGTGTAGTTGTCAACAGAGGGACAGAAATCACTCAGATTTAATCCAAAAAAATCTTAATTTGTGTTCTGAAGATGAATGAAAGTCAAGACATGAAGGTGAGTAATTAATGACAGAATCAATCCCTTTAAACACTCTGTCTGCTACAGTAGCCACACCCCAAACTCTCGCTATAGTAGGAGATAAACCCATGAATGGCATACTAATAGTAGTCAATGAACAATAAACTGTGGGTTAAGAGACATACTTCACCTTTAAGAGCACAGTACATCGCTAACTATTGACTTTTATACTTTACCTCTTTGCTTTTTGCAAAAGCTGAGATAAGTTTTCCATATGCAGCATAGACAAGCATACGATCTGCCGCCAGGAATGAAATGTCTTCTGGGAGGGCATTACCTGTATAGGTGGTTATCACAACTGTTTAAATCAAATGCATATAGGAAACTATAATATTTTGATCATGTAGGTGCAGAAAATGTGCTGTAATCAGGGTAAAAATGTACTGAATCCTACTTACTGACGGCAACGATTCCAAGTTTCTTTACCTGCCACAAAAAAGATGGGTTCATTTTATATTGCACCGAAAGCATTACCATAAATTAATTAATAAAAAGCAATATTATATTACTTATCACAAGTTATTACACTATTATTACAACTTATAATTATTATTACACAACTTATTATTACTCTAATTTTAACACCATATTTGGTTACTGTATCTAAAAAAGTTTGGCTATGCAAATACATACTAATTAATAATTAATATTAGTGCTAGGGAAAAAATTTTCGTGATTAATCACATCAATAAAAGTTTGTGTTTACATAATATGTGTGTGTACTGTGTATAATTATGCATATATAAATACACACACATATATTTATATTTGCATGTATACACTGTATATATAATGTATCTTATTTTTTTTATATAAACCAGACCACAGAAATTCATGTACCAAGGTATTTACATTGTATTCTATGATACCTTCAAGAACACGGGTCCTACATGCATGGTAGGTTAAGTTACATAACGTTACCATTGATTTTAAATGCTTCTCCCAAGTTTACTTCAAGTAACGGTATTACCACTGAAGAGGTTCAAAACAGGCCAGACACTAAATACGTAGCATTAAATATTTTATAAGAGGTTGTTTTTACTGAATGCCATTTATTGAATTCGCACTTACATTGTATGTGTGGAAACACTGTCCGATTGCAGTGACCACATAGAACTCTCCGTGTTTCTTATGGAAGCGAAGCACGTGCGCCAGATGATTAGAGTAAAGCCCCAGCGCCCTGAATCCAGAGAAGATCACGCTTCCTTTCTTTCCCGCAGACATATCGATCATGTATTTTCACCCGTAGAACCCCAAACTTCAGTGACTGTGCACGGAATCCCAATAAATGTTTAACACCGTTTCCCCCACATTTCTATATCGGCACCCGATGTTGTCAAATAGTGTTACACTAAACACGGTTCGTCTGGAAACTCTGTACATTGGGTTCCTACTCTCACCATTAATCATCACATTTTCAAACAATTTTTCCCAACATTTCTTTTTTCATTTGTTAAAAAAAGAGAACACACGGCTTTACTTAATGAATATTAAGGCATAATTATTTATTGTCATGAACTTTGTTGTCTTCATATACATGGCATATAGCTATATTAAGTAGAGTCTGTTAATATAAACATTTAAAAAATGATGACAAAATACAAGTCTGAGTGCATTTACCATAAGACAAAACATATTTCATATTTAACAATTTAGCAAATATTTGAAAATAAAACATTCATGCTGTGCACATTGTGCAGAACAAATACAATCATCCATCTATCAATCCATTTTCTAGGGCTGTGGGGATTCTAGAACAGATCAACCTCACTTGACTGAGAAAAACATAAAACCACACCAGCATTTCAGGAAGAACTCAACAGAGCATATATTCGGTGGTTGTCTGGTTATATTTTTGGCACACTTCTCCTGAAAAAAATAAATAAAAATAAAATAAATTGCATGTATGTAAAGACTTGACCATTACAGTTCTACATTGTAATAACAACATTACAAAAAAGAACAGAATAATTAAAAATAAAGACAACGCTTTTATTCTGAAAGTTAAAATTAGCTTATGTAATGTAACACATTTGTTCTTACACTGCTGTCTTTTATCATCTGCTGTATGTCCTGAAATATTGTACAGTTTCCAGCTAAAGTCCAGTTTAAGATGCATGAAATGTTTTTTTCCCCACGTGTCTGGAAAAAAATGAAGGCAAAATATTAACAATGTATTCTCTTTTTTCCAATATTTATTTATTAGTAGTTTAAGATTCACATAATATTTCTTTTTTTGATGCTTCTGAAAAATAAAATGAAGTAGGCAATATTAAAATGTATGTATTAAGGGAAAAATGAAAAAGAAAAAAAAAGCTGCATGTGAACCAGGACATAATTACCTGTTTGAGACAAGAGACATTATGAGCCTGGCAGGGAAGAGATTGCAGATATATTTTATCTTATGTCAATAAACAATCAACATTAAACATTAAAATGACCAGCATAAAGACTTACCTTCAGATGATGTTTTATTATATTATGGGAATCATTTTTAATAATCCTGAGGCATTCTTTATTTTCCAATTTTTTACTTGACCTGACGAAGTGTAATGTGAGAACTACAAGCAACAACTCTGTAAAAAAAAAAAAAAGTTAAGCGATAAGAAAAAAAAAACATCATGACATATGCTCAGAGACGAATGCAAGTGAAATAGCTCTTACTACAAAGCTTTCTGTCCTTCATCTTTTGGCACTATTGCAAATCACAAAAGACGCCTCTTTTATAGACCAAACGGAGTACAAGACTTACCTCAAACATGACTTTGTGACAGATAAATGCTTCTACGTATAAGGACTTATTATACACGATGACTCAAATCTGGTCTTCACCCCACACATTTTCGTAGGAACTCCACAGATGTAACCAAATTACCCAAACACTAGGCAGGCAAAACCGGTGTATGGATTTTTTAATTATTTATTTTTCAATACAGTTCATTTCACAATTCTAATAATTTACGCAACAACAAATATTGCAACGCAGTACTCTATGGGCAATTTGTTGTGGTGTTGGTTTGATAAAGATCACTATAGCTGTCCCACAAAATAAGATTAGAACTGATACAATCTCATATAAACTTTAAGAAAAATCCAAATCACATTTTTGCAACCCTTCTTAATAGTAGGAAATTCTGGCCCACACAGGTAAAATTTCACAAAGTAAGATTTTTATAGTTTGCCTAAATACTCAAAAGTATTTATCTAGCAGTGGGCTTGTGTGTTTGTTTAAAATGTCTACAAGAATATTTTATTGGGGAAAGTTGTCATGTGTTTATTTAATAGTTTTGCATTTTATCTTTTAAATTAGCGGCTTCATAATTTTTTACTGTTCACATTTAGCAGAAGAGTCTATTAAAAGCTTTAATGGCAGGTTCCCATTGTGACAACTTACCCCACATACTGTAACAACATGCCCCACTACATGTGTTCAATCAACTGGATCTGGACAACAATGGTGGAAATTTCAAAAATGTTGCCAAACGATTAGGTGTGTCGATACAGAAATGACCTTTCAAAAATAAACTAACACTCTGAAAGAAAATTATTCACTGGGATTAACTTCGACAACTAATGGGCTAGTTGTCAAACTTAACTCCAATGAATAGTTTTGAGAGTGTTAGTTTATTTTTGAAAGGTAATTTCTGTATCGACACATACCTAATCGTTTGACAACTGTACGTCTGCAAGATGTCTGTTAAAGATCACTTCATCTGGAAAGCATCTGCTGTTTACAATCATCTGATAGACATCGTTAAGATGTCAGTTTTACATATATTCTAAGTCATAAACACCTTAAAGACATTGTTTAAACGTCTATTTGACATCTGACAGGAAACGTCCTATAGACGTATTGCAGATGAACAAACACTCTAAAAAATACGTCTTCCAGATGAAAACATGCACTGTACATGTGCTAAAGCTTTGAATTCAACTTTTTTTCTCAATAATGGTATTGAACAAATATTGACAGGGTATAGGTCTGCTTTTCACATTAGAATTTAAATTTAAATTACTGGATAATATCAAAGAATAATAAAAAAAGAAGCATCAGTACATCTTTCTGAACACTATAGACATATAACACCGTTCAAATCGTTGGGGTCCATAAGATTTTTTGAATGCTTTTGAAAGAAGTCTCTTAAGCTTACCAAGGCTGCATTTATTTGCTCAAAAATATAGTTAAACAATTTATTCTTGTTATAGCAAAGCTGAATTTTCAGCATCATTACTCCAGTCTTCAGTGTCACGTGATCCTTCAGAAATCATTCTAATATGCTGATTGGCTGCTCAAGAAACATTTATTATTATTATTATCATCAATGTTAAAAACAGTTGCAGATAGTGTTTTTGTGAAAACTGATACATTTTCTCAAAATACTAGATAACAGAAAGTTTAAGAACTTATTATTTGATTAATTTATTGCTTCTTTAAAGGATTAGTTTACTTCAAAATTAAAATTTCCTGATATTTTACTCACCTACATCTCATCCAAGATGTTCATGTCTTTCTTTCTTCAGTCGAAAATAAATTACGTTTTTTGAGGAAAACATTCCAGGATTTTTCTCCCCATCATAGCCTTCCATGGCAACCAAAATGTTGAAGGTCCAAATCAATGCAGTTTCAAAGCGCTTCAGAAGCTCTGCGCGATCCTAGACGAGGAATACGGTCTTATCTTGCGAAACGATCGGTCATTAAAAAAATTTAATATACTTTTTAGCCTAAATTGCGCTGCTCTGCTACGTTCCAAGGATTGCGCAATCACCCCGGGAAAGGTCACGCAAGACGTAGGCAAAGTACCGCCCCAAGCGAACGTGCGAGAAATAATACAAACGCCCTTTACCAAAAACACTCCACTGTCAGAATCGTCCAACATCATTGTTTTACCCTTTTTTTGTTAAAGGGCGTCTGTATTAGTCTTCGCATGTGCACTTTGTAAACACGGTACTTCCGCCTACGTATAGCGTGACCTTTACAACGTGATTGCGCAATCCTTGGCACGTCGCAGATCAGCGTAAGAGGAGCAATTTAGGTTAAAAAGTATATAAATATATATATATATTTTTTATGACCGATGGTTTCGCTAGATAAGGCCATATTCCTCGTCTGGGATCGTGCAGAGCCTCTGAAGCCCTTCGAAGCGCTTTGAAACTGCATTGATTTGGACCTTCAACATTTTGGTTGCCATGGAAGGCTATGATGGGGAGAAAAATCCTGGAATGTTTTCCTCAAAAAAAACGTATTCTTTTCGACTGAAGAAAGAAAGACATGAACATCTTGGATGAGATGGGGGTGAGTAAAATATCAGGAAATTTTCATTTTGAAGTGAATTAATCCTTTAATTAGTGTATACCGTCCTCAAACTTTTGAACAGTAGTGTATAGGCTATATTTTTATTGTAACATATGTAACATGAAAGGCAGTTTAATAAAAAAAAAAAAAAAAAACAGATTCACATGAAACAGATTGTAGACATTTATTTTAAAGCATGGTGCCCAATAATTTAGAACTTTTCATTTACTCACCCAGGAAACAGAGGTTCAATAGTTTTACATATGCATTTCTGTGTACATTATGGCTTCTATTCAATAATCTGAATTTGTAATCTCATATATCGTGTTAAACCTGGCAAACAGAAACATTTTCACTGTTTAAAACACTGGCACAAGTTTCACTTGGTGCAAATAATAATTTAATGACAGAACTTGGCACACGGCTTTAACCAATGTTGCCAAAAAACAACCACATTAAGAAACCTGGTGACCATTGATGAACTTGAGAAAACAGTATGGAAATATAATCACAAAGGTCAATGTTTTATAAATATCATACATGTTTTGGCGCTGGTGGCAAAGGATTGTGGAGAGTTGGGGGTCACCATGAGAATTACTGAAATGCAGTGCTGATATGAGAGCATATTGACTATTTTGCATAAATGTTTCATGCAATCAAAGAGACAACCAGTGCTTGATAAAACAACGTATGGAAGTAGACTGACAAATCACAGGAAGAGGTAAAGAAAACCTTGCATATCTGCAATTATCCATTCATACTAGGACACATTTTTTGGAATGTCCAACTCAACCAAAAAAGGACCTCTCAGTAGTAAGGAATCAATCCTTTCAGAATCAAGCGTTTCGCAGCAGCGTCGAGTAGATCATCTTGGTGAACTGCAGCACTGCGGCATGAAGCGAGTACTGCACCACGATGGAGCCGAAGCCCTTGTAGAAGCCCATGGTGCCCTCCTCACGGCGAATGGCATTAATACAGTCCTTCATTCCTTCATATTGGGTGTTTATGGGCAACACTTCAAAGCCCAGATCCGTGTTGTCGATGATAGTGCGCGTTCCCTGGATATGCAGCCTGTGCAACACTGTTTCCAAAGGAAACAACAGCACATCTGCACACAGGCTGGCGGCAAAGCTGGCCATGAGCTCAGGGAAGTATGCATCCAACATAGACTGGACCGTGTCTGCTCCCGAGTCAGGGGACGAGTGCTTCGGTGAGCCGTTATTCCGACGGCGAAGCAGGTAAAGAACCAGCCGCTGCACGCTGGAGCTGATAAGATAGTGGAGGATGCCGTGGAGGACTGTGGGGAAGACCAGGTTCCAGAGGGGAAGGAGACGCTTGCTGTGAGGCACTCCCATGCCCATTACACGTCCCAGACCCTCTTTCACACAGTCCAGGATGCCAGGGTTGTCTCGGATTATTTCACTCTGGTGAGGGAACACCAAGAGGAAACACTAAATTAATTTGGGCTAGGTGTTATAACAATGTATTTTTCTCAATATATTTATGTATTTACTAATATAAGAAAATGTAAGTATTCACTTAAAGGGATAGTTCACCCAAAAATGAAAATTCTGTCATCATTTAGTCACGCTCAAGTTCCAAACCTATATACATTTCTTTGTTCTGCTGAACACAAAGGAAGATATTTGGAAGAATGTTTGTAACCGAGCAGATCTCGCAAGCCATTGACTACCATTGTGGGAAAAACAATACTATGGTAGTCAATGGCTGCCGAGATCTGTTTGGTTACAAACATTCTTCCAAATATCTTCCTTTGTGTTCAGCAGAAGAAAGAAATTCATACAGGTTTGGAACAACTTCAGGGTGAGTAAATTACAGAATTTTTATTTTTGGGTGAACCATCCCTTTAAAATTCCCCACAAATGGATTTTTTGTTGTTGTTGCAAATTGTTAAATATTTAACTATTTACACTATTGTTCAAAAGTTTGGGGTCAGTAAGTTTTAAAGAAATTCATACTTTTATCCAGCAAGGATGCATTACATTGATCAAAAATGACAGTAAAATTGTTACAAAAGATTTCTATTTCAACTAAATGCTGTTCACAGTATCCACAACATTTTTTGCAGCAAAACATTTTTTTACCATTGTTAACAATTAGAAATGTTTCTTAAACGCCAAATCATCATATTAGAATGATTTCTCAAGGATCATGTGACACTGAAGCCTGGAGTTTGATGCTGAAATTTCAGCTTTGCAATCACAGGAATAAATTACATTTTAAATTATGTTCAAATAGAAAACAGTTATTGTAATAATATTTCACAATATTACTGTATTTCAGACTTGGTGAGCATATGAAACTTCTTTCAAAAAGATTAAAAATAAACCTTACCGACCACAAACTTTTAAAATGGTAGCTTTTTAATATGAAAAGTGCTACACAGCGACTTAAATCAAAGAATAAGAGTTTTGATCAATTCATGCAAGCGGACAACTTTAACTAATTAATGGAAATAAATTAATCAGTATCAGCCTTTATAGACGACTACCAAAATTAACTTAATTTTGAAATAGTTTGTAATGTTTACAACAGCACAATTCCTACAGCAAATTCCAAAAAGCTAAAGTCAAAATGAAAACAAAACAAATGCTGTTATTGAATAGCAACTCAGATTTTCCAATAATTATCAGATGTAAAACTGACGCATTGGAGAGGTAGTTACCCAAAATTGCTTTGCTCATTTACCACAAGATCAAATCAAACGGTGTTTCCTAAAGCATCTAGCCTGATCTTAGTGCCTGGATAAGATGTTTTTCAAATGTGAAAGCACTTTATTCAATGTTGGAAAACATATTTGTAATATTTCATTAAATGAGTAATAAAACTTCAGTATCTTCATTGAGCAAACATTATTTCCTAAATCAAAGTCTCGTTTTTCTATAAAATTATCTAACATCTTTCAAACAAGACACAGTCATGCTCAAAAGTTTACATACCCCTTGCAGAATCTGCAAAATGTTAATTATTTTAACAAAATGAGAGGGATCATACAAAAAGCATGTTATTTTTATTTAGTACTGTCCTGAAAAATATATTTTACATAAAAGATGTTTACATATAGTCCACAAGACAAAAAAATAGCTGACTTTACAACTGCCCACTATTCTTTAGAAAAATCCTTCAGGTCCTGCAAATTCTTCAGTTTTCTAGCATCTTTTTCATATTTGAACCCTTTCCAGCAGTGACTGTATGATTTTGAGATCCATCAGGACAATTGAGGGACGCAAACGCAACTATTAAAAAAAAAAAGTTTCAAACATTCACTGATGCATTAAGAGCGGGGGGTGAAAACTTTTTGAATTGTACTTAATTTGTCTTCCGGGAAACATGTAAGTATCTTCTGTTGTTTCCGAAGAGCAGTACTAAATGAAAAACACTGATATTTAAACAATCTTCATTCTGTTAAAAAGTATCTTAATTTTTTCTTAATTCGTTCCTTAATGCATTGTGTTTTCTTCTGGAGCATCAGTGAATGTTTGAACCTTTTTTAAAGGGGTGATGAATTGAGAAATCAACTTTCCCTTGAGCCTTTGATGTATAAAAGTTCATCGTGATATAAGAATATCCTGTAAGTTTCAGAGCTGAAAACTTCCTTGTTAGTCAAAGAAAAGCTTTTATTGGCACCAGGCCCAGAAAACGCTCGATCTCAGAATATGTCGACCCTTGACGTCATCGTATGTTGAAATGCCACCTCAACATATAAATATGTACACCTGCTTCTGTAGCCCCGCCCACCGACTCGTGCCTGAGATAATATAGGCCTACATAGAGCTAAACCGGATCGAACTTCTAAGCAATAAACATACCGCATAAGCTTCATTCAGATTCCAATATTAGCAATGCATGGATGAACTTTATTTTTAATGAATATCCAGCTCACGTGGGGAAGACATTGCGCGTTTGTTCCTTCATTTTACCACGGATTCGTTTGTAAACAAGAGACTGGATTTGCAGACAGGATGAGATTACATGAATTAATGAAGCAACACACTTGTGTGAGTAAAAAATGTTTTTATATGTGATAGTATTATATTGTTACAGATCGTTTGATATTATGTGTACGTGTCTAACTGAACATACCTTAGCACGCTGTCAAAGGCTGAAGAATCCTTTATTTGAGGTGTTGTTGGTTCATTGTCCTGCAATTCGTGATCAGACTAGGACAAGTAACGTTATGGGCCAGGGCTCACAAAGCCCAAAGTCCCGGGGCTCTGTGTTTTCCAGACGAGCTACCAAATCCCGGCCTGCCGGCTATCTTAAATAGTGAAATAGCATTCCTTTCTTGATGTGCGTTGTTCACTCTCTTGACTTGATATTTGAAGGAAAAATACAATTGCAGAAGTTTTGATTATGCTGTCTGTAACATACTTGGCTTGCGTGTGTGTGTGTCTACGGTTCGCTGTTATATCCACCGATCGGGTGGGCCAAGTAATAAAAAATAACATTCCAATCAATCGCGGGTGGATGAGAGATAAATCATTGTGTTTGTTTGATAAAGATATTTTGCGAGCCCTGTGGGCGATTCATTCCGGTTGCCGTTTTCCCACACGCTTTCAAAACAATTCCCACATGTACTGACAGGGGAGCAGAAGATCATTAAATATGCAAATCTTATCCAATCCTAGCCGTGGGCGTTTACTTCCAAGTCTTCAGTGCGGCACGCCCATTAAAACCGAGCGTTCCCAGAGAGACCCTCAAAACCAGGGTAGAAAATAGCCTATTACTTATTCATTATGATGTTTTTGAATGTAAAAACCACACGAACATCATAAGTTGACCTCAGACAACAGTATAAAAAAAATTAAAAAGCCAGTTCATGACACCTTGTTTTAATAGTTGTGTTTGAGTCCCTCAATTGTCCTCCGTGTGAAAAGATAGATCTCAAAATCATACAGTCACTGCTGCATCAAATATGCAAAAGATGCTGGAAAAGTGAAGAAATTCTTTGAAGAATTTGCAGGATCTGAAGGATTTTTCTGAGGAACATTGGGCAGTTTAATTGCTCAAGACGAAGCGTGCCACACGAGTCCTGAAAAGGGAAGCCAAAGCATTTCGATCGCCCCCAGGTGACTGGATGCAGTATAGCTCATAAACCTCACCCTCTCCGTGTAATGTAATGGGACATAGACAAACTAAACAATCAAATTACACTTAAAACTAATTGTTTCTGTCATTTTAGGCAGTTTTTAATCACGCTGATGTTAGTGTTTGTTCTTTAAATAAGTTTGGTTTTAGTTAGTTATTTGATGCTATAAAAACAGGGGTGTGGCTTCATGATTGACAGCTGAGATTGACAGCTTCTCTGAGCGAATAGTCACTGAGGCACGGACTGACTTTTTTTCGGGAACTTCGGGAGGAGATTAAAGCTTTAACTTTAATTTCTACATTTCCATAATTGTTATTTCACAAAAAGTTCAGGGGTGTGTGATTAGGCAGGAGCAGTCTATGGACGGGACCTTGATATCGCGGCTCCACTTCGCGCTCACTACTGTGCAGACTCGAGACTTAAGATGTCAGCGCCATATTTGGACACTGGCGCCTTCACTTACTACAATGGAAAAGAGTAAAGGTGCATCATCCAACTTTTTTAACAGTCTATGATCAGGACAAAGAGGGAACTCAATAACAACCATCACAAAAAAAAAAAAAAAGAAGTTATCCAGGTAACGACACACAGTATTAAGAATCAAGGGTATGTAAACTTTTGAATGGGGTAATTTTTATAAATGTAGCTTTTGTCTTGTGGACCATATGTAAACGTCCTTTATGTTAAATATCTTATTCAGGACAGTACTAAATAAAAAATGATGATTTGTATGATGATTTTGTTAAAATAATTAACATTTTACAGATTCTGCAAGGGGTGTTTAAACTTTTGAGCACGACTGTACATCAGAAGCAAACCAGCACAAGATAGAATATATCTTGACTTGTTCTACTGGCAGTTATTTTCACTTGTTTTAAGCATAAAAATTCACATAATTTATTTATTTTTTATATTTTATTACTGTATGCAGGAGCAATTCAGGGTTTTGACAAAAACAATACAAGACAAAGTGTATTAAAATCTCTTACCTGTACAGTCTCTATGAGACTTGCTGAGTAAAACGGCATTGCAACCACATATGTCAAACTGGAAAAAAAACCCACAATGATTTCACAAGATCAAAAGAACTGCACAAAAAGAGATAAGGAGAAGATAGATATTTTAAATGTCAAGCCTATGGAGTTAAATTTCCGTATTCTTTGTGGGATTTTGTTTTATATAAAAAACTACCTGCATATTAAGCTTAGTCAGAAGCTTATTCAAATAGACCCCAGATATGGAAGAGCGAGGTAAAATTATGACTAGACAAGAGATAATAAACTTGCAGCTTAGAGCTTTTTCCAAACAATACCAAAAATGCAAGTGAAATCACTTAGCTTAACTTACCCTTTGAGTACTAAGTGTCCCACAACTTGTTTAGGGTTCCACTTGTGTGATAACTCCCTGTGAATGTACATGACAATATTAAACAGAACCATGATTTACCTCAATAATGGCAATGGAAACAACATGAGAACTGATCAAATAAATTCAAATCCTGTCATTTGTCAAAATACCCAGATCTAAATATAAAGGGTCATTATTCCACTTTGTGTTATAGGACTAGGGCTGGGCGATAGAACGATAATTATCGTGATATACTCTCTCAAAACAGTATCAAGAGTTCGATAAATGTTCGATAAGGTTTATGCGGCAAAAGCGGAACGAAAACTCATTTGAACGGCGCCACATTTATCCGCTCGGCTCAAAGTTCAAACAGCGCAACTTTAAATGCGTTTACTCGCTGATCAATCTCGGTCACGTGACCACTAAACAGCGCTGTGAGATCCAGTAAGAAGCCCTGGAATTCAGCGAAGAAGAACACAAATGACTTTTTTTTAAGCTATATATTAAGGATATATCATAAGTTTTTCCTACAAATATCATAGAAACCATATAGTTACATTTTACCATATACAGGTGCTGGTCATATAATTAGAATATCATCAAAAAGTTGATTTATTTCACTAATTCCATTCAAAAAGTGAAACTTGTATATTATATTCATTCGTTACACACAGACTGATATATTTCAAATGTTTATTTCTTTTAATTTTGATGATTATAACTGACAACTAAGGAAAATCCCAAATTCAGTATCTCAGAAAATTAGAATATTGTGAAAAGGTTCAATATTGAAGACACCTGGTGCCACACTCTAATCAGCTAATTAACTCAAAACACCTGCAAAGGCCTTTAAATGGTCTCTCAGTCTAGTTCTGTAGGCTACACAATCATGGGGAAGACTGCTGACTTGACAGTTGTCCCAAAGACGACCATTGACACCTTGCACAAGGAGGGCAAGACACAAAAGGTCATTGCAAAAGAGGCTGGCTGTTCACAGAGCTCTGTGTCCAAGCACATTAATAGAGAGGCGAAGGGAAGGAAAAGATGTGGTAGAAAAAAAGTGTACCAGCAATAGGGATAACCGCACCCTGGAGAGGATTGTGAAACAAAACCCATTCAAAAATGTGGGGGAGATTCACAAAGAGTGGACTGCAGCTGGAGCCTGTGCTTCAAGAACCACTACGCACAGACGTATGCAAGACATGGGTTTCAGCTGTCGCATTCCTTGTGTCAAGCCTCTCTTGAACAACAGACAGCGTCAGAAGCGTCTCGCCTGGGCTAAAGACAAAAAGGACTGGACTGCTGCTGAGTGGTCCAAAGTTATGTTCTCTGATGATGAAAATAAATTTTGCATTTCATTTGGAAATCAGGGTCCCAGAGTCTGGAGGAAGAGAGGAGAGGCACACAATCCACGTTGCTTGAGGTCCAGTGTAAAGTTTCCACAGTCAGTGATGGTTTGGGGTGCCATGTCATCTGCTGGCGTTGGTCCACTGTGTTTTCTGAGGTCCAAGGTCAACGCAGCCGTATACCAGGAAGTTTTAGAGCACTTCATGCTTCCTGCTGCTGACCAACTTTATGGAGATGCAGATTTCATTTTCCAACAGGATTTGGCACCTGCACACAGTGCCAAAGCAACCAGTACCTGGTTTAAGGACTATGGTATCCCTGTTCTTAATTGGCCAGCAAACTCGCCTGACCTTAACCCCATAGAAAATCTATGGGGTATTGTGAAGAGGAAGATGCGATATGCCAGACCCAACAATGCAGAAGAGCTGAAGGCCACTATCAGAGCAACCTGGGCTCTCATAACACCTGAGCAGTGCCACAGACTGATCGACTCCATGCCACGCCGCATTGCTGCAGTAATTCAGGCAAAAGGAGCCCCAACTAAGTATTGAGTGCTGTACATGCTCATACTTTTCATGTTCATACTTTTCAGTTGGCCAATATTTCTAAAAATCCTTTCTTTGTATTGGTCTTAAGTAATATTCAAATTTTCTGAGATACTGAATTTGGGATTTTCCTTAGTTGTCAGTTATAATCATCAAAATTAAAAGAAATAAACATTTAAAATATATCAGTCTGTGTGTAATGAATGAATATAATATAAAAGTTACACTTTTTGAATGGAATTAGTGAAATAAATCAACTTTTTGATGATATTCTAATTATATGACCAGCACCTGTAGTAGTGAGGTGCTATATGCGTGGTTTTACCTGTGGTTATCTTGATCTAAATGTATGCTACTATGGACGATTTTATTACACAAACAGTCAGAATATTTACATTTTACCATATAAAAATTAGGTTGTTACAATTTTTACAGATGTTACTTAACAAACATAAATTCATATCTGCATGCTAACTCAAGCTGCTGTCAAATGTGCCATTCTCGCGACAAAGCGACCGTTGCAAAGCATTTGTCCTTACGTCATAAATATGTCAGTATGTCATAAATAGAATGAGGCATCAGTTAGGGGATTTGTTGTCGTGTCGCATCGCACCACGCCGCATCCAGTGTAGACAACATCACAGATTATAATGGGTTATATTGTCTTTTGTCGCGACGCATCACGCTGCTCACGTCCAGTGTAGGAGACAAAACATGTAGCCTAATATTATTATCTGTGCTACAGATCATAGACTGTAAAAAAATTAAGATAAAGATACACGTTATCAAATGACCAATGGTTTTCGGATCGTGCAGAGCCTCTGAAGCCCTTCGAAGCCCTTCGAAGCCCTTTGAAAGTGCATTGATTTGGACCAAAACCATTATGTGGAGAAAAATCCTGGAATGTTTTCCTCAAAAAACTTAATTTCTTTTCAACTGAAGAAAGAAAGACATGAACATCTTGGATGAGATGGGGGGGGGGGGGGGGGGTGAGTAAATTATCAGGAAATTTTAATTTTGAAGTGAGCTAATCCTTTAAGTTTTTCTATTAAGATATTTATTTTGTTAAGGAACAATGACTGGAAAACTGTTAAGTATTGGTCATGTTCTGAAAATAACGAGTAGTTTAAAACCACAGTTCATGGTCTGGTTTCTCCAACTTTCACTTACGAGCAAAACTCTGTCATTAAACTTGAAATAAATAAAGATTTTACATTTATCGCTATAATTATGAGATTGACTGATAGGAAAATTTTTATTGTGATTCTTTTTTTGGCCGTATCACCCAGCCCTATACAGGACATAGACTGCAAAACGAAATAAATAGTGACTAATCTTTAGAAGGTGTTTTCATGGACACTTCAGTGATGGCTTACATTGTCTATTTTTATACCTTGGTAATGGGGTGCATTCGCTGATGATGCCCTCTGTTCCCAGCGTGACCCCCTGTACCACAAAAGTGCTGCCCATTCCTTTCCATAAAGCCTTTGGACCCTGTGAGTGTGTGTGAGAGAGACGGGGGGGGGGGGGACAAAATACAATAAATTATGGTGTTATACATTATATTTTTTAACGCGATTCTTTCAGAGGTTTCCTTTCCCAAAGTTATGAGGTGCTTGTGGAATGAAATAGGATGAATTTGCATTTACATTTTACATTTACTTCTACATTGTCTGGTTAAAGGATAAACTATGTATAAAGAATAGGTCCAAGCACCGAGCATTGAGGTACTCCAAGGGTACCCAATTGACCTGCTGTCAAACCATTCTTTAAAGATGGTATTTCCGAGCAACAACACAGCGACTAAGGTATGATATATATATTACCTGAGTTTTGGTGACATTGTACATCACGCTGATGGCAGTCAGTGGGGACAAGTGGTAACACCTGGCATGGTAATTCACCTGAAACAAAGTTTCACACTGATCAATGATCAATTATTTTGCAGGACTATGCAATGCAAAAGGAGTTTCAGCAACAATGATTTAAAGGGATAGTTCACCCAAAAATGAAAATTACCCCATGATTTACTCACCCTCAAGCCATCCTAGGTGTATATGACAATCAGAGTTATATTAAAAAATGTCCTAGCTAAACCAAGCATTATAATGGCAGTGAATGTCAGCCCAAAATTTGAAGGCCAAAAAAGTGCATCCATCCATTATAAAAGTAATCCTTACGGCTCCGGGGGGTTAATAAAGGCCTTCTGAAGCGAATCGATGGGTTTGTGTATGAAAAATATCCATATTTAAAACTTTATAAAGTAAAATATCTAGCTTCTGCAGACCGCCTTCTGTATTCAACTTACGAAAAAAGTGTAATGCCTCTCGCAGTTCAAATGCTTACGCTACGCTTACTTTTATAATGGATGGATGCACTTTTTTGGGCTTTAAATTTTGGGCTGCCATTCACTGCCATTATAATGCTTGGATTAGCCAGGACATTTTTTTTGTACAACTCTGATTGTATTCATCTGAAAGAACTTAAATGTTATATACACCTAGGATGGCTTGAGGGTGAGTAAATCATTTTCATTTTTGGGTGAACTGTCCCTTTAAGTATCACAAAAGCTTTTATGATAGACATGGAGATATGATTTGTGTGCTTAGCGTTGTTCTCGCTGGGTTCAGCCTACCTGACATTGACGCCGAAACACAATGCAGGGATGGGCCAGGACATTTTCTGTGAAGAGGCTAATTCAAAACATACGAAAAGGATTATGAGTTTACTAGTATTATTTCACATAACTGAATGTCACTGTACTTTCAATAGAACATTATTTTAGGTAGTGATTATTGTGCTTCCTTACCTTGCAAGACCTATCCCGAAACCAGCAAATCTGTTCATGTGCTCTGAAAGACAGATTTAAGTTGTCATTTTAAGAAAAATAAATGTTGAATTGACCGATATACCTTTTTTGTACATTTTATTTTAAAGGTCTCTGAATGAGTCATGCGTTTGCTTACACTACTTCAAGTAAATAAGAGTGTTTGTAGTTGACTTAAGTATCAGCTGCATCAGAAAAGTTCATGACCTGTTTAACAACACTTTGTATATAATGTTGACTCAGAATTTGTAAACGATATTTGTATATTAAAATAAACATATAGCTCTAGATAATTTGTCTCATAACTGTACAGTACGAGTCATGCAGAAGGGTCGGGAATCCAATTCATTTGAATAAACTTGTTCATACATACAATTCATTTAACTTCAGTGAGCCTACATTTGAGTTATTATGAATTACCATTCGAAACGTTGAGCTTTCTTTTTCTGTTATTAAATACATTTGGGTGAAATACTGCTGCTATGATGGTCTTGATTAGATTATATAAATCAGGCTGTGTGTAATGGCATTCCAGTTTGATGCCATGCTACTTGAGAACTTTGTTTAACCGGTTCAAGAAATTTTTTTTTGGATGTTTTTCCTCATTTCATGTCACCTACATTTTAACTGAATCATTAAATGATTCAAAAGAGTGATTCTTTGGCAAATATAACATCATTAGCAAGAGATGGGCAGAGTGACAACACTCATATTTACTCTAATCATAGCGGCAGGGGTGGGTCATGTCTTATATACAGTAAAGCTCATGACAGTGAGACGATGCTGCTACTGTGGTTATTTGTATAATATACAACTTTTTCCTATGCCACTTTGCGCAAATTATGGGAGTAACTTCCGTTAAACTGTAAAGAATCGGCAAGGTGTGCTCTATGAACGCAATAATACAAGTATGGGTACAATGAGATGGCATTATTCTACTCACTCTTCAACCATCAAACATTAAAAGGACATTTAAAAGTGTAAAAGCATTAACAAACAATTAAGTGCATCTGGAAAGTATTCACAGCGCTTCACTTTTTCCACATTTTGTTATGTTACAGCCTTATTCCAAAATGGATTAATTATTTTTTTCCTCAATTCTACAAACAATACCCCATAATGACAACGTGAAAGAAGTTTGTTTGAAATCTTTGCTAATTTATTCAAAATAAAAAATTCAGATGTACATAAGTATTCACAGCCTTTGCTCGATACTTTGTTGAAGCACCTTTGGCACCAATTACAGCCTCAAGTCTTTTTGAGTATGATGCTACAAGCTTGGCACACCTATTTTTGGGCAGTTTCTCCCATTCTTCTTTGCAGGACGTCTCAAGCTCCATCAGAATGGATGGGGAGCATCGGTGCACAGCCGTTTTCAGTCTGGGCTCTGGCTGGGCCGCTCAAGGACAGTCACAGAGTTGTCCCGTAGCCACTCCTTTGTTATCTTGGCTGTGTGCTTAGGGTCGTTGTCCTGTTGGAAGAGGAACCTTCGCCCCAGTCTGAGGTCCAGAGCACTCTGGAGCAGGTTTTCATCAAGAATGTCTCTGTACATTGCTGCAAAGAGTTATCAGACCAGAGAATTTTGTTTCTCGCGGTCTGAGAGTCCTTCAGGTGCATTTTGGCAAACTCCAGACGGCCCTTTACCAAACAGGCCTGACTGGTGGAGTGCTGCAGAGATGGTTGTTCTTCTGGAAGGTTCTCCTTTCTCCACAGAGAAACGCTGGAGCTCTGTCAGAGTGACCATCGGGTTCTTGGTCACCTCCCTGACTAAGGCCATTCTACCCCGATCACTCAGTTTGGCCGGGTAGCCAGCTCTAGGAAGAGTCCTGGTGGTTCCAAACATCTTCCATTTACGGATGATGGAGGCCACTGTGCTCATTGGGACCTTCAATGCTGCAGAAATTTTTCTGTACCCTTCCCCAGTCTCAGAGTTCTACAGACAATTCCTTGGACTTCATGGCTTGGTTTGTGCTCTGACATGCACTGTTAACTGTGGGACCTTATATAGACAGGTGTGCGCCTTTCCAAATCATGTCCAATCAACTGAATTTACCACAGGTGGACTCCAATCAAGTTGTAGAAACATCTCAACGATGGGCAGTGGAAACAGGATGCACCTGAGCTCAATTTTGAGTGTCATGGCAAAGGCTGTGAATATTTATGTACATGTGATGTTTTCATGTACATGTTTTTTATTTTTAATAAATTTGCAAAGATTTCAAACAAACTTCTTTGTCATTGTCATTATGGGGTATTGTTTGTAGAATTTAATTCATTTTGGAATAAGGCTGTAAAATAACAAAATGTGGAAAAAGTGAAGCGCTGTGATTACTTTCCGGATGCTCTGTCTGTCTGTGTGTCTGTGTCTGTGTGTCTGTGTCTGTGTCTGTGTGTGTAGATTTATGATTAATCGCATCCAAAATAAAAAGTTTGTGTTTACATAATGTGTGTGTGTACGGTGTATAATCATTATGTATATTTGAATACACACATATATGTATACATTTAAGAAATATTTGCATGTATTTATATTTATATCATTTATATCATATATAAATATTTAAAAAAAATCTTAAATATAAACTGTACATGCATGCGTGTGTGTGTTTATATACATAATTATACACAGTACATACACATATATTACGTAAACAAAAACTTTTAATTTAGATGCGATTAATCACGCGACCTTGTCGTGGTGGATTGTGTGGTCCTGTGATCCCAAGAGCAATCCCGTCTGGAGCTATGCTCCTGGTAGGCAAGGGGGAGGTCCCTGACAAAGTGCAATCCAACCAAGACCTCAAAGGTGGAACAGGCGGAGGATAATGGCTGGTCTTAGGGGAGCATCACAACGCCTGGGAAGGCGGACGAAGGCTGCAGCAGAAAAGGGCTCTCAGTCATCTTGGACTCTATGCCACTGGATTTTGACCCTGATCTTGCCCATCCAGAGGTACAGAAGACATGATATTCACAGCCCGGCAACTGCAGGAAAAATGCAGTGAACAAAGGCAGCTTTTGTACATGGCCTTTATAGACCTGACAAAGGCTTTTGACATGGTAGACCCTGTGGAGCATACTATCAAGGTACAGCTGTCACTGAGGCTTCTACATGATGGCATATCAGTCACAGTGCTCAGCAACAGCGGCAGAAACTGAGCCTTTCATGGTGGAAAAGGGGGTCAAACAGGGATGCATCACCAACCTTGTTTGCCATCATCATTGCAGCCATACTCCACCTCATTGGCGAAGAGCTGCCACAGGGGGTTTCAATCATGTATAGAACTGATGGCAGACGTTTCAACCTTTACAGGTTCAAGGCCAAGAGCAAAGTCAACTACACCACCATCACAGAGCTTCAGTACGTTAATGATAAGTGTGCTGTAATGACGTTATCATTAACGTACTGAAGCTCCACCTACAGCAGGCACCTGAAAGCCATGGAACCATCAAAGATCCTTACGAAAGATTCTGAGGATCAGCTGGAAGGACAGACGCACTAACATCAGCATCTTAGAGGAAGCCAACATGACCAGCATCACCACTACAATAATGCAGTACCAACTGCAATGGACCGGTCATGTCATCCGTATCTCTAATACATGTCTACCCAAGCAGATCCTGTACTCACAGCTGAAAAAAGGTAGTCCAGCAACTGGCGGGCAAAATAAGCGTTACAAGGACAATATCAAGGCCATTCTAAAGAAATTCCATATCACATCGACCAACTGGGAACACATTGAACTTGACAGGAACTCCTGGAAGAAATCAGTGCAGGTAGGTTCAGCACATCATGAAACGGAACAAAGCGACAGTTTCTTTCCTTTATGATTGTCTCTTCAGACCTTCAGACATTAGCTTCTTTTGACCTCCTAACTGAACTCCTTCCCACAAACTGATCATAGATATTGTGTGCAAACAATAGCCATAATCAAAGTACTCAATATTCAAAGTGCAAATAGAGAGCACATTTTTCTTCAAGCACGACACAGAGCTAAGACAGTTACAACTAGATAGCTTTCATATTGGGAGATATTCGCATGCCTCAGGGAGCCGCTTTCAAACAGCGGTAAGTTATTGAAATCGCGTTTGAATGAGCGCTCCCATTTACTTTCACTTTCAATTCCGCGATCGTGCGTAGCCTACTCTGTGAATAGGGACCAGTGGTGCTGAACGCCCATTTTAAAATATGAGACAATTGTCTGACGCTTCTGTTGCCCAACGAATCCTCCGCCACGGTCCAGTCAGTCTTCTCGTCACTTGATAAGTACGACTCGAACAGCTCGTTTTGGAGGAGCTGATGGAATTGAAGACACTGTTATACACCTGAAATAAATAGTTTTTATTTTTATAAAAAGCAAAACTACAGAGGTGTAATGTAAACGTAGCATTGGCATATTCTATCCTAACTTCACCCTCACACTCCGTCATGAGACAGCTTTTCACCTCGACGAGAAATCTCATCACACCCCTAAATATATATATATATATGTTATATATGTTATATATCAAGGATGATAATATTCTGTTTTTACAATTACAGCAACAGCACTGAACTGAACAAACTGTAAACACTGTAATTTTTATAATTTCACTCCCTTAACATACAAAACAAAACACACTCCTACATCAATAAATAGAGTCTGAAAGAGTGCAAAAAAAAACAGTGCAAGTAAAGTCTTTTTAACATTACTGCTGTTGCATCTTTTTAGAACAACAGCATATTAACAACAGGCAAAATAAATTTACAAAGTCTAATGTTTTCAAATGGAGAACATAAATAAATCACAGGTGAGCCTATCAACTTCCCATAAATAAAAGCATTGTTTTTTTTCATTTATCAATAATGTTTTTGTCAGTCTAGAATTATGAAATACCTGCTGATGACAGAGCGCTGTTTTCATCTATGCGTTTACACAGAACGTCTCTCGCGGAGATAGGCCTGATAATTCATTTCCACAGAGCTGTAATTATTTAGATGTTTATTATATAAATGTTATATAGGAGACGTTAATATAATTTAAGTAGTTTTAAACGAGTGGGTCTTGTTAAAAGTTACATACGGTGACTATGCTGGAGCATCAACCCGGTGAGTGAACGGCTATGAATGCGACTTCAGGAGATGAGCATAGACAACAGAGAGAGAGAAATAAATTCAGTGCTTTTATTTCCAACATGCTCTCATTCATGGCTGTTTTATTTAATTCATGTAAAGTTACGTCTTTACTGGGACATGACGGATTACTTGACTCTGTGAGTTCGTCTCTATTTTTAGCGCCTACTACATAACCTACATAATTCTTATTTCTGCATATCTTATTTGTGCATGACTGGCTGTTATGTTAAATAAAGTTTATTAATTAAGACAGGGGTCCTCCAGAAGGTTCTAAGGGGTCCCCAGAAAATTGAAGTCACATGATCCTTCAGAAATCATTCTAATATGATGATTTGCTGCTCAAGAAACATTTATGATTATTATCAATGTTGAAAGCAGTTGTGTAAAACATTTTTTTAGGATTCTTTGATGAATAGAAAGCTCAAAAGAACAGTATTTATCTGAAATAGAAAGCTTTTGTAACATTGTACTACTGTTCAAAAGTTTTGGGTTGGTAAGATTTTTTTTTTTTTTTTTTTTTGGGAAAGAACTAAAATAAATGAATACATTTATTCAGCAAGTATGCATTAAATTGTTGACAGTATAGACATTTATGATGTTACAAAAATTGTATAGTTTAGATAAATGCTGTTCTTTTGAACTTTCTATTCATTAAATAATCCTGAAAATATTTTTTACACAACTGTTTTCAACACTGATAATAATAATAAATGTTTCTTGAGCAGCAAATTGGCATATCAGAATGATTTCTGAAGGATCATGTGACTCTAAAGACTGGAGTAATGATCCTGAAAATTCAGTTTTGAATCACAGAAATAAATTGCATTTTAAAATTTATTCAAATAGAAAAAAAGTTGTTTTTAAATTGTAAAAATATTTCACAACAATATTGTTTTTGCTATATTTTGTGTGTATATATATATATATATATATATATATATATATATATATATATATATATTTTTTTTTTTTTTTTTTTTTTTTTTTTTTATTCTTAATGCGTTCCAGATAATTATTCATGGGATATATCGTACATTAAATCAGGAGAACAGACCACAAATCCGCAGTATATTTTCTTTTTCATAATGTTGCATCGAGATACAAATAATCAGGACTGGAAAGAACTATTTCCATAGATATTCTTGTTACCATGTGACATTAAAATACCAAGTGTTACGTTATTGCCTTCTTAAAATATAACTTTTTACAGTTCATTCAATTTCATACAGTTTTACAGTTCATTCAGTCAAACTGACGGATAAGGTTTATTTGAAGCGCAACCCCATGATTTGTCTTTTTAAGTGGAACTTCCCCAAACCGGAAGCGCCACCCATAATCTAAAACGCAGTAGGCTCGTTAGGAAAAAGGTGGATTCCTTTAATAACATCTCACTTGCATGCTGGTCATAAACTGTACTTAATGTTACCGGACGGTGGAGCCGCTGACTGCGCATCGTCTGCTGCTCCTGGTTGGGCAGGTGCCGCCTCAAATTGGGGTGTGCGATCGCCAAAATGCAGGTTTCTGCTGCCAGGTATATCTGGAGGTGTGGTGACCCAGTGCTGAAGGTCAGAGCTGGATGAATTATTGAATGACCTGCCCGAATACCCCCCGCTGAATGATGGATCCTCTCTGCCCCTGTAACCCAAACCATCAAAGCTGTCAGGCCGACGAGAAGTCATGCTGGGAATCGCTGGGGAAACTACACTGAAATTACAAGATATCTCAGTCTGACTTCCTAAGATGTATAACCTATGTGATGTGATACGATTTCATTGAAAATTATAGCAATCGAAATCGAAAATGCGAGAATTAATTTCTGGTTGACCGAGGCTGTGAGCAATGCCAGTGCTTTAGCAAAACAACCCAACACCCGCTCGAGTGACTTTTGTCAGCTGACCGTTTACTTCCGGTTTGAATGTGGCCTTATGGGTTATGTAGTTTATTGCATGTACAAGCGAATACAAATGTCTAATTATATTGTGTAAATACCAATACCCACGCCACGAAATCCAGAAACATACAAATTAGATGCAATAATTTAATTCACAGAGACGAATTAATTTGGGCCTATATTCACAGTGAAGAAATGTATAACATTCTACCGAGGCCCTATATCTTTTCTGCCATACTGTGATGTGAAAGATGTGACAAAAACAGTAAGTTTTGCATAAGAAGTATTATATCCATATACAACGACTAGGATAGATATCTGCAAGAACAGAGAAATAAATGCAAATTATAGCCCACATACAAAATTGACTATGTATCTCAGCACTATCCTGATAATGCATTTTTGTAGCTTCTGGCAACGAGTTTCAAAACATATATAGCGTGGTGGCAAATTGAAATACTTTCTCCTGCAAAGAAGACTTGAAATCATGGACCGATTCTTTTTCGAAACAAAAAAATATACGATTCTCGAACAAATGACTCACGAGCAGGTTCTTAAAGACCTAGTTCACTTTAAAATGAAAATTAGCCCATGATTTACTCACCATCAAGCCATCCTAGGTGCATATGACTTTCTTCTTTCTGATGAACACCATCGGAGTTATATTAATAAATATCCTGACACTTCCAAGCTTTATAATGGCATTGTTGGGGTCCATTGAGTTTGAAGCTCAAAACACATCCATCCATCATAAACGTACTCCACACAGCTCCGGGGGGTTAATAAAGGCCTTCTGAAGTGAATCGATTGGGTTTTGTAAGAAAAATATCTATATTTAACACATGATAAAGTAAAATATCTAGCTTTCACCAAACCTTAACTGGCGTGACATATCACTAGAACGTTGCATAAACGTTTTGAACTGCGAGAGGCGTTACACTTTCTGCGTAAGTTGAATATGGAAGCCGGTCTGGCGGAAGCTAGATATTTTACTTTATGAAGTTTTAAATATGGATATTTTTCTTACAAAACTCCATCACTTCGCTTCAGAAGGCCTTTAACCCCCCAGAGCCGTGTGGAGTACGTTTATGATGGATGGATGGATGCACTTTTTTGAGCTTAAAACTCAATGGACCCCAACAATGCCATTATAAAGCTTGGAAGTGTCAGGTTATTTATTAAAATAACTCTGATTGTGTTCATCAGAAAGAAGAAAATCATATACACCTAGGATGGCCTGAGGGTGAGTAAATCATGGGGTAATTTTCATTTTAAAGTGTCCTTACAAAAAGAACAACATTGTTTTGTAAATTATTGCCAAGAATAACATACGCAATGTATCACATTTAAAGTTCACCCAAAAAATGTTAATTATTTTAATATGTTGTTCAAAACATGTATGAGTTTCTTTCTTCTGTTGAACACAAAAGAAGATATTTTAAAGAATGTTGGTAACCAGACATTTGTTGGTTTGGCTTCCATAGTATTTTTTTAATACTACCATCAACTGTTTGATCACCAACATTATTTAAAATATCCTCTTTTGTGTTCAACAGTAGAAAGAAACTCATACAGGTTTGGAACAACTTGAGGGTGAGTAAGTGTTGACAATTTTTGGGTGCACTATCCCTTTAACCCCATAGAAACACCATATTTTGCAGGCGCAAAGGGAGGGAGACGAGAGCGCCCTCTGTTGATGAAGACACAGACTGCAGAAGCAGCATCCGGTCAGGAGCCGCGGGCCTGCGGTAGGTTCATGCTTTTAACGTTACACATCAATACATAATATCTCAATAATGACACACTAATATACGGTAGTTTAAATGCTATAGAAACACATGACGCGTGTGTAGGTACATAAATACGTAGAGAAGGAGATCTTTGCCGTTTTATAAAGTTGTTTACTTGCAATAGCATCTGCTGAATAGCTTACAAGCTACACGATGTTGAATTGTATCTTTAAAAATGACTGCTTTAGTTATTATTGACTGTCATTTCGTTCATTTATTCTGTATGCCGTAGTTATAGTTGTAAACATTTATGTGGTCAGTTTTGTCGTACTGTATTTGCTGATGTGACATTGAGGCTGATCTGGGCTGAAGGGGACATTATTAGTACGGCTGTGTCAGGTTGTTGATCTGACTTGTGCTTCAGAGGATCTGTCATCTCTCAGATTAACCGATTACAAATCTACCTGACGTTTTACACCTACCATAATTTAACATAAGAAAGACTGCTTCACAATATTGAATTCAGTATATGAAGTGTAACTTAAATAGAGCTCACCCCACAATGATAATATCATATAATTACATATAGTTTTATTATTAATATTTTAATATCACTGCAAAGTTTTTGCCTTTATACTCTATGCATTTAAAGCAAAAGTTTATGTGGGATTGACATTGTGCTTCAAGAGAGTTAAATCCCTTTTACTAAAATATATTAAGTTGATGGCAGCCTTCAGCGAAATCATGTGCATTACATATTTTCAGGATTAATAAGTCATACGTTTTTATTTCATAATTTGTGGCAACATGCTGAGTGTTATTATTATTGGCAACATGCTGAGTGTCATCACTGTGGCTTGTTTGTAATTTAGCATATTGGGTAAATCCGTGTCAAATTTAACCTGAGGTCCCGGCTTTTGTTTTTTGTTTTTTCTGGTGAAAGAAATACATAAATGAACAAGAAAGTCAAAATATTAAATATTGTGAATGTATATTTACTGAACAATTCGCTGGCACAGTAAAGCGCTTGAAGCAACACAGAGTCACAGCGCTCCTATGCAGCAGTTTGAGCAATTTCTTATAACCGTTTTAAATTTCGGTTACTGTGTGTGAAGAACGATTCTTAGCACTCTATTTGCCTTTTATGCAAAACCATAGACCTTTATCTACTGAAGCACAAAAATAAGTAAAAGAACATTGTGTGAAAATGTGGAGAGTGTTAAAGCAAATGTTGCTCTTAAATATATAAAAAGCCTACAGGTATCAATTTTTAACGCGTTGCATCGATACATTGTATCGTTACACATTAGATCGATGTATCCATCTATATCGATTTATTGTTACACCCCTACTAGCTACGCCTTAGTTTTGAATAGGCAGATTCTAGCGGCGAAAAACTACATATTGTGCCTTTAATATTTTGGTTTTCAACAAAGTAAAAAAATTGAGCTGGGGAAGTTTCTATTATTTGGATGATTTGACATGGAGTGACTCTATGAAGAGTGTCTCAATTCAGTTGTCCCTACATTGATAACTGTATTTCAGTAATATTGCATAATCTTTGCAAACGTCTTTTATCAGTGTCTCGTATTTTTAAACTAGATATTGTTGGTTGTTGGCAATCGGTGAGCCTCCAGATGTAGTTGAAGGAGCATCACGTCGCCCCCACTGATCCACACACCCTCACACTGCATGGCTTCACTTGCTGGTGTCTCACACCGTGTCTCCATAAGCCCCGTCCTGCACACCCTCATGCTGGGGTCTCAGGCCTCTCACAGACTGACCAATGACTGCCTGGATTGTTCTGCCTGTCAGCCTGTCTGCTTTCTCCATCACGGGAATATGGATTGTGTGAGTGTTTAAGTGAAGGAGAAATATGTATATACAGTAGGCTTTTTAAATGTTTTTGAAAGTAGTTTCTTAATCTCACCAAGGCTGCATTTATTTGATCAAAAATACAGTAAAAACAGTAATATTGTGAAATATTATTACAATTTAAATTAACTGGTTTCTGTTGTAATATATTTTAAAATGTAATTTATTCCTGTGATTGCAAATCTGAATTTTCAGCATCATTACTCCAGTCTTCAGTGTCACATAATCTTTCAGAAATCATTATAATATGCTGATTTGGTGCTAAAGAAACATTTCTTGTTATTATTGATGTTAAACACAGTTGTGCTGCTTAGTATTTTTGTGGTAACTGATTCTTTGATGAATAGAAAGTTTAAAAGAACAGCATTTATTATAAATAACATTTTTGTAATATTTATTAATATCATAAATGTCTTTACTGTCCTTTTTATCAATTCAATGTGCCTTTGCTAAATAAAAGTATTATTATTTTACCCCAAACTTTTGATAATAAGAAATCTTAGAATGATTTCTGAAAGATCGTGTGACACTGAAGACTGGAGTAATGATGCTGAAAATTCAGCTTTGCCATCACAGGAATAAATTACATTTTAAAATGAATTACAACAGAAACCATTTAATTTAAATTGAAATAATATTTTACAGTATTACTCTTTTTACTGTATTTTTGATCAAATAAATGCAGCCTTGGTGAGATTAAGAGACTACTTCTAAAAACATTAAAAAAAAACTTAATGTTTCCAAACTTTTGACAGATATTATATATAATATGTAATTACATTAAATCTACCTCTGTACTGTTGATTTGTTTAACTAATATACTATACATTCAGACAAGTCATGTACTTACAAATAATCATAAAATATTTTGTTTTCTAGTTACGCCATGGCAGTAATGAACCACCATGTCTGTCCAGTTGAGAACTGGTAAGTTAACCCTATAAAGCCTTCTTTATCTATATGTAAATTATCAACATGTTTGAAACTTGCGGGACTACGGATAAAATTTTTCCAGTGTTGGCTAAATCTGGCGCATTTTTACATATTTTTATGTATTATTAATGTGTATTGTCCCTGATTAAAAGAATAAATAAAAATAAATTAAATCATATTTATATTTCAATATGAATACTTACTGGTGTAACGAAACATATGTTTACTTAATTATACATACATAATTAAAAAAAAAAATCATGTTAAAACGTGAGTATCATATACGATACATCAGGCATTTGATTATCACCTTACTAAAACATTATTGGGAAATATACTGTAGAGCAGGGGTGTCAAACTCATTTTAGGTTGAGTTTAACCATGTGCGGGCCGAATAACAATTTTTTTTTTTGTTAACCTTAGTGCGCTGACAGTTACATTACTACCATTAAAGGGGTGATGAATTGAGAAATCAACTTTCCCTTGAGCTTTTGATATATAAAAGGTCATGGTAATATATAGTTTCAGAGCTGAAAACTTCCTTGTTAGTCAAAGAAAAGCTTTTATAGACACCAGGCCCAGCAAACGACAGGTTTTTCAAAGTGGGGATCTATGACATCAAAGGGAGGCAAGCACCGCCTCAGCAGAAGAATATAAACGCCTACTTCATCACTGCCTGTTTAGCCCCGCCCACCGATTCGCACATGTAACATAGGCCTAGTGTTAAACCATCGAGCTACAAAGCAATAAACATGCCGTTGAGGATTACAAAATATTGTGCAGTGACTGAGTTCAACAGTAATGCAACATGTAAGTAACATTCTAATGCCTGATCTGAAATGTGATGATTCATGTAGTCAGATGTTCTTTGTCTGTGTCAGTAAATCAGACCAGTGACTAAACATCAACTTGCGTTGTTTCTCTTAGTAGGATGAAAATAATCTGTTATTTAATGGTGATTAAATTCTATAAAGAAAGCGATCAAAGAAAGCTCCCTTTGCAATCGTTGGAGCAGCACGCGCTGCAGCTGTCAATCAAACAGGAGAGTTTATCAGTGACGCGTTTATCAGTGACTCCCATTTTATTCAACGAATCTCTTAACTATATCACGTTTGCACTGTTAGTGAAGATGAAAGCATTTGTTAGTGTACAGCAATGACGAGATCGCTGCTTTCATGCGCTCAACATGTCTGTGTTCGGCTACAATGTTCATCTCTGCAACCTTTAATGCCACAATCTTAATATAATGCCATAGATCTAAATGTAATGCCATAGATCTAAATGTAATGCAACACTTTTCACGATTAGTTAACCATGAGAGCTGTAATTGTAAAAACGAGCTAAAAGAGGGAGTAATACTATTTCAAATGCAAAGACATTAGCCAATCACAGCAGTGGGTGTTTACACTGAAGTCTCCCAGCGGACACGCCCCTTAAAACGGAGCGTTCAGAGCAGAGGGCTAAAATCAGGGTAGGAAACATGCCTTTTATTTATAAATTATGAAAGTGTTTGATGTAAAAAGCATTCTAACATTATAAGTGCACCCCAGGAAACATCATAAAACAATGACCCCTTTAATCATACAAACTACAAAATTATTTGCAAGAACTAGAAAAACACACTGCCTTTTGAAAACTGCATTTGTTTTTACAGCAAAAAGACTTTATTAGATTTTTAAAATAGTGTTTAATTTAAAAAACATTTTTAGTGATGCAAGGATTTTGATTTTTCATGTCCAATATATATATATTTTTTTCTTTAAACAAATTTATTTATTGTTTATTTATTCTATAACAGGCCAAACTGGCCTTAAACAAAAAATATGTGTAGCCATCACAATCCAAACAAAGATGCTACACCCATGAGCATGAGCAGTTGTTTATATGTATGTTTATTTAAATTAGATATAATTTCAAGATTTACAGCAAAATCAGTATGGTCTGACTTTGGCTTTGTGAAATGATGCTACACACTTGTCGTGCACAAAACAAAAATAGCAGACAGACTGAATGTAACGCTAAATGCAAATTCATTAGGTAACGCTTATGAAAGAGCAGCGATATAGCGTTTCCTCGGTTACCACTGCACATAAAGCAGCGCTGTGCATATTAATAGGCTACTACTTTATACAGAGATGAGAGGAAATGAAAATGCCATCAAAACTTTTCTGAAGACAGTCAGTTCCCGTCAGAAATACATTCATATAAACCCCAATTCAATATTTATATTTTTCTTTCACGAACAGTGAGCTTGTTCCTGGTAGACTACAGTATTTTCTCTCTCATTTTTGCGTCCGTATTCAGTGTGTGCCTGTGTTAACGCCCTGTTTAAGTCAAGTCAAGTCAACTTTATTTATATAGCGCTTTTTACAATGCCGATTGTTTCAAAGCAGCTACACAGTGTTAAAGGAACACGCCGACTTTTTGGGACTTTAGCTTATTCACCGTATCCCCCAGAGTTAGATAAGTTTATACATACCATTTTTATCTCCGTGCGTGCCATAACTCTGTCTGACGCACCCACCGCTAGCCTAGCTTAGCACAAAGACTGGAGGTAAACGGCTCCATCTAGCCTACTGCTCAATAAGTGACAAAATAATGCCAACATTTTCCTATTTACATGTTGTGATGTGTATAGTTACGTCGTGTACTAAGACCGACGGAAAATGAAAAGTTGCAATTTTCTGGACCGATATGGCTAGGGACTATACTCTCATTCCTGCGTAATAATCCAGGAACTTTGCTGCCGTACCATGGGTGCAGCGGCGTAATGATATTACGCAGAGGATGCTTCCTAATGATATCTCCCAGTGGTAGGATGTACAGGGTGAAAAGCAACGGTCCTAGCACTGAGCCTTGCGGTACTCCATACTGAACTTGTGATCGGTGTGACATCTCTTCATTTACTGATACAAACTGATAACGGTCAGATAAGTATGATTTAAACCATGCATTTTCGAGTCTATTCATAAGAATGTTCTGGTTGATAGTATCGAATGCAGCGCTAAGATCGAGTAACACTAACAGAGAGATACAACCACAATCAGATGATAAGAGTAAATCCTTTGTAACTCTAATGAGAGCAGTCTCAGTACTATGATACGGTCTAAATCCTGACTGGAAATCCTCACAGATACCATTTCTTTCTAAAAAGGAGCATAATTGTGAGGACACTGCCTTTTCTAGTATTTTTGACAAAAAGGGTAGATTTGAGATTGGCCTGTAATTGACTAATTATGTAGGGTCAAGTTGCATTTTTTTAATATACGTGGTTTAATAACAGACTTTGTAATATTTCCACACAAAATATATATTGAAAAATGTTTGCAAAGCAATTTGTTTGCAAGAGAGCAGTAGAGCAATAGAGATCGGCCAAAATAAAACTAAACCTGTTGGATCTATGGACGGTGCCTGTGGACTAGTCAGTGCATCTCTTTTTTTATTATTTTTTAAATCATGCCCTGGGCCGGATTGGACATCTTTTTGGGCTGTATGTTTGACACTCCTGCTGTAGGGTGACAACTGGTATTTATATGCATTTTATGTGCTGTACTGTTATACAGATCTCATTGATTTACATTACAAGCTATCAGAATTTCATGTTACTTTTTGGCCAAATAAATGTCTCTTTTGCTCATTTTGAGGTGCTTTTTCCTCCTTGAATATAAGCTCCATTTTCTTTGTCATATTATATGGGCCATTTAAGCCTCATGTATCAAATATGAAACTCAAAAATAAATAAAATAACACCACACACAAACACAAATGCAAACTTTTTTTGAAGATTTTGTTTAAACGTTTAGCAAACTGTTACATAAAAAAAAATACTATTATTATGTATGTCAGGATTTACAGAGTTAAATCCCACATCCAAAAGTCACCATATACTGTTGTTTAAAATGTCCTGCTTGCTTCTTTATATAACAGGACATACAATTTGACATGTACAGAGGAAACAGCTAAGAGGGGCTTCCCAAAGACCTGCTGCACTCTTCAAGACATCCCCCTCATTAGGTAACAATTACTTTGAATTTATCTGGAATACCACAAAATGACCACATTTTCAAGATGCCTCCTTAGTAGTACTGTTTTGCACCAACTTCTCATTAAAAACAGTGGTCCAATATCTGGTTTTCTGCTCTTTTGACAGTAAATGTGGTTGCTATCCACCAGAGAGCTGTCTCTTCAGTTTGATAGGCAATGTTGGGGCATTTATGGGTAAGAATTACTGTTTAAAAATAAAGAAATAAATAGTGCTGTCAAATCGATTAATCGCATCCAAAATAAAAGTTTGTGTTTACATAATATACAGTCAAGCCTGAAATTATTATTTATACTCCTGGCAAATTCTGACTTAAAGTTACTTTTATTCAACCAGCAAGTTTTTTCTTGATTAGAAATGACACAGGCGTCTCCCAGAAGATAAGAAGATGATGTACAAGAGGCATCATTGTGGAAAAAATTATTACTCATCTTTTATTTACATTTGAACAAAAAGTGGCATGTCCAAAATTATTCATACCCTTTGCAAACTGTCACAGTCTATGGGAAAATCCAAAGATCTATACCATTCCAAATAGTCCGAGCTGTTCTAAAGCATCCTAATTACCCTGATTCATTGGGAACAGCTGTTTTAATCAACTTAACAGGTGAAAAACAGAAGCTCTCTGTTGTTGGTTTGTGGACAGTCATGGCTAAGACAAAGGAGCTCACTGAGGACCTGCGGCTGCGCATTGTGGCTGCTCACAAGTCAGGAAAGGGCTATAAGACCATATCTAAATGTTTTGAAGTTCCAGTGGCTACAGTGCAAAGTATTATTAAAAAATACAAGACGTTCCACACTGTGAAAAATCTCAGAGGATGTGGTCGGAAGCCAAAAGTGACACCTGTGCTGGCCAGGAGGATAGTGAGAGAGGTAAAAAAGAATCCAAGGATCACCACCATGGCCATCCTGATGAATCTGGGCTCTGCTGTTGGCAACATCTCAAGGCAGACAGTCCAACGGACACTGCACACCGCTGGGTTCAATGGACGCAGACCAAGGAGGACACCACTTCTCCAGATAAGGCACACAAAAGCCCGCTTGGCCTTTGCAAATGCTCATCTGAACAAAGAAGATGACTTCTCAGGCATGGTCTTCTGTTTTATGGTCAGATGAAACAAAAATTTAATTGTTTGGCCACAATGATGTAGCCTTCATTTGGCGTAAAAAAGGAGAAGCCTTCAACCCTAAGAACACCATCCCCACTGTCAAACATCGTGGTGGAAACCTAATGTTTTGGAGGTGTTTTTCAGCCGGTGGACCAGGGGGGTATTCCAGAAAGCAAGGTTAACTTACCGTCACATATACCCTGAACTCTTGGTTGATTAACCCAAACCTGGCTTACTCGAGGTATGCTGGTTCCAAAAACGCGTCCGTGAGTAAGTTCAGACAACTCAGAGTATGTTCCCGGTTAACGCACAAGACATTCTCAACAGAGAGACGAATCGATGATTCACCATGGAAACAGACGCTAAGAAAAAGCGCACCGTTCTACTTCCTCTTCTTCTTTTGTTTAATGGCGATTTACATAACCTAAGTGCACATATACTATACTATACACTATTTGATGGTTATGCAATATTTTTTTCAATGTCTTCGTTTAATAAGTAATCTTTATTTACTGAGCATAAGGATTATATTGTTTGTTTGATGCTAATTAATTGAATGCAGATCCATGTGTGAGATGACAATAAAATAAATAATAAATATATTTGAATTGAATTAACATTTAAACATTACCTTGTTATAATTTTTTTATTCTAATTCTTTAGAATTAATATATAATATAGTATATTATATAACTGAAACAAATTTGGTTATATTAATAACTATATTAATTATATAAAACACATCTGAATACCTCTTAAGCAAACTAACCCTGGAACTTAACCTGCTCCGGAGCAGGTTATGTTCAGAGAGTGAGTTGCTATGGCTACTTGCATACCCTGAAAGTTACCTCCGTTTTTGGAACCGAAAGTTGAGGTTATCCGCTTACTTACTCTTAAACATACTCAGGTATGTCACATAACCTGCTTTCTGGAGTACCCCCCAGGGAACCTAATCACAGTAAACCATGAAAAAGGAGCAATACATCAAAATTCTCAACAACAGCATCAGGCAGTCTGCAGAGAAACTTGGCCTTGGGCACCAGTGGACATTTCAGCACGACAACGACCCAAAACACACAGCAAAAGTGGTGAAGAAATGGTTAGCAGACAAAAACACTAACGTTTTGCAGTGGCCCAGCCAGAGTCCTGACTTAAATTGAGAATCTGTGGAGGGAGCTAAAGATCAGGGTGATGGCAAGGAGACCCTCCAACCTGAAAGAGTTGGAGCTCATCGCTAAAGATGAATGGGCAAAAATACCAGTGGAGGCATGCAAAATGCTGGTCAGCAATTATAGCAAGCGTTTGATTGCTGTAATAGCCAATAAAGGCTTTTCTATTGATTATTGAGAAGGGTATGAATAATTTTGGACATGCCACTTTTCGTTCAAATGTAAATAAAAGATGAGTAATAATTTTTTCCACAATGATGCCTCTTGTACATCGTCTTATTATCTTCTGGGAGACGCCTGTGTCATTTCTAATCAAGAAAAAACTTGCTGGTTGAATAAAAGTAACTTTAAGTCAGAATTTGTCAGGGGTATAAATAATTTCGGGGTTGACTGTATGTATGTGTACTGTGTATAATTATTATGTATATTTGAATACATACACATACATGTGTATATATATAATTTATTTTATATAAATCTTAAATATATACATGCATGTGTGTGTATTTATATATATACATAATTATACACAGTACACACACATATATATTATGTAAACACAAACTTTTATTTTGGATGCGATTTAATTGCGATTTAATCGACTTGACAGCACTAAAATAAATTTAAATCTGAAATTGTCAATTTCCTAATCTGAGCCTGTATTACAGAAACCTCTAGTTGAATCCTATCCTATCTGTTTAGTAACCATAATTTCACTTAAGAAATAGAAGTCTTTCAAGTCTTAAGTAAAAAAAAATTGTTGTCAGTATTACTTCTATTTGTCTTAGAAGTACACCTCTGTTATTATTGTTTGTGATGTGTCCCTGCAGTGGTTATGGTGTGCATGCTGCGTTATGCTCAAGTGATTGAACACAGCCATCATTGCTGGACCAACACAAGTTCTTTGGTGTCCGGCTGCATTAATGCCCTGGGTTTGGTCATGGTTGGGAACTTTCAGGTGAACAGATGATAATAGACTCACAACTTCAGCCTGTTATATACAAATCGATATAAACTTGCATTCCTCTCACCCTTTCCGTCTGTTTTTTTCCCCCTCAGGTTGATCATGCCAAGACTCTTCATTATGTGGGAGCTGGTGTAGCTTTCCCTGCTGGCTTGTTGTTTGTGTGTCTGCAGTGTGTACTGACGTACCGTATAGCAGAGACAGCGCTGGACTACTGGATGGCTCATGTGCGTGTGGCTCTCTCAGCTGGAGCTCTGGTATCACTTGTCCTTAGTATCCTTACCAGAAGTTTGAACATGAAGCAAACGGCCTAAAACACAGTTGCTTAATGCTTTTCAGTGGATGATAAAAGATGCAATGTCTAGTTTTCACACAATTTTCACAAATATTTCAGTAATCTGTTCCAATGCTGGTAAAATTTCACGAGTTGCAATACCAGTTTCGATACTATAGCAAAAACTTTATTTTATTATTTAAATGCTTTATTTAAAAAGTAAACCATTAATGTGCAAATTAATAAAAATTAGTACAATAGTTAAGCGTTTTTCAAGGAAACATTTAAGTAAACAGTCTGAAATTAAATAAACAAACAGTAGAACAAAGAACAAAATAAACAAGCTTTAAGTTTTTCCAAGTATTTTTTTATCATGCTGCTATTAAAGGTAGGACAGGCAATTTCGGAGAGAGATGAGATCCCACCCTCCCTTCACAGCCACTCCCTTCTCTAAAGCCACACCTCCTCCAAAACACATGAACGCACACAGAAGAGTCTGCAAAGCGTCAAGAGACATGGTAAATTACCTCATGTCTCAAAGAACATAACATTACAAATTAACGTAGACAACTTACATAAGCCGCGTTTCCACCGCAGGAACTTTCCCCAGGAACTAGGGACTTTGGGGTGGTACTTGGTGTGTTTCGACCGCAGGGACCGGGGTGTAAATAAAGTTCTGGATAAAGATTTCCCCCTCAAAACGTCCCTGCTCGCGAGGTTTTTCAAAGTTCAGGAACTTTCGGGGGCGGGACTTGGGCGCTGAACATGCTGATTGGTTGAGTTCATGCAGCATTTTGATTGGTCGACTCGACGCAGCATTTTATTTCAACCACTATTTTTAAAAGTCTGTTGCGGACGCGGTGCGCAGCAGTAAGAGTTGATTGCTATTCAAATCAACAATGGAGTTTAAAAAATACGACCAATGGGCCGACGACGAGGTTCAGGCTTTATTTAACACGCTTCGACACGTGCAGTCCTACGTCACCGGACTAATCTTCACGGTACTTTAGACCGCGAAGGAAACGCAGACAGCAGCAGGTCTGGGGGAAAAAATTGTTCCTGGGAAAAAAGTTCCTGGGACAAATTGTTCCGGGTAATTTCGGTGGAAACGGGGCTATACTTCTGACTCCTGACTACTTCGATGTTGACATAGAAACTCATAAATCCGAGTCTGGGGAAGTGAACAGCTCCGGGTAAAACGTCAAGGGTTGCCATCTCGGAATTACGGTTAAGACATGGCATGAACTTAAGCTTGTTGATTTAGTTCAGTAGGAATTGTAAAAGGTAACTGCTGTTTGCAGCGCTCCATGACTGTCTACAACTCTGCATAGCCTTACGGAATGCATTGATGACGTGTGACTTTCACACATTAAACCCGGTAAATTACCATCAAATTTACATTTTAACGTTTATTACCATAAAATACCATTTAATACCATTTAAGTACTTTTCACACAAGCAACGGCATTCCGTCTTTTTACTAGTAAGATACCATTTACACATCAGTACCAAAATACCTGTAAACTCTGTAATGTCAATCATCAGCAGCACACCGTTTTCTTCATCAATCTGGATAAGAAGTTTCACTGTCTGACCTTTCTTTTTTTTTTTATTTCTGTGTGACAGGTGTAAGGGGATGATTACACAAAATATGTTTTTGCTCTTAATAGTTACTATAGTATTTACTGTAGTATGCAATAGTATTTGTTTACACATAGTATCATAACAGCACCGGAAAATATGCCTGAACTGATTTACTAGTATTTTTGAAAAGGTCCTGTTCACACATGATCTGTAAACCTGTAATTTACCAGTAAAGACTGTGTGAAAAAGTTTTTTAGCTTATAGGCAATTTTTGAAGGTAGATCAGTCCTATTCCTATGAAAACATCATGTATTGCAAAATAATTTTCTTACACTTATATAATGACAAATTAATTCATTAAATTCTTATTAATACACTAATAGTACAAAATGATGAAAACTTACATTACTATTAACAAAGCTGACATAGCCTTATAGTAAAACTATATTTCTATGTTTCTATTCTATAACCATATTTCAATCTGTAATGAACAGATTATACAATTTACATGTTTCAGGGCAAACTATTCTCTTAAAAGGATAGTTGTACCAAAAATGAAAATTCTGTCATTTAATTCCTCACCCTCATGTCTCCAATGTAATCGGAGAGCTGTTTGACCTCTCCATAGACAGCAATTTAATTACCACGTTCAAGGCCCAGAAAGGTAGAAAATAGTAAAAATAGTCCATGTGACTGCAGTTGTTCAACCTTAATTTTATGATGCATTAAGAATTATTTCTGCGCGCAAAAACAAACAAAAATAATGACTATATTCAACAATTTCTTCTCGTCTGTGTCAGTCTCCTGTGCTGTTTACATTGGCCAGGTCCTGCGTCAGCATCACACGCATGCGTCGTGGTGCTCACGTGAACAGCTTCGGCCAATGGTAAGCCGGTGTTCTGGCGTAGCTCCGATGTAATTCGGAAGTGCTGCACTGTATTTACTACGTCAACAGCGTAGGAGACTGACATAGACGTGAAGAAATTGTTCAAAGTTGTTATTTTTGTTTGTTTTTTGCACACAAAAAGTATTCTCAACGCTTCATAAAATTAAGGTTGAACCACTGACACATGACATGAGTCACATGGACTATTTTAACGATGTCTTTACTACCTTTCTGGGCCTTGAAAATGGTAATTAAATGGCTTCCGAAGATGAACGAAGGTCTTACGGGTTTGGAACAACATGAGTAATTAATGACAGAATTTTAGTTTTTGGGTGAACTAACCTTTTAAGCTAAATCTCATGCCAACACTATTCCCAACACCTCGGAATCAGAACTCGGACGTATTTTTGAAATCAAGTCAGATCTTTATTTTATAACAATGTTTTTAATGCTAAAGGTTAGTGTGCCCATTCCTTAACATCATACTTCCTATTCAAGGTGGTATCTTCTTCGTCCATGAGAGTTTTGTATTGCAGCACGCTGCGGCCATCTGTGAATGGGTCTTCACGGTGCTGGTCCTGGTGTACTATGGCACCTTCACCTATGAGTTTGGCACTGTCAACAGTGACACCATAATGGCAGCCTTAATGAAACGCAGTGAACATCACCATCCAGGGTCTGCGGTCATAATGGGGGGTATCGGGAAGGGTGTTGCAATGGGATGCGGTGCCCGCAGTCTGAAGTCACCCGGTGGCAGCAGCACTTCCACACACCTCAACTGTACACCAGAAAGCATCGCCATGCTTTAGGGGTTAACCACTATGGTATTTTCTCAGACCTCAGCGTATAGACTCAGAACTCTTCGTCTGGCTCACGGATTTGTGAAAAACTGGTACAAGCAATACAGAATTACAGTAAGTCTACAGACTTGCTGATTATAATCCAACAGTAATGGCCATTCGGTCATAACTAAGGTATTTTGCATGATATTTTGCATTCATGTTTAAGATAACTTAAAGTACAGCCCCAGTAACCAGCACAGGCGATTCCTTCCCATGATTCATGGGGCCTCTGATAGAAATGTTTCAATTTACTGTTAAAACTGCAATAACTCATCTCTAAAGGTGCATTCACACTGACAGCGATTCAATTGTTCAGGGTCAACAAGTTTACTGTTGGTTGCTAGTAGTATTTCTGCATCAGGAAATTTGATATAGTGCTGCAGTGATGATGTATTTTTGTAGGCCAAAACTTGGAAACGATTTAGCATTTTAGCACTTCTGGGTCTATTGTCCCGAAAGTCAATTGGGTTTTTGCTTAAATGCCTGAAAAAGGGTATGTGGTTAACTCAAGGTATTTTCATGTTTTCCCCTTGTGTTTTTAAATGTTTTTTTATTTATAATTTTTTTTAAATTTTTTATAAAAGCTTTTACTTTAGCCGATTGCTAACAAGTGACTAAATGGCACTACAGAGGTTGTTCGGAGACATTAAAGGGTACATAACACGCACAGTTTCTGCCAATATCATGTTAATCTTGAGTACCTATAGAGTAGTATTGCATCCTTCATATCTCCGAAGAGTCTTTAGTTTTATCATATTTATAAAAGACAAATACGCTGTACCAATTCTTTCTGAAAACAGCCGAGCTTGTGAAGGCATACAGTGGGCGGAGCTAAAGAGACACGAGCACACACACAATACATCATGGCATTATCCCTGGATAACTTTCGATTCACTATAAGTTCGTGTTGTTTACATGATATGCAGTTACGCGACGATTGCCAACAAAACATAGACATTTGATGCAGTTTCACTCACCGCCACTGGTTTCGACTCATGACAAACACACTTGCAGAACTCCGTTGCTGCTCCGGAAAAACAAACTGCATCCACTGTTTCCTTAACGCTGGGTTATTTGGGGAGCTGAACAAGGATATCTTTCCTTCACAACCAGAAACACTTCTTTAGTGACATTGTTGATTTCGTGTACAAAATGACAGCGCTGACGACGGCTCCCGTAACCCGAACGAAGCTCGTTGATGGGCATGCTCTTGCTCTCGCTCTGGTTGATGTGCGCACGCGCTTATCCGGGAGAACTGCCTATACAAGAAATTCCGCCCTTTATGACGCCATACAGGGCCATACTTGAAAAAAACTTTCCGAAACTTATTTGAATCCTGAAAGAGTGTATTTGGCACAGAAATACTCTGTCATACGTCCAACTCGTTTTTTTTTTTATTTTGGCCATGTTTAACATGAGAATCCAACTCTTTAACAGTGTAAATAAGTCAGAATGCATGAAATAGCATTAAACCCCCCTCCCCCTCCTTTAAACGTCATCCCACCGAACATGTGACCGACAACAACTTAAACTGACCGCTGTCGGAAGCTTAGTGATGATAATTTTTTAAGACGTCACTGTGGTGTAGTTTGCTTATAGCCTACGTTTAGCTTTTTACTTCTGTTTATTGTATTTATTTAGGCTTCAAAGTTCATAAGTTATTTATTTTGTTGGTCACAGAGTTTATTTTGTGAAAAACTCCAAAAGCCAATGGAAAAATCCTATTGGGTTTTTGTCGAGGGAACCAGGGTGATGCTAACTTCTAGTTTTGTCCTTTAAAAATATGTCATCACTGCAGCACTCTATTGGTAGTCGGTGCATTGAATCTCTGCTCTTGCATAAACTGATGCAATTTGTCGCAATGGACGCTCATGTCGCCCTAAATCTCCGACTCTCATTGGAAATCAGTCACTTTGTCTTTGTCAGTGTGAATCTGTTACATAGCTGCCAGCAATGCCAAGACACTTGTCTACACAAAGAAGATAATTGGCTAAACGCATCCGACCTTTCGTAACCCGTTTAATCTGTAGAAACTGTGATTACACAACAGGTCAAGCCATCACTGTAGCAGTGGCGATGTTAAGTCAGCCAGCCACCAGCCATTGCTGCCAATAGTTGGGTTGCAATGAGGTTTAGGAACTTCAGTCTTCAGTTTATGTGTCCATTCCAAGTGCCCACAGCTTAGTTTGATCTGTGGCACTGTATTGGCATGACATCAGGTGCTGTGGACCTTCTGTCCTATAGCTCTTGGATACATTGTGGCTGTATTGAATAGATTTAAGTGCATCTCTGTGCAACCTTTCAAACGTTTTGGTGCTTTTGCCAAGTTTTTTCATCACTTTTTCATCACTCCAAAAACTGCCTGCATTGATCAATCCCAGGTATCTTGCGAACAAATTCTTAATATTTCAAATCATAAGAAACAAGATTTCATGTCTTTTATTCTGTTTTGTTTGAAGCACAGTCGTTTTTTGTTTTATATTTCATTTTTCGAAATATAAGGTGATTTTAATCAGTTTTCCAAGACATTCGTCTTGCTCTTGATCCTGTTATAAAAAATATGATTCAGTATGATTACTTGAAAATGCTATATTTCAATGCTTTTGCCAGCAAACGCAAAGTTTCTTAGAGGAAACCAACACATTTGCAAGAAAATGCAAAAGTTTTGTGAGTTGAACACCACATTTTTTGGGGTGAATGCATTGCCAGGGTTTCCGCGGGTCTTAAAATAGTCTTAATTTGACCTTCCACAATTTAAGGCCTTAAAAATGTTGGATCAGAAAGTCTTACATTTAATATCATGGTAATAAATTAGGGCCATATGAGTTCTGCGATGCAGAAAACGTGGACGGAATTGCAGAATCCATTCATAAAAATGCAATTTACTGTATAATGCAGAATGTCATGAATAAATCAAAAGTAGGTCAGAACACTTAAAGGGACAGTTCACCCAAAAGTGAAAATTCTGTCATTATTTACTCACCCTAATGTCGTTCCAAACCCGCAAGACTTTCGTTTATCATCTAAAGCGATCGAGTCTCTTCAGAAATTTTGGAATAAACAGCCTGATTCGTATGGATTAGTTTTACGATCTCTTTATGAATTTTAAAGCATCAAAGTAGTAGTTGCTTAGACTGTCAATGGAGGGTCAGAAATCTTTCCTGTTTCATTAAAAATATCTTCATTTGTGTTCCGAATATGAACGAAAAACAGTCAAATTTAATCTAACCATTAAAGCAGAGTCCAGAAAAATTAAAACAGAATAAACTAAAACAAAAAAATAAATATAACAGATAGGGCCCTACATTTAATTGCAAAATTAAATAGCATGCACTGCAAAAAAGGATTTTTGTTTTCCGGTACAAATTCAAAAACATCCTTAAATCAAGATACATTTACTTGACATGCAAAATAAAGAAATTAAGTGAGCTTGTGCTTAAAACAAGAACAAATATCTGTCATTGGGTATGAAAATTATTTGCATTTGAATTAAGTTGATTTGAATGAACCCATTGGCAGATGTTTGTTCTTGTTTTAATCATAAAATCACTTTCACAAGATTTCACTAGATTTCTTATCTCAAACTTTAAGCTATTTTGTTTTTGTAAAATGAATAAAAAAGTTTTGGAGATCTGTTGGAAATTTTCTTTTTAACTTTGATGTGTCACCAATACAACTCGTGTGCATAGACATTTACATTTAGAGAACATATTGATGTGTTTAATTTTTTCCTTAAATTTCCTTTAATTGGTCTTAAAAAGGTCTTAAATTTACCTTCATAAAACCTGCAGAAACCCTGATTGCGTTCCCACAAAAAAAATGTGCGTTCTCTTGCAGAAGTTTTGCATTCACTCAAAAACGGGTGATGGAGGAAAAACTGTTTCAAGGCTTTTGCGATCAAATGCAAAGTTTCTTGGGAAACAAAGTTTTGTATTAATGCATTTGCTCACAAAAGCAAGTTTTTGTTTTTCTCCGTCACCAGTTTCTCGGGTGAACACTCTTTGCATTTGCTTGCAAAACTGGTGATGGAGAAAAAAAAAGTGATTTTGCAAGCAAACGCAGAGCTTATCTGGGAAATGCAATAATTTTGCAAGAGAACACGAACCTTTTACAAACAAACCCAAATTTCTAAGGGGAATGCCAATTCTTTGCGTTTGTTAGCAAAAGCACTGAAATAAAAATTTTCCTCCCATCGTCCCATTTCCTCTTTGATCAAAAATTTTTTTTTTAACTTAAGATGTCTATTTCAAAACAGGAAATGCTTTTGCTACTGAAAATGCAGGCAAGCTCTTATATCTGCATTTGAGATAAATGTTTAGATGGTGAATCCAACTATTGGTATTTATTTGGTGCTGTTGACTGCTGGTGTGCGTCTCTCAGCAGTCAAACTATATAATTTTTTTACTTTTAAGGTGGATTTGGAGATAGTTTCGTGTAATAATGAAGACATATTTATTTCTCCAACATGCCTAGTTCCTCTCACTTTGATATTCTTGATATTTGACAGAATCAGAGGTCTTTATCCACAGTCTTTTTTTAGTGTATTGTTTTAAAGTATTACTATTTGTGAATGATGTGCATTTGTTACGCAGAGCTGCTTGTAAGTGAATGCCTTTAGCTGAGCATAATATTGCATTGAATATCAGAACTTCGATTGAGACTGGGGTCTAGTCAGTAACTATGAAATGAAGAAAGCTTCCTAATCAGCATCACACCATTGTTAACACATCAGTTCCTATACTTCATTTTGTAGAATACTTCGAAAGAAATTCTCATGATGTATTGGAAATGATGTAGTGCACTAAAGGAGAAACCTGAGAAACCTTTTTTTTTTAGTAGACCCGAAATGTGAAATCCTCCTTAATAAGCTGTATTTTGACTACACAGTATTTTAGTTTTTAGATATTGCTCATTTGAAAGCAGTACGTTATATTGAGAATTATTATAAAAACCAATGATAGTTGGTTATGTGTTGTATATGTTTGTTTATAATTTATACTTTGTAATGCCAGACAATGAAACAATGCAATATTCAACTTCTGTTCAAGTACTTGCAAAATACCTCTATGAAAATCCTACTGTGGTGAGATGTTCAGTTTCCTAAAGGAGCTGCTAAGACGTATGTTACAGAAATGTACTATTTATGTTGTTTCTGTTTTGTGTGAAAGGCCAAATTCAAACATCTGTAGATGTCCTGATGCCTCATGAAGCTCAGTCAAATGAATTATATTTATAAAGATAAGAGTCCTCTCTTTGATTATTCATATTTATATATACATCCTACACTGCCCGGGCCGAAAAAGAAAATCTTCTATGATTGGATAATTATTGCAGTGATTATTATGTTTTATGTTTGGCAACAGTACTTTATTGATGGAGTGCGTAGCTTTTCATTTCTTAAACAACCATGTAATAAAGAGACATCATGGCCATATTCCAGAGTAGACTTTACAGAGTGCTCGACCTTGCATTGCCAAAAATTGATGCACATCTTGATGGAAATGTTACTACACTACAGCTACACACTCCATCAATTAGGGTTATAAGAACTGTTGCCAAATATACAACATGCTAAAAAACATAATAATCACTGCAATAATAATCCAGTCATAGACTTTTAAGCATTTGCTATTTAAATCCAAACAGCGACTTTGTTTTTTAAATGTTTTTTTGTCCAGGCAGAGTATGAGAACATCAGTGCAGCTGTTTGAATAAAGCCCTAATCACATTTTAGGCTACAATAATTTAATTTATTTATTTATTTTTTATGGGAAATTCACACATTGATATTTATCAAAATGGAAAGACTTTCTAAAAACTTTTGTTTTGTAGACAGATTGTCTGATAACCTTGTGAAATGGAAACTGAAATAGAGTTATCGACTTGTTAGTTCAAACTGCAACTTTCTGTTGAATTATGACCCATTCTGCACGTTTCCTTATCTTTCACGAGGGTTTTGTTTTGTGAAATAAAATATACCTTAATTTGAGAGACACTGTTCACTGAGAAGAATGTTTGCTGCCAGTGTCAAACTGTTTACAGCAGTTATGTCATGCTTAATATATAATTTAGGTGACCATTAAAACCACTTAAAAAAATGCAAAATAAATTATATTTCAGACACCATAAAAGTGATATTCTGCAATGCCTCCTATAGTCATTCAAAGACACACTTTGGTCTTGAAATGTGAGGGAAGTGTCATAGTAGGCTACCTGATTATTATTACTGACCATGTCCATCTCTTTATAATCACAGTGTACCATCTTCTGATGGCTACTTCCAGCAGGACAACGCTCTCACAAAACTCAAATCATCTCAAATGATCGTTTACTATACTCAAATGACCTCCACAGTCACCAGATCTCAATCCAATAGAGCACCTTTGGGATGTGGTGCAGCAGGAGATTCACATCATGGATGTGCAGCCAACAAATCTGCAGCAACTGCATGATGCTGTCATGTCAATATAGACCAACATATCTGAGGAATGTTTCCAGCACCTGTCACTGATAATTAAAGCATTTGTTGTACCAGAACATCCAATATATGCTCAATCTGGGAATTTGGAGACCTAGACAATACCTTGTCATGTTCCTCAAAACATTCCTAAATAATTTTTGCAGTGTGACTGGGTGCATTATCCTTCTGAAAGACACCACTGCCATCAGGGAGCACCACAACCATGAAGGGGTGTATGGTCTGCAACAGTCTTTATCTAGGTAGTATGTGTCAAAGTAACATCCACATGAATTCCCATAGTGCATCTGGCTGCCAACTCTTCCCTATAACCAACACACACCTGACCATCCATCTGATCTAAAAGAAAACGTGATTCGTTAGACCAAGCAATCTTCTTCCATTGCTCCACTGTCCCGTTCTGATGCTCACATGCTCATTGTAGGTACTTTTGGTCGTGGACAGGGGACATCTTGAGAACTCTGACCGTGGCTACGCAGCACACTGAAATGCGCTGTGTATTCTGACACCTTTCTATCATGGGCAAAATCAAGTTTTTCAGCAATCTCAGCTACAGTAGCTCTTCTGTGTGATCAGACGGGCTATAGCCTTCACTTCCCACATGCATCAATGAGCTTTAGATGTTGGTTCACCAGTTGTCCTACTTTTGGTAGGTACTACTAACCACTGCATACCAGAAACACCCCACAAAACTTGCTGTTTTGTCAGACCACATCTTTTCGCTTGTCCACTTTTCCTGTTTCCAAGACATGAAGTTCAAGAACTGACCTAAAAAAGTTAAATCATTCAATTTTATATATACATTTATGTAAAAAAAATTATGTATAAATGTATATATATACACTATATTGCTGAAAGTTTTAGGAGGTCATTTTTTTAGGATTCTTTACCTAACTTAAGTCGCTGAGATCCTGACACCTTGCACTTCAGGAGACTCCAGGTAGGTTGCAGTTCTGGAAAATGGTGGCGCTGGAGACCAAAGGGTTTCTGATGGTTTCACACTTAATTCCTCACCTTAATTCTTAATTAACATCCGTCTTTTATTCGCCACCTGTTTTTGTCTGACCCTGCTGACCTAATGAGCATTTCACTGTCCAATGGTTATGCCTTAACTGCTCTTAATGGTAACTCTTAATGGTCTTGCCTTGGTTCCTTGCCACTGTCGCCTTTGGCTTGGCTTGCTCAGTTGGGGACACAAAATTTTCAAATAAATATCCAAATAAATTCAATGACTAAACTAAATTAACTATATCAACTAAATTACTTGAATATACACTCACCTAAAGGATTATTAGGAACACCATACTAATAATGTGTTTGACCCCCTTTCGCCTTCAGAAATTTCTACGTGGCATTGATTCAACAAGGTGCTGAAAGCATTCTTTAGAAATGTTGGCCCATATTGATAGGATAGCATCTTGCAGTTGATGGAGATTTGTGGGATGCACATCCAGGGCACGAAGCTCCCGTTCCACCACATCCCAAAGATGCTCTATTGGGTTGAGATCTGGTGACTGTGGGGGCCATTTTAGCACAGTGAACTCATTGTCATGTTCAAGAAACCAATTTGAAATGATTCAAGCTTTGTGACATGGTGCATTATCCTGCTGGAAATAGCCATCAGGGGATGGGTACATGGTGGTCATAAAGGGATGGACATGGTCAGAAACAATGCTCAGGTAGGCCGTGGCATTTAAACGATGCCCAGTTGGCACTAAGGGGCCTAAAGTGTGCCAAGAAAACATCCCCCACACCATTACACCACCACCACCAGCCTGTACAGTGGTAACAAGGCATGATGGATCCATGTTCTCATTCTGTTTACGCCAAATTCTGACTCTACCATCTGAATGTCTCAACAGAAATCGAGACTCATCAGACTAGGCAACATTTTTCCAGTCTTCAACTGTCCAATTTTGGTGAGCTCGTGCAAATTGTAGCCTCTTTTTCCTATTTGTAGTGGAGATGGGTGGTACCCGGTGGGGTCTTCTGCTGTTGTAGCCCATCCGCCTCAAGGTTGTGCGTGTTGTGGCTTCACAAATGCTTTGCTGCATACCTCGGTTGTAACGAGTGGTTATTTCAGTCAAAGTTGCTCTTCTATCAGCTTGAATCAGTCGGCCCATTCTCCTCTCACCTCTAGCATCAACAAGGCATTTTCGCCCACAGGACTGCCGCATACTGGATGTTTTTCCCTTTTCACACCATTCTTTGTAAACTCTAGAAATGGTTGTGCGTGAAAATCCCAGTAACTGAGCAGATTGTGAAATACTCAGACCAGCCCGTCTGGCACCAACAACCATGCCACGCTCAAAATTGCTTAAATCACCTTTCTTTCCCATTCTGACATTCAGTTTGGAGTTCAGGAGATTGTCTTGACCAGGACCACACCCCTAAATGCGTTGAAGCAACTGCCATGTGATTGGTTGATTAGATAATTGCATTAATGAGAAATTGAACAGGTGTTCCTAATAATCCTTTAGGTGAGTGTATATGATAATTGAAATGAGCTGATGACATCACCGTTTTCTCCAGAGCGGCTGTACAGCCGAATCAAATTCTGTTGCATTATTTTCCTGTTTAACACTGTGAAGCTGCTTTGAAACAACCTGCATTGTAAAAAGCGCTATATAAATAAAGTTGACTTGACTTAACTGCAATTTCTAGTATTGCGTTAGTATTGTATCCTTCTCATGGGCATTTAATACATTTTGACTTTTCAGTCTGAGTTAAATCTCTTTTTTTGGCTTATTTTATCTGTAAAAGAAAACGTGCCTAATAATTATAATTACCTGAATATAAGGTGTTTTTAATTTCCAGCCTTCATGAACAATTATATTTCACTTATAAATTATTAAATACAAAATTAATAGTAGTTAGTAAGATTAATGTGGTTTGGAATTGGTAAAATGTGCCTGGGGAAAAAAAATATGATCAGAAAATCAATGTGCCTAACAATTCTGCACTGCGTGTAGTGTATGTAAAAGTAACATACTTTTATAGATTAGATGGTGCCCTCTGCTGTTTATTTATGCGCTTTGCATGTGTCCACAAGAGAAAGAGTTAGTAATGCTGGCACTTAGTATTTAGGCATTTTGGGTTTGGCCTTTTTGGCCTTAGGAGAGCAAGAGAGTATGTTCACATATATGTATATATACAGTTTATATATATATATATATATATATATATGTATATATACAGTTTATATATATATATATATATATATATATATATATATATATATATATATATATATATATATAATAAATAAACTGTATATATACATACAGAGATCAGGCATTACATTATGACCTAATATTGTGTTGGTCCCCCTTTTGCTGCCAGAACAGCCCTGATCTGTTGAGGCATGGACTCCACTAGACCCCTGAAGGTGTGCTGTGGTATCTGGCACCAAGATGTTAGCAGCAGATCCTTTAAGTCCTGTAAGTTGTGAGGTGGGGCCTCCATGGATCAGACTTGTTTGTTCAGCACATAACACAGATGCTCGATTGGATTGAGATCTGGGGAATTTGGAGGCCAAGTCAACATCTCAAACTCGTTGTTGTGCTCTTCAAACCATTCCTGAACCATTTTTGCTTTGTGGCAGGGCGCATTATCCTGCTGAAAGAGACCACAGCTACCAGGGAATACCGTTTCCATGAAAGGGTGTACATGGTCTGCAACAATGCTTAGGTAGGTGGTACGTGTCAAAGTAACATCCACATGGATGGCAGGACCCAAGGTTTCCCAGCAGAACATTGCCCAAAGTATTACACTGCCTCCGCCGGCTTGCCATCTTCCCATAGCGCATCCTGGTGCCATGTGTTTCCCAAGTAAGCAAAGCACACACACCCGGCCATCCACGTGATGTAAAAGAAAACATGATTCATCAGACCAGGCCAGCTTCTTCCATTGCTCCGTGGCAGTTCTGATGCTCACGGCACGTTGCCACTTTCAGTGGTGGACAGGGATCACACGGGCCAGTCTTCGCTCCCCACGTGCATCAATGAGCCTTGGCCACCCACGACCCTGTTGCCGGTTCACAACTGTTCCTTCCTTGGATCACTTTTGATAGATACTGACCACTGCAGACCGGGAACACCCCACAAAACCTGCAGTTTTGGAGATGCTCTGACCCAGTCGTCTAGCCATCACAATTTGGCCCTTGTTCACGAGTCCAAGTCAAGTCGCAAACCTGCTGAGTTTATTTAAACTGTTATGAAAACCATATAGTATGCTACTGATACTGCTGTTAGTATATACTAGGGAGAAACACTTTTATAAATTAAAAATAATATTGTATTGCAGCTATTTATATGTCAACTTTATTTATATAGCGCTTTTTACAATGCAGATTGTTTCAAAGCAGCTTCACAGTGTTAAACAGGAAAATAATGCAACAGATTTTGATTCGGCTGTACAGCTGCTCTGGAGAAAACGGTGATGTCATCAGCTCATTTCAATTATCATATATATTCAAGTAATGTAGTTGACATAGTTAATTTAGTTTAGTTATTGAATTTATTTGGATATTTAGTTGAAAATTTAGTGTCCCCAACTGAGCAAGCCAAAGGCGACAGTGGCAAGGAACCAAAACTCATCAGGTGGCATAATGGAGAAAAATAAACCTTGGGTGAAACCAGGCTCAGTCGGGGTGCCAGTTCTCCTCTGGCCAATTAACAAACAGTGTATGATTATTATTTTGGCAGCCTTACAGGTCAGAAGACATATTAGATCCGAATATTCGAAAGATCGGAGGCATCACGCCGGAGATGGATCCATTGAGGATGCCATGTCGATGAGCAATTTCAGAGGGGAGACTAATTGACACGGTCTCTGCAGACACTTCAGGGATGCGTTGGTCATGTCTAGGCGCTGGGCCACCATCTGATCTGGATCCGGCTGACTGCAGTAAACCTCGGGATAAACAGAGAAACTAACATTAGCGTAGATGCCATTCTTCTTAAGATGTAACGAGTACATCAGGTGTTATGGGAAGTGTTCCCGGTTCCGGCTGACCTAGTTAATGCAGCCTAACAATTTGAATAAAATATAAATTAAAAATGTTTTATGTGTATGCCATAGTAAAGAGATGTGTTTTTAGTCTAGATTTAAACTGACAGAGTGTGTCTGCTTCCCAAACAATGCTAGGAAGGCTATTTATATAAAGAATTATGTCCTCTCACAATTTAAGTGCTTAAAGTTTTTTTGATAAGGTCATATATAATAAATGTCAATATTCCAAGACATCATGACATTAGCCTATATAGCCCTTTTCACATTTCTGGGGTTAAAATTATTTTTGCATTCACATTTGACCCAATTAGCAAAGAAAGGAAAAATCAGAATTTGTATTTGTTCTTTGCTATTGGTTTACCTCTATTATCCTGTGACATTTTCCCCCTTTCAAAAATACTAGTTTTATCTTTCTGATGAGATTTTTTTGGCCAGTGACTTTATCCAAATCTTTTTGTCCACATTGTTTAACCTGAGGCAAGTTTCTCTCAGACTTTTCAGTATGTTTTATGTTTATACTTATGTTTATACAAAATATTATGGTTATGGAAGGAAAATCACTGATTTTTTTTAATTTATTTTTTTTACACATTTTGTTTCTTTGTACGTACAAACATTTTCAGTGAATGATGTGTTGGGATGTGAATGGTATTTTTAAATCAAGATTATTGTTTCCACTGATCATCAACCTCAAAATAATCTGAATATGATATAACCGAATCATCATGGCACAAGACATGTTTCGACAAGAAAGATCTTTTAATTCAAAGTAGGAACTAATAACTAGTTCGGTCACCCCTACAGCAAAGGTCATACAACCTACTATGTCAAAGTTGAAATAGACTAATGTAGCTACTTGACAAGATCTGTTGGGGCCTGAGGTGAGAACATTTGACTTCTTGAAATTTCGACAGGGACCTTTTCAAATGAAATGCTAAATAAATAAATAAATAGCAAATGACACTGTTTCCTAAGAATGACCCTATTATTTAAGGCAAGTCTGTTTCAGTGAATCACCCAATGATTAGTGGAAACACTAAAGCAAATAAAGGGGAGGTGCTGCTAAAGTGGAGCGAGGAGGAGCCTTGAGCTGCACACCTTCTTGGTGTGCCATATACGGACTTTGCTCTTACTTCACCTGTGTTTTTTATTCACTCTTTCTGCATCTTCGGGATCACACACAAATACAGGCTCCAGCACGATATTGCTTCAGTATGGTGAGTTTATGCATGCAAACATAAGAACAACAATATTCAGTGTACAGTTAGGTAGCCTATAACCTATTTGTCTAACATTCCAGTAAACAGTAGAACTTTTTAAAAGGTTACTATGTCATGTTATGCAACAAAATATGTACAATACACTTCATCTTTATCTTCAATCATTGGCTGTGTTTTCCCTTTTGTTCATATGTAGGCCAAACAGTAGCTTATCAGAGACCGTAATGCAGTAAAGTCATGCAATTAACAGCTGACAGGACAGATTATTGTATGCACCCTAAGACAGCAAAATATAAGCACCATTTATGGAAATACAGTGGCCCTAAAATGACATTTAAACCACACTTAAAACATATGAATATTGCAATAGATTGAGGACAAAAAGAGAGACTTTGTGGGTGTCAGATGTTAGTGGATCATGCTTATAGTTAATGAGATTAACTACACCTGTGGTTACTGCTAATCCCAAACTATTCCCATATTCCTATATATATTCCTATACATGTTCAAAAACGTTTTTATGTATTTAAAGCACCTGAGAAGCAGAGTACTTTGATGCAGAATGTTGTATTAAGTAGTGAAGCATGTCATCCTAAATATTGTCAATACTTGCATCTGTTTTAGGATAAAATTGAGACTGCTAAGAGCGAGAAAGAGGAGGTGAAAGTCACTATGCTGAAAAATGCAAATGGAGCAGGAGAACTCAAGGATGTCTGTCAAAAAGCTGAAAAGCCTCAGTGCACCGTGAGTCTCCTTAGTGTATAGCAAACCAAGATTTATGTCATATCTAGAATTAAAGGTGCTGTATGTAAGTTTTTGATTGTACTAAAGCATAAAAATACCATAATATGTTTGCAGATATTTAGGAAACATGCTAAGTTCACATACTCGTTTCTCTGAAAAACAATGCTACAGCCAGTTATTTTACTTCTGGCTGTAGAATTTCCATGTCGGAATGTCTGTTTTTGGTTTGGTCTGTGCGATAACGCAACGCTATCTCATGACCAATTTGAACGTATTTGTATGAGGTGGCTAATTCGTACGACCTCACTCATATGAATTACGATTTGTCTATACTACAGTGATGGGTAGGTTTTAGGGGCGGGGTTAGGGGTAGGTACAAAATCATACGAATTGACCAACTCGTCAAATACGCACGATTTAGCAAAATTTTTACGAATTTGTACGAGTGAGGTCGTACAAATTCATACGAATTAGCCACCTCATACAAATACGTACAAATTGCTGTGAGATTGGGTTAGATACCGCACGTTGCCAGTTTACCCAATAGTATTTAGACACCACAGGTTGACAGTTGGTGGAAAACAGCGTATTGCTGCCATAGAAGCCAGCAAACAAAATGGGTCAGAGATCACAGATTCTACCTGACCTAAAAAGCCTCTGCATCCATCTAAAAATCTCTATGAACGGAAGCACATTAAAACACTAAAAAATAAACTCATCAGCTCATCAACAACTGTGTGGAAGTCTCCTCGCCTTCCATTGTCAATTGCACTCGTTCCTGTTGCGTGTCCTCAAACTGGCAACCTGCATGCATTGAACATTGAGGAGGCGGGGGTGGGGGCGGGGCAAACAATATTTTTTTTATTTGGATTGCAGTACCCATTTCAACCACTAGCTGTCATTCTTACATACAGCACCTTTAATACATCATCTTATATTTATTACAATATTACAATTACATATGGCTGTCTTTTTATTTAAGCCTGCTAAAAGAGCTCAAGTTTTGTCTCAAATCACACTAAACTAAATGCCACTATATTGGTATAAACTGAACATATAAACAATATTAATCAAAGTTTTCTGTGAAACTTAAAGGATAACTTTACACACTTTTAAACTATATGTTAAAGATTCATAATTTTCATATCCAGTTCTATTTTTATTTTAATTTCAGAAAAGAAATGGTAAGGAATCTGCAGCAAAGCTGAAAGAGAAACAGAAGATGGGGTATCTGCGGGCTAATAAAGGACTTGTAGCCACTGTACTGATTTCAGCTGTTATTATATTCACGGTTGTGGTTGCCATGCTTGTCACTAAAGAAACAGAAGGGCACAGTCACTCAGAAGTGCACAATGCCACAGAAATTCCATAGCAACAACTGCAGTGGGACAAATCTGTTTGTTTTAGTAAATTATTATGTTTTATGTTGTAAAGTTACATCTGATCTAACATGACATTACATTTTTCTGTTCACCCAAAAATGGAAATTCTGTCATTTTTGTCAATACAATAAAAGTCAGAGGATTCTATATTTACAACAACAATGGACCCTATTTCCAAATGTCTTCATTTGTGTACCACAGAAGAAAGATAATTATGCAGGTTAGTACGGAGCCCCTAAAGGGACATAGTGATGGGGGGAAAAAAACATGATGAGAGGAAAAATTATGTCAATGCTTTTGCATTCTCTCGCAAATGTTTCTCAGGGGAATGCAAAACTTTCCTCGCATCTTATATTTTTCCATCACCATGTCCCTTTAGGGGCTCCATAGTTTTAAGATTGTTTGTATTAAGACAACAATTTAAACACTCTGTGGGAAAAAATCAGGTTGTGTGTACGTTTTTTTCTCTAAGCTCATTAGTTTCACTTTGTCATATAAACATGACTTGGCAGGAAAGGCTATAAAAAAACACATTCCCCATGAAAATTGTGCTGATAGTTTGGTATGTAAACATAAGGAGATGTGATTGAAAGCAAGGGCATTTTCTAAGGTCAAGTGCACATACTCTTTTTATTCTGTACTGAGGAGCAAAAACACAATTTTTTGTTTTTTTGCTGTGATTACAAAGGAGTCATCTTAAAGACAGGCTTTATTTGATGCTAAAGATTGTATATAAAAAGCACTTATCAGCATTAACAATGTTTCTTGTTCACAACCAACTTTTTTATGTTGGAAACCACCTCAAGCTGTCAAAATCATGTTTGGTTCAAATGTAATTTCTGATGAATGTGAAAATAAATGCAGAAATCTATTATCTGTTGTTATCATTGAGTCAGCTTCAGTGCTTCATGTTCACATGAGTTTCTTTAAAAGCAAAGTGTTGACCAATCAAAAGCAGTCCTGTCTAGTCGCTCCCTAACTAACGAATTTTTTTTTTTCAGCAACCAGTATTTCCTCTATCATGCAACACTGATATATTTGATGAACCCATTTGAATATTATATTTGAATATTTTTTTTCCTTTTGCTTTTGTGACAGTATATTCTTCAGATAAAGGCTAAATTTAACTATTTTAATTTTTAACAGTATTATTTGTCATGTTCTGCAGGCATATTATGTAAATAAACTTTGATATTGGTCAAAATATAAATACAAAACCACGCAATATGAAATCTATATAGAATCGCCCTGCTCTGAAATGATTTTAACTTTGTGTTGAGGAATGTACTCAATACAAACATTCAAATCTATTTTAATCCCCTTTCTGAGAAAGCAAAACAGAGAAGGAGACTAATAAGGGGTTGTTCACACAGAATAATTTTTTGTATTCCACTGTGCTGATTTTTAATTGTTGTTGTGTAAACATGCTATATATATATATGGGCAACAGTGAGCATGTGAGCATCAGAACTGGACCAAGGAGCAATGGAAGAAGGTGGCCTGGTCTGATGAATCATGTTTTCTTTTACATCACGTGGATGGCCGGGTGCGTGTGCATCACTTACCAGGGGAACACATGGCACCAGGATGGACTATGGGAAGAAGGCAAGCCGGCAGAGGCAGTGTGATGCTTTGGGCAATGTTCTGCTGGGAAACCTTGGGTCCTGCCATCCATGTGGATGTTACTTTGACACATACCACCTACCTAAGCATTGTTGCAGAGCATGTACACCCTTTCATGGAAACGGTATTCCCTGGTGGCTGTGGCCTCTTTCAGCAGGATAATGCACCCTGCCACAAAGCAAAAATAGTCCAGGAATGGTTTGAGGAGCACAACTACGAGTTGAGGTGTTGACTTGGCCTCCAAATTCCCCAGATCTCAATCCAATCGAGCATCTGTGGGATGTGCTGAACAAATAAATCCAATCCATGGAGGCCCCACTCCATGCATGTGCTAAAGATGAGTAGCAAATACGGACAAATCAATATAGAGAACAAATTGTTTTATTACATTAGAAAGTCTGTGGCTACAAGAAGATTTCCAAAACACTAAAAGTTCCTAGAGACACAGCTGGCAGCCTTATTCATAAGTTTAAAATTGATGGTTTTGAAGAAAAAACACAATATCATTAAGGGGAATAAAATGTTTAATCAGAGCAACTGAGAAAAACCCTCAATTTACAGCCAAAGACTTGCAAGATGACCTGATGAAAGGAGGAAAAAACATTTCAATGCAGAATATAAGATGAACACTAGACACGCATGGACTTCATGTTGGGACATATTGCCGAATGCCACTCTTGACCAAGAAGAACATAAAAGGCAGACTTGAATATGCTAAAAATCATTTGGATAGACCTGTGGAGTTCTGGAAGAATGTTTTATGGAGTGATATGACCAAACTGGAACTTTTTGGACCCATGGATCAGTGGTATGTCTGGTGCAAAAAAGGCAAAGCTTATGAGCAGAAAAACACCATCTCCATGGTCAAACACGAAGGCTGTCCAGTCTTGTTATGGGGGTGCTTTGCTGTTACAGGAAGTGAAACTAATGACTGTATGAAGGACATCATGAATTCTTTGAAGTATCAAGCCATTTTGGCAAAGGCCTTCGGTGCAGAGACTGAAGCTTGCTGATCAATGGACTTTCCTGAAGGACAGCCATCCCAAAGTATACATCCAAATCTACTGAAGCTTGGTTCAGGGATCAGTCATAGAATGTTCTTCTGTGGCCTGTACAGTCTTCAGATCTAAATCTCTGAAAATATTTGGTGGAATTTGAAGAAAGCAGTGGTAATGTGAAAACCAATGATTATTAGTGATCTGGAGGCTTTTGAATGGGCCAAGATTGCAGTAGAGAGGTAACAGAAGCGTCTAAGCACTTACAGGCAGCGTTTATTGGAGGTTATAAAGAATAAAAGAATCTTTTACAAAATTTTACTTTTGGGGGTTGAATAATTTTGAACATTAATGTTTAGAGCCAATTTGATTTTTCAATTTCTCATTAACACACATATATATATAGTTGACAATATGGATAAAGAGATACAATAGATTCGGCTCCTGGGGTATTTGGTTTCAGTGAGTAGCGAATACGTAAATATTCTTGAGCGTCCCCTGTTGTGGGCGTGTCCTTGAGACAACGCGAAAAACTTTTACTAAGTTTTTTTATAAATTAGCGTAGATGTACATCTTTGGCCTAACAACACCTGCGCCTTGTGGCTTATTGCTTTATTTAACAACAGCAATAGTTTAATATATGAAAATGACGGACGCAAAAGACGGGCGCTAGTTTACGCAAGTGTCACGCACACTAGCAGTGACAGATTGAGACCAATTCACCTGCAAAATTACCGCTTCAAAAAGTTTGTGTTGCTCTAAAACACATGCATAATGTCAACAAACGGCAGGACCTCGAGAATATTACAGTTTATGGCCCCAGATGAGCGCCGTCAGTTTGGAATTGAGGTAACTGCACATCAGTAAATAAGCCGGGTAATTTTCCAAAGATGCATAAGTTTACATCTAAACACGCTAGCAACTCATTTCTCTTTATGTGTGCTTAAAATGAGATTTGTATTAATTTGCGTTCTGCACAACGCTAAAATGACACATTGTAGAATGCATACAAATGTTAAACAAAGTCAAGAGCTTTTTAACCCACTGCGTGGTGGTGGCCAGTCTTTGTTGACCTCACACGTTGACACGATCAGTGTTTCCACACAATTGTTGTAAGTTACAGTGTAGTACTGTGGTACCATCATGCATAATGACTGCTTTGAATGGTGCTTTGATACATACAATACTGAACAATTAGCATATTTATGTGCTACTCCAAGATAGCCTAACGTTACTTTAACTCTTTCCCCGCCAGCGTTTTTTTTATTTTTTATTTTTTAAAGTTGCCAGCCACCATTTTTGATCACAAAAATGTAATGGCCCATAGAATATGTTGTTGTATGAATATCTGAGCATGCAATATATCAAAAGAAAGAACAGACTCTCTGCTTTTAAACAAAAAAAAATCCCCTGCATTCCCTTTTTATGAACACTTGAATATGGGCAAGTTTCATAAAAAAGCAACATTTTGAACAAAAAGCTGAAAAAATCACGTTTTGTCAAAGACTACATCCAGATCAGATTCAGAACGATGATCAAACACAGATGGAGTAGATCGAGTCATCAACACCCCTAAAGCTTCACAGTTCTATAGCTCGTCCTGGGTCGACATTTCATTCAGTAACATTAGGCAGTTTTGATTTATATGCTGTTTAATGTTGATGATCACGTTATTTTACATATGCATCTGCTTACATACGATCGCTTGTTTTTTTGCGTCCTCTTCGCGTATGTTTTGATCAGGAGATTCTGTACTCATTCAGAAGATGCGTAACAGCGCCCCCTAGCGTATAACAGTGAAAATACGGAAACCCGGAAAATTCCGTGTTTGGCGGGGAAAGAGTTAAAGAATACCAAGGTTTTAACATGTTCCAGAAAAACATGGTGCCATGTTCAAGACCCTTAGGGTACTGATTTACCTCTTGGTGTTTAATTGGTAGTGGGAGTTAAATTAAATACTGTTACATTTTTGTTAGCAGGGTTTCATGTTGTCTCATTTTGCAAAATATGGCAGCTTATCTAATATGAATGAAAATGGTTGCTCAACTCCGATAAATTAGCTTTAACATGAATTTAATAATTGTAATACATTTTGTATTTTTTTTTAACTTTTTTAGACTCCTTTCCATCGTCTGGCATGGCAAATGCAAGACATATTAGGGGATGGAGGAATTCTAAAAGAAGTCATCCATGCAGGGGAAGGTCCACCTGTACCCATGCATGCCTCTGTATCAAGTAAATGGCTGAGTTGAACATGGTTTCAATGGAGTCATAGTTCTAGTTTCTTGCTTATGATAGTTTAATAGTGCAGAGATAAATGATATTTAACAGACACTACTGTTCAAAACTTTGGGGTCGGTAAGATTGTTTTAATGTTTTTGACAGAAGTCTCTTATACTCACCAAGGCTACATTTATTTGATCAAAAATACAGAAATCATTCTAATATGCTAATTTGGAGCTCAAGAAACATTTCTTATGATTAAAGTAAAAAAAAAAAACATTTTGGTGCTTAATATTTTAGGTAGTAGATATTATGTCTTAACTGTCATTTTTGATCAATTTAATGCATCCTTGCTGAATAAAGTATTAATTTCTTTAAAAAAAACAACACCACAAAAAATTTTTAATTGGTAATGTTTGTACTTGTTTGTACATTCACTTTTTTTTGCTACCTTCTCATTAGCTTTTCGACATGAACTCATTTCCTCCACAGTTCATTTCTCTGGTTTCATTGAGTACTCTGATGCACCATTTGAGACCACCAACCACCTCAAATATCCACGAATGATGAAGCTTGGTAGAGGTAGGATGGAAATTGAATTCTTCCATTGGAATGATAATCATTATGATTTTCTTTTATATTGTCTTGTCTGTCCAGTGCCAGTGCAAGACACTCTAACCTCTTTCTCTGTAGATGTTACTTTATATGGCCTAGAGCTCGGCCTTCTTACTATGAAGAAAGGCGAATTCTCCCGTTTTCTCTTCAAGCCCAAATATGCCTATGGAGACCTTGGGTGCCCCCCACACATACCTCCATTAGCCACAGTCCTCTATGAGGTGCACGTCCTTGATTTTCTGGACTCGGCACAAGTGGATGATTTCATGGATTTGACTATGGTAAGATTTAATGCATTTAGCTTTCTCATTTAGTTTGTTTGTGGTATTTAAGATTGTGATTTCACCATTCCCCAGGAAGAGCAGAACACTGTTCCTCTGTCCACCTTGCTGAAAGTGCTGGAAACACAGCGGAGCTTTGGCAACCTCTGCTTCAATAAGAAGCGCTATGAAGATGCTCGAGAGAGATACAAGCAGGTATTCTGCTTATAAATGTCTTATTTGTTTTGTAGTATGAGAGTTTATGACTGGATAGAAGGAAAATGTGCTCTGAAAATTTGTAGTTTATTCTAGCTGTGAAAGACTGATTTTTTTTTCAGTGTAACATACTTTTGTCCCATGGTACAGGCCATGACACTTTTGCAGAATCGTGAGCCAGTAGATGATGAAGACAAGCAGCGTCTTGAGGAAATAAAGTTGCTTTTTCTGCTTAACCTCTCACTCACGTACCTCAAACTGGAGAAACCCCAGAAGGCCCTTTGCTTTGGTCAGAAAGCACTGGACATCAGCCCCCAGAACACTAAAGCTCTCTTCCGCTGTGGCCAGGTTGGGCAATATTTTGACATTTTATATCCTTTGTTGAAAATCTGATTATAATTTTTTAGTAAAAAGCATATTGCTCTGTAAAATCTAGGGCTGTCAATCGAGTCAAAATTTTCATCTTAAAATTTTAATCAAATCATGTTATATGCTGATAAATTAATTAATCACAAATATGAATATTTGCTGAGAAAAGCACCCAAAGTAAGGGCATTTTCAGACCTGTAGATCATTTGTTTTTGTTCTAAAACAGGGACTTAAATTGTTACAATGTTGCATTTTCTCCATCCATGGTTCGGTTCACTTTCACAAGGCAACATTTCAAAGCATACCAAAATGTTTATGTATCAATATCTCAATTAGATCATATCAATTAGAGTGGGAATCAATGCTTTGTCAGCGCAGCGTTCTTGAAGACAGTGCTGCTGTTTTTTGTAATGCATTTCCTATTATGAATTATGCTACAGCTTGGTTCGTTGGTCCGTCGGGTCAGATCAGATAGATTTTTTTTTCATCACAACTCATCAGAATCTGCTTGAAAGTCAAATTGGTTTCATTTTCACTCAAACCGAGACTACCTCGTTCAGGTGATCTCGGGTCAATTATTTTGATGCAATATATAATATATTTGATGCGATTATTTTGGTACAATATTTATCACAAAACACCCTGATACTGTATGTCCTGAGGCTCATGGCTTCGCAGTGAGGGCAGGCCAGAGCCGGCCCAAGGCACAAGTGAACTAAGCGGCTGCTTAGGGCCCCCTTGGCCACTAGGGGGCCCCCCAAGAGCACATGAAATGACTTCTTGCTGCATGTTACTTTATGATGATTAAAAACCAAGCGGCAATCTCCCCCGGTTTCTCTTGAAGCCAATACGGAAGTGACTTAAACTGCAATTCATCGACTGGCCACTAGATTTTTCAAATAAATATCCAAATAAATTTAATTACTAAACTAAATTAACTATATCAACTACATTACTTGAATATACACTCACCTAAAGGATTATTAGGAACACCTGTTCAATTTCTCATTAATGCAATTTTCTAATCAACCAATCACATGGCAGTTGCTTCAATGCATTTAGGGGTGTGGTCCTGGTCAAGACAATCTCCTGAACTCCAAACTGAATGTCAGAATGGGAAAGAAAGGTGATTTAAGCAATTTTGAGCGTGGCATGGTTGTTGGTGCCAGACGGGCCGGTCTGAGTATTTCACAATCTGCTCAGTTACTGGGATTTTCACGCACAACCATTTCTAGAGTTTACAAAGAATGGTGTGAAAAGGGAAAAACATCCAGTATGCGGCAGTCCTGTGGGCGAAAATGCCTTGTTGATGCTAGAGGTCAGAGGAGAATGGGCCGACTGATTCAAGCTGATAGAAGAGCAACTTTGACTGAAATAACCACTTGTTACAACCGAGGTATGCAGCAAAGCATTTGTGAAGCCACAACACGCACAACCTTGAGGCGGATGGGCTACAACAGCAGAAGACCCCACCGGGTACCACTCATCTCCACTACAAATAGGAAAAAGAGGCTACAATTTGCACGAGCTCATCAAAATTGGACAGTTGAAGACTGGAAAAATGTTGCCTGGTCTGATGAGTCTCGATTTCTGTTGAGACATTCAGATGGTAGAGTCAGAATTTGGCGTAAACAGAATGAGAACATGGATCCATCATGCCTTGTTACCACTGTGCAGGCTGGTGGTGGTGGTGTAATGGTGTGGGGGATGTTTTCTTGGCACACTTTAGGCCCCTTAGTGCCAATTGGGCATCGTTTAAATGCCACGGCCTACCTGAGCATTGTTTCTGACCATGTCCATCCCTTTATGACCACCATGTACCCATCCTCTGATGGCTACTTCCAGCAGGATAATGCACCATGTCACAAAGCTCGAATCATTTCAAATTGGTTTCTTGAACATGACAATGAGTTCACTGTACTAAAATGGCCCCCACAGTCACCAGACCTCAACCCAATAGAGCATCTTTGGGATGTGGTGTAACGGGAGCTTCGTGCCCTGGATGTGCATCCCACAAATCTCCATCAACTGCAAGATGCTATCCTATCAATATGGGCCAACATTTCTAAAGGATGCTTTCAGCACCTTGTTGAATCAGTGCCACGTAGAATTAATGCAGTTCTGAAGGCGAAAGGGGGTCAAACACAGTATTAGTATGGTGTTCCTAATAATCCTTTAGGTGAGTGTATATGATAATTGAAATGAGCTGATGACATCACCATTTTCTCCAGAGCGGCTGTACAGCCAAATCAAATTCTGTTGCATTATTTTCCTGTTTAACACTGTGAAGCTGCTTTGAAACAATCTGCATTGTAAAAAGTGCTATATAAATAAAGTTGACTTGACTTGACTAGAGACAGAATCTCATTGAGCCCCATGTTAAAATGCCCAACTTTACAGAAGAAAAAAACATGTTTACAGCCTGGTACAAATTGTGATTTTGGTCTATAGGACCAATTTTGCCCTTCATGGCAACTGTGAGGGGGGTGAATTTTTTTTATAACTCATTCGTTTACATTATATAAAGCCTTAAAGTTCTGCATAATTAAGGGTGTGGCCACTTTGAGTGACAGGTGGACAGCCATTTATCTGCTGTCTGTTAGTCATCGCGTCACCTCAGCTCTGCCTCCTCTTTGCCCATTTTCTGTTATCCGGGAGTGAAGCGCGGGGACGTGCTGCCAAGATGGCAACGGCCAGCTTGTCCCTACTTTACACTTCAAAACTGCTCTTCAGAATCCTATGGGTGACGTCACGGACACTATGTCCATATTTTTTTACAGTCTATGTTAAAAACACGAAATGGCCTTAAACAACTACTAAAACTACAAAGCCTGTTAGCCAGGGTTCAAAGTGCAAAGTGCAAGGAAAAAAATCTGAAACTGTGCTACCCGTCAGTTGCCCGGTAACCGTTTTATGAATGGATGGATTTGAGAATGTGATATCATGAATGTCTTGTGATCTTGTGATAAATATGACGTGCTGCATGTTTTGGACGGAGTACAGCATAGCTTTCAGTTTCTGTTCACAGTAAATGCTTCTCTGCAAGTGCTATATGTTTGAGACTCTAAAAATGATCATTTGGGAACGCAACATACAGCAAACATCTTCCCAAATTCGTAATGAGTATCATTTATAAATCTGTTGTTGTTAACAAAAAGAAGCACTAAGGTCTTCCTGCGTGTTTCCGCCAAAATAAAAGCTCTGTTTAACGTTTTAAAGAAATCCATCAATATTTCTTTTTTTTTAAAGAAGTCTCTTCTGCTTACCAAGGCTGCATTTATTTGATCAATACAGTAAAAACAGTTATATTGTGAAATAGTATTACAATGTAAAATGGCTGTTTTCTATGAGAATATCAAGTAAATTATAATGTATTCCTGTGAATTTTCACCATCATTACTCCAGTCTTCAGTATCACATGATCCTTTAGAAATCATTCTAATATGATGATTTGCTGCTCAAGAAACATTTCTGATTATTATCAGTGTTGAAAACTGTGAACATTTTTAGGATTCTTTGAAAGCTTTCTATTTCAGACAAATGCTGTTCTTTTGAACCTTCTCAAATAATAATCAAATAATCCTGGGGAAAAATATTGTGAGCATATTCAGCATAAGAGACTTTTTTTAAAAACATAAAAAAAGTACATATCCCAGTCTGAAATAATACTGTAATACTTTGAATATTAAAGTGCAAATGAACACCTGACCACTCTTGTGGGTTTGCTACTGTTACAATTAAAAACCGTATAAGGGTAAGCAACACAGCATCAACTAATACAATTGATAACGGGTGTGTGAATTATCAAGAATTGACAATAGTCAATCGTATTGGTGGCACAGAGGGGCCCCCAAATAAAATTCTGCTTAAGGCCCCATAAAGGCTTGGGCCGGCCCTGGGGCAAGCAGTGTCCTCGAGCGGCCTCTCAACGGGTCCCGAACAGGCAGTGCGGGGTTTGATAGCTTTTTCCATGTCTCCGCCGGAATGCAAAGGGGATTTGGTGCAGAATCGTCATCCGCTGAAGACTTCTCATGAAGAAGAAATATTTGGAGGCATTGTCGCTTAGTGCCTTTTATAGGGAGCAGACCCACCCCTGTTTCATGCACTTGAACAGCATTAGCTTTTGCAAGTGCGGCAGCATTATTTAGTTAGTCTTCAGTATGGCTCTGTGAAAGGAGATTCCCCCTGTCAGCTTCTGACGCAATGTCAAGTAAGCCAAAATCAAAAGGAAACAAGTGCTCCAAACGAGCCAGGTGTGAAAATGCTCTAAGATCAATCATTGTAGCAAGTGAGTAAATCATTTCATACACATGAAAGAGAAATCCTCACCAAGGCTGCATTTATTATAATGCAGCCTTGGCGAGCATAAGCGACAAGAACAATACTACAGTAAAAACAGTATTTTTATAAAACAGTACTACAGTATAAAACAGTAAAAAATAACTCTTTTCTATCTGAATATCATTTTAAATGTAATTTATTCCTGTGATGAAAAGGCTGAATTTTCAGCAGTCCTTACTTCAGTAGTGTCATATGATCCTTCAGAAATCATTGTAATATGCTGATTAGTTATATGATGATTTGAACTTATGACTGGTAGTGAATACTTGAGCTTCTGGAAGAATCTTCCAATCAGATTTTCATAGTTGTGGCTGTTTATTTGTGTTCAGGCCATATGGTATTATTGATCTGATATTTAGAACTTTTTTTCTATTTTTTATGAGGCCTGTTTGGAGATGAAAGACTATGAGAAAGCACAAGATTACCTTACACTTGCTCAGATGAAAAAGCCGTTTGACCCTGACATCAACACCTTGCTAAAAAAGCTTGCTCTGTAAGTTTTAATTATCTGATATTTTTCTTCTTACATTTGTGAATGTGAAAGCTAAACAAATCTACTGATCTTTTACAGCTGCTACAAGGACTATTTAGACAAAGAGAGAGATATGTGCACCAAGATGTTCTCAGGTTTTCAGCGAACAGAAAAGTGAACTTGCAGTGTCCATGGTAGTGGTCTTCACATTTTTCAAACCTTCCAGATTGACCACATGTGGGCAGTATAAACCCAACAAATTGTCATTTTGGTTTGAGTGGCCAACATTGCATCAAATGTTGACATACTTTGAAGTGATTTATCGTTTGAGTTTATTTAGCTTTTTTTTATATACTCTCTGCTTATGTTATGTATGTTACTTTAAGATAAGCTTTATTATAACAAACAGTCAAGCTTTTGAAGAATTATGTTCAGTATTATGTTCAAAACTTTATATGGAGCATCAGGATGTTTTCCAGGTGCACTGTTTGATGTTTCAGAAATCATATAGTCTTTAATTTGTTTAACCTATTTGTCATGCTCTTAATTTCTTATTTCTTTTTTGTAGGCCATGCAAAATCTGTGCATGAATAATTTTTTACTTATGTTCACATTAATTCCACTGTGTTATCACCACTGTGTTTTGTGTGTTAAGTTTCGAATTTAACATGTAAACAATAAGATGTTCCACCTTGCTCAGTGTTTTGAATTTTCCTTAGATTTAAATGGAAATGAATAATATCGTATAATATTGAAAATACAAATACATTTTGTTTACTCAAAAAAAAAAAAAAAAAAAAATCTGTATATATTAAATCTATTCCTTTCTAAGTCCTTTGAGTCTTGTCATCATGCTGTGCTAACAGTGCTAACTCCCTGTGCTAACAGAAATTCCTGCAACAGCCATAAAGATGTATTTGGACACTTAAGGCTCACTTAAAATTGTTATTTCATTATCACAAAATATGAGCTTCACAAGTTTTCTCAGAACAAACGTCATCTTTCTGAGCCATTTGCTTCATTACTTTTATTCTAGTGTTGTGGTTACTTTTAGTGGATGTATGAAGTCAGTTCTCCAAGTTCACACAGGTCTCCATCAACAAATCAAAACAAGTTTATACTAAACTAAATTTGTCACTTTGAATAAAAGTGTCTGCTAAATGTTGATGACCACAAAGTGACACAAATTACATTTTGTGGCCAGGTACCTGCAACACAGCGTTTAGTTTTTGTCAAGGTTTGTGCTGGAACATCCCATGTGGAATTACTGAGTGTACCTCAGTGTGGAGATGTAAGGATACCATCTTTTATGGGAGCCAGCCTTTTGACCACAATGACCTATTTGAGAAAACCCCCCACATTGATTTGTAGAGTGAAGTTCCACTGTTATTATATGTAACTGTTATGAATAGCCTTTTCTGTGCCTGGATGTGCAATGCAAACATAGTTAACCTTAAAACAAGCAATAGGTCTGTAAAACCTTGGACTACAGATAAAGACATTGCTTAGTTTGGTTTCTCCTCCCTTGGTAACATTAGTCCATTGCAGTCCATCCTTTGCTGTTTGTGTTTCTTTTGAGTGTTGCTCCTCTGCTGACATTTACCAGATGTGAAAATGTAATTATGTGTGTACAAAGTGAAGTTTATTATTCTTGACCCACACCTCCATATCCAGGTTTTAGGGGTTTTCTCTTGTACTGAGCTCTTGGTGCTTGGCAGTAAGTTAGTTTTTCAAAACCAGAGGTTTTGGCTTTTTTCATACTGCTGTTTTTTTGTACAATGTTCCCTAGATGTCTAGCATCCTGTCCATTTTATGAGTTTAAGAGTAAGTTCACAAAAATATTAATTATTATGGTAAAAAATAGTAAAGGATATATTTACTCATCTTCATGTCATTCCAAACTTTGGGTGCGTCTCAATCAGTTCCCTAGCTCCCGAGCTCGTGAATCAGTATATTGTGTACACGAATTTGGGCACTGGTAAGGACCGTAAAGGATGCTGGCTCACTACACACTGGGACACTGATGACTATTTCCGGCGACATGACAGCGTCCTCATTGTACAACATCATTACTGGTATTTATGAACAACAGCAGAGCTGGTATCTTTCTGACATTACTTGTAATGTTATTTAAAGTACATTATAAATACTTTGCTTGTTAAATATACGTGCAACATTTCAGCTGAAAATAAATTATAAATGTTAGCTAGATTGTGTTCATTACCTGTCTAATGATGTATGTGTATGCTGAAATCTAATAAAATAATGGTTTCTATTTTTCAAAACATATCGCGTGTCATTATCGATTGTTATGTGTAGTGTGTTGGCTCACGTCGGCCCCAAGTGTGCCGCACAAGTCCTGAAAAGTGAAGCCAAAACGTTTTGATCGCCCCCAGGTGGCTGGATGCAGTATAGCTCATAAACCCCGCCCTCTCCATGTAATGTAATGGGACGTGAGACAAAGTTATAGTTAGTTATTTGATGCTATAAAAATGGGAGTGTGGCATGATTTGACAGCTGAGATTGAAAGCTTCAACAACAAATTTTCGGGAGGAGATTGGAGCTTCAACATTAATTTCTACATTTCTATAACTGATTATTTTACACAGACATATTCTGCGGGAGTGGGGCGGGACCATGATACCGCGGCTCCACTTCGCGCTCACTACTGCGCAGACTCGAGACTCAAGATGTCAGCGCCATATTTGGACATTGCCGGTTTCACTTTTCTACAATGGAAGAGAGTGAAAGTACGTCGTCCATCTTTTATTCTGCTCGTCTGGCACTTTGCAACAACACAACCTTGTTTCTGCAGTGACTTTCAGCATGTTTCCTATAACAACGTCTGAAGTTTAAGTTTTAGGTGGCATGAGAAAGTCACATAAACCATGCAAAATCTGATGACACGTATTTCCAGAAATGCGATTTGAATAGGATTTCAAACCACACATTTCATGTGATTTTTGCCCGTTCAGACTTGCTAAATCTGATTGGATTTCAATCGGATATGCACAAAAATGACTGACAATCAGAACATAGCCTTAGTCAGGTTGAAGTCTACTGCTCGACAGAAGTCTGCGCTCTTGAGCACCCTTGTGAAACCTAAAATGACATATGGGACACCCTACATTCTTGTGGACATGTGCATGCTGTGGCCACTGTATATCTTCAATGGTTAAAATCATAGTTTTTTGTTAGTATGACATGGACTTGGAAATAGGTATATCATGACAACTCTCTAAAGATTTTTAGCATGGTAATGGATATGACGATGTTAATATATTTGGTCTTGGCGGAATACAGGGAGTGCAGAATTATTAGGCAAATGAGTATTTTGACCACATCATCCTAGTTATGCATGTTGTCTTACTCCAAGCTGTATAGGCTGGAAAGCCTACTACCAATTAAGCATATTAGGTGATGTGCATCTCTGTAATGAGAAGGGGTGTGGTCTAATGACATCAACACCCTATATCAGGTGTGCATAATTATTAGGCAACTTCCTTTCTTTTGGCAAAATGGGTCAAAAGAAGGACTTGACAGGCTCAGAAAAGTCAAAAATAGTGAGATATATTGCAGAGGGATGCAGCAGTCTTAAAATAGCCAAGCTTCTGAAGCGTGATCATCGAACAATCAAGCGTTTCATTCAAAATAGTCAACAGGGTCGCAAGAAGCGTGTGGAAAAACCAAGGCGCAAAATAACTGCCCGTGAACTGAGAAAAGTCAAGTGTGCAGCTGCCAAGATGCCACTTGCCACCAGTTTGGCCATATTTCAGAGCTGCAACATCACTGGAGTGCCCAAAAGCACAAGGTGTGCAATACTCAGAGACATGGCCAAGGTAAGAAAGGCAGAAAGTCGACCACCACTGAACAAGACACACAAGCTGAAACGTCAAGACTGGGCCAAGAAATATCTCAAGACTGATTTTTCTAAGGTTTTATGGACTGATGAAATGAGAGTGAGTCTTGATGGGCCAGATGGATGGGCCCGTGGCTGGATTGGTAAAGGGCAGAGAGCTCCAGTCCGACTCAGACGCCAGCAAGGTGGAGGTGGAGTACTGGTTTGGGCTGGTATCATCAAAGATGAGCTTGTGGGGCCTTTTCGGGTTGAGGATGGAGTCAAGCTCAACTCCCAGTCCTACTGCCAGTTTCTGGAAGACACCTTCTTCAGGCAGTGGTACAGGAAGAAGTCTGCATCCTTCAAGAAAAACATGATTTTCATGCAGGACAATGCTCCATCACACGCGTCCAAGTACTCCACAGCGTGGCTGGCAAGAAAGGGTATAAAAGAAGAAAATCTAATGATATGGCCTCCTTGTTCACCTGATCTGAACCCCATTGAGAACCTGTGGTCCATCATCAAATGTGCGATTTACAAGGAGGGAAAACAGTACACCTCTCTGAACAGTGTCTGGGAGGCTGTGGTTGCTGCTGCACGCAATGTTGATGGTGAACAGATCAAAACACTGACAGAATCCATGGATGGCAGGCTTTTGAGTGTCCTTGCAAAGAAAGGTGGCTATATTGGTCACTGATTTGTTTTTGTTTGGTTTTTGAATGTCAGAAATGTATATTTGTGAATGTTGAGATGTTATATTGGTTTCACTGGTAAAAATAAATAATTGAAATGGGTATAAATTTGTTTTTTGTTAAGTTGCCTAATAATTATGCACAGTAATAGTCACCTGCACACACAGCTATCCCCCTAAAATAGCTAAAACTAAAAACTACTTAAAATATTGATACAAAAATATTCAGCTTTGATATTAATGAGTTTTTTGTGTTCATTGAGAACATGGTTGTTGTTCAATAATAAAATTAATCCTCAAAAATACAACTTGCCTAATAATTCTGCACTCCCTGTAGATCTGCTACGCTGCTGCTGAATTGCTGCTGCTGTTTATTATTGCTGTTGTTGTAGATTATTGCTGCTGCGATAACTTAGTGCTGCTGCACAAATAGCATATCAATAACCCATAGCAGATCTATACAGGTGGAGCTGGGGAAGGTGGAGGGTTTTAGAGGAACTCTGAAGCGCGCTGCAAACTTCCATAGTGAATGTAACCAGCCATTTTAATGTGTTGGGCAACAAGCTCATTGGCTGCAGATGCAACATGGATCAATCAGCTTGTGTCAAGTAGTTAACGCTGTATTTATCATCAGCTTGCATTAGAACCATCAGCCTGCGCCATTTAGAATTTCACGACAGAACTATGTATATCATGCTCTTGAGCAAAATAAGCAAGCTATCATGAACTACAATCTATATCTTCCCATATATACACAAAATTAATTCTTCATTATTTACAGCGATAATCAGACATTAATCTCTGATGAAACTGATGAATTAGCAGAAGTTATTACTCCACTACCTGCATGACGCAATTAATGACAGTTCTATATTGTTGAACCAATGTGGTTTGAATGAAGGATATGTGACAAAGTTACTACTGTTTCGGTAAGCAGTTGCGACTAGCTAGTTTATTTCTCCATTGATCCCCTGTACTATGGTGGTTAAGCAGCTAGTTATGTGTGTATGAGAGACACCCCAGCTAAACTTTGACCATGGAAAATTCTTTAAGGGGCTGAGCAAATTACTACATTTTGATATATATATATATACACTGAACAAAATGTATTTATATATACACTGATAACAAAACTTTTGTTTTTGCCCCAGTTTTTCATGAGCTGGACTCAAAGAACTAAGACTTTTTCTATGTACACAAAAGGCCTATTTCTCTCAAATATTGTTCACAAATCTGTCTAAATCTGTGTTAGTGAGCACTTCTCCTTTGCCGAGATAATCCATCCACCTCACAGGTGTGGCATATCAAGATGCTGATTAGACAGCATGATTATTGCACAGGTGTGCCTTAGGCTGGCCACAATAAAAGGCTACTCTAAAATGTGCAGCTGACTGCAGGAATGTCCACCAGAGCTGTTGCCCGTGAATTGAATGTTTATTTCTCTACCATAAGCTGTCTCCAAAGGCGTTTCAGAGAATTTGGCAGTACATCCAACCGGCCTCACAACCGCAGACCACGTGTAACCACACCAGCCCAGGACCTCCACATCCAGCCTCTTCACCTCCAAGATCGTCTGAGACCAGCCACCCTGACAGCTGCTGCAACAATTGGTTTGCATAACCAAAGAATTTCTGCACAAACTGTAAGAAACCGTCTCAAGGAAGCTCATCTGCATGCTCGTCGTTCTCATCGGGGTCTCGTCCTGACTGCAGTTCGTCACTGTGACCGACTTGAGTGGGCAAATGCTCACATTCGATGGCGTCTGGCACTTTGGAGAGGTGTTCTCTTCATGGATGAATCCTGGTTTTCACTGTACAGGACAGATGGCAGACAGCGTGTATGGCTTGTTATAGTCTTTGTTTTCTCTGGTTCTCTGTCGGTCGTTGTTTAATGTTTGGTGTTGCAGGTGTACGATGTTCTCTGTTCTCTGTTCTCTGTGTTTTTGCTAGTTTGTTTTGTTCCTGAGTCCTGTTTTGATTGTTATTAAATTCTCCCTGCATTTGGATCCTGCATCTCTGCCTGCCGTCTTTGACTTCCCTCTTGTTCCGTGGCACACACCAGATACTGACTGGTTTTCGGACCCCCCCAATACAGTAAAACTGCACATTTTAGAGTGGCCTTTTATTGTGGCCAGCCTAAGATACACCTGTGCAATAATCATGCTGTCTAATCAGCATCTTGATATGCCACACCTGTGAGGTGGATGGATTATCTCGGCAAAGGAGAAGTGCTCACTAACACAGATTTAGACAGATTTGTGAACAGTATTTGAAAGAAATAGGCCTTTTGTGTACCTAGAAAAAGTCTTAGATCTTTGAGTTCAGCTCATGAAAAATGGGGGCAAAAACAAAAGTGTTGCATTTATAATTTTGTTCAGTGTATATATATACACTCACCTAAAGGATTATTAGGAACACCTGTTCAATTTCTCATTAATGCAATTATCTAATCAACCAATCACATGGCAATTGCTTCAATGCATTTAGGGGTGTGGTCCTGGTCAAGACAATCTCCTGAACTCCAAACTGAATGTCAGAATGGGAAAGAAAGGTGATTTAAGCAATTTTGAGCGTGGCATGGTTGTTGGTGCCAGACGGGCCGGTCTGAGTATTTCACAATCTGCTCAGTTACTGGGATTTTCACGCACAACCATTTCTAGAGTTTACAAAGAATAATGTGAAAAGGGAAAAACATCCAGTATGCGGCAGTCCTGTGGGCGAAAATGCCTTGTTGATGCTAGAGGTCAGAGGAGAATGGGCCGACTGATTCAAGCTGATAGAAGAGCAACTTTGACTGAAATAACCACTCGTTACAACCGAGGTATGCAGCAAAGCATTTGTGAAGCCACAACACGCACAACCTTGAGGCGGATGGGCTACAACAGCAGAAGACCCCACCGGGTACCACTCATCTCCACTACAAATAGGAAAAAGAGGCTACAATTTGCACGAGCTCACCAAAATTGGACAGTTGAAGACTGGAAAAATGTTGCCTGGTCTGATGAGTCTCGATTTCTGTTGAGACATTCAGATGGTAGAGTCAGAATTTGGCGTAAACAGAATGAGAACATGGATCCATCATGCCTTGTTACCACTGTGCAGGCTGGTGGTGGTGGTGTAATGGTGTGGGGGATGTTTTCTTGGCACACTTTAGGCATCGTTTAAATGCCACGGCCTACCTGAGCATTGTTTCTGACCATGTCCATCCCTTTCTGACCACCATGTACCCATCCTCTGATGGCTACTTCCAGCAGGATAATGCACCATGTCACAAAGCTCGAATCATTTCAAATTGGTTTCTTGAACATGACAATGAGTTCACTGTACTAAAATGGCCCCCACAGTCACCAGATCTCAACCCAATAGAGCATCTTTGGGATGTGGTGGAACGGGAGCTTCGTGCCCTGGGTGTGCATCCCACAAATCTCCATCAACTGCAAGATGCTATCCTATCAATATTGGCCAACATTTCTAAAGAATGCTTTCAGCGTTTTTTTTTTTTTTTTTTTTGAATAATGTGGACTGATGAATTGTGAACAATAAGACCTAGGGCCTCATTTATAAAACTTTCCGTAGATTTCTTCCTAAAAGTGTGTTCACAAAAGTTTTCAGATTTATAAAACCATGCGTACGCCAGAACCTGCGCAAAATTCTCTTTATAAAACCCAGTCAGCGGAAGATTGTGCGTACATCCGTCTCCAGCCCATCTTCTCCCAGAAATAACCATATATGGAGCTTACAACGCCTAGTTTTACTATGCATATCCTCATCTGCATATCATTTGTATACGAATATTAATATTTTGCTAAAAAATTTTCCACTGGCCAAATAGTATTTTTAATTGCTTTATATTTTTAATGGAAACAGATAGGCCTTATTGCACATTATTGATCATTATTCGCATGAAAATATTTTTTAGATTATCTGCTATTATCATACACCTATAGCAATCCTCGCTGTAGTTAAAACATTTAAACACAGCATGCCACAGGAAAAAAAATTATGTAAAAAAAAAAATTTTGTAACTTCTGAATAATGATTTCATGTTATTTAAGTGCTTAACTCCATTAATGATAATGGCATATTTAATCTAAATGTGTATATCAGATGTAAAACAGAGTTTAAATCATTCTTTTATTTATTTAAACAGTTGTGAACATGCACTGTATTTAAATTGGTTTTCCTTCATCCGCTGTCAGTTCCTGCTCTGTCTCCAAAATGTCCGTATGCATGGCTCAGAGTTTGCGTACAGGTGCGCACATTTTCACGTCAAATTTGTTTTTTATTAATCCCAACCTTTGCGTTGGAAGCGTACACCTTTTTCAGGACCTGTTTTATAAACGGTTATAAATGAGGCCCCTTAAGAAACCTTAAGAAGGTACCTTAAGAAACTTAAATTTTGACATTGAAGGTAAAGTATGCTATTTCAGCTCTAAACAGAATTGCAGGAATAATGCCTGTTTTCAACGCATTCTTACCGCTTCTTCCCCATCCATTGTTTAGCAAAGCGGGTTGTCCAAAATCACAGCCACCATGCTGCAAATGTGACTTATGATTTTTCCAAGTCGGACATGTTCCTGCAGATCAGCATCTTTGATAGGGTTAGGGTGATGACTGGGTTATTAATGAACAAGGGAATGAGGATCCAGGAACATGTCCTTCCTTGGTTTGTATACAGACTTCTGCGTGCAAACACGAAGCAGATTCAGATCTCCAAAAGGAGCTGATAGCAGTCGACACAAAGACCCTATTTATCTGTTCCAGTCCATACATGTTTGGAGAGCTTGTGTGTGTGTGTTCAGTCTGATGAGGATCCGAAGGATGGGCTGCCCTGATAAGATGTTCTGTTGGCCACCCATCACTGCAGATACTATCACAGTAAGAATTCCATTGACAAAGTCTAGATGTAACCGAACACTTTTTCCAGACAGGTTGATGTTGGAAGCAGGAATGTATCTCTAAATTCAATAATAATAGTTCCATGCATGTTTAGCATCATGGCAATTGGTCTTTCTCAGTCGTTCAAGTAATGATGGCACTCAATGTCATGTCCAACAGATCCTCAGATTAGCACTCGTGGAGTACTTCCCAGTTGAGAAGCACTTGAGCAGCTGTTGCATATAGTCCAATCTGGCAGTCGTGCAGACACGTCTGGCCTCTGTCTGAAAGGCCACAGTGTTCCACAGTGAAAGGCATCCAGGTGCTCAAGTCAGTGGTCAAGTGTCAGTCGAGTCAGGGAAGAATATGTCAGTACAGTACATACTTACACTCCCTAGTGCAGAGGAGTCTCGATTTAGTTACATAACACTTTTACAATGTAAAAGAAAAAGACTGTAATACTCCAATAAAAACCTGGTAATTGGTAAGTTACTTCACCATATATGGTGAGAAATCGTGCACATTGCATGGTTCAATATTGCATTATATGACATTTTACTGTACAATACTGTTAAGATGGTTTCTGGGAAATAAAAACTATGAATTACCATATAATTTATGGTAAATATATACAGTACTGTGCAAAAGTCTTAGGCACGTTGGTATTTTCACACGAAAAATGTTTTTAAGCCAGTTATTTATATCTTTTACTGTAGTGTGTCAGTAGGAAATATCAGTGAACTGGCCAAACAATTTCCAAACATTCATTTTGCAATTAATTGTAATAATCCAGTGAGATTTAAAAAAAAAAATTTTTATGCACAACAAGTCTGATAGCAGCCGGTATGATCTGATCTCACCATCATGGAGTCTGTCTGTGATTACATGAAGAAATAGAAAAAACTGAGACAGACTAAATCAAGAAAAACTAAGGCAACGTCTCCCAGACACTTGAGGAAACCTTCCTGCAAAACTACAGTACTGTGAAAAGTTTAGGCACTTGTCAGAATGCTTTAAAGTGAGAATGCTGTCAAAAATAATAACATAAATAGCTTTTATTTATGAATTAACTTCTATTAACTAAATCAAATCGATATTTGGGGTGACCACCCTTTGCGTTTAAAACGGCTTTTGTCACGTGCATCTATTCATACACCTATTCATGTAGTTTTGCAGGAAGGTTTCTTCAAGTGTCTTGGAGACGTTGCCACAGTTCTTCTGGATTTAGTCCATCTCAGTTTTTTATGTTTCTTCATGTAATCACAGACAGACTCGATGAAGATGAGATCAGATCTCCATGTGGAGCATAGAGACTATTGTCAGACTCTTTATGCATACAAAAATCTCACTGGATTATTAAAATTAATGGCAATTAATTTATAAATGTAAACTGATATTTCCTACTGACACACTACAGCAAAAGATATAAACAACTGGCTTAAACCCACTTTTTGTGTGTAAAAATACTAGCGAGCCTAAGACTTTTGCACAGTACTATATATAAGTAAAAAGACATTCCCCGAAGTCCCTGTGTGACATATGATTATATTTTATGTAAATGTGTTTCGTTACATTTTCTGTTATGTAGTTAATGTTTATTGAATTATTCTAGTGTCATGTGTGTTTCCCTGATGGTGTTCTGTCTTTCCCTGTACACCATCTATATACAAGCATGTTTTACAGGTCACTTACAATGAACTTTGATTCATGCATATTAAAATGATATCACTTGAAACAGACAGTTATGCACTGTACCAACATGTACGGGCACCAACATGCAATTCCATTATACTAAAACATGTCATTGTATTTTTTTTTTTTACAGTGATTTTCTTCATTTAACAGGATATACCTTTCATATAATCTTGAATGAAGGCTCGATCTCAGCACTGTGTTAATCATTTAACAGTATCCAGTTCTGATAAACTGGATAGTCAAGTCACCTTTATTTATATAGAGCTTTATACAGATTGCTTCAAAGCAGCTTTAGAGTCATAAATAATGATTCAATGAAGTAAACAGACTTCAATTCTGCTCTAAAGCAACTCTAAAAAAAAACAATAGTAAGTTGTCATTATTCATCTGAAATCAGTTCAGTGTTGATTCAGTTTGGTTCAATAACTGTGTAAAGTTCATCAATTATAGAATGAGCTCAATTAATCTATAAAGCAGCTCTGGAGAAAACAGTGATGTCATCGTCCAGCTCAGTTCGGTTTTCATCTTATAGTGTCAGTCAAGTCAATAATATTGCCAAATATTGTGTCCCCAACTAAGCAAGCCAAAAGGCAACAGTAGGGCAGAGTGGGGGAAAACGCCCTCCTTAAGGACTGTGTAACTTTTCTGTGAAACAAAAGTTAAATGTGCCTAGAATAGTTATCCTAGTTTCAGTGATAATAACATAAATTATAAACAAAGTATGAAAAATATCCAGAGTTTTCATGTTATTAGATTTTTAACAAAAATAAAATTCAATTGTCAAAATTGTCAAAAAATGATGTCATTCTGAAAATATAATTATATTTTCCTTAAATAACAAGTAATCCCTAACTACAGGCCTTGCTTTTCTCATATCATATATAACTGTGATGTTCTGCAAAACAACAAGCTTTAGAACACTTTTTTTCTTACTGTTAAAAATTATATCACTTAACGTGAAATCCGTTTTCTCTCAGGTACGTCACCAGTGTAAGCTTTGCGGTCAAAACTTCTACATCACTCTGGTCAACGTAGTCCATAGCAACAACAAAAACATATCTTGATTTTATCTAGTGGTTATTTTGGGAATTGGTTATTTTACCCCACTCTACCCTACCAAGGAACCCAAACTCCATCATTGACGGAATGGTGAAAAAAAAACCTTGGCAAAAAACCGGACTCAGTCGGGAGGCCAGTTATCCTCTGGCCAGACAAACCAACATGGTGTGGTTTAACTCCAGGCTGCATGACAAGTCTGATTGTGGAGGTGAAGCTGACCATATGATCTGTGTGTTTAGTTCTTGTGGTCTTCACTGAGGATCTGTGCCAATAGCTGTCTAGTTGACGAGGTCTTCGCAGGGGGGTCTGTCTCTGGGGCTTGTCTAGTTAGTGGGTTTAAGCAGAAAAAACTGAATTTGGTTATATTAGTATAACAGAGGCCAGCTAGTAAGAGCTGTATAGGTAAAACTCACTCCCCTGATCTCAAGAGGCTCACTAGAGACTGACACTAGAGACTGACACTAGAGACTGCGGTCTTTAGCGTCCTTGTTAGCACGCCCGCCTCCCATGCCAGAGACGCCTGTTTGAATCCTGCTCTGAGAGGGGCGAGTAGGACCGGAGGAGTTACATTGGTGCTGTGACCCGTATGGGAGTAAGGTTTAGGAGGGTGAGTGTTATGGAGGCCAGCTAAAGAGCTGTGCAGGTAAACTCACTCCCCTGATCTCAAGAGGCTCACTAGCGATTGATGCTAGAGACTGCGTTCTTTAGCGACTGCGGCTCCATAGCGTCCCATGGAGCGGGGCGAGTAGGACCGGAGGGCTTACATTAGCAATTAAGTACAGTGTATTAAAAAACAAGATTTTATTTTTATGGAATGTGCAATGTTAAAATTCAAATTGTTTTCGAATAATCTCACCATGTTCAGAGACATTATAAGAGGAGGAGTTGGTCCACATGTAGAAATGAATGGGAAAAATCATAATGCTCAATATAACAGGTGTAGTCCTGTCTTACAGTTAAAGGAGTCAATCGTCTTATCCATAGTAGCATGTGCATTAAAGCTGGAATACTCTGACTCTTAAAATCTAAACTGATTTTAAATCACTATCGGACATCACACACTAACCACTAACCAACTGGGTCACAGACTTTCAACACAGCAAACACAGCATATGGCAGAAATAGTAAGAGTATATGCTAGCATGCAATTCTTAACATCGCAATTGTTCTATGTTGCTATCTATGTGGCAAATTACTAAAATAATACTAATACAAAAATTGCATACTATCCACTTCATATGCTGCAGATACATAATTAACAATATGTTAGTGTGAGATCCAAACATAGCCCATGTTTCCATTCTGGCTATTTTTTGACTTGATGGCCCCTTGTCCTAACTGACAGAATTGGTTACTGTTTGTGTAAGTGGGTGGGGGGTCCTTCTTCCCCCTTTTTTTGAGTGGGACTGCCAAAAAGTATGTACTAAACAGTACTGTTATTGTTGTTAAGCTTCATAAAGCTTCCTTTTTTAAGTGTACCTCAGCCACTCTATAATTAGTTACAGATTTCACTGCCATTGCCAATGTTTTAATTAAAGTATGTTTCATATATTATTATATTTTTTTTAAATTAGTTATTGCACAATAAAAACATTTTAATTTTCGATGATAATATTTCAAGAGGCTGGAATGTTTTGGGTTATCAGGGCATGCTGGGATGCTGTGTTGGACACAGTAACTCCATTTAGTACTAAACTGCAAGACTAGTTGGGCACTCTGGGGCACTGTTTGTCCTGGCTCATGGCTGAGGAGGTGGCACGATGCCCCATGGTTGCTATACAGACAAGTTGGTGCCCTTGGATGTTGAACATGAAAAGCCAAAGGTTTTTTTTCTTTTGCATCAGGTATGAGTGATGCTTTTAGCCCATTACACTTAATTTAATAGCACTGCTAAAGAAAAACATGACACATTTGATTTCCCTCTTATTTAAATAAAACTTGAAGACTCAATATACTAAAATATACTAGGCTATATGTTATAATGTATAAGCTTGTGTGCTCTATAGTTTTATACAATAGCCTTTGTATCAAATGTGAGTTGGCCAGCAAAATAGTTTGGCAAAACCCCCACATTCATCCTGCATAGTTTTAACAGGCCAGTGGAGACTATTATCTGTTGCCTCCAAATGGACGCGTCAAACACACCAAAGCTGCACACAGTGAAGCTGCGCCTCAGGTCAATTTCCTTCATTTTGGTCATTTTGTGCTCTCCATTTCACATCAATGTTATTATTGGTCCTTAGAGTTCACAACAAGCATGGCTTAAAAATAGATTTTGGCTTTGTTTCGATTATTGAATATATTTGGCTTCTAAAGAATATATTCTTGTGTATAGCACGCTATGAAAGTTAGAAAATGGGGGGATTCTGTTTTAAATACAGTATGATTAAGAACACAAAAGATTTGTCAGAAAGACTTGTATGATTACATATTGAGAATTTCATTAAAGATTAATTTGGTTTAATTAAAGTCTGTGTAACATTAAGTGTGTATGTCCCAGAAACATGTGGCAGGTACGATCTCTTTCTACATTGAATGGCACTGTATTGTGCTAGAGTGCCGTCTCCATGTGTATGATGCCATTTTCAGATAGTGGTGAGGTATCTGTGCCATCTAAGGCTTGTTCAGACAGGAAAGGCAGGTTTAAGATTTTGTCTTTCTTTTACAAATTTGTCATTGCGTCTATAATATACACATGTATCATGTTCTGTAAACAGAGGAACAGTTCAGTATGTACATCACATCTTCTTTTACTTATTTATTAGTGATGCTTACATTTTTAGGGGGTTGTAATTGTTATTTTGGTTGCAAAATTTTGGTTTTATTTTACAGGACATGCACTTGCGTATACTTACAGTGTACTTATCTAAGTACTGGGTAATATAAGGGTAATACTACATGGGTTAAGGTTAGGTTTAGGGCTAGGTTCAAAGTTAGTACCTAGTTATTACCCAGTTATTGTAATTACTATAATGAGTACATTGTATGTACATGGGGAACAGGACTGTAAAAATAAAGTGCTACCATTATTTTTATACCATTATATTGGCAACTATTATATTTTATTTTTCATTATTATAAATGTATACATCAAATGACGGCTGGATGATTCACAGAATGGTACCAGTCACCTATGAGAAAATATTGGTATAATATGAATAATAAGCAAACTTGTTAAAAAGAGGTGTGCTATTAGTTTTAAGATGCAATGCATAAAAGCCAGACTACAATATGCCCGCTCCGCTCAGCCCCTAGTATCAAAGTGTACAGCTGTAATTGCTGTGATGCATTCATTCCGCATTAATACCTGCATCAATAGCCTGAGCAGCATTAAACTGTCTGTGTACAGAACTACTGTGCCAGCTTTGCAGTGTAAGTTTGCAATGAGACAATTTTGCCTGACATTTCTCGCCCAACATCAGTGCCTGACCTCAGAAATGTGCTTCTAGAAGAATGGTCGAAAATTCCCATAAACACACTCTTAAACATTGTGGAAAGCTTTTCCAGAAGAGTTGAAGCTGTTATAGCTGCAAAGGGTGGGCCAACTCCATATTAGACCCTTCGGATTAAGAATGGGATGTCATTAAAGTTCATGTGCATGTAAAGGCAGGCGTCCCAAAACTAATGTTAAATTCATGTTTGAGTTGTTTTAACTGAAAGTAACTTGCATCCAAAATAAAAGTTTGTGTTTACATGATATATGTGTGTGTACTGTGTATAATTATTATGTATATATAAATACACACTCCTTCATGTATATATTTAAGAAATATTTGCATGTATATACTGTATATATATTTATATAATTATCTTATATATAAATATAAATATTTTATATATAAATATAACATATTTTTCTTAAATATATACATGCATGTGTGTGTATTTATATATACATAATAATTATTATACACAGTACACACACATATATCATGTAAACACAAACTTTTATTTTGGATGCAATAAATTTTTTCATCTCACACATGGATCTGCATTCAATTAATTACCATCAGACAAACAATATAATCCTTATTCTCAGTGAATAAAGATTACTTATTAAACGAAAAGGTTGAACAATGATTGCACAACCATCAAATAGGTGGCGATGTGCACTAAGTAAGTTATGTAAATCGGCATAAAACAAAAGAAGAAGAGAAAGTAGAACGGCGCGCTTTTTCTTAGCATCTGTTTCCATGGTAAATCATCGATTTGTTGCTTTGTTTAGAATGTCTTGTGTGTTAACTGGGAACATACTCTGAATTGTCTGAACTTACTCCCGGATGCGTTTTTGGAACCAGCATACCCCGAGTAAGCAAGGTTTGGGTTAATCAACCAAGAGTTCAGGGTATATGATGGTAAGTTAACCTTGCTTTCTGGAATACCCCCCTTCTAACATCCTGTGTGTTGTTCAATAAACTCTATTCAGACATGTGTTTGCATCATTTTATGACACCATTGGAATTTCAAAACCAACATTTGGAACAGTATGTTGTATATAAGCCAATGTAAGTTGTAAATAAAGAATATTGTCAAAAAATGTAATGTTTAATTCAATGTGTTGCTTGCCGTTAGTAATTGTGAAATTTATTAGCAATTTCTGAGTGAGGAGTACTTTCACTATAACAGTCTTGTGTATTGAAATCAAGTGACTTGGCAACACATACAAACCACAATTGCCAAAATGCGATTCATCTTGCTCTATTTGTTTACCACTAGCGCATGCTGATGTTGTTTTATTCTTCTATATTAACTTGCGTTGTAGACTACGATTCAATAGGTTTCATCATCGTACAGTCTACATATATGTCATACCCAAGTTTATTAGATCCATGCCGTACAGTGTGATTTGTAATGATCTTATAGGATTGCCAAAATCACAGTCTGTAGCAGGCATAAAACAGTGCTGCTCTTGCCCTCAAGATCCACTTCCCTGAGTTTAGCTCCAACCCTGATCAAACTCACCTGCCTGTGGCTTGCTAGCATTTTGGAAGTCCTTGGCTGCGTCTGAAAACTGGAAAATGCTGTCTTCGGAAGACACATTTCAAGGTAGGAAGGCATCAAGGCACGTCCGAATCCAATGTTAGCTTCACTTCCTGCCTCCTGAGATACCTTCATAAAATCGATTTTTGAAGGCAGCATAAATGTATCCTTCGCTTCCTTTGATATCCCACAATCCTATGCGTTCCATTTGGTGACAGTTGAGCTAGAAAAAAAGAAAGATGCATCTGAAAGTTGCTGCTGCTGGTCAGTTTGTCTGTAAATGTAAATTTTTTACCAACATTTTCCACTTCTGATGTCATTTCTAGCGAGAAATTACTACTGTTTTTGCTGTAGCCTACAGCATTAAACTGTTACGCTGCCTCAGAAGTCTGTCCGAAATCAGTTTCAAAGGTACCTTCATGCACTTATGCTGCCTTACAAGTCATTGCCTGATGAGGCAGTGAGACAAGTCAGCTGCCTATGTTTTCAGATGCAGCCCTTGATTGGCTTTTTCAGGTGTGCTTGATTTGGGTTGGAGATGAGCCCTGCAGGGCATTGGATCTCAAGGGTCAGAGTTGAACAACCTATCAGCGTAGTATAAGCAAGCATCATAGCAGCAACTTTTGCATGGGCAAAATGATGGCAGGTATAACATTCCTGTAGCTTAAACAGTAGAGAATGCTGCTAGAAATGCCATGATCATGGGTCATGAACTAAAGTATACTTTGAATGCAATGTAAATTGCTTTGGGTAAAATTGTATGATGCATATGTAAATGCAAAAAAGTAAGAAAAAAAATAATAACAGAAAATGTTCAAATCTAATATCTCTTTCTCTTAATGCTTGCTTGCCCCTGTTTAATATTTTAATTCCTCTACAGTTATTCAAAGTCTTTCAATGTCTCATTTTGAACCTGCACAGGAGAATGTGAGCTGTCAGTATGTTTCATTTAACATCATAATTCTTCATGAAGCTACACTGCAGGTTTGAAGAACAAGGCCTGATATTGTGTAGCCCTGCCAGCATTTGCCAAAAAATACCATATGTTTTTCTTTCTTTTTTTCACTCCCCTGCACAGAGAAGAATCAGCTCTATGTGAATATGAGTCCCATGTTTATGTTAGCCTAGCAGTAACTGGAACAGAGGGGAGTGTAGAGAGAGTGAGAGGGGAGGTAAGATGAAGAAAGGCAAGTGTTATGGTGATGGAATGGGAGGAGAATAAAGAATGTGTTTTTTAAGTGACAGATGATTAAAAAAATTGGAGTGGGATAACTTCCTTAAGCTCCAAGCACAACATGTGGAGGGGTGGGAAGAGTGCCGAGGTCTGGAGAAAGATAACACTGATTGCCACCCTGGCAGGTGGGAAACAGCATCTCATCTTAACATCTGTGTAATTTGTCAGATTAGTTATGTTAACCTTTTATGAGTATAATGAATATCTTTGTATGTCCACTGTTGCCTTTTTTCTTATTGCATTTCAGTTTAAACCTTACCTTTTTATTTTTTATGTAAATGTTTTAATTTTATGTAATTTAATATAATTTTGTTAAATTATTATTATTATTATTATTATCATAGGCATATAGTAGCATTCCATTATAACTGGTGTGCCTGATAGCACATCTAGGGGTTTATAATTCCCTGTTAGTACGTTGAAAAATGTTATAGTACTTTTTGTCAAGAATGAAAAAAAAAAAAAGGAACCAAAACTCTGGAGCTGTTTGTCTCTTTTAGTTCCCATTTCCCCCCCCACCATATTAGAGGATACAGTGTGATTAGCTTATTAGCGCACACATTCATTCCATATCATTGAGACATAAACTCTGGCTTCAGAAGATCTTAGATTATTGTTATTTTGATAATTTCATATAGGGGAGAATGGGGTACGATTTATTTCAAGTTTTGGTAACGCTTTAGATTACAGCCCGGAAAGTACTGCGTAAGTAAAACGAATTTACAGCGTAATTTTCGGTAATTATAGTGTAACTATAAAGTAAGTATGTAGGTATAAGGGAACAATATGTAATATTTGGGGAATAAAGGGGTAACTATCAGGAAAATGAACAAATTATTTATACTGTAAGTATTTTTTTAATTAAGGGGTAATTATCCATGTAGTTACAGGGTAAGTGGCGCTTGTTCCCCTCTTGTTTCATGTAGTTACAGGGTAAGTATGAATCTGCGGGCTGTAAATTAAAGTGGTGTTTGTTCCCCTCTTGTTTCATGTAGTTACAGGGTAAGTATGAATCTGCGGGCTGTAAATTAAAGTGGTGTTTGTTCCCCTCTTGTTTTATGTAGTTACAGGGTAAGTACAATAAAAACACGTACAAAATCTGATATCACACAACATTTATTTGAAAAACAACTTTCAAAACAGATTTACGACACTTCTTATTCATTTCTTAAATAAACTTTTAATTTCAAATAATAACGTCCTGACAAAAAGAGGCACATTTTGTCTCTTTTTTGTTTCTCTTGCTTGGCTCCTCTTGTTCCTCTTCTTCATTTTCGTTAGTCTATGGTTTACATTTTTTTTTAAAATATTGGTATTTTTCTTAAAAACACTTGTCGTTTCACTTCAGAAGACATTGATTCATCCATTGGGGTCGTATGGATTACTGTAATTATTGCTGCATGTGCTGTTTGATGCTTCAACCTTTAGGAACCCAAATGAGTTTTCATTAGCAAAGAAATGGATAAGAAGTGTTGTAAATCTGTTTTGAAAGTTGATTTCCGAGTGATATCAGATTGTGTGCATATTTTTATTGTACTTACCCTGTAACTACATGAAACACGAGTGGAACAAACACCACTTTAATTTACAGCCTGCGGATTCATACTTACACTGTAACTACACGAAACAAGAGTGGAACAAACACCACTTTAATTTACAGCCCGCAGATTCATACTTACCCTGTACCTACACGAAACAAGAGTGGAACAAACACCACTTTAATTTACAGCCCGCAGATTCATACTTACCCTGTAACTACACGAAACAAGAGGGGAACAAGCACCACTTTAATTTACAGCCCGCAGATTCATACTTACTCTGTAACTACATAGAAAAACAAGCACCACTTTAATTTACAGCCCGCAGATTCATACTTATTCTGTAACTACATAGAAAAACAAGCACCACTTACCCTGTAACTACACGGATAATTACCCCTTAATTAAAAAATACTTACAGTATAAATGATTTGTTAATTTTCCTGATAGTTACCCCTTTATTCCCCAAATATTACATATTGTTCCCTTATACCTACACATACATACTTTATAGTTACACTATAATTACCGAAAATTACGCAGTAAATATGTTTTACTTATGCAGTACTTTCCGGGCTGTAATCTAAAGCGTTACCAAAGTTTGCCTCTATAGGCAAGGAAAAACATAAAACTGATTGACCTAATTATATTTCAGGATGTCAGAAGTGAAATTAGAAAGGACTATATCTCTATCATAGGGCAATAGTGACTTCTCAAAAAAGTGGCTCAGTGACACAACTTGCCCCATGTTAAGGACAGGGTCTGGAAATTAACGGGGGTTACCACTTAAATGCCACTTAAATTAATAAATATACATCTAAAATTAAAAATATGATGCCAAAAAATCCCCTGTTTGAGTAAAATGCGACATGAAATCAACGTGACATGGCGCTAAAACTTTAAACTGCTTACCTCAAACTCTTTTCCCTTCCTCTTTTGCCGCTTCCTCTTTTTTTCAGCACACATAAAAACTACAACTGCCAAAGTGTGATTCATCATAGTTTTTGTTTACCACTAGTGCATGACGTTTTATTCTTCTATACTAACTAGCCTACGAGTCAATAGGTGTCATCATCATACAGTCTACATGCATGTCATACCCAAGTTTAATAGATCCATATCGCAGATTGTGATTTGTAATGATCTTATAGGATTGCTAAAATCGTGCAGTCTGTACCGGGCTTAAGGGGTTGGAGCTAAGACGCAAGGAAAGGAAACGAGGATGCACAAATATGAAATGAGAAGCACCCCTGTAGTTTTCAAATAAGCCTGAAGGACTTAATAAACAGAGTGCTTTGCATTGCCAATACAAGATCTTTGGCCGGGCAGTGTAGTTAGGCAATAGCACACAAGCAATATATCTGCACAATTGTAAGTGTGATATTAAACTTATACAACAGACCCATTTATAAAGACTTTTATTTGCCCTGAATGAATCAGCCACCTTGAACGAATCAATTAAATTAATAATTACATAACTCATTAATACAAAGGCTGCATCTGAAATCGCATAATATATAGTAGGTGAAAAACTGTATGTAACAAAAGTAGTATGTCCGAATTCACAGTACTTACATTCATAATACACACACTCATACTGTATAGAACATACTTTTTAAGTACCTATTCAAGAGAGTATGCAATTTCAGATGCGGCCAATGACTTTCAGCTACGTAGTGCTGATTTTTTTAATTTTTTATAATTTTATATTTATATACTTCAGTTGCAGATTCTGTGTGTGCCACCTCTGCTGTATAAAGATGGATTTTATTGGTTTTATTGGGATCAGTAAAGGGATAAGCTATACTTAGGAATAAGAGAACTATTTACTTTTTTTAAATAAAAATGTGAACATTAATGAGTTGTTTATTTAAAGTCTTATTCTGTTGCATATAATTCACAGTTTCTATAGTTCAGCCAGAACAAAAGGTTTAATATTAAGAATTGGCCTATCCTGAATGCAGTATTTTTAGAAATATAACAAATTTACACAAAGATTTTTTATTGGAATGAACAGACTAAAGCCTTTTTATTCCACATTCCAACTATGAAGGTTACAGGGAAATATGAAATATTGCTCACTACATGCTGCCCATCGACCCTGAATAACAAGTCCTTCCCGCCAACACAGTCAAGGTACTTGGCATGTATCAGGCCGTATGTCACGTTCTGTCTGCATATACCCCACCACAGTCTTATGAACTCAAGCCAGTGAGATGACACCTGATTCCTGTTGCCATCCACACCGTATTAATAGGACTTGTTAGGTGTCCGTGACATGCTGGAAACCCAAGCGGGGGGAGGCTGGCATGAGGCAGGAGTGTTAGGCTGTCCAATTTATTTTAATACTGGTCAAAGTTACTCATCGAAAACCTTGCCATACCTGCATTTACCTAATGCCTCTTGATATAACAACTGTGGAGAGACTATACTCTATCATCAAACAACTACACTGCTTTTTCATTTGTTCTTTGGGATATGGCTTAGTAATGACATTCAAACATTTTTAAGCATGGCTTATTTGCCCACTGTAAGCCTATAAAGTGTCCCATGAGGATATATAAGCCTAAAATCTAAATGATAACAAAATGCATAGAACCTGACCTATACTGTCTTTCATATTCCTTTGTGCTCTATTGACTGCTGGGTCATAGTGTTGTGTTCCCTCAACACCAAGTGTGCGTGTGAATATTCTATTTAAGTACTTTTTTGTAAATGTCATTTTTATGGCACTTCCAGTTGAGACTTTAATGCTGCAAATTGCACAAAACAGATTTAGCCATTTTTTTAAAGTATTCGCTTTCCTTGGCATCGTGTGTTGTTCTCATAGTTTGGACGGGACTGGCTAGTCCTGTTGTCTGCCAGAAAGACTGAGCTCAAATAAGAGTCATGTGAAGACAAGGCCTTTCCTGCCTCAGGCTGATGGTTAGACTAGGAATATTCATAATCATACTGAACTCATACACAAACAGAATGAGATCACTGCTGTCTGGGTCATTCTGATTCAGATTTATTCAGGATAAAGAAAGGTTCTACTTAAGAATTATATTTTATAATAGTGGCCTTGCTCTCTGATTCTCTGATTTTAAACAGCTGAATAATTTTTTTTTTCGGTTAACTTGTTACGTACTGCTCCGAGAGACACAGGCAGAGGATCCAAACGCAGCTTTAATGAAGGGTAATCCACAATCGTAGTCAAAAGTACAGGCAAGGTCAAAACACAGGTAGGCAGTCCAAACAGGCAAACAAGGCAGGAGACAAAAGGGTAATCCGGGAAACAGGCAAGAAATCCAAAGAACGAAGAGACATGAAACCGGGGAGAACGCTCAGAAGTGCAGTGTAACAACAAAACAAGACTTAGCAAAGAATGACAGGGTGAACAGGCTAGATATAGGCAGAGGTAATAAGGTAAATGAGACACAGGTGTAAACAGTGAGTGCTGATGAGTCCGAGCAAAGGATTATGGGTGATGTAGTCTATGATGGAATGACAGTCCGGGTTGGAGTGCCCTCTGGTGGTGATCAGGGGCACTCACACTGGTGAATTGTTACATAGCCCCCCCCCCTCAAAGGAGCGGCTTCCAGATGCTCCTGAAATGGTCTAGGAGGGAGGTGGAGCGGAGGCGGACCTGGGGGCGGGATGGAGGGCCAGGCCCATGGAGCGGAAGAGGGCCTGGAGACTCAGGCAGAGCAGGCAGCCAGGGCGGAACAGGCCGGGCAGATGACCAGGGTGGCGCAGGCCGGACAGATGACCAGGTAAAAATGCTATTCATGCAATTCATTACTTGAATAGACCTCTTCTATGACTGTCTATGATATGCATCTTTTTCTCTTTTCAATGATGCATGTTTTTAATTTTCTAATAAGGGGCATAAAAAAATGTCAAAACAATACAACTGTTCATAATGTTCATAATGTTCATAATGTAGAAAAATGACTCCTTAAAAGAATGAAATTAAAGACAACCATATTTAGAAGTTTGGATTCTTTTACAAAAATAACAAAACTAAACAAAAAAAAAAAATTGAATGAAAAAGGTTTATTATTTTTTTTTAAACTATATCATAGAAGACCCTTGCAAATCATAGTGACTGTGTCAGTATTTTAAAAAATCAGATAATTTGATCTTGTTATGACAGAGAAAGATTACTTCAGGTGTACTGCAACCCCCCAAAATATAATCTAAATTGTGTACACACATTCAAGCTGCAAGTAAAATTTCTTTTTACTCATTGAACATAAAAAGATTCAACAACTGAAACACACAATATTTGATGAGCAGAAATGGAATAATGAGTCCCTAGACAAAGAGGAAGGGTCAGTATCTGGTGTGGCCAGCAGCTGCTTTAAGTCCTATTCAGTGCATCTCATCCTCATGGACTGCAGCAGATTTGCTGGTTCTTGCTTTGAGATGTTACCCCACTCTTCCACCAAGCCATGTACGAGTTCTCAAACACGTTGGTGGGGACATATGGTTACTGGAAGGACGATCAGCTGTCCTTTCTGTCTCTCTGTAGAACTATCTTAAGCGTCTTACATTACAGGCATAGCATTTTTTATTGTTCTGGCCACATCTGCAGTCTTCATCCACCCTGCCAACACGTTCTTAGACCCAACTCGTCACATATTGACGCTTGGTCAGGACCCCTCAGTGTCATTTTTTAACGCACAGGGTACCCCTTTCATTTTTCGATGTGCTGGGTACTCCATTGCTTTCAGTTAATTGCCTTAAGCGTCTGATCAAGACGCATAATTCTTTGAGTTTGTTAAAGTAGACATTATTTTATAAATATTTATACTTTTATATTTTGGAGCAACTACCCTACTCCTACCCTTAACCTTCCCACTTCTAAACAATATAAAACACGTAACAGGCAAATAAAAAAGTACAGTTGCAAAAACTGACCAAAAACAGTATAAAGTATTAACGCATGTTGCATTTCAAGTCTTCTGAAGCCATACCATATCTTTATATGAAAAACAATGTTTGTAGCAACTCATAATGTAATAACTGCACATGATGTAAAACCTGCACATAATGTAATAAGTATTACATTATTATTATAATAAAATTTTCATAATGTAATAACTTTCACAAAATGTATAAATATCTTGAGCTCATAATAACAATTTTTAAATTATGAGAAAATTATTACATTATAAAATCAACAATTTCATTATTGTATATAGTAGCTTTTAAAACATAAGATATATTAGTATTCCCTTACAGTAGCTACATTTGTCAAAATCTAAAGCCAGTCTTAAAATACCTGCGAAATGCAACATTTAAATATTCATGCAATTATTCTCTCTCTCTCTCTCTCTCTCTCTCTCTCTCGTTCTTTCTCTAATTCCTTATTATGGATAATCTTATTTAATTTGCAATTGATTCAAATTTTTAAAAAAAGAAAAGAAAATTAGTTGCATATCTGGACCAGAATGACACAAATTGTGCACAAACTGATATAGTGATAAATTACTGTTTGGCTTTTTCAACTTAGTTCCTATTACAATAATTTTGGAGTCCCCGTAAAGTTTGGTGCACTTTTTCTCCCTTTCCTTGCAGCTGTGACATTATGGTATAATTTGTAGGCTTCTAATATGCTTTTATAAAATCATAAGTCAAAAGTAGCACGTTTGTGGTTCACAGGAAAGCTCTTCCCAGCTTTAATAGCTAAATTTGTAACTCTGACTGATTGCCCTTGTAGATGTGATTGCGCTGCTTTTATTTTTTGCTCCATTCAATGAGCATGAAGAATAGGCTCTTTCATGGCAGACTTGTGGTCGTGGACATGGAAAGCAGCGCTTAAACAGCTCTCAGCCAAAACAAAATCTGCCGCCAAAAGGAATCCCATTTCATTTATACGAGCAGGAAATTGACCCGTCAGAGTATGAGAAAACCAGGGAACCGATACTCTGTATTGCAGGAACATGTCCAGTGCGTCTGCATCCTGAGTGCCAGGCTGAGAGCTGAAATTAGGGATAACAAATGCCCACACTAAGACTCTAGAGGCACTCCTCTTCTCTTCTGTTTAGCATGAGAATGGAGGAGAGATGGGCCATGTATCGCAGGTGGTGCTTTCCTTACCCTACACCCCAGACTGAAAATGCATAAACAGACACTAATGGTGAAGTGAGAGCCTCCTGGGCCTCATATAGACCGGACAATGAACCTGTGGAATTGTCTTTGGAAGTAGAAAAGGATTTGTTTGGGAATGGCATTGGTGTCACTACACAAACAACAGAAAAAAACAGGGTTTTAAAGCCATTAGGAAATCTGAGATTTTTTTTTTTTTTATCATACTTTGTTGAGATGAGAATCAAATATACTGTATTTAATGAACACTCACCTTGCAAAATAAAACTTAAAACATATAGGAATAATATTGGATAGCCTTGTTTAAAACTTATATGTGTATGAATGCATGAACTTTTAGGTTAAAATGTATCAGTATAGTGCAGTTTTAGATGCTGTGATTTGAACAGAGGCAGACAGAACTTAAGTATTTTTACTTTCCAAATAATTTTATTTTACTTTATCAGTGTTCTTCTTTGGAAAACTTTTACTTCACAACCTTCCAAAACATAATATTGTACTTTTTACTGCACTATGTTTCATATTGAATACCATTTAATACTTAATTACATTAAAAATGTAGTATTGTATACTTTTACTCAAGTAAAAGTAATTAAAATTTTATTTGAGTACAAGTAAAAAAGTACTATATTTTTAATGTAATTAAGTATTCAAGGTAAAAAAAAAAAATATGTATGAAATGTAATGCAGTAAAAAGTATGACATTATAAATGATGCTTTGGAATATAATGAAATAAAAGTTTTACAAAGAAAAACGCTGATAAAATATATACTTGAAAAATGTACTGGAGTAGAAAGTAAAAATACTTAAATACTGTCCACCTCTGGATTTGAAATGGTGAATTTTATATTGTGGTATAATATGAGAATGATAATATGAAAATATTTTTTAAACCTTTTTATAGGCTAGGCCTACGATTAATTTGTTCATATGACTAATTTTAAAATAAACGAATAATTAATGAAATAATACAATTTTTTAAAAAGTTCACACCACAGGACAATATTTAAGTGAAATATAGCCTATATATAGTAGTCCACGTCACTGCTTAAAATGTCATGTCAAATACCAGTTTTGCTGTAACATTTAGTGTTTCTAACAGAACCGACGACGTCTCAATCATTTCAACACACCTCATTAAACAAACGCAGCCCTGTTCTGTACAAGCAAGCTGTGATCCTCTCTGTGACTGGGAAGACTTTTTTATAGTATCGTGGAGGAGGAGGAGTGTTAGGAGGAGCTTGTCAGTCTGTCACCGATCAAGAGCCCGTTTTTAAGAGCACAACGAGGAGTGAGTGTGAAGCGCAGTGTTTCTATGCGTGGAGCCGCATAACATCGGAAGTTTTCACAGATGGACACTTTCAACCCTTCCTGCTGCTTACTGAAAGTTTATTCTCGTGGATGTGAACGGGAACGGAGAGTTGAGCGAAACTCTGTTGAAAGAGCGTGTTGTAAAGAGCTTTAAAGTTTCAAATACTGTACTGGTGCACGAGATGTTGGTTTTGACATCCAGTATTGATTGTTTCGATTAGTCGCGCGGACTGACGGTCTTTCCAAATACTTCCTGAAACTTTAGACGTTTTGGATATATTTAAAACTGAATCACAAAGGATATTTGTTTTAAAACAATATCAAATGAGGCATGACAATGAAGATATCCAAAACTAACATCTTTTTTTCTTCAAAGCAAATGAACATTCAATATCATTTACAGTATGGTGGACCATGAATCGACTTCTTCCTCTTCAAAACACAACAAATATTACTAATTTGCAAGCAAAACAAGACAAATATCATCTGCATGGCATTGGATGTACTAATCATTTTAAGACTTTCTTGAGGTTATCAAAATGGCCCATTACATGAAGATTGTTGTACTTTTTCAGTTCTTGATTCATGGATCTTCACTGGAGATCGGAGCATATGATTTGGAGCGTGGCCGCCCGGCAAAATGTGAACCCATCACCATTCCTATGTGCCAGGGTATCGGCTACAACATGACACGGATGCCCAACTTCATGAATTATGAGAGCCAAGAGGAGGCTAGTATTAAACTAAATGAATTTGCTCCTTTGGTGGAGTATGGATGTGATGTCCACCTGCGATTTTTCCTGTGCTCTCTATATGTGCCGATGTGCGCCGATCAAGTGTCCACCACTATCCCGGCATGCCGTCCTATGTGTGAACAGGCAAGACAGAGGTGTTCACCTATAATGGAACAATTCAGTTTTGGCTGGCCGGACTCATTGAATTGCTCAAAGCTGCCAACCAACAACGACCCAAACGCATTGTGCATTGAAGCTCCCGAAAATGATACTCAACCTGAGACTAAAAAAGGCAAGGGAATGCTGCCGGTACCTCCAAGGTCCAGGCAACCTGCAGCCGGGAGTGGACGTACCTCAACTGGCTCGCGGTCCTGTGATAACCCGGAGAAGTTCCAGTACGTGGACAAAAGCGAGTCCTGCGCGCCTCGTTGCACTCCTACGGTGGATGTGTACTGGTCAAGGCAAGATAAGGACTTTGCGTTCATTTGGATGGTTGTGTGGTCAACACTTTGCTTTGTTTCTACAGCATTCACAGTTCTAACCTTCCTCCTCGACCCCCAACGCTTCCAGTATCCTGAGCGGCCCATCATCTTCCTCTCCATGTGTTACAACGTCTACTCGGTGGCCTTCATTATCCGCTCGGTGGCTGGGGCTGAGAATATTGCTTGTGATCGGGAAAACGGAGAGCTCTACATTATCCGGGAGGGTTTGGAGAGCACTGGCTGCACCATAGTCTTCCTCATCCTCTACTACTTTGGCATGGCCAGCTCCATCTGGTGGGTCATCCTTACCCTCACCTGGTTTCTTGCAGCGGGACGAAAATGGGGCCACGAGGCTATTGAGGCGCATAGTAGCTACTTCCATATGGCCGCCTGGGGTATTCCTGCAGTGAAGACCATAGTCATCCTCACTATGAGGAAGGTGGCTGGGGACGAGTTGACGGGATTGTGTTACGTGGGAAGCATGGACAGTAATGCTCTCACTGGCTTTGTGTTGATCCCTCTTTCCTGCTATCTCATTGTCGGGACCTCTTTCATCCTTACAGGGTTTGTAGCCCTCTTTCACATCCGCAAAATCATGAAAACCGGCGGCACCAACACAGAAAAACTGGAAAAGCTCATGGTTAAGATCGGAGTCTTTTCCATTCTCTACACTGTGCCTGCTACTGTTGTCATCATATGCTATTTCTATGAAAGACTCAATATGGAATACTGGAAGTTCAAAGCTCTGGAAAACAAGTGTGTATCCTTTCCTGGTCGAAGGAGCGAGGATTGCTCTTTGGACTCGTCGGTTCCTACAGTAGCTGTGTTCATGCTAAAAATTTTCATGTCATTAGTGGTGGGCATCACCAGTGGGGTTTGGGTATGGAGCTCAAAGACACTTCAGACCTGGCAGGGGTTGTGCAACAGGAGGTTGGCCGTGCGGACGAGCCGCAAGCCCTGCTCCAGTGTCAGCTGCAGCAGCTCCCACTGCCATTATAAAGCACCGGCTGTGACACTTCACATGAACAAAACAGACGTGTACACAGACAGTCTCACACATGTTTGAGACTAAAGGCCTCTGCTTTGGAGACATGCAGACTTACAAGGCTTGTATTGTGATGAGATGCTCAGGTTGGACTACAGATCATGGTAAATCTGGTAACTCCTGTCAAAGGTGGCATTTACAAGCCTTTCCTTGAAATAGCAATAGGCAAGAGAAGGTTTGTTGCATGGGACGAACCAGAGAACAAGCATGGCAGAACGTTTTATTTATTGTGGCTATTTAAGTATTGCTGGCTGTATAGTTTTGTACTGTATGTGATATACTGTATATAAGGAAGAGTTTTAAATAATTTGGCAGTATATATTTTCCCAATATTTATTTTCTCTCTATTTTTTTTAGTAATCCCAGTTTTTGTCCTAAATAAGAATCTGTATTGTTTTTTAGGGTTACATGTAAAATGTTGTACATGTATATGCAAAACTTTTTCTTTCTCTCTGAATTATGATGTTTTTAGCACTTCTGATTAAAATGGATTTTAAATGGTATGTGAAAACCACGTGTAAAATTAAACAAGTCCATATTCCTTAAGGATTCATATGAATAATTTCCTATACTGCAGTCAGTTAAATCTGGAGTTTTTACCATTTCTCTGTTAATCTGTCTAGCACCAAGTGGGAACTCGATCCATTTATATTAGCATTAACAAACCATCTTACAAAATCATACACATTTTACCAAGCCAACTGAACTGCAGTCAATAAAAGAACTATGACAAGACACTGAGAATGTATGATGCTGCTATAAATTTATGCAGAATTAAACTTCCTTTAACCTAATTCCTTTAACCCGAAGTCAAACAACGATTGACAGACATTTGTGACATTTATTGTTTTGTTTCCGCATGCAGAATTCAGTTGTCAAGAGATCATATAGGCTGATAAAGAGGAGATATGTTTAGAGTAGCTCTGTGCATAACTCGGATCAGTTAGTTTAACCTTTTTACAGTGTTTTCATATCTTATATTTGTGGACATGATATGTGACCCTGCACCACAAAATTAGTCATAAGTCGCACAGGTATATTTGTGACAATAGCCAACAATACATTGTATGGGTCAAAATTATTGATTTTTCTTTTATGTCAAAAATCATTAGGATATTAAGTAAAGATCATGTTCCATGAAGACATTTTGTACATTTCCTACCATAAATATATATATAAAAAAATTTATTAGTAGTAATATGCATTGCTAAGGACGTCAATATTTCTAAATATTTAGATTTGTTTGCACTCTCAGATTCCAGATTTTCAAATAGTTGTATCTCGGCCAAATATTGTCCTATCCTAACAAACCACACATCAATGTTATTTATTCAGCTTTCAGGTGATGTATAAATCTCAATTTCAAAAAATTGACCCTTATGACTGTTTTGTGGTTCAGGGTCACATATGTGTTTGTGTTGTTCGTTTGTGATTCACCTTAAATGATGAGCTACAGCCTGAAGCTACAGAATAGAGAACGGTTTTAGGAATTGTAATTATTTACTTTTACTTCTAAAATTACAATTTAAAAAGCAACAGCTGATATTTTAAATAGTATTTTTATATAAAATTTACAGTATATTAAAAAAATACACTTCTTAAATGAACTCTTTTATCATTTTTTTGTAAAAATGTATCCATTGTTTTAATTTATTTATCCTCTGCACTCCTGTGCCTGTGCATATATTGTTATATATATGTTTTGGCAGGTCTCAGGCTTTGGAGCTTAAACTGCTGTTACATTTGGTCATAAAAAAAGGCATGTTTGTCTTGGAGCTCATAACCTAAACTTCACAGTGCATTACCCACATGTAGCAGTCTGTATATAGTTCAATTAAGGCATGTCTGTTTTCAGTTTTCAAGTTTACAGTGCAGTAGCATTTGTAAACATTAGTGTTCTCTGTCAAAAACACAGTACGCTGCATCAGCCAACAGACTAGGAAAAATTTAATGAAATGTTAATGTACTGGAAGATGAATGTTTAGCTCTTATTAAATACTACCAAGACATTACTCATTTGGCAACATGTATGGGTAAAGCTGGGCTGTTGTTAAAATAAAGATAAACATAATTCTTGACTATGGATTTGTTAACATTTTATGAGATTATGGAGTACATTAAGCTTTCTTTGGCAGTCAGGGTTATATTTACATTTATTAATTTAGCAAAAACTTTTATCTAAAGTGACTATGAGGAAACATATGACATGACAAATGAGGAGCACCACAAGCAATTTGTTAGAGTCAACAATATTTGTAGTACACAATTCCAGGTCTACAGTGTAAGATTATTACACACGGTTGTCATAATTGAATTAATAAAGGATTTTATATTCTTGCTCAATTATTGTAACTCCTGTAAGTGTAGTTTTTAGTAATATACAATATTTAAAAAAATTTCAGTAGGGGTGAATTCAGGGTGATTGGGACACTTTTTGCCATTGAGATGACTTGGAAAAAAGTGCCCCAACCTATACATAATCCATAAACATGTTTTCATGGAAAATAAGTGGAATTTTCACAGAGGTTTTCAAAGGTTTAGGGTCGGTAAGATTTTAAAAATGTTTTTCAATTTGATCAAAAATACAGTAAAACACTAATATTGTGAAATATTTTTTACAATTATTCTATTGTGATATACTTTTTCTGTGAAGCCATTACCCCAATCTTTAGTGTCGCATGATCTTTCAGAAATTTGATATGCTGGTTTGATGCCCAAGAAACTTTTCTTATTAATTTAAATGCTGAAAACAGTTGTGCTGCTTATTATTTTTGTAGAAATTTTCGGAATTCTTTGATGAATAGAAAGTTCAAAAGAACAGCATTTATTTGAAATATGATTTTTTTTTGTAACAATGTAAATGTCTTTACTGTCACTTTTGATAAACTTAATGTATCCTTGCTGAATAAAAAGTTGTTTCAAAAAAAAACTTTTATATATATATACCGTTCAAAAGTTTTATTAAAAATGTATATTTAAATATTTTATATTTAAATATATAAAAGTTATATTAAATATTTTAATTATTATGATATATATATATATATACATAGTGAAACATGAAAATGTTTATGGATAAAAGTTTAATATTAATTTATATATTTAATATATATATTATAGATATATAAATTAATATTAAAATATATAATATTAAATATATAAATTATCTCTTTTTTTATTTCTTCAGTCTTCTGTCAGTCTTCTGCATTGTTAGAATTACATTTCTATTTTGTCGTTTTCACTGATAATCAATTAGACCTTACTGTTTCCCAATGTTTTGGGCCTTAATAGGGTGTTAGTTAAATCGTGATCACAGTAGAATTGAACCAATACTACAGTTAATGTTCTCAATTCCCTGTCACGCCACCATGGAACCGCTGCACAAATACACACAAATGCCAGATTTGTTATGTAGATTCTGCCAAGATCAACTCCATATACATGAATGCTCATAGGTGAAGCAGTTGTACAACACCACCACATTTGTGCAGAAAAAAAGCTTTCCGTTTATACAGCAACAGGGTTCATTATTTTGCCCATCAAAACCTGGGGCATAAAGACTCCATTGTACACCTTGATGTTTAAGGTTTTTAGTTCTATTTTAGGCAAAGCACAGTCAAAAGAAACCCTTTTGCCATCTGAGTCCATTATCAAGTGAATGTTAATGGGCTTGTAAGTGAGCTTGAGAATGGACAAGATAGAATAGCATTGTAATTGTCTGCTAGTTTGGAGGAGAAACCATGTGTCTGGTAAAGGGAGGATCATTAAAGCATCAGGGACTTTCCCTCCTCTTAAAGAAGCCAGAGGAATCGAGAACAGGAATAAAGGAGTGGTGCTCATTACTCTCTACCCCATGGGTAGTATCCCGTTCCTTATCATTTGATGTGGAAATGAGGCTATGGTAAAAGACCATTGAGAAGCTGTTGTCACCAGAAGGACTTTTCACCAAAATGCTTGAGTCTTAGCTTGAGCCGTGAGTGTTATCCACACAGCCCCATCCCACCTGCCCAACGGCTCTGGCTCACTTGTGTTAAACACACACACACACTCGTTTTAATATTTGTTTTCGATAAAAAGTTGACATTGGACTTGAAATCTTACAATTTGTCAGGGTTTTCATATTTGCAAACCAAATATCATTATCATATTATGGCTGCTAATGGGCAACATTCCTTGTGAAAAACTGTAAACTTCAGCATACTTTCAAAAAGAGTACTTATTACTGAAATAATATACTTTAAAAGAATATACTTGTGAAATTAATGTAATGTTTTTTGGAAACTTAATTGTGTGTTATTTGCAATTAAATGAAACTGCTTTGTAGTTTAAATTTATAGTAAATGCAATTAGTTGAACTTTTTTTCGGTCTACTTAAGTATTACTTAAGTACATCTTTCTAAGTTACTTCATTATTATATCTATTGTCTTTGAAATATGATCAAAGTGTACTGCTGAATGTACCGACAAGCATTTATGGAAAACTGAAATATACATCAATGGACTGAAACTTTTTGTCATGTATTTAAATATATTTGTTATTACACATTTGTAGTGATGAATCTTCAATTTAGTACAGTTAAAATTAAAATCAAGCACTTTACATGTGCCATGTAGTATGTTAGTCAACATTTTTAAATAAACACATCTTTGAAGCATAAAAAAAGATTAAAACATAATGATTTCAAATAGGCCTATACTTTAAAGTAAAACTTTTTTTCATAGATACTTTTTAAAAGTGTACTTAAGTGTGCTAAGAAACAGTCATGAAAGTGTACTCTCTTTAAGTAACTCTCTTTTGGCCTTTTATTTCATTAATATTATATTATCTGAAAGTATAGTTTTTTTTATTTAAATTTTGAAGTACACTACAAGAGCATATTCAATACAATTGCACTTCTTTTTCTCAAGGTATGCTTTTCTCCGGGCGTTACATAGAGAAATGTACAATGATTAAAACGGTCATGAACAGCACTGTTTTATTGTTTTATTGTTTTATATTTCCTGGGGTGCACTTATAACGTTAGTATGATTTTTACATAAAAAATTGTTACAATTTAGAAATAACTAAATTAATAATTAATAACTAAACATTTTTCCTACCCTGATTTTAGTCCTCTGATTTGAACGCCCTGTTTGAAGGGGCGTGTCTGCTGTGAGACTTCAATATAAGCGCCCACTAATGTGATTGGCTTCTGTGAGATTTCAGTGTAAACGGCCACTGCTGTGATTGGCTAACATCTTTGCATATGAAATAGCTAATATTACATGTGGAACTCTCTCGAAAACTTTTAGCATGTGTTTTTACTATTACAGTTGACAAGGTTAACTAATCATGAAAAGTGTTGATTATACAGTAGCATTATATTTAGATCTATAGCATTATATTTAGATTGTGGCATGAAAGGTTACAGTGCATGGTAGCCAATCACAGACATGTTGAGCTCATGAATGCAATGATCTCATCATTGCAACTCGATTTCTGCACTCTTACGAATGCTTTCATCATAACTAACAGTGCAAACACAATGTAAATAAGAGATGAGTTGATTATAATGGGAGTCCAGAACTCAGTCACTGATAAACTTGCGCTGTTTGATTGACAGTGATTGTAAAAGGAACATTCTTTGATCGCTTTCTATATATAATTTAATCAGTTTAAACAACTGAATTATTTTCATCCTACTAAGAGAAACAATATGAAGTTGACCCTTTAGCCACTGGTTTGATTTACTGACACATAGACAAAGAACATCTGAGTGTACATGAATCATTACGTATCAGAAATCACTGGTCACAGATCAGGCATTAGAATTAACACAATTACGTACATGTTGTCACATTACTGTCGAGTCCATATTGTAAAAGTCTGTTTTCCAAGCCTGCGGCGAATTGTGACTGATTTACCAGAGAATCTACAGTTAAATGTATACAATAAACAAATAATGCTCAACTGAGACATTCACATTGTTCAAAATAATAACCACATTCCTAGCATTAGGATCCTTTGGAAGGTAATGTTATTTTTATTCCAGTAATCCTGTATTGCTCTTCTCTCCTCATAATCTCACTAACACGCCAGTGGGCGGGGCAAAGTTGCAACAGTGAAGTAGGCGCTGATTTTCTTCTGCAGAGACGGTTTTTCACCTATCTATTATAGATAGGCACATTCCACAACGAGTCGTTCGCTGGGCTTGGTTACAATAAAAGCTGTTTTAGACTAAGGAAGTTTTCTTTTCTGAAATGTACAGGACATTTTTATAGTATGATGACCTCTTCTTACCTTTCAAGGAAAATTTGATTTCTCAGTTCATGACCCTTTGACATTTAGTTAATTATATTAGAAAAAGCAGGACATCTGGCCTACACTGGCCCCCCAAATTATTTGGACACTTCAGCCTCACTTGCGCCACAAAATATATGAATTTTATTAAAATATCAAACTAACGGTCAAGAAAAATAGCACAAGCACACTTTTTAAGGAACATTTCTGAGATACTTTATACATCCACTACAAAACCTTGGGACCAGTTTCATAAAAGTTTTCAAAAAAATTTTTTCATCTATTTATTTATTTATTTTTTGCAGATGGAAAATTCAAATAAAGCAAATTCATATATTTTAAAGTGTGGTTGTCTTTTTTGGGGGGCCATGTACTACTATTTTCTATAATTATGAGATGAATTATATTCACTTAAGAAGGTTAAAACAGGAGTTGTTTTATTATCTTTGATAACTGTTTTTTAACCTGTTATCACATTCTTTGGTTAGGAAAGAACTTGCAGCAGATTTATGCAGCAATCTGGATAACGTCACGGGAGTTGCCTGATAGTGAGGAGGACATTCCTGCAGATTTTATATATATAAAAAAACACTGGTACACTGTCTAGCAATACCTTTTATTAATTATTGATCTACATTTTTTCTTTTCATTTAAATACATATCCAAACCGCCTTTTTGATTTGTTTTTATGGGTTTCTGTGTTATGACCTACTGTTGAATTCCTCTCAGTCATACAAAGCGAGCAAACTTGATTTGAGAGAAATATCAAGTCAATGAGAAATCAGCTAACCTGAACCAGAAGTAAAATTGCCTTAAAGTGAGATCCCAAGTTTTCACACTAAAACCAGAAAGAAGTAGGCTGGTATAATTAATGGTAAATCTGGGTAAAGTTTTATTATTGTTCTTTTCATGTCAAATTAAATTACAAATACTTTCTTTGCCTCATTTGTTTGGTTGACAGCTTCAGTATAAGCATTTTTCAAATCTGGAATTTTTCACCTGCAGAAGGCCACTTCTATTGCTCCTCAACACCAGCTGGCACTATGAGAGGCATTTGTGTAGCTTGAAGTTTTTGCGTTCACATACTTCCATAGAGTATGTTTCATACTTACTGTAAAACCAGGTTAAGGTGTGTTTAATTGGGGGTTAGATCTAAACTCTGCTAGAGTGTGGCCCTCCACTGAACACCCTTGGTCTAATGGTAACTGTAGAGATGTGAAAATTACTATCTCTATCTCTAAACGCGAAACCCAGTTTCACAGAATGACCACCTAGAAACAACCAAGCTAGACAGCCTCCATACTGGCATAAAAGGGTTTACATATTGGCATATTCTGGGCTGATGGCACTTCTACTCTCACTAGGTAGACCTATTTTTACATGCACTAATTGTGGTTAATTAGAATAAATCCAGTTCGATTTCAGATTTTTAAAGTTATGTTTATATAACCCCTAAATGTTTCAATCTGAGTCACATACATGTGCATTTGTGTATTTTTTAACAAAACGCATGCATAGTTCCTAGTCGCCGCATTCAGAACCAAAGAAAGCCACCGCAATAATGTCACCTTAATATATCTAAAAATTTGAAATTGGACATTTATGTCAGAAGAGCTCTTTTAACAAATAAACTCATCCACAGACCAGTTCATAAGACATGAGACGTAATTAGACATACCCACGCTCATGTGACATAAAATATGGTAGCACTTTATTTTACAGTCCTGTTCCCCATGTGCATGATATGTACTTATTATAGTTATAACACCCCTAAACCTAACCTTAACCCATGTAGTTACCTTATATTACCCAGTACTTTCTTAGGTAAGTACACTCTGAGAAAAAAAAGGTACAGTGGAGGTACAATTTTGTTCCTTGGGAAACAAAATGTATAACTGTACATTTGAAGGTAAACAATTGGTCCTTAGGGTACAATTATACCATTATTTTCCTCTACTTAGAGCAGGGGTAGGCTAGGCAAGTTTGGTCCCAGAGAGCCACTATCCTGCAGAGTTTGGCTCCAACCCTGAAAGAAACCCACACCTGCCTGTTGCCTTAGCACACTAAATTAACACCACTCTCTGATCATATGGGAACCACCAGCAGGGTATTAAAAGCAGTGTTAGAGTTAATTAGATAATTAAGTGATTAATTGAGTGATGATTGTTTATTATTGAAGACACCTGATGGTAACGAGCAGAATCACTTAAGGAAAGAGAAACACAGGAAATACAACTGACTTCAGCCACAGCTTTAAATGAAATCAACTGAAAAGACATTAAAGTTATTTTAATACAAACCAGACTGAATACAAAGTTCTGTCATGAAACTCTAGATGCCGCAGGCTAACAGGTCCTTTAACTACCTGTTTGTAATCACATCATCATCTTTAGGGCACAGCTGATTTGTTCCTGCTGTATCAGTAGCCAATGAGCTTATGTGCTCAACCTTCAAATACTCACGTATAGCATTTGCCTTATTAGTGCAGTATGCTTTTAGAAACCCTCCACCTTTCCCAGCTCCACCTGTATAGATCTGCTACTGGTAATTCATGTACGCTCTATTGTACAGCAGCAGCATGTCTTACTTGCTCACAGCAGAGTGTCGTGTATGTATGCAGCAGCAGCAGCATAGCATATCTATCCAAGACTAAACATATCAACATTGTCATACCCATTACCATGCCAAACACTCAAAGAGTTGTCATGACAGAACTTTATTTCTGTCATTTGTCTACAGTTCTTTTTGAGAATTAACAGAGGTTTAGATGTTAATGTTTTATTGAAAATGTTTGGTCACCATTATGGTGATCAGTGTTTCCTTTAGTTGGGCAGTTTGACTCTTAACTTTTTATTAGAGTTTGTGGTTTTTGTAACAGTGTTAACAGGGCACATAATATGTTGAAAAGGAAGCCATAAACAAAAATTATCAGGTGATATAGTTGTTATCATCATAAAGAAAAATGTCTATGACTAAACTCATCACTGACTAAAACGGTTATTTGTTGTTAATAGATAATATTCACCAATAATACTTTCTTGCCACTGATCGGACATTTTGAATTTTGTTTTTCAAATACATTTTTTAAATAAAGTTTAGATGCAAACAGACATCAAGAATCAGCATATGAATCTCAACAATGGTGACATAATTAATGCTGCAATGCATGCTGGGAGTCATGAGTTTTATACTATTGTGGCTTAGTAGATTGGAGCTAAACTCTGCAGGACAATGGTTCTCTAGGACCAAACTTGCCTACCCCTGACTTAGAGGTACAAAAATGTACTCTTATGGGTAACACCAGTGACAGCCAGTACCTTAAAAGGTACAATTTTGTACTCTTTTTTTGAGAGTGTACACTGTAGGTACACATAAGTGCATGCACTGTAAAATAAAGCACAACCTAAAACATATATGTAAACATATGCATCACGGCCCAGCGTATGGTATTTTTGAATTTCGAGGCGCCACGAGCCAACACCCAGGAAGAAGCTACACCCCTAGTGGAGTGGGCTCTTAACCCGAGCGGGCAGGGCTTGGGTTTCATACGCCAAGACGATGGCATCCACTATCCAGTGGTCCATCCTCTGCTTGGAGACAGCCTTTCCCTTCTGCTGGCCTCCATAACAGACAAAGAGCTGCTCTGAGGTCCTGAAGCTTTGCGTTCTGTCCACGTAAGCCCGCAAAGCGTGGACGAGACAGAGAACAGCTAGGGCTGGGTCTGCCTCCTCCGAAGGCAGCGCTTGCAGGTTCACCACCTGGACCCGGAAGGGAGTGGTGGAAACCTTGGGCACATATCCAGGCCGGGGTCTCAGGATTACATGAGAGTTACCAGGCCCAAATTCCAGGCACGATTCGTCGACCGAAAATGCCTGCAGGTCCCCTACCCTCTTAATAGAGGCCAATGCAGTCAGGAGTACTGTCTTCAGAGACATAATTTTTAACTCAGCTGACTGCAAAGGCTCAAAGGGTGCCCTCTGCAGTGCGGTTAGCACCAGAGTTAAGTCCCAAGAGGGTATACAGGGAGGGTGAGGCGGATTAAGTCTCCTCGCCCCCCTCAGGAACCTGATGATCAGATCGTGCTTCCCTAAAGACTTACCACCTACCATGTCATGATTAGCGGCGATAGCGGCAACATAAACTTTGAGGGTGGAGGGAGACAGCCTTCGCTCCAACCCGTCTTGTAGGAAGGAAAGCACAGAACTGATCGAACATCTCTGGGAGTCTTTTCAGCGAGAAGAACACCAATCGACAAACAGGTTCCACTTCAACGCATAGAGGCGCCTCGTAGAGGGAGCTCTAGCGGAAGTGATGGTGTCTACCACAGCCTGGGGTAGGCCACCTAGAACCTCCGCGTCCCGTCCAGGGACCAGACATGGAGTTTCCAGAGGTCCGGACGCGGGTGCCATAGGGTGCCCCGTCTCTGAGTCAGGAGGTCCTTCCTCAGAGGAATGGGCCAAGGAGGTGCTGTCGCGAGGAGCACTAGTTCCGGGAACCAAGTCCGGTTGGGCCAGTACGGAGCAACCAACAGGACTTGCTCCTCGTCCTCCCTGACCTTGCACAGTGTCTGTGCAAGAAGGCTCACTGGGGGAAACGCATACTTGCGTAGGTTCTAGGGCTAGCTGTGTACTAGCTGTGTGCCAGGGCATCCGAGCCGAGGGTCTACCTGTGCGGTCCCGAAGCGACTCCAGATTAGCTGGACCACCTGGGGATGGAGTCTCAACTCTCAGGGGAGCACTAGCTGTCGTGAGAGCTCGTCGGCCGCACGATTAAGCAGGCCCGGAATGTGAATGGCACGAGGCGACCTCAGATGCTTCTGACTCCATAGGAGGAGATGGCGGGCGAGTTGTGACATGCACCGGGAGCGTAGACCACCCTGTTTGTTTATGTACGCAATGGCCGCAGTGTTGCCCGTATGGACCAGAACGTGCTTGCCTAGTAGCGCCGTTTTGAAGCGGCCCAGCGCAAGACGAACTGCTAACAACTCGAGGCAATTGATATGCCATTGCAGTTGAGGCCCCGTCCACAAACCCGAAACTGCAAGCCCGTTGTACATGGCACCCCAGTCGGTAGATGAGGCATCCGTGGAGACAACAGCATGCCTAGACACTTGTTCTAGGGGAACTCCTGCCCGTAGAAATGAAGGGTCCGACCATGGGCTGAAGGTTTGGCGGCACCTTGGAGTCACAGGGACACGGAGGGATCCGCTGTGCCACGCCCATCTCGGGACTCGGTCATGTAGCCAGCGTTGAAGCGGTCCCAAGCGGCGTTATTGTGGCTGTGGATGCCATATGCCCCAGGAGCCTCTGAAAATGTTTCAGTGGTACCGCTGTCCTGCATTTGAACGAATTCAAGCAGTTCAACACTGACTGGACGTGCTCCTCGGTGAGGCGCGCTGTCAGGCCGACCGAATCCAGCTCCATACCGAGAAAAGAGATCCTCTGCGTGGGGCAGAGTTTGCTCTTTTCCCAGTTGACCCGAAGCCCCAACCGACTGAGGTGACTGAGCACCATGTCCCTGTGTTAGCACAACTGCTCTCGCGACTGGGCAAGGATCAGCCAGTCGTCGAGATAGTTGAAGATGCGAACTCCACGCTCTCTCATGGGAGCAATGGCCGCCTCCGCGACTTTCGTGAAGACACAGGGCGACAGGGCCTGCCCGAAGGGTAGGACTTTGTACTGATATGCTCGTCTGTCGAACACAAAGCATAGAAACGGTCTGTGTCAAGGGAGAATCGAGACATGAAAGTACGCGTCCTTTAGGTCAATCGCTGCAAACCAATCTTGGGGACGGATGCACTTGAAGATGCATTTCTGCGTTAGCATTCTGAACGGTAGCCTGTGAAGGGACCGGTTCAAGAATCCAAGATCCAAGATCGGCCGTAACCTGCCACCTTTCTTGGGTACAATGAAGTACGGGCTGTAGAAGCCGGTCTTCATATCGGCTGGAGGTACCGGCTCTATTGCGTCCTTCGCCAGTAGGACTGCGATCTCTGCCTGAAGCACAGGGGCATTCTCCTTCGACACAGAGGTGAAGTGAATGCCCCTGAACTTGGGGGGATGCCGGGATGCGAACTGAATCACATAGCCGAGTCTGATGGTACGGATGAGCCAGCAAGACGGGCTGGGGAGCACTAGCCAGGCTCCCAGCGACCGTACAAGTGGGGCAGCGAGGCAGCATGCAGGGACCTGACTCGGATGGCATGGTAGCAGCCTGAAGTGGGGTCTGAGTGTGGTGTGCAACACTTACCTGCTTCCGCTGAGGGGGTGTGCGAGTGTGGGAAGGCCACTTGTGTGCGTCCCCACAGCCGGCACCCTCTGCTGGCGATTGGAGAGGCGCCTAAGGGTGACAAGGCATAGGAGCATCGAACACCGCCAAGCGCGCTCTCTTGGCACCCAGAGATTTCGGAAACTGCTCTATTGTTGAATATTTGGGTACCGCTGACACTGGGGCCAGCGGCGGAACAGAAATCAAAGGACCACAAAGGATTTTCTCCCGGCCCTCCTCCGGGGGAAGGAGTGGTGCTGCAGCCATCTCCTCAAGAGCAGTCTCCTCCATCTCTGGGTGGCCCGTCTCAGGGTCTCTTACGACGGCGCTTGCCACCTGGCTTGGCAGCGGCCTGAGCGGGCTGGACGTCCTTCCCACGGCCGGCTCCACACCGATGCCCGGCTGGGCTGAGGCGGAAGTGGGGGTGGCGGTGGGCGGACGTCCTCGGCGACGGGCAGGCGGATGGATGTGCTTGATGGCCTCTGTCTGCTTTTGGGCGGCCGAGAACTGCTGGACAAAGCTCTCGACCGTGTCGCCGAACAACCCAGCCGAGAAAACGGGGGAGTCCAGGAACCGATACTTATCGGTCTCCCTCATGTCCGCCAGGCTGAGCCAGAGATGCCGTTCCTGGACCACTAAGGTGGACATCGCCTGACCGATGGAACGGGCGGTGACTTTCGTCGCCCGGAGGGCGAGGTCCGTCGCCGTCCGGAGCTCCCGGAGGAGCCCTGGGTCAGGCCTACCCATGTGCATGTCCATGAGTGCCTGGTGCACCTGGAGCAACGCCATGGCATGCAAGGCAGACACAGCCTGGCCACAAGACCTGTAAGCCTTCGCAGTCAGACTGGAAGAAAACTTACAGGCCTTGGAAGGGAGACGCGGGTCACCACACCAGTTGGAAGCGGTCACCGGACATAGTTGCATCGCGACGGCCTGCTCCACCGGCGGGGGAACCAGTGCGACCCGCCCTGAGAAACCAATCATCCAACCTAGAAGGTTCGGGACGTGGTGGAGGGTTCCACTCAAGCCCGACGTTTTTGGCGGCCCGGGAAAGCATAGTCGTCAACTCGGGGTCCGACTTGACCGTTGCCACTTTCCCAGAGGGAGGCAGTACAGCCGAATCTTCATCCTCCGAGGACCGGAACTCCCCCTCCGATGCAGCGATCGACATCTGCTCATCCACTGGAGCCCCGAAGGTCACCACTGGCCGCCCCGGGGGCAGGGTCAGCGGCTTCCACCGGAAGCTCTACCGGTAGCGGCACTTGTGAGGGATTAGGGGCCTGTGGAGGCTGGCTCAGCGGGTTTGCCCTAAACGTGATCCTCAGGTCACCCCGGCCATCCGTCGAAGTAGGTCTATTCTGCTGGGCAGCCGCCTCAGCGTGCTGAATGCCCAGGCACGTGATACAGCGATTGTGACCGTCAGCGGGTGACAGGGAACAACCACATCCAGAAACGCACGGGTGGAATGACATCTTGAAAAAGACGCAGTGTCACACCCGTGTTGCTCTTTTTGTGAGGAAACGCTCTTTTATTAGTGCTGAAGCACCCAGGGAATACCGCGGCAGAATACAGGAAGTAGTGCAGCCTGTATCTGCTATCACTATTTGTGCACGCCCTCACGAACCAACAATGGTTGCTGTGAGAACAGCAGTTTGTTTACTTGCAGCGGTGAGTGCGCGGTCTCGCTGAACTGTGCCTTCTCTCCAACACAAGACGTTTCTCCCACACTCTCTCGTTCTCTGTAAACAATTTCTCTGCTGAGTTGAGTCTCGATTCTTCCTCAACGCCGTTCGGCTCTGAAGTGAATGACAATAGTGCGCTGCATTCGCTTCCGCTTTATACCCGCGCTGCGGGGCGGAGCTCTATATCTCGAAGCTGATAGGGGCTCCCTGAAGTGATCCCAGTCTGACTGGGACCGACTGAAAGGGAACAAAAAGTGCACAGACATTGCCTTTTACAGAGTGTCTATTTACACCAAGTGCAAATAGCGTGCCTTGTTGGCAAGTGCTATTTGCACAAGCTCCGCCTAACAATGCCTGGTTGGAACAAACAAGATTAAAAAAAGCGGAGTGTCTATTCACACCAAGTGCAAATAGCGTGCCTTGTTGGCAAGTGCTATTCGCACTAGCTCCGCCTAACAAAGCCTTGCTGTGCCAAACAACATTTAAAAAAAACGCTGGTAATTCAATGTCTTCAGTGGCACAATCAGTAAAGCTAGTGGATCATTGTTTTGACATGATCAACACGGGTCGAATCCGCCTTTTGCAGAGCTTGCTCTTCTCTTTTTTCTCATCACAAATCACATCGGAAAGGCATTTACTTTGAATAAAAATTAAGAAAATGTTCTAAATGTGGAAATAAAGTGCCTGACGAAATGTTTAATAATAATAAAAGTATTTTGTTGGGTAGGGTTAGGAGTAGGTGTATGGAGGGCTTTTATTGTCCCATTAAGGCTGCATCCATTTAATAATTTTAATAAATATAATTATTTACAAGTCAAGTCACCTTTATTTATATAGCACTTTTTACAATGCAGATTGTTTCAAAACAGCTTCACAGTAGTAACAGGAAAATAATGCAACAGCTGCTCTGGAGAAAACAGCTCCAGCTCAGTTCAGTTCTCATATAGTGTCAATGCGGGCGGATGGATCAGTAATATAGTTAAATATTTAGTGTCCCCAACTAAGCAAGCCAAAGGCAAAACAGGCAACGGTGGCAAGAAACCAAAACTCCATCAGGTGACAGAATGGAGAAAAAAACCTTGGGAGAAACCAGGCTCAGTCGAGGTGCCAGTTCTCGTCTGGCCAACACACAAACAGTGTATGATTATGATTCAGACAAACATTACAGGTCAGAAGTCATATTAGATCGGAACATTCAGAATAGTTGTCCAGTTGAAGATTGAAGATCAGAGTCATCACTCAGGAGACGTGTTTATTGAGGATCAGTGCCACTGGATGTCGTGGCGATGAGGCCTTCACAAAGGAGAGTCTAGTTGACACAGTCTCTGCAGACACTTCGGGGATCCGTTGGTCTTGTCTAGGCCCAAGTCCACCATCTGATCTGGATACGGCCAGGATCCAGCTGACTACAGTAAACCTCTATGTTATTATTGCACCCTGTTAATGTACAACAATACTGAGGTGCAAATAGTATGTATATGTTACTATTACTGTTACTATTTACACATATTGCAAAGAACTACTTTTACATGGTGTAAATAGAATATATCACTATTTTCACATAGTATGCTATTTCACTTAGTAAATAGCATCTACAGCTATTTGCACTTAGTGTAAATATCATATATATTGCTAAGAAAATATGTTATTTTCACTTAGTGTAAATAGAATCTAGTTGATATTTACACTTGGTTTAAATAGCATCTATCACTATTTGCACATAGTGTAAATAGCATCTAAAAAACCTAATTTACATTAAAAATAACTGCTTTCACACTGAAAATACTTCACAGTACTAATTCAGATCTTATAGAGCCTGATTAAATTGAGTTTTCTATATTTATGAATTGAATCCTGTATATTTGTGATGAAATTACTTGCCGAATTGAACTTAATAAATTGAATACTAAAGTATGTTTAGTGTTTAAAAAACAAACAAATTCGAAATATAAACTGAGTGAGACTGAAAATTGCATTGATTTTATTTGTTGCAATAATAAACTAAGTTTTATAGATTCTGTCACACTTAAGCTTCTCAGACAAATAGGCGTCAGTGAAAAATCAACATTGTAAAGACAACATTTTTTTTTACTTTAAGGCTGAAAATGTATAGCGTGTACCCTTGTAAATAAGAGTAAACCCATGGGAAAGGAAAAGTGCCTAATTAGTAACATTAGCGATACAAGGTTTTTATATGGATCTCTGTTTACAACGAAAGCTTATAAACAGCCGTCCCATGGTAGTTGTGTCAGTGCGCTTGTGATTAACGAGATGAGACACACTAGTCTAATAAAGCAGGAAACCCCCAGCTGGGGCATATGCTAATAGTTACCCCCCCTTAAAGGTAGTGAACTAGGTACATTGGCACCACACACTGGTTTCCCTGGAGCTCTTCGATCTGGCTGGCGTCACCAAAGCCTGGCACAAGACACATATGGAGACTGAACATGCAAACAGTGACTCAGATTGCTTTTTTCCCCTGACTTGGCACGTTTTCTTGCCTTACCAGTTCAGGAAGAGGCAATTGGTTATTAAAGCGTCTCAAAATGAGGCAGGCTGGTCATTTTTTGTGGGACCCAATAGAAATATAAAATTTTTGTTCTCTTGGCTTCATTTGCCATCTTCTAAAATTACATTTTCCATGGCTATCCTGCAGAACAATGATGAATAGTGTTTAATGAAATTTGGTGCATTCGTTTAGTGCATCTGAACTGTCCAATATCAGAGCTTTAACATAAATTCATGCTATACATATGTCTTATCATTATAATGTAATTTCAACGTATTATCTGCCAATGAACTCCAAACTGCTATAATTATAAGCTATAATTACCACACATTTCTTTATCTTAAATCTGCAGTAGGCCTAAGTATTTTTTTTTTCCACTTAACACTTAAAAAACGTACTTTCAATAAATGTTTTTAAAATTACATAGTTGAAAATATGTAGTTTTAAATCTTACCTGTGGCCTAAAGAAAACAGTGGCCATTTAATTCTATGTAAGGTGAGTCACCTCTCATGGGCGCCATGTTGAGATCACATAACCAACAAAAATGCTACTTACCTTCTCCATAACCCTCCTATTATCCGACACTTTCATTTGCATAATATATTAATCATGAGTGACATATCCCCGACTAGCATTTCCAGAAAAGTTTGATGGCACTCCGAACAAATGTAAAGGCTTCCTCATGCAATGCTCTCTCTTCCTGGCCCAACAGCCTGCTCTTTATTCGTCTGATCAAGGCAAGATTTCACTAGTATGCTCCCTGCTCACCAGGAAGGCTCTGGAACAGGCAACAGCGGACTGGGACAGTCAAAAGCTAGAGCAAACCACTTACTCCAACTTCATTCAACGACTATGACTTTTTGAACACGCTGAAGGAGGAAGGAGCGCTGGGGAACAACTACCAGCGTTGCGACAAGGAAGGAACACAGCCGCTGAATTCGTCCTGACTTTCCGAACGCTCTCTGCACAGACCGTATGGGTGGATGACACATTGAAGGTACTGTTTCGCCAAGGTCTGAACGTCGACTTGCAGTCAGAACTAGCCTGTCGAGACGAAGATAAAACCCTGGACCAATTCATCGAGCTGGCTATCCGCATTGACAGTCTGATTCGCTCCCAGAGATCCCACCGAGTCACACACAACGCACAGTTTCAACCATCCAGTGACAACGATGAACCCATGCAAGGTGGTCAGACTCACCTTTCTCCGGAAGAACGGGAACGCCGGTTTAAGAATCACCTCTGCCTCTTTTGTGGTCTGGCTGGACATTTGAGAGGAGAATGCCCAACCCGTCCGTCACATCCATCTCGCAGGGTGAGTTTGTTGATTTCATCCACTTCCAACAACAACTGCTTTGATCTACCAGTCATTTTAACTTATCAATCACAAATGATTACATCCAAGGCATTGATAGACTCTGGGGCCGCAGGCAATTTTATTGATGAGGAGTTGGTGCGACAATACAGCATTCCACTAATTCCATGCAACTCTCCTTTGGCAGTGGCAGCATTAGACGGGCGCCCTCTGGGGACCGGTCATCTGAGACACACCACCACCGACCTAGGTCTCCGAATGGGCATCATACATACTGAAATAATCCGTTTTTAGGTCATTCACTCTCCACATAACCCCATCATCCTGGGCTTTCCCTGGCTACGAGCCCACAACCCACAGATCTCCTGGCAGGAGAAACAGATAATCCGATGGAGTCCTGCCTGTCAATCCAAATGTCTGAGTATCACCAATCTAACACCCATCAGAACCACGGTCATAACATCACTTCTAACATCACGCTGGGGGTACCATCTGAATACTCTGATCTCAAAGAGGCCTTCAGCAAATCGAAAGCTGTGCCATCGATCTACTGCCAGGTACCACGCCACCCAGAGGCCGCATCTTTCCACTTTCTGAACCTGAGGATCAAGCCATGAAAATCATCAAAAAGGAACTGGATAAGGGGTTCATTTGACCATCCACTTCTCCCACAGCAGCAGGTTTCTTCTTTGTAGGTAAGAAGGACGGTGGGCTTCGTCCATGCATTGACTATCGTGGCTTAAACGACATAACAGTGAAATTCAGGTATCCCTTACCCTTGGTTCCTGCTGCATTAGAACAATTACGAACTGCCAAAGTTTTCACCAAGCTTGATCTTCTCTCTGCCTACAACCTAATTCACATTCGAGAAAGGGACAAATGGAAGACTGCCCTTTCCACAAGCAACGGGCACTACGAATATCTTGTGATGCCCTTAGGGCTGTCCAATAGTCCTTCAGTTTTTCAATCCTTCATTAACGATATCTTCAGAGACATGTTAAACCAGTGCCTAATCGTATATATCTACGATATTTTGATTTATTCAGAGTCCATGGAAGAACACATCTGCCAGGTGCGCACAGTCCTAGAGCGTCTCATCGAGCATCAGCTGTATGCCAAAGCCGAGAAATGTGAGTTTCATCAATCGTCACCCGTTTCTAGTGTTAACCGATCACCGCAACTTAGAATACCTACGATCAGCCAAGAGATTAAATCCCCGGCAGGCCAGGTGGGCGCTATTCTTTACCCGCTTTGATTTCACCATCACATATCTTCCAAGAACATCATGGCGGACGGACTATCACGACAGTCTGACCTCACATCTCTGAATTCTCATCAGGACCCCATCATCCGACCTTCACTATTTCTGGCACCAGTTCAATGGGACATAATGACCAAAATCACTCAGGCACACGCACAAGACCCACCTCCAGCAGAATGTCCAGCTGATCGAACATTTGTTCCTCTGGGACTCAGAGAAAAGGTGATTCGTTGGGTGCACTCGTCTACAGGCTCTGGCCACCCAGGAATTGCTACCACAATATGTCTGATACGGAACTGATTCTGGTGGGACACTTTACAGGCAGACACCAATAACTTTGTGAATGCCTATCACACATGCGCAGCCGCAAAGACACCCAGACAACTACCAGCAGGATTGCTACAACCGCCACCTATTCCACAACGACCGTGGTCCCAGATATCCATAGACTTTATCACTGATCTACCGGTCTCCCAGGGTAACACCACTATTATAACTGTCATTGATTGATTTTCCAAAGCCTGCCGATTAATACCTCTGCCTAAGCTCCCCTCAGCCTTTCTTAACAGCTGAACACCTGTTCCACTATGTATTCCGTTACTACGGACTTCCCGAGGATATTGTCTACGATCGAGGTCCACAATTCACATCCAGGGTGTGGGCTGCCTTCTTCCGACTGCTAAACATAAACGTAAGCCTCACGTCAGGTTACCATCCTCAATCCAATGGGCAGACCGAACGACTGAATCAAGAGATCACCAAATTCCTGCCAACAGAATCAGAATGACTGGAATTGCTTCCTTCCCTGGGCTGAGTACACACAAAATTCAATCCTCAAACCAGCCACTAATCTCACACCCTTTCAATGTATTCTGGGATTCCAACCACCACTATTTCCATGGTCCAGGGAACCGTCCGAGGTTCCAGCCATCAATGACTGGTTTCAACGGAGTGAAGCGGTATGGAATCAAGCACATGTTCACCTACAACGAGCCGTAAACAGAACCAAAGTGCAAGCGGATCGTCACCAACGTCCCCAGCCGAACTACATGCCAGGACAGTGGGTGTGGCTGTCAACCAGGGATCTCCGTCTGCGTCTCCCATGCAAGAAACTCAGTCCCAGGAATGTGGGTCCATTCAAAATTTCCAAACAGATTAATTCAGTGTCTTATCGTCTTGAACTACCTGCCACTTATCGCATCTCTCCTACTTTTCATGTCTCCCTGCTGAAACTGGCCAGTGGTCTGAGGGTGGAACAAGAAGGCAGTGATCCAGTCACAAACGCCGGTGAGGTTTCCACCAGCGGCCACCGGAGGTCTTACTCTCCGGAGTACTAGTTCATTCGGACTACATTTCCCATGCACCCACATTCCGGGACTGATTGCAACACACCTGTTCCTCATCACTCAGACTATTTATACCCTGGTTGTTCAGTCACTCCTTGCGAAGTTTTGTTTGCCCTGGCTACATTTCTGAGCGGTATTCCACTGTGTTACCATTGCCTGTGTTCTGACTCTGCTTTGTCCCTCGTTTACGATCCTGTACTGCCTGCCTCTTGTTGACTGTTTGCCTGGATACTGGACTCTGATTGTTTACTGCCTGCCCTGACCTTCTGCCTGTTATGACCGCGCTCTCTGCCTTGCCTCTGACACTGCTGTTCTCCCTGGTGATTCGACTTTAGCCTGTTTATACTTTAACACTGTTTTACTTAAATAAACTGCATATGGATCCCAACCTGCCTGAGTCTCTGTTACAGTTTTATTGAACTAAATACATCATCTGATAAAACGCATGCGCAGGTTACTTTTCTTGCACACCCAAGTCTGTGTTGCTTTCACGTGAATAGCGGTACAGTTCGAGCGCAAGTTGCGCAATCGAACTCAGACCACCTCCTTCAGGCAGTCTCGGGTATACGGTACCCCTGAGCTCAGCTCACCTGGGTCCGCATGACAGCTTTCACATGACCAGTTTTCCATGTGAACCGTGAACCGTGCCCCGCTTCGACCTGCCAGTGTGAAAACCTCTCACATTTACATCATGATATACAGTAGGCCTATAAGCAATATCACACAAGTTCTGTTTTTCTGTCCAGAATAGCATGAGTGCAAATGCAATACTGATCTTATACAACAGTTTAATAAAATAAATAAATTTGTGTTGTTTTAGACAACATTGTGTTGTTTTTAGTCTGTTTTGCTCTGTTTTGCCAAAGAAAATATAAAGACAAAGCAGAACTGTTCGTCTCCGATTCCAAGCAATAAACAGCGTTTCTTTTCTGAATGCGCGTTTTGAACGAATCGGGTGAACCAATGATTCAATGGACCATAAGGAGAACCATTTACATTTACCATTTTCATAAAGAGAACCATTTACTTCACTCCTGAATGAACGAATCGAATGAATGACTCAATGACTCAATTGGAAATGTACTGCCACCTACTGGCAGTTTCTTATTTAGAGTATAATTTCATATTTCCATATTAATAAAAACAAACATTAAAGGTATAGTTTACCCCAAAATATTTCTTTCTGAAGGTTTTTGTAATGTCTACTTTATTTTTTACACAATAATGACTTTAAATGACTTTAAAAATCTTTTGGGAGTAATTTCTCAGCCAAATTTGATGTGCGATTAATTTGCGATTAATTAGATTAATTAATCACCACATTGTGTAATTAATTAGATAAAAAAATGTAATCGCTTGACAGTCCTTATTCCAATGCATAGGTAAGATGCCGTAAAATCAGCCTTCTGTCTGTACCTTTACTTTGCTCGCTTTCATCACTTTCACTTTTATTCTCGTGCACTGACTCGTTCGCTAAGCTGAACAGCCAATCAGAGTTCTCTCTCTCACCGACGGGCCAATGCTGATTCAACATACTAAACCGGCCCAAAACCACAGACGCCGTCCAACTAGAGCCAACCGACTATGCCGACCGATGCTCGAAAACGTCCCGACATTGCCCGACGCCTGACCGTCAGCTTGGTGTGTCCCAGGCCTTAAAATGCTTAATTTTTTTTTTTTTAAATCAAACACTCTTGGTTATCTCACTGTAATGAACAAACTTTCCCGTATGAAAAAGTATACTTGAGCATACTTAAAAAAGTACTTATTATAAAAACAATATACTTGAAAATAATATACTTTAAGTGCGAATTAAATGTAATGTTCTCGGACACATATGCATGTGATTTACAATTAAGTGAAAATGTATTATAGTTTAAATTTATATCAAATGCAATTTGTTGAATTATAAGGGGTTTTTTGACTCACTTAAGTAGGTTATTTTTTATTTCAAATTGACTTAAATTGTTATTTTATATTCATGTTCAAGTCAGATTATTTCTTACCCAAGCAAACATTGTGCACATACATTTTTACCTTCTTTACCACCATCTGGAACCCTCCCACTTGCAAAAAAGCATCCATTGTTTGCATCCTGATCTCTCTCGTGTGCCTGTCTGCCCCCGCAGATCAGTGGAGTATGCTGGAGCTCACACTGCTGCTGATTATGAAGAAATATGACCATGATCTCATTCTCACAACAGCTGATGACTCACACATCACTGAAACTAAGGATGAACATTGCATTCGGTCATTCTCCTTATTGGCATGACATACTAGCTTCAAGGTCTTTCAATACTATTTTCTTTTCAGATGAAAGTAAGACCATTTAAAGAAAGGGTTTGACGTTTTTCTTTACAGTGCTAACTACTTCCTGCTTAAACAGGAAGTTGGGGTGGGTCACATCAGTGCTTATCCTTAAAATTCTTAATAGCCTTTAGTTGATGTTGCAGCCTGGACAATAACATGATTTGACAATGTAAGTAAATTGATTAACCACAGTTTGTCTAAACTAGATTATATAACAAAAATAGAGCGGTGCAGAAAACTCATTCAAAATCACCTGGCAAACTTTGGCAAATGAGCTCATGTGCTCATAATAGCAACCCGCTGCAGTCAATTCAGAGTGAGGTCACTGGTAGGACAGAGAGTGGGAGTGGAAGTGGGAGGAAGATGATGATGCCAATAGCATTCTCACAGGTGCCGACTCCAGTACAATAAAGTCCAGAAGGATGTGGTTTCATCTGTACCACCACACACCCTGCCTAAGTGCTGAGTAACTGGGAAAGCAGAGGCCTGATTGACAAAGCCAGCAGGATTTGTGTTTGGCTAAGCTAAATTAAGCACATGTGGCCATAATCTAACCTCTCTGCATCAGCATTTCACTTAGGGACAATCTACTTTATTGCATTGGCTTCCTTCTGGTATATGTCTGTCACTTCTGATCTGATTAGTGGTTTTGGTGAACCTTTTCTCACTGTTCTCATACAAAAGGTAAGCTGCTGAAACAACAATGTCCTGCAGCAGAAAAGCTGATCAAGCTAAATTCAAAAGCTCTAGCAAAATATGACCCCTATCATTCATGCACTTTCATGTTCGTGAAACAGACGGGTGTCAGTATTAGTGTTGCTTGGATAGTTACACCTCTTTGTTCCCATTGTATTAATTTCATATTCATGTTTTTAATTTATGAGGCCTTCATTGCTTTGTATTGGATGAAACTCTGCTAACCACCGACGGTAACAGGGGAAACTTCTGCTCAATTAATGTATGAGAAAACTACAAAAAAATTCCACATGAACTTCTCTCATCCACTTGACAAAGTGGAGCACACTTTAAAATGGCAGCAGGGATTCCCCTGACGGAAAGTTTTAAGGGAAGTCTGCGAATGTCTAAAAGCAAAGTGGAATGCAGCCAAGTAGTCCTAAAGACCTTGATTAACTGGTTCAGGTATGTTTAATTAGAATAGGAGCTAAACCCTGCAGGATAGTGCCATTCCAGGAGCATGATTGGACACCCCTGCTGTACTTGAAATGACAGCTAAAGCTCTTGAATCTAGATATTTATATAAAGTTCTCAACTCTGGTCCTTGAGGTGCACTTTCATGCAAAATTTATCGTTAGAGATAAACTCACCTACCTGCAACCTTCTAATCCTGAAGACCTTAGCTGCACTGTAAAATCGAATTAGTTAAACACTTTAAAAAAAAGCATGCAAACCGACTGCCTTAAAAAAACAAGTAAAGTGAAGAGAAATAGTGTGTTATACTGTCAAATATACACATATATATTACTTATCTTCCTTTGAAATCAAATATCCATGATTTCTTGTTGCATCGCTGCATCAATAAAATAATTACAATAAAATAAATGAAGTTCCAAGTGCCCAATCAAAAGGAACACTGATTACCATAATGGTAAATTCAAACAAAAACATTTGAGGAAAATCAACATCAAGTTCTTCATACCTCGCTTAATACATCTGAGATGATTTGACAGATCCAAGATCTTTTAATCGTGATAACTGATCTCTGGCTAATTTGATTCTTCAAATGAATTTGTGGATTGGATTAAAATATCTGGATTATCTGAGATTACTGCGCGTTCCTGTGTTCCCTGAAGAGGGCAGATGCATCAATACTCAAAACCACGATCAGTAATGCAGCGATTGGCTGGTGGCAAGACAGCAACGTAATGACATCATACAATTAAAAAAGCCACCTGGCAAAAATCTTGACAAATTAAAAACACAAATTTCTGGACCTTTATAAGGAAACATATTATAATAGATAAATGAAATGTGTATAGTATTTGTATATTACATGTTGTAATTAGCAATTCATTAAATTTTTTAATTCAATTTGAAGCAGATTTGTTATGTGACAGTATTAAAGTTTTTTAAGGGTCAAGATCAAGTTATCTGCATCTCTTACACTGCATCAAGCCATCCCATAATATTCATAATCACTCAAATTAGTGCAGGGCTAAGAATAACTGTACAACGTGTGTAAACCTCTAATAAAATTATTATTATTCCATTACAAATAAATCTCTCAATCAAGTGGATGTGTCTATAGTATTATACACAACATTATAATATTATTTTCAAATACATTTTTATATTATTATTATTATTATTTAAAATTATTATTGCCCCTGGTTCAGTAAGGTACTATTGTAATAATGTAGCAGTGATTGGGACACATTTTAAGTATCACCTCCGCTTAAAAAGATGTAATCTAATCCTGTTTACATTAAATAAGCCTGCTCCAGAGCAGGTTTAAACTCACGGACCTGTTGCTATGACAGCAACTCCAGAATGAGCGTCGAAGAACCAAACAATCCAAGATCATGCCAAATCGTCAACAATCAAATCCAGCTAACTGAGTTAGCGACTTACGAAGAACAGACCCCAGTTTATGAAGTCAGCTTATGTGATGTTCTCTCAATTTTTTCAGTTGTATTGACAATTCAGTATTCAAGATGACTTTTGGAAATCAGTGAATGCAAACAGAGAAAAATAACTGCAGAAGTGCAGGACATGAGTTAAAAGTATATTAAGAATTGCTTGACAAAATGGCACTCAAACCAATCAATTAATCTTAATTTGGGTTTTCTGAGTAAAAAAGCTATAGTCTGTGAATAGCACATAGCCTATTACTAGATTTTTACAATTAAGTTTGTAAGATACTTCAATAACTGGAGGAGACCGTCGTAAACTTGGGAACTTTACTGAAGTTATAAGGCAGTGTAGAACGTACAACTTCACTCGGCCAGCGCCGGAATCACTCTGCCCCAAAAACACATATTCACTCCCCCAGGGAAAAACTCCCCTCCCCCCCCCCTCTCTTAAAGGAGCTTACTATTGCAATAGTCAGTCAATACATTACAAAGTTAAAACATTAAGTACAGTTAACTAATAAGTTAGTTAGAATCACTGTTGGATTTTACAGTGTGTATCCCAATTCAGGCCGATTGCGCCACCGCAGCACGACAAAGGCTGTCCCAATTCGAAGGCTCCTTCAAATGGGCAATAAAGGATACAACAGATGGATCCTTCACGGCATTGCCCCAGAGTTCATTGCATGGTGGTGACGACAGAACTTTCTTAGAGAAATTAGCAGATTACACTTTTAATTTCAAACAATCGTATGTATCTACTGATACAAATGTAAAAATAAGTGGTTCAAATGTTGATTTATATCTGACCAAGATGTGATTTTACATAGTTTATGCTCTTTATTATGTACATAAATGCACCAATGTGAATATATTTAGACATTTAGGTTATGAACCCTGTTTTGTTTTTAGGCAGTTGAATATAAAAAGTCCAGTACAAACGTTACTGTCTGTAGAAAATGTGTCTCAGAGAAAATGTTCATTAGACATTGTGTGCTTGTGTTTTGACTGTGATGGCCAATAACATGGCTGTGAACTAGAGTAAAAGCACAGCAACATATATAAAAAGGTCATGAGTATTGACAGCAGTGGCATCAATTTACAAATCTGCTGGAAATAACATGCTTCTGCAAACACGACCCACTTTACAGCTGCTTGCATTTTTCATGTTGAAACCTCCTTCAATTTAAAAATGTGTATATATATATATTTATATTTTAAAATAAAGATTATGGCATGGTTTCACAGACAGGGCTTAGATTAAGCCTAAAAGTAAAAGACTAACTTAAGTCTTGGTACCTTCAGAATTACACAGAAACAAACCGCTGTGGTTTTATTATTTTTTTGGTAAATGTTGTTTTATTAACTACTGTAACATAAACTATTGCAGGCCCTCCTGTAATCCCTGGCATAAAATATTACAGTACACAATTTATCTTAAACTAAAATATCTGCATGCACAATAAACAAAAAAAAATAACATTTACATCTCTCGACAGAAAGATTTTTGCAGGTTTTAATAACATTTTATTTTATAATAGTAGTCATTATAAGAATATTTCCGGTATGTGCCTAAGGCTGGTATAGTATTGTCAACTCACTCATCAGACTCCTCTGTAATCCTCTGCAAACTTCGACAGTTGGTTGAACCGGTGAGGTGACAAATCTGGGCTGCGTTCAGCCCTGACAAAACATTGCAAAACGATTTTTAAACGGAAACGGGGGTGCGTTGAAGACCCTGTTCTGATTACGCAAGAGTTACAGCTGAGAATGCCATTCTTTGTGTTCTTTTTGAAGAATTTTTGGAGCCTGATGAAATTGGTATAAATTTATTACTGCAAAATACACTTGATGTTACAGTCACTGCCCTTGCCGTCCAGAATAAAAGAGAACATCCCAATCGAGTGAAGGTATTTGTGGAAACTGTGGTTCATTGTGCGAGCTGTCTCTTTAATCCCGCGTGGTTTACATGTTGCTGCTGATTGGGCTGAAATTTTTGACACACCCACCAAACAAGAGAAACCGTATCTCAAACCCTGTTGCACGCCGTTTCCAGGTAACATGTCTTACAACTTGTTCTGCGTTCCACTCCACTTTTAGACATGCACTTGTGAACTTCCCTAAGCACTTCCCCACGGGGGAATCCCTGCCACCATTTTGAAGTGCGTTCCACTTCGTGAAGTGGACAAGGGAAGTTTATATGGACAGACCCTCGCTCCCTCGATTTTGAGTCTACTTCATATGTACACTTCAGGCAGCTTCATATACCACAATGCAACACGAATGTGACGTCACCGCATATCGCGTTTAATTTACCCCACTACAAAAATAATTCTATGATATTTTAATTATTTTTGAAAACATTTAAAACAACCCAAACACACCTATATACATATAGAATGCTGCATTAAACAATTTCGTAAAGGAAAAAAAGAAATAATAAATCAACTCCATAGTGGACACAATTATTACATTATGCAATGTAAGCAATGACGCAGATCCGAGTGAACGAGACGGAAGGAAGTTAGCAAGTTAAGGGCATAATAAAAACAAACTTGAACGCAGCACTGGAAACTGTAGCAAAACATTGCACACTGGTTTGAGCTTGATCGTGCCCCTTGTCCTCCCTCTTTAGGACCCCAAGCGATCCCATTGGTTCAAATTACTTTTAATATACTATCTTTAGTGCCTGATTACAATTCCTACAATCATGTTATGATAAATGTTGTTTGAACTACGTTATAATGAACATTTATGTCTGTTTTAGTTAGCTTATGTACTAGCATAGCATAGGCACCTGATTAGCCTTATAGCTTAGATTATACATTACGCATTTGCATTTACCCTACATGTATTCACAATTGTCTTTATTGTAATTACGTGTTAAATTAAGTGTTAAATGTCCAAATATTTCAGTTAATTTATCAAATTAAAGAAATTCCATTCAATTTGTTTTATTATGCACTAAATAGTAAACTACATATTTCAAATTTATATTGTTCGCACATACTTAAATAATCATTAACTGATAGTTGATAAAGACTCAATTTCGTTGGAGGACCTGAATTGTCATGACACCAGCTCATTAAATTTTTTTGAGTCGGACATGCTACTTCGGCTGTGCGTCTTGCATCATCAACCCGGAACTAAAATTGAATTCAGTTCGATTTAGTTACTTCCTGGGAACCAACTCAAAAGAATGATTTGTTCAAGAATCTGACATCACTAATCGTTACTGTCAGCGCATAGATCCAGCTTTTCTCATGCTTAGCCGTCGAGGCATGGACTCCACTAGACCTGTGCTGTGGTATCTGGCACCAAGATGTTAGCAGCAGATCCTTTTAGTCCTGTAAGTTGCGAGGTGGGGCCTCCATGGATTGGACTGTTCAGCACATAACACAGATGCTCGATTGGATTTAGATTGCTTTGTGGCAGGGCGCTCCCCACGTGCATCAATGAGCCTTGGCCGCCCATGACCCTGTCGCCGGTTCACCACTGTTCATTTCTTGAACCACTTTTGATAGATACTGACCACTGCAGCCCGGGAACACCCCACAAGAGCTGCAGTTTTGGAGATGCTCTGACCTAGTCTTCTAGCCATCACAATTTGGCCCTTGTCAAACTTGCTCAAATCCTTACGCTTGCCCATTTTTCCTGCTTCTAACACATCAACTTTGAGGACAAATTGTTTACTTGCTTTCTAATATATCCCACCCACTAACAGGTGCCGTGATGAAGAGATAATCAGTGTTATTCACTTCACCTGTCATAATGTTATGCCTGATCGGTATATAACATTAAATGTATAATTAATTTAGAATTTAATTGTAAAATGTGTACTTTTTTCTATGTTAAATTACTGTCTCTGTGGCAGAATATTTCGCTGTTGGTTTGAATGGACAAATTTGTCAAATTCTGTCTCAACCACTGGCAAGTGTTTAGGGTGGTACTACCTGTTTGTTCAACAATGGCAGATTCGGGTGGGAAACCTTATTGGAAATATTTTTGTTGGAACAGGGTTGGAACTAAACTGTGGCCCTCCAGGAGCTGAGTGTGACACCCCTGCTTTAAAGCAATTCAACACATTATTTGAATCCATCACTGGCATTGAAATGCAATGAAGGTATTCCTTTCATAGAGGCATCTAGCTCCGACAAGAACACTTGCTGTGAATCACGCAAGTGACCCTCACTGCTGTGAAGAATGAAGAGCATGGGAACAGGTGAGATAGCATCCTCTTGTTCCTGCTATATCAGTGACCCCACTTCAATAGAAAGCAATCAGGACCACTGTGAAGTTGCACTGAGTACCAGCTTTGACAAACAATAGTATCCTGCCTCATAAGATATTCAGAATCTCTTTCTCCTCTCAAGTTGATTATTGTCCATCAGGGATGCAGCTGATGATGTGAAGTTGTGCGGTATGAATGTGTTTGGAAGAGTGTTGCTATGCTGCAAGAAAGGACATTGAAACCAGAGCTGGAATAGTGGGGGATCATGTGGCTGAAAGTTGAAACAGTTCCAACCATGTAAGTTTAAGGTCAGATATCAACAAGCAAGGACACACTCATCTCAATATGAACTCTGGAATGTCATCTGCTCCTATTATACCAATGTAAACAATGCCTCTGAACACGTTTACACACTTGAGCATACTTGCACGCATACAGCATGACTTTACATAATTGCTGTAACAATTCCAAGAGCATTAACTGCATAGTGGTGATGCAGACTCCATCTGCTTGAGTGCTTATGGGAATGGCAACATGTGCCAGCGTCCCACAGGAGTCCTCTCAAACACCCTCCTCTCTTGACTGGTCAAGTGGCTCAGTCTGGTAGCTGTGCTCCTGTAACTCCTTCATCCACCCTGAGGAAAGTTCTGAGCTCACCCAGCGGGCCATAAAACTGTTTGGCGCCAGACTCTGGCCTGCATTTTCCCGTTAACGCATCTGTCAGCAGGAAACCAAGGCCAGATTAAGAGGACAGTGGGCCATGTCTTGTTTGTTTCCATGTCATGCCCCCTACTCTTTCAGCTGTTACTGTTCTTACCACTAATACTCAGCTATGACAAAGGATGCCAGGCTCTCGACAGCACAGTCTGTTTGGCCCTCAAATGCTGGATATCTTGATTTGCTTATTTTATCAGAAAAAAAAAATTCTGTCCTGGAATGACTCCAGTGTTTGTGAATGTTCTTGTGCAGTAACAGTGGAAGACATTTTGATCCTCTTGCTGCAGAATTCATGCTTGTCAATGCAGACAGAGTTTACTTACTCAAGCTCGAATTGATATGGTAAAGTCGACACAATCCTTCCTATATTTACAGTGTGTACAAACGCTGAGCTTTAAGTAAACATGTTGTAGGAGGCCTCCAAAACAAAACTATGAACCTTTAAAATAGCATAATAAGGACACTTTATCTAAGTTGTTCAGTGTTTTCCTTGCAGCCTTTCTTGGAGAAAAAGTTTACTCCTGGAGTAAAATACACTTGCATGTTGTACTACATTGCACAATGCCCACTCTTGTGGTAACATTGTTTTTAGATTTAGTCACCCTTTTTTACATCACGTAAAAATGTCTGCCAGACAGCCCCTGCCTGTCTAAGTGATGGTTCCTGGCTGGAATGAGCGACTTGTGGCTTCATCCTAATTTGTATATTTTCAGTAAGAATGAAAAGTATATACCACATTAGCACTGGTAAAATACATAGTTTAAAGTAAAAGTAAAAGAATTAAAGCAGTATTGGGTCATGCTGCCTCACCATAAAATTCTATTTTGGTACGACAAAACCTCTTTACATGGGGCTGTGGTTAATATTTACCCCAAAAGCATGTATGTAGATAGATTTCAAAATCCTGATGTTGTACTTCATCCAGGCACCTTTAAAAATATTTTCAGTGTAGCTCTATAATTTGGAACAAACTGTGCCTATTCTGGCATACTACATATTAAGGAAGACTGGGGCCATATTTGGTGTGAGAAACACTTATGTGCCAAATGTAGCAGTACCAGTTAATCTATTTACGTTTAGAAGGACAATAGATAATAATAATAAGTAAATACAAGAAGGGGACAAGAAGCACTAATAAATCATACTTTATGTTATATTATCTTTCCAACTTGTTTGTTATTGAATAAATTTAGTGTGTTACAAAAGTCTGTCTTGTAGGACTAGGAGGAACTAGAAAAAGAATATAACAGATTAAACTTGAGAGAATAAACTTGATTGTAGAACTAAAAGAAGGGAGGTTAGTTGACGATATTTAAGATGAGGTTCTCAAAAAACCTCATTGGACTAGTGTTTTGGTTCTTCAGTTCGCTTTGCTAATCCATTTTACAGGGTGAGGACATATTTTCTGCAGTCATATTGAAAACTGAAACTCAATATGTGAATAAAATGAGCTTGATTGTTTTACTTTGGCTGGAAAAATCAAGCGCTTACAAGGGGATATAAGAGATTATTAAAGATACACACACAAGAGTTCTGATGGAATGGCAGTGTGCTGAGTAAGCCAGAACAGACACAACTCGACCTCAGCGGCACATTCCAGTGGACTCGTGGGTATTCTCAGGAATCTCTCTGGCCAGCTGGCTCAGCTCAGGGACCTGTGCTGGAGGAGAACGCCATTGAAATAATGCATCTGAAAAATGTTTCACCAGATTTACATGCAATCAGATGTTTCAAATCACCCTGTTTGGAGGTGCAGTACTCCCTCGGGAATGATGTGATACTAGAAGAAACTAAATATTTATGAAAGCCAAACTGATGTTAGTTTTAGTGCTGATAATATCTAACTTTTACTGGACCTGCAGTAAGTCTTCAGTTGTTCCAGGTTTGTCAATGTAAACAAGGTTTTATCTTTGAACTACAGAAAACCCTTGGATATTAAAAATGCAGAATTAGTGTCACATCTGCCAGCTGGAGTGTCAATGATCGCCACCAGAGGGCACTCCTCCCATCTCCTTTGCTTTCTTATCATAAACTGCATTTCCCATAACCCATTTCCTTGATGTTTGATTACTTCCACCTGTGTCTCATTATATTGTTAATGCCTGCCTATTTAAGGCCTGTGTTTTCACTCATTCTTTGTGAAGTTTTGTATGTTGTTACACTGTGTTTCTGAGTTGCTGCTTGTTCTCGGGATTGCCCTTTTTGCTTGTTTGGATACCTGTGTATTTGACCTTTTGCTCATTGTATTGATTTCTGGATTGTCCCAATAAAGCTGCATTTATATCTTCAACCCAAGTCTCGGAGCAGTTCTAACATAAAGAAATAAAGGATGAAAACAAATATGCTCAACACCTACATGCAAAGATTTTTATATATATATATATATATATATATATATATATATATATATATATATATATACGATTTTCTTGCTACAAAAATCCACATTATTGGGTGTAAATTGCCCATGCATCTTGGAACATTCCTGATTTGCTATTTACAATCCATGATTAAATTCACTGGATGAGCGTGTCTGTTAAGCACATGTTCGCAATGGCTAATCAGGGCTGTTTAAATGAGTCACGCCTCATTTCTGTATATAATAAATGTATAATTTGAATAAAAGATTTTGTTTTTCATGCTGAGAACCAACAGCCTCGTACACAAGTTTCTGCACAAGTTACTGTTGCGTGAGTGAGTCACAGATGGAATGGTGATGATTGATAACAATAGCAACATTTTGGCATTTTGTGGCTGTGAAAAAGAAACATGGATTCTACATGCTATTTTTAAGAAAAGTAGTAGGCTATTAGTGTCAAAAAACGCATTGTGCAGCAATTTTTCTGCTTGTAAACAATATTGTAATGAGGTATGTTGTTATGGGAAGAAGGAGGCGGGAACTGGCGAACGTTAAGGACTTTAATAAATAAATAAACAAAAACTGAAAAGCGGACGGCAGCAGGCTCCAGCCCACGGCAAACACTGGCGACTCCTCCGCTCCCTCTCAGACGGCAGCCACCTCTCGACCCAGGAGCAGGGCAGTGAGGGCTCTCCAACAGCATGTCCCTCCCGGGTTTCGGCACCAATGTAATAAGGTATGTAGATATGGGAAGAAGGAGGCGGGAATCGGCAAACGTTTCACAAACTTTAATAAATAAATAAACAAACTGAAAGTAAAAACGGCACCCTCCTCATGGACGACTGCCGCACACACATAATAAAATGTAAACAAAACACAACATAAAATCCAGGCCTGGTCCTCTCTCTCCTTCACTCTCGACGCTCCTCCTTTTATGCATCCGAGCTCCTCCGTGAGACACGAGACTGGTGCTCATTATTATCACTGACGCCACCGGCCTCGCCCCGTTCTCACGGTCCATCGGCCTCGACTGCTTGCCACAAATATGCTCTAAGGACTGGTTCAGTCCATAATATAAAGGCATAATATAAAGAATATGACATGCAGTTTTTTTCCCCCACAATATATTTCAGTTAATTTGGTCATACTTTTTAAATCAACTCCACTTTTCTTTTTCAACAAATCATCACAGAATATGCAAATACAGTATGCAGGAAATGTATGATCTGGTATGATTTTCATTATTTTATTTTATGCATATACACTATAGGCCTATTGCCAAAAGTATTGGGAAACCCCTCCAAATCATTGAATTCAGTTCCAATCACTTCCATGGCCACAGGTGTATAAAATCTAGCACCTAGGCATGTAGACTGCTTCTACAAACATTTGTGAAAGAATGGGTCGCTCTCAGGAGCTCAGTGAATTCAAGCGTGGTACTGTGATAGGTTGCCACATGTGTAATAAGTCCATTCGTGAAATTCCCTCAGTACTAAATATTCCACGGTCAACTGTTAGTGGTATTATAACAAAGTGAAAGCAACTGGGAACAACAGCAACTCAGCCACAAAGTGGTAGGCCACGTAAAATCACAGAGTGGGGTCAGCGCATGCTAAGGCGCACAGTGCACAGAAGTCACCAACTTTCTGCAGAGTCAATAGCTACAGACCTCCAAACTTTGTGTGGCCTTCAGATTAACTCAAGAACAGTGCATAGAGAGCTTCATGGAATGGGTTTCCATGGCCGAGCAGCTGCATCCAAGCCTTACATCACCCAGTGCAATGCAAAGTGTCAGATGCAGTGGTGTAAAGCACGTCACCACTAGACTCTAGAGCAGTGGAGACGTGTTCTCTGGAGTGACGAATCACGCTTCTCTGACTGGCAAGCCGATGGATGAGTCTGGGTTTGGCGGTTGCCAGGAGAACAGTACTTGCCTGACTGCATTGTGCCAAGTGTAAAATTTGGTGGAGGGGGGATTATAGTGTGGGGTTATTTTTCAGAGGTTGGGCTTGGCCCCTTAGTTCCATAGGATGAATTAGAGCGGAGACTGCGAGCCAGGCCTTCTCGTCCAACATCAGTGCCTGACCTCACAAATGCACTTCTAGAAGAATGGTCAAAAATTCCCATAAACACACTCCTAAACCTTGTGGAAAGCCTTCCCAGAAGAGTTGAAGCTGTTATAGCTGCAAAGGGTAGGCCAACTCCATATTAAACCCTACAGATTAAGAATGGGTATGTGTAGGATGTCCCCACACTCCCACATTAGCATTGTTGGTTTACTCATCTTGGAATCAGTGTATAAAACACTGCACCACATTTTAGAAATTCTTTACCATTCATAAAAATAAATAAATTGTAATGGTGAGATTGATATATTTGTTTCTTTGTATCAACCCAAAGCATGTACAGTTGTCCCTAAAACTGAGATTTCTTTTTGATTAATTTTCTTCTTACCACGTTTCAGAGCAGCTGCTGTGCAAAAAAATTCAAGGAGGGGAATCAGGGATGCAATGCATCACAGGGGACACCGTGGTAGGTCATTGTCACTGGCAGAGACTGACACTAAAACGGTTTGCATGCCACTCCCCTGCATACAGATATATAAGAAGCAGCATGCATTCACTCATTCAGGTTTTGTGCTGAACAGTAACGTGTCTCAGCACACAGTCCAGCATTGTGGCAGGAGGGACACCATCAGGGAATAGAGGTTACAACAGTAACCAAGATGTTCCCTATTTGTCAGTCACTTCGACGTGGTGTCGATCCCTACGGAAAGCTCCGCAACGGCAGGTCACCACATTAACAAATGCACTCACAATGATGCCCCACGGAAGCCTTGTAGTCCCATGTACCACTTGGGGACTGAGGAAGCGATCTGCCTTCCAGATGGGAGGAAGAGCACTACGGAGGCCACATCCTACCGGAGGGGAAGTTAGTATGTGTAGAATACATCACATGGATTTACCACCCGGGATGTACCACACATGGAAAGATCACACGGGACGAAACTGGCTCTACCCGGAGACTGTAAAATCTTGCAAATGTATTCGGTGTTGCCATTGAATAAAACCCAGGAGGATGCAACATTCCTTGTGGAGTGTGCTCAGACTCAAAAGGCATGGCATGTTCCCCTGTACCTGATAAGACAAGGCTATGGCATCCACAATCCAGTGGGCCAACCTCTGTTTGGAGACAGCCTTCCCCTTCTGCTGTCCCCCAAAACAGACAAAGTGCTGCTCAGAGCTTCCGAAGCTCTGCATGCAGTCCAGACAGATGTGCAAGGCAAGTACTGGACACAGTAACAATAAGACTGGGTCAACTTTATTTTATTTAGCGCTTTTTACAATGCAGATTGTTTCAAAGCAGCTTCACAGTGTTAAACAGGAAAATAATGCAACAGAATTTGATTCGGCTGTACAGCCGCTCTGGAGAAAACGGTGATGTCATCTAGCTCATTTCAATTATCATATATATATTCAAGTAATGTAGTTGATATAGTTAATTTAGTTTAGTAATTAAATTTATTTGGATATTTATTTGAAAATTTAGTGTCCCCAACTGAGCAAGCCACTGGGTCTGCTTTGTCTCGAGGCAGCGCTTACAAGTTCACCACTTGATCCCTGAAAAGGGCAGTGGGACCCCGGTTGGGATTACGTTAGAGTAAGCCGGACCGAACTCAAGGTATGTTTCGCTGACAGAGAATGCCTGCAGGTCCTTAACCCTCTTGATGGAAGTCAGTGCAGTCAGGAGCGCCGTCTTCAAAGATAGGGCCCTTAGCTCAACTGACTTCAGTGACTCAAAGGGAGTTCTCTGCAGGCCCGGCAAGACTACAGAGAGATCCCATTAGGGAATGAGGCGTGGCCTGGGAGGATTCAACCCCCTGGCTCCTCTGAGGAACCTGATGTTCAAGTTGTGCTTCCCTAAAGACTTACCATCCACTGCATCATGATATGTCGCTAACGATGGGGACAGCTGACTCTCCAACCTCTCCTGCATTAAGAAAAGCACTGACCCGACTCACACCAGTTAGCAAACTCCACTTTAAGATATAGGCCTGCCTCGTTAAGGGACTCTAGCCTGAGTGATAGCCCACTTAAGCCTTTCGCGTCCTGTCAATGGGCCAGACGTGGAGATTCCATAGGTCTGGGTGCGGGTGCCAGATTGTGCCCCGTCTCTGAGAAAGAAGGTCCTTCCTCAGGGGGATTCCCCAGGGAGGGGCTGTCATAAGGAGCATGAGCTCAGAGAACCAAGTCCGGGTGGGTAATTTCTGTTTGATTATTAATAATAATTGTTTAATTATTTAGTGTATACATGTGCTATTTGTAGTATACAGTGCATCCGGAAAGTATTCACAGCGCTTCAGTTTTTCCACATTTTGTTATGTTACAGCCTTATTCTGAAATGGATTAAATTCATTATTTTTTTCCTCAATTCTAGAAACAATACCCCATAATGACAACGTGAAAGAAGTGAAAGAAAAAATGAAAAAAATCACATGTACATAAGTATTCACAGCCCTTGCTCAATACTTTGTTGAAGCACCTTTGGCACCAATTACAGCCTCAAGTCTTTTTGAGTATGATGCTACAAGCTTGGCACACCTATTTTTGGGCAGTTTCTCCCATTCTTCTTTGCAGGACCTCTCAAGCTCCATCAGGTTAGATGGGGAGTGTCGGTGAGCAGCCATTTTCAGATCTCTCCAGAGATGTTCAATCGGGTTTAAGTCTGGGCTCTGGCTGGGCCACTCAAGGACATTCACAGAGTTGTCCCGTAGCCACTCCTTTGTTATCTTGGCTGTGTGCTTAGGGTCAGTGTCCTGTTGGAAGATGAACCTTTTCCCCGGTCTGAGGTCCAGAGCGCTCTGGAGTAGGTTTTTATTAAGGATGTCTCTGTACATTGCTGCATTCATCATTCCAATTGATCCTGACTAGTCTCCCAGTTCCTGTCGCTGAAAAACATCCCCACAGCATGATGCTGCCACCACCATGCTTCACTGTAGGGATGGTATTGGCCAGGTGATGAGCAGTGCCTGATTTTCTCTAAACATGACACTTGCCATTCAGGCCAAAGAGTTCAATCTTTGTTTCATCAGACCAGAGAAATTTGCCTTTTGGCAAACTCCAGACGGACTGTCATGTGCCATCTGGCCACTCTACCATACAGGCCTGATTGGTGGAGTGCTGCAGAGATCGTTGTTCTTCTGGAAGGTTCTCCTCTCTCCACACAGAAACGCTGGAGCTCTGTCAGAGTGACCATCTTTGGTCACCTCCCTGACTAAGACTTAGTCTTCAAACGAGGTGAATGGAAATGAGCTTATGTATGGGAGACACTCACTCAGCTCTGAAGAACAAATCTGAATGAGTGAATGCACGCTGCTCCTTATATACCATATATGCTGGGGAGTGGCATGCAAATTTCACTCGCCAATTCTCATTTGCCTTTTCTGAAGTATCAGAGTTGTTTTTGGCTCCCAAGTGCGACCTCTAGTGTCATCACATTGACACCATGCCGAAGTGATTGGCAGATAAAGAGCAACATGCTAAAATATTTTGAAAACAATAGCAATCGCACAGCCACCTAACTGTATAGCTACATGCTAACAACACTCAAAACACCATAGCAACTGCACAGTAACACTCTGACAAACACCTAGTTGTATATAAACATGCTAAAACACTTGGAACATCATAGCAACTCCATAGTAACACCCTGAGAAGAAACCAGATGTATAACAACATGCTAAAACACTCAGAACACCACGGCAACTGCATAGCAACACCCTGACAACTAACCAGCTGTATAACAACATGACACAAACACTCAGAAAACCATAGCAACGGCATAGTAACACCCTGACAAGCATGCAGCTGTATAAAAACATGATACAAAGACTATACACCATAGCAACTGCATAGCAACACGCTAACTCAGTTAGCTGGATTTGATTGTTGACGATTTGGCATGATCTTGGATTGTGTGGTTCTTTTACGCTCATCCTGGACTTGCTGTCATAGCAACAGGTCCGGAAGCTTAAACCTGCTCGAGAGCAGGCTTATTCCATGTAAACAGGATTAGATTGTCAAGTCAAGTCACCTATATTTATATAGCGCTTTTTACAATGCCAATTGTTTCAAAGCAGCTTCACAGTGTTAACAGGAAAATAATGCAACAGAATTTGATTCGGCTGTACAGCCGCTCTGGAGAAAACGGTGATGTCATCAGCTCATTTCAATTATGATATAGTGTCAATGCAGGCAGATCAGTAATATAGTTGAAATTTAAGTGTCCCCAACTGAGCAAGCCAAAAGACAAAGGCAACGGTGGCAAGGAACCAAAACTCCTTCAGGGCCAGAATGGAGAAAAAAACCTTGGGAGAAACCAGGCTCAGTCGGGGTGCCAGTTTTCCTCTGGCTGACGAACAAATAGTGTATGATTATGATTCTGGCAACATTACAGATCAGAAGTCATATTAGATCCACAGATATTCGTAGGATTATTCAAAAGATTGGAGTCGTCACGCCGGAGACGGGTTTAATGAGGATGTCATGTCGATGCGGCATTTACGGGGGGAGTTTAATTGACACGCTCTCTGCAGAGGTCATGTCCAGGCGCAGGTCCACCATCTGGTCCAGATACGGCCGGGATCCGGCCGACTGCAATAAACCTCAGCATAAACAGAGAGACTAACATTAGCGTAGATGCCATTCTTCTTATGATGTAACGAGTACATCAGGTGTTATGGGAAGTGTTCCCGGTTCCGGCTGACCTAGTTAATGCAGCCGAACAATCATTTAACTGATTTGAATAATATAAATTAAAAATGTTTTATGTGTATGCCATAGTAAAGAGATGTGTTTTTAGTCTAGATTTAAACTGACAGAGTGTGTCTGCTTCCCAAACAATGCTAGGAAGACTGTTCCAGAGTTTAGGTGCTAAATAGAAAAAGGATCGACCGCCTGGAGTTGATTTTGATATTCTAGGTATTATCAACTGACCAGAGTTTTGAGACCGCAATAGGCGTGATGGAGTATAATGCGTTAAGAGCTTGCTCAAGTACTGGGGAGCTAAACCATTTAGTGCTTTGTAAGTAATTAGCAAGATTTTAAAATGTATGCGATGTTTAATAGGGAGCCAATGCAGTGTTGACAGAACCGGGCTAATATGGTCATACTTCCTGGTTCTAGTAAGAACTTGAGCTGCTGCGTTTTGGACCAGCTGCAGTTTGTTTATTAAGCGAGCAGGGCAACCACCCAGTAGAGCATTACAATAATCTAGCCTTGAGGTCATGTGCCGTAATTTAGATATATTTTTAAGATGGTAGAATGCAGTTTTACAGATGCTAGAAACGTGGCTTTCAAATGAGAGATTGGTATCAAAGAGCACACCCAGGTTCCTAACTGATGACGAGGACCTGACAGAGCAGCCATCAAGTGTTAGACAGTATTCTAGGTTACTACTTGTGGAGTTTTTTTGTCCAATGATTAAAAACATTTTTTTTCTGAATTAAGTTGCAGGAAATTACTAGTCATCCAATTTTTTATATCAGCTATGCATTCCGTTAATCTTGTGAATTGGTAAGTTTCGTCAGGGCGTGAAGAAATATAGAGCTGAGTATCGTCAGCATAACAATGAAAACTAACACCATGCTTCCAAATGATATCTCCCAGTGGTAGCATATACAGGGTGAAAAGCAACGGTCCTAGCACTGAGCCTTGCGGTACTCCATACTGAACTTGTGATCGGTGTGACATCTCTTCATTTACTGCTACAAACTGATAGAATTATTTAAACCATGCCAATGCAATTCCACTAATGCCAACATAATTTCCAAATCTATTCAAAAGAATGTTGTGGTCGATAGTATCGAATGCAGTGCTAAGATCGAGTAACACTAACAGAGAGATACAACCACAATCGGATGATAAGAGTAAATAATGTGTAACTCTAATGAAAGCAGTCTCAGTACTAATATATGGTCTAAATCCTGACTGGAAATCCTCACAGATACCATTTCTTTCTAAAAAGGAGCATAATTGTGAGGACACTGCCTTTTCTAGTATTTTTGACAGAAAGGGTAGATTTGAGACTGGCCTGTAATTGACTAATTCTGTAGGATCAAGTTGCGTTTTTTTAATAAGTGGTTTAATAATAGCCAACTTAAAAGTCTTCGTACATATCCTAATGACAAAGATGAAAAGATTAAATGTCTCTAAATCCCAATCCCAATGCGTCTTTTTCATTGTCGTCACGCCGGAGACGGGTTTAATGAGGATGTCATGTCGATGCGGCATTTACGGGGGGAGTTTAATTGACACGCTCTCTGCAGAGGTCATGTCCAGGCGCAGGTCCACCATCTGGTCCAGATACGGCCGGGATCCGGCCGACTGCAATAAACCTCAGCATAAACAGAGAGACTAACATTAGCGTAGATGCCATTCTTCTTATGATGTAACGAGTACATCAGGTGTTATGGGAAGTGTTCCCGGTTCCGGCATTGTCTACTGGGATATTAAAATCACCAACAATTAGGACTTTATCTGTAGCCAGTACTAACTCTGATAGAAAATCAGCAAATTCTTTGGTAAAGTCTGTATTGTGCCCTGGTGGCCTGTATACAGTAGCCAGCACAAATGTCAAACGGGATTTATCAATTACACTACATAACGTTACATAAAGCACCAAAACTTCAAATGAATTATATTTGAAACTAGACTTCTGAGTAATACTGAAGATATTATTATGAATTACAGCAACACCTCCCCCTTTACCTTTCAGACGTGGCTCGTGTTTATAACAATAATCTTGGGGGGTGGACTTATTTAAAGTAATGTAATCGTCAGGTTTTAGCCAGGGTTCTGTCAAACACAGCACATCTAGGTTATGATCTGTAATCATATCATTAACAATAAGCGCTTTTGGGGAAAGGGCTCGAATATTCAGCAGCCTGAGCTTTATCATTTGATCATCTGTATTATATTTGTTTTTTATTTGTTGAACATCAATTACATTTTTAATGTTAAATGGTTTTGATGTTTTTTTGTATTTACTAATTCGGGGAACAGACACAGTCTCTATGTGATAAAAAATCTAGGTGAAAGAGTCTCTATGTGCTGGGATTTATCTGACTTCTGTGACGTGAGACAGCTAGCAGACGGTCGGGTAAGCCAAAGATTGCATCTTTTTAAGCAGCATTGATACTTAAAATTTGTCCCAACCACTGCTACTTTATTACAAGAGTTCCTTACCAGGGGCAATAATAATTTTAAATAGCAATAATAATAATTATATAGAAAAATGTATTTGAAAATACTATTGTTGTGTATAATACTATAGACACAGCCACTTGATTGAGAGTTTTATTTTTGATAGAATAATTACTTTATAATTTTACTGGAGTCTTACACACATGCTGTAACGTTAACCTGTGCCATGAATTAATTTGAGTGATGACAGATATTATGGGATGGCTTGATGCGGCACAGAAGAAGCAGATAACTGGATCTTGACCCTTAAGAAACTTTAATTAATGCTGTCACGTAACAAATCTGTTTCAAATTACTTTAAAAATTAAATGAATTGCTAATTACAACACTGAAATAAAAATGTAAAGGGTGTACAAATACAAAAAAATCGTGATTATAAATAATTGAATAAATAAAAAAAAAAACATTTCATTTATCTATTATAACTTTTATGTTGGTTTGGTCGCTTGGCTGTTTCCTTATAAAGGTCCAGAAATTCAAGGTTTTCTTTTTTTACTTTGTCAAGTTTTTTGCCAGTGGCTTACGTTGCTGCCAGCCAGTCGCTGCATTGCTGATCGTAGTTTCGAGTATCGATACATCTGCCCTCTTTAGGGAACACAGGAACACGCAGTAATCTTAGACAACTTAATCCAGATATTTTATTCCAAAATAACAAACAAATTCGTTTGAAGAACCAAATTAGCCAGAGATCAGTTATCACGTTTATAAGATCTGGGATCTGTCAAATCATCTCAGATGTATTAAGCAAGGTACGAAGAATGGACCCCAGTTGTATAACATGATAAAAACACTTGGAACACCACAGCAACTTTATATGAACACTCTGACAATCACCCAGCTGTGTGGGGGAAAAAAACACAATATCAACTGCATAGCAACACTGACAACCACCTAACTGTATAGAAACATGATAAAAAGGTCCAAAACACTATATAACTGCATAGCAACACTCTGACAACTACTCCACACTGAACACCTTAGCATCATGCATGATAAGCGAATTATAAAGTTTTCAATATGCTGTAATTTTGTTGCAATTGTACATCTCATACAAATGTTGTGGATAATGATGACAGAAAGCAGACTGCTACACAGAACAGTCATAAGAGCTTGACCAAGGCTCTCCGCCATTGTCATATATGAAGGCACAAAGGAAACAGGATCTTTACTTGGCAGATGGCCTACACAGTGTTTTAATCCTCTCTTTGACAACACATTACCAGACATACAAACACACTCTCTCTCACTGCCAGACCATTGAGAGTAAGACATGGCCCTCTGATATTGTGTGACAAGCAACCATATGTGAGCGTATGTTGTCAAAAATAGGATTAAGTCACCCAGAGGGTCATATGCCATTTAGAGTGAAGAATTGCTTGCTTGCTAGGCAGGGATTAAACATATCCTATGAGGCTTGGACAATAATGGGCCTGTTGCAGTGCCTTAGAGTTTTCCCCAAGAGGACTGACATAATTACAAAAATAGCAATAAATAAATAGTTAATCCAATAGTTCACATTTGTCATCATTTACTCACCCTCATGTTGTTTGTTTTTCCATGGAACACACACACACACACACACACACACACACACACACACACACACACACACACACACACACACACACACACACACACACACACACACACAGTTATTTGACAGAATATACAAGCTACTCTTTTCCATATGATGTAAATGGATGGTGACCAAGACTTTCAAGGTCCCAAAAGAAGTTCATGGGACATTTTTTGAGTACAACCATTGTATAGAACCAAGTCACTGTCCTAAATTTTTTCTTCTTCGATAATCTGTTACAATCGGATATACATCACAATAGAAGTAAAGATCTGTTGCTACTTCCGTCTCATTGCGATTATAAGTCTTCCAGAAATTTCAACATTCTGACTAGGAAAGTTCTCAACCTTCCAACCACTACACGCTACGTTTTTTTTGTTCTTTTTTTCAAGCTTGAGAGCCCCGTTTCCTCCATTGTATTGAAGCCTGGACATTGTTCTAAACAACTTAAATATAAAATAATAAATATAAATAATAAAAGAAAAAACATATGGTTTTTAGACTACATTAAGGTTAAAAAATGTATAGGGTTGGGGGTTATCTATCCCTTTAATACCAATACTAATAATTTGTACTATTAATAATCATTTTCTTAAAAGTTGTGGGAATTGTACTTTCTGTGGTATGAATTTAGTCGAGAGTTCTTGACATTTAGTTGGCACAGGTTCTGCTGTGGCCTTGGATGCCAGCACACTCCACCCTCTATGGAAAACTGCTGTGGGTTTTCGTGCCTCGAGTCAAAGTGTCCATTTCTAGAATTCGAATGGACCCCTACATCCCCTCTGAAACAACCAGTTACAGAAGCTGTTTGTCTCAAACTTTGCCTGAACCAGATGTAAATGAAAGCAGTTTTAATCTGAACTATGCAGCCACAAAAACACGATTTCATCCATGTATTTACTTTCCTTAATGGATCCCTGTAACTGACCCAGAGACATTTATTTGTAAAGCTGATTTGTGGAAACAGTAATGCATTCCTTGCAGACATCAATATTTGCTTTTTGATTATCCCCTTTTTGATAGCTGGAGCGAGGCGGCGTGTGAAGTTGCAGGACGTTGGGAAAAAGAAAAGCTGTCCACTGTTACAGCATTAAAATCACAGACATCACAGCTGTGGCACAGAAGGTAATGCTGTTGCTCACAAAATATGAGATGTTGGATCACAAGGACCCGGGTTTGAATCCAAGCTGTGTCCTTTCCCTAACCATTCCTACACTTTCCTGCCTTTTAATGTTCTGTTTACGAAGGCTAAAAAATATTTAAAATCATGGTCATTCAGTCTGTCTTTGGTTGTGTTAACCTTTGCCCAACCATCAATTGCTCACGGAGCCTCGCACATGATATATATGTGGCCACATTTTATTGATTTGTTCCATACTTCCATTTCATTTAGTTAGGTCATGGCCTAGATTTAACTAAAATGAGGGAAGAAATGTTTAATAATTTACATTTTAATTTGTATTTTCACTTTATCATTATTAGTTTAAAAAGAGTACAGACTGATTTGGGATGCCTTTGTGTTGTCCTTGTTCCCTGAAGATATGTCCCAGCTGTAATGGGCCGGCTGGGCTCCAGAGTCAGTGTGTAAAAATAAAGAGCAGAACAGTTGCTCACAGCTGTGAGCTCTACTTTCACCCTCCACAGCTGCGCCACTTCACTTCTCCTCCTCTCTCACACTATCCTCCACCACACAATAACACGCACACAAGCGATGCCCACCACATGAGTTTTCATCAGCAGTTTGCTATGCTACAAGTGTGAATGTAAATACTTTACTAGAGTTCTTTGGATAATCTCCCCCACCATAGTGAATGTTTCCAACAATAATACAGTTTAATATAGACTTGCCTTGACTGAATATTGTCTACCAGTGGTGTGAGTTTGTGACAGGACCATCTCGACTTACTAAGGCTAACATTGCAAGGATGATATTTTTTGTAGGCCAAAACGAGTTACTATTTTAGCACTTCCAGTTCCATTGTCCTGAAATCAGTGGCTTTTTGAATGGCTTTTTGAATAAGGGTCTGTTAACACACACTGTAAAACCTAACAGTTATATGTACTTAATAAAAATGAGTTCACTGCACTCAAATATTACTGAATGTTATGTGGACACAATGACTGAAACAGAAACCAAACTGAATGAGTTATAGAACATTTCTAGTTCCCAGCATGATAATTGGATAATAATTGTATTGTTATGTGATTAAACAAGTGATAATTGAGCATTGGTGATGAACACCTGATGATAATGAGCAGAATCACTGAAGGACAGAGAAACACAAGAACTACAACTGACTTCAGCCACAGCCTTAGATGAAATCAACTGAAGATAAAAGAAGACATTAAATCTCTGAAGATCTCAGCAGATGAGGATTAAACATCGCCACAAACAGCATTACCAGCTTCACGCATTACTAACCAGATTGATTTTATTTCTGTCATTTATGTTTTAATGACAATAATAGTTTCATTTGAAGTCACCATGATCAGTGTTTTCTTTAGTTGGGCTATTGACCCTTTCCTTTTTATCTTAAATTGTTTCTGGCTGCTTTAACTGTGTTTATAAAGCACGTTTGTTTTGGCAAGAAAAGCCAAGAGAAAATGTGATGTTGGATGTTTATTGCTGATGATATAATCATTATGTAGTGGCCTAAATCACTGATCTCATTCAGAGTCTAATGCTCTGGTTATAGAGGTATTGTGTTATTATTTTTTTGTATTATATATAATAGAAGCCATATGATTCTACAGCACGAGATCCAGGACCATTGTGGTAATTGAACAATATGCAGTAGTTAAAGACATAAAATTAGTGCACAAAAGGTTTTAATCTACAGCATAACTTAGACACACACAGACATAAAGAATCATTGTATGAATCTCAACAATGGTGACAATCAAAAAAATATTCAGATAAACACATCAACTCTGAACATAAAACAAGCTACAAAAATGTCACAACAAAAACAGCAAAAGTAAAAGCAAATAGTAAGAATCAAAGAAAATCAGTCACAATTCAGATGCATAATTTATTCAAGCCGCAATGCATGCTGGGACCCATGGGGGAGTTTTGATTGGTGGTACCCAGCATGCACTGCAGCATGAAGCTTTTCATTGATTGTCACCATTGTTGAGATTCATACACTGATTCTTGATGTGTGTGTCTAAGCAATGCCGTAGATGAAAACCTTTTGAGCAGTACATAATTTTAAAATCTAGCATATTATTCAATTACCACAACAGTGTTGTATCTCATGCTGTAGAATCACGTAGCCATCATTATGAATAATACAAAATTAGCAACGCATTATCTCTATAAACAGAGCATTAGACTCTGAATGATATCAGTGATTTAGGCCACTATATGATAATTATATCATCTTCAATAAATAGCCAACATCACCTAATCACATTTTCTCTTGGTATTCTTTACCATAACAATTGTGTTTTAGAAACACACAATTAAAAGAGCCAGAGAAAAACTAATGTTAAAGAGTCAAGGGTCAGGAGCCCAACTAAAGCAAACACTGATCACCATAATGGTGACTTCAAACAAAACTATTATTTTCATTAAAACATAAATGACAAACAAAAAAAAAGTTAGTCTGGTAATGTGTGAATCTGGTAATGCTGTTTTTGGAGTTGTTTAATCCTCCTCTGCTGAGATCTTCAGAGATTTACTGTCTTCTTTTATCTTCAGTTGATTTCATCTAAAGCTGTGGCTGTCAGTTGTAGTTCTTGTGTTTCTCTTTCATTCAGTGACTTTGCTCATTATCATCAGGTGTTCATCACTAATGCTCAATCATCACTCAATTAATCACTAAATTTCTTGACTGCAATGTGTCTTCTTTTAGTGAACTCAACTGAAATAAGTTCAGAGTACTCATAACTATTGGTTTCTAAAATTACAACAGAATTAAGGTAATCAGTGTCCTCAAATGTAATGAGTTAGCTTAACTTATTGGATTTGACTTTGTTTGTGCTATTGTGAGCTAGCAGTAACTGCAAGCGCTCTGAGTTCATTTAAAGTTTGTAATTTCAGTTGTTTTACTTAATATAGTGAAGTTTCAACTATATCAAGTATTTGAATGCAGTGTAAAGTTTAATTGTATATTAAGAAATATCCTTGTTTTAGTGGACTTAAAATACTTAAAACTTAAAATAAGTTCAGAGTACTCATTACAATTGATTTTTATAAACTTAAATGGTTTGAGGTAATCGGTGTCCTCAAATGAAATGAGTTAGCTGAACTTGTTGGGTTTTACAGTGCAGGATTAAGATATTTTCACTTTTTATTCTATAACATAAAATACATCAGTAATACCCCCTTGTGATTTTTAAAAGCTTTATAAGTGGCTAACTGTCGAAGACGTTAAACGTCATCACACCGAACAGGAAAACTGATCTACTCACTAGTCAGATTTTACAGAATCATTGTGTTTTACGACCTCTTGGCCTGTGGCGAAAGAAGGGGGCGAAACTGGGAGTGAGGAAGCGGAGAGTCGCTCACTGCAAGACTGTGCACAGTATGACCCAGAGACTGAGGAAACTGCCCTTTTATTGATAATTTGGGTACCCGACCAGCGGCGTAAATAAACTCTTTTAAAGGAAACAAAAGATTCTCTGCCTGGCCTTCCTCCGGGGGGAGGAGAGGTACGATCACCACCTCCTGGTTTGAGCAGCTCCCTCCATCTCCGGGTCGCCCATCTCAGAGCCACTTTGATGGACGTTTGAAGGGTTTAGCGGCGGCGTGAGGGACTGGTGCATGCAGGTGCACCGCAATTGCACACTCCACCTGGGGAATATCCAAGTACCCCCTGGCCCCACCATCAGGGTAGTGAGAGTGGAGGAGGACGTGAAGCGGCATCGGGCAGTAAAAGGTGCCTTCCATGACTTCTGTATCTCCTCATGCACCTATGGGATGAAAGGCACTTGGGCAGGATGCAGATGTAAATCAAGCTCCGCACCTAGGAACCAATATTCTAACCACAAACGCTCAGGGCAATGTGGAGGATTCCACTGAAGCCTGATGCCCGTGCCAGTTCAGGAAAGCATGGCTGTCAGCTCTGAATCCGACTCGCCCGGCAGAAGAGCTCCCACTGTAACCCTCAGATCTCCCTCAGTGTAAACCACCGTGGGCCTGTGCTGTGCAGAGGAACCCGGCTGGATAACAGCAGAGGGGACTGGTGCATGCAGGTGCACCGCAATTGCACACTCCACCTGGGGAATATCCAAGTACCCCCTGGCCCCACCATCAGGGTAGTGAGAGTGGAGGAGGACGTGAAGCGGCATCGGGCAGTAAAAGGTGCCTTCCATGACTTCTGTATCTCCTCATGCACCTATGGGATGAAAGGCACTTGGGCAGGATGCAGATGTAAATCAAGCTCCGCACCTAGGAACCAATATTCTAACCACAAACGCTCAGGGCAATGTGGAGGATTCCACTGAAGCCTGATGCCCGTGCCAGTTCAGGAAAGCATGGCTGTCAGCTCTGAATCCGACTCGCCCGGCAGAAGAGCTCCCACTGTAACCCTCAGATCTCCCTCAGTGTAAACCACCGTGGGCCTGTGCTGTGCAGAGGAACCCGGCTGGATAACAGCAGAGGGGACTTTACCCTTCTCGAGGAAGGACAGTGACGATTGCAATGTCGCCATGGTCATATTCTCGCAACAAGGACATGAACCATCCACGAATGCCGCCTCAGCATGCTCGTGACCTAGACATGTGAGACTGCCATTAGACAAGGCCAGGAAACGACCGCACCCAGAAGCTTGCTCTTTTAGGGAAATCGCTGCACTTAACTGAGCACTCGTGCTTAGATGACGAAACACCGCTGAATGCGGCGTAAAACTCTTCCAGCAAGACAGATCTCCTCTTTAGAATTCTCTTTTGGCGATTGGAAGAGTGATCGCTGTCCGCAACCACTCAGCTCCGAAGCAAAAATCTAATAAGTGGATGCATGCCACCATCTTAAATACCCGTATGTACGGGGCAGTGGACAAAATGACAGCACACAAAGATTTCAACCCCTTTGGTCTGTGATATAGTAAAAAACATTTTAACTTGAAAGTCTTTAAATACATACACCTGAGTAGACATGGACAACAAACAAAACAGCAATTAACCACACATAGGACCCTCTAAAAAACAAACTGAACAATGAGAACACACTGTATTCACCAACATAAATCAACAAAAAGTAACCAAAAAAAGACAACACATTATAAAAAACAATACAATATTAAAATAATCACAATTTTTCTTTCTAATTAAGTCCTTTTGACGAAGTTTGTAGTGTATATATATATATATATAAAGACTCCCTTTGTAAAAGTAATTTGTTGATGTCACCCCATCTTCTTTGTATCTTAAGTTGTTCAGTTGCTTCTTTGGCTATCCATGTTTTTAAACTGTTGTGTTTTTACTATATAGGCCATACCACAAGGGGCACTTGATCATATAAATAACATAAACTGTTATATTATGTTATATGAAATAGCTCCATTAATTGTCCATTGTTGACAAATGCAAATGACTAAAGAATTGACATTTACACTGTACAGGTAAAAATAGGCTGTCCAAAATGATTTGGATGTTGGTCAGCCTAATTTTTATAGACTCTTCTCAGAGGTTCCTTACTTATATCCCTATTATCATAGAATTAGAATTATTAAAACTTTATAATCACAGTTATCGTTATCGCCCTAGGTGTGAATGGGCCTTAACATCATGGTGACAAATTTAGCATAATAAGCTCCTCTTAAATTTACTTTAAAAAGTGAAAAAAAAAAAAAAAAAATGTTTCTGCTATTGTCACAGAAATTACACACTTTACCTTTAAAGGCAAAGGTTTAGGGACTTGTGAACTGCAGCGCTGCATCTTGTGCTTTCATGTGACCTCCCCCTTCTGGGTGGTGAAAGATGCCAGGTCATCCCTATGGACGGAGCAGGACTATAACTTGTGCTCTGTCGGCTGATCATTGGAGAGCAGGGACAGAGATGGGACACAAGGTCAGCTGGTAATCAGCAGACAGAGCAGCAGGCCTCTCTAATGAAGATGCCTGGCATGGCTGACAAGCTAAAGCACAAACAGGAGGGTTGAATGAAAGAGAGTCATATGCTAATAGATGTCACTGTGATGACAGGATTAGGCCAAGCTGTGCCAGGCATGTCGCCTCCATGCCAGCCACCAGGAATTCCATCTCATCTGCTTTGAATTTTTAGCTATCTTTATAACAGATTTCTGTCATTTCTGAACCATAAGTGACACATCACAGAAGTTAACTAGAAAAGATATCTAGATTTTTAAAAAATTAAATGTGAGTACTTGTGTTCAGTGAGTGTTGTGGGTAGTTGCCAAAGTCAAGGTAAAGTCACATTTACTGTTGTTCAGCGATTTTTCGAAAATCCAATAATTAAATCCAGTAATTTCAACAGGAATCCACAAGATGGAGAATTTAGACTTAATGTGAAACATTTTCCTATGCAGATTTCACAATGAATTCACATTGGTTGCGTAAATTCGCCTTGTTGACCAACAGAAAGCTGCTTGAATAAAGTGACTTCTATGTGAGCTGTGCTTTATACTACACTATTGACAATAGACAATGAACCAAATAATCAAACTCTAATCTAAATTAAAATAATAAAATAAAAAACACAAAAATCAAATTTAGTATTGGACAAAGTGGGCCTTCGAGTCAAAAATGCTGAGAACCACTGCTCTAAAGAAATATTTCAGGTTCAAGCTCAAATGACAACATTGTGGCATAATGTTGAGTATCACAAATAAACATTTTAACTCTGCTGAGGCACTTACAGTGGAAGTTGGGGCCAAACTTTTGAGGAAAATGTGAAGCATATCATTTATAAAAGCATTTGCATGCATTCTTCTGTTACAATGTATTTTATTTGTATTACTTGTATTATTTGAGCTGTTGTGTGTGTGTGTGGGGGGGGGGGGGGGGTTGCTTATTATGAGTAACCTTAGATGACAGACTCTGCGGCACTATTTAAAGAGCCCATCAGCGATTTGCCTACCATGTACTGGGTGCAGTGCCTGCTACAATTTCATTAGCGCCAACTGAACAATGCATAGCATGCTATCTCTACCCCTATAGCTGTTCACTCATACAAATGAAACCTATGCTTTTCTCTCATTTATCTGTAACAAAACCTCTGTATTTATTTTGAAAATATTCAAAATAAAATTAAAGCCTTAATATTTCTCAGTCAGCACATATTTTATCTAATCAAACTTTTTAATCATAGGGTATAGTTCACCCAAAAATGAAAATTTGTTCATCATTTACTCCAAACCTGTATGACTTTCTTTCTTCTGCAGAACACAAAGAAAGATATTTTGAATTTGAAGAATAACAAAACAATTTTGGTGACTGTTGACTGCAGACATTACTCGAAACATCTTTTGTGCTCCACAGAACAAATAATGTCACACAGGTTTAAAACAACACGTGGTAACATGGTGCGCACATGATGACAGAATTTTTGGGTGAATTAACCCTTTAAGTCTTCTCTAAAGGGACAGTTCACCCAAAATAAAAATTCTTTCATCATTTGCGTACCATGTTGTCATTATAAATCCATCAAACACAAAAAAGCAGATGTTTAGCATAATGTTTTGGCTGCTCTTACTTGTACAAAGAAAGGGAATTGTGACGAGGCTGTCCAAAACTGACATAAAAATGTATATAAAAGTATATTATTTTAAAGGGATAGTTCACCCAAAAATGAAAATTACCCCAAGATTTACTCACCCTCAAGCCATTCTAGGTGTAAATGATATTCTTCTTTCAGACGAATACAATCAGAGTTATATTAAAAATGTCCTGGCTAATCCAAGCATTATAATGGCAGTGAATGGCAGTCCAAAATTTGAAGCCCAAAAAAGAGCATCCATCCATTATAAGAGTAATCCATACGACTCCAGGGGGTTAATAAAGGCCTTCTGAAGTGAATCGATGGGAGGTATATGGTGTATGATGTTGGACGTATCGAACTGCGAGAGGCGTTACACTTTCTTAGTAAGTTGAATATGGAAGGCAGACCGGTCTGGTGGATGCTAGATATTTTACTTTATAAAGTTTTAAATATGGATATTTTTCTTACACAAACTCATCGATTCACTTCAGAAGGCCGTTATTAACCCCCCGGAGCTGTGTGGAGTACTTTTATAATGGATGGATGCACTTTTTTTGGCTGCAATTCACTGCCATTATAATGCTTGGATTAGCCAGGACATGTTTTTATATAATTGTATTCGTCTGAAAGAATAATGTCATATACACCTAGGCTTAAGGGTGAGTAAATCATGGGGTAATTTTCATCTTTAAGTGAACTATTCCTTTAAGTAATACAATAACTGTGTGAGGAAAAGACCAAAATTGAAAATAACTAAACATATTCCTTTCTGCCACAGCTTCCAAATCTCACTAAAATGTACTGCACACTATTTGTCATCAGCAACAAGACCAAAACAAGACCTAATGAGTAATAACATCCGAAAATCATACAGGTTTGGAACAATTACATCTGTTCATCATATAAAGAAAGGATATTTTTTCAGAAGACTTGGATTAATCCGTTTAATTCATATTGAAAAAGTTTTAGGTTAATAGAATGTGAAGGGAAAGCCATAAATTACATTATCTTAAATCCCTTAATTTGTGTTTCGAAAATAAACTAAAGTCTTATGGAATCGGAATGACATGAGTAAATCAAAATTACATTTTTGGGTGTACTTTCCCTTTAAGGTAAAGTTTACGTTCTTTATTTATAAGCCTTTATTTATAAGTTTTCAGTGGTGCCGTGGCACTCTGACCTTGTGTCTCTAGTGACAAGAGGTTATGGGCAGGATGCATTCTGACAGAAGCATTTGCTATAGGCGCCAGGACTGATATTGCCACCCCCTTTAGACTCAGTTAGTAGCTGTACACTCTCAAAAGTAAAAGTGCCAGGATGAACTAAAAAGGGCTTTTTGCAGCAATGCCACAATTTTTTTATATATTCTAAACAACATTGTTCCTCTACAAAGAGTGCAGTGGAAGGTTAAATGGATTAAAAAAATTCTTCATGGAACCGTACACCCTGACAAAGATCCATTTAAGAACCCTTATTTTTAAGAATGAAAATGGAGAACACTTCACACAGCAGCATGCTACCCAAAGAGTCTGCACACTTCGCTTCTCTTTACACAGGGACAGGTGGTCTGAGGGACAGTGAGCTCTGTTTAATCCAAGTGCCTGCTTCAAGGGCTGTGAACACAGGAGTGCTGAGAACTGACATTATCTTCTCACTATATCCTTCCAAATCAGATGAAGGCCATGTGATCATGCGTGTCAGTGCTGGGTAGTAACTGATTACCAGGGTTGGGGGTAATGCATTACAAGTAACTTGAGTTATGTAATCAGATTACTTTTTTCAAGTAACTAGTAAGGTAAAGCATTACTTTTACATTTACAACAAAATATCTGTTACTTTTTCAAATATGTAAAGCAAGTTACTTTGTTTTCCCATTTATTGACTGACAGCTCTCATGTCCTGATGTTGAGAAAAATCAGGAGTAAGTGCAGAGTTGTTGTGTGTGAACATGATGGTTATTGTAGTTCTAGACTAAATGTGAGCATGCATTTACTCATCTCACTTAAACAAAAAAAGATTCAGTATTCCTTAAAATGAATAAAATCAGTGAAATGCAAAATCAGAATACTATGCAAACCTCCAATAATTAAATATGTTAAATAAAACAAATATTTGTATGCATTTAATCTTACTTTTTTATGCATTTAATCTCATTTTATTGATCAATGTACTTGCTTCTGACCTTCAATGATTCAGTTAAACCATAAGCAAAAATTACTTTAGATTTATTAAACTTTCTTCTCCTGCAATCCAGTTTGTTTGTATACTGTACATGGGTGAATTAGCATTTCCTTCAGCCTTATTTCAATTTTGGTGTGAAAGGGCCTTTACATTTGCCCAAAAATGTTATTTTTCTCATTACAAACAAGCCCAGCCCAAATGAGAAAAAGCATTACGCATTACTTTTCTTAAAAAGTAACTAACACAATTAGTTACTTTTTAACGCAATACTGAAATGCATTACTTTTCAAAGTAACTTTCCCCGACACTGCTGATTACATGTAATCAGATTCCAAAAATGAAGTACTTGTTATTAAATTATATTACGTTTTAAAATACTCGTAATCAGACTACAGTTACTTTTCTATTGATTACATGATTTCATGTTATTCTCACAATGCATTGATTCTCCCTACTACTTCTTTTTTATCTTTTAAATGTTCCTTTCTAAAAAAGCCTACTGCTTATACATTCAAAATGTCTTCCAGGTTTGTGGAATTGCACACACAGACTAGCCACTGGTCACACAGAGTGTTTTCTCAAAATTGCATATTTAATAAACTCCTGACAAACACATGAATTATTTGAATTATCACTTAGTGAGTCATTTAACCATGAATTAATGTCTTTAGAAGGCTTTTGCCTTTCAAACACATTAAATGTACAAATTTAATTTATATAATTTATATTTATATAATTTCATATTTACATGTGATGCAGGAATTCCCCAACTTTTTTGTCAGCTGAACCTCTTTGACACAATAAACTGTATTTACTTGTACCCACTGAGATTTTAAGTTGCTGGTTAATTGTCACATGACATGCAGGTAAACAAATACAATCTTTCATCTTTTTATAATTTATTTAAAGTTTTATGATTTAATTACTTAATAGATTTACATTAAACTCATGAACTCCCTGCTTCCATCATGAACCCCAGTCCCTGACATAATGTACTATTTAATGCACTTTATGTTGTTGATAACAAAGAATGGAAGATATTTTCTTTCTTTGTATATTTATATCAATTGATATAGTACAAGATTATACTGTTAAAATCAATGTGATAGGTCAAAAATAATCTAAAATTTATCAGATTATATTACCTTAAATGTGTAACATAATGGGTTACATTACTAACTTTTTCATGTAATTTGGCAGCACGAACGGTAGAGAATAAATCTGCAGAAAGCTAAGTAACTATATTTCCCATGAATCAAATGACTGACCTACCATGTTTTATGACATGTGGTTTATGTTTATAGATTAGATGGTGCCCTCTGCTGTTCATCCATGTGCATGTACTGGCTGCCCCACTGGCTGCATTAAAAAACGTAGTGACATCTGCAAGTAAATGATGCTTGAGCTTCTCTCAGAACTGAGCCTTTTGTGTGGTAACTTTTAACCAACTCTTTCAAACCCATTTGAGTGGATGTGTCATTTCCACTCAATTTTTTCATATTAACTTTGAATGTGGTCCACTAATGTCTGACAAAACTGATCTAAACTGGTCTAAAGTTTCTCCCCTACATTTTAAAAGTACATGATAGCACATATGAAATAATAGCACAAACACACCTTTCAGTTTGTGAAATATTATAACACATAATATATGAATTTCTTTGAAATATCCTCACTCTTGATAAGTTAACTAAGCAATCCACTTTAATATGTACAATAACCATGTCTTTATTAAGCAAATCCTTCACAGAAATAGTGAGGATTTACATGCATAATACATTCTTGTTACATGACACAACTGAAAAAAATTGATTTCAAACAATACAAAAATGTACTATTCACATATAAACACAAATGCTATGAACAGCATTATTATATACGTTCAAGGTGTAGTGTTTCTATGCAGAAGACTCTGAGTTTAATTGTGTTGAGGTGTTGATGAGATCTCTGGGTAAAGTCTCTCTTGCCTCCTGCATGCGCTTATGAGCCCTCTGAAACGCTTCTGAAATCACAAACACACACCGGCTCAAAAAAGAAGAATATATTGGAAAATATGATATATTGTCATTCTGTACTTTACATTTTCTGAAGTCTGCACAACGAAGCAAGGGTATTGTGGGTGGTTAGTAGGGCATTGCTGGATGGTTGATTTACTGGCCTAACTCAAAAGAGCCCACCAAGGCACTATGATATTCTGGTTTACAGCTATTGTATGTTTGGGGTTCTCCCCTAAAGTACTTCTAAAGGTGTGGTCTCATTTACAGCAACATTTTGTGAGCAAAATTCAGTCATTCCAATAGGACCTTGCACAATTTTTTTCATTTTCCAGTTGGTCACATAAATTTACCCACGCTGATAAACAGGAAGCTGCTTAGTTTGAAAGTGACTTCTGTGTGAACAATGTACACTCACCTAAAGGATTATTAGGAACACCATACTAATACTGTGTTTGACCCCCTTTCGCCTTCAGAACTGCCTTAATTCTACGTGGCATTGATTCAACAAGGTGCTGAAAGCATTCTTTAGAAATGTTGGCCCATATTGATAGGATAGCATCTTGCAGTTGATGGAGATTTGTGGGATGCACATCCAGGGCACGAAGCTCCCGTTCCACCACATCCCAAAGATGCTCTATTGGGTTGAGATCTGGTTGAGATTTAGTACAGTGAACTCATTGTCATGTTCAAGAAACCAATTTGAAATGATTCAAGCATTATCCTGCTGGAAGTAGCCATCAAAGGATGGGTACATGGTGGTCATAAAGGGATGGACATGGTCAGAAACAATGCTCAGGTAGGCCGTGGCATTTAAACGATGCCCAATTGGCACTAAGGGGCCTAAAGTGTGCCAAGAAAACATCCCCCACACCATTACACCACCACCACCAGCCTGCACAGTGGTAACAAAGCATGATGGATCCATGTTCTCATTCTGTTTATGCCAAATTCTGACTCTACCATCTGAATGTCTCAACAGAAATCGAGACTCATCAGACCAGGCAACATTTTTCCAGTCTTCAACTGTCCAATTTTGGTGAGCTCGTGCAAATTGTAGCCTCTTTTTCCTATTTGTAGTGGAGATGAGTGGTACCCGGTGGGGTCTTCTGCTGTTGTAGCCCATCCGCCTCAAGGTTGTGCGTGTTGTGGCTTCACAAATGCTTTGCTGCATACCTCGGTTGTAACGAGTGGTTATTTCAGTCAAAGTTGCTCTTCTATCAGCTTGAATCAGTCGGCCCATTCTCCTCTGACCTCTAGCATCAACAAGGCATTTTCGCCCACAGGACTGCCGCATACTGGATGTTTTTCCCTTTTCACACCATTCTTTGTAAACTCTAAAAATGGTTGTGCGTGAAAATCCCAGTAACTGAGCAGATTGTGAAATACTCAGACCGGCCCGCCTGGCACCAACAACCATGCCACGCTCAAAATGGCTTAAATCACCTTTCTTTCCCATTCTGACATTCAGTTTGGAGTTCAGGAGATTGTCTTGACCAGGACCACACCCCTAAATGCATTGAAGCAACTGCCATGTGATTGCATTAATGAGAAATTGAACAGGTGTTCCTAATAATCCTTTTGACGCTGTGGACCTTCTTTTGCCCACAAAATTCCGCAACAATTTCACTAATATTCACAAATCTTGAAGTGTGTTGCATTTGAATCATGTAATATATGTACACACATTTCTATTTTTATTTTGCTCTTGATTAGTTTAACCGTTAAAGTAATACATTTGAAGTAGACATTGGCTACCTATTAAGTACAGTAAAGTGAAAAAGAGATTTTTGTGCCATAAAATAATCCCCCAAACAGCAGTCAATATCAAACAATAATAATATATTTAATTTTAAGTGTTTTTTTTTAAGTACTATATAAACTACATTGGCACAATCATAATAGATGAACTAGTCGATAGAAGTTGCTAACAACAACACCCCTTATTGAATGCATATTTGTTCGTTTTTGTTCTGGGTCGCATGAGGGGCTACAGAGGCCCTAAAGGGACATGGTGATGGGAGGAAAAATATAAGATTGAAAAAAGAATTGTAATACTTTTGCAAAAAAAAAAACTGCATTCACAAAACTTCTGAGTTCTTTGCGAATAAATAAAGTTTCTTGGGGGAACACAAAACTTCTGCAAGAGAATGCAAAAGCATTCAAATATATACATTTCTCCCATTTCATATATTTTTTTATCACCTTAATAGTAGCCTACATTGTGAATGGGATTTCCAAATCTAGATAATTATGATCCAGATTAAACTTTTGGAGTAACTGGTCCCAGGAGTGACAATATAATAAAATAATGAATTCCAGAATTTTCAAAAACTGAATGTTCTTCAGAGTTCATACTTTTTACGACCAATTAATTTACATTACTTTTTAAGTCATTTATGATTACAGGATCATTTTTATTATTATTATTGACTCACAAATACCAATTCCCAGCTATTTCTACCAATTCCCAGTATTTCTATCTATATAAATTCCTATTACTTTTTTATTTCGATTATTTTAACGGAGTGTCTATTTACACCAAGTGCAAAAAGCGTGCCTAACAATGCAATCAGACTTACGATTTTCACTTAATAAAATGTCTGAATCCTCAACAAAAGGCATTATTTGAGGTATAATTAATTCCCGTAGCATAAACTGGGTGGGACAAAATAATAAGTGGAATTATTAGGTTTATTCAAATCCCTAACCCTAAATATGAACATTTACTTACCTTGCAATTATCTCTAATTGCAAACAGCAATAAACAGCTATAAACATTCTAACTGAAGTTATTTAGACTTGCCTTACCCAGAACATTATAGACAGAGCCCTGCTGACTGTGGCCTCCTAACTGATCCAGAACAGTCTGTCTCCTTTTCTTCAGGGTGCTGGCATCAATAAAAGCCCTGAATAAAGTTTAACAAGCTCTTACAATCTAAAAGGGACAAAATAGTACTGCTGCAGTAACAAAATGCATTCACTGATTGTGTTGGCCAACCTGGCATGCTGGATACAATTAAGAGCAAAGGTCACACTTCCAGTGGTTTGAGTGCGAAAGCCAAAGCGACTCAATCGCTCTCCCTAAAAATAGAAGCAAACTGAATTAATGGACATGCTAATACAAAACTTCACAGCACAAAATGTATAATGAGTCACCTTGAAAGTGCCAGGTACTCTGGCATAACTGATGTCCTCGAGTTCAGGTGCTCCACCGATGAAGAAGCGTCTCAGTTCAGCCACCGTGCCAGACTGGATGGGTCTCCATGTGCGGCAAGTCATTTTGTGATGCCCTGAGAGCAAACAATGCCACTATTGAACAAGCTGATACAAATACTTTATAAAACTTACTTGTACAAATATTATTACAATGTAAAATACCTGCTTTCAGTTTTCTTATTATCAATATCTTTATAGCAAGTTAAATAGAACAGCAATTTATTTGTATTAGAAATATTATAATGAATGGTTGTATGTTGTATGTTTTCCAGTTTGACCATGCCACCTAATTTTCCTAATTTTCCTAGTTTTACTCCCAAAAGTTTAATGATTCTCAAATGCTGGTTACAAATTGGGGCATTAGTATAGTACACTACAGTACTTCATTATCAGAAGAAATGTTTGTCCTATTTAGTGTTGAGGAAGTGTTCCAATTTCAACCTGCTTATGATTTTTACCAGGTAAATTAAAGGCTATAGATGCTTTTTACACCAAGTGTAAAGCAGTATGGAATAATAACAGTGTAAATTATTATATTTGTTAAAATCAGTAAATGAATGCCTCCCCACTAGGACAATAACGCCCTCCTTAAACCTACCCCTAAATCGATAGACACGATAAACACGTTAGACACTTTATTTCGACTTTTCGAATATTTTCTTCATTTTTCTTGAAAATAAATGCCTTTCCGATTTGATATGTGATGGGAAAAGGGATTAGAGCAAACTCGGCAAAAGGTGGATTCAAACCTCGGGTCGATTTGGGTCAAAACTTTCTGCCACGCGCTTTACCCCTATACTACTGCTGCTAGTGTCTTCTGTCCTTTTGGCTGGCATAACCAGATGTCAGTGAGCAGAGTTAGTGCAAATAGCATTTACCAACAAGGTGGGCTATATGCACTTAGTATAAATACACTCTGTAAATGAAACTATCCCCCCCCAAAAAAATTTTTTACTCCCAAACAAAATAATTTCTTTGTAAATTTGGTTATGCATCTTTAAAATGAACAGAACCAAAAGAACAATTATTGAATTATTGAACATCACTATGTTACACCATGCAATACTTCAAAACAAGACTGCCCGACTCCTACCAGGTGTTGAGGGAATGACCAGGAATCCATAGCCCTCAGTTCTGTAGCGCTGCCAAAAATCCAGTGAGAGAACTTTGAAATACAGCACAGGCCACTGGGATAATGACCCTGCACAGAACATCAGCACCTGTGTTTATTCACTGAAAGTGTATTGACAGTGGTTCTTCATTTTCATATCAGGTGGTTGTCTATGTAAATTAGTTTTCAATTCATCAGTTACAGATATTCTGAGGCAATCAAAGATCTCACCATCAGACTCATCTTCTTTATGGAAGAAGGTCTCAAAGCTGAATGGATAGGAGAAGAAGGCAACATCCTCCTATAAAACAGAGAACATGCTTACCCAAGTTCCATGAACACAGAGCCAGTTGATGGGGTCTACTAAAATGACGGCTTACCTTTCCCATACTGCGTGTGCGACATGTCTGAGTCACACCAGACAGACACTGAACGGGAACACTGGACCAACCTGAAGAACATAGACCAGCCTCAACACCATGAATGACAGTGTCATACTAAAGTCATTTCATTAGTTTATCAATCAGAATAAGTTTTTTTTTTTTTCACAGTATAACTATTGTTTTATCCCTGTGCTTATGCTTTCTTTAAAAACTTTCTTTAAAATAAGTGCCACTTGGTTAGATTGTCATCAAAAGCAATGTCAGGTATACATTTATAAGTGTGGCTTAACTATGTAAATGTGAGTGTATGAGATTGACTTACTGTTTGGTAAATCCAGGAAGAAGTGGATGTAAAGATTGTCATACTCATAGCCCTGAGCAGAAACTAAAAAGAAAAATTGCCATAACATGATCCGAACAGTCACTTTTGAGACCCAGTTTTCACTACAAATTTAAAATATATTGCAGACACTGTATAATTTAATATACATATAATGTACTGATGTTATACTGCTTTTCTCCAGTAAATCTGGGCTAATTTTTTATGTATGATAAGGGATAACTGTTATACTCACCAATTTCTCCATTTACAATCAGGCGAAGTATCCCTGGAGGTGGCTAAAGGAAATTTTTGGATAATCAGAATGAAGGGTTTACCTTGTATTTGTATTATATTTTAAATAGTTTTTTAATATTATGACACCATGTGTTTGGATAAGAATTGTAATTCTTACCATCTCAAAGTCTTGGCCAACTAGGCTGTTGAGGTAATCTTTGTGACGTGTGTACAGCTAAAATAAAAAAATAAAATATAAATGTGTGTGAATGATGAATCCACCAGACAAGGTTCAGCAATCCACCAATGAGCCTTGGGCCAGCCAATGAATTCCATAGTGCTCCAGGGACGCTGTAAGTGCAGTTTAAGATGCTTCGATGAACAGAATCTGCTAAAAAGTAACCAAGAATGTCACACTGAGACTCTGTTCCAAACTCCCAAAGCGAAGGGTGATCCTAAGTCAAGCTCCAAACTGTGTTGTTTTAGTATCATTTATATACTGTTGTAGTATTTATTAATATTTTGAATTATTTTAAGTTATAGTTTTGAATTTATTTAAGTTATTTTAATTTTAGTTTACATTTCAGTAATTTTCTTATTTTCTTTTATAGTTTTAGTACTTACACTTAAACCTATGTACGTTAGTTTCCACAGCTGCAACATTTCTATTTTTTTTTATTTTTTTTCATATAATATTTACATTTAATTTTCTTTAGCTCTATTTCAATTAACAAAAAATATTTTTAATAAATTAAAAAAAATACTTTTTTGCCTTATCCAAGGCCAAAATATCATATATATATATTATATCCAAATATCATATCCTTTACAAAATAAATATCCTTTGAAGATGTGGAAATCCCAAAACCAATTGCCCAGATGGCGAACATAGTTTATTTAAATGTAACTCAAATATGAACATTTTACATTAAGTTATTACACCGATCAGGCATAACATTATGACCACCTTCCTAATATTGTGTTGTCCTCTTTTGCTGCCAAAACAGCCCTGACCCGTCGAGGCATGGACTCCACTAGACCCCTGAAGGTGTGCTGTGGTATCTGGCATCAAGATGTTAGCAGCAGATCCTTTAAATCCTGTAAGTTGTGAGGTGGGGCCTCCATGGATCTGACTTCTTTTACTTATTTTGCCAAGTCAACACCTCAAACTTGTTGTTGTGCTCCTTAAACCATTACTGAACCATTTTTTGCTTTGTGGCAGGGCGCATTATCCTGCTGAAAGAGGCCACAGCCACCAGGGAATTTCCATGAAAGGGTGTACATGGTCTGCAACAATGCTTAGGTAAGTGGTACATGTCAAAGTAACATCCACATGGATGGCAGGCAGGACCCAAGGTTTCCCAGCAGAACATTTCCCAAAGCATCACACTGCCTTCACTGGCTTGCCTTCTTCCCATAGTGCATCCTGGTGCCATGTGTACCCCAGGTAAGCAACGCACACGCACCCGGCCATCCACGTGATGTAAAAGAAAACGTGATTCATCAGACCAGGCCACCTTCTTCAATTGCTCCGTGGTCCAGTTCTGATGCTCACATGCCCACTGTTGGTGCTTTCGGCGGTGGACAGGGGTCAGTATGGGCACCCTGACTGGTCTGCGGCTATGCAGCCCCATACACAACAAACTGCGATGCACTGTGTATTCTGATACCTTTCTATCAGAACCAGCAACTTCTTGAGCAATTTGAGCTACAATAGCTCGTCTGTTTGATCGGACCACACGAGCCAACCTTCACTCTGCATGTGCATCAATGAGCCTTGGCCGCCCATGACCCTGTCACCGGTTCACCACTGTTCCTTCCTTGGACCACTTTTGATAGATACTGACCACTGCAGACCGGGAACACCCCACAAGAGCTGCCGTTTTGGAGATGCTCTGACCCAGTCATCTAGCCATCACAATTTGGCCCTTGTCAAACTCGCTCAAATCCTTACGCTTGCCCATTTTTCCTGCTTCTAACACATCAACTTTGAGGACAAAATGTTCACTTGCTGCCTAATATATCCCACCCACTAACAGGTGCCGTGATGAAGAGATAATCAGTATTATTATTTACATCTTCACCTGTCATATTTATTCATCATGTTATTCACACTTCAAGGTCATAATGTTATGCCTGATCGGTGTATATTCACTGCTGCAAAGTGTCAATAGAACAAAGGTAAATCTAATTTGTGACATTTTGTGAATCAAGTGACTGCTATTTGTGTAGTGTGAGTGCATGACCATTACCAGTCACTGCTAGGGAGGACTATTTCAAATCAGTCACTTGTGAGATTCCATTTCAGTTAGGATTCTGCCTTAGAAGCTAGGTGCCTATGTAGGTAGCAGACAGTGTGACAGCTCTCTAGGGTTTGGAACAGAAGGCTAAAAGTTTAGACCAGGGTCCTGGAGGGCCACTGTCCTGCAGAGTTTAGCTCCAACTTGCCTCAACACACCTGCCTGGAAGTTTCTAATATGCTTAGTAAGACCTCGATTAGCTGCTTCAGATGTGTTTAATAGGGGTTGGAGCTAAACTCTGCAGGACAGTGGCCCTCCAGGAGCAGGATAAGCAAGGGCAATTGGCCATACATCTCTGTACATGCGCTGCTCTCTCTCTTTCTCCTCCGCATGAATGTCTGATGAGGCATTCTCCAGATACAGCCTCCACACCTCCCTCTTCTCCCCTTCTGTTTCCATCCTGGATTGAAAGACAGTCAAATACACTTTGACTTTTTGTAATCACCATGAACTCATCCCCACATTATTCTTAAGAGAAATTGCTAGAAATTGGTGAGTCTTGCCTGTAGGCTCCTCTGTTGTTGTTAAAGTCTGGTTTTATTGTGATTACTCCATTACCGTCTGCTTTTATGGTGCATAATACATATTCATTCTCTTTCAGGCCCAACCTATAAAACAGGTTGTCAGCTCAGTCAGTTGATAGATCAGATCTCATTCTCTTGTGAACTGGACACCATTGTCTGTTTATTTCATGTTACTTTAAAGGAGTCATATTATAAAATTCTAATTCTTGAACTTAAGAGTGAAATAAAGGTGTTTTTCCTGTAACTTTTCTGAAGATTATTTGCATAGAAGTCCTTAAAGGTGCAGCAGAAAAATTGGTCCGCTGGTGGAAAAAGGTGATATTAAACTACATAATGCATTTTTGGATCGAAATACCTTGAATAACATTATAAGTGGACCTCGAGTGAAATTAATTTAATAATAAAATGTATAAATAAAAAGAGTATCATTGTCTCACTTACTTCCCTGAAGGCCCAAGATCTCCCATGATGTACATGGTCTGCACTGGTGTGTTGATGATGTGGCTGTTCTTTATGAACTCCTCTGAAGGCTCCCATGTGATTAAACGTGACTTGGGAACATTAGACTCTCTAAATTATGTAAAAAAATAAAAAAGTACAGGTAAATCTCCTAAACTTCCAAAATATGATACATGTTTTACAGAACCTGCTTATAGGTACACTTACACAGGACGTCTCTCTTGTCTTCTGTGTCTAACATTGGCCATGCGTTCTGCTAAGAAGGTTGGCATTGACTGAGCTGGGGTCAGCAGACTTTGAGCTTGCTGCCAATAAAATCACAACTTCAGAAAACTGTAAAACCTATGTAGTCTATATATCTGATGTCAAAATCATGTGTGGGTCATATTTCACCTGAAAAATGTATTTATTTATTTATTAATTGTGACTATTGTGACTTATATCCAAGTGAAATGTAGGGTGGGACAGAAAAAAAAGAGATGAGATGTCATGGCAAGACGAATGGGGAAGTTATTTTGATAAAGGATATTATTATAAGGGTATTATAAGGATATGATTATATGGAATATTACATAAAAAATTAGATTTGACAATTTTGATTTCATGTTGACTTTAAGAAAAATAAAGCCTAATTTAGAAACATTAAGATATTCTGTATTGTGACATTATGACAATTCTTAATTTTCTCATATTGTCATGACAATGTACAATGAAAAATATCGTCAAAGGATAACTCACCTTCTTTCTTTCTTCTGTGTAACACAAAAGAAGACATTTTGAAGAATGTTGGTAACAGTTTAGATTTCCATTGACTTCCATTTTATGGACAAAAATACACGTAAGACGTGTAACATGTAAGTACATGCAAGATGTGTAACAGGAACACTGTAAGTGTAAAATAAACGGTTGGGTAACACTTTATTTTACAGTGTCCTTGTTACATATGTTACATGTACTTACCATAGTAATACTAACAGTAAATTATGCATAATTGCATGCAACTAACCCTCATCCAAACCCTAATCCTACAAGTACATGTAGTTTATCAATATTACTCAGTACTTAAATATATAATTACACTGTAACAATGACACCTTAAAATAAAGTGTAACCAAGGGTTTCACTTTATTTTACAGTATGTGTACATACAGTGTACTTACCTAAGAAAGCACTGGGTATATATACTGGGAATATAAGGAACTACATGGGTTAAGGTTAGGGTTAGGGGTAGGTTCAGGGTTAGTACACTGTCATTACCTAGTTATTGTAATTATATACAATAAGTATGTACATGCGGAACAGGGCTGTAAAATAAAGTGCTACCAACATTTCTTATTTTTTCATTCAATTTTGTGGTGAAATATGACCTACGTATGTTTTTTTTTTAGGTTTGAAAAAAAAGAAAACAGTAGTCAACCAACCTCTTCCCATTTGGAAAAGCGATCAAAGTCTGTGTAGGTGAAAATGCGCTGGTTTTGCCTTCTTTTGGATCTTTCAATTGCCGTGATATCTGTGTGATACTGACGCTCCAGTGGTGTTTGACAGTTTGACTCTGTTTGGTAGAGGTCCACTTCATACTGCATAATATGAATAACAAGCAGAACTCATCAGATACACCCTTGAAATGTAGCACACAACTTTGCCCTCACACCCGTTGCCTACCTGACTGAAGAACTTCTCTTGCCATCCAACCACCAGTTCCTCCTCATCAGTGGCTGTGTTAGAATAAGAGAGTGAAAAGTATTATCCACAACAGTATTATCCGTTGTGACTACTTTTTAACAGGAATATCCGTGTCGTTCACATACTGGAGGCTGATTGTGTCTGAGAGCTGAAGGTGTCCAGCTCTATAACTCCTCTTTCCTGCTGTGAAATTATTTGCTGATGGAGTTGTTGAGACAGAGCAGCTGTCGAGGTCACACGCTGTATACGCACTCTAAAAAGTAACAAAAAGTACCATGGTAATACCATGTTTTGGGCATAATACAACAGTATTGTTTTGGTGACTGGGAGTACAATGTAAAACTACAGGTAAGCTACTTAAATACAGTGGTATGTAAACAATTTAGTAATCATTTAGAATCATAGTAAAGCGATTTTGGTAGTATTGTGGTGCAGTAGAGGTGACAAAACCATGGTACTTCGATATATACATTACAATGGAACTGAAATTCGTTTACCATGGTATTTACATGGTACTACAAGGTAATTCCAGGAATAGCACGGTACTGCCATGTCCAAAAGACATTATCATGTATTTAATACTGGGTATACGTTTGTTATAGACGTGACTTACCGTATTCGTAAGTTTTTTACTGCATCCCGGGAACGGTAAACCGATTCCCCGGTGTCAGTGCACCAGCCGTCGGCCATATCTGACACTCAGCCTCAAAAGATCAAATTCTTAAGCTTTAGACTACCATTTTGCATCGGTTACTATAGAAAAAAACATACACGCCAAGCATGGAAAAGTTGAGAGTTTTTTAACTGATTTACTTATAATAATACTCGGGTAGGAAGTTAATACTACACATAAGAGCGTCTCGTTGCATGGTAACACAAACGGAAGAAGCCGGAAGACAATTGTACGCATGCTCGGTATGGATATAAATACGCTGTTCTCAAATCAGCCTGCGCTGCTTTCTGCAGCAGTTGATTGCAAACAGGGCCAGTAGTCACAACTGACCTAGGAACAGAAGCGGTTGTAAAAACACTCTTCACATCCCCGTTGACAACTGCTAAAGAAGTGAATGCTGTTCCACATGGTTGTATTTGTTGTTGAACAACGAATATAAGTTAGTGGTTTAGATATGCTTGTGCTCGGTTCTTTTGATATATCGCGTTGTACTAATATAGACATTTCTGCTTCATTTAATGTTTAAATAACGTTGCTGATACTTTGATACTGAAGGGTATGCTAGCTTTTTGGTTAGCAGCCGCAACCAACTTCTTAAACCAGGTTTGCTGCTCTTAGCCAGACAGGTGTTTAGCTGGTTTTGCATGTCAGTCAACTGGCCTGATCAACTGATAAGAAAAAAAACAGCAAACTACCGTAAGCTGGTTTAAGCTGTTTATTGAGGCATACCTTACCAAGTTATTAAAGGCAAATATGCAGTTATGGAAAACGAGTATCCAAGTCTTCCGAGTCTCAAACCGAACTAGGGATAGAAGATGTTTGGTTGGACTGAATGAATTATATATTACAACAGCATTTTTAACACAACATGCAGCCTATACTTGCTCAAGGGCACTTTTCTTCCCAAGAGACGATGTTTCAAAGTCAGATGAGAGATTTACCTCCAAAAAACTCAAAAAGACATTTGTGTCTAAGCCGCATAAATATACTGCTACCAGAGATGATATTCCCAAATCAACAAAAACACAGCGGAGAGAATCTCATCCAGCCCCGTCTTCAATAACAGAGAGAAAAATGTCATCCGAGCTTAAGAAACTGAGGTTTGAGGATTTCAGTGAGTCAGAAACCAGAAGGACTTTGAGGCATATCCAAAAAGACTCTGAGTCAACTGAAGAACAGTTAGAGATTGTGTTCGGGGTGGCCCCATGTTTGCTGGCCCTCACTCAAGGTAGAAGGAGGCCGAGTCGTCTCTTTGTGAAGAACGGTGAGGGGCCACAGAGAGATGTGATTTTGAGGGTATGTCAGGAGGCTGTCAGTCGTGGTGTGCAGATACAGAGAGTCAGTAAGCAAACACTTGACAAGATGTGTGGTGGAAAGGTGCACCAGGGATTGTGTCTGCAGGCAAGTTCTCTCGAGTTTGTCAACGTGGAACGACCACTTACATCTCATGAGGTGAGGAATCACAGAGCATTATGGCTGATTTTGGATGGAGTGCAGGATCCGATGAATCTTGGTGCCATTTTGCGGTCTGCATACTTCTTGGGAGTGGATCGTATTGCCAGCAGCATTCAAAACAGGTGGAGTGAAAAAAGGCTTGTGTGTTTATCACGTGTGCTATAACATTGTTAAATGGACAAACAATTTGTATATTTGGTCATATTAGCCTGGTTATGATTCAATTAAAATGTGCTTTTAACTAATTTTGTATGAACCATTGATATTTGCTCTCTTTGTTAGCTGTCCTCTGACGCCTACAGTGAGTAAAGCCAGCGCTGGTGTGATGGAGGTCATGGAGGTGTTTGGCTACAGCAACTTGAAAGATATAATAAAGGTCTGAAAGTAGATCCCTCCACTTTACCTAACTGTGTTTACATGTGTGGCCTGTAGAGGGCAGTTAAAGAATACAATTGTGGTTTAGTCCAAAGTTTTACAGACGGGTCCATGGATTCCTATAGGGGGCCGCAAGGATTTTTTGTTTCTTTCTTGTGACAGTCAAAGTTTTGGATCAGCCGTCCAGGTTTGTGCGATCGCAAAAATAAACGGCAAATTCTACTAATTGCCACATTATTTGCAACAGCTTATAATAATTCCCCTTGAGGGGGAAAAGCAATACTAGCTAAGTATAATTCTGAGCCTAAACAATTGCAAGTGAATTCTTCTGTAAAATGAGCAGGGATGGATGAGCAAGACATGGCACTAGGACTTTGACACCCATTGGGTTATGTAAGAAATGGTGTTTTAAAAGGAAAGGAAGGTTTCAGAGGTAGGTCTATTAGTAATATTTAATATTTCCAAATTATCTCTCCAAATCATTCATTTGCCATGCCATCTATGCTTATCTGTTGTTTTTTCAACCTGTTCAGTTTATTTTTAGTAATTAAGAACAAAGCAGTTTACAGGTAACTGCTCCTGTCACTTATACTAATTATATAAATAGATAATGATTATTGGTGTTTTTTTCTCTCCCTGCAAATCAACACAGAAATGCTGCAAAGATCACCACAATATTTGAGAAAAGCAAATTCCGTCTTTTTGGGACACAACAACTGTAAAGAAGTCCTGAACGACAAATAAAATAAAATCTTAAATAAAAAACAAATCTTCCAACAGTGACAGTATAAAAGCCAGTTAATGTAATATCTTCATAATATCACACTTGGTATATTACTTTCACATATTTTTATGCATTAAATTAAAATATATAGCTTATATTAAAACATATACCGTAGTTGTCTTTATATTTAAGGAAGAAGATAAATTTGCAAGGTGTTCCTCATACAGGACATCAAAACCTTTTAAAAACCCTGGTTTAGTTTACGAATGGAATTTCTGACAAGAATTTCTCCCCTTTATAACCCCAATTTTTCTAAGTCTTTCCATATGTAGCCTGTAGAGGGCATTTAAAGAAAACCATTGAGGTTGAGGTTTTTGTCTGTCAAGTCCTTTTGAGAATCACATCTTATTCTCTATTGTTTAATGTCTATAACAATTTTTTTTATAACGACATAGGTGAAAGCAGAACAAGGTTGGCAAGTAGTTGGCACTGTCGGGCTAGAGGAAGGCAATCCGGAATCCCCTGTTATGCCATGTTCAGATTTCAAGATGTCCAGACCTACACTGCTGTTAATGGGTATGTGTTCAAACTTATTTGGTCCGATAATTGTTTTGTTCTCTATGTGTTGTTTAACTGCTAGTCTGTCTCTGTTTGTGCTATCAGGTGGAGAGGGTGACGGTCTGTCTCCAGAACTGCGTCAGCTGTGTGACGTCCTGCTAACCATCCCTCCACGCAGACACCTGCACCCTGGAGTAGAATCACTCAATGTGGCTGTAGCCACAGGTATGTTTTTTTTTGTGTAAATATTGCTCTGAATTGCTGGTATTTACTTAACATTTACCTGTTAGAAATTACCCACAGCTCAGGAGGATATTTTGTAAAAATATAAAAAAAAATGAATATATAAAATAAAAATAAATATTTTAAATGAAAAATCCCCTGTAAAGGTTTATTATTGGTTTAAATTTGGCATGAAGTGGAAGTTGCAATCTTGCTGAAGTCTTTTCTTCCCTATCGTAACATTTATCTGAGTGAAACTGCTTCTCGAACAAGAAAAAATGAAGGATTTTGATTAACAGAATTGATTGAATCGTTGTGGTTTTCTATTGGTTTATTGGAACAACATTCCAATAAACCAATCAGATTTGAGGGACAAGTTTACAGTTTATGTCAAGTTTAGGCTTACAACCAGGGTTAGGTACTTTTACATCAGTGTTATTCAACCTATCATTTCCCTCTGATTTTAGGGATAACTTATGGGCAGTGTTAGGTTTTGGGGTAAGGATATGGAATGTTTTCGATCAGGAATGTTGTTCAAGTATCAACAAAATATGTTGGAAGGAACATGTCTTACTTGGCAAAATCATGGTGACTAGAACTCTGTTTATTAATATAAACACAGTACTGTGCAAAATTCTTAGGCTCGCTAGTATTTTTACACACAAAAAGTAGGTTTAAGCCAGTTATTTATATATTTTGCTGTAGTGTGTCAGTAGGAAATATCAGTTTACATTTATAAATTAATTGCCATTAATTTTAATAATCCAGTGAGATTTTTGTATGCATAAAGAGTCTGACAATAGTCTCTATGCTCCACATGGAGATCTGATCTCATCTTCATCGAGTCTGTCTGTGATTACATGAAGAAACAATGGACTAAATCCAGAAGAACTGTGGCAACGTCTCCAAGACACTTAAAGAAACCTTCCTGCAAAACTACATGAATAGGTGTAGGAATAGATGCACGTGACAAAGGCCGTTTTAAACGCAAAGGGTGGTCACCCCAAATATCGATTTGATTTAGTTAATAGAAGTTAATTCATAAATAAAAGCTATTTATGTTATTATTTTTGACAGCATTCTCACTTTAAAGCATTCTGACAAGTGCCTAAACTTTTCACAGTACTGTAGTTTTGCAGGAAGGTTTCCTCAAGTGTCTGGGAGACGTTGCCTTAGTTTTTCTGGATTTAGTCTGTCTCAGTTTTTCTGTTTCTTCATGTAATCACAGACAGACTCCATGATGGTGAGATCAGATCATACTGGCTGCTATCAGACTACTTGTGCATAAAAAAATAAAAAATAAAAATCTCACTGGATTATTACAATTAATTGCAAAATGAATGTTTGGAAATGTAAACTGATATTTCCTACTGACACACTACAGTAAAAGATATAAATAACTGGCTTAAAAACATTTTTCGTGTGAAAATACCAACGTGCCTAAGACTTTTGCACAGTACTGTATAAACTGAACAAAAGGATTATTAAAAACATATTTGTATGTAGTTCAGTTGGTCTCTTTTAATGTGTTGCCTGTTTTTCCTTCTTCCAGGCATCCTGCTGCACTCTCTTCTGTCCACACACACAGGAAGCTGATGATGATGATGGCAACAACGACAAGGCAGCAGCATGATTTACTCAGACGTCTCTCATTAGCCCCCTACAGTGATTAATGACTGGATTACTTCATCAATTAACAGTCTGAGAGTCTGTAGAGGCCCATTGATCAGATAAATAGAGGATCTAGATGCATTCTGGTCCAGTTACTGACTATGACCACCTTGTTTAAGACAAGACTTGCACTTTGCAGGGTCTCTATCATCTCTGGGAAATCGTGTTTTTAAAAACAGAGGTGTAATGTTTAATTATTCATCTTATTCATGAAACATGTTAATTAGTTCATGTGCATTATCACTGTAAACATTTGCCACATTAAAATGAATGAAAAATCATGTTATTTTTATTTTATTTATAGTTATGTTTATTGATAATTCTTTGAAAATTCCAATGAAAGCTGAATAATTAACTATTTGCAGTTTATATACCCAGTTGACTCATGCTATACATTTTTATTTATGGATTTGGCAGCTGCTTTCATACAAATTGACTGACATTGTATTCAAGGTATACAATTTATCAGTTCATGCATTTCCTGTGAATCAAACCTTTGACCTTGGTGTTGCTAGTTGCTACACACTCTGTTTGACTTGAGCTACAGGAATATACAACAACTGCTGCGTTTTACTCTTCAAATATAAAATTCCATATCTCTGAGCTTTGTAGGAGGCTAGCACCCCTAGATGTCAAGTCAACTTTATTTATATAGCGCTTTTTACAATGCAGATTGTTTCAAAGCAGCTTCACAGTGTTAAACAGGAAAATAATGCAACAGAATTTGATTCGGCTGTACAGCCGCTCTGGAGAAAACGGTGATGTCATCAGCTCATTTCAATTATCATATATATTCCAAGTAATTTAGTTGATATAGTTAATTTAGTTTAGTAATTTAGTGTCCCCAACTGAGCAAGCCAAAGGCGACAGTGGCAAGGAACCAAAACTCCATCAGGTGGCATAATGGAGAAAAATAAACCTTGGGAGAAACCAGGCTCAGTCGGGGTGCCAGTTCTCCTCTGGCCAATTAACAAACAGTGTATGATTATTATTTTGGCAGCCTTACAGGTCAGAAGACATATTAGATCGGAATATTCGAAAGATCGGAGGCATCACGCCGGAGATGGATCCATTGAGGATGCCATGTCGATGAGCAATTTCAGAGGGGAGACTAATTGACACGGTCTCTGCAGACACTTCAGGGATGAGTTGGTAATGTCTGGGCGCTGGTCCACATGGATGTGACAATAACGAAGCAAATGTTACACATTTTTCATATATTTAAAGAGCTTTTCATGCATTTTAACATTTAAGGGTCAAAAGGGGTAGGGGTAGTGCTGTATATACTCTACCATTCAAATGTTTTGGGACTTTTTTTTTTTAAAGAAATTAATACTTTTATTCATCAAGCATGCATTAAATGGTAACACTTTAAAACAAGGTCTTATTTGCTAACATTAATGTATTAACTAACATAAACTAACAGTGAGCAATACATTTGTTACAATATTTATTCATCTTTGTTAATGTTAGTTTAACATAAAATACAGTTGTTCATGTAAGTTCACAGTAACTAATGTTAATATATCTAACTTGATGCATTGATTTTAATGATGCATTAGTAAATGTTGAAATTAACATTAAGAAAGATGAATAAATGCTGTATAAGTATTGTTTTTTTCTTAGTTCATGTTAACTGAATTAAAGTTGTTCACTAATGAAACCTTATTGTAAGTGTTACCCTATAAATTGATCAAAAGTGATGGTAAAGACATTTATAATGTCAAATATTTCTTTTGAACCTTCTACTAATCAAAGAATCCTGAAAAAAAATATTAAGCAACTGTTTTTAACATTAATAATAATAATTGAAATATATATATTTCTTAAGCAGCAAATCAGCATATTAGAATGATTTCTGAATTCACTGAAGACTGGAGTAGTAAATTACATTAGATAAATTACATTTTAAAATATATTAAAACAGAATTTTATTTGGGGTCAAATAAATGCAGCCTTGGTGAGTGACTTTCAAAAACATTTAAAAAAAAATATTACTGACCCCAAACTTTTGAATAGGAAATCCTGTTAGGCAGTAAGGCTGTTCAGAAATAGGCTACTAGTGTAGGCTACTACATACTAAACTGTATTCTGTACTGTTTATTGCCTAGTTGCTAAAATAAAAATTTAAACATCATGGATTATACAACAAAAAACAGTAGTAGGCTAACTTGTAGATAATGGGCAATGCTAACCAAGAAAACAATGACCCAGGGGCGCCGCTAGCAATTTTGGGCCCTATGAAAGAATATGAGGTTGGGCCGAACATACAGGCCAACCTATATCGATCCAAAATCGTTCTCAGCAATGTACACTCACCTAAAGGATTATTAGGAACACCATACTAATACTGTGTTTGACCCCCTTTCGCCTTCAGAACTGCCTTAATTCTACGTGGCACTGATTCAACAAGGTGCTGAAAGCATTCTTTAGAAATGTTGGCCCATATTGATAGGATAGCATCTTGCAGTTGATGGAGATTTGTGGGATGCACATCCAGGGCACGAAGCTCCCGTTCCACCACATCCCAAAGATGCTCTATTGGGTTGAGATCTGGTGACTGTGGGGGCCATTTTAGTACAGTGAACTCATTGTCATGTTCAAGAAACCAATTTGACATGATTCGAGCTTTGTGACATGGTGCATTATCCTGCTGGAAGTAGCCATCAGAGGTCATAAAGGGATGGACATGGTCAGAAACAATGCTCAGGTAGGCCGTGGTATTTAAACGATGCCCAATTGGCACTAAGGGGCCTAAAGTGTGCCAAGAAAACATCCCCCACACCATTACACCACCACCACCAGCCTGCACAGTGGAAACAAGGCATGATGGATCCATGTTCTCATTCTGTTTATGCCAAATTCTGACTCTACCATCTGAATGTCTCAACAGAAATCGAGACTCATTTTTTTTCCAGTCTTCAACTGTCCAATTTTGGTGAGCTCGTGCAAATTGCAGCCTCTTTTTCCTATTTGTAGTGGAGATGAGTGGTACCCGGTGGGGTCTTCTGCTGTTGTAGCCCATCCGCCTCAAGGTTGTGCGTGTTGTGGCTTCACAAATGCTTTGCTGCATACCTCGGTTGTAACGAGTGGTTATTTCAGTCAAAGTTGCTCTTCTATCAGCTTGAATCAGTCGGCCCATTCTCCTCTGACCTCTAGCATCAACAAGGCATTTTCGCCCACAGGACTGCCGCATACTGGATGTTTTTCCCTTTTCACACCATTCTTTGTAAACTCTAGAAATGGTTGTGCGTGAAAATCCCAGTAACTGAGCAGATTGTGAAATACTCAGACCGGCCCGTCTGGCACCAACAACCATGCCACGCTCAAAATTGCTTAAATCACCTTTCTTTCCCATTCTGACATTCAGTTTGGAGTTCAGGAGATAGTCTTGACCAGGACCACACCCCTAAATGCATTGAAGCAACTGCCATGTGATTGGTTGATTAGATAATTGCATTAATGAGAAATTGAACAGGTGTTCCTAATAATCCTTTAGGTGAGTGTATATCCGTGTTAAATATCACAATACCTGCTTCTCATTTCCATCACCTTCTCTATTTCTTCTCTCAGTCACCTTCTCCTTCCTGACCTGCATATTCCCCTTCCCAAAGCTGAGCTTTGGTTGATACAGTCTTTGCAAACTAATTGTTTTATGTCGCTCGTTTAAAACTTCTATCGTAACACAGCTGTTAAGTTTAGCTACACATCTTATCTCGCACTTTATGACCGTTAACTGCGTCGCGCTGGTATTCGCGCTCAGCAGCTGTGAACATAAAGCCCGCAGAACTTTGTATATGTTCGGTTGACCGTATATTATTTTGATAATGAACAGGCTGCGATGTCAAATGGGCAGTGCTAGGACTGACTGACATATTATGCGTGTGTGCGAGGCGCGATCACTTGGATTTTTCCCTCAGCAGTGTAAACAAATACGAATTTTTAAAAATGCTGACATTTCTGCCGGAAATGCAGAAATAAGGCGTAATTTTGTTTTATTTGTTACCCTGGTAGATTATACATTTATAATTTTGATTATATTACTACTAGTACTGTTACTACTAATAAAACCAATCTCTGGGGGCCCCAAAAGTGCGTGGGCCCCAAAAGTGCATGGGCCCTTAGAATCGTCCTAACTGCAGCTCTTATGGGGTGTTCCCGGTCTGCAGTATATCTATCAATATCGGTATCTATCAAAAATGGTCCAAGGAAGAAACAGTGGTAAACTGGCGACAGGGTCATGGGCGGCCAAGGCTCATTGATGCACATGGGGAGTGAAGGCTGGCCCGTAAAGTCAGATTAAACAGATGAGCTACTATAGCTCAAATTGCTCAAGAAGTTAATGCTGGTTCTGATAGAAAGGTGTCAGAATACACCGTGCATCGCAGTTTGTTGCATATGGGGCTGCATACTGACCCCTGTCCACCGCTGAAAGCGGTGGTCCACAGCGCCAAGTGGGCACATGAGCTTCAGAACTGGACCACGGAGCAATTGAAGAAGGTGGCCAGGCCACCTGAATCACATTTTCTTTTACATCAAGTGGATGGCCAGGTGCGTGTGAGTCGCTAACGGGAACACATGGCACCAGGATGGACTATGGGAAGAAGGCAAGTCGGCGGAGGCAGTGTGATGCTTTGGGCAATGTTCTGCTGGGAAACCTTGGGTCCTGCCATCCATGTTGAGGTTTGGCAACAAAAGTGGTACCAACACAATATTATGTCATAATGTTATGCCTGATCGATGTATATGCCAAGCAGAAATGGAATAAATAGGCCATAGAGCATATAGCTGATGTATTCCATCTAATCAGCAGTACTTAAGTTGGTTCAGCAGGTGGCACTGCATATTAGTAGGTATACCTCTGCGTTGGCTATAGTAGATATCAGCATTGATTTTTTTCCCTGTGAGAATTAAGATGAGGGCTTGACACACAGAGGCTGGTGCTAGACCAGTAACATCTAGCAGCATTTACGTAAAGTTCACTGAATAGATATCTCACACCTCCATTTCCCTTCACGCTTCACAGCGAGGTGCTGACTGCGGGTTATGGACCAAGATGGTTTACAATTAAACTAAAATGTGCACGATTGGCATGCCTGCGGGGAGCAGGACAGGACGATTAAGCTGCTAATACTATAGACAGTTAGACATCACTTTCATTTTACCCATAGCTGCAGGGGAGAGGGAGATATTAGATGAGATTGAATGTAATGAAGCACTCTATTGTTTTTACAGGGAAGAATGATCTGAAGGTCTTTGTGACAGAAACAGCTATATGCTGATGTGTCTCATCAACCAGCCAGTTTGTTAATCCTTCCAATAGTTAGATGGACTGATCTGTGGATTTGTAATATTAGTAATTAAAATAGACCATTTAGACCACTGAATTCCAACCTTGTTTGTCTTATGTACCCTCTTAACCCAAACAGAATGGCTCAAGCATCCTTTCTTCAGCATTAAGCAGAGATGTGTTCATGGAGTGTGGGGATAGTTGTTAAATTAGCAGAGTTTCATTGCATTTCCAGAGCATTTTGATTCGATTTGAGTAATATAAAATTATTTAGCTACATTTACTTGGTTAATGATTGCTTTAGGACATGATTGGAGGAGAACTCTGCTCCCTTGCGGTCATTACATACTTTTGAGTGTTCCTCAGACCTAAACATTTCTATTACTTCAGATAATAATATGAAAATAAAATAAATGTTAACTGAAAAAAAGTTGCCAAAGCAACAAAACAAAAAAAAGTAAAAATAAAAATAACAAACACACAACAAAAATGATAAAACTAGAAAATGGAAATGGAAAATACAATATCTCAAACTCATCTAAAACAATTTTGGTGATTGGACATTTCTCTGTTATGGGACCTCGTCTTTGGAATGCTCTGGAATGGCGTTATTTGTTCTTGTACAACTTTAGATCTCTTTGAAGGGATAAATGAAAATGAAAATTCTGTCAATCCAAATCTGGAAACCTGACTTTTGTTTTTGTCCTTACAATGGAAGTCAATGGTAACCAGAACTATTTGTTTACCAACATTCTTCAAAATATCTGTGTGTGTGTGTGTGTGTGTGCGTGCATGTTTATGTGATTTATGAGGAGACAAATTTGTATAATGACATGGGTATTACACTGGTATTACAATGTAAACGTGGTTTATGAGGACATTTCCTGTCCTCATAATAAAAATAACTATAAAAACATACTAAACAATGTTTTATTAAAAATGTGAAAATGCAGAATGTTTTCTGTGATGGGTAGGTTTAGGGGTAGGGGTAGTGTAGGGGGATAGAATGTACAGTTTGTGCAGTATAAAAACCATTACATCTATGTAATGTCCTCATAATGATATGTGCACCAACATGTGTGTGTGTGTGTTCATGTACCTCTAGTTGGGAAACAGTGATTAAGACCCCTGATAAATGTGATAATTGATTGCCCATGTAAAAACTAGGGCATTGTTCTTCTTGGTTGCTATAACATTCCTTGAGTCTGGCTCCTAGATATGGCTTAATGTACGCCACTTCTATGGGATTTTTGCATATAAAATTTCCATTTGGATTGCACAAACAAACTAATAAGATAAATATGATGCATATTTGTCAGTTATACACAACGGGCAAGAAACAGGTAAGATTTCTGTAATAGTACTAATAAACTGAATGTGTTTTAAATACATAATAACCTGGTTTATCATCAATACATTTTTTAATCTCATACATTTAAACTAATTGAATATTGTTTGTGCCACAGCTATATTTTAACCATGTTCACACTTTTTAACTGAATACATTTTCACAATATTTTTTGCTGACTCTGAATAAATGCATTTGATCTTCCGATCTTCCGATCAAATGGTGTGGGATTAGTTACACACCAAAGTGGTTTGCAGTTTGTTCAAATCTCTAAGAGAAGTATGAACAATAGCAATCAGTAGTATGAACAATACTGATGCTAGCCATAGCAGGAACCCTTGATAGTCTCCGGTTCTCACTGGTACTTGCTCAGTGAGCAAATTATTCAGATTCTTCTTCTGCTTACAAAATTTAAGCTGAAAGTCAACATTCACAGAGTTCCACTTTCCTCTCATGTGACATTTGTCTTTCTTTTATCAGCTCTCAGGATGAGTCGCGGGCGTGTCTGCTTTTCTCGCCTTTGTGTCGGCAGGTTAGATTGACTGGCATTTCCCCCTCCCCAGAGTGCAGTTCTATTAATCTGTTTAATATGCCACAGAAAGGAGAAAAGTAATGGAACAGCCGAGCGTAAAAGCTGCCTGCCAGCTCTGATAGCTGGAGGTCAAGGCTGAGGGAATTTCTTAGTTCTTCTAGCACATAGATAGATCTATCTATCTATCTATCTATCTATCTATCTATCTATCTATCTATCTATCTATCTATCTATCTATCTATCTATCTATCTATCTATCTATCTATCTAGCTATCTATCTAGCTATCTATCATCTGTATCACATTTTTTTGCTCATGTTCCACCACCCTCCTTTTGCTCTGTGTACTAAATGAGGCAACTCCATTGCACAAATGAAAATTCCTCATAAATTTTGTATGACAGGGTTTTAGTTCATTACAGATGGTGAGTTATTAGCTAATTTGTTCATTAAAAGTTCAGGCCAAATTGACTGAGCTGGTGTGCTATGACTGGGCTAAATGTGGAGCCTAATGTATAAGCATTGAATTTGTGTTTTACTTAAAACATTTTTTTTTTTCAAAAAGCACATTTTAAAGTTATTCTAAAATATTTGCACGTCAATTTTGAATAGGACAACTGAAAGTATTGTTCAATTGAGTTGTCAAGTACAGTTATATTATTATTTTTTTTTTTACAGTTTTCTCATTCGCTTTGGTACATTTCTCCAGTAAGTTTATTTCTCGAAACAATTCGTACAAACAGCACCACACAATGGATTACCTGCAAAAGCCTGTAACTTCACATTTTAAAAGTAAAGTATTTATATCAATGAACATATCAGTGTCACCAAAATGACAAGTCCTTGTGTCATTGTTCACAAACAAGATCAAATCGTGTCAAAATGTTTAGTAATATTGTCAATATAACAGTGTACTCTGTCAGTATTTTCAGACGTAAACTATGGCTACGATTTTGATGACAATGACTGAAAATGCACAAAACTGCACATTTTCTGCATGGCATATATCAATATTAACAGTACAAATTGACACAGTGCTGAACATTATTGGGCTACTGATTGCAAGAGACTGGACAAGATTCACAGTTACACTTTTACTGTTGGTCTGTCAAAAAATGACAGTACAATGTCATTGTGATATATAAAAGAAAAAGACAAGACTATATATACATACACTTTATATATGCATACATGTGTATGTTTGTTTGTGTGATATAGTATATGTATAAAGTGCATTTACTATATACTGTAAAATGCAAGTGTAATATGCTAATGTAAAATGAAGCATTATACAGTATTAGAATACAGTGCACATTGTTGAAAAACATACCTGTTCTATATACGAAATGCTGGAATGATTGAGGAAACGGTTGTTCTCCCAACATTCGGCTGCACCTTTCGACCCGCCTCAGCCACTGTAAGGTCATGATTGAGAACATGGTCCACAATAGTGGTCCTTATTTAATCAGAAACGTGCCTTTCTTTTGCCTCATCTACCTCTTCCTCTGTTTTGCATCTTTACCCTTCCACCACACATCCTTACCCCTCTTCTTCTTTCCGGCTGTTGACCCTGTTTGTTTCCTTGCTGTTCTTCCATTATAGGAAATTGTAAAACTGTGTTGTGCTCTGTCTATATACGCTTTCCAAATGAAGATTCATGACATGCATCTCTGAGCTGGTTGAATCATTGGTTGATCTACATTCCCCTTCATTAGTGAAATTCAAGATTCATCTGCACAATTCATCAATTCAGGACACATTTACAAAAAAGTCTAATAGAAATGTATAGAAAATATATTTGACACATTATGAAAACTAGTTCAACCATTTTGCATTTAATGACTAATAAACCAATGTCTTGATGTTCTGAGGGGTAAGACTATTCAACAGATAACCAGTGTAATTCATTTTGAGCAACATGACATTAGCAATTGATAATATAGGAAACAGCAGACAACTGTACATAAGCAATTGCATGAATGTACCAAAGCATTTCCAATTTGTTCAAAAGAATGAGACATTGCTTTTATGATGTTCACAAGTGACTAGATGTGAAGGTCGAACAAGTAGTTTTGAGAATTTCAGTTGTGATTTGAGAAATGTACCAAAGCGACTGAGAAAAACTGTGATTTGCATTGTCTTGTAGAATATTCTACAATGCAAGTGATACTGCATAAGTGTATATTTGAAGACTTTGCATTAAATAGTCGAATGACCTGCTTTGTTTGCTGTCACTTCAATCTATAGTTAAGGGAATCCATTTGTAACAAAATACAAAGTCATTGGCATTCATCAATTTTCTTTCCCTCCCTTTCATCCTCATTTTCTCTCTAATGTGCCTAGAGGGAAACTAGGTTCCATAATTATTCAATGTGCCAAATTACTGAAAGACATATAAATAAATACTGCCTGGATTAATGCCTATGTGGATAGGTCTAGTTTATGTATAATTTAAATATAATTAGGTGTAATTAAATTGGATTAGTTTTAAGTGTATCCTTAGTGCAGTTATATGATCTTATTTTCTTGTATGTGGGGAAACTTGAACAAATGCTCATTATTGTAATGTGTTCTTTATTGACTTTACAAAATATATTTCTTGTTTTATTAAACAATTGGTACTACTTAAATTTAATTGAAAACCAAGGAAGACATCAGATATGCTCTGTCATTCAGTTTGGCTTCTGGTCAAAGTGTCAGACAAAAGATGAGAAAGAACACTAAACTGTAAGCTTGTGTGTGTGAATGCCTGCATGTGTGTATGATGATAATGCAGCATGACACATTTGAAATGAGACTGTGGTTGCTATGGCACGGAGCCAGGAGGAGACAGACTGTGCCGTAAATGATTTGCATTTACATCATGTACTTGCTCACAGCTTGCCAGTTTCTATATGATATTCCCAGTACAGGACCCTTGCAAACCTCATTTTCCTATCTGTGTACCAAGTAAATGGCCTCTTTCTCAAAAAAAAAACTAAAAAACAAAAACAATAGTAAATGCATCATCTAATACTACCTAATATAATAAACCTAATACTAGAAATGACAAGTTGGAATGTATACTAAGTGTAACCATAAACCTGTCAAATCATTGAGGGACACTTTTAGTAACAAATATAGAATTAAAAATATATTTTGAGTCGCTAATCCCCATCCACCCTCTAAACCTACCAAAAACCATTTCCTAAAAATATGTACAGTTATAAAGAAAAACATAACAGACAGACAAGTGGAATCACAATAATTTATTTATTGCAAAAATGTCAAAAGCGGTATAGTTCAGGCGGTGATGTGTTGCAACCGTAGTCCTCTGTGGTTGTATATAATAGTTTTGTATAAGGTACAGAGAAAGCTCTATATAGCCGCGTTTCCACCGCGGGAACTTTCCCCGGGAACTAGGAATTTTGGGGTGGTACTCTGTGTGTTTCGACCACAGGGACGAGGGTCTAAATGAAGTTTCGGATAAAAATTTTCCCCTCAGAATGTCCCTGCTCTCGAGGTAGTACTTTTTCAAAGTTCATGAACTTTCGGGGGTGGGACTTGGGTGCAGAACATGCTGATTGGTTGAGTTCACACAGCATTTTGATTGGTTGACTCCACACAGCATTTTATTTCAACTTACCATTTTTAAAAGTCTGTTGCGGTGCATGCAGTAAGAGTTGTTTGCTATTCGAATCAAGAATAGAGTTTAAAAAATACGACGATGGGATGATGACGAGGTTCAGGCTTTATTAAGCTTATATGCAAAGGACAAAAATCCAGCGGGAACTGGAAAGTTGCGCGCCAACGGACTAATTTGCCTAATCTTCAAGGTACTTTAGACCGCTATGGAAACGCAGACAGCAACATGTCTGGGGGGTAAAAAGTTCCTGGGACAAATGGCACCCTCAAGGCTGATTTATACTTCTGCATTGGACCTAAAAGCCAAAGAAGAAGCAACTTGTTGTGAAGCAGCAGCAGTGATGGCAGCTAATAGATGCAACTTTTGCTGCAGTTTGATTTGTTAATATCGGACAGATAATTTATAATCCGCAAACGAAATGCAGATTTTTTTTTACCTGAGGGAGGGGTTTTGACAGGCCAAACAGTGTTTGCGTAGAATTGACGTGTTGTTAAATTTTTGGAGAGGTGCACATCAGTCTATGCCATAGGCCATGCATAGGCTATACACACAGCCTACAACGTAGCTAGGTTTGGTGCAGAAGTATAAATCAACCTTAAACATTTGCGGTCTTTTTCTTTTTTGCACTTTCATTTTAGTAACAGCGCTTTGACTGTCAGGAAATAGTCTGCTGCATAGTTAGCTTCAGTGTGGGCTCAGCAAAAGTGCGCATTGAGGGAGCATATTGACCACAAAGGGGTGCACTCGTGAGCACCCTTCTGACACCTAAAATGACAAATGGCACACTCTATTGTCTCATGGATTAACAGACATGCAGCAGCCATATGAAGTGCACATGAAGTGTGCCATTTGCGACAGGGCCCATTTCTCATTTAAATGCACATCACCCAAAACACGGCATGTCACAATCTGTGACATAGCAGGTGAGAGCCAATGAGCGTTTGATATCACTGCCATAAAAATATGTTTTAAATTCCTGGGGCAGCACTTTTTGAATTTGGAGTGCAGGATTTGATGTTTGCGGTCGCTGCTAATAATGGAGATGAAGATCGAATTTGGGTCTGTTACTCGCAAACGTATAAATTCTAAAGATTTGGATTACAGCGGCAAATAAAATTTGTAAAAGTATTTTATGGTTCTTTTGTCAGCCACAACACAGGACTATCCTGAGAAAATGCCTTTTTGTGTCCCAATGGCAAACAAAATAAATATTACATGATAAACAACAAAAATACATTTTAAGGGTTTGAAATGTATTCTTATTTAACATTATGTAATCTTTCGAAAAGAGTTTGCAGCAGAAGTCACAGAACAGAGCGAAATGTTAATTTAATTTTAAGTAGATGAGTAAACTGCATTTAATAAATGCATCTGAAAACTTAATGTCATTGATATGACAATTGAATACAATAAATTCAAAATATTACATATCACAATAATACATAAATAAGGATTTGTACGTCTGAAAAGTTATTCATACGCAAATAATTTATGTCTTAGTGCTGTCAATTTGTAAATAATTTACGTTTTCAATACGTCAATATTGTACATTTCAGTGTGTATGAAATCACACTTTACGTAAAATACACACAAATACTCGTAAGATCATGTTTCCATAACAGAGACTTCGAAAGTGTAATATACTGTAATATTAAATACTACTTGCAATATACTGTAGTATTAAATATTACAGTTAATTGCAAATGTTTTCCCCAAATTTTCCCCAGAACTAACTTAACTTTTCTGAACCTTTTTGCTTTACCATTACTTTTAACCAACTGGTGTCAGCAATTTTTAGCAGATAAATTAAGTGATTTCTCCTCAGGATCACACAGATGTCCTAGAAGAGTGACCATAGAATTTAATACATCACAAAAATAGTATACACAAATAATAGTTAAAGACTGTACTGCCATACAATTCCACTACAATTCTAGCATGTAGTATTTCTTCACCTGCTGCAATGACTTGTCCATTTATCACTGTGTCTTAACTAGCAGTTCTTGTTTAGTAATGCATGTACATTCACATATATTGCTTGAGATAAAAGGGCACTGATGGTTACAGACCTTTCATTGCTGTTGGGAAAAGGAAAACACAAGAAAAAACACAGCAGTCTTGTTCCCTGACACTTTCTGGCAAAGAAGGATGTGCATCTATCGTTATCTGCATCTCTCCATCCGCCCGCATCTGTCTCTGTGGCCTGTCCTCCTGATCTGTCTTCTAACGGCATAAATCACACTTCTACTATGATAGATCCTTTCTCGGCTGTGCTGGAGACAGGTGTCGCCAGTTATTGATTTCACTCAAGCCCTCTACCAGCACAGATACCAAATCATTACAGAAACACCTGATCTCAGATTCATAGCATGCATAATGAAGTATGTTTTAACCTTCCTAAACGTTGATGCATGGTAGGGAAATAATGGGGAATATAACAGCACATGACTTGGTGATGATATAAATTCATTGGGCACATAATAGTCTGTTTGGGCTTGATGAGGATAAAGTGCAAAACTGTGTCTTCACTGATGCAGGCGGTGCAATGTGAGACAATACAATATACAAGACAATAAAACCAACCCGATCACAAGGCAATTCATACATATTTTACGAGGTGGCTAATTCGTACGAATTTGTACGACCTCACTCGTACAAATTTTGCAAAATTATACGTATTTGACGAGTTGCCAAATTTGTATGAATTCGTATGAAAACCTACCTGTCACTAGGGTTTAGACAAAACATACAAATTTGTACGAATTAGCCACCTTGTAAATTACGTACAAATTGGTCGTGAGATAGCGTTGAATAAAACCCATTATAATCAGTGATGCTGTCTACACTGGATGTGGGGTGACACAACATGACAAATTCCTGATAGTAAACTAATGCCAGGTTTTATTTCTCTTAATATTTTAAAATTAACATTTTGAATTAATTAGGAGTTTGCTTAAGACTGGAATACACTATGTGAATTTTAAAATCTGCCAAATTGTAAATGGTTACAGAGGAAAAACTAAATAACTAAAGCCTGGCTCATATAAAAGGAGTTTCTAAACCCTAACTGATTATGAAATCTGGTTGCATCACACAAGGAGAATTTTCTTCACTTTTCTTCAAATCTCAAACATCCATACTTTATAATATTTGAAAATCGTGGTGCATCACACACTACAAGACATTATATCAAGATTGCACCTTATGGGAAAGCGGATGTAAACAAAATGGAGATTGTGACACGACAACAATACTTAATCGTTGGTCAACAATACTTACTCCAGGCAAGCTGTTCCAGTGTTTTGTTACTGAATGAATCTGCATTTTTAACAAGTCAGGTGAGTCAATGTTTCAATGACCCATTCAAAAATACGGTCAGTTGCTTTGTTCATAAAACTAATCAGCTGAATGAAGGATTTAACTTATTAAGGCTTGTTGCCTGGGTAGATTACTTACAAATTGTAGTCGGTTACTGATTCTAAATTACATGACAAAAAAAGTCAGTAACATAATCCATTACATTACACATTTCAGATAATATAATCTGACAACTTTTTGATTACTTTTAGATTACTTTTGACCTAACTCATTCATTACTTTGAATTATATATGAATTATTGTATTGCTATAAAAATACAAAGAGAAAGAAAATATTACATCAGGGTTTCTCAGACTGGGGTTTGTGAGTTTAATGAAAAGCTATTAAGTAAGTAAATAAAAAAAAAAAAATTAAAATAAAAAATTTTAATTTAAAAAATATAAAAAAGTATTATTATCAATAGATACTTCCCTTTTCCTCCATCTCCACACTGAGGTGTCGAGATCATGGAATACACCATTTTCTGCCTGTCTTCAGCCCCCAAGTATCGAACTACTCATCAGTATTGGGGTTGAATGAACACGGGTATGGGGCAAAGCCTAAGGTGGAAGAGACATTGCGAGCTATCTCTCCCCTGACTTGGCATCATCCCTAAGGCCACAACATTAGTGGAACAACTTTGGCCTTGGTGGGTAAAGCTTAGACTGGGGGAAAACGCCCCAATGGGGTACTCCTATTGTTTTAGGGGAAAACGCCCCTATAGGTTACTCCTACCACAACCTACCACTACCACTCTTAACACTCCAAGGCCACAACATTAGTAGAACAACTTTGGCATTGGTGGGTAAAGCTTAGACTGGGGGAAAACGCCCCATGGGGTACTCCTACCTGGATTTTTACGTTAAGTGATATCATTTTGAACAGTAAGAAAAAAAATGTTTTAAAGCTTGCTGTTTTGCAGAACATCACATTTTTATATTATATGAGAAGAGCAAGGCCTGTAGTTAGTGAGCACTTGTTATTTAAAGAAAGTATAATTCTATTTTCAGAATTACATAATTATTTTTTTTTTAAATCTAGCCTGTGGGGTAAAACGCCCCCAGCCACTTCACATTCTTTGTTTTTCCATCAAATGTAATCTAACTAGGTGGTTGAATAAAAATATTTGGACTTTATATTTAAAAATGACCTCACATAGGCATCAGCTAGCTAGTTAGCCAGCCAGTTAGCATCAGCTAACAATATTTTTCAAAAAGGTTGATTTTCAAAGGATCTACTGTTATTTTGGCTTGTCTTTTAAATTTTAAGCTAAAACATGCTTGTACTCTGATTTTGCTGTAAACTTATAAAACAAATTGCTTTGTCAGAGTGGGGGCATTGTACAAAACCAAGGTACCCCATCTTGGTACAAATTAAATTTAAAAAAAAAATCTAATAACAATCTAATGGACATTTTTCATACTTGGTTTATAATTTATGTAATTGTCACTGAGAACTAGGATAACTATTCTAGACACATTTAACTTTTGTTTCACAGAAAATGTTACACAGTCCACTTCAACTCTGCACCCCCCCACGGACCCACCGGTGGGTCCAATATTGCATCATCATAATCATTTTAAAAATCTATAAGTTGTGCAGCACAAAACTAGACATATATGGTATTGTTTGAAAGATTCTAACTTCAGCTTTCTTGATAGCCCAATCACTTTTGCATTTATGTTACATAGAAGAAGATAATAAGGTCTGAATTCAATGACGCCCCCTTGAGAAAATCATATGAATAATATAAAATTTCATATTTATATCACACAAACTCACCAAAAATAGACATAGTCATATATCAAATGAAAGCGATCCAACACTTTACAGTAAAGTTATTATCAAAAGAATCACGAAGATGGAAATGACTCCTTTGAACAAGCAAACACATGAGTCATATTCCTGTTCAGATCACTACCTCGTTGTGGAGCGACTAGCCTCAAACTCTATATCAGCTCATTCCTTAGGTTGTTTTCTTCAAAATGAGACTATTTTCACATGTCTGTGAGCAAGCATTGCCAAACGACACTGTAATATGTCACCGATGTCCAGATCAAAACATGCGATGCAGACAAATACTCTTATTATCCTTAGTTTTGATCGTCTTTGTAAGCTGCAATTTTTGATGATGTCATCATGTATTGCGTTTTCCCCCACTCTACCCTACACAGCAGCAGGTCAAGCTGGAGCGTGTCTGCATACAATGTCCATCTTGAAGCCATACCAGGCTGGCCTGCTTAAGGACCTGGATGAAGGTGAGGGAGTGAGCCCAGAAGCAATTAAAGAGCTGCGCCAGGCCACTGACCTGTCTCTCCATGCCACTAAGGAGATGGTGGCCACAGAAAGACACCTGTTGTTGAATTTGTCTGATATAAAAGGCAAGGACAAATCCTTCCTCCTAGACACCCTGCCCCTCCTGGCCTCTTCGGCGACACTGTCACCTTAGTTGTTTAGAGGCTTCAGGATACAAAGCAGGCGGCACTGGAGTTTTTCCCTCTTTTCCACCTCACTTTTAAATCACTTATGAATGCCCATGCGCATTTTACTTTCCAAATTAGCGCCATGCTGGGTTCATTATTATTCTTAATGAAAAACACAACAACAAAACAGTATACAATGACAAACTCACTTATATTAAACATATAACTTTTATTAACAAAAGAAGATAGCTTTATTAACAAGTGTTACCTCCGGATGCTGCCACTTTCATCAGGCAAACAGACAGATTGCCTCATTAATGTTTGCAGGTTCCCTATTAGCATTGGGTTTAAATCCAAAATATTGCCAAATAGGCATTTTTACATTTCGCTTTGAAACCAAATATTCCGCCATTGTCTTGTCAGTCAGCTCGCCTCACTCTTCTTGTCGGTCAACTCGCCTCACTCTCGCCACGTGATAAATGAAATAAATGAATACACTTGCTTCTGTTTATTCTCTGCACTTTGCTTATTCTCTGTTCATTCGACAAAGAGTATACTGTAGCAGCTTCGAAAGCCTTATTTTCAGGGGTGTCCCTTCAAGAAGTCAAGTCAAGTCACCTTTATTTATATAGCGCTTTTTACAGATTGTTTCAAAGCAGCTTCACAGTGATAACAGGAAAATAATGCAACACGTTTGTTTCGGCTGTACAGCAGATCTAGAAGAAAATAGTATCAAAGTCCGGCTTAATTAAGTTCAGTGATGGAGGCAGATCAATAATATTGTTGAATATTTAGTGTTGTGAAGTGTGTGATGCAGGGGGCTGGTCCTCTCCATACATTTGTGAGGTTCTTTAAACTTGGACTCCACAACAGGGTCTCAGGTGCTTATGTCCTAGATTTGTGTTCACCATGATTCACACTAGGACAGGCACTAGTCAGTATTGTGTAGTGTAGTAGTATTAATGTTCCCATAGCATCAACATCTGACACAGCATGCAGTTTCTTCGAATGGAAACATCTCGGTTACAACTGTAACCCTGGTTCCCTGAGAAGGGATGTTGCATCACCCTACCATACTCACTGCATGCCTGTGATCGACTTGCTTCGGCCAATCAGAAGCTGACATTGTTTGGTTCAGGTGTGCTTTATACCTTCATGCCGTCACATGCTATATATGGGATGACTTCTCACCATGCCATTGGATTGATTTCACATGTGCTTCAAGATGCAATCACGCAGAGGCATTCCTCAACATTTTCAACATGTCTCAGGGAACCAGGGTTACAGTTGTAACCGACATGTAACAGGACATGTTTAGAAGCCATGGTTTCAGGACATGGCTTCTGTTTAGTTTTGCCTTACCACTGGTCTTTGTTTTTTACTTTTTGTTAAAAAACTTTCGGATTCTGTTTCCCACACTTGACACTACATTATGTAACATAATCTTTTTTTTTCTTTTTTGGGGATTGAGCACCTGCCGTCCAAAATATCTGTGCATGGCACCTGTTTAGAAACTTGGTGGTTGAATCAGGGCAGTATAAGTTAATGAGTTAATGGTCCAACACCACTCAGATTGTCTAGTTTTTTTGTAATCAATAATTGCATTTTACATTCAACACGGTCCAAATATACTTCTGTGTTCTCTCTTTGTGTGTTACTAATTCTATCACTTTAAACTTGAATTGGTTACTGGAGAGAGACTAGACAGGTCCAATTACTCTGTCTCCTGCAGAGTGGCAGCACAGAGGTGCCAAGGACTAATAGAGGGGCTACTGGCCTCTCCTTTCACCCAATTACAGGCCACATTGGCCGCCAGTGTCACCACAGCCACTGCTGCGAGTCAAGACTGTGTGAGATGAGTAACAGTGTGAGAGGTCAAGCTGTAGGGTGGAAGGTTGCCAGTAGACTTTAATCTGCTGTGGTGTTTCAGCTCATTTGGACACTCAGTTGCTTGGCCTGTTAATGACATGCAATGTTTTCTCACAGACATGCCATTCAACCCTAGCTCTCATTTCAGTGGTTACATTTTAGAAATATGGGATGCTAATGTGTTTTAATTAATTATTTTTATTTTAATCTATAGCTCAGATTGAGTGCACTAACTTCAGCTACTGTCTCTGAGAAAAGCATTACAAAGCAGTTAAAAAACTGTAGTTGTCAAGAAGTTCTAACTCATCGGACTAGATGAGCCACTGTTGTAAGATACTGATCTAATATGCTGATTTGGTGCTCAAGAACCTTTTCTGGTAACACTTTATTTTGATGGTCCCTTTTGAACATTCTGTTGACTATAATTAACTTTGCAACTACATGTCAACTAACTCTCACTAGAGTATCAATAGACTCTCTGCTTTATATCTGCTAACTCTTTATTGTGATGCTCCTCCAACAGACATTCTACTAACTAACTTTGCATCTACATGTCAACTTTTTCTAACCCTAACCCTACCAGTCTACTAAAACTCTACTAACACTCTAATGAGAGTTAGTAGACATGTAGGTGCAATGTTTTCTTATTGTTATCAATGTTAAAAACAGTTGTGCTGAGTAATATTTTTGTGGATTTTTTTTTCATGACTGTGATGAATAGAAAGTTCAAAATAACTGTTTTTTTTAAATAAAAATATTATTGATATTTTAACATTTTGTAACATATATACAATGATCAGGCATAACATTATGACCACTGACAGGTGAAGTGAATAACACTTATCTCTTCATCACGGCACCTGTTAGTGGGTGGTATATTAGGCAGCAAGTGAACATTTTGTCCAAAGTTGATGTGTTTGAAGCAGGAAAAATGGGCAAGCGTAAGGATTTGAGTTTGACAAGGGCCAAATTGTGATGGCTAGATGACTGGGTCAGAGCATCTCCAAAACAGCAGCTCTTGTGGGGTGTTCCCGGTCTGCAGTGGTCAGTATCTATCAAAAGTGCTCCAAGGAAGGAACAGTGGTGAACCGGCGACAGGGTCATGGGCGGCCAAGGCTCATTGATGCACGTGGGGTGCGAAGGCTGGCCTGTGTGGTCCCATCAAACAGACGTGCTACTGTAGCTCAAATTGTTCAAGAAGTTAATGCTGGTTCTGATAGAAAGGTGTCAGAATACACAGTGCATCACAGTTTGTTGCGTATGAGGCTGCATAGCCGCAGACTAGTCAGGGTACCCATGCTGACACCTGTCCACCGCCGAAAGCACCAACAGTGGGCACATGAGCATCAGAACTGGACCACAGAGCAAGTTTGGGGTGTTGACTTGTCCTCTAAATTCCCCAGATCTCAATCCAATCGAGCATCTGTAGGATGTGCTGAACAAAGTCCGATCCATAGAAAGCCCCACCTTGCAACTTACAGGACTTAAAAGATCTGCTGCTAACATCTTGGTGCCAGATACCACGGCACACCTTCAGGGGTCTAGTGGAGTCCATGCCTCGACGGGTCAGGGCTGTTTTGGCAGCAAAAGGGGGACCAACACAATATTAGGAAGGTGATCATAATGTTATGCCTGATCGGAGTATATCTGTAAAGTAAAACTCGGGTTAAGTTAGGCAGGTCATTCCACCAGCTTGGCCACCAGTCAAGGTAAAGGTGAAAGTGATTTTGTGCCTCTTTGGGATGGCACCGCAAGGCGCCCTTCACTTGCAAAATGCAAGCTTCTGGAGGGCACATAGGTCTGAAGTAGTGAGTTTAGGTATAGGGGTGCAGATCCAGTGGTTGTTCTATAGGCAAACATCAGTGCCTTGAATTTGATGTGAGTGGCTATTGGCAGCAAATTAATGAAGAGAGGTGTGATGTGCTTCATTTCAATGAAACCAATGAAACATTCAAGTTCTTTTTAATACAATACAGGAAAATACAATAATTATTTTTAAATATGTACATTGTAAGTCCGTAAAATTAGTACTTTGCCCAATGTACTGTTAATATGATGGAATTTTCCATTGAGTATTACCAGTATTTTGGATTATTTGTTGCATTTTGTTGTGTTTTAGGGTTAAAGGAAATGTCTGTGAATTTAACGGATAATGTCTTATCAGAACATTACCAGTACCTTTTCTATTTTTCCTTTTTTTTTTCTTACAGTGACAGGTTATGTATAAATTGTGACAAAACTAGCATGTTGTTCTCTGTTAGTAGCTAAATAGTAACTCACCTTCTCATAACATTCACTGTCACTCACATACTTTTCATGTGAAATTACAATTACAACATTGTAATTGACATCAATGTTTTGTGTTAACAGTGTTAGTAAGGCTTATTCTCTATGGTGATTAGGTGTTAAATACATGATAGGATTCTGGGTGGTAGCTGCCAACTTGAGAAGATGACTACTATCTGTAGCTAAAGAAGACTTGCCAGCATTTGGCAGCTATGACCCATTAACCATAAATCCCCTCTCCCTTTATAGCCGAACCTATTGTCTCAATGCTTCATTAACCCAAACCAGCCTCTTAACTAATAAACACTGTTGTTGTCAGAAAGCCAGATCACTAAGGGCCTTTTTATGTTTTTTAGGTCTCTAGTTATATACAATATCCTTGCCAACCAACTGCCCACAATTGCAAAAAAGTGATAAATGCTATTATTCTCAAATTCAGTCTGAAATCTTGTTGTAGGGTCTCTTAGCAAGCTAGCTATGTGCCAAAACCTAGATGGTAGATGAGCTGAGAGAAAAATTGATGTATTTATTATTATTATTGATGTATTGATTATTTCATTCAGTATCAAAAAATGTCAATAAAAATAGTTGGACTATTTTATTCAATATGCGTGTGCTATTTTAGGCATATAGAATTACAATATAAAAAGCAAATTCTGTTGAAACCATATGTTGCATACTTAACCTGAGACGTTCCCTTTCAAGGGAACTCGCGCTGCGTCAAAGCACTGCAGGAACTCAATACCCACGCCGCCATAATACCAAGTGCCTGTCTGTGTGAAATCGTAACGCACACTAGGAAACAAGCACCCGAGACCCCGAGGTCGAGGCCACATCAAGGTTATAAAACCTCAGAAACGTGTGCGGCGAGGACCACCCTGCCGCATCACACACTTCTTGAAGAGATACTCCAGAAAGCAGAGCCTTAGAGGCAGCCATACTCCGAGTTGAATGGGCTCGGACCCTTAAAGGTGAAGGTTGACCAGCCGACACATAAGCAATTGATATAGCCTCAACTATCCACTTACTTAATGTCTGCTTAGATGCAGGGTTCCCCTTGCGAGGGGACCCAAAACACACAAACAATTGATCAGTTTATGCCACTGGGCAGCTCTGTGAACATAAGCATCTAATGCTCTCACTGGGCAGAGCAGATTTAATTTCTCCTGGTCTGGGTTTTGAAATGGAGGCGGAAAAAAGGCCTGCAGCATTATAGGGCCCGCCACATTAGTGGGGACCTTAGGCACATATCCTAGGTTTTAGTAAATAAGAATGCTTTCACCATGCTTAGTGCAAACTCAAGACAAGAAGGAGAAACCGACAAAGCTTGCAAATCCCCAACTCTTTTAAGAGACTAAATAGCCACGAGGAATACCGTCTTGAGAGTGAGAAATCTCTCTGGAACCTCCTCAATAGGCTCGAACGTAACTAGAGATAGGCCTTCCAAAACTATGGCCAAATCCCAGGTCGGCAACCTCGAGCAAGTACCACGGAGGAAGCGAGTAACCCACGGGTGTCTACCCACAGATGCACCCTCCAAAGGAATGTGGTTAGCAGAAATAGCCGCCACATACACCTTCAAGGTGGATGGAGATAACCCTGGAGAGAATCTGTCTTGCAAAAACTCCAGTACTGAACTAACCGGGCAGCTAGCTGGGTTCAACATACGGCCCATACACCATGTAACAAATACTCTCCATTTAAGGGCATAAAGCCTCCTCGTAGAAGGAGTTCTGGAATGGAGTATGGTCTCTATTACCTCAGTAGAGAGACCTTAATCTACACGCTGGGCCCCCTCAGAGGCCAAGCCCACAGCTTCCCCAACTCCGAGCGTGGGTGAAGAATTGAGCCCACCACCTCAGAGAGAAAGTTCCTCCTGACAGGAATCTCCCATGGAGAGCCGTCGAGGACAAACCAAAAACCATACTCGGCCCGGCCAGAACGGGGCTATTAATAACAGACAGACCCCGCCCCGGCGTACTCTCTCCAGAACTCCTGGGAGCAGTGCAACCGGGGGAAAGGCATACAGACGCAGCCTCTGCTACGTCTGTACCATGGCATCCAACCCCAGGGGGGCTGGATACGTGAGGGAGTAGAACAGCGGACAGTGGGTCGTTTCTCAAGATGCAAACAGATCCACTTGAGCTCGCCCAAAGCGCTCCCACAGGAGCTCCACCACCTCAGGGTGAAGTCTCCACTCCCCGGGTCTCAGACCCTGCCTCGACAGGAAGTCTGCCCCCTGGTTCAGGCACCCTGGAATATACACATACACCCCCTTGATGATTTATATATGAGACCACCACTGTGTTGTCCGTGCCAGCCAACACATGGTGACCCCTTAGGTCTGGGAAGAAATGTCTGAGTACCAGAAACACAGCCATCATCTCCAGCTGGTTTATGTGCCAGGAAAGATGATGGCCGCTCCACAGACCCTGAGCCGAGCGACCACTCATGATCGTCCCCCATCGACGACAATGAGCTCCCAACACCGGTCCCTGGGAAAGAAAGCAAGGATCTTTCCACATGACTAAGGCACGAAGGCATCGCCGCATGAACTTGATAATGCGAAATTAATTTCCCCTTGGGGAGAACCCCTGGGTTTAGAGCCACCACTGCAAAGGTCTCATGTACAGCAGGCCAAAAGGCATCATGTTGGACGCAGCTGCCATCAGACCTAACAGTCTCTGAAACTGTTTTACAGTAGGTGACTGGCCTAGCTTCACTTTGTTTACGGCCATGAGAATCGCTTTTACCCAAGCGGGCGCTAGATGAGCCCTCATGGTCTTTGAATCCCAAACTACGCCTAGAAAAGTGGTATTCTGTAGTGGAGATAAAACACTTTTCTTGGCATTTAGCCTTAACCCCAACACTTTCATGTGAGCGAGAACAGCATCTCGATGCTGAACCGATAGTTGTCTCAACTGGGCCAGAATGAGCCAATCATCTATATAGTTCAAAACGCGGATGCCCTGGAGTCGCAATGGAGCCAGAGCTGCATCCACGCATTTTGTGAACGTGCTGGGAGATTGCGCTAGGCTGAATGGAAGAACCCGATATTGGTATGCTTCACCCCCGAAAGCAAACCTGAGGAACTTCCTGTGCTGAGGAAGGATGGAGACATTAAAGTACGCATCCTTTAAATCTATTGTGACAAACCAGTCCTCGGACCTGATCTGAGGCAAGATCTGTTTCTAAGTCAGCATCCTGAACTTTAGCTTCATTACAGCTTCGGCGTCAGGACTTCTTCGCCGAAGCCTTCCTAGAAATAATAACAGTCCTCAGATCTGTTTTATCCCCGGAAGACTTTCTGTGGGGGAGCTCGGGTAGCAACACTCACCTTCTGTTGCGCTCTATGTGAGGTGAGGAGGACGTACTCATCTGGTACTGCTCCCGCCCAGCAGCCCAAGAGACATGAGATTTGCGGGGAAGGAATTTTTGAAAAGCTTTTTTGCCTCCTGAAACCTCTCAACCTACTGTGTTCACTGAGTTGCCGAAGTGGCCAGGAGGAGAGATGGGAGCATCTAGGAGGAACTTCTTATCTCTGTCTTTCATATCTGATAAGTTCAGCCATAAGTGTCTCTCCGTAGCTACCAGGGCTGCCATAGAACGGCCGATAGATTTGGCCGTCTCCTTGGTAGCCCGGAGAGACAAATCAGTAGCTCAACAGGTCAGCTTGGTATGCTTGCAGGACCGCCATTGTATGTAAACAGGTGGCCGCCTGACCTGCTACCAAGTGCGCTTTACCCACTAGCGCTGATGTGGCTCTTACTGGCTTAGTGGGTAACTGCGGGGCTTTCAGGGACAATGCAGACTGAGAGATCGCTTGCAAGCGTCTCGACTGCTTCAGTCCCATTATATTTGAATAATTCGATGTTTGCGGACTGAACACCCTGTATGACACCAGCTTCTTCCATGATCTTAACACCTCAGTGTGAAGATCAGGAAAAAAATGGTAAGCCCCGCCGTGGAGGTTTGTGATCTAGACGGCAGGAAACGTTAGTCTAATTTGCTGACCTGACGAACCTCCTGCCTCTTGGCTGGCCAACTTATATTCAACCTGGCTACAGCACGAGTCACAACCTCCATCAACTCCTCATGAGCGTGTGTGTGAGGTGGCGAATCCTCATCAACAGGATCGATGCTGACAACATCCAATTCCTCAGAACTGGAATGCTGCAGCACCGGCGCTTCAGCGTAAGCAGAAGAAACCACAGAGCGTGCTTCTGACTCGCGATCTGAAATGCTGGGTCTAGCAGGTAAGGACAGAGAAAGGGCAGCGCCCGTCTCTATCCCCGCTACTAGATCCATTTGCGATCCCCAAGACGTGAGGGCTGCCTGAGCATGCTCCAGTCCAAAACAAACAACACAAAGCAAATGCGTGTCCCCACCCGTAAGGAAACGAGGGCAAGAAGACACACACTGCCTAAATTGCTGCTTATTTTTTTACAAGAGAGACAAGCACACTTTTTAGACAAACGATTTCAACAAAGAGCGCTTGCTGAAGACACAAAAGCTAACACTATTTGGTTCTGGGATGCTTTATAGTTTCCTGGTCAATGACGTCACCCGCCTATGACGTTCTGTCACGCCATTGGACTGATTTCACATGTGCTTCATGACGCAATCACACAGAGGCGTTTCCGCAGTGCTTTGACGCAGCACGAGTTCCCTTGAAAGGGAACCCAAGATTCCATTTGCCCTTGGTTTAGAATGACCCAGAGTTAAATATTTCAAGTAAAAAGCCCTAATTAGTAAATTATGAAGGTTCATTTTAGTAGACAGTAGCCTAAACAGCAAGCTAACTAACCAGGTTTTGAAACAGATTCACAACAAAGATCTTTTGTGAGGACTTTGACTGAAATTCTGAAAGTAAACCACCATGTGACCATTGAATATTAGTGTAATAAAGTGCAATAGGTTTGTGTTTTGTACTTCCTGAGTAATGTTGGCTAGTGTGTCAAAGGGCCTGTAAGGGCCGCTAATGTGTCATCAGCACAGCCCTCCATCAGAGAGCTCGTAGGAATAGAGGGATAATCGAGCTGAGAGTCTCTCAGAGCTCTGCTCAGTTTGAGTGCAATCATCCACATGTAATTGCCATAATTGTGGTAACTTTGTATCAGGTTGAGTGGCATCATCATGTCAATGAGACAGTGTCTATACTGGAGAGCCCTTTCTGTTAATTAGACTGAATTGATTTCAGGGGCTGATGAGAGTAATGTTGATATACTATGCATCCACTTCAAATACACATTCACCACAGCTTTACATGTCAGATGGAATACTTAACCAATAACAAAGAGTTTTGGGTGAATGTTTAATATCTTAATTTTTAGATGCTAAAATCTGCTCTGTCCAGATCTTTACTGTAATATAAGATTGCAAGGTACATAGCGGGTGAATAGTGGAAACTGATCAGTCATAAATACTTCTTACCAGCCAAAATATTGTATTTTTGTACTTTTTAAGAAAAATAAATACATTTACAGTTGTCTGCTTGTGTCTCTGTCTTTAACTGCTTATGTCACTAACATCAGCGATATTCAAACATTCTTCACTATCATTCTTACTATTTGACTTAAACCTTGAAATCTGGCAGTACATAATGATTTTATATTTGACTTAAGCCTTGATTTGACTTAATCTTAATATAAGATTTGACTTATATTTGACTTAAGCCTTAAGAATTTCATAAGCTTATATTCTATATGTCTGTGTAAACAAACAGCAGATGCAATGCAAAGTGTTTCATTTCACCTGTCACTCGAAAACTATTAAGTTTTAAATGACTAAGATTTATGTACCAGCATTTTAATTGCATATAAAATTTATATCCTTTTAACATAAACTAATAAACTTAATGTGATGCATATTTGTCAGGTATACATACATGCTATGAGAATGAGATTTATGTAATAGTAATAAACAGAAACCGAAACTAATTGAATAATATTTAATTGAATCATATTTAAACCATGTTCATACTTTATTTAAAAAAAAGAAGAAAAAAAAAGATGCATATACTTAATACCTGTAACAGTTATGTTTAGATAGTTTCACTTTCATGGACTTTTAGTTTGTTTATCTTAATTTTCCTGTTGCCTTTGTTCTAGTTTCCTGCCACATTTCCCTCAGTTTGTTTCCTTCATTGTCCGGTATTGTTTGTGTCTTTGTGCTGTTTAGTTTGCGATTACTTTTGGATCTACCTGTGTTGCTAATCCTTCTCCGTCTGCCTTGGAACTAAGCATGACAATGGTGTAGTATGCTAATGTCTCAAAATGACCTGCTGGACTAAATTTTCTAGATGAAAAGCAAAATAAAATGCAATGATTTTGTAAGCACCATCAAACAAACAGCACATAAGCATGGTAATAAGTAAGCAAACTGCTTCAAATTGGCTACTGCCGAAATACAGAGCGGAATAAAGAGCTCCTTTAGCAAATAAAGGGGTGATTACTGTAGATTGCTGTATTTCTCCACACTTCCTATTCACCTGTACCTTCACCATCATGTGATTGTGTTCAGAAAGCCTCCTTTAGACAAATGAGTGTTTACACTGTCATGTCCCACCACTAACATGTCATAAAGTCCCATCAGAGCCAATTATGCCTCATATTGATTCAGACACGTTCTAAACAGTACAGACATCACCCATTGGAGGTCATTAAAGCTGTTAAACACTGAGCGTTTTATGAATTGCCCTCACCTCAGTGGTGCTCGCTGTGAGTCCCATATACCATAATGTGTCCTCAATTTGAAAAAGCAAAAAGCATCAAATGTAATATACCAATTTCTTTACACAACAAAGCCACACAGATTCAGCTTGCGAACAAAGGAGATGCCAACAAAAGGAATTGAACTAGGGCGATATTTGCCCTGTGTGCTATAAATATGACATGGGAAAATTCTGGAAAAATAGCCAATTTAATTCTGGTATAGGGTCAGTCTAATTTGTTGGAAAAGGACAAAACAAAAAAAACTAAATTGTTCAAACTCAGTTTTCGTTTAGAAATGCATGCAGTCAGACTCATATATGTTTATGTTTAGGTCCAAAAGTCAACAACAAATAGTGCAAAACGAATTATTTTTCTTATAATCTCTCACTGTGGTGAGGTGGTGACTTAATTGTCTAAAAACAATAAGTAAAATGTACTTAATTTTTTTCTTTTGCAAGTTTTTCCACACATATTTTTTAAGTTTCACATATGGATTTAAGTAAAATATACTTAACAAATGTAAGTAAAATTAACAAAGAAAAAAGTAACTTTAACTTAGCCAGGTTAAGTTTGAGAAATTACTTAGTTGAAGTTTACTTTGCAATGCTCTTTTTCAAGTACATTTTACTCTAACAACATAAAAGTGAATTAAGCCATGATTTTAAAGTGTATGCTTTACTTAGAACATCTAAACAAATAATACAGTAGATATTGTGCAGACAACATATATACATAATATACCCGAACACAGAGATTGCAATACTTAGTACACAATACACAGTAACGGTAACATTCGTTGGATCATTTTTGAGTATTAATATTTTGAGTAGAAAATGAACTCCAAGAAAATGAACAAAAACAGCAAGTTACTAAACCTAACAACAAAAGCAATGATAAAACAGTGTAAATACTGGAAAAAAGTGAAAAATGCAACCGTAATAATTATTTATGCCCCAGTGCATGATGGGAACACCAGTATCAGAAAGTTGAGTAGGTTTTACTTAATTTTGATTGATATTTACGCTTTAATTTCTACAAGCTTAAATTGAATACTAATATAGAATTTACTTTGGTTTTTAAATTCATGCCTGAACTAGCTTCAGGTAGAAAATACATTTTTCTGTAGTATTTACTTCACTACAGAATCATTTTTATCAGTATAATGTTTCTCTTATACAAGTGTTTGTTTGATCCAAAATACACAAAAGTGTCAACACAAATAGTGCGAAACTGCACATTTTCTTCTATGGTTTATATCATATTGGGGGGTTTTAGCCCTGTTTGGACATGATTTCCCCTGTGTTTTCTGTATTCTAGGACTTTTATTTTGAAATGTATTTTCTGTTTCCATTGTCCCCTTTGTTCACTTCTTGTGGTTAGTTCCTGTTTGCCTTTGTTTGCTTAGTTACCCTTTGACAATTCATTGCCCAGACCTGTTCCTTGCCTCTTGTTAAGCAGTGTATTATGCCTCTGAGTTTCAGTTGTCTTTTTAATTTTTTTTCAGGTGTTGTTGTGAAGCTGTTGCGTTTCTGTGTTTGTCCTAGAGATTAGAATAGATCCTCTTCCTTGCAGAACCAACACTTTGATGGAAGTTATTACATTTCATAAAAACCCATGAATCCAGATGGCAAGTAATTGAATGAAGAGAAAGTTCTGTTGTCCGTCTGACTTACCTGGAAGTGTACTTCTCATGAAGTCAGTCACATGCTCATAATCCATATAATGTGCAACTAATCCATGTTTATATACCAAATAATATTGAAGTAATCATAAATTGTCATGCTGTTTAACTAACCCTAACCCCTAGCATAGAGTTGTACAAACATCTTAAGCACTTTCTAAGTAGTGCATTTCTAGTTTGTCTCTTATACAAGCCTCAATTTTATCTACACTCTAAAAAAATGCCGGGTTGCCAAGTTGGGTTGAAAATGGACAAACCCAGCGATTGGGTTGCTTTAACCCAGAGGTTGGGTTAAAAGTTTGCCCAACGTTTAACTAAACTAATTTAATTTAACTATTGTTTAAAAATTACTATATGGCTGGTTTAAAATGGAAATTAAAAATCACACACATAATTACTAGAGGCAACAATAATAATTAAAATGTGAACATTTACTAATAAGCAGTAAATGTTTATTGTTTAATTATTATTCATAAAACTTATTAATAATGTTCATTTATTAGACATATTGATAAATATTAATTTCCAACATACTTTTGGGTTCATTTTAAGCAAGCAATACAGTCATTTTTTAAACCCATTTTCAACCCAATTTAGCATTTTTTAGAGTGTAAAATACACAAACGCTTGCAACATAAAGTGTCAATAGCGTGACACATAACAGTGGTCAGAAAAGATTTTCAAAACTCCTCCTCATCTTTCCATTCCATCCTAATTATTAACTCAAGGATTTTCTATGTGATTTCAGAGTTTTAAACTTCACTTACCTCTTCTTTTACTCTCCAGGGAATTTTGGAGGTTTCTGGTCAATAAATATCAAGGTTTCATATGTATTTTTTCTCCCAACAATTACGATTTGACTGGCCTTGTTAGCATTAATTATACTGCTGTTGTCACATGCAGTCTAATATCCTCACTGAGATTCCCCACAATTCAATTAGCACAACAGATAATGTAGCGTATGCTCTGCAGAGAGGGTAAAACTATTTAAGAGCAGAGCTCCCAGCAGAAGATGTGTTTTCCCAGCATGAGCATGTCTCGCTGGAGTAGGCGGCCCCTGGCGCACAGCAAAGAGAGGAGAGTCACAAACCCTACTTCATATTCCACGCATGAAGCGATCCCTCTCTAATAATGGAGAAACAAATAAGCGTGACCGCTCTGATGTGTATCACTTCATAAATTAATTACATTTTGATATGGTGCAGTGTGTGTGCTGCAGTGTATGTTTAAACTCTGGCAGAGGGTGATTTTACTGAGGCAGTGATAGTCTAAATGAAGGGAATGCGTAGAAGGATGGTGTTTTGATGTCCAGCAAACATTCAATGACTCACAAAAGCTGATGTAAATAATAAAACCTTGTGTGTATAGAAAATAACATTTTTACTGGTTTAAGCTTCTACATTAGCGTATATTATAATAAAACCTTTTTCGAAAATGTTTGCAGAGATCAGTATGTAAATCAGTGTTTTGTTTTGTTTTTTTTCTGTTGAAAATCCCACATTTGTAAAACAAATGCAAGCATTGCCATGTTGTTTTTTCAAGTTTTCCAGATCACATTTTACACCCAATATATATATATATATATATTTTATATAGTAATATTTTTTTGTCAAGTTTTTTTTTACATGACTGTATTATGCAAGTTTGGGGGTAAACATGTAAAATGTGCTTAATTGTCCTAAAGTAATAATAAATCATATAAAAAAAAATTATTATAATAATTATATATATATATATATATATATATATATATATATATTTTTTTTTTTTTTTTTTATTAAACAAAAAAATATTACTATATAAACTATAAAAAAGTATTTATATATCATTGTAGCATATGCTGCAATACATAGTTCAGTCATGAAACCCTAACCAAGCACTGATTGGTGGTTCTAATGTTGTGGCATTAGCCAACCAGACGTACTTCCTAATCCACGTAACCAGGGGTGAATCTACAAAATTTATTTATAGGGTGGCAAAGGGGTGGCAACATCAAAGCTAGCACTTTGTTTTTGTGGATTTATGGCCTGACATACACATTTGTGTTCATGAATATGCAAAACAAGTGCATTACCACAAAGTAATCATGCTGTTTAAAATAATTAAAAATAAATAACAAAATATCAATATTGAGGTCACGTATATCAAAAACATCAACAGATTTTTAATTTCTCTGAGCTTGTATCTTTACACTGTAAAAACACTGTGAAAGGTGTCGGTTAATGATAACTTCCATGGTAATTTCACATTAGAAATGTATTGTAAAATCTACAGTACTTTACTGGCAATTTTAGTTAGGTTTTTACAATTGTACTGTAAAAATGTTTTTACTGTAAGTTTACTGTATTGGAAAACACAAAAATGACTGTAAACAAACAATATAATTTCTGCATATGCACTATGAAGGTACCCAGCATGCAGTGCGTCATGCATAGGTTATGCTGTGGAGTTTTTAGAGTTTAGGTTTTATCTATGCTGCTGAACTTATTTTGGCTTCACTTTTAGTAGTGTTGGTTTATTTTGTAATGATCAGAGTTTATCTTTTTTTAATTGCATTATTTGTTGAGTGTCACCATAGCTGTGTTTTGTAGTATTGATGTATTGATGTCTGTGCATCATTAGGTGATGCTTATAAGAAAAAAAGTCTTGTGTTGCAAAATGACGTCACATCTTACAAAGATGTATCTCAGCAGTTGCTTCACTATTGTGCAAGATCCATCTGTAAACTGTTATGAATTCATGCTAGTTTGACTAACTTAAAATCAGAATTCTCTTATTATATGCTCTAGCTTGTCATTGTTTTAACAGATGTTTTCATCTGACAACTTTATAATGTGTATTCACAGTAAAACTTCTGTGATGTCAGCATCATGTTGTTTCACAGTAATTTATAAGAAAATGACTCAGCATGCACTGATTATCTGTAAATGTCTGACTACAGTAATTTATTGTAAAATAATCTTTAATCCTGTATATTCCTGGTATTTTTTTACAGTATAGGCTAGATACACTGTAAATTCGAACAAGTTCAGTTTACTTTAAAAAGTTTGGAAACCGATTGCCTTATTTTTGCATGGCAAACTTAAAGGGAAAACTGAAGTAAAAGTAAAGAAAGCTAACTTCAAGTAAATTAAGTAATAAATATCAACTTAGTTTAATGCCAATTCTAGTTAACATACTCTAGAATATTTACTAATCTTACTTAAGATTTAATAGTAAGACTACTTAAGTAATTCCATTTAACTAACAGTGTTATATTATGTTCTGCAAATATCTTAAATACTATTATTCTCAACATAGTTTTGATCTGTCATTTTCAGCTATGGCGACTTAAACTATGTGCAATTAGTTTCCACATTTTCTTCAAGTAAAACTTATTTTTAGTAGTTCAACTAGCATTGAATGCACTCAATTAAGTAAGCTTAATTGCATTAAGTTGTTCTTACTTAAACCATTTAAGTTTTGTCAATTTAATTCTATCTGTGATCTGAGGAAGTGTACTTCCAGAATGCACTGCGGCATGAATACATTAATTGCTTTGTTTTACTATTTTTGGATTTATTTTATTATTTTATTTGCTGTCTTTTGTCAGTATAACCCCAATAACGACAGCAAATAAAATTGTAATGGTCCTAAACATTTTTGTGTTTTGCATGCTGAATGTCTGTGTGTGACTCAAGCATGGTCAGTTGCAAGATATTGTCACAAATATAGAGGGATTATATCAACCCAATTAAAAGTTTGTCATAAGTGTTAGCAATAAAATGTTAAAAGATCATTATTTGACATGAAAGATAGTTATGTTATATATCATTAATTCATTCACAAATGTATATTCCCTTCCTTTGAAATCAAATCACTGTGATTTCTTGTTGCATCGCTGCATCAATAGGAAGAGAATTACAATAATATAAATGAAGTTCCAAGTGCCCAACAAAAGGGAACACTTTTTAGGAAAATTTCACCGAAATTTTAGGAAATCATGAATTTATGAAGTCAACTTATGTGACGTTCTCCCAAAATGTTTAGTTGTATTGCCAATAACATTCAAGATGACTGGAAAATGAGTGAATGTAACTAAGGAGAATGATGACTGCAGAAGTGGAGGAATTTAGTGAAAAGTCTCTAAGAATTGACCTGCCTCAAAAACCTTTTGCCCCGCCTGTTTTTTACTTTTGTATTTTTTGTTTTGCTTTGGCAAAATGGTACTCAAACCAGTCAAGTAATGTTTACTTGGGTTTTCTGAGTAACAAAGGCATAGCATGCAAATAGTTCAGATTACTAAATTGTTTTAAGTAAGTTCAACAAATTATTAGACATTAAGTTAACTAAAAAGTCTTAGTAAGAACAACTGTTGGATTTTACAGTTTAGATATGTCAAATTGTTTTATTAATATTACATAGGCTACATGGATGATATAAATCGCAAGTTTAAGAGAAACAGCAACATTTGAATTTGCTAACATTATAAAGAATAGCCTACCAAAATATCAAAGCACTGACACTGAATCAGTTTTGCAAACAATGTTTGAGTTTCTGTTATTAACAGAGGTGGAAATGCCTGTTGGAACCCCTAATGGAAGGGCACCCAGAACACCCTAGCAACCATATACTGTAACAACACCCCAGAAACTGCATAGCAAGAGCCTAGCAACCACCCAGAATATCCTAGCAAGCAACAGTTTAGCGAACATCTATATTCTGAGTCTGACCTAACAACGTCAATATTTTAAACAAGACTTTAAATTTGCTTTAAAGGGTTAGTTCACCCAAAAATGAAAATTAGCCCATGATTTACTCACCCTCAAGTCATCCTAGGTGTATATGACATTCTTCTTTCAGATGAATAAAATCTGAGTTATATGAAAAAAGTCCTGGCTAATCCAAGCATTATAATGGCAGTGACAGTTTTTTTTTCCATAAAAGTGCCTCTGTCCGTAATATAACGTGCTCCACACAGCTCCGGAGGGTTAATAAAGGCCTTCTGAAGTGAATCGATGCATTTGTGTAAGAAAAATGTCCATATTCAAAACTTTATAAAGTAAATGATCTAGCTTCTGGACGATCGTCTTCCGTATTCAATTTACGGAAAAAGTGTAGCGCCTCTCGAAGTTCAAAATGCTTATGCTACGTCTGACGACATTGCACACCAGTTACGCTCGTCAGACATAGCGTAAGCATTTTGAACTTCGAGAGGCGCTACACCTTTTCTACACTGCGATTAACCCCCTGGAGCTGTGTGGAGCACATTACATCACGGACAGATGCACTTTTATGGACTTCAAAAACAGAGCAACAGCCACTGCCATTATGCCAGGACTTTTTTCATATAACTCAGATTTTATTCGTCTGAAAGAAGAATGTCATATACACCTAGAATGACTTGAGGGTGAGTAAATCATGGGCTTATTTTCATTTTTGGGTGAACTATCCCTTTAAGACAAGCCAGCATACATTTTTCAATCGTTAATTAAGATTAGATTCTTACCTTACTCTGCTGTTAATTTCATTTTATTGGTTTCATTTAATTTTTTCATCGAATGGCAAAAAAGCCTATATCCATGATCAAAGTAGAGCAAACAATACATACTGTACATATCCTATCTTGACAGGATTTGATTTCTCAGAGGGGAGGACCTCTGAGTTAGCCTAGAGGTGGTAATTTTCCAATTCACAAACAAATGGGAAAACAATCAGTTTGAACACTTTGCTGTCTTTTTTGACTCACAAAGAACTGGTTCATAAAAGTCATTTTTTAATGAAGCTGACTATAATGGGTGCGGTGCGCTGCATGCGCGAGCAACCCGCAAGGACAATTTATAGAAAGATGTGCCATTATTTTTCAGTACACTTGAATTGAAGCGCCCCTGCTGAAAAGTGCGATCGCACTGCTGTGCAATTATGAAAAATTCAGTTTACCCCTCCTCCTCCCCAGCGCCACCTGTAGAGATCTGCTATAGGGGATCTTATATATTTCTGCAGCGGCATGCCCTTTATGTGTTATTTTAACTAAGCTGAACAAATTCTTGCATTTGCCCAACAGCAGCAAGTAATTCATAGTTTTTACTTGCAAAAAACATAAATTTGACAGTATTTTACAGTAAAATTACACATAATGCAATGTTAAACTATCTGCAGCTTTCCCTGTATATGGTAAGGTAAACAGTTAAACAAAGAACAGGTTTTTAATGTAGCATTTTTAGCTTTTTTTCTATAAAAATTGCAAACATTTTTACTGTGTAGTATTTTTTTTTACTGCAATTACTTTATTACAGTAACCATAATGATCATTAAAATAGAATGAGAATACAATACCAGATGCATTACAGTAAAGAGAATATAATGTCACTAACAAAAAGTTATCTGAATAGCAGATTACATTTTCTTTATGCAGAAAATTATTTCATGTTTTCTTTTTTGTTGTTGAAAACGGTGTTGTGTAAATGGTCCCTAAGTGGGGCTTTAATAAGGTAATATGCTATAAATTGTGGTAATTTACATTTGTCAGTAGTAGTTGTGGTTTGAATGAAAAGTAAATTAGTACTGTGATACCAAATGAAAGACTGCTCTGTGTCACGGTTGGCTAGGGTAGAAAGGAGCGAGGACTCAAATGCAGGAAGATGATTGATGATTTTATTAATAATAAAATTAAACAAAAACAAACACCCATGATGGGAAAAACCAAACTTGACTATGACGACAACACACAAGGATCAGGAACATGAAGCACATGACGGGAACAGAAACAACGATCCAGCACAGGACAGCAAACACAAGGAGACTATAAAGGGAACAAACAAGGCAGGTAATGAGGGAGGACAGGTGGGGCAAATTAAACAATAATCAGATAACAAGAGGGGTGGGGTCAGACAATAGACCGGAGAGCACATGGCACAAAGAACACGTGACCAGCCATGTGCTCACACAAAACATAAAAAACACAAGCACATGGCCAGCGACAAATACCAGCCATGTGCTCACACACAAGACAACAAGACAAACCTGGGAGTGTCAGAGTTCTGTCACAAAACCAAGAATATACTGAACAGAAGTGACAGAACCCTGACACTCTGTTGTGTTGGTCATCTTTTTGGCCACAAAAATATTTGTAATGGATGTGTTTTCAAACCATTCCTGGAGCCTTCCCAACACTGCACAACTATCTGTGCGTCCCAGTTTGCATACTATCCGTCCTAAATAGTATTTGAAAATAGAATTAGTACATTCTAAATCTTATGTTGAAAAGAGTATTCCAAAGATACCCGGATGAGATTTCCGGTTAGAATTCGAAGTGCAGACTGATGCTCACTCTCAGGGGCGCCGCTAGCAATATTGGGCCCAATGAAAGAATGTGAGGTTGGGCCCCCTACTGTACCAAACATACAGGCCAACCTATAGCGATCCAAAATCGTTGTCAGCAATTTAATTATATGTTTATATGTTTATATATTATATATTTATTATGTATCTGTGTTCAATAGCACAATACCTGCTTCTCATCTCAGTCACCTTCTCCTTCCTGACCTGCATATTTCCCTTTCCAAAGCTGAGCCTTGGTTGATACAGTCTTTGCAAACTGATTGTTTCTGTCGCTCGTTTAAAACTTCTATCGTAACACAGCTGTTAAGTTTAGCTACACATCTTGCACTTCATGACCATTAACTGAAGCGTCGCGCTGGAATTTGCGCTCAGCAGCTGTGAACATAAAGCCCGCAGAACTTTTTACATGTTCGGTTGACCTTATTTTATTTTGATAATGAACAGGCTGCGATGTCAAATTGGCAGTGCTAGAACTGGGCTTATTTTGCCCAGAAATAAGATGTAATTTTGTTTTATTTGTTACTCTGGTAGATTATAGATTTATAATTTCTATTACATTACTACTAGTACTGTTACTACTAATTAAAACATTCTCTGGGGACCCCAAAAGAATCGGCCCTTAGAATCGTCCTAACTTTCCCCACTTTAGCGGCGCCCCTGCTCACTCTAAAGGCTGATTTATACTTCTGCGTCGGACCTGCGCCGTAGCCTCTATGCCATGGGCTACGCGTCAATTTTCATTTAAACTTTTGCGTCCATGCCCGCGTTGACGTGCAGTTACACATGCAGAGGGAGCATGTGTATCCCTGAGGGAGGGGTTCTGGCAGACCAATCACAGCACTTGCGGTCCACATAGAATTGACCCGTTGTTACATTTTTGGAGAGGTGCACGTCAGGGTACGTTGTAGGCTACGGGTGCAACACACAGCCTACGACGTAGCTATGGCGTACACTTGACGCAGAAGTACAAATTGGGCTTAACGGTTAATATTGCACACAACCCATTGTGCGTTGGACGAGGATTCGATTAGAATTACAAACCAAACATGACGGATGTGCAAGTTCAACAGTTAAGTAGAAAGGTTTAGATAAAGGGGTTTGAGTGAATAATTATCAGTATCTAAATTGACGATATTTATTCAACGTTATCCACATTAGCTATATTACATTTGGCCATTAACTTTAAATGCATCATTATATTTAAATTTTAAACGCGAGGAGAGTTCTCCACATGAAAAACCCACGACTGGCAGATCAATGTCCTATACATTTAAATTAAATTAAATTGAATGTGTAGGATTTTAACTGTGATGAGATGATTGATAGGGCAGTTTAAGCGGTGACAGGATGCACGTAACTAAGCGACAGAGCGTCCGTTAAAGGTGACAAAAGATAATGTCCCAAAGCTTGCATACTCTTCTGCTAAATACTCAAATATATGTTCTTTTTCTTCACAAAAAGAGTACATACTTTTAGGGCATAGTATAAGTAGGCGAAAAGGGACGCAGCTTCAGAGTAATTTTTTCAATCAACTGATGATTTAATTCAGCTGGGTTGATTAGGCATTTAAAATGTGCAGCGCTAGGGAGGCTCCAAGACTGGTTCAAAAACCCTGCTCTGTCCAACTTTATATAGTTACTGAGTATGCAGAGTTAGTTATCTAGACCACTGTCTGAAGAAAAACACTGAAAGAAGTCCTCATAACCAGTGACTTTTGACAATGCACAAAGTACTGCTTCCTCCAATAATGTTCTCACCATATCCATCTCTGCTTTACTTCACAGCCGGAATCTCTCAACAGGTTAGGCTTCCATTAACACCTCACTCTCAAACGCTAACGAGAGAACAGCAGGTGTTAATTTCTGACCTGCGTTAACAAGGTTGTCTGGTAAGAACTCTGGAGGAGCCCGAAGGGTTGAACTCCAGGTCCCAGATGGTATCTAAAAGTGGGTAGAGGCCATGTGGTTCTTTTTCTTTCAGTGGTTTTATGCTGTGTTCCATTCAAAGTCAAATGTAGGATAGTTCAAACTGATATCTCCAGATTTTATTGTCTTATATTTCTTTTGTCCTACACAGTAAGAAAAAAATCAGCAGAAAAGAAAAAGGTACAGATAATTTTCTGCCAGGAAATGATTCTTTACGTTTACAGATATTTACTTTAAAGCAGAACACAAATGCAACGTGCAATTTAAAATACGGGTAAGTGAGTGCAAAATCAATACAGAAAATTTCTTTATACTAACACAGTACATTGGGTCCTGTTTTTACAGACTTTTCTTGTGTATTCTGAGAAGATATTCTGTAAAGAAATAAAATGGCAATGGTAGAATTTCTTGTCAACAGAGAAGATCATTTACAGTATTTTACTGATTTTTCTTTGTGCACAAACGGGTTTAAATGTCGTGTAATATAAAAAATTTAACTCATTAGTTAGTATATTAATAATTTTTTGCTGTGTGCATTAACTGTTTTTACAGTCTCCTTTGATTCTTCCATATTCATTTGGCATCATGCACTGTATTTTATTAAATTTAATATTTATTTTTGAATCCATTCTTTTAGATTACAGTTTTAACAAACACTGTTAAACTTAATGTGATTTCATATTTGTCAGTCATACATAAATGAAATGGCTAGGATTTACCAGGTTTATATATTTATAATCCAATCAATCCAATTTGTTTCAATCTCATATATTTTTACTTGATGAATATTGTTTAAGTGCAAGTGTTTACTGGTCCAGCCCGTGACCACTGGTCCAGCCCAGCTCCAAATCTCCTTCGTCACTGATGGTCCTGCCCAGCCTTCTACTCCCACTTCCACTGCCAATGCTGTCCAGTTCCTCAGCCCTGGCTCTGCTGGCTCCATTCAGCCCTTCAGCTCCTCTTTCGTTGGCCAGATCTTGCAGCTTGGATCTGCCTTGGGCTTCCATTTCGCCAGCTCCACCTAGGTGTGTCAATCTCCTGGCTTTGCCTCGAATCTCCAAGCCCGGACTCCTAGCTCCACCTTGGCTCCACGGTCCCTCTGCCCCACTGTGGCCCATCATCCCTCAAGCTTTGCTGTGCTCGCTCGTCCCTCCGGCTTTGCCTTGGTCAGTCATCACTCTGGTTGCGGCATGGACTTCCAGTCCTACGATACTGCTTCGTCCCTCCAACCCTTTGGCTCCACTGGTCTCTTCCTTCCCTCCAGCTCCACCGTTGTCCTCACTCCCTCCGACTTCGCCTCAGTATGTTGAGTCCTTGTTTCCACTTCGGGCATGTGAGCCAGCGGTTCCTCCTCGGCCCTCCAGTACAGCTGTGTCACCCTGGGTCCCCAACTCCAAAGGCTCCACCTCATTCGGTTGTCCCCCTCTGTTTCGCCTGGCCTATCCACCGGAGCTCCACCATGGCCCATCCCTCCATTGGCTCAACAGTGGACCTGTTGTTCAGTAAAGGACCCGTGGACCTCTTACCTGTTTCATATGTATGACTGACAAATATGCATCACATTAGTTTTCATTAGTTTGTTAAATGGATGAAAATTTTTAAATAAATTGAGTGTTGGCCAAGTCTGGTTTTAAAAGTTCCTTTGGACTTCAAGTTACGTTCTGTTGCACTGATTGTTTTAAATGTCATTGATTTAAAAGTTACAAATATTGTATGGCTGCCATTATTTCATGTATTACATGGTCATTGATTTTACCCTTTACATCACACACTTGGGCTGGGACATTTCCAAGTGCTCGTCCCTTAATAAAAAAAGGCCAATGGCCTTTCGCTTGCATCACTCACTTTCAAGTCCGGTTTGAAGATTTTCAAGTTGGCAACCAGTGGCAAGAGATGGGGCAGGCTACCTTTTTGGCAGACAGGGAGATAATTTGGGAAACCTGTTTGAAAACGTTACTTGCAATACCATTTAGTAATTGTAGTGTGACAGAAATTACTTTTATTTACAGTAAATGCCCTATAGCATTTACAACTAGCTTAACATCACCTCATGGCAATATTTGTATGTCGCTGACATTTGGAGCTACACATGCCTGTTACTATGCCAACCACCATTGCAGTGTCTTTTTCCTCCCTGACCTCTGTGGGGGAAATAGGGGGATGGGTGTAACCTGGCTTCTCTTCAACCCGAGCCTTAAGAGCTGGATTAACCCCCTACGCCCCATAACAATAGGGGCACATGTCTGCCTATCCACCGTGGGACCATTCAGACCTGCTTTACTCACAGACTAATAAGGATTAGTGTTAATGAGACATAAGGAATTAAGTATGAATGAAGATCTCCTTAAGCAGTCATTCAATGCATTCTGCACCTTCTCATTCTCCTTCTGTCTCTACTCTGTGTTTAAGCACAACGTGTAATCCTCTTGAAAATCAAAGGTGGGCGGCTCATATGAATATAGGCTTAGATCCGACAGCGGTATTTTATTCAGCTTTTTGCCATCTGCCTTGTCTCTTTTCACCTGCACCACTCTCAGCTGGTACTTACACTCACTTCACTCTCTTCACTTCTTTTTAATGTACGGCCACTGTTTAATTCCTCAATCTTGTAATGCATGAAGCTTTTCATATGAATCAGATCAGAGCAATGTGAGCTGTGAAGCTTATAAGGATATTTATTTACAGATTCTGTTTATTGTGCACAATCAGAGATCTGGGGCTTTGTACACTGATAGTTGAACAAACTCAGGTTTACAGGATTAATTTCAAGTTGACAAAACCAAACCAATTCAGTCACACTTTGTTGGTACTATGATGCTGATCATCAACTTTCTCTGTTAACTTCAAGTTCATGGAGCGCAAGCACATGAAAGTGTGACATCAGTAGCGAACAGCCAATCACATGCCTTGAAATATAAATAAACTGCGATCTACTTCTCACTAGTCAGCAAGTTTATTTTCTCTCTTCTGCAGGTTAAGAGATTAAAGAATATTAAGTATATGAATGCATTTACACAGCGAGAAGAATATATCTGGCTATATCAGTGCAAGTGAAAGTTATGAAGTTTAGTTTATATTGTTGATAGGTATACAGAAACTCGGACATGTAAGCTCACATGTAGTCATTTTTAAAGCTTTATCTACCAATTCCAAATCTTATTTATATTACATATTATATGTAATAATTGTTCAACTAAAATCGCTAATGTGTAATGAATTAGGAGTATAATAATTATATAAATCATATAAAATAATTCACTGATTCTTGAGATAAGGGACAAAACATGTCCCAAACACAAAAGCCCTATTTATGTTAAAAAGTAAGACTCTGTCATGTTTTATGCCTGATGGTTGAAAAGTGCTCTCAACAAGTCTGTATAATGTGATTTAATATGTTTTTTGCATATGGGGAATTCTTCTAATGCTGATTCTATTTACATATACTGTATATTTGGCCTCAGCTCAACCTTTGTCAACACCGTCAGTATTTGTCAACTCCAGCAGTATTTTAAACCGTCAGGTGAAGGTTTTTGTTAATTTTGAAAGAAATGTCTTATTATTTTTTCAATTTATTGTGTAAAAATGTTAAAACATCAATGGAACTACAAAATATTATGTCTTAATTACCTAAGAACATTGGTGATATATGTTTAATATTAAAAGGAGGGAGGAGAATTAAGGAATTTAGAAATTGGGTTGTTCATAATAGTGTGAAAACAAACAAAAAATAAACAGAAAATGTATTTTATGACTTAGCTCCTTTACTGAACACCAATATTACATAACTGAAGACTTTACATTGTTTTTGGATAGTTTAAATTAAATTAGCATGCTTTTTAGTGTGTCTGACGGAGTTGACACAAATTAGAGTGAATAAATATAAATTTTTAGAAAAAAATATTTAAAAATAAGCCTGATCCCTTACATGGTTCATTATCTTAGACCTTTGTCTACAAAAATACAAATTTTAAAATTTGGAGTAGTTTTTATTTTTTAACATCTAAAAAATGTTTTGTCCCTTATCTCAAGAATCATTGAATTATAATAAATAATCATTGTTTAAAACTTTTACTATATAGTGACCTTTAATTTGGAGCAAGAGTAACTGGGGGAGTGACTTTACTGTGTCAGAGATGTGTAACTTTGCTCACAGCTGATTGGTCTAGTTTCGGTTTGAGATCTCTTACCTAGAACATAAGCTGCCAAACATTACCTTGTTTTAATAGTATAATATAATATCTGTCTCCCCAACTGGAGCTTTATTAATAGGGCACACATGTGCTGAATACCTCTGAAGTAAAAGATCCCTGGAACAGAATCTGCTGCAGAGCAGGTTATGTTCATAGACTAAATTTCTATGACTACTTACATACCCTAAAAATGACCTCAGTTTTTGGAACCGAAAGTTGATGTTATCCACTTATTTACTCTTAAACATGGCTGGGTATGTCACATAACCTGCTTTTCTGGAATTACCCCTCAAGCCCCCCCCCCAATTCTACCCACTCTCATGTTGTTCCAGACCTGTATGATGCCAAATAAGATATGTTGATGAATATTTATGCTGCCATTTTGCATACAACAAAAGTATATGACTAGCTGGGACTGTCCACCAACAAAATGGGCAAAATGCACCAAAAAGAAGTGGCTCAGAATCAAGCATCATCACTGGTCATCAATCACAACTCCAAGGTTCCTGGCTGTCCTGGAAGGAGTTATGGTTGAGGAACCTAGCTGAATGGAGAAATTTTGATGAAGTGCTGGGTTGGTTGACACCACAAGCAGTTCTGTCTTTGCAAGATTGAGCTGAAGGTGATGCTCCTTCATCCAGCTAGAAATGTCTGTCAGGCAGGCAGTGATACGAACACCAACTGTAGGATCATCTGGTTGAAATGAGAAGTAGAGTTGAGTGTCATCAGCATAGCAGTGATAGGAAAAGCCATGTTTCTGAATGACAGATCCTAATGATGACATATAGATGGAGAAGAGAAGTGGTCCGAGCACTGAGCCCTGTGGAACTCCAGTAGCTAGATGATGTGACTTAGACTCTTCACCTCTCCATGACACCCTAAAGGACCTACCTGAGAGGTAAGACTTGAACCACTGGAGAGCAGTTTCTGAGATGCCCATCTTCTTAAGGGTTGACAGGAGGATCGGGTGATTGACTGTGTCAAAAGCAGCAGACAAATCCAGCAAGATGAGTACTGTGGATTTGGAAGCTGCTCTTGCAAGTCGCAGGGCAGTTTCAGTCGAGTGGCCACTTTTGAAGCTGGATTGGTTGTTGTCCAGGAGGTTGTTCTGTTCAAGAAACATAGAGAGTTGGTTGAACACAACTCGCTCAAGTGTCTTTGCAATGAAAGGAAGAAGGGATACTGGCGAGAATCAGAGCAATTGTTGATTTTGTTGTGGTAGTATGTTGTTTTAGCAGTGGAGACAGTTGCAGAGAAAGAAGAGAGAAGAGACTGATACAAGGTAAGGTCAGTAGAGTTGTTAGATTTGCAGCATTTCCTCTCTGCCGCCGTCCAGAGCGATATTCACAGAGAACATCAGACAGCCAGGGGGCAGAGGGGGTGGTGCGGGCTGGTCTGGATGAGAGGGGGCAAAAGTTGTCTAAGCAATATGTTAGAGTGGAGCAAAGAGTGTCATTAGCACTGTTACTGTCCAGTGCTGAGAACTGAGAAGGTGGAGGAAGTGAGGATGAAACCATAGTGTATAGGCGAAAGGGGGAGAGCGAGCGTAGATTTTGCCGAAAGGTGATCTGCGGAGAAGTGTGTGTTGTGTCAGGAGTCAGTATGAGGTTAAGTGTGATGAGAAAGTGGTCTGAGGTGTGCAATGGAGTAACTAAAGTGTTGTCTGTGGAGCAGTAGCGTGTGTAGACAAGGTTTAATTGGTTACCTGATTTGTGAGTAGCCGTAGTAGATACTCGCTTAAGGTCAAAGGAGGTCAGAAGCGTGGTGAAGTCCATGGCCTGGTGTTTTTCAAGGTGGATGTTGAAGTCATTGAGTAGTACCAGAGGAATACCATCCTCAGGGAAGTTAGAGAGTAACACATCTAACTCCTCCAAGAAGTTACCCAGTTGACCTGGAGGACGATAAATATCTACAACATGGATTTTAACAGGGTGAGTAATAGTGATTGAGTGTGATTCAAATGAACTGTTGCCAGATAGAGATGGTAAGGGATCGAATTTCCAATCATTTGAGATAAGCAAACCAGTACCTCCACCCCTCCCAATCGGACGAGGGGTGTGTGAAAAGGTGATATTAGTTGAGAGGGCCGCAGGAGTGGCAGTGTCCTCTGGTTTGATCCAGGTCTCAGTTAGGGCCATGAGGCTGAGATGTGAATGAGTCACGATAGATTAAATAAAGTCTGCTTTATTTACAGCAGACTGGCAATTCCAGAGAACATTTGGAATGGACGTAGCAAAGGACCTAGAAGACTACGCAGATTATTAGGATCAATACGTACAGAGCGTGATTTACGAGTGTTAGTAGTAATAGTAGAGATTTGAAAGCACATAGTGAATACAGGTCAGAGAAATAACCAGATGAAAACAAGCTGGACACAAAGGGGCATAAAAGTGAAGGAAAAGAATACTCAAGTGCCTTGTCGGTGTCCTTGCTCGAGTGGAGTCGCACAGGGTAGAGTCGTTGGTCTTTACACTCTTCGGACTTCACACGATGAGTGCTTTACACGAGGGCTGCCGCGTCCGCTGTCGTGGAGTACCACTCTATTTATACTCACTAGAAGTGTCGTTATTGAATACAGCTGGCTACGCCTCACCGAAACTTTGTTTACTCATGTGTCCAACGAGAACAAACTCTAACTCACCAGACACCGCAAGACCTCAACAGTACGACTACAGCAAGAGACTATAAACTAAACAGACAAACTTTCTAATAACAAATGAGCTACAAATCAAATGAGAAAAGGATACAGTACTCACACAGTTGCTGTCCTCCCTGTTGTTCGATTGCTTCTCTCGTACAGTTTCTTTTGTACTTGCTAGCCAGTGTGTACTTGAGGACAGGACAATAAAGAGGACGAGTATGGCTTATTCCACGACCTCAATAATTCTATGTGGATGTGGAGGTCAGGAAAAAATGGAGGGCCCGTGGTGGAGGTACCGTATTTGGTGCCAGAAAGCACTCGTTCCAACTTGCTTTTAGAATGAGTGCCCTGTTTCTCGGCTGGCCAATGCTTAACTTAGACACAGCCCGAGAAACTACCTCCACTAGCTCCTCGTATGCAGGGGAAAGAGACAGTGAATCCTTTTCCCCTGCCTCGATGCTTAGCACATCCACCTATTAAGAGCTGGATAGCTGAAGCACCGGGCTCTCCCTCTGGCCGGAAGAAGCTGCATTGCGGGCTTCCAATCCCGGTGAGAGAGCACCAGATCCCCCGGGTGAAGGCAGAGAAAGGGCAGGGCCCGTCTCCAACCCCTTCAAGAGATCCATTGGGAACGTGAACCTGAACATTCACTTCTTTATATTGAGCTGTACTATATTGGGACAGACAACAATAAATAAGACAGACAAATTGAAACAGAGCGCTTGCTGAGGCACAGAAGCTAATTCCGGTCATTTCTGAACGGTCACCCGCCCGTGACGTTCCATCTCGCCATTGGACTAGTTGACACACGTGCTTCAGACGCAATCACACAGAGGCGTTCCCAAAGCGTCATTGACACAGCGCGAGTTCCCTTGAAAGGGAATGATGACAACAACAAAAGGTATAGGAAGCATTCTTGTTGTACATCTAATCAAACAGTATTTGTCTTGAATCACGCGTCACTTGGAAGAAGCAAATTCATTTTAGGCAGATGCCAGCTTTGACAGGTTGAGTGACAACCTTAAAAACCATTGAAAAAAAATCTATGCAGCATACAAGAAAATATGACTTAGGTGGAATATATGGTTTGTGCCTACCACAATGTGTTTTTTTTTTTTTTTTTGTCGCAATGAATTACAAAAATTATAGTTTTATTACTGAAGTTACAGAGATTAAAAAATTTCTATTTATTTAATTATTATCTGTATTTAATGTTACATTAATATTAATAGATTGAAATGTTTGATTTTATGGACAATAAATAATTCTGGTACTGAATATTTCACTAATTTCATTAAAAAAGTGAAACTTGTATATTATATTCATTCATTACACACAGACTGATATATTTCAAATGTTTATTTCTTTTAATTTTGATGATTATGACTGACAACTAAGGAAAATCCCAAATTCAGTATCTCAGAAAATTAGAATATTGTGAAAAGGTTCAATATTGAAGACACCTGATGCCACACTCTAATCAGCTAATTAACTCAAAACACCTGCAAAGGCCTTTAAATGGTCTCTCAGTCTAGTTCTGTAGGCTACACAATCATGGGGAAGACTGCTGACTTGACAGTTGTCCAAAAGACGACCATTGACACCTTGCACAAGGAGGGCAAGACACAAAAGGTCATTGCAAAAGAGGCTGGCTGTTCACAGAGCTCTGTGTCCAAGCAAATTAATAGAGAGGCGAAGGGAAGGAAAAGATGTGGTAGAAAAAAGTGTACAAGCAATAGGGATAACCGCACCCTGGAGAGGATTGTGAAACAAACCCCATTCAAAAATGCAGCTGGAGTCATTGCTTCAAGAACCACTACGCACAGACGTATGCAAGACATGGGTTTCAGTTGTCGTATTTCTTGTGTCAAGCCACTCTTGAACAACAGACAGCGTCAGAAGCGTCTCGCCTGGGCTAAAGACAAAAAGGACTGGACTGCTGCTCAGTGGTCCAAAGTTATGTTCTCTGATGAAAGTAAATTTTGCATTTCCTTTGGAAATCAGGGTCCCAGAGTCTGGAGGAAGAGAGGAGAGGCACACAATCCACGTTGCTTGAGGTCCAGTGTAAAGTTTCCACAGTCAGTGATGGTTTGGGGTGCCATGTCATCTGCTGGTGTTGGTCCAGTGTGTTTTCTGAGGTCCAAGGTCAACGCAGCCGTATACCAGGAAGTTTTAGAGCACTTCATGCTTCCTGCTGCTGACTAACTTTATGGAGATGCAGATTTCATTTTCCAACAGGACTGCACACAGTGCCAAAGCAACAAGTACCTGGTTTAAGGACCATGGTATCCCTGTTCTTAACTGGCCAGCAAACTCGCCTGACCTTAACCCCATAGAAAATCTATGGGGTATTGTGAAGAGGAAGATGCGATATGCCAGACCCAACAATGCAGAAGAGCTGAAGGCCACTATCAGAGCAACCGGCGCTCTCATAACACCTGAGCAGTACCACAGACTGATCGACTCCATGCCACGCCGCATTGCTGCAGTAATTCAGGCAAAAGGAGCCCCAGCTAAGTATTGAGTGCTGTACATGCTCATACCTTTCATGTTCATACTTTTCAGTTGGCCAAGATTTCTAAAAATCCTTTCTTTGTATTGGTCTTAAGTAATATTCTAATTTTCTGGGACTAATTTGGGATTTTCCTTAGTTATCAGTTATAACCATCAAAATGAAAAGAAATAAACATTTGAAATATATCAGTCTGTGTGTAATGAATGAATATAATATACAAGTTTCACTTTTTGAATGGAATTAGTGAAATAAATCAACTTTTTTGATGATATTCTAATTATATGACCAGCACCTGTATGTTGGATGTAAAATCTGAGTTTTAAAGCAAAACCAGTTAGGAACCGCTGCCATAAAGCTCCATAAAAGTTGTCTATATGCTGTATTTTAAGTCTTTTGAAGAGCAGCATGAACATGTCCTTTTGTGTTCCACAGAAGAAAGTAAGTCAAACAGGAACAACATGACGATAAGTAAATGATGACATAATTAACAGTTTTTGGTGAAATGTGTTTTTAAAGTCAGATCAAGTGTTTTTGTTCTAAAATTGCTTAATTTCCTCAGCAAGACATCATGTCTATTTTCTATGAATGCAATCTGCCTGTGCATCCTGTGTCTGCCTTTACATTGACTTCTATTCTGCTCTCTGTGTGTTACCACTGCTCATTATGCACCTCTCTCCCTCCTCTCCAATTACTATCCACACAAGTCATTTAGTGAGGGGTCTCAGACTACTAGGTGCCATTACCCAGAATTCCCCTTGATCCAGCCTGCATACTGCCCAGCCTGGAAAAAATACGGGAGAGGAAACAGGGCTTTATTACACTCATTTATAAAATTAATTTTGATGTCAAATTATAAACACAAAATAAAACATTATCATTGATATTTGATTGTAGAGAGGATGTTTGTTTTAGATTGCAGTCATGTTTAGAGAGCAAAAATGCAAATTAAATGTTTATCTACTGTAATATTCCTGTGCCTTTTTTCATACTTTTGATTGTTGACATCGACATGAGGCATAACAGTTTCACTTTCAAGTTTAAATGTGGAAGGTGGGCAAGAATCAGTGTAAAGAAGAGTCACCAGGCTCACTATCTGGCCTTCTTTAGATGTGAGATACACTCTCTGACATGAATTATCCCCAGATAGACTGATATTCACATGTCCTTTGGGATTCAGAGAGCCCTTCACAAAATCCACCCTCCCTCCACGTCTCCCCTCTTTTTCAAGAGGCTCTCTAATCCTTGTTCTCCATTTGTTCTCCACCTGTCTGTTGACTATCACCTGTCTTTTGGCTGGCAGAAAGGACGTCTGTCTACTGCAGATATGCTGTGAATTGAACTACCATTCAGTAAGAGTAATCAAATACTGTCTGTATGAGCATACGGAAATATAATACCAAATATTAACATGAAATATGGTGCTTCCCTATACAATAGTTGTCTGAATGATTATAGGGTGTTGTAGTTGGTTGCTAGGACATTGCTATGATTGCTAAGGTGTTCAGATGTTTGTGTGTGTGTGTGTGTGTGTGTGTGTTTGTTTTTGTGATATATGAGGACACAAATTTGTATAATGACATGGGTATTACACTGGTATTACAAAGTAAACATGAAATATGAGGACATTTCATATGTCCTCATATTTAAAAAAGCTTTAAAAACTTACTAAACAATGTGTTATTAAAAATGTAAAAATGCAGAATGTTTCCTGTGATGGGTAGGTTTAGGGGTAGGGGTAGTGTAGGGGGATAGAATATACAGTTTGTACAGTATAAAGCAACTGTGTGTGTGTGTGTGTGCGGCCTGGTAAACCCTACATTATGGGGACAAAATGTCCCCACAAAGATGGCAATATCCGAAATTCTTGTCCTTGTGGGGACATTTTTTGGTCCCCTTGAGGAAAACAGCTTATAATTCATACTAAGTGATGTTTTTTGAAAATGTAAAAATGCAGAATGTTTCCTGTGATGGGTAGGTTTAGGGGTAGGGGTAGTGTAGAGGGATAGAATGTACAGTTTGTACAGTATAAAGCAACTGTGTGTGTGTGTGTGTGTGTGTGCGGCCTGGTAAACCCTACATTAAGGGGACAAAATGTCCCCACAAAGATGGCAATATCCGAAATCCTTGTCCTTGTGGGGACATTTTTTGGTCCCCATGAGGAAAACATGGTCATTATAATTTATACTAAGTGATGTTTTTTGAAAATGTAAAAACGCAGAATGTTTCCTGTGATGGGTAGGTTTAGGGGTAGGGGTAGTGTAAGGGGATAAAATATACAGTTTATACAGTATAAAAACCATTATGTCTATGGAAAGTCCCCATAAAACATGAAAACCCAACATGTGCGTGTGTGTGTGTGTGTGTGTGTGTGTGTGTGTGTGTGTGTGTATATATATATATTCCTATTCGTATTCATGTTTTTCTATCCTGGTGGGGACTTCAACCTGAATGCACACAGACTCACTGTGGGGACATAAATTGAGGTCCCCATGAGGAAACAAGCTTATAAATCATATAGAATAAGTTTTTTTTTGAAAATTTTAAAAAGCAGAAAGTTTTCTGTGATGGTAGGTTTAGGAGTAAGGTTAGTGTAAGGGGATGGAATATACATTTTGTACAGTATAAGAACCATTACGTCTATGGAGAGTCCCCACAAAGATAGCAAACCAGACAAGAATGTATTGAGTATTATAAGGTATAACTATATGGATTTAACATGGGGCCAGGCTAGGTTTAGGGTAATACTAGATATTATCTAGATATTGCAATTACCGGTACTACAGTACATAGTATGTACATGCAGAAATGGACTGTAAAATAAAGTTCTACCAGACTAACAATGTGCAACAAGTTACCAACAAAGTGTAATGCTTAGAGTTAGGGCTTTGTTCAAATCTAAGCATCACTAAAAAAATATATTTTTTGCAAAATTAGGTAATTCTAACCCTTTCTAAGCTCAAACGTGCTGCGTAACACGAGAATGATCCTCATTGGTTCTTGAGGAAGCTCAAACGTCCTGCGTAACACGAGAATGATCCTCATTGGTTCTTGAGGAATCTCAAACATCCTGCATAACACGAGAATGATCCTCATTGGTTCTTGCGGAAGCTCAAACGTGCTGTGTAACACGAGAATGATCCTCATTGGTTCTTGTAGAAGCTTAAACGTGCTGCGTAACACAAGAATGAACCTCATTGGTTCTTGCTGAAGCTCAAACGTCCTGCGTAACACGAGAATGATCCTCATTGGTTCTCTGACTTCAAGTGAACATGCTTCAGCTTCTGTTTACCAGAACTGATGTGTGAGTTCATTAAAGCTTATATGTGAATAAAAGCCTAAATTCAATCTGTTCATCATATAAAGTAATCAAGTCTCTTCAGAAATTGTTGGACTAAACCGCTTAATTCATATGGATTAGTTCTCTTTATGAACTTTTTGAAGTTTCAAAGTGGTAGTTGTGTAGCTGTCAGTGGAGGGACAGAAATCTCTTAGATTTCATCAAAAAGATCCTCATTTGTGTTCTGAAGATGAACGAAAATCTTATGGGTTTGGAACGACATGAGGGTGAGTCATTAATGACAGAATTTGAATTTTTGGGTGAATCCCTTTAAGAAAAGATCATCATCAGTTTGAAAACACATGTTCTGCAAATGCGCACAACACAGCCAAATACAGAAAAGCGCTGCAAATAGCACAGACCACAACAGAAATATTTCAAGGGGACCCCAACAAGTGACGAACCTGGCTGGGACCGCTTATTGTTTAATGTCTACTCATAAATGGTGTTGTCGATGAACTGAAAGTGAGTTTTTTATTTAACCATCCTGATCATATGTGCGCTGTATTTGCAGCACATTTCTGTATTTAGTTGCCTTGTGAGTATTTGCAGCACATGTGTTAAACTAATGAAGATGTTTTCGTAATTTGCTGGTTTTTTGTCTATTTGCATGTGTTTTCTTCTCTTGCAGCGCGTTGAGCTCTCTCGGCCACCGACGTAGATAAGGGAAAAAACATGTCTTACATGTCATACACATGTCCTACATGTCTTAAATACCTATACATAATTAAGTATTATCTTAAATGCATGCTCTGTACTTGGAAAATACATGTATTTGACCCTGTCTTCAGCAGGCATCTTTAACTCTGAGGAATCCTTTCCTATTTCCGGCTCATTTCGGATGCAACAGTATAGGACACATAGTCCTGGAAGTTTTTTTATCTCCATCTTTCCTCTGTGATCATTTCTGTCAGTAGGCTAGTTGTGGGATAAATCTTGGTTTTTCTTGTGGGAAAAATTTGTGTTATGTTTATTAAGGGAGCTACAACTGAGGGGGAAAAACAAAAATTGCTCCACTGTACAACACATGGTTAAGATGGAAAAATATTCAATTTTGTCAACTTTTTGTCGACTTGTAAGCTAATGGAGTTGACAAGTGCTCACAAAACCCTTTATAGTGATATATATATATATATATATATATATATATATATATATATATATATATACTGTATATATTTGGCCTGATTTACATGCCTTGTAAGGGAGACCGGAGATGGTTGTACCACTTTTTGTTTGAGCATCATTAACTCAGTGGTTGTTTGTGCTAGATGTCTCAAATATTGATACATTGTAGCCTAACCCTCTGCTACAAATATAACTCTTGGACGTGTACTACACAATCACAGAGACAGAGTTCCGTTGTTACAATTTATCCCACTACTGTGGTGAGTTGTAACACTAGCTGGGGATAGATGTAACACTGAGAGATAATTTGCTGAAATAACACCTACACTATCAAATTTTTGAATAAACATCATTGAAGAACAAAGATGAACAATGTTTTAAACAATGTGAACAATTTAATCTGGCAAAAAAACATATTGTAATTTTTAGAACATTAAATCTTGTGCAAAAGAATTGCTGCGCATTTGTGTGAGTGTGTGTGTGTAAGTGTACTGTATTCCTGTTAAAGGGTTCAGTCACTAGCTTTCCACCTATTTTTATGTACATTTTGAGATATTGCATAAAAAACGCTGGATGGAAACATCAAGATGCGCATTCTAATCATGTGCACAAAAAACTTGTGCGTTCAATTGAGGCAGATCATTTTAGCTGGTAAGATGAGCATAAACTATGATGGAAACACATTTACTGAATAAATCCCTCGATTTGCAACAAAACATGTTTTGCCTTGACAGGGGATTGGAATCATCATAGGGATTGGTTGTAACATTTTTAATAAACTATCCCCACACCTAACAGCCATAACTTAGCTAACTGTTTTAGCATGTGGGTTTGAAGTTAGCATAAATACAAAGCATCAAATTAAACTAGAGAAATAGCGTCTTCAGGTCATGCAAGTTAAATAATTGTAGGCCTACCTACAATTCAATGATTGCTAGGCAAAAAAATAATCCTAATGAAAAATGTTAATTTCTTTCCTGAAAATATGATATTGATGACGTTACCACAGCTCTTTTCTGACCTGTCAAACTTACATCTAACCCGTGTTACAACACTCCCCGGTCTCCCCTATACATAATATCTTTACATCTACTGCAGACTTGCAAACATGCCCCCACAAACACACACACACCTGTTTGTAAGGCTGTCTTTGTAAGGACATTAATTAATATAATGCAATCCCTAGCCTCTCTCCTTAACCATCACAACTAACCTAACCCTATAACTTTTGTCAACACCGTCAGCCGCTCTGGAGAAAATGGTGATGTCATCAGCTCATTTCAATTATCATATAGTGTCAATGCGGGCAGATCAGTAATATATTAAAAATTTTGTGTCCCCAACTGAGCAAGCCAAAGGCAACGGTGGCAAGGAACCAAAACTCCTTCAGGGCCAGAATGGAGAAAAAAACCTTGGGAGAAACCAGGCTCAGTCGGGGTGCCAGTTCTCCTCTGGCCAACAAACAAACAGTGTATGATTATGATTCTGGCAACATTACAGGTCAGAAGTCGTATTAGATCGAAAGATATTCGAAAGATTATTCGAAAGATCAGAGTCGTCACACCGGAGACAGGTTTAATGAGGATGTCGTGTCAATGCAGCATTTACAGGTGGGAGTTTAACTGACACGCTCTCTGCAGACATTTCAGGGATGCGTTGGTCATGTGTAGGCGCAGGTCCACCATCTGATCTGGATACGGCACGGATCCGGCTGACTGCAGTAAACCTCGGGATAAACAGAGAGACTAACATGAGCGTAGATGTCATTCTTCTTATGATGTAACGAGTACATCAGGTGTTATGGGAAGTGTTCCCGGTTCCGGCTGACCTAGTTAATGCAGCCTAGAACAATCATTTAACTGATTTGAATAATATAAATTGATAATGTTCTATGTGTATGCCATAGTAAAGAGATGTGTTTTTAGTCTAGATTTAAACTGACAGAGTGTGTCTGCTTCCCGAACAATGCTAGGAAGACTGTTCCAGAGTTTAGGTGCTAAATAGGAAAAGGATCGACTGTACAGTAAAAAAGTGCTATATACTGTAAATAAAGGAGACTTGACCATTACATAATTGAAGACTTTACACTGTTGTTGGATGGATCAAATTAAAATAGCATGTTTTTTAGAGTTGACACAAATTAAGTTATGAAGTAAATAAATGTAAAAAACGAACAAAAAAATTTTTTTTCATAGCCTGATCCCTTACATGGTTATTTAGCTTTTGTCTATAAAATATATCAATTTATAAAAACTAACATCTAAACCATGTTTTGTCCCTAGTTCCTATAGAATGTGTTATGTCAGTATATTGATATTTCAGAGACAGTGAGGATCCCTCAGACCATGTGTGTAATATTCTATTACTATGGACTCCTGCTGCACATAATATCCTATTAATGAACACTCTAAATTCAAAGGCAGACACTCATTTTGTGGGCAGTTACAGATTTAAGCAGAAGAATTGGCCTGTCTTTATAAATACTCAGATGAATGAGACAGGCCAAGAACAAGCTTGTGCTGTTACTTACATCTGACTTTATGTGAGGTTGTGGATCCAACAATATCATATTCTCTATGGAAAAGCACTATCAGTTCTTTCCTAACTTGTGCCTATGCAAGATCATTTACTTAGCTGTCTTTCTGGTGTTTCCTGAGCATTATTTGTTGCAAAGTGTTTTGAGGGTCATGATGGGCTTTCACAGCTTTTTATTCAAGCAGTTTCTTGGACACATTGTAGGCATATGTCCACACAATTATCCATATATCCATGATTGAGGTCATTTTTGTGATGCATCAAATGGACACAAAAGTGATAACTGTCATACTATATACACAGTGCTGCTTTCTATTTTTGTAAAAATAGTATGTGAAACATGCAATAAATGTTGCAAACCAAAGTCATTTTACATTTTTAATTACATTTTACACTTTATTTTAAGGTGACAAATAATTTTTTTTTATTAGAAAAGTATGTTAAGAAGGTTCAAGTAGGGTCAAGAAGGTTCATTCGGAAATGGTAAGTCAATTCAAGCGCAATGCATTGTGGTATGCATTACCTAGGGAGTGTTTCATACTGCACATTTTGGCAAAATGTAGTTGGTTATCAGGTATTTCATGCATACAGAAAATTTGCGCATCACAGCGGTCTCTCCCGCAGTGGCACAGATACGTGCAGAGAGTTTCCCCCGGGCGCTTCAGCTCAAACGAGCAGTTTTCTTTCAAAAAAAGCAAAGCACAGATGGAGAGTGTCTTTGTAAAGATGCCTTTCTGCCATGCTTGTTTCTGGATGAGGTCGATGTCTATCATCTTCAGGCGGCCACAATCTCTGCCTTGTGCGTTTGGGTTATACCCTTGCTGAGTCTCGTGTTCTTACTGCCAGAACATGACCATGGCAACATTGCGATTACGACTCTCTTATCTGGTTAGAGAAGGAGTCACCTTAGCAGCTCCCCACACTGGTCCTTGTGCAATGGGCAAGGCTGCAGCTAGCACTGACAACAGAAGCGCTTCCGCCAGGTCAATCCCTACGGGCTTCCCATTCTCAGATAAGTTAGGTGGCTCGTCTCACTGCAAGCTTAATTTCCCATTCGGAGCACCGGATGAGGATGAGCTGTCAATAGCGGCATCGGAGCATGGGCTAGTGGCTTCTGACACAGAAGAATCAGCTTGGGTGCAGTAGCCCAGTCTGAGTATGGCGCGGAGTTGGTGGCTCAAAGTGTGACTCGTCCCTGTGCCTTTCTTCCTGGAAGTGCATGAGGAGCTCACAAAGTCATGCAGGGCACCTTTTACTGACCGTTCCCATTTCACGAGGTCTTCCGCCCTCACTACCCTCGACGGTAGGGAGGCCAGGGGGTACATGAAGGTTCCTCAGGTGGAGTGTGCGATTGCGGTGCATTTATGTCACAACAAGTAGAATGGAGACTGGCACACGGCTGGCCCTGGGCCTGCGCAAATATGCATTTTCCCCGGTGAGCCTGACTGCACAGATGTTGTGCAAAGTCAGGAAGAACTATTGTTTGTCCTATTGTTTGTGCCGTATTGGCCCACCCGGACTTGTTTCTCAGAACTCATGGTCCTTGCGACAGTCCCTCCCTGGCTAATCCCCCTTAGGAGGGACCTCATTTCTTAGGGACGGTGCACAATCTGGCACCTGCGCCCAGACCACTGGAACCTCCATGTTTGGCCCCTGAATGGGATGTGGAAGACTTGACTGTGTGATAGACACAATATCTCAGACTAGAGCCCCCTCCACGAGGCAGGCCTATGCTTTGAAGTGGAGTCTGTTTGTTAACTGGTGTGCTTACTGAGGGGAAGACCCACAGAGATGCGCAGTTGTGTCAGTGCTTTCCTTCCTGCAAGAGAGGAAGTCTTTAGGGAAGCACAACCTGACTATCAGGTTCTTCAGAGGTGGCAGAAGGTTGAATCATAGGCCATGCCTTCTTCCCTCATGGGAACTTTCTGTAGTCTTGCTCGGCCTACAGGGAGCACCTTTTGAGCCACTGGACTTAGGGCCCTCTCATTGAAGACGGCGCGCCTGACCGTGCTCACCTCCATCAAGATGGTTGGGGACCTGCAGGCATTCTCTGTCAGCGAAACATGCCTTGAGTCCGGCATACTCCTGAGACTCCAACTGGGCTACGTGCCTAAAGTTCCCACTAACCCATTTAGGGTGGTGAACTTGCAAGTGCTGCCTTGAGATGAGGCAGACCCCGCCTTATCATTGATGTGTCCTGTACGCGCTCTGCATATTTACTTGGATCACACGCAGAGCTTTACAAGCTCTAAACAGCTCTTTGTCTGTTTTGGGGACAGCAGAAGGGGAAGGCTGTCTCCAAAAATAGGTTGGCCCACTGAATCGCAGATGCTATTGCCTTGGCATATCAGCAAATTGAAACGTTCTGTGCCCTTTCAGAGACCGAGCACACTCCACGAGGAGTGTACTGGGCTTTAGCCAACAGCGCCTCTCTAACAGATATCTGCAGAATGGTGGGCTGGGCGACACCCAATACCTTTGCAAGATTTTACAATCTCTGGGTTGAGCCAGTTTCGTCCTGTGTGTTGTCAGGTACGAGCAGGTAATCTGCGGGCAACTGGCCGAGTGCTCCACTTGCATACAGCACCTTTCCCCTCCCTCAGGCGATAACGTGTGCTTTTTTGTCCACGTGAGTTCCTCAGATCAGTGAACCCTTAACGTATCTTACATTTCAGCTGTTAATTGTTTCCTTCAAAAAAAAAGAAAACAAGAAGAAGAACAGAAAAGGCCAAAAGGAAGTCTGGCTGAAGCAACCTATTCCCATTGTAAGTACTGTCCTTTCTGTCCCTTGTCGTGGTTTGCCGGCATCTGCATTGCCAATACCTCGTAACTCAGTTCAGCGGTTGTAGCGTTTTCCACAGGGACCCCTAATGTCAGTCCTCAACACGTTGAAGTGACTGACAGATAGGGAACGTCTTGGTTACTGTTGTAACCTCCAGGGAACAAGACGTGGTGTCCTGGACTGGTTTACCCGCTGGATGGCGGGACACTCTCTCGGCTCCTAAGCACAAGCCTGAATGAGTGGATGCACGCCATCTACTTTTATACACGTATGTCTGGGGGAGTGGCGCATGCAAATTCCACTAGCCAATCCTCATTGGCCTTTTCTCAAGTATCAGAGGTGTTTGGGGCTCCCAAGTGCGACCCCTAGTGTCAGTCCTTGACACCATGCCTTGTTTACTCCATCAGAGAACGGAGGTTACAACAGTAACCGAGACGTTCCTGATTATGAATTTTTGCCAGATAAATTTTACTCCCAAACAAAGCCCTCCCTTATAGTCAAGTGCTTTGCAAAGCCTATAAAAAGTTCAACTATATAAAGAAAAATATAAATAACGATTTATTCGCAAATTAAACATTACTAATTGGTAACTTCAGACCTAATGTAGATTACTTTAATTCTTCCATTCTTGCTCCAGTTGCCCTTTCTCAGGCTCCCCCTCCTGCCCCTCGGTGAAGCGGTCCTCTGTCCCAGGGGAGAGGCTGTCCACCCCCGCAGCTGTGTGAATGAGAGAGGATGTCAGTGCTGTTATCTGGACTATCTCCAGGGTGCAGTATCAGCCCTGAACAGCACTGGCCCAGACACAGTCAGCGCAGCCCCGTCAGCAGCGACACGACTGATACAATCTGTGTTTAGTGAATCAGCTCTTGCTCCCTGTTTCTCTCTCACACACACACAAACACACATATTTTCACTCTCTCTTGTCAGAAAGTCCACAGGGAGCCCCTCAGCCTTACAGTTAATCAATTCAGTGCAAATAGTTTTATTGACATGACAAATGTTACATCTGCATCTCCAGAACAGATTTGGACAAGCTGTGTACATATAGAGAGAAGGACAGAATATATACCTGCACTGATGATATTTGTTTGATACTTAAATAAGAAACTCACAAAACAAATAGCATCACAAACACTGACATGAGTACAGTGCAAGCATTTACACTCTTTACATTCTCAGCTGGACTTACAGCAATGATTTTTACACAGAGTTTTTCGGTGAAAAGTATTTTTTTATTTGGATGTCTGTTTTTTAATTTTTTAAAAAGGTCAAAGAAACTGAATGATTTTTAGCAGTGTAACTGCACAAACCAAATGTACAGTCTGTTTTTGACTTATAGGCTACCATTAAAGGTAGTATCACATGGATGGGAATATGCATATGGAAATGATATGCAGATGAGGTTATGCATAGTCAAATTAGGTGTTGTAAACTACATATATGGTTAGGAGTGGAGGAGACTGAGTGGGGATGCATGTACGCACAATCATCCACTGTCTAGGATTTCTAAAATGAACTTTGCACAGATTCTGAGGAAACAGGGATAAACGCAGGAGTAAAACACACACGTTAACGAGAACAGACAAACACTAAGGAGAACTGAAGACTTATAAGCATGAACAAACAAAGGGAACTAATAAGTTGATTAACAAGACACAGGTGAATTAAATGACTAATTAAACAGACTGCAGAAAAATAGGTCACAGGACAGAACCAAAAACACAATGAAGGGGACAGAACATACATGTTACATTATGCCCCCGCCGTAACTAGTCCAACTGAGGAGGGAGGGGGCTTTGGAGGAGGGAGTGGAGTAAGGATGAAACCAAAGAGTCCAGAATAAATAATACAGTCCATGGAGGAGTGGAAGGTGGGAGGAGCCAGTGAGGAGCCAGGAGCAGGAGGAGCCGGATGTAGAGCCTGAGGCCAGCCAGGACGAGTGCCCCAGGGCGGAGTTAAAGGCGGGAGGAGCCATGGTAACGACGACTCGATAGAAGACGACACCCTGGGGACGACCGACAGAGATGTAGCCAACGAAGATGGAGACCCCGGTGGAGCCGATGAGCCCATGCGAGACCAATGGCACTGGAGACCGAGGTGGAGCCATGGCAACAAGTGTCCGAGGTGGAGCGGATAACCAGAGGACAGAGGTGGGCCGAAGGTGCAGGCAGGGCGAGGTCTGACCAAGGCGAAGCCAGAGGAACGAGGGAGCCCGGTGGATCTGTATGGCAGATGATTTCCGGTGGAGCCGAGGGAAGGAGGAGCCAGGGCGGAGCAGAAGTGTCGACAGGCCGAGGAGGAGTGATGGGCCCAGAGGCTGGAGGCGGAGCTAGGGGATCCTCTAGGTTAGATGGAGCTGGTGGCCTGTAGAAACTCAGCAGATCCTCATAGTAAGAGGGAGATGCAGAAGAGCTGAAGGACACTGGCAGTGCTGAGGAACAGGCTGTTTGAGGAGGTGAGAGAGAGGGAGGCTGGGCAGGCATTCTGAAGATACAGAGTGCGCTGGAGATACAGGAAGCACTGGAGATGCAGGGGGTGCTGGAGATACAGGAACTACTGAAGATACAGGGGACTTGGGTATCACCTCTCGAACCAGTTTATTAGGTCAACAAGTCCTTTAGTTCATCCAGATATCCTTCAAGGACCATCTCAGACTCACACACAACGACGGGAGTGTGGGCGGGGCTATCCTCCGAACCCTCGAGTTTCACTAATAGTCCCTCTGCAATGCAAGCAGCTCCAAGCAAAGCAGTAGCACAGCAGGTAAATCCATGCTGTTACGGTATCGGTCGGTTCTTCTGTTACGGAATGTGGTATAGAAGCACACGAAGATGAGGAATAATACTAGGAAATAGAATAATAACAATAGATTTTGTTTTATTCTATACAGTGCATTAAAATGTAAAGATGACGAAAGGGGAAAAATCCAATCTGATGCATTTAAAAGCACACACAAGATATTTTTGCATTTATCTGTATTCTACTGTTAAGGACTCGGCATATACTTCATATGTTCTCTGAATTGCAAAGGCAGGAAGTGCTGTTCCAAGCTGTTGCCTCTCATTTCCCTTCTGAATCTCTTACTGCTGTTCCACTGCCTGCTTCCATTTCCTCTGAGCGTGTGCGAGAGAGAGTTGGGAATAAGCGAGTGACGTATAGAGCAGAAGTGTGTTTGCTACTCAGCTGATTTACTGTTAGATTATCTCTGTTTTTGCCCATCAGTGGGTGTCAGTTAGAGTCACAGACGTGTCTGAGATCAAAACTGTGGAAACCAGAGCTGGACATGTGACACTGTTGTCATTTTCTTGTGTTCACACTGCATGCGGCGATGTCATACAATTTATGAGAAGGAAAAGAATGGCATGCTGCGGAAAACTACATTTGATAAAGAAAAAGTTTCGTAAGACTCACATAAAATGTTCCTGTAGTTCAAACAATAGAGCATGGCGCTAGCATCAACAAGGTCGTGGGTTCAATTCCTGGGTAATGCATGAACTGATAAAATGCAATCATTGTAATGTATACGTCTCTTGGGATAAAAATGCAAATGTAAATGAAGTTATAACTCAATATTCAGATCCATCAAGCCTCTCACATTTGATTTCCTGTAACTTTTCTCTACTACAGGTTTATAACTGCTCAGTGCCACACAGGTCTCAAGCTCATATCTAGCATAGATCTCAGTTTCTGTCTCACAGCTCATTTTTCACCTCCCAAACGCGCTCTGATGGTCTGCAATAATTCAATTAACAAATGACCATCCATATTTGATTAAGGCTTTAATAATTGCCAGCCATGGCTAGATAACTTTTGATAACTAGTGCCCTGTAAAAGATAATTCACTCTGATAAGTAATTATACTTTTCTATTAAAGTTCCATGATGGACTTCTACCACTCATTTGTAGGGAATCTGTAGAATATTTAATAGGAAATCACTTAGAGCTTATGAAATTAAACTGTCTGTAAAGCAGAACTTTAATTTTGATATAATTAAATTAAAAGGTGTCGGTTTATAACTAAAGGCGGGTGAATTATATGACAACTCCATTTGCTGTGGGGTTTCTATACTACACTGCCGTCCAAAAGTTTGGGTACGATTTTTTGATGCTCAAGAAATATTTTTTTTATTATTATCAATATTTAAAACAGTTCATCTTTTTGTGGAGTCATGATAAATACATAAAAAATCAGGACACTTTGATGAATAGAACAGGTTCAAAAGAACTGAATTTATTTGAAATAGTAATCGTTTGTAACTATATACACTCACCTAAAGGATTATTAGGAACACCATACTAATACTGTGTTTGACCCCCTTTCGCCTTCAGAACTGCCTTAATTCTACGTGGCATTGATTCAACAAGGTGCTGAAAGCATTCTTTAGAAATGTTGGCCCATATTGATAGGATAGCATCTTGCAGTTGATGGAGATTTGTGGGATGCACATCCAGGGCACGAAGCTCCCGTCCCACCACATCCCAAAGATGCTCTATTGGGTTGAGATCTGGTGACTGTGGGGGCCATTTTAGTACAGTGAACTCATTGTCATGTTCAAGAAACCAATTTGAAATGATTCGAGCTTTGTGACATGGTGCATTATCCTGCTGGAAGTAGCCATCAGAGGATGGGTACATGGTGGTCATAAAGGGATGGACATGGTCAGAAACAATGCTCAGGTAGGCCGTGGCATTTAAACGATGCCCAATTGGCACTAAGGGGCCTAAAGTGTGCCAAGAAAACATCCCCCACACCATTACACCACCACCACCAGCCTGCACAGTGGTAACAAGGCATGATGGATCCATGTTCTCATTCTGTTTACGCCAAATTCTGACTCTACCATCTGAATGTCTCAACAGAAATCGAGACTCATCAGACCAGGCAACATTTTTCCAGTCTTCAACTGTCCAATTTTGGTGAGCTCGTGCAAATTGTAGCCTCTTTTTCCTATTTGTAGTGGAGATGAGTGGTACCCGGTGGGGTCTTCTGCTGTTGTAGCCCATCCGCCTCAAGGTTGTGCGTGTTGTGGCTTCACAAATGCTTTGCTGCATACCTCGGTTGTAACGAGTGGTTATTTCAGTCAAAGTTGCTCTTCTATCAGCTTGAATCAGTCGGCCCATTCTCCTCTGACCTCTAGCATCAACAAGGCATTTTCGCCCACAGGACTGCCGCATACTGGATGTTTTTCCCTTTTCACACCATTCTTTGTAAACTCTAGAAATGGTTGTGCGTGAAAATCCCAGTAACTGAGCAGATTGTGAAATACTCAGACCGGCCCGTCTGGCACCAACAACCATGCCACGCTCAAAATTGCTTAAATCACCTTTCTTTCCCATTCTGACATTCAGTTTGGAGTTCAGGAGATTGTCTTGACCAGGACCACACCCCTAAATGCATTGAAGCAACTGCCATGTGATTGGTTGATTAGATAATTGCATTAATGAGAAATTCAACAGGTGTTCCTAATAATCCTTTAGGTGAGTGTAAATGTATTTGCTGCTTTTGATCAATTTAATACATCATTGCTAAAAGTATTAATTTCAAATAATAATTTAATAATAATAATTATAATTTAAAAAAATATTACTGACCCCAAATTTTTGAGCAGTAGTGTATGTATACAAAATTATATTTATAATAATATTATGAATAATAATTATTTTTAAAAAAATGTAGCCTATATTTTGTGACTCGCTGTAAGATTTGAGAGCTGAGCAAAGTATTCATACAAATGCAGTTTTGGATAATTCATCATTCATTAGCATCTGTAAGCTTTGCTCTTGGCCCCAATGACAGACAAACCAAGGCTGATTCTGAATGCTGAAGTCCTGGGAATGGAATATTTATGCATGTCCCTGCAGGCTTCTTGCAGGCTGGAGGGCTGGTTGCAGTCTTTGGCTCTCTCGTGCTGTGTGATGTATTGAACAGGAGTGTTGAGCTGGACTCTGGAGGGGCCTAAGGCTGTTGTCGATTGGCACCACCATATTTGTGATGTTTTGTTCTGAGCATTCACGTCAGTCCAGGCCTGAAGAAGCCAGAGTGCCTTAACAAAGCACTGAAGAGAGGCCTGTGTTCTCCAGCTATTGGATCAGCTGTTCTTCACTACAACTCCATTAGCACAAACCCACTGCCCCTCACACCTCAATTAAGCCTGAGGTCAGCATTTATGGCACCCATGGGCGACATTTGACTCTCAAATTAGGGGGCTCAAGATTTTAAATTTTTTTTTGTAGGCCTAACTTACCTGCAGCAGCAAAGTATTTGCAGAAATTAAGCAAACTAGTTTAATTTTGCTTGTTACTTGTTTATTTGCATTCTTTTTATTTAAATAATACATTTTTTGTGAATCAAGAAGTATTTAAAAAAAAAAAAAGGAATAAGATAATCTAACTAATCTTTATATCATCGCTTCGGTTATGCGTTGATGCGCTGTGAAATATTGCGGGACATATGAATTGTAATATTAATTTAATAATAAAAGTAGCCTATAATAATTTAATATGCCTTGCGTGTTCGTCCGCTACTCCACCATTAAGGGATAAATGGTGTCCACAGGCATGACATCAAGCAATTCATGTTTTATCCAAATCCACATGAATTTGTTAAATGTTCAGTAGCTTTTACCGCAATGTCTCATGGTGTTTCTCGTCGTGTGTTTTCTGCATCCTTGTGAAAAAAAAAAAAGTGCACTTAACTTTATTAAATGTGCCTACTTCAAATTTTATCTACTTATATTTTTTAAAAACCTGTACTTGCATATAATGTACAGTAATATGTAATAAAAAGCCACTTAAGTGTACTTCAAGAAAGTACACTTTCATGACTATACATTTCTTTACAAGTACACAGTTTAAAAACTACACTTTGCCATAATGTCAAATTAAAAGTTTTATTTCAAAGCACATTTTAAATCATGCTTTAGTCATGTTTGGTCATGCCTTAAATATGTAAAGTAATTTTGATGTGACTAACATACTAAAGCACATGTAAAGTACTTGTAGTGTGTTGTTAAAGTTAATATTCTACAGTAAATGTACTGCATTGTCAACTTCATCATTACAAATGTGTAAATGCAAATAGATTTAAATGCATGACACATAAGTTTTAATAGAAATGGCATTAACATATATTTTAGTTTACCATAAATTTTTGTCAGAACAATAGTACATGTTCAAAAGACAATAGAATGTACAATACATTATCCCAAATGTTTCCCAGAATGTTTAAATCCATAGAAATAAGCAATTTTAACCAGGACACGGACCGTGTCAGTGCGTCGCCAATCAATTACATCATACCCTGTTACCCCCGATTTCCGTGGAAATCATGGAAACACCAAAGACGCTTTAATATATTATGTTTTATCAGACAGGTGAGCAACTGTTTGGATACATTCATCGACAAAAAAGTAATCATTGTTATATAGCTCAACACAGTTATTGTTTAAATCTCATTTTCTTGATTTACCACGAGTACCATGTTTAACCATGCCTAATATCGATCTAGCTTACTGCAGTGTGCAACAAGTGTCTCAAAGTAGCCGCAGAGCGAACACACAGAATAGCATTATAACATAACTTTCAACACACTCAAATGTATCTAATATGATAAAACAGCGCTGCGTTACCCCAAACATTATATTCAGATCACAAAAAGTATGCTAAAGTGTTATTTTTCACAAGGGAACATTTACACTGGTTTATTCATAGTGAAAATATGCTTTGAAATAATCAATGAGTTACCCAAATTATTTTCAATGTACATACATGCAAAGATGGTCAATAATAAAATCTAATTTCCAATTCTCACTATTAACTAAGTACAACTTTTGCCTCAAACTCCTCATAACAGCTTATAAATAGTTAGTAAGGTAGTTGTTAAGTTTAGGTATTGGGTAGGATTAAGGGAAGTAGAATATGGTCATGCAGAATAAGGCATTAATAGGTGCTTTAAGTACTAATAAACAGCCCAAATCCTAATATGCATGTTAGTAAGCAACTAGTTTATAGTAAAATTTGGACCCTAAACTAAAGTGTTACCATATTTTCTACATAGATATATAATATACAAATTAAATACAGTGGTTGAATTAAGTCATTACACCTTCTCAGTGGCTGAAAGGCTGGAGATTGAAGTGTTTTGACAGAGATGGAGGGAGCTGTGAATGCCCTAGAACATTTGTGTGGATGTCTGTGGAGATTGAGAGCAGATAATAGCCTCCGTGTTGACATTCCCTCTCTAACTGTGACCAATTAATGATGGCTGGCTAAAAGAGCATTTCATTAGTTTTTGCCCTTGGCTGTTGCGCATGCTTGCGAGGGCTCTGCTGAAAACAGATTAGGACATTAACTCATGAGGGGCTGAAGGACTTGTGGAGTCATGCCTTCAGGCTCTGCCAGGCTTCAAAGAGCCTGGCGCTATCGTATCACTCGCTCCACTCTATCATCCGCCGGCCTGCCAAACGCATTCATCATAAGGCTGCTTTAAAGGTCCAGACCACCGCTTTCACCTGGGATTCCTTTTTATACATGGAGGAGAGCTTCATGTTTGGAACGGCCAAGTGCACTGCAATAGTATATCAAAGATTACTTAATTGAAAGATTTCATTATGAAAATTCATTTTATTGTTTATGCGTTAGATACGTAAGGTAAAAGTGACTACATGCAGGGTCCAAAGAAGAGATGGTAAGAGAGGGAATGTACACACACATACACCGATCAGGCATAACATTATGACCGGGTGAAGTGAATAGCACTGATTATCTCTTCATCACGGCACCTGTTAGTGGGTGGGATATATTAGGCAGCAAGTGAACATTTTGTCCTCAAAGTTGATGTGTTAGAAGCAGGAAAAATGGGCAAGCGTAAGGATTTGAGCGAGTTTGACCCAGTCATTTAGTCATCACAACTTGGCCCTTGTCAGAGCATCTCCAAAACTGCAGCTCTTGTCGGGTGTTCCCGGTCTGCAGTGGTCAGTATCTATCAAAAGTGGTCCAAGAAAGGAACAGTGGTGAACCGGCGTCGGGGTCATGGACGGCCAAGGCTCATTGATGAACATGGGGAGTGAAGGCTGGCCCATGTGGCCCAATCAAACAGATGAGCTACAGTAGCTCAAATTGCTCAAGAAGTTAATGCTGGTTCTGATAGAAAGGTGTCAGAATACACAGTGCATCGCAGTTTGTTGCGTATGTGGCTGCATAGCCACAGACCAGTCAGGGTGCCCATGCTGATCCTGTTCACCGCCGAAAGCACCAACAGTGGGCACGTGAGCATCAGAATTGGACCACGGAGCAATGGAAGAAGGTGGCCTGGTCTGATGAATTACGTTTTGTTTTACATCATGTGGATGGCCGGGTGCTTGTGCGTCGCTTACCTGGGGAACACATGGCACCAAGATGCACTATGGGAGGAAGACAAGCCGGTGGAGGCAGTGTGATGCTTTGGGCAATGTTCAGCTGGGAAACCTTGGGTCTTACCATCCATGTGAGATCTAACTAAGCGTTGTTGAAGACCATGTACACACTTTTATGGAAACGGTATTCCCTGGTGGCTGTGGCCTCTTTCATCAGGATAATGCACCCTGCCACAAATCAAAAATGGTTCAGGAATGGTTTAAGGAGAACAATAACAAGTTTGAGGTGTTGACTTGGCCTCCAAATTCCCCAGATCTCAATCCAATCGAGCATCTGTGGGATGTGCTGAACAAACAAGTCCGATCCATGGAGGCCCCACCTCGCAACTTACAGGACTAAAAGGATCTGCTTCTAACATCTTGGTGCCAGATACCACAGCACACCTTCAGGGATCTAGTGGAGTCCATGCCTCGACAGGTCAGGGCTGTTTTGGCAGCAAAAGGGGGACCAACACAATATTAGGAAGGTGGTCATTATGTTATGCCTGATCGGTGTATATATAACACATATTTTAAAAACTTCATTATAAAATGTATAGGCCTATTTATTTGCAAGAATTATATTAACAGCAATAATAAGAAATTCCCGTTTAAGAACAGCTAATGTGGTGATGGACGCTGTGTTGTCAGGTGAAAATAATGAGAAAAATTCATTTCATTGCTCACTTCACCAAGTGCATTCCAAACAGCTACATTATGACACACAAGTGCCCTGCTCCCTCCAAACTTCCCACTTCATGGGCTCTGCCCACAAAACCTGATTTCATCAAGTGCAACATGTTTCAAGATCAACATCTTTATTGATCCTGGAACAACATTCCAATCAACCTATCATTTTTGAGGGGCATGTTTACATTTAATTCAATTTACATTTAAATTTAATACATTCAATTCAAGTTTAGGCTTACAACCAGAGTTAGGGTTGTACTCTGCCCTTTGAAGTGAGTAGGGCATAGGGATTATTTATTTATGGTTTATTTGAAGTATCAATGCTCACTTCCGTTTGGAATTCGCTCCCTGTATCTTTCTCCTTTTTATGCACTTTTAATGCAATTTTACGTTGACTTTCATTTTGACTGAAATATAGCTTGGCTTATTATAGTTTTTAAATTTTTATGTTTTTTTTTTTTCTATTTCATTTGTTTGTTTGTTTTAATTAAGTTTACTCTAAGATATGGTTTTAGTTCAGTTTTAGCTTTTTCTGAGTTTTATAGTTTCAATTTATTTTAGGTAAGCTTATTTCTATTTTTTTAGTACTTTAAGGCTGCCAAAAAAATAAAATAAAATTAATTAATTAATTTTAGAATCCACCAACACACACGTTTCTCTGCTCTTGACTTCCGGTAAGGGCTTTGGTCAAGAGCTTATACCTACCAGAGATGCATAAAGAGAAAGAAAGACTTAGAGAAAGAAGAGGTGAGGTACTTTATCTGCTGTGTTTCACAATATATCTCCTTCTAGTCTTTGAGCAGACAGGCAGAAGAGAGCTTTCAGCAGCAAACAGGGACCGAAACACTGATATGACCTGTCATGTTGACTTGAGGATGCCATAAAAACAGTGTCCAGTGTGGCAGATAAGACTTGTGATTAATGGCTAGTCAACACTAGCACGCTCTGCTGAGGGATCGGGGAGCTTTATGAAAAATGATTGGAGAAAAAAAAGGAGGGGTAATGCATTTTGTATGTGTTTGTAGCTGTTAAATGTTTATTGATGCGATATATTGAATTAAACAGAATAGGGAATGGCTCATTGAAACAGTTATTGAAAAACTGCATTTTGAAAATGAGGAATATTAACATTATTTCCTGCTGTGATATATACAATCAAATTTAATTCAAAATACAAGTTAGCATAAACAGCTTGGTATGTCTCACCGTTTGGTGTGTGTGAGCGTGAATGCATATGTAAACACTCATGGAGGCCTGGAGTGTGTTTGTGCATGTCGTTCTGAGTTTATGCTAATGAGCTGCAGAGGGCAAAGAGGGAGGGATGAGCTCTTCTAACGGCTTTTTGAATGAGATGAATGGGTTACAGATGGCACACTCAATACATTAAAATGAGACATGCAAAGCAGGGGCGGGGCTTCCTCAAGATGGGGGCTTTCCTAAAGCAGCTCAGCACCTGTCTATCTTTCGTCATGGATGTATGCAGACATACATATGATGCAAAAACACGACTTACTCACCATAACAAATAAGCATGGACAGGCCTCAACCAGACTAAAAGAGCTGTGTAATCAACTCATTAAACCAACAAGATTGCATCTATATATAGAAGCTCTCTAAAGCTATTTTAGGTCATATTTAGTGATCTCACTCTGGGTCAATAAAGAGTGGTATTAATGTCATCATCAGCTTAGTGTGCTGTCGTGTTTTCCAGAATAAAAAAAGGAAATTGTGACTTCATGACTCAATGTGACTTTATATGCTTTGTTTCACATAATTGTGACGTTATCCCCCGGTTTCACAGACAAGGCTTAAACTAGTTCCAAACTGAAATGCATGTTTGAGCTGATTTAACTGAAGGCAACTTGCCCTGACATATCTCAAAATATGTCAGAGGCATTATTTTGTCTCAAGATGCACACCAGTAATATTTTCTTTTTCTAAGGCACATTAAAAAAGCTACTTAAATATCTTAATTGAACTAAGGCCTAATCCTGGCTTAGTCTTAACCCTGTCTGTGAAACCAGGCCTAAATCTCGCAGTGTTATTTTAAATCGAACAGTATAACTTTGTATTTCACAATGTGACTTTGTATCTTGCAATAACAGTTTTGAGTCTTGTAATTGTGACTTTGTTTCATGTAATAGCATCTTTATATCTTGCAATGTGATTTTAAATCTCACAGTGACTTTATATCTCACAACTGCATCATCCTTTCTTGTAATTGCGATTTCAGATCTCAGTATGATTTAAGTCTCACAATATGACTTTATGCCTCACCATTACAACTTTGTTTCTCATAATTGCAACTTTATGTCTCACTGCATCTAACAATGGTGACTATAGCTCACAACGTGACTTTATATTTTACAATTACAGCTTTGTTTCTAGTAATTGTTACTGTGCATCTCATAATTGTTACTTTATATCTCGCAATGTGATTTTAAATTTCACAATGTGACTTTATGGGCCCTATTTTAACAATCTAAGCGCATGGTCTAAAGCGCACCGCGCAAGTGCACTTAGGGCGTGTCCGAATACACTTTTGCTAATTTAACAACGGGTAAAAATGGCGCATGGTCTAAAAGGGTTGTCCCTAGTCTCGTAATGAGTCATTGGTGTGTTTTTGGGCTTAACGTGCAATAAACCAATCATGTGAGTCTCATCTCCCATTCCCTTTAAAAGCCAGTTGCGCTTGCGCCATGGCGGATTTGCTATTTACATGGCGGAATTTGTTACTGGAAAGACTGAACGCTTCTCCAGAGAGGAAACGGATCTGCTCGTCATTACTGACTATCCATTATGGCATATAGGCATTTTTATATTTATGTACACAATAATAATCTTTTACATTTTAAACCTTTAATTTTTCATATTTAAAAATGTTTGTGTGCTGCTGTGCGTTCCTGTGTGTGTAATAAGCAGAGTGTACGTGCGCCTTTAGGCACATATTACTAACGCACTCTTTAAATAACAAAAAAAATATTGCGCCATTGACTTTAGACCAGGTTTTAGTTGGTCTATGGTGTAGTCGTTTTCAGTTGCCTCAAAATAGAAACGCACCAACAATGCGCCTGAACACACCTCGTTTTCAGACCAGCACGCCCATGGGTGCACAAATGGGCAAAATGCATTTGATATTTAAACAACGTGGTGCAGTAAGTGAAAATGATATCTGCGTTGGGCTGAAACTAGCAAAAAACAGTTGCATCACGTCTGCCGCCACATTGCGTTGGGTGTATGATAGGGCCCTAGATCTCACAATTTCAAAATTTTCTAATAACTGCAACTTTATATCTTGCAATGGGATTTAAATCTCACAATGTGACTGTAAACTTTAGAAAATAGAAAATTTGTTTCTAATAACTGTGACATATATCTCAATGTTATTCTACTATAACAGTGTGACTATATCTCACGTGATTTTATATCTAACTATTACAGTTTTGTATCTGGTAATTGCGACTGTTTCTCAATCACATTTACATTTTGCATGTGACTTTATATCTCACAATTGTGACTTCATATCTCGGGAAGTGCCAGTGTCTTTATATCTTACAATGTGATCTAAATCTCACAATGTAACTTTAAATCTTGAAATGTGACTTTATATTGCACAATTGCAACTTCGTTTTTTGTAATTACGACTTACAAATTTGTAACTTTTAGTTTCTTGTAGTTGTGACTATATCTCACAATGTGATGGTTTTTTAGTACTTTTTAATCCACTTTCACTGTGTGAAAAATAGCAGCTTGGACATTCCACTAAATAATTTCTTCAACAGAACAAAATCATTCCTTTAATAATATGAGGGCTTATGTGATTCTACAGTTTGGCTTTTCAAGACATTTCCAGAGGTCTTTATGAGTTAAAATGTGGAGAGGAGGTCAGACTCTGAGTGTCTAGAGTAAATGGTTCTGATTCAGAAGCAATGAAGTGGAGAAATGGATGCTGGGATTGTGAGGTTCAGCTGATTTCTCCGCTTGCATCACTCCTTAGTGTCACTCTGACCACTGACACGTGCTGAGCACTGCCCTCTTTCACCTCCTCCGTCACCCCCATCACACCGCCTGGCTATACCTACCCTGGTATAACCCCCTGATCTCCACAAAGACACACTGACCAGCCCTCTTTATGGCAAACACACTGCCTGTCCATCCTGCTGTAATTCGTGGGTATATAGATTTCTTTGAAAGACACCAACACAGATGCCAGGATTTTCTCAGAACATGCAGGCTTGTTGGATTGATCAGACTGTTCTGCTTATTTCCCCAATGGATGAAGAGCATACCAAAGAAGATATTTAACTCCCTCCAGTTTTATTAATTTTGTCCGAATTTTGAATAATAATAAGCCAAATAACATAATAAGCCAAATAACAACTTACATATGAATTTACAGCTGAAGAGAGACTTAATAATTACTCAATAATTAACAAATAATTACATAATTACATAATGCCTATGTCTGAATTACATCTGTGCTAATATTCAGACAATTACAAGTGTGATATTGCATTTATACAACAGTTCAATAAACAAGAAATTAATATTGAGTCACTTATATTGTGCAGTGCACACAACATAGCCTGTTACATGGTCAATTTTTGCACCACTAAGGAATATGGCTCCAAACGAAGTCAAAGCAGAATCATCTGCTGCCTTTCTGATTTCTAATATGGAGGGAAACACTGTTCCAGAGCTTGAGAGCAGCCACCGAAAAAGCCTGGTCACCTTTAGCTTTAAAACATGAATGAGGGACTGAGAGGAGTAATTGACTAGATGACCGAAGAGATCTTGAGGCAGTATACGGGGTGAGGAGATCACATACTTGACCGGTAGCCAGTGTAGAGAGCCGAGTACATGAGTAATGTGTTCACGTTTTCTAGTGCCAGTCAATAATCTGGCTGCCCATATTTTGTACCAATTGCAAACAATTTAAAGCAGATTTAGGCAAACCCAGATAGAAGGAATTACAGTAGTCTAACCTTGATGTTATAAATGCATGAATAACCATTTCAAGGTCCTTCTCAGAAAGCATCTTCTTGATTTTAGCAATATATCTTAACTGAAAGAAACGTCTCGGTTATGTCAAGTCAACTTTATTTATATAGCGTTTTTTACAATGCAGATTGTTTCAAAGCAGCTTCACAGTGTTAAACAGGAAAATAATGCAACCAATTTGATTCGGCTGTACAGCCGCTCTGGAGAAAACGGTGATAACCTTCGTTCCCTGAAGGAGGGAACGGAGACGTACGTCGGAACTGACCGACGAATTGGGGATAATTTTCAGAGACCAATCTACTTTGAGTGTTTAAAAAAGAGGCAATGAACATTGGCATGCAGTTCACGCATTCCACGCTCCTCCCCGCAGCGCGGGTATAATTAAGGAAGTGGATGCACTGCATCTTTTCCGCTGAGGAGCCGAACTAGTGACTCAGCCGTTCAGCGGAGGTAAAGCACCTGTGGCGACGGGACGTATGTCTCCATTCCCTCCTTCAGGGAACGAGGGTTATATACGTAACCGAGACATTCCCTTTCAGTCGGTCACGTTCGACGTACGTCAGAACTGACTGACGAATTAAGGATCCTACCAACACGCCACAGACACTGGCACTTCCAGCGCTCTGCTTGAGCTCCCTGGACTACCCCCTCTGTTGGAGCGGCAAGTCAGGGCTCTTAGCAGAGAAGGTCAGTCACTGCTGAGGACAAAGGGGAGGACTTTGTACTGATATGCCTTCCCTTCGAACGCAAAGCGTAGGAATGGTCTGTACCAAGGAAGAATTGAGACATGAAAGTACGTGTCCTTCAGGTCAATCGCTGCGAACCAATCTAGGGGACGGATGCATTCGAAAATGTGTTTCTGCGTTAACATCTTGAACGGGAGCTTGTGCAGGGCCCGATTCAGGACACGCAGGTCCAAGATTGGCCGTAACCCACCACCTTTCTTAGGTACAATGAAGTAGGGGCTGTAGAACCCGACCTCATATCGGCTGGAGGAACTGGCTCAACCGCATCCTTCACCAGCAGGACATCGATCTCTGACCGCAAGACATGAGCATCGCTGCTTCGCATGAGCCAGCGAGACGGCCTGGGGAGCGCTAACCAGGCCCCCAGAGACCGAACAAGCGGGACCAACGGGACCACCGACATACCCGGGGTGGGGCAGTGAGGTGTAACACATGGACCTGACTCGGGAGGCCCGGAGGCGGCCCGGAGTGTTGTCTGAGTGTTCCAGGGCGGGGCAGAGTGTGGGTGAGAAGGCCTGGAGGCATCCTCGGGCCACACACTGCTGCCCCCTGGTGAAAGGAGAGGAGGAAGGGAGTGGCAAGGCATTGAAGCGCCGACCTCGCTCTCTTGGAGCCCAGGGAGGGAGGAAACTGCTCTTTTATTGAGAATGTGGGTACCGCTTGACGGGTTGGGCGCCTCCCTTACGCCCGGCCACCTGCTGCCACGAATTACAGTCGTTGGGGCAGGATGTTTTTAGTTCTCTTTTTTATTGGAGGGCGGCCCAGGAAAGTATAGCCGTGAGCTCTGGATCAGACTCGGGCAATAGTACCACACCTGAAGGGGGCAATGCAGCCGAATCTTCATCTCCAGAGGACATTAGTTTGTCCCCTGATGCAGCAATCGATATCATATCCTCAGCCGGAGCCCCGAAAGTAACGGCTGGCCCCCCATGGGAAGGACCAGCTTGCTCTCTCGGAAACTCCACCAGCGCAGGTGCGGAGGATGGAGGGGCCCGAAGGGGTTGACCCGTCGGGGAAGCCCTCACTGTTATCCTCAGGTCACCACCAAGGCAATCAGCCGAAGTAGCAGCCCTCTGCTTTGTAGCTGGAGGGCCACTAGATCGGGGGATACGCAAAGGGACTCCACCTGGGCTGCCCGTCTGAGGTATTTGAGCCTTGACCTAAGCACCGCGATGGTCATGTTCCCACAGTGAGAAACATGAGTCATTCACGAAAGCTGCCTCATTGTTTGGGGCGTTTAGCACGCTAGAAATCGACTGCATCCAGAAACACATGGTTTGAATGACATCTTGAAAAAGACGCAGGGTCAAACCGTGTAGCTCTTTTAGAAAAGGAAAACCGCTCTGATAGTGCTGAGGCACACAGGGGAGATGGCCGCAGCTCACAGCCTGCTGTGAGCACTCAATGAAATGCCCAGCGAGCTGTTTTGCTTCTTCAGCTCGCGACCGCCGCTGTCACGTGCCGTCTCACCTGTACCAGAAACAGAACGACCTCTTCACGAGCAGACTTGCTTACTATAAGCAAGTCTCCGAAGTAGAAAGCAAAGATGCGGTGCATCCACTTCCTTATTTATACCCGCGCTGCAGGGAGGAGCATGGAATGCGTGAACCGCATGCCAATGTTGTTTGGCTCGTTTTTGTTAACACTCGAAGTAGATTGGTCTCTGAAAATTATCTCCAATTCGTCGGTCAGTTCCGACGTACGTCAAACGTGACCGACTAAATGGGAACTGCTTTTCACAACAGTACTGATCTGCTTGTCAAAAAAAAGGTTGGATCGAAGATAACACCAAGGTTTTTGTCAAAAAATATTAAAAGTACTCAGGTAAGATGAAACCTGAGAGTAGACTTTTTTTAAGACTTTTGAAATAAAGGATAATTTGGAAATGGTTTTGTAGTTATTCATATTATGCTTTTTTAAACATGTTAATGTCCAACACAATAACATGTTTACGTAAAACTGGCTAGTGCAACTCCATTTGCTAGGGAGCTATTAATAATAGCAGTAACGACCGGACTTAAGGCTCGAAAAGCCTTTTTAAAAATATGTGTAAGCAGAAAATCAGAAGGGCAAAATGAAGGCTTCATATTAGAAAAAATATCATAGAGTTGTGAAGGAGAGATCTGATGAGAAGGTATTTCTAGAGGAAAATAACTTTGAGATGGTATACACTCAACTTTATGTAAAAAAAACTGATCACACAGGTCAGTAGAAATCTCTAATGGGGCACTAAGAGTGGGATTTAGAAAAACATTAATTTTACTAAAAAGGACCTTCGGCCTTTGTGTATTTTGTTAAATTTAATTTAAAATTAAATCTGTCATGTATTTTAACTGTGCCTTAAACTATAATATAACAGTGCTCTGATACTATTTAAGACACTCCCTGAAGATTTCATGTGATATCTGAAGTTTATCTGAAGCTTAGCTGCCTACACTCCAGTCTGAGTGCGCGAGTAGGGTTTCTGATTGGGTGAGTGAATTATACAGTGACTCGCTTAGACAGCCACCCCTCTTTTGTTTCTGAATGAATCAGCATTTTTTAATTAATTGGTTTAGTAAATGACTCGCTCATAAAGACAGTCACTTGTTGCCATCTAATGGCGTAATGTAATCTGCAGCAAAAGTCACTGAAAAATCTCCACCACTAATTTACAAGCTGCCTGTCTATATGAAACATGCAAACACAGACAAATGTGGACAGGTGGGTTCACACAGTTTATACATGCAAAAAGTTTAGAAGTGCTTGCCTTAATATGCACCACTAATTATTAGTCGCAAGGACATTTTAACGCCTGCCAAATACAATGATGTGGATTTCATTTTTAAAACCTTAAAGGGATAATTCACCCAAAAATTAAATTCTGTCATCATTACTCAACCTCATGTCATTTCAAAACCATAATTCTTTGGTTAATCTTTGAATAACAAATTAAGACATTTTTAATGAAACTTGAGAGGTTTCTGTTCCTCCATTGAAAGTCCAGGTAACCAAAAAGGTTAAGAAAAGCATTGTAAAACTAATCCATATGAGTAGAGCCATTTAATCTAAGTCTTGTTAAGAGATATGATCACTTTATATTAATGAACAGATTTAATTTAGACTTTTATTCAGATCTAAATATTGATCACACATAAACAGACACTGTAAACACACTGTAAACCTGAATAAGTTAAACAGAGGCAATCAGTTTAAGTAAGCAGAACTTGCAGTTTTTTACTTTGTAATCATACATTTTAACTGCTCTGAACTTTAAAATAAAAATAGCATAGCATAGCACTAGCTGAATGAGGACTGCAATATAATACATTTAACATACACCGATCAGGTATAACATTATGAAGTGAATAACACTGATTATCTCTTCATCACGGCACCTGTTAGTGGGTGGGATATATTAGGCAGCAAGTGAACATTTTGTCCTTAAAGTTGATGTGTTAGAAGCAGGAAAAATGGGCATCTCCAAAACTGCAGCTCTTGTGGGGTGTTCCCAGTCTGCAGTGGTCAGTATCTATCAAAAGTGATCCAAGAAAGGAACAGTGCTGAACCGGCGACAGGGTCATGGGTGGCCATTGATGCACGTGGCCCATGTGGTCTGATCATACAAACAAGCTACTGTAGCTCAGATTGCTCAATATGTTTATGCTGGTTCTGATAGAAAGGTGTCAGAATACACAGTGCATTGTAGTTTGCTGCGTAAGAGGCTGCATAGCTGCAGACCAGATAGGGTGCCCATGCTGACCCCTGTCCACCACTGAAAGCGCCAACAGTGGGCATGTGAGCATCAGAACTGGACCAGGGAGCAATGGAAGAAGGTGGCCTAGTCTGATAAATCACGTTTTCTTTTACATCACGTGGATGGCCGGGTGCGTGTGCGTTGCTTACCTGCGGAGGCAGTGTGATGCTTTGGGCAATGTTCTGCTGGGAAACCTTGGGTCCTGCCATCCATGTGGATGTTACTTTGACACGTACCACCTACCTAAGCATTGTTGCAGACCATGTACACCCTTTCATGGAAACGGTATTCCCTGTGGCTGTGGCCTCTTTCATCGGGATAATGTGCTCTGCCACAAAAAAAGGTTCAGGAATGGTTTAAGGAGCACAACAACGAATCTGAGGTGTTGACTTGGCCTCCAAATTCCCCAGATCTCAATCCAATCGAGCATCTGTGGGATGTGCTGAACAAACAAGTCCGATCCATGGAGGCCCCACCTCGCAACTTACAGGACTTAAAGGATCTGCTGCTAACATCTTGGTGCCAAATACCACAGCACACCTTCAGGGGTCTAGTGGAGTCCATTCCTCGACGGGTCAGGGCTGTTTTGGCAGCAAAAGGGGGACCAACACAATATTAGGACATAATGTTATGCCTGAACGGTGTATATCTGTTCTCAATCTAAGCTCGTCACCATGATGGTAACCCTACAAAAAAACCTGACATAACAGAAACTCTTCTAAACTAGCATATTAAAACAAAACACTACTAAATTTCCCACTTAACGTTAATCTTGCACAAAAAAGCATAATATAACACTTAATTTTGGCATTTAATGTCCCTTTTGAGTGTCATGGCAAAGCATGCTGGGAAATAGAAATCCCAGCCCAGTTTCGGTTAAATGTAAGTTTAAGAAACAAGTTCATAAAACTCAAAACAGTGAAACAATTCAGATTACTTAAAATGTGTCAGTTTTGAGAACTCAAAAGAAAAATAATGTTATAAATACTCATAAAAGTTAAGTTGTTTGAACTAATTTGTTTAATATTTTGAGTTGGCTCTACTCAAACCAATTAATTATTTTGAGCATAGGGTTTACAGTGAGAAGCGCATGCGTGCATCACATGCTAGAACAAACCTTTTTTGGCTTTCTTGCATTTTCACGATCTTCTGTGTTTACCATATACCATATACTTTATGTGTGTTTGTTTATATGTGAATAAAAGTAAATCTGTTCATCATATAAAGCGATCATATCTCTTCACAAGACTTGGATTAAACTGCTCAATTCATATGAATTTGTTTTACGATGTCTTCATAACCTTTTTAGATCGTTTAATATTTAGTTACCTGGACTTTCGATGGAGGGACAGAATTCTCTCAGATCTCGTAAAAAATATTTTAATTTGTGTTTAGCATGATAGCATTTTTATTTTTAGGTGAACTATCACTTTAAATGCTTATGAAAAATATTCAATAACAATGAGATGATTTTATCGCTATTGATGTTGCCAGTATTACAGTCTAACAAGTGGATCGCATAATCCGTTCATTTTTTTTTCATTGTGTCATCAAGGTATTAAAAATTCTTTGATATTCAATCAAAGATTATATTTACCCATGGTTCCCATTCATCAGAGGAGAAAGCCTAAATGCGATTATGTAGACGAGGGATTAATGTGGAGATAAGCACAAGGTAATGCATGGTAATGATCTGACAGGAGTATTCCACCTCTTTCATTTGCATATCTTAAAGTGCTGACAGGTGTGCCAGGGCACGAGGTAGAAATGAAGGCCAGTGGACGCCGATAAGACACTGTGGGGTGTTTTATACCTTTGAATGTTGCCGATAATATGGACATTGGTTCTCTCTCACACACACACACAAGCATGAAAACACTCTGAGTATGTTTGTCACAGATAACATACTGTAGATGGCTTGCTGGACCATCTCTATGTCTAATGTAGTCTGTCTGCAGCTCTGTTGTGTGCTGTAGGCTCTTGTGAGGGCACTGATAAATCAAGGCGAATGTTATACTGAGGTATTTTTTGCATTCGCACACACATACACTCTTTGCGGTGTGCCTCATGCATCATTTTATCTGAATCTGCCACATGTTGTTGATTTTTCTCCACCGACAGTCCTGTCTCGTAATATATGCTTGGCTGGTGCCTATAACAGTACAGAATCAATCGTTATATTGGCTACACACCACACTGGAAATGCTGAAATATCCTTCTCAACAATAAATGTGCTGTGGGCTGCTCATAGGATAGCCTATCCTTTATTAGGACTATTTAATCCATGCAATCTATATCATACAGCAACATCATTATAAGAAAATTTTCTTCTGTATTCTTATTGACTTGCAGTGCGTGTATATATGTCAAATGTCAGAGATAATTGGGCAGAAGTGCAAATGGAAAACAAATTTATATTCATTACTGACAATGCTAATATATCTCCCACTGGGTTTTTACCAAGTTAAATCCTCTTTTGCATGCAGGTCTTTGGGTCATTCTTAGGAATCTGTGCATTTCTGTCCCTTCTACTGATATAATTCAAAGGAAAAATCACAGATACTAAACTTTTTATTCTGTATGTGTCAGGTGTCGTTGCAGGCAGGAATGCGATGACAGGCAGATTCACAATCAAAAGAGTATTTAATGAATAAGGTTCTCAGGTGAGCAAATAACAGCAGGCACTGTTTGGTCATTTAAAATCAGTTTTGACCACAAACAAAATTAAGTACATTTCACAGTCTTTGTCAGTATTTGTCTATTAGATATTCAACTTAATATTTCATTTTCATTGTTTTTATATTGGCACAAAGATCAAAAATATTGAAAGTGAATACTTTGGTGTGGTTCAATGATGCAATTTTTGTAATATTTTCAATGTAACAGGGATAATTTGTTATTGCACAAAATATATTTTAAAAAGAGAAATTTGTGTGAAACTTATGTGAAGACTGATGATTCTACCAGAATTTACTTTAATATTGACAAACCACTATTAATGCTGTAAACACATATTTAGGACTAGGGGAAAAAAATCCATGTTTGTAGATGATTTATTGGAATATAACAGCATCTATTGTATTTATGGGAAATATGGTTATACTGCTGAGTAGAAAAAATATAATTTTCTTACATATTCAACCATATACATTTCAAATAATATAATAAAATGTATTTTAATTTGAAAAATATTCATTGGTTTATGTATTGGTTTGTTTTGTTAGTTGGTAGGTTGGTTTGCTGAGAATGAGACATCTATAGAAAGCATTTATAGACAGTTCTTTTGCTCTTAATCATGTGAACCTCAGACACACAGATTGTAGACACTCACAGCAGAATAAGGTCTTCTAACTGTCTTCTGACACTGCTCATGCAGGGTCCCCAGGAGTCACTGTATCAATTGTGGTGCTGTTATTGGGGTGTAATCGGGCATGAGAAAGGCCAGCTTGCTGAGGGTTGGGGGCTATTGTGAGGGTCCCATCTGTGACTGCTGTGTGGAAAGGGGGGTACTGGCCTGGAGGTCTCTGACACATGTCTATGAATGGTGGGTGTGAGAAGGGGCAATCGCGAAGCAGCTGATACGCCCGGAAGTGTGGGTGCATTGAACAACCTGTCTTTTGCAATAAATATTTTGCTTTTACCCCCACCGAATGTGTCCCTTTTTTACTGTCCACCAATGTTTTATTATTGTTAAAAGACGCTTAAAATACATATTGATCTGTTTTCAGATATGCATGTGTCTTTTCCTCTTCCAGTATAAAACTTCATGTTGTCATATTGACTTGTCTTGTCTTTGAGTGCACATTAAGCGCCATCTCCACACTGAGGCCCATTTGAGAGCGAGAGTGATGGCTGATTGATCCCATGGCTTCCTCTGCCGGGATCAGTGGGTCAGGCTGCTGGAGATGATAAGCTGAGATGGAACAGGGCTATCACTGCTCTGGGGTCAGGACCCCTCTGTAAATTGAACTGATTACTGCCGCTGCAGGTCAGTTTTGCAGGGAAGATCCGTAATCAACAGCCAGGCAGACAGTACATTCTGCAGTAATGGACATGGCTGAATACTGTCGTTAGTCACGCAGTGCAGTCACAACAGCCACTGGCTCATAAAATGGCTACTTTAAAATAAAAATAAAAGAACAACTTCTGCCATTTTTATGTTAGAAGATCTAGACCATGTAAAGGTAATAGTTTGCCTCTCTGGGTGCTGTTTCTGCCACAGAATACAAAATATTATCTTACAATTCAAAAAAATTTCGCAATTGTGACTTTATAACACGCAATTGCGACTTCATATCGCACAATTATGACTTTATAACTCGCAATTCTGACTTTATAACATGCGATTGTGACTTGTGAGGTATAAAGTCAGAATTGCATGACAAAGATGCAATTGCGAGTTTATATCTTGCAATTCAGACTTTTTTAACTCGCAATTTTGACTTTATAACTCGCAATTCTGACTTTTTCCCTCTTAAAATTGGATTTTATAGCTCGCAATTCTGACTTTATAACTCACAAGTGCAAGTTTATATCAAAAAATTCTGAGAAAAGAAGTCAGAATTGCAAGCTATACAGTAATTCCAATTTTAAGAGGAAAAAAGTCAGAATTGCGAGTTATAAAGTCAAAATCGCGCGTGTTAAAAAAGTCGCAATTCTGACTTTATAACTTGCGATTCTGACTTTATATTCTGACTCGCAATTGTGAGTTTATATTATATAGAATTGCAAGATGTAAACTTACATAAAAAGTCGCAACTATCTTTTAAACATTTTATTATGTAAACAAGCTTCCATAGTAAACAGCACTCAAAAATATTTAGGCCTAAATTTAAGTTTTAGATATTTGAAAAGTTTCGATCCATTACACAGTTTGCACGTAAACTAATACAATTAATGTGATGCATTTTGTCAGTCACACACAAATTAAATGAAGATTTCATATGTTCCCAATGTCTTCTTTGGACTTTAGTGTTATTTCCTGTTTCTGTGCCATGTTTGTAGTTTTTCATGTTGATTAGTCCCTGATGTGTCTTATTAGTCTCATTACATAACCTCTTGTTCCTTATGAGTCGATATTTAGTGTTGCATGTGTTTACCAGCTTTCTATGCTCCCCGTGTTTCCTGATTATTGTTCTGTTTAGATTATTATTAAACTCCTGCACTCATCTGCCCCTTTGTGTGTTTTCCTCGCACCCAGCATTACAAACAGTACTAATAAACTGAATGTGTTTTAAATACACAGTAACCAGGATTATATATTCATCAATAAATCCGATTTCTTTTAATCTCATATTTGAACTGAATATTGCTTGATCCACAGCTAGCATATTTGAACTATGTTCATATTTTTCAATTGTTTTCACAATGCACAGATTTATGTTTATTGTAAGCCATTTAAATCTTTTTTTTTAAATAAAGAGATTTTGTTTGTTTCTTACCTGTTGCATTTATGTATGACCAAAAATATATATCACATTATTAGTTTATTAGGTTTTTTTATGCTAACATTTTATGTTGTCTTATACAAATGAATGACAATTTTATATGCATTTCTGACACATAAATATTATATTTAGTCCACATCATAGTTGTTACTATATACTGTATATATTGAGTTCTGTAGCACAACCTTTTGTATTGTGTAAAAAGTATTTGACCAATTATGTATAATATAAAACATTTATACATACTTTGTTTAAAATCTAAATTACTCAATATTAATTTATACTGTTATATAAAAGCATTAGCACACTCACAGTCATGCTGTTGGACTGAATATTAACATGATTTTTACAAAATGATGTGATGGACTGTGAAATTTGGTCAACTTTGACAAACATAACTGGAGAAAAAATATAATATAATTGATATCTAAATATTAATACTAATGTATATACTGAGTGTGTTGTGTCATGCTTTCACAAAATTCTGTGCTCTACATTATATAGCTATATATATATATATATATATATATATATATATATATATATATATATATATATATAATTGTCAAAGACATTTTATAGTTTTTTTAATTTTATAACAGAGAGATGTTTAATATTTGATTTGAATGATGGTTCCTTTCGTTGGTCTGACTGAGAAGTATTGAACAAGCTACCAGTGCCAGAAAATTGTGTCAAGCTACGTTTGAATGTTTTAGAGGATACTTACTCATATCAACCTTCTAGGATACCCCTTAACATCCTATCAACACATTCGCACACAAACCGGCAGGATTTGCACAAAGCATGAAAGTGAACAAATCAGATGGTCTCCACTCCCTACTTGACACAAGCATGACCTGTGTGTGCGCGTGTGTGTCTAGCCCCTCCTCGTTGCAGTCTGTCTCTCTGTTCCTTTTCTGTGCCAACTGCTAGCAGTCAGGGCTGTTCTCCTGGGCCGGGGTGCATCCTCAGGTCACCTGGTCAATTAAATTCAAATTGAGGATAAATGATCAGCACATTATGTCCAAATAAGTAAGTGAAGGGAATTGACTTTGAAACGGCTCTGGGGAGCCAGAGGATGCAGAGCTTCACTAACAAACCTCTACATGGAAACAGAATTTTATTTATATGAATGTTGTTCAGTCAAACTATAATATTTATATATATAAAAAGTTTGGTAACACTTGGTAACTAGTTGCTTATTAGCATTCGTATTACTAGGTCTGTTTATTAGTACTTATAAAGCACCTATAAATGCCTTATTCTGCATGACCATATTCTACTTCCTTAATCCTACCCAATACCTAAACTTAACAACTACCTTACTAACTATTAATAAGTAATTAGGGGTTTTTATGAGGCAAAAGTTGTATTTAATAATTAGTTAATAGTAAGAATTTGGACCCAAAAGTTTTTAGGCAGTCCAACCTGCCAACCTATTTTAGGACATCATTATTACTATTACTCAAACTTAGAGTTAGTGATTTGAAAAAACTTTTAATCAACAGTATTAAACTTTGGTGTTTAACTTATCCTGCACCATTTGCATACACACAAAGAAAACATGAATGATACCTCAAATCAGGAGTTTTGTCACCCCCTTATAAAGGCAGCTACATATTTTCATGTAATAAAAACCATAAAAATACTGTGCAAGAAGAAGAAAAAAAAAGTTGAAATAACTGCCTTTTATATTTGTAAAGCAAATTGTTAAAATATTATCTAAAGATTATTTACATTTCTAAGTTTAATATGTTGTTTTCACACAACTAAATGCATATTTCCCTTTTATCTATTTCCCTTTCAAAGCTAGTGCTGTCAATACAATAAAATTATCACGATTAGCCTAATCTCATGATTTCTGAGCAGTTTTAAGAGAGAATTTACATTTGGTGAAAGTAAAAAACAACAACTACAGCAACAAAACATAACCTTAAGCATATTGTATTAATGTGTACGTTAACAGCCCTAAGATATATTTTTGAAAATATTTTTTCTCAAATTTTTTTCGCACCCTCTTGTTTCCCCTAAATCATTGAGGATAGTTGTGCTATTATTTTTCTACAGCATCAGACTCATGGTTTACGCCTGGCAAACAATTAAACAGGCAAAAAGATTCCTAATGAGGAACAAAAGCCATATTTGGACCATAATATTCTAGAGACTATTATGGTACGATATTAACACCTCAGCAACTGCACAGGAACATCCTGGCAATTACCCACAACACCCTAGAATTGTGTGCATTTTGCATGGTCACATTGTCTTCAGAAAAATCTATTTTCTTTAGAAAATGTAATTTAATACTTTTCACAAAATGTTCCCAATCTGTTCATTATTTTGTCTGTATCTTTAAGTATGCGTTCTTTTCTGTGTGTGTTTAGACAGACAGACAGAGAGAGCGAGAGTAAAAGGCATGTAACGGTTCTTGTCCCTGAGGGCCTGATGACACTAAAGAGACACACAGAAGAAAGGAGGAGGGGAAGCCCATCACCCTCTGCTCCATTCTGTTCTTTTACAACTTGACAAAATAGCCTTTTAATTTTGCTGAACGTCTGGGGCGTCTGCGGCTCTGCCTGCATCAATCTCCATCATCAGCAGGCTCCAGGCACTGAGTCCCCAGGGTCCTCTCACTGCCAGAAGACCACTGTCTCACCCCCTCTGGGTACATGGCAAAAGAGAGCCACGTCTCTCTTCCTCTGTACAGCCAGGAATAGAGTTCACCATCCTTCTATGCTCAAATTCTCCCTCTCTTTCTAGAGACTTAGTGTACATTTACTAATAAAGTACATTTACTAGTACTAAAAACGGAATAATGTTTTTGTGTACAGACGTCAACATTGTCAAAACTATGTCAATGTCATGTTTTTATAGTTTACACAGAGACGATAACAGTATAGTTTTCAAAGACAGTTTAAGGATGGAAAAAACGGTTGGCACACCAGGTGCATGGTCCAAAAGAGTTCAGGTAGTAGTCTCTTAGTAATGGGTGTGTTTTAGGCGTAACATACAATAAACCAATCAGAGTGTCATCTCCCATTCCCCTTAAAAGCCAGTTGCTCTTGCACCATGCCGGATTAGCTATTTATATGGCGGAATTTGCGAGTGGAAAGACTGAACGCTTCTCCAGAGAGGAATCCTTTTGTTTTTAATATTTAAAAATGTTTGTGCGCTGCTGCCCTTACACATGCCCTGTGTGTGTAATAAGCAGAGTGTATGCGCATTGCGCACCCGCCTATAGGCGCACATTACTAACGCGCCCTTTGAATAACAAAAAAATACTTTGACTTTAGACCAGGTTTTTGTTGGTCAATGGTGCAGTCGTTTTCAGTTGCCTCAAAACAGCAACGTGCCAACAATGTGCTGAACACACCTCGTTTTCAGACCAGCACGCCCACGGGCGAACAGATGGACGAGAGTGTATTTGCTATTTAAACAACGTGCCACTGGACGTGAAATTGATAACTGCGTCGGGCTGAAACTAGCAAAAATCACTTGCGTCACACCTAGCGTTGCATTGCGCCATGTGTATGATAGGGCCCTGAGAGACTGTATACACGACAACGATATACTAAAAATGGAAAAAGTTTTACTTCGCGTTTTTTGTGTACAGACGACAATGTTGTCAAAATGATCCCCGTTCACACAAATCCACGAAAACTATTAAAAAGGTTGTATTCTGCTGCCAGGCCAGTAGTTGGCGATGTCATTTTGTGAAGAAAAACTACACACTTATAGTATGACATCCTCGTTTTCACAAATTCATTCATTTTTGTAGTTTACATGGAGATGATAACGATATCATTTTCAAAAACTTTAAATTTTCAGGCTCCCAAAATGCTGTTGTTGTGTAAATAAACGGCCAAAACGCATGACATTTTTTCCATTTTTAGTTGAAAACGGTGTTGTGTAAATGGCCAAATTCATCAGAAAATTTCAGTTTAACAATTCACTTTCAGGCTCATATTTTTGTGTTGATGCTTTTGGGTTTGAGTTCTAGCGTGATTGAACATCTTTTAACTCACAGGAAAAGTCATTGGTATGGGCTAGCCTGATGCAGGGACATCATTGAGTGAGACAAATCCATGATATCAATTGGCAGACTGAATGAGAGACAGTCAATAGGGATTAGAGGGAAGTCTCTCCCTATTGTTTACGTTCATACCGTTGCGTTTCACATGTCAACCCAGGTAAGCGAAGCAGAACAGGTGTGAAGGGTTTGTGGGCAGAGAACACAGCCGATCAGCCTCATTCACACACAAAAAGAGGACTTGATAAACTCTTCAACACCTGATGGAGTTTTGGTTCCTTGCCACTGTCGCCTCTGGCTTGCTCAGTTGGGGACACAAAATTTTCAAATAAATATCCAAATAAATTTAATTACTAAACTAAATTATATCAACTACATTACTTGAATATATATGATAATTGAAATGAGCTGATGACATCAGCGTTTTCTCCAGAGCGGCTGTACAGCCGAATCAAATTCTGTTCATTATTTTCCTGTTTAACACTGTGAAGCTGCTTTGAAACAATCTGCATTGTAAAAAGCGCTATATAAATAAAGTTGACTTGACTTGACTTGACTTGACTTCAACCGGCCATCTGTCAGGGGTGACTGTCTGTAGCTTCATCATGCATTTGAAATATATGCTTAAAAAATTCTTGTAAAATTAAGGTTTAGGTTAAGCAGTCTTAATCTAAATCTATGGTTTCACAGCTCACTAAAACTGTTTTATTGTTTATTGTAACTAGAACTAAAATTAAAACCATAAAAAATATTTTCGCTACTTAAATAAACGTTAACTGAAACAAAATAAAATACAAAAAACTTTTCAGCTAGTAGCCAAAGCAACATTTCTCATTTAGGTTTAGTTTCATTTAAAGTACTAAAATAACTGAAACTAAATAAACTAAAACAAATAAACTAAAAGTGTCAAAAACACACAACAAATTACTAAAACTTAAATGTAAGTGAAAAAACAAGAAAATATAAAAATAAAATTAAAAACATTAACAGAAACCGAAATATATCAAATATAGATGGGGTTGTGGTTTTTGCAAATAAATCTGCAAATAACATTATAGTACATATCTGGAAATTCTTCAGAATTATTGTTTGTTTGCAATAAATAACAAAAAACCATGCTATATGGTGATAATATAAAGGCATTGTTAGGCAAGTTGTGAATGTTGTGAATGTGCCTCGAGTGCCTTAATGCTTTTTTTGAAAAATATTATGGACACCCATTTTAGAAAGCAAATTAAGTTTATTCTTCCCTAAGAATATCTAGTTCTTGACGTATAAAGGTCATTTAACCCAATCTCATGAAAAAATGGTTTCCGTTGTTTTACTTCAACTGTGGAAAGTTTTTATGAATTTGTTCAATTCGATTTGTGTGAAAACTACTGACTTTTAGAAAAAAAAGTAAACATGAAGGTCCACCCCTAACCCTGCTCCTAAAGCTAACCCTCAGTGGGGTTTAAGCAGATTGTATTAAATTTGCAAAAAAAAAAAAAAATAGAAGAAATTCCATGAGAGTAATCCTATTTAGAGCCAGGGTTATGAACAGTAACCTATTGTTTCTATATTTTAGCACACTGACCAATAAGCACCCAGGACTAAAATGGTTTAATTTATAATAACACTTCATACATAAGGAGATAAGTAAGAAAGACCTTGCATCAAGATTACCAAGCTCCAATTTAACCTCAGTTCTTTGACATCCACACTGGGGGCAATCTGCATAAAAACCACAAAGTAAACCTGGTTTCCACTATACCCAAATCGGTCTGAACTCACGCTCCCTTTTGACAAATGGTTGCCATGACGATTTCGCTCCATTCTCTGAGCAAAGCCCTTTACCCTGCATTAAGAACTACAGTCTCACTGATACAAACACACTACAGTACATGACCAAGTATGTGGACATTCCTTTCTAATGCCCGGTACACATTGTACGATTTTGGGCTGTCCCAGACAAAAGATGGCCAGCGATTTCTGTGGTCGTGGCTCCTAAACGGTGGTCCTATGTCATACAGTGAGAGAGGTTTAAAGACAGCCATTGTCATGATCTTGTGACCAAAGATAATTTTCTGAGAGTGTCTGAAATTTAGCATGACCATTTCACCGTAGCTGCATCCGAAAACTTAGGCAGCTGACTTGTTGCCTCGCTACCTACAGGCAAAGACTTTGTAGGCAGCATTTGTGAAGGACGGTACCTCATGAAACTGATTTCGGACAGACTTTTGAGGCAGCGTAACAGTTTAATGATCTATACTGTTACTGCAACACCACAAGGAAACTGGGTAACACAAGGGATCTAGGCAAACTCTTACAATGATAGACAAACCACGAGTGAAACATAAGCACTATATATACACAGGCAAACAAGCTAAACAAGATAACAAGGGGGCGTGGTTAAATGTTAACACCTGGAGAAGTAAATCAGCATGAAAAACTACAAAGAACTACAAAGCAAAAAAAAAAAAAAAAAAGTCCACAAACAGACAGGGAATATAACAGATACAGCAAAATAGAGAGAGCTTTGGTGATAACTAAACAAATATTTAATTACTACATTAGTAATTGGTCAAACACATTGGTCAAAAACCTACATTTACACACAAACTGACCAGCAACCGCAACTTTCAGACGCCATCTTTCTAGCTGTCACCGAATTAAATGCATAGGATTGTGGGATATCAAGGGCAGTGAAGGATACATCAATGCTGCCTTCAAAAAATCGATCAGATGACGGTATCTCAGGCAACAGGAAGTGAAGCTAACATTGGATTTGGACGTACCTTGATGCTTTCCTACCTTGGAATGCGTCCTCCGAAGGCAGCATTTTTACGTTTTCGGATACAGCAGCCAGTGTGTTTGCTGCTATGACCTAGGTCTACTGACTAGCCAATAAAAATGCAACATGAAATGGCATATTGATCAACGCGATGGCACTAAAACTTAAAACTACTTGCCTCAAGCTCCATTTATAAAATTGGCATGCCAAGTTGGCCTCTTTTCCCTAGCCATGACCATATCCATATTCTCCTCTTTGCTTCCTCATTTTTTCCCCGCACATAAAAACCACAATTGGCAAAGTGCGATTCATCTGCGTGATCTTTTTTCCCCAAACCAGTTCAGTGGAAATTCTGCCCTGCAGCTAATTTCATTGGTTAAGGCAATAGTCACGGGTAGGTTTAGGGATCAGTGTTTGGTGTAGGCAATCATTACTGTGATTGTCATGACCAATAAAATCTTAAGAATTGGCTGCAGGGCGGAGTTTCCGCTAAACTGGTTTGGGGCGAAAATCACACGATTCATCTTGCTCTATTTGTTTACCACTAGTGCATGCTGATGACGTTTTATTCTTCTATTAAAGGCTAATTTATACTACTGCGGTGTACCTATGCTGTAGCTACGTCGTAGGCTGTGTGGAGCACGTGTAGCCTGACGTGCACCTCTCCAAAAATGTAACAACGCATCAATTCTACACGGACCGCAAGTGCTGTGATTGGTCTGTGAGAAACTCCTCCCTCAGGTTAAAAAAAAATCTGCGATAGCGTTGCATTTTCTCATACACATTTTCGCTTGCAGATTATAAATGATCTGCTCTTTGATATTTAACAACCCAAGCTGCAAAAAAAGTTGCTGTCTATCTGCCGTCATCACTGCTGCTGCTTCTCCGACAACGTACACAACATGCTGCTTCTTCTTCGGCTTTTGCCTTGATACTGTGGGTTACACCATCAACATGCCCGTGAACACTGCCTACTACGCTAACACGAACAACGACATACAAGTATAAATGAAAACCGATGCGTAAGAAGCTTAGAAGCTACGGCGTAGAGGCTAGTATAAATCAGCCTTAACTTGAATCATAGGCCTGACGCAGAAGTATAAATCAGCCTTAACTTGCATCGTAGGTGTCATCATCGTACAGTCTACATACGTCGTACCCAAGTTTATTAGATCCATGTCGTACAGTGTGATTTGTAAGGATCTTATAGGATTGCTGAAATCACAGTCTGTAGTAGGCATAACAGGTTTGGCTATTACATTACTAATAGGTGCATAAAATCAAGCATATTTCTTTAACAAAGAACCTGTAACTTTTTATCATAAACACATAATGTTCTTGATTGGGAAATGAGCAGTAGACTGAAAGATGGAACTGGATAAATATTCTGAATGTTCCGATCCAATCTGACTTCTGACCATAGACTGTAAAAAACAATGGTTGTGGTGTCCGTGACGTCACCCGTAGGTTCCTGAAGAGCATTTTTTAAGCCAAAAGTGGGCGCCATCTTGGCAGCGTGTCACCATAACCGAAAATGGGCAAAGAGGCGGGATGTGGGTGGAGCTGAGGTGCCTGGTTGGCAAACGGCTAGTAGTGAAAGCAGCGGCAATCCACCTGTCACTCAGGTGGCCATGCCCTTAATTATGCAGAACTTTAAGGCTTAAAGGTGCACTATGTAACTTTTCCGTCCACTAGAGGTCGCTTATTCAAAACAAAGGCATAGTTTGATGACGTCTAGTTTGAGCGCAGAATCTTGGGACATGTGGTCTTCACCTCACAGCCGGTGGAAAAGATTCGGGATAGGACTCATGTTCATGGATGTGATTATTAACGTTACTGTAGCATGAAGCAGAGCAGAGCCGAATGTTGTGGGAGCTGAGCAAGGCCGCTGGAGCGATTGCGCAACACACGCCTTTTACGGACTTTTACGGACACGGACTTTTATTATGCCACAGTCGCCGCCGCCATTTCCGCTTTTCCGGTCATGAGTATGAGGTAACGCAGCTCTGTTTATCATATTAGATGCATCTGAGTGTGTTGAAAATTATGTTATGATGTTATGACGTTCGCTCGGCGGCTGCTATGACACTTGTTGCACACTGCAGTAAGAGTAAAGCGTTTCTGCTAAATAAAACCAGAAACCGAGGGTAACGCAGATATGACGCAATTGACAGACGACTCTCTCACACGTCCCGGTTCCTTGGTTAAAATAGCAATTTTCTCACAATTTACAAATAGTTGGAAACATTTGGGATATTGTAAGTACTCAACTGAACAAACACTTTATATAACACTGTATATAACACTGGCCAAGTGGTTTTGGGATATTTTACTGAAAATGTTTTACATAGTGTACCTTTAATATAATTTAAACAGATCACCCCCTCACAGTTGTCATGAAGCGAAAAATTAGCGATATAGACCAAAACCACTTTTTGTACCAGGCTGTAAACATATTTTTATCTGCTGTAAAGTTGGCCATTTTAACATGGGGGGTCTATGGGATTGACTCCCTTTTGGTGCCTGTCTCTAGCGGCCAGTCGAGGAATTGCAGAGAAAGACTTCCATGTTGGATTCAAGAGAGAGACTGGAAGGTTGCTGCTTGCTTCTGACCTGTGATGCTGCCTGAATCATAATCATAAACTGTTCGTTGGCCAGGGGTGAACTGGTCCCCCGACTGAGCCTGGTTTCTCCCAAGGTTTTTTCTCCATTCTGTCACCTTTGGCTTTTGGCTTGCTTATTTAGGGACTAAATATTTAACAATATTATTGATCTGCCTGCACCATTGTATGAGAACTGAACTGAGCTGGACGATAACCTCACTATTTTCTCCAGAGCGTCTGTTTAGATCAACTAAATTAATAACTTTTTTACAACAGAATGAACCATCACTGAACTTACTTTAGCTGGACTATGACACGATTTTCTTCTAGATCTGCTGTACAGCCGAAACAAACTTTGTTGCATTATTTTCCTGTTATCACTGTGAAGCTGCTTTGAAACAATCTGTATTGTAAAAAGCGATATATAAATAAAGATGATTGAAGTTTTACATTTTATCAGTAAGGCAAACTTATTTTACAACCGCTTAAACACATTCACTCAACCACCTGTATGTGGCTATGCTAAGTGGTTTCATTTGGCAAATCATAATCAATTATGTTTTCTGCAAATTATGTGAATGAGTGGTCCCTCTGGATTGGCATCTCATCTTGTTGAACTCAATTAGCAGTAATTAACACGTGCTAATGAGATGAAGTGGAATCCAAAACAAACAGTGGGAGCTCAGCCTCATATCTATCAGCAACAGAGGCTGAATGTAGAAGGTCAGGTTCACCGCAACAGTCTCTGCAGACTTTACTAGAGGGTTCAAACTACAGTTTATGCAAGACTGTAAATACATCTTACTCATGCATATCATTCAAACCAAGCTGAAGCAATGGCAAACAATAAATAAGATGTTTAAGCACTCGTGGTTTTTTATTTATTTGGTTGTTTTGAGGGTGGCTCTGTAACATACCATGTCTTTACACCCATTCAAGCACAAAAGACATTACGTTTTACTATCAGTTGTATTCTCTCTCTCTCTCTCTCTCTCTCTCTCTCTCTCTCTCTCTCTCGCAAGTTAACTGCACAACCCTTTCTTGAGTATTGGCTATATTTTTCCTCTGCTTGACAAATATTCCAGGCATAAAAGTGCAAGCCGGACACTGGTGAGATATCACTTTCCCTGTGAGAATAAAGCCATGTTCTCTTTCACATTTATAGGCTATAATTCCTGCATTGTTGAACTTATGCAGAACTCCCAATACAACAATACTCATAAAAAAAGCATTTGTAATGGTTTATCAAAGGATATTTTTTTTCCATAGAGTTCTTGTGTTGACTATGTTCTTAATGTTAGCCATTGGTCAAAAAATGAGGGATCCAGGTGCTTCAATGCTATTAGTTATTACATTTACAACCATATTTAACCCTGTAAATCTTCTTCTTTTTAAAAAATATCATTCTTATTGTCTTACACTATAAGCACTGTTCTTCATGATTTTTTTTTAGCTCCAGCTCTTTACAGTTTAAGTCAGAGAGCTAAAGGCACACTGGGGTAAAAGGCGCCTTTGATTCTATTTTTCTCGAAACCACTATATGGCACAAAAACTTGCGGTAGCACTTTCCAAAACATCCACTTTTCAAGATGCATGTGGAAATTTGGCTGATCCCTGAGGAGATCGCTGGTCAGCAGCCTAATTTGATCTAATATTTAATGTTTTTTAAAATGTTGTACATTTAAGTAGCAAACGAGAATTGCTATAATGATTTTATATATTTTGAGACAAAGGTCTTCTAAATGATTTTCAGTTCTGTTCAAGGTAAATATAGCAGGAGTTTTTCAATAAATGGTATTTGGGGTAAAAAGCACATCTGTTGTTGGGACTAAAAGCCCAATAATTATGATAATAAATAGCCGGCTGACTTTTATATTTGTTGACATGACATGGTTAGATTCAGATGGTAAATATCATATTAAGTTGGGTGTCCAACTTAGAGATAAACACCATTTTTATAATGAACATACATTTTTTCATTTTTTTTTCATCATAAAATATAATTTATTGTTACTACTGAAAATCTCCTTCAGTGCTTTCAGATTCTTTACTTTTTAAAATAATTTTATTTCGATTTATTTTTAATATTTTTATATTAACATTTTAATGACAGTATATGTATTGAATTATTGTATTTGTCAAAATAAACAGAAAATAGTACAAACTTTGCTAATGTGATTGTTTTGAACAAATATTAACTTAGACATTATTAAAAACATATTTTAGCTAAAGTATTTGTATAAACAATGTGTGCCCCTGGTGAGCCTTTTAAAGGGCCCCCCTCGCCACCTCATACATTTATAAGATTTTTAAACCAAATAAACCACTTTTATGATTTATTTTCACACAAAATCTGTTGCTCCATCAATGCTCAATACATAAAGTGAAAAGCATGTTTCAGGGTGTGCCTTTAGCCCCGTTGTATACCCGAAATTGTTATAGCCTTTTCTAAATAGCATATCATCCATTAAGAGAGGAACAGTGAAGCCCCCCGGGGTTCTTTACATCACCAGGACATTGCTGTTTTTTTTTAAGAACAATAGAAAAGAAAAACCCTATTGGAACCTGTATTTTTATGGTAGTGTTTTGACAGTTTTAGGGGTTATTTAGGTCTCATATTTTTGAAGTTTTGCTGCTAGGTATCTCGTAAAGCACGCACACATGACTTGTGTTGATTAAACAATAAAGTCGTAAGAACACGTTCTCTCGTTGCATTGAGGATCAAATCCCACGGCTAATGATATCTATAGCATACAGGCAGGACGCTTGTTCGCTGTCTGTTGTGGCCTATCTCTCGCTGCAGCTCCTCCAATGGCTCCCTGCGCGCTGATAATATCTCCCAGCAGCCGGAGACTTTATATTATAATCATTAGTGATCCTTGCCCTCTCACCCGTACTGAAGAACAATCGCAGAGGAACATTAATCTGAGCTGGAAACTGCCGTGTCCTTCTTTTCCCACATGGCTGTCGAGGTCGCGTTATTTCGAATTGTGCATAATTTCTGAATGAATCCACACATCCGTTTAACTAAAATATTCAAATAGGCCTACATTTCGTTAATTATTGGGCTACTGGATGTGACAAAACGAAATTATAGTGTAGCCTATATAACATGTAATAGGCTTATAAATTATAAACAAATATATTTTGTGTATAGAATAATTTGGCCTATTTCAGCAATTAGTGAACTAATGATAAACCACTTTTTCTTATTTCCATGTTGTATTAAATATTAAATCATCTTGCATCAAATTGCCTCAGATTGCTAACAAGCTTCAATATTCTGCCGATCCTTCAATGCCGAGATTTACAGGATCATAAAAAGCCATAAATACAATCTGTCGTTCTTTACAAGAAATCGTCAAGAAGGTGCTTTACTCATATCCAAGTCTTGCATTTCGTTGGCTTTTCTAAAACCGAACTAATTATGACTTATTCATTTCTAACAACAACGACTGAATGTATCATCAATTAAGACAAATAGATAGCTAGGTCTAAATAACATTGCATTAAAAAATAATTTTACACAGTACTTCCACTATATTTAAAATGTAATTAGTCAACATTCAAGTTTGTTTGGTAATGCTCAACAATGTGTTGTTTCCAAATGGACTGTATAGGCAGCAATTGCAGGGGAAAGTGTTTTCCACCTAAATTACTCTAATCTGATTGGTTCCGTTCCAGCATGACGTCACATCGCAGGGAATAAGGTCTCTCGGCAGCATCCAAACGCGTGCCAGCGACTGAAGCAGAGCGAGATGCAAGTGGAAATTAAACAAAACGACCAGGAATATGTGCGATATGCTTTGAAATCATTGATTTTAACTTTTTAAAAAACGAATTAAACACCTTTAATCGTTTATTGTTCCTGTTCAAGCTCTGGGAACACTGGAGATTCCGCGCGCACTACTGATTTAAATGTATAATAAGTAACCATTCCACGTGAGATTGAACTAACACTTCAACTAAAGTTTGTTTTTATTCATCTTAATGGTAAACCATCGACATAAGTTTAATCGTCTGAAGAGGAGCTGACACTTGTCCGTTTATGTGCTATCATCTTTAGGCAAAATTTGGGATGCTATACATTCAATGCCTGCCTTTTTGATGACTTTCTGCGTACTTGGATCAAGGACCACGTAGTGTTCTCTAACTTTTGGAAACAGATTTATTTTACCTCTCCAAGGATAGCAACGTAGTGACTGGAGTCACAAAATATGGTCCACTGTGCTGGATGCGAGAGGCCTATTCTGGACAGGTTTCTGCTCAGCGTTTTGGATAGAGCCTGGCATGCAAAATGTGTGCAATGTTGTGACTGTAAATGCAATTTAACTGATAGATGCTTTTCAAGAGAAGGACGACTCTACTGCAAAAACGACTTTTTCAGGTGAGCGTTTGAATCGAAAAAAGCATTTCAGATCCTTCATGCCCGCTACTGACCTTTCTTATTAAAACAGTCTTCAACTAAATATATATATATATATATATATATATATATATATATATATATATATATATATATATATATATATATATATATATAAATTCATGTGTATATGTATATACAGCATAGCTAAAAAAATTAAATAAATGCACCATGAAATAATAAAAAGAGAGATTTCGATACAACTGGTGCACATTACATTTACAACCCCCGAATAGTAGACAACTTGTTACGTGACAGACTAAAACAGTTCTCTTTGTTTACAAGGAATGAGTGTCAGGCAAGCAGGGGATGAGATTTCCACCAGCACCCGCCTTGCCTCAATCTTCCGTAGCGCACGCGTTTGTTTGCAAAAGCTAGAGCAAAGATGCGATAAGTGGATTTGAATAATGAATGAGCTCGAGAGGAAAGCCACAGAAATCCAGCCAGAACACATTTGATAACCATTTCAGTGAACTGCATTTACATGCACGCGCAGAGACAAAAGAATGTAGGCTATATTGTCGCTTGCGAAGTTTATTCTGTTAATACACTCTGTCAAATCAAGGCTGAACATATGAGCAACTCAGAAAAAAATTAAATAGAGTAATTCTGCATACACTAGTTCATGCATCTTTGTGGGTGGAAAATGTATTTAGCCTACTATGATCTCTATAAAATGTTAGCAATTTAAGATCTTAGATTTTAAACACAACCGTGAAAACATGTTAATGCTTTACCATATAGGGTAAACAATTATATTATAAAGATCACTGTGTAATAAAATATTGTAAAAATGTTTCACATGTAAAAGAGAATTTATGAAACATTTAACATGACGACATATTGTTAAAATGGTGTTTTATAAATAAAGTGTCGCCTTATAATTTGGCAATTGGTAAATGGTAATTCCCAAAATTCCCAGATTTTTTTTTTATCATTGGAATGTTTCACCTTGTATGTTGTTAATGTTTCCTGCAACATTTAAGTGTCGCGCGCTTTGCTCTTATGTTATTGTGCTCTGTCTTTATTATTTAGTTGCTGGAGAGGCCAATTTTATAGCCATCATAAGGTTTTTGGCGTATACCAATGTTATTATCTGCACATTTTACAGTACATATAGATTGTAAAAGCTCAAATATGTTGGTATAATATATCATTTAATGATATAAATGATAAATAATCAGGACAAGCACAAAATATCAAAAAAAATTCTGTAATTAACTTGGTAAAACTGGTAAAACATAACTGTAAATTAAAGTGTAAACACGTGTATATATATATATATATATATATATATATATATATATATATATATATATATATATATATATATATATATATATACACCTACTTTCATGAAAGTAACAGTTGCAGTGCCAAAAATCTTTCTCACAGGCTATTTCAAATGACATTTTCGAGTGTATTTTATTAGTTTGGTTTTGTGATGTTTTTTTGACTTCCATGGTTTTGTTAAATCTTAAAGTCTGTGCTCTTCTCGCAGACGTTATGGCACTAAATGTGGAGGCTGCGCCCAGGGAATATCGCCCAGTGATCTAGTTCGGAAAGCGCGAAGCAAAGTCTTTCACCTCAACTGTTTCACCTGCATCATGTGCAATAAACAGCTTTCCACTGGCGAAGAACTTTACATTCTAGATGAATATAAATTTGTCTGCAAGGAGGATTACATGAACAACAGCGTCGGAAAAGACACAAACCTTCTGTCAGGTGAGTCGTTTTGGACCTTGTGGGCCTGAGATTAATATCAATTTGTCGGACACAGTTCAGGATAAACTCAACACCATTAGGCTATAATATAATATAAGCTATGCAATTCTGTGTTGTCTTCGAATTTGTGGCACGTGTTGCATTTTGAAAGAAAATATAAATTGCGCATTAGTTTATATTTATATATTATGACAGTAACAAAATGTTACTTCTATGCTTTTTACAGTCACTACGTGCAGTGACCCGAGCTTATCTCCAGAATCTCAAGACCCACAGGATGATTATAAAGACTCTGAGACTGGACACATATCAGACAAGGAGACCTGCAACAATGAAAACGACGAGCAGAATCTGGGTGGCAAACGCCGCGGGCCGCGAACTACCATCAAAGCCAAGCAGCTGGAGACCCTGAAAGCAGCTTTCGCCGCCACCCCCAAACCTACCAGACACATACGCGAGCAGCTGGCGCAGGAAACGGGCCTCAACATGCGAGTCATTCAGGCAAGTGTGCCTAAAACGGGGGTGCATAGGCTACAAAAGTCACTTCTCAGCGAGGGTTTATCTGATGAGAGCTCACAGGTGTGCGTTTGCTATTTTACGCATTCGACCGCAGCTCATCAAATGAGCTTTTATAGTCGGAACTATTCGTTTAAAATGTCACTAGGCTATTTACTAGTGACTTATGCACAACTTGGTAAAACAAGTAGCAAGGTGGCATATGTAAATGTCTGAAAGTGGGAGGATATTGCCCTCTATAAATGACTGCAGTGACAATACAATTTGTATAATTAGGCCCCTTGATTGGATATAGGCGTGGTGGTATGCAAATGTGTCCCCTGCAATTGTCTGACGTAATGTCTAAAAAAAGAAAAGAAAAATGACATTCAGTAGATAAGTGCTGGATTGTCTTCGAATCGGACTGTTTATGGACTATTAAACATGAAGAGCATTTCAAAGAGCAAAATCAAATTCTCCAAATTTCCTCAAATTCTTTTTTGTTTTAGTTTGACTTCGTGGATTATAGCGGTATTTAGCATACATGCTTCATCTGAATCTTAATATTGCAGTTAAATGTGTTTCCCCCCCCCCTTAGTCGTTTGGTCTAACAACAACGTTACTCTCAGTAATGTTTCTGGGGTTTATTAATATGGAAACTAATGTCCCGTTTCTTTTGTGTGTTTTGTGTCGTGCAGGTGTGGTTTCAGAACCGGCGCTCTAAAGAGAGGCGCATGAAGCAGCTGAGCGCGCTGGGCGCCAGGAGACACTTGTTCTTCCGCAGTCCGAGGAGAATGAGAGCGCTGGGCGATCGAATGGAACCAGGAGAGCTCATGGCCAACGGACATTTCTCTTTTTATGGCGGTTAGTTTATATTCATGAATATTAACTAGGAAAAAAATGGTATAGGCTACATATGGAATGGCGCAGCAAGTTACAGTCATAGACATAAATGTACACATATAGGCTACATATGCAGTATATATATATAGGCTATATATAATTTATTACACATTCATTAAAGTTTCCAACTTTCCATGCTTACAAAAGTAAAAACAAACATGCAAAAACGGTAACACTTTATTTTATTTAGTTATGCCTTACTTAAATTATGCATAATTACAAATAACTAACCTTAAACCAAACCCCAACTGTAACTCTATTGTAGGCTAAGTACATGTAGTTAATTAATATTACTCAATACTTATTTGAGTAAGTAGAGATACAAATAGTCTAGACTTTGCACAAATAACAAGCTAGGATTTAAGGCTGTTAATTTATTAACATATGCTATATTATTAATATAACATAAAAATATTGTTTTATATATATATATATATGTATAAAACTTAAGATGATTTATTACACAATCGTTAATATTTCCATGCTTACAAAAATAAAAACAAACATGCAAAAAATAGCCTACACTTGCATTTGCACAAATATATAAAAAAGGTTAGGGTTTAAGGCTGATAATTTATTATATATATATGTGTGTGTGTGTGTGTGTGTGTGTGAGCAATTAAACAATTATTGCTTTTAATTAAAACATTTTTTTTTACAATAATTATATGTATATAAAACAATTTATAACACAATCATTAATGTTTCCATGGTTTTGCCTTTGTGAGGAAGTGCTTTTAATGACTACATTTAATGATCATTTCTTACAGACTATCAAGGCGAGTACTATGGCCCAGGCTCAAACTACGACTACTTCCCTCAGGGTCCACCGTCCTCCCAAGCCCAGACTCCAGGTGATCTAGGATTCATGGCCTCCTCTGGCCCAGCTGGAACCCCTCTAGGGAGCATGGACCACCATCACGGAGCACACCACCCCTCCAATGAGACACAATGCTTCAGTGAGATGATATCGCATCACCCAGGGGACTCCCCCAGTCCAGAGCCTAGCGCACCCACCTCCATCCACAGTATCTCTGACATGTGTGACTCCACTCCACCCTTCACATCCCTGAACTCTCTCAGCGGCAATGGATACAGCAATCAACTGTCCTCAGAGATGAATGAAGGGACAGTTTGGTAGCAAACAATAGACTAATTCAGGATACAAATGTGGAAATGTTCTGTTCATGTGATTTTATAGCAACAATATTTATATTTAGTTAATTTATTGACATAATTGTCTATTTATTTGTTCATTTGTTTACTTATTTATTTAATGTATTTATCTATTTAAGCAGCATTTGTGTATTTTGAAAGTGGAATGTCAAATATGGGTCTGCAGACCTTATAGCTGTGCTATAGACAACGACAGTTTAAGAAAAGCTGAAACAGAATGTTTATATGTACAACACCTGGTGTGTCTGTTCACATGTCTATCATAACCTGACGACTCGGACCTCTTTGCCTTTCAAGGATTTGCCATAATGACACTTGAAATCATCTCACACCAAAATTTTTCTCTGCTCTCCATGTTGTGGAGTTATGAGTTCCACCAAGTTTTAGAGCGTTTGCCTTTAAAAGGGAAACTTAAAATTGTTGGGACAAACCCTTTAATTGAAATGAAATATGACTTGAATTATAAGACAAAGTCTACCTTCTAAAAATCATTTCATATGGTCAGTGGACAGAGAGGAGTCAATTGTTTACGTATATTTTCTTCAGGGGTTTAAATATCAACGATGACTTAAAAAACCCTCTTGATATTGACATGAACTTTTTCTTCAAGCAAGGAACCAAACTTTTGTATTAATTCAATTTATATCGGACTTGTGATTCACTGTATTAGTTTGTATGATATTGTGTTTGCACAAAGAATACACTAAACAAAACCATAAATACATGTTGACAAATGAAGCACAAATACATACTGTAAATGGGCTTTTTATGAAAACCACTCTAGCACTGAGACTGACTCATATGCATTAGGGTTATTTGATAATTTGTCATTTTAATCCTTAAAACTGGTAAACATAAACAGTGATCTGAGCAAACAGGGAGGACACAGAGGCATTCTTAGTGGGAAAAACTGCAAAAAGGATGGGTTTTATGGATTTTATTTGGGGATTTGATAATGTCAGTGTTAGGAGGTCCTCCTTGCTGCTAAATGTAATAAATGTCAAAATAATAATAATAATAAAATACTTGCAAAATGTAGATTTTATGAACATCCACTGACAATAACCTATTATATTAGAGAATAGCAGAATCACATAGGCTGCTTTTCTCTAGGAGCATATAAGTTGCATTATTGATCTAATCCAATTACGTTTTAGACGTGACAGTATGGCAGTAAAGTAAAATGAAATGGACTTTGCACATGAGTACAAACAGACAATATAAAAAATTCCCATGCAATTTTCTTTAAATATGTACTTATTTCAAATTTATTAGCATGCAGCTATTAATTCGATATTATGTCAAATGCTCAATATTATCGTGCTGAATGCAAATAGTGTATATTCATCTTACTTTTTGTATAGACCTACTCCTGCTCAATTGTCTGCCTTTACATGCTTGTTTTTATAATTTATTATTAAAAACATAACAGTCTCCAAATAAGATAAACATTATATGAAAATGTTTGAATTGTTTTTCTTCCGCTGAATACAAAAGAAAATTTGAAAAATGTTGATGGGCCCCATTGATTTCCATAGGTTATTTTTTCCCATACTATGGAAGTCAGTGGGTCCGTCAATTGGTTACTGTTCAACATTTCTTTTGTGTTCAGCAGAAGAAATAAATGCATACAGGGAACAACTTGAGGTTGAGTAAATAATGATGGCAGAATTTATATTTTGGGGGAACTATCCCTTTAAAAACATATATCTTCGATCTCTCGGCGACACACCCGCAGGTTTATCTATGACATGCAGTGTAAATTATTTAAATTTCACTCTGCTAAAGTTTTTTCTTGAGAAAAGACAATCGACTATGTAGTGTACTTAGCGTTTCAAACAAACACAACCTATTGTGTAGTCACGTCATGAGCCTCATGACTCCTCGGGCGCGCTCCGATGATGTCACGTTAGAGGCACAGCGTGGGACAAACATGGCAGCTTCCATATCACAGCAGCTCGAGGATTTATTAAATCCTTTACCAAACTTCGTGGATCCCGAGGACGACCAAGATGAAGGTATTATATATAAATATCGTAACCGTTCATTTAATGTGTTGTAAGCCATTTTAGCGCTATTATAATGGCGAATCTGTCACCTTCATTGCAAACACGATGTGTCTGCATCCCTCAGTGTACTGAGAACTTCACACTTATTAATATGATCAATGACTCATGACATTTGATTTCATTTAGTAATAAATAAAATATGAGTACTTTAGCTAAATATTAAATAATACTAAATAACTGCTATTTGTTAAAATGTTTGCTTATTTTAAGCTTTCACTAACGCGATGTACATATACCACGGTGCATATGTGTATCTAGTGTGCTGTGATAGTACTGTGTTATTCTTTAAAGTATCATGTAAATGCTATGGTACAGTATATGTTTGGTAATATGGTAACCATTCAGTACCATCTACCATGGTATTACTGTCATACAATAATACCTATTACTACTACATTGATACCATCATTGTACCATGATACTAACAAATAATTTATAAAAATAATATATTCAGAAGAACATTATTACAGCTGGTGCTGTTGATAATTACACTACAACAAATGTGAAATGCATTGTTTATGCTATAGTCATTATTTTGGTTTAGTGATGTAGTCAATATCTTATATGCAGGTTTTATGTATAATAAACGTATCACTGACTGTTAATATGATTACAACTGTAAATTCCAATGATTTCCTTAGCTAAAATAAATCTTAATACTTCATTGCAGAGACGAAAGCCAAAGTCATAGAAAAGTTTGATGAAGGTGGTGATGATGATAATGAGGCAGAACTTTTATCTGGCCATCTGCGGAGGCGCTCCGTTGCCATTCTGGCTGACGGTGATCGTCGATATTGTGGCAAGGCAACATCCAGAAAGGACCTACAGAAAGAGTTGGATGGATCAGGTGAGGTGAAAATGTTTGTGTAACAAAGAAGCTGCTTGAACAAAAAGAGAGATGTTTTGATAACTGAAAAAATCAACTAACGAATAATTTGCCTATAGCACAATAAGCTGGGAATGAGGAACTAAAACTTATATGCACATTTTCAGATGATGATGATGATGATGATGATGATGACGAAGAAGAAAATGGAATGCTGGACAAGTACATGGAGTGCATCAAAGATGATGATGAGGAGGAGGAGGAGGAGGAGGAGGAGGAGGAGGAGGATGATGATGAAGATGAAGATGAAGAAGATCAAGGCGATGTCGAGGAGGATCTTATTGTAGACGATAGCTCACAGATGTCCAGCTTGGTCTCTAAAATGAAGAGCACAGACTTTATGAAACTCACAGAGGGAATGGATGATCTGGGAGACAGTGAGGAAGAAGATGACTCAGCAGCAAGTGAAGGAGAGAGTGAGGAAGATGATGAGGAGGGATCATCCCTGAGGACCTTCTCTAAAGAGAAAGTTGATGAAGAGGTCGAAAAAGGGAAAGCAGTGAAAAATCAGCTCGGTATGGATGCACATTCACAATGTGCTCTAAAATAAATAAATAACAAGAATACATTTACAATATCTATCTGTAAGAAAAATAGAAAATGCCAGAAATATAGTACTCAACTTTACGCTGTTTTCAAATCTCTCTAGCTCTTTGGGACCTGATGCTTGAAAGGCGAATCAAAATGCAGAAGGCTCTTGTGACAGCCAATCAGCTTCCACAGCCACAGACATTCCCAGAGTTCAAGAGCAGGGGAGGGGCTGAATATGCTGAAGCTTTAAAAAACAGTAAGTGAATTGACTCTATTCCATTTAACAGTAATAGAAAAATTGTGTTTTTCTAATCATTCCTTAATCCTAATTGAAATTTGGTAGTTGCAAATGTGCATATGTCTGAAATTTCATGAACATGGGTCAACTTCCAGCGATTACCTTTTCTTTTCTATTTTAATGTATTATCTATAGAAATGTTCATGTATTAATACTTTACTTAAAGTTGGCATGAAATGGAAGTGAGTCTTTTCTTCCCTATTGTGACGTATATATGAATGAAACAAGTTGTGAAGCTACTAAGTTAACTGCAATTTTCAATAGCTTGACAGTAACTCAGTTGCATTTAAAACAGTGTAGCTTTTCCAGTTGGTAACTACTTCTTCCAGGAAGGAGCGGTGTAGCGCAACCAACCAACCTACATTCAGTTATGCTGTTTGAAGAGCCTGCAATGCATTGAAGTGTTGTCTTATTAAATCACTAAAATTGTGCATTACCGCCATATATTGTTTCCTCGTGCATCTTGCGGCTTTACGTTTCACTGAGAAGAGATCGACTGATGATGATGTAAAGGATGTACAGTTGAGATTTCACATTAATCGACTAGTAAAGGTTACACTTTTGTATGTAATTTATATGCAAGCCAAAGATTAAAACGTTATCCGCATCAAAGACTTCAAGCACATACAGGTGAATAATAGCCTTTTTTAATTGAGTAATTGTCCTGCTTTATTGCACTCCATATCAAATGTCTATTTCTGATTTATGATGACATGTCATAGTTTAATGTGTCCTGCCACAATTTTGTAATGAACCTAAAAGATCACCAACGTTGTGTTTTGCGCCATTGCTTTGGCAAAGCATCTGTCAATTGAAAAGAAACTCACAAATTTTTTCAGTTATTTGTAATATACATTGTAAAAAAACAACAAAAAAAACATCAAAGTAGTCTCAATATAGCTAGCTACTTTTTGATAGTTGTAGTGTAGCTAAATACTTTTTCTGAAGGGTAGCTTGACTATATCTTAACTACTTTAAAGGGATAGTTCACCCAAAAATGAAAATTACACCATGATTTACTCACCCTCAAGCCATCCTAGATGTATATGACATTCTTCTTTCAGACGAATACAATCAGAGTTTTATTTATTATTGTCCTCACTCTTCCAAGCACTTTAATGGCAGTGAATGGGAGCCCAAAAAAGTGCATCCATCCATTATACTTCCGCCAGACTGCCTTCCGTATTTAACTATATTTAACTAATGGAAAAAGCGTAACGTCGCACGTAGCGTAAGCGTTTTGATCTGCGAGAGGTGTTACACTTTCTTTTGTAAGTTGAATACGGAATGTGGTCTGGCTGAAGCTAGATATTTTACTTTATAACGTTTTAAATATGGATATTTTTCTTACACAAGCGCATCACTTCGCTTCAGAAGGCCTTTATTAACCCCCGGAGCCGTGTGGATTACTTTATAATGGATGGATGCACTTTTTTGGGCTTCGAATTTTGGGCTCCCATTCACTGCCATTATAATGCTTGGATTAGCAAGAATATTTTTTAATATAACTCTGATTGTATTCGTCTGAAAGAAGAATGTCATATACATCTAGAATGGCTTGAGGGTGAGTAAATCATGGAGTAATTTTCATTTTTGGGTGAACTATCCCTTTAACTTATGAGTAGCTTGTAGCTTGTCAAACTTGTCGGCCAGTAAATCTCATCAGAGAAGAGATGTCTTTGCAAGAGGGCGGGGAAGTTATTTTGATTAAAGAATATGAGGGCACATGAATCTTAAAAATTAATGTGCATGGATAAATCATAATAAATGCTGCAATGTTTAAAAAAAAAAAGGTCAATTTTGATGTCATGGTAACTTTAATACTATAAAGGTTTTCCATTCTATTGGTCTTACAGTACATTTTAAATGTACTGTTTGATTTATTGGTCAACTACACAAAAGTAGTGAAAAAAAATACACAAAAAAATAATATTTCAAATAAATGCTGTTCTTTTGAACTTTCTATTCATCAATGAATCCACAAACATTAGGCAGCACAATTGTTTTCAACGTTGCTATTAATAAGAAATGTTTCTTGAGCACCAAATCATATTACAATGATTTCTGAAGGATCACGTGACACTGTGGAGACTGGAGTAATGATGCGGAAAATTCAACTTTGCCATCACAGAAACAGATTACATTTTAAACATTTTAAAATAGAAAACAGTTATTTTAAATTGTAATAATATTTCACAATATTACTGTTTTTACTGTATTTTTTATCAAATAAATGCAACCTTGGTGAACATAAGAGACGACAATTTTTTTTACCAACCCTAAATCTTTAAAAGGTAGTTTATATGCTTGTGTTCTCCTAAATGGCCCCAACATCACTTGTGGTTTTAATATCAGGATTCTTCTAGCTCTGAGCAATTAATACATTTGTGCACCTTCCTTCTCAAGCAGATCTGGGTGCTTAGAGAGACTACCTGCTCCTCATTTGCATATTTATTGCATTGGTCCTTTAGCCAGTGAATGATTGATGTGGGACCGTCCTCCTGAATTTTGAACAGCACGTTGCTTTGGGGTAGAAGGAGAGGGTGCTGTGCATGCATACTTTTGATTAGCTGTAAAGATGACACAATCTGAGCAACCCCACCCCCCCACGCCATTCCTTTTATTTATTTGCTCTTATTATGTAAAGTAAATTGTAGCATAGGCTTCAGGTTTTGTTTCAGGGCTAGTTCTGCAGAAAAACTAGGAGGCATATTTTCATAAGATTTTAAAAACGATTCACTTTGATTTAATTATTGAATTGATTATTTTTTCACTTTGGTTTTTTTTGTTTTGGGATTTTTTTTTTGTGCTTTCCAGGTAAAAATGTTGTGCTAAAAATGCTTGTTCCTCCAATGCAAGTCTATAGAATTTTTCACCTTTTAATCTTGTTTCTATGCCATGGAATCAGTATCTTGTTTGATGGCTTGTTTGCCTTGGGCTGTAGAATTAATTTCTTTGTGTGGTTTGATGTTTTTAACTAGTGTAGTGCAGAAATGACTAAGATCAGAGAAGCTGAGTTGTAATGACCCTGCGTTTACAGAAGTGTACTGAATTGATGTTGTGGTTGACATGTGCTGTATGATAAGCTCATATCTGTGTGTGGTAGGTCATAAAGCCCTGAAGGCTCTACAGAGATCTCTGCTGGAACTCCAAGATCTGCTGCTCTACCAAAACCCTGAAACCAGAGCTATTTCTCAGGGCAAGACCTGGGGAGCCAGCAGGTACCAAATTCTGCTTTTAAAATACATTTTTATTACGAAAATGTTGACAGAATGTATATTTTAGGGTGAATTATTCCACATGTGGCTCATTCGACACATCGGCTCATTCTTTATTTCTATTTATCAATGGAAACTATTTATTTACTATTTTTGGGATGCTTCTTACATGACATTGTATAATTTCCTTTATGTATCTCTTTTTTTCCACACATAGCAATCCTAAAGATGATGAAGAGATTAACAGTGAGGATGATATGGAAAATGGGGATGATGGCCAAGAGGAAGAAAGGAAAGGACCCCCCAAACGAAAACTGGAAATGGCGGAGTATCCCAACTTTATGGCCAAACGCTTTGCTGCTTTTCTGCCTTACCGTGACGCCACCCTGCAGAAATGGTATGACAAGACGCGGCTAACGACGGGCAAAAGCAATAAGGTAAAAATATTTCAAAATTAGCAGCAGCGTCTGTAACCTTAAAATATTTTTATTTAATATTTTAATATGTTCATTGAGGTTCACTTATAATGTTAGTATAACATTAAAAATATCAAATATATACATGCAGAAAAACTATTATTTTCAACCTTCATTCTGACCATTTGTCTGAAATGATCAGTTTTTAAGGGGCATTTACAGACAAAGCATTATGAAATCATTTACTTACAGTTTGTGATGCGGCTGCTGTCAGATCCAATACAGTTGGCTGCTTAATCTTTCAACAAAAGTTTCTTTGGAAACTCTCCATTACACTGTGCCTCGTTTACAAAACAATCTGCAGTCAAATGCTCCGAACAAACCGACGTGATTAAATAAACAACCCACTTGTTTCCAACTCTGGGATCCTTCTGAAGTCTGTTCAGAGACTAGGGGTGTAACGGTTCAAATGACTCACGGTTTGGTTTTAGGGTTACGGTTTCGGTACGGTTCGGTATGTGCTGTGTTCAGGAAAAGAAAATAAGAACAAATAATCAAACTACAAGCAACAGCACAAATAAATACAATAGAGCAAATATAAAAAATAAAATAAACATTGCTTTTTTTTAGGTTATTTAGGTGTTTAACTCTAGTTTTCAGGTATGGAAATTGAATCAAAAAGTAAGTAATCAAATGTAAAACAACATTGCATATAATCTTCACTGTATAAATTAAATAAAGATGATTCATTATTAAAATTACAAAAGTTATTATGTCAAGAGCAGTCTTTTGTTTTGATTAACATTAAAAACACAGACAGCAGGAATATTAGGCTTCTGTTACTTTAAGAGCTAGTGCACGGATCCATGATACACATGCGTTGTCTTTCTCGACTGTTTACAGTCACTTAAGCCATAACCTACTATGTTTGCTAGGACACTTGCCAAGACAGCCATGTTGACATCATTTTTGTGTAAATTTGTCCGTTCAAGCGCAAGACTTGAAAGAGAACCCAATATTTGCATGCTGTCTGAGATGCGGCTTTCTGTGTGCGCGCTTCGGATGAGTGCACACACACATCTTCTCACAGCACGCAAGTTCTCTTTCACGTCGTCTTGCGCTTAAAGGGGTCATGAACTGCGTTTTTTTTTATTGTTTTATGATGTTTCCTGGGGTGCACTTATAATGTTAGAATGCTTTTTATATAAAAAATTGTCATAATTTATAAATAAAAGGCATTTTTCCTACCCTGATTTTAGCCCTCTGCTCTGAACGCTCCGTTTTAAGGGGCGTGTCTGCATTTGAAATAGTATTACTCCCTCTTTTAGCTCGTTTTTACAATTACAGCTCTCATGGTTAACTAATCGTGAAAAGTGTTGCATTACATTTAGATCTATGGCATTATATTTAGATCTATGGCATTATATTAAGATTTTGGCATGAAAGGTTGTAGTGATGATCATTGTAGCCGATCACACACATGCTGAGCGCTCAGCATGAAAGCAGCGATCTCGTCATTGCAACTCAGTTTCTGTACACTAACAAATGCTTTCATCTTCACTTACAGTGCAAACGTGATATAGTTAAGAGATTCGTTGAATAAAATGGGAGTCACTGATAAACGCGTCACTGATAAACTCTCCTGTTTGATTGACAGCTGCAGCGCGTGCTGCTCAAACGATTGCAAAGGGAGCTTTCTTTGATCGCTTTCTTTATAGAATTTAATCACTGTTAAATAACAGATTATTTTCATCCTACTAAGAGAAACAATGCAAGTTGATGTTTAGTCACTGGTTTGATTTACTGACACAAAGAACATCTGACTACATGAATCATCACATTTCAGATCAGGCATTAGAATGTTACTTACATGTTGCATTACTGTTGAACTCAGTCACTGCACAATATTTTGTAATCCTCAACGGCATGTTTATTGCTTTGTAGCTCGATGGTTTAACACTAGGCCTATGTTACATGCGCGAATCGGTGGGCGGGGCTAAACAGGCAGCGATGAAGTAGGCGTTTATATTCTTCTGCTGAGGCGGTGCTTGCCTCCCTTTGATGTCATAGATCCCCACTTTGAAAAACCTGTCGTTTGCTGGGCCTGGTGTCTATAAAAGCTTTTATTTGACTAACAAGGAAGTTTTCAGCTCTGAAACTTACAGGATATTCTTATATTACCATGATCTTTTATATATCAAAAGCTCAAGGGAAAGTTGATTTCTCAATTCATCACCCCTTTAAATGAGTTTAGTTTAAACACAGATAACAACGTGTGCTGTTCAGGTCTCTCGTGCGCTATCAACACCCGGGTGGTGACGGCATAAATGACTGGTCATATTAGAGCTTAGTTTACAACACTTGCATTGAACATAGTTTAGGGGAAGTTTTCAGATTTGAGATGAACTGCGATGCAAGTGTGAAATATGTTGTTTAATTCAGTTTTAGATTGAATATAATGTCACACAGTAGGATACTGCTATCACTTGATGTGTCAACTGCTTGTATATCTTCTTGTATAGTAATTTACAATGTCTTTGTCTTTTCCATCATACAGGGTTTTGGGGCATTTGACAGGAACATCTTGACACAGGTGGAGCAGGTTTTAATGGACAAAGAAAGGCTGGTGAGACGTACACAGACACGCAGGTCTGAATACAGAGTTCTGGGGAAGCCGGAGCCCATCACGTCTGAAATAGACAGCAGCGTCACAGAGGGAGAGGTAAGACATGGCTCTGATTTTTAGAGGGATGAATTGAATTGCTCTGTAGATTAACAGTGCTATAACGAAGAGTGAAACATCTTTAAGTTAGTCAAGTCAGCCAATTCAGTAGGTGACAATGAGTTTTTATATTTCTGTTAGTGTAATTGTATTAGGAGTAACGCTAATAATACTTTTAAAAGTAATATTCTCCATCATGCTAGAAGATTGACTGAGCTCACTCTCTGTTGTTTTAGGCAGCTGAATTGGCACTGAAATCTAATGTGCACCTCAAAGATATGGACGAGGAGATTTTTGATGACGATGACTTTTATCACCAGGTAAGAAAAGACGGGATGAATTGTTTAATGCAGTTTATTTGTCAACAACAATGACTATATTGATAAGTAGCTATAAAGAGATTGTAGACATACTGAGGTGATGTCAGGAAGCTCTCTCTCTCTCATTTTCACAGCTACTTCGAGAGCTTATTGAGCGCAAAACAAGTGCGACAGACCCCAATGATCAAGTGGCCATGGGAAAGTGAGTGTGCGCACTCGTATATATGTTTCATGTGTCGTGTGCATTTGACCATAATAACTCAACTTCTGATCTCACAGGCAGTGGCTTGCCATCCAGAAACTACGAAGTAAAATCAAGAAGAAGGTGGACACCAAAGCCAGCAAAGGCAGGAAGATCAGGTAAGCTGTCACACTCCTGAAAGAATCAAGAGATATGCTCAGAACTTAGTATATACAGAAAATCAAAAGAAAAATTAAGAAATTATGTTGATTTATTTATTAACCAAGGTGACATTTTCTATCTATCTGTCTGTCCGTCCATCCATCCATCCATCCATTATTTTTATCTAATCTAAATTTTAATGAAATGTTGATTTTAAGTTAAATGTTGTTAATAATCGACTGTAAACTAAAGCTTTCAAAAAATGTCATTAAAGGAAATATTATTTAAAAATATATATATTTTATTTCACCTAGTTGGCAAGTTGAAGCACTCAAAAATTAAATTTGTTCAGGCAGAATAATTCTTTATTTTAATTTTGCAGTTAAAAATGGTCTGGGGATGCATACATAAAATTCACTCATATAAAACACAGTAAACCAGTTTATTATTTTAATGCTCTAGCACAACTATCACAGCTCTTTGATTCAGCATTATTTTAGTTTCATTTAGTACAAAAACAAATGAAAAATGACACAAAATTACAAAAAGTTTCAAATTAAATTGAAAACAAAATATAAAAATAAATATGAATAAAAAATATTAAGAACTAATAGTATCTCAATGATTCTAACATAACACTGCTTTTATTTTATTAGTTTACGAAGCCATTTTAAGTCATATGCTGTTATTTGGTAGCTTAATTTAGTTACACCCAGATAGATGGAATTACAGGAATGAGATGGGTTGTTTCTGTTGACTAAGCATCAGATATCATCTCTTATCATACATCTCTTTTAATTGCATGTTTGTCATGTAAATGAGTTCAAAATCACTCACAATGAAACATCACAATTCAGTTTACTCAAGACTGTGTTTATACTTGCCATTCTTTCAAACTTCTTGTCAGGTTTCACATTCACAGTAAGCTGATCAATTTCATGGGTCCTATGGACAACAGCAGCATGAGTGATGATGCGCGGTGAGTGATGTCTTATGTTCATCTCATGTTTGATTTTCTCTTTCTCCTGAAAAATCATATTCATGTGATAAATGCAGTTTTTTTTTATCAGCGGAGTTAACACAAGAATGAAAAGGCTGTCACCATTTACTTATACTTATTTTATTCATACTGTGGAACACAAGGTGTTTAGCAGAATAGTTTTAGCTGCTGTTTTCCATACAGGGAAAGTAGATAAAGGACAAAGAAGCACCAGAAAAGCCGTTTACATGCATTGTGAACTATATTCACAGACTTCTGAAGCCATATGATAGCTTTATGTGAGGAACAGACTCAAACTGTCTTTATAGCAGCTAGAACAATTTGCAAAATGTTTCATTTTGTGTTCTTTGGGGGAAAAAATGTGTTTGAAACAACATAAGGGTGAATACATGATGACAGAACTTTCATTTTTGAGTGAACTGTCCTTTTAACTGTCAAATTTGACTGGGCTTTTTGTATGCAAGTCTGTGTTTGTACCCTTATTGTATTACTGTGTTGTAAGGACTCCAGCAGGAAGGTGTGTGTGTGTATGCGTTTAATTAATGGTTCAGTTGTGTGTTTCTCTGTCCTGTCGGCCAACAGTAATCCTCCTCAAACAGAGAACAGGCTAATCAAACACACTCTGGAGATATGCAAATACACAAACACTCACACATTTCAAAGATTTCACTTTTAATCCCCCTTCTCATATTTTTGTTTTCCCATGGTTCCACAAAGACAGTTGTACATATCAGGTGTTTTGTAGCTATTTTTTTGTTCATTGGCATATGAGTGACATAATGTTTTCATATTAAGCAACATACACTACTGTTCAAACTTTGGGGCCAGTAAGATTAAAAAAAAAAAAAAAATTAATTTTAATCAGGAAAGACACAATAAATTAATCAAAAGTGACAGTAAACACATTTATAATGTTACAAAAGATTTCTATATCAAATAAATGCTGCTCCTTTGAAAATGCTGCTCTCATTAAAGATCCCGAAAAATATATGCATCACAGTTTCCACAAAAGTATTAAGCAGCACAACTGTTTTCAACATTGATAATAATTTGTTTAAAAATCCTATAGGTTACAAAAAATATATATAGTGGACTACCCAAGCAAAAATTTACCTTAAACTACCTTGTTTTTGGGGTGTAGTAATACCATGCTATTCATATTATACCATACTATTCATCGAAGTATCTTGGAATACCATGTAGTACATGAATGACACACATTCAGTACCATGGTATATATAAGTAGTATGTACTGTGGTATTGCTGTCACTGTAATATGATATCAAATTATTTTTGCAGATGTAGAAGCACTTTTCATGATGATGCTTCTTATCAGATATTGTTAAATACATAAAAAGATCATAGTCTTGATCTGTTTACTATGGAAGCTTGTTTCCACCATGGAATAAAAAAAAATGTAAAAGATAAGTGCAACCTTTTTATCTCACAATTCAGACTCTTTTTTCTCACAATTGCGAGTTTACATCTCTCAATTCAGACTTTTTTTCTCTCGCAAGTGCAAGTTTATATCTGGGAATTCTGACTTATTTTCTCAGAATTGAGAAACCATTCCTGAACCATTTTTGCTTTATGGCAGGGAGTATTATCCTGTTGAAAGAGGCCATAGCCACCAGGGAATACCGTTTCCATGAAAGGGTGTACATGGTCTGCAACAATGCTTAGGTACACTATATTGCCAAACGTTTTGGGACGCCTGCCTTTACATGCACATGAACTTTAATGACCCATTCTTAATCTGTAGGGTTTAATATGGAGTAAGCCCACCCTTTGCAGCTATAACAGCTTCAACTCTTCTGGGAAGGCTTTCCACACGGTTTAGGAGTGTGTTTATGGGAATTTTTGACCATTCTTCTAGAAGCGCATTTGTAAGGTCAGGCACTGATGTTGGTCGAGAAGGCCTGGTTCCCAGTCTCCGCTCTAATTCATCCCATAGGTGTTCTATCGGGTTGAGGTCAGGACTCTGTGCAGTCAAGTCAAGTTCCTCCACACCAAACTCGCTCATCCATGTCTTTATGGACCTTGCTTTGTGCACTGGTGCGCAGTCATGTTGGAATAGGAAGGGGCCATCACCAAACTGTTCCCACAAAGTTGGGAGCATAAAATTGTCCAAAATGTCTTGGTATGCTGAAGCATTAAGAGGAACTAAGCCCCTGAAAATATATTTGGCAATATAGTGTAGGTGGTACGTGTCAAAGTATCATCCACATGGATGGCAGGACCCAAGGTTTCCCAGCAGAATATTTCCCAAAGCATCACACTGCCTCTGCCAGCTTGCCTTCTTCCCATAGTGCATCCTGGTGCCATGTGTTCCCCAGGTAAGCGACGCACACGCCCCGGCCATCCACGTGATGTAAAAGAAAACGTGATTCATCAGACCAGGCCACCTTCTTCCATTGCTCTGTGGTCCAGTTTTCGGCGGTGGACAGGGGTTAGCATGGGCACCCTGACTGGTCTGCGGCTATGCAGCCTCATACGCAACAAACTGTGATGCACTGTGTATTCTGACACCTTTCTATCAGAACCAGCATTAACTTCTTGAGCAGTTTGAGCTACAGTAGCTCATCTGTTTGATCGGACCACACGGGCCAGTCTTTACTCACCACGTGCATTAATGAGCCTTGGCCGTCCTTGACCCTGTCGCCGGTTCACCACTGTTCCTTCCTTGGACCACTTTTGATAGATACTGACCACTGCAGACCGGGAACACCCCACAAGAGCTGCAGTTTTGGAGATGCTCTGACCCAGTCATCTAGCCATCACAATTTGGCCCTTGTCAAACTCGCTCAAATCCCATTTTTCCTGCTTCAAACACATCAACTTTGAGGACAAAATGTTCACTTGCTGCCTAACATATCCCACCCACTGTGCTGTGATGAAGAGATGATCAGTGTTATTCACTTCACCTGTCAGTGGTCATAATGTTATGCCTGATCGGTGTATCTCACAATTATTATTGTTATAAAGTCAAAATTGCGAGATTCTGAAACTCAGAGAAAACTCACAATTCTGCGAACAAACTCGCAGTTGCAAGAGAAAGTCAGAATTGTGAGAGGTCACAATAACCTTTTTTAATTTTTTTAAACAGTGGTGGAAATAGGTTAATCCCCAGTGCTTTTCTGTCTCCTTAAAGGGATAGTTCACCCAAAAATGAAAATTTGATGTTTAAAAAAAACAAAAAAAACATGCACAGACAAATCCATAATAAACCCTGCGGCTCGTGACGACACATTGATGTCTTAAGACACAAAACGATCTGTTTGTGCCAGAGACCGAACAGTATTTATATAATTTTTTACCTCTAATACTCCACTGTCCAACAGCCTTCAGCGCACGAAACCTTTCGTTTCGTGTCTTAAGACATCAATGTGTCGTCACGAGCCGCAGGGTTTAATATGGATTTATCTGTGCATGTTTTTTTGTTTTTTTGTTTTTTTTGTGATTTTGCTACCGTTCACGTGCATTATATGACTGACAGACTGCAACGGTTGGAGTTAAAAAACTTAATTTGTGTTCTACTGAAGAAACAAAGTCACCTATATCTTGGATGCCCTAAGGGTAAGCAGATAAATATCAAATTTTCATCTCTTTAATTTTAGTCTGTTTCTCACACAAAGTTTTCAAATGGCTTTAGAAGACTGTAGTTGTAGTTCTTTTTGGTGCTTGACAACGGCAGTCAATATTCACTTTCTTTTTCACAGAGCTTGAACATTCTGCTAAACTATGTTTGTGTTCCTCGGAAGAGAATCACACAGATTTGGAGTGATTTGAATGAGAGTAAATGAGTATTTTTATTTTTGAACGAACTACCTAAAAAATGTAATTTGTATACACCTAAAACAGGAATTCACAGTCCTACAAAATCAAGACTCGAACACATGATGACTTGAATACACTGATCTTCTCTCTGTAGTCCTTCTATTGTTTTCTTTTCCTCGAACACTCACAGTAATTATTTCTGAGGAGGTTTTAAGGGTTCCAGCATATGCTGTGCTGCATTTGGAGAGGTATAGAGAAGAAAGATGGAGGATGTAGAGGCAGGATTAGAGCGGAGAGGATGGATTGATGAAGAGGTGGAGGTGACGGATAGACTTGGCCTGGTGATCACGGTCACAGTGCAGTTCTACTTGAGCACGTAGAGGACGACAACATGAAGCACTCAAGGAGGTGACAGAAATGAATTGTTCTGAACTAACACGCACACATCTTTAGGCAGACCAGGAGACAACACAGAACCGATTATGTCAAACTATTTGCTTTGTAATTTGTGTGTATGCTGCTCAGGAGGTCATTTAAAGGTATTGTCTTCACTAGAAGCGACAGGCATTAAGTTTGTGACGACCTGTGAAGACAAGTTGTCTATATGGGAAACGTCAGAATTTTGATTACCAATGGAGGAATGATCTGTAATCTCAAAAATAGATTTTAGTCACAGTAATTTATGTAAGAGTGCTTTATCAAGTACCATTTTCCTTCCTGCAAATACATATGTACAAAAATGTATTTAAAGTCCAGAAACATCAAGAGCTGCATGTAATATTGCTTTATTTTTTTCTTAAAACAATGTTTTATATTTATATTATATTTCTAATTATAAAAATATATAACCTTTTTTATAATTGGTGTGTGTGGATGAAAAACTTTCAAAAATTAGAAATATTGCCTTAGCAACTAACTGAAATAAAATAAGTTTCAGATAAAGTGCTAAAACTGAAATAAAATAAAGCTAAATAGATTTTCACAAAAAAGCAACTCTTTTCAAAATTAATAATAATTAAAAAATGTTTCTTGAGCACCAAATTAGCATATTAGAATGATTTCAGACTGCAGTAATGGCTGCTGAAAATTCTGCTTTGCTGTCACTCGAGTATTAAAATAGAAAATAGTTCATTTCAATTGTAATGTTTCATAATGTTACTATTTTACTGTATTTGTGATCAAATAAATGCACCCTTGGTGAGCATAAAAGACCAAAACATTAAACGAACAAAAAAAAAAATCCTGAGCCCAGACCCCTTAATCTGGGCTCAGACTAGAGGAGTTTTAGGCCGATTTGTCCTCGATTTACCACTCCTGACAATCTGAGAGAAAATCTTGTCCAGGACCCTGGTCGGTTACGATGTTTGGCCCAGATTATCTGGTAATGTGAGGTGTTTACAGATCAAATCTTAAACCTCCCAATCTGCTCGCAGACATCTTGCGAACAGTAATGTGTGTGTACATTAAATTCACAATTTTCAAAAAATTTTTTTTAATTCAAATGGGGGAAATTAGTGTAATAATAATGCACAGCAAAGAGTGCATGTAGTTTTTTTTTGTCGCAACATACTGATAACACTGACTGTTATCAGAGCCACAGATGACACAAACTGAAGCCTGACCTTTGCCAGCCTCACACACATAGTAACACATGTGCATGGTGGCTTGGTCTTATTTACATAACAATCGGTGAACTACAGTAATAATGATGTATGCCGATGGCATCAGAGAGTGACCGGTGACCTTTGCCGGAGAGGGATTCTAGGCGACCTTTTCCTCATGCAGCCAGAGACACTCGTACACATAAACACTTTCCCTCGCTCGCTTACAAAACCCCTCTGCCATATCTTAACACCGGCTCTATAACACCGACACGCACCACTGGCCCCATGAATGTTAATGCTGACGTTGCAGGATGGGGAGTACACACACCATCTCTCTCTCTCTCTCTCGCAAGGGCAAGCAAGCAGACACACAGCATACAAATTCTGTGGGGGCTTAAGAGATAATCACAATGCATTTGTCCAAGATGGGGTGATGGGAAGAGCCAGGGACTCTAGGTAGCATGAGGGTTCTGGGTAAACCTCATCAGTGGAGATGGGTCTCATCTTTCCCCTTTGATCCTGAGCATCTCTCCTCAGCCCTCTGCTTCTCCAGGTTCTGTTTGGATCCGATTGTATGCATTGTGTGATGGTGGCTACGTTCTGTAATCCTCAACGCTGGTGGTGCATTTCTAACAGGGATTTCGGATTAAGGATGGGCCTGTTAGCCTGGCCTCAGCTCTGCCCCTCTGGGACATTAGCACCTCAGTCTCAGTGCCGTTCATGTGTGCTTTTGTCCTCTCTGCATTAAATAGGGCCACATTTTATCTATTAGGATTTGTGGCCTTTAGTCGGGGATGAACAGATTGAGTTCCTCATGCCACTTGTATATAGATTCTCTTCTCTTGTTTTATACCAGTTTTGTTTTCCAATTTCATAATTTTGTTGCTATGAAACAAAATGACTATAACCATGATGAACAAATTCACAGCTCATATAATACACATTTTTAACGGTATAAATTAATGTAAGTGTTTTATAAAATACGCTTCACAATTCTGCTGTTAATCCTCAATAAAATTTTTAATCCTGCCTCATAACATTGATCATATCTTTTTCTTTGAGGAATGAGTTAAATCATTTTTTGTTTGCCTCAAGTTTTGTCAGTTGAGCTTTACTTTTATTGAACATTGAATATAACCATAAACATGGTATAGTGATGGTGTCAGATGGTAATATCATGGTTATATACATATATACATATATACATACATACATACATCATACATGCATACACTCACCTAAAGGATTATTAGGAACACCATACTAATACTGTGTTTGACCCCCTTTCGCCTTCAGAACTGCCTTAATTCTACGTGGCATTGATTCAACAAGGTGCTGAAAGCATTCTTTAGAAATGTTGGCCCATATTGATAGGATAGCATCTTGCAGTTGATGGAGATTTGTGGGATGCACATCCAGGGCACGAAGCTCCCGTTCCACCACATCCCAAAGATGCTCTATTGGGTTGAGATCTGGTGACTGTGGGGGCCATTTTAGTACAGCGAACTCATTGTCATGTTCAAGAAACCAATTTGAAATGATTGGAGCTTTGTGACATGGTGCATTATCCTGCTGGAAGTAGCCATCAGAGGATGGGTACATGGTGGTCATAAAGGGATGGACATGGCCAGAAACAATGCTCAGGTAGGCCGTGGCATTTAAACGATGCCCAATGGGCACTAAGGGGCCTAAAGTGTGCCAAGAAAACATCCCCCACACCATTACACCACCACCACCAGCCTGCACAGTGGTAACAAGGCATGATGGATCCATGTTCTCGTTCTGTTTACGCCAAATTCTGACTCTACCATCTGAATGTCTCAACAGAAATCGAGACTCATCAGACCAGGCAACATTTTTCCAGTCTTCAACTGTCCAATTTTGGTGAGCTCGTGCAAATTGTAGCCTCTTTTTCCTATTTGTAGTGGAGATGAGTGGTTTGCTGTTGTAGCCCATCCGCCTCAAGGTTGTGCGTGTTGTGGCTTCACAAATGCTTTGCTGCATACCTCGGTTGTAACGAGTGGTTATTTCAGTCAAAGTTGCTCTTCTATCAGCTTGAATCAGTCGGCCCATTCTCCTCTGACCTCTAGCATCAACAAGGCATTTTCGCCCACAGGACTGCCGCATACTGGATGTTTTTCCCTTTTCACACCATTCTTTGTAAACTCTAGAAATGGTTGTGCGTGAAAATCCCAGTAACTGAGCAGATTGTGAAATACTCAGACCGGCCCGTCTGGCACCAACAACCATGCCATGCTCAAAATTGCTTAAATCACCTTTCTTTCCCATTCTGACATTCAGTTTGGAGTTCAGGAGATTGTCTTGACCAGGATCACACCCCTAAATTCATTGAAGCAACTGCCATGTGATTGGTTGATTAGATAATTGCATTATTGAGAAATTGAACAGGTGTTCCTAATAATCCTTTAGGTGAGTGTGTATATATATATATATATATGCTATATTGCCAAAAGTATTGGGACACCCCTCCAAATCATTGAATTCAGGTGTTCCAATCACTTCCATGACCACAGGTATATAAAATCAAGCACCTAGGCCTCCCAAACAACTTTCTGCAGAGTCAATAGCTATAGACCTCCAAACTTCATGTGGCCTTCAGATTAGCTCAATAACAGTGTGTAGAGAGCTTCATGGAATGGGTTTCCATGGCTGAGCAGCTGCATCCAAGCCTTACTTCACCAAGTGCAATGCAAAGCGTCGGATGCAGTGGTGTAAAGCACGCCGCCACTGGACTCTAGCGAGAACAGTTCTTGCCTGACTGCATTGTGCAAGTGTAAAGTTTGGTGGAGTGGGGGATTATGGTGTGGGGTTGTTTTTCAGGGGTTGGGCTTGGCCCCTTAGTTCCAGTGAAAGGAACTCTTAATGCTTCAGCATACCAAGACATTTTGGACAATTTCATGCTCCCAACTTTGTGGGAACAGTTTGGGGATGGCCCCTTCCTGTTCCAATATGACTGCGCACCAATGCACAAAGCAAGGCCCATAAAGACATGGATGTTTTTAGTCACTTTTGATCAATTTAATGCATCATTTCTGAATAAAAACATTGTGTATATATCTTACTCTCCCCAAAAACATGTCCAAAAATGCTCATTTTAAAAATTGTATTTTCTTCTACTGTATTGAGAGATCCAGTAATTCAACCTGTTGTCTTCTGTTTGTGTTCAGGTCTGAGCTGTTTCGTTCCCTGTTTGCAAATGGTCCAGCACACTGACTGAAACCTCTGTCTCAACATGCTTAAACCGTGTGTGTACTGCGCTGTTCTCACACACTTCTGCTGCAGGTGAAATCCTTCCGGGACCTCACTCAAACCTAGGTTATTTTTCCTGTAAAATGAAACTAAACATTTCTTTTGATTTGTAAAATGACACATTTTAGTGCCTTTATATTAAAAAATAAAATTGTCAACAAATGTTTTCCTCATTGATGCCTTCATTTTACACTCAGTACATGATCACAGAGTAAAACCAATATGTAACCATATTTTAATTTCCCTCTCTGGAAGCCTTCTGTAATGTTTTCTGATCAGAGGTATCAGAATCCTGTTATTCACCCCAAGCTTTCACTGTTGTGGCTGCCATAATTCTAATTGGGTATTGAATTGCTGTGATTCAATTTGGCCTTTGTCATTGTTGGTAGGTAGTGTGAGAATAGACTTTGGAACCCACACAGAGGGGACCAGATGAGAGAATGATTGCTGAATTGATAAATCAATGGAAGCGTGTTCCCGGATCCTTCTGTCTGTGGTTTGCTTTCTCTCAAGACCGAAGAATAGCATGAAGACAAGCACTGATTAGTGTCTGTTTCTAAAAACGAATAAACCTTCAGGATTTCATCTCAGGTCACACTCCTTTGCGTACTTTTAATGTGCAATTTTCCACCCGCTCTCATACTTAGTTTTTGTTACTGTATATTTATGACATCTATACATACACAACCCATCAATAGCTAACCTTTTGCTTGTAAAATGAGCAACAGCGCCTATTTCCCACATTACATTGTGACAAGTTGCCAAAAGAATTTGTTCTGAAATGTAACAAACTGGGGAACCCAAACTCTGGTTTGATTCCAAATCACAGGTAGACCCTTTAGGGTATTTTGGAGAGGAGGGGTGCATAACTCACATCAACTAACCACTGGTGTACTTAAGGGTTTGGTGCTTGGCCCTTTTCACACACATCACAGACTTGTTCAAGCACATGGACTTCTGACAAACAGCTCTATTTACCATGCCAGCACAGATCTCAGCTTGTCTAGTGGGCATCTTGGTCTGGATAAACACACCACTTCAACCAGAAACAGTAAATAAATGTTGGAAATGACAATACGAGTATGTATTATGTAACTGAAAATCCTGTTTTCCATGATCTGTACAATTATTAAAGAGAGCCTGTACAGAACATGTAAGATAATTAGATTTTATTGAGTTATTTTTAGAAGCAATCACAGTTTGCCACAGTAAACAGGAAATCCTCCATTTTTAACATGGAGACAGCTTCTGATCACTTCAGTAACATATTTAACAACACTTACAGACACATGAGACAATTCACCAGTCATTTGGGTCACAGCATGTCAGTAAACTTTACACGATTTTCACCTTTCATTGAGTCGAGCAGTAGTGGTAGCTTGAGGTTAACCATCATGCCAAGGATACAACAGAGCACCTTCAGCTCTTCTGGATTAATACTCCATTCACCTCTCTCAAGTATCATTTGCCCCCTCCATTGCTTGCTTTTAGTGCATTTCTACACTACACTCCTGTTAAGTTGTTCCAGAATATGTATAACAATCAAATTTAACAAACCTAAACGTTTGTTGAATGTTCTACAGTTATGAACTTGCAGTATAATGTACCATGTTGTTTTTTAGATGTGATTGTTTAAGTTATGTTAAGTTATATTCTACGACATTATCTATGCTAAAAAATAAACCGCATATAAGTACAATACCAGTGGATTGACATTTTTAAAAAAATTATTTTTTGGCTAAACGAATGAAACAAGCACAGTCAAAATGATGCGGTCATTTGGTTCGATGGACCATCCTGCATGTGAAGAATAATAGTGCCCCTACACTGCTATTGATGCAACACAACAGTTACATCACACCCATTATAACCAGCGAAGCAGGAGCAATCTAGTCACATCGCTTGTTCTTACTGTGGACAGGTGTTATAACCTGACTGTTGTAGGAGAAAGTGTAAAGTTGATTATGAACGTTCTCTCTTGTACAGTAAACTACTGCCTTTTAAACAAAAGGTTTAGGGGGGAAAAAAGTGAAACATTCTCTAACAGCTTTGGGAAGCTTGTTTCTACAATTGGTCTTTGTTCATCTAAGTCTCAAAGTGCACTTGACTAGACTGCAAAACTATAAATGACAACACCATACTTTTTTTTTTTACTTTAGTGTTTCTGAAGGTGCGCATTTATGTGCATTGATACAGAGTATCTTTGTTGTAACTCCTATTTTCAGATTCATAGCCAACAATGTGAAGTCAGTCAGAGCACTGCCATGTTGGCTCCTCTTGTTTCAGTTTTCAGTAACATCAGGCCTCCGAGATGATTGACAGGGGTCTACGAGGATGCAGGGGCGTCCATGGTGGACAGGATGCGGACCACCTCGGCACGCTGCGTGGGGGAAATGTGCTGGGTCATGTGAACAATCGAGTCCATGGCCACTTCAGGGTTAGCTTGAACCAGGCTAAGAAACATGAAATTAACAAAAAATGTGTTAATATTAAGACACAAAATGTGTAACAGTGAATAAATAGGGGTATAAAATGCATTGCAACGCATTGATCTGAAAATTCAATGCAGTGATTTAAAGGGATAGTTCACCCAAAAATGAAAATGATCCCATAATTTACTCACTCTCAAGCCATCCTAGGTGTATATGACATTCTTCTTTCAGACGAATGCAATCAGAGTTGTATTAAAAAATGTCCGCTCCGGCGGACCACCTTGTGTATTTAACTTACGAAGTATAATGCCTCTCGAAGTTCAAAACGCTTGCGCTACGTCCAACGTCATCGTCACGCCAGTTACACTTTTTCCGGAAAACTGGATATTTTACTTTATAACATGTTAAATATGGATATGTTTCTTACAAAAACCCATCGATATGCTTCAGAAGGCCTTTATTAACCCCCCGGAGTTGTATGGATTACTTTTATAATGGATGGATGCACTTTTTTGGGCTTCAAATTTTGGGCTCCCATTCACTGCCATTATAAAGCTTTAATATAACTCTGATTGTATTCGCCTGAAAGAAGAGTGTCATACACATCTAGGATGGCTTGAGGAGGGTTAGTAAATCATGGTGTAATTTTCATTTTTGGGTGAACTATCCCTTTCATAAAATGAAATTATACAATTACACAATTAATTATAAAATTTTAGTAAGAATCCATAAAATCCAGTTCCCCAATCTACTTCTGGTGTGGACGTGTTTGTCTCTCAAGTCTCCTCCACTTGTATTTGTATAGTTTTTTTAAATAATTATGAATCGTGCAAAAACTTGAAATCAAACTGTGACCAAATTCATAAAATCATAAAACAATCATAAAATTTTGTAAAGAATTGGAATTGCATATATGTTGTTATATATATTTTTTCTTCTTTCTTTCTGGAAAACTGATTGATTAAATCACTGCAATATTTTGTACAATGACCGCTAAACTTCCCCGTTGTCTCTCATATCAGTTGTTTCTTCTCACATAATAAACACATGCACAAGAAATACTGATTTGAAAATATGACTTAAAATGATTTAAAATAAGCGAAATAGCTAAAAACCAGTAGGCTATATTTCTTATTTTAATTCACCCCTTCAACAACCAAGAATGCACATTTTACTATGCCAAGCTCTAAAATATTTTATTGGGTAGAAATGAGTAAAAAATCCAATAAACCATGAATTTGTTGGTTAAAAAGAGTGGGAAACCTAAAGAACATTCAGCTTTTAAAGCTTCTGAAATCTTGAAATTTACAGAAAATAGGTGTATATACACCGATCAGGCATAACATTATGACCACCTTCCTGATATTGTGTTGGTTCCCCTTTTGCAGCCCCATACGCAACAAACTGTGATGCACTGTGTATTCTGACACCTTTCTATCAGAACCAGCATTAACTTCTTGAGCAGTTTGAGCTACAGTAGCTCGTCTGTTTGATCGGACCACACGGGCAAGCCTTCGCTCCCCACATGCATCAATGAGCCTTGGCTGCCCATGACCCTGTCGTCGGTTCACCACTGTTCCTTCCTTGGACCACTTTTGATAGATACTGACCACTGCAGACCGGGAACACCCCACAAGAGCTGCAGTTTTGGAGATGCTCTGACCCAGTCGACTAGCCATCACAATTTGGCCCTTGTCAAACTCGCTCAAATCCTTACTCTTGGCCATTTTTTCCTGCTTCTAACACATCAACTTTGGACAAAATGTTCACTTGCTGCCTAATATATCCCACCCACTAACAAGTGCCGTGATTAAGGGATAATCAGTGTTATTCACTTCATAATGTATAACTTCATAAACGTCATAATGTTATGCCTGATTTTTATTTTATTTTATTTTTTTATATTTATTTACATATAAAGTCTGGTGTCTGGATGTTACCTGCGGATCTGTTTGAGGATGTGATCTCTGCGGATATATTTGATATTCTCATCGATGACAGATCTGGCACCCTCTTCCTCTGCCAGCTGCCTCTCCAACCATTCCACAACATCCTCATTACTGTCCCACAGATATGCCTGAGAGAGACAAACAAAAAAAATAATACATTAAACAATAAAGAAACAAAAAGAACAAAAGTAAAAAGCTCAAAACACCTTGAGCTTGCTTGAAACATCTTGCCAAACAAACTTTCTGACAATATTTTGAAAATCAAAAAATCACAATCCTAATCAACGGCTCTTCATTTAGGCTTAGACTGATAACATCAGGCTGATCTGAAACAAAGCTGGACTTGTGCTTGTGAAGATTTGTTGAGGCGTTAATGGGCTTCCGTGCTTCTAAAAACCGCAAGCACTTGTAGTCGGCAAGAACATTTAATGCCCCATATTAATCATTTTTAATCCGTTTGCTTTTAATTAAGAAACAGCGTGTTGCTCTGCTATCTGCACGTGGCAGGGTGGAGATTAATTGTAGCTTAAGATAGCTCGCTCAGATTGGGGTAATGTATTAGTGGTCCAGACACCGTCTTCTGCAGATACTTTAACCTGCCCTGGGGACTTGGCTCTGCTCCAGGATCTGGTGTGGCGACTCTTCTGAGGCCTTGTCGGAGCTCGGGAGAGCTCATCCATTCTGATCATTTCTAATGGTCATATATTCCCTGGTCCACACGCCTACAGTTTTTTTTATTTTACAATCGCTAGGACACATTTTTCAATACTTTGGTCACATTTTCAAAACTCTTCACAAGATTTTTGTTGGTGATCTGGAGAGAGCAAGTGGGATATTCGTAAGCTCAGAGGAGAATAATTGGAAGAAAAAGGGTTTACAATCAGGAAAGAGCTAGGATAATACTGGAAATAATACACAGATAATACTTTTAATACTCGAAAAGATTTCCAGCACTAGAGAGACGTTAGAGAGCGGGAAGGCCTAGTAAAAACGGACACTGAGGTTCCTTTGTTTCTGCTTGATATGAGAGTAATGATTTTTTTGTTTTGTTTCACAGAACCAAGATATGCTGTTGCTGTTGTTGAATCACAGCTGATTCAACAGCTGGTTCCGTACCGGTGTGATGAATCCAATCTTCAAGCAAAAGGAACTTGATGAATATTTGAATGCTACCGATCTGAATTCTGACCTGTAATGCTGCCTGAATCATAATCACACTGTGTTCGTTCATTGGCCAGAGAAGAACTGCCCCCTTTTTTCTTCTTCGTTCTGTCAGCTGATTAAGTTTGGGTTCCTTGCCACTGTCGCCTCTGGCTTGCTTAGTTGGGGACACTTAAAGCCCAATTTATACTTCTTCATCGAGTGTACGCCGTAGCTACGTCGTAGGCTATGTGTTGCACGCGTAGCCTACGACGTACCCTGACACGCACCTCTCCAAAAATGTAACAACGTGTCAATTCTACGTGGACCGCAATCGCTGTGATATGTCTGCCAGAACCCCTCCCTCAGGGGTACACATGCTCCCTCTGCATGTGTAACTGTGGGTTGTCGCGGACAAGGACGCAGAAGTATAAATGAAAATCGACACGTAGCCCACGGTGTAGAGGCTACGCCGCAGGTCCGACGCAGAAGTATAAATCAGCTTCAACTCTAACCCCGCCACTGACAGATATTTCCATCATTTATTAGACAACGTTTCCGTGTTTTCACTGTTTTACGGTGATCTCCTGATCAAAAGACGTGAAGAAGAAGGAAGGAAACAAGCAATAGCATATGTAAGCAGATGCATATGTAAAATAACATGATCATCAACATTAAATAGCATATAAATCAAAACTGCCTAATGTTACTGAATGAAATGTCGACCCAGGACGAGCTATAGAACTGTGAAGCTTTAGGGGTGTTGATGACTCGATCTACTCCATCTGTGTTTGATCATCGTTCTGAATCTGATCTGGATGTAGTCTTTGACAAAAACAAGTTTTTCTCAGTTTTTTGCTCAAAATGTTGCTTTTTTTATGAAACTTACCCACATTCAAGTGTTGTTAGAATAAAGGTAGAATAAATTTTTTTTTTTTTTAAAGCAGAGGGTCTGCTCTTTCTTTTAATAGATACTAATAGATATAGGTACATTATTTTAATATATTGCATGTTCAGATATTCATACAACAAAATATTCTGGGGGCCATAACATTTGGTGAAAATTAATAAAAAATGCTGCCGGTTTTAGGTAGTTTCTATCACGCTGATGTAAGTTCAAGTGTTCGTTTTTTTAAACAAGTTTGGTTTTAGTTATTTCATGCTATAAAAACGGGAGTGTGGCATCATGATTGACAGCTTCTCTGAGCAAAGTAGTCACTGAGGCACTTTTTTTTGGGAATAGATTGGAGCTTCAACTTTAATTTGTTCTGCAGTAAACTGTGCTGCGGGAGTGTGGGCGGGGCTTTGATACCGCGGCTCTATTTCCTGCTCTCTACTGCGCAGACTCGGTCCCGAGGTCACTACTGGGCAGACTCAGGCGGCTTCATTTTTCTTCAGTGGAAGAGAGTGAAGGCGCATCTTCCATCTTTTTTACGGTCTATGGTACCGACACTGCTGTATGAGAACTGAACTGAGCTGGACGATGACGACATTTTTTGCAGAACTGCTTTATAGATGTAAATAAACTAATTTAATTTACAACAGAACTGAATCAACTGACGTCAGCTGAACAACAGCCGAAATGCATAATTTTCCTGTTATCATGGGCGGAGCAATGAAGCGAGAGCTGTGTTAGTTTGGGTGTCTATTTCAAATATTAACAGTGTTTCTCAGAAATCGCTTACTACACCCTAAATGCAATAGTTTTTTGTAACATACTTTCACAGCTCCCTCTGCCTCCACGAACCAGCGCCGGAGCATTGCCTGAACCTGCCCGTCCGTCAGCTCGCTGTTAGCACACTGGATCTTCCTCTTAACTGTGTCTTCCAGCAATAACCGCCGCAAGCGCCAGTAGAAGAACAGCCGAGATGTCTGCCACTCCAGGATGTCCTAAACACACATACAATAAAAACACCTTCATATCAAGTCCAGATTAATTTAATTGATTTAGGTCTTATTTTATTTGAGCTTCTGCTTCATCAACTATAGGGAAATGTGAATTCAAAATCAAAGGTTCCAACAGAAAGTGACAAAAGCATGATAAAAGCAGAGCAGACTAGTATAAGCTATTATAGAAGTTGTGTACTGACAGTGATGACTCCTTTCTCCTGCATGCGGCCCGGTGTGTCATGAAGGTCGGCGAACTGCACAGCTACTTGATGATATATGGGCAGCAGAAACTCCTCTCTCTCTTTCAGTTTACTCTCCAGCTCTTTACGCTCGGACGCATTCAACTCCGGGGTGCCTGAAACCACACACACAGAATGTACAATTGCAAACTTGTGTAGAATGTATGAAAAATAAGTACCTTAAAAATGGGGACAGAGCAATATATTAGGCCAATACAGTCAGGCCAATTACAGGTAATCAGCCGATATTTAACTGTTTCAGAAGACAGCTGCCCAGCTGAAATACACTATATTGCCAAAAGTATTGGGACACCCCTCCAAATCATTGAATTCAGGTGTTCCAATCACTTCCTTGGCCACAGGTGTATAAAATCAAGCGCCTAGGCATGCAAACTGCTTCTACAAACATTTGTGAAAGAATGGCTCGCTCTCAGGAGCTCAGTGAATTAAAGCGTGGTACCGTGATAGGTTGCCACCTGTGCAATAAGTCCATTTGTGAAATTTCCTCACTACTAAATATTCCACGGTCAACTGTTAGTGGTATTATAACAAAGTGGAAGCAATTGGGAACAACAGCAACTCAGCCATGAAAAGTCACAGAGCGGGGTCAGCGCATGCTTGCCTACTTTCTGCAGAGTCAATAGCTATAGACCTCCAAACTTCGTGTGGCCTTCAGATTAGCTCAATAACAGTGCATAGAGAGCTTCATGGAATGGGTTTCCATGGCCAAGCAGCTGCATCCAAGCCTTACATCACCAAGTGCAATGCAAAGCGTCGGATGCAGTGGTGTAAAGCAGGCTGCCACTGGACTCTAGAGTAGTGGAGACGTGTTCTCTGGAGTGACGAATCACGCTTCTCTGTCTGGCAATCTGATGGACGAGTCTGGGTTTGGCGGTTGCCAAGAGAATGGTTCTTGCCTGACTGCATTGTGCCAAGTGTAAAGTTTGGTGGAGGGGGGATTATGGTGTGGGGTTGTTTTTCAGGGGTTGGGCTTGGCCCCTTAGTTCCAGTGAAAGGAACTCTTAATGCTTCAGCATACCAAGACATTTTCTGTTCTCTTTGTGGGAACAGTTTGGGCAACATGACTGCACACCAGTGCACAAAGCAAGGTCCATAAAGACATGGATAAGCGAGTTTGGTGTGGAGGAACTTGACTGGCCTGCACAGAGTCCTGACCTCAACCCGATAGAACACCTTTGGGATGAATTAGAGCAGAGACTGCAAGCCAGGCCTTCTCGTCCTGACCTCACAAATGCTCTTCTAGAAGAATGGTCAAAAATTTCCATAAACACACTCCTAAACCTTGTGGAAAGCCTTCGCAGAAGAGTTGAAGCTGTTATAGCTGCAAAGGGTGGGCCGACTCCATATTAAACCCTACGGATTAAGAATGGGATGTCATTAAAGTTCATGTGCATGTAAAGGCAGGCGTCCCAAAACTTTTGGCAATATAGTGTATTTCTGCTAACTACTTTTTTTCGGATCTAAGTAAAATTCAAGATATCAATTGCCATTAAATTACAGTTTTTATTTAGCAATTATTATGAATTTTTTTGTAATTGTTATTACCACTATTATTAAATACATATTTATTATAATGGATTTATTTTCATTACCTGAAACTGAATAGAAATTTTGCTGTTAATAATTTTTTTGCCTAGCTGGCGTCAACAAAAAGAAAAGTAATTTTAGAGGTAGTAGAGCGAGTAGCATTTTTATTGTTAAATAAAACTATTAAAACTATAATTTTATTTATAAATAAAATATTAATATTAATTAAAAATTTAAATGTTGAAGTACTAAAATGACAAACTAAAATAAAAATAAAGCTTAATAAATAAATATATTTAAAATATATACATATACATTCAAAATCTAATAAAAATTACAAAGGCACATAACAAAAATACTAAAACTTAAAATTAAAAATAAACAAAATATAAAAATAAAAGCTAATACAAAATATGAATAAATACTCTAATATTATATAAATAATACTAAAATAAGTTATTACATTTTGACGAAACATAATTAAAAAATATATATATTTAGAGTAATATGCACTGATGATTTGTAAAAAAGAAACGTGTATTAAGAAAATAAATAGTCCATTTTAATTTTATGTTGGCTTAAATGTGCAGTAAGCGATTTCTGAGAAATGCTGTTGAAAGGAATCGGACCGAGCACCAAAACACACTTCATTCAGCATTAAGGGGTGTACACACTCATTAGGGGGGGACATGCCTGTGTTGCATAGTGTTTTGTGAATTTGGGGGTGGGGCTATCAAGTTAGAGGTGTGATCCTTTTGGGTATGGAAGTGTTTGTTTTGGTGATGTCAAATATCAACAGCGTTTCTCAGAAATCGCTTACTGCAACTTTAAGCGCATTGGCACATTTCTGCTGTTTTGGCATCTATGTGTTGACCCATTGTTCTGTACATGAAAATCAGCAAGAATAAATCACACTGCCACAGTGCCGCCCAACCGAGGAGCTCTCCAGGATCTCCCATCACCCTGTGGCTGTTCGAGAGAGATCGATCATGTCAGAGGCAATCATTCAGCGTAGCTGCATGTGACACTGCAGGCTACTCTGGTGGTACGGTCCTCTTTAGTGACTGCTGAGGGGGTAATCGATCGAAGGGTACAGAACAGCAGCGGGGTCTGATTGATCGGAGACCCCTGTGATTGACATGTCTCCTCAGGGAGGAGAGAGAGGGTCGGTGCAAATAGCAGAACACAGCGATAATGTGCTTTAATACAATACTCATACATGCCCAATAAAAACAAAATATGATTTCAGAGAGAGAGAGCATTTTGAACAACTTACCCAGTCTTTCTGCAAACCCCATGTACACAGGGTCCACCCGTCTCATGGTCTTCACCAGGTCTTTTCTACGGAACTTTATCTCCACTGTGCCTTCAGGCTCCAGCACACCACCACTGCAGAACACACACACTGATGAATCAGCTCACTCAGGCCATTACAACGAATCGGTTTGAAACACTGGTTCAATGCTCTTCTTGCATCAACGCTCAAATTGGCTGGTCTGACTTAGTGTTGTAAAAAATATTGATATTTCAGTATGTATTGATACTGAAATATCTGAAACGGTTCCAATATTCCTTTTCTGCAGTATCGATACACCGATACCAGCTGCACGTTCTCAGTCTCTTTTGTCTCCGACGGCGAATTGACATACAACCGCCTCCTGTCACTCACTTCGTTTCCATTTGAATAGTGTTTGTATTGCATATAATTTTAGTCATTTCCGCAGGTTTCGCGCTCACGTCAAAAGTGTGTGCACTACTGATCTATGTAAGTGCCGCTCTCAAACAGCTCTCGAGTACCAAATTGACTTCTTTATCATGGCTTATTGCGCTTAAATGGTCAAATACATCGAAAAATTATGTAAAAATGCCCGTCTTGCCAAGTATTCAAAGTATTCAAGTAAATACAGGGAGTGCAGAATTATTAGGCAAGTTGTATTTTTGAGGATTAATTTTATTATTGAACAACAACCATGTTCTCAATGAACACAAAAAACTCATTAATATCAAAGCTGAATATTTTTGTATCAATATTTTAAGTAGTTTTTAGTTTTAGCTATTTTAGGGGGATATCTGTGTGTGCAGGTGACTATTACTGTGCATAATTATTAGGCAACTTAACAAAAAACAAATTTATACCCATTTCAATTATTTATTTTTACCAGTGAAACCAATATAACATCTCAACATTCACAAATATACATTTCTGACATTCAAAAACCAAACAAAAACAAATCAGTGACCAATATAGCCACCTTTCTTTGCAAGGACACTCAAAAGCCTGCCATCCATGGATTCTGTCAGTGTTTTGATCTGTTCACCATCAACATTGCGTGCAGCAGCAACCACAGCCTCCCAGACACTGTTCAGAGAGGTGTACTGTTTTCCCTCCTTGTAAATCGCACATTTGATGATGGACCACAGGTTCTCAATGGGGTTCAGATCAGGTGAACAAGGAGGCCATATCATTAGATTTTCTTCTTTTATACCCTTTCTTGCCAGCCACGCTGTGGAGTACTTGGACGCGTGTGATGGAGCATTGTCCTGCATGAAAATCATGTTTTTCTTGAAGGATGCAGACTTCTTCCTGTACCACTGCCTGAAGAAGGTGTCTTCCAGAAACTGGCAGTAGGACTGGGAGTTGAGCTTGACTCCATCCTCAACCCGAAAAGGCCCCACAAGCTCATCTTTGATGATACCAGCCCAAACCAGTACTCCACCTCCACCTTGCTGGCGTCTGAGTCGGACTGGAGCTCTCTGCCCTTTACCAATCCAGCCACGGGCCCATCCATCTGGCCCATCAAGACTCACTCTCATTTCATCAGTCCATAAAACCTTAGAAAAATCAGTCTTGAGATATTTCTTGGCCCAGTCTTGACGTTTCAGCTTGTGTGTCTTGTTCAGTGGTGGTCGACTTTCTGCCTTTCTTACCTTGGCCATGTCTCTGAGTATTGCACACCTTGTGCTTTTGGGCACTCCAGTGATGTTGCAGCTCTGAAATATGGCCAAACTGGTGGCAAGTGGCATCTTGGCAGCTGCACGCTTGACTTTTCTCAGTTCACGGGCAGTTATTTTGCGCCTTGGTTTTTCCACACGCTTCTTGCGACCCTGTTGACTATTTTGAATGAAACGCTTGATTGTTCGATGATCACGCTTCAGAAGCTTGGCTATTTTAAGACTGCTGCATCCCTCTGCAATATATCTCACTATTTTTGACTTTTCTGAGCCTGTCAAGTCCTTCTTTTGACCCATTTTGCCAAAGGAAGTTGCCTAATAATTATGCACACCTGATATAGGGTGTTGATGTCATTAGACCACACCCCTTCTCATTACAGAGATGCACATCACCTAATATGCTTAATTGGTAGTAGGCTTTCCAGCCTATACAGCTTGGAGTAAGACAACATGCATAACGAGGATGATGTGGTCAAAATACTAATTTGCCTAATAATTCTGCACTCCCTGTAGTCAGTTTTGGAACATAAATAGCTGAGAGAAAATGCATGTTGTGCAACAGTAAATTGGATCCGTGCATAAGCTCTTAAAGTGACAGCAGCCTAATAAACCTGCTGGAGTCAGTTATGATAATCAAAGAAAATAATTTGCTGCTCATGACTGAATAACGTTTGTAACTTTAAATGCAAGCATTAATCTGTATTAAAAGTGAGTGACCCTTTTAGATCGCACCGCAGAGCCCCCGCAAACGCGATTTCTAACGTTGGCGATTTAACCAACACACCCGCAACCACGCGATTGACCCTTCCCCCGCGGAGTTCTGTGCACGCCACTGGCCACAACGGTATTTATGTTTTTGAATTTCGTAATAAATGGACATCGTTTGAAATTTGAGACTGTTTAATATCAATAGTAACAAAGCACAAAGATTATTGCGATTTATTGGATCGGGAGGCTCGCTACAATGTCCCGTTCATTCATCAACTGAAAACAGGATGACTAATCGATTCTTGGGATTTAAGAATCGATATTGTTTCATAAAAATGAGAATCAATTAAAATCGAGAAATCTATATTTTTTACCCAGCCCTACTGGATACTACTGTTAGACCCACCTGAAAAATGTAAGGCCATGTTTATATTTCATTAATCTCTTTATTCTATAGTATTTATTTGTGCTACCGTTTACAATTTGTTTATTTGTTCTTATTTCATTACTGTTTACTTGCCACTGTTACCATGTAAATGTAGTTCAATGATTCACATAAAGCCTCACTGTACTGTGTGTAAGCTATTAAAACAAATTATGCTGGCAAATTTTGGCGGTGTATCCCAGGGGTATCGAATATCGATATTTTTCAAGGTATCATATCGAAGATGGAAATTTCAGTATCGTGACAACACCATTTCATTTTATTATTATTTTTATTTATTCATTTTTTGGTATATGTGTTTTGTTTTCTGTTTTAATGCAGTGCTTACTGTTATGTTTACATAACACATAAAAAAAGTGCGAATGCACAATCACAAACAAAATGGAAAAAAAAACAAAAACAAAAGCCTTTTAGTTCCACATCCTAATTCTTACCGGCTGTCCTTGTCCGCATACATCTCCATGTGGCGAGGGTTGATGGTGGGGTCTATGACGACCCATGATCCTCCCCTGAGCTCCGCCTGTGGTGGGATGTACACCAGCACTGGCTGTCTGTACTCTCTCAGCCCGTCCACTATATACGCTCCAAATTTTAACACCTGGTCATACATGTCTAAAGACAGGAGAGCATGAGGTTTTAGCAGAGACTATCACAGCTCACTAAAGCACATACCAGTTCTCTTCCTATTTCACTCACCTTTCATCCCTCCAGAGAAGCCTCTCCAGTTGGCAAACACTATGAGCGGAAGCCCCTCTCTATTGAAGTCTTTAATAGCCTGTGCAGTCTTAAAAGCAGAGTCAGGAAACCACACTTGCCCTGCTTGCTGAATGATCTATAGGAAACAGCACAAAACACTGGTCATCTTTCTGACAGAATCATGTGACTGATGTTGACACTGCCAGTCCAAATCCGATTATTTGTGAATCCAATTGGAATCTAATTTAAATTATTGACTGTCCACACTAAGTATCGCAACAATGCGTGTCCCATGGCACTCGTTTCGTTTTCCAGAATATCTGTATTGGTTTCTATGGCAATACCATTGCGTTGGTAGGCATATGCCAAAAACAACAATAGCAACACTGAGGGGTTTGTAACAGAGATGTTGTCTTATTTACAACATGACAATATGTAGCTGCTGCGCTGGACTACTAAGTCTTCTGAGGCCGCGTCAGAAACGTAGGAGGCTGGTGCAGTTTTATTCCATGGTGTCATCTCCGCAGGTCTCAAAACATGTCTCCGTCTCCATTTATAGGCTATTGTAATTTTCAGCTCGCTACTTTGCAGCATGTTTCCTAAAACAACGTCACATAAACCATGCAAAATCCGAACAGAGCAGTCAGACTGAAACAGATTTCCAGAAATTGAATGTTCACACTTGCTACGATCGAATTCCAATCGGATATGCATAAATATCGTATTTGACTGACAGTCTGAACAAAGCTTGAGAGTCTGGAAGTGTTTCTAAGCAGTCACCTTGGCTTCTGAGTCCAAATTCGCTGGGTCTGCTGGGATTGACAGCTCCACCGATCGGGTTTCCACTGCAACTACTCCTGTTGGGATCCCGCCCAACCTACAATTACCAAAAGAGACTAATTGTTACACAGGAACAGAATAAAACAAACAATCACCAATAACAAAAATAAATATTTTATTAATTAAAATTTTGTATCTAATTTTCTAAAAAAAATATTTTTTCTAAAATTCTCTAAAATGTTTATGATACATATACAGCTGGAACTGAGTGAAAGATAAGATAAATTACATCACCACATTCTTAAAACATGTTTAATAAAGTTTAGTTAAAAATTAACTATAATTTGTAATGACATTTCTTCAATTAGTAGTGATTACTTACAATTAATAACATTGAAGGTTCCAAAAATGTATAAAATATTGTATAGTACTTAATTTTGAAATATTAAAATAAGTTTAATATAAAATAAAAACAATAGAGCAAAGAAAAACACTATAATGGTAGAAAAAACACATTCGATGTCAATCTGTATTGTGGCAGACAACTAAAAGAGAATGGAGTAGAAGACTGATGTAAAACTAATGTTCCCCACAGGAGCTTTCAAAGTGCATTTATCAGAGGAGGACCTTTCCAATTGACAAACGCTGCCCTTTAGACATTGAGGTCAGAGATCAACACAAGTTCACTGAGAAGTGTAAAGGCTCAGATTTTATGGTTAATCCTTAGAAAAATCAGTATTTGCAAATGTGTCATTGCATGTGGTATTTATTTTTAAGAAAGAGAACATAAGCACACTTTTAAGAATTTTTTTTTTTTTTAAGGTAATTTGTTGGCTTCAGATAACAAAATATCAAACCAAGTTGCATTTGCAATGACATTCATACAATTTTAAGAATTTCATATGAGTTCAAATACTTTTGGGGCCTTTTGGTGCTTACCTAGCCCGTCCTACGATTACACTCTGTGCCCATGGCTGCATGATCTCCAGAAAAGAGCCATGGTCGAAGAACCCGCTCACCCACGCACCCTTAGTGTCTGTATGGAGAGAGAGAGAAAGAGACCATCAGAGCTGCATTAGCACCCCATCTTCATCAGAGATATGCTGAGCTTAACCGAGGGGGAAGCTGCTGCAGAAAGAGGTTACCATTCAATTACACCGAGACCCGTCTCAGCACTGAGACAAAGATTCTTCTCCCTGCCACCCGCTCTCGATATCTCCCCACCTCACTGTGGTAATTATAGTGATGTGTAATCTGTCTCACCAATAAAAAACACTCCATATATCCCAGAGTGTCTTATCTCTGAGAGGAGAGACCTAGTGCTGTGCCTCAAACATAAACCCTCAGACCACAGTCATCCATTACTGGATACTTCCTCCAACTAACAACACATCCTTCAACACAATTAATACACAAAACTCAAGATATTGCCACAGGAAGCATCAACAAATCCTCTGTTCTGAGTTCAACAGCAGTTGAGCTTTGACAGTATAATATCATTGACACAGAAACTAATGACTTTTCTAGTATACAATTTCCTGTTTATTCTGCATTTTCTGCATATTGGTTGAAATCACATGACTTTGGAAGTAATTCACCCACATTTATGTTAGTAAAATAACCAGACCTGGGGTACCTGGCATCATGGCTCAAATGCTGTCAATATAGCCAAACTTTTATTTAACTAGGGTTCTAGCATCCACTCACTCTGACTGGGACGTCCCGCTAGCATCCAGCGTGGATCATAAGGTGCTTTGGTAGGGATGAACTCCACTGGCCGATCAATGGGATCTTTAGCAGTGAGCATTGGCACAGGACTGGACGTATTCTGAAGGAGAATAACACTGTTAGACTCAAACATTCTCCGGGTTACATGTCAATTTGTGTTCCGCCTACCTTCGGCATGTAGGATAGCCAGTGAAGTAACGTAAAAACTCCCTCAAAATCATCGCACACAGTGGTGTGTGTGACTCCATTATTGTGCATGATCTGCACTCCACCGAGCTGGTTATTGGAGGTGTACACCTCACGACCCAGAACCTGTAGAGAAGGAGCAAAGAGGTGAATGAGTAAATGGCTGGCTGCCATGCAAATGACAGGAGTCAGGCTACCCCAGTCTTTAACAGTCCACATGGAAAAGTTTTTTTGAAATCACCAAGCCACTACTTCTGATGAAAAACTAGTTGCTGGATTGTGTAAAGAAAAGGTGAAAATTCGTAGGCAAAAAAAGTAGCAATCAATAGTGGTCAATCACGTAGTAATGTATGAAGCACAGCTCACACAAAAGTCACTTTCAAACCAGATACTCAACAGTTTAAAGGCTGTTAGAGCAAAGATATCCCCAAGATATAATCAAGAACTTATTACATACATATTATGCTTCGGTTGAAGAGTTGTCAGTGGAAGTCAGTACATGAGTTAAAGGGATAGTTCACCCAAAAATGGAAATTTTCCCATTATTTACTCACCCTCAAGCCATTCTAGGTGTATATGACATTCTTCTTTCAGACAAATACAATCAGAGTTACATTAAAAAATGTCCTGGCTAATCCAAGCATTATAATGGCACGGCCGCACGAGCGCGCATTTACGGCCTAACTGTCATTCATTCACGGCCGCACCGAGCGCGCATTTACAGCCGAACTGTCATTCATTCACGGCCGCAACGAGCGCGCATTTACAGCCGAACTGTCATTCATTCACGGCCGCACCGATCGTGCATTTACAGCCGAACTGTCATTCATTCATGGCCGCACCGATCGTGCATTTACAGCCGAACAGTTCGGCTGTAAATTCATTCACGGCTGTCATTCATTCATGGCCGCACCGATCGTGCATTTACAGCCGAACTGTCATTCATTCACGGCCGCACCGAGCGCGCATTTACAGCCGAACTGTCATTCATTCACGGCCGCACCGAGCGCGCATTCATGGCCTAACGGTCATTCATTCACGGCCGCACCGAGAGCGCATTTATGGCTGAACTGTCATTCATTCATGGCCGCACCGATCGCGCATTTACGGCCTAACGGTCATTCATTCACGGCCGCAACGAGCGAGTATTTACAGCCGAACTGTCATTCATTCATGGCCGCACCGAGCACGCATTTACGGCCTACCGGTCATTCATTCACGGCCGCACCGAGCGAGTATTTACAGCCGAACTGTCATTCATTCACGGCCGCACCGAGCACGCATTTACGGCCTACCGGTCATTCATTCACGGCCGCACCGAGCGCGCATTTACAGCCGAACTGTCATTCATTCACGGCCGCACCGAGCGCGCATTTACAGCCGAACTGTCATTCATTCACGGCCGCACCGAGCGTGCATTTACAGCCGAACTGTCATTCATTCACGGCCGCACCGAGAGCGCATTTACAGCCGAACTGCCATTCATTCACGGCCGCACCGAGCGCGCATTTACAGCCGAACTGTCATTCATTCACGGCCGCACCGAGCGCGCATTCATGGCCTAACGGTCATTCATTCACGGCCGCACCGAGAGCGCATTTATGGCTGAACTGTCATTCATTCATGGCCGCACCGATCGCGCATTTACGGCCTAACGGTCATTCATTCACGGCCGCAACGAGCGAGTATTTACAGCCGAACTGTCATTCATTCATGGCCGCACCGAGCACGCATTTACGGCCTACCGGTCATTCATTCACGGCCGCACCGAGCGAGTATTTACAGCCGAACTGTCATTCATTCACGGCCGCACCGAGCACGCATTTACGGCCTACCGGTCATTCATTCACGGCCGCACCGAGCGCGCATTTACAGCCGAACTGTCATTCATTCACGGCCGCACCGAGCGCGCATTTACAGCCGAACTGTCATTCATTCACGGCCGCACCGAGCGCGCATTTACAGCCGAACTGTCATTCATTCACGGCCGCACCGAGCGCGCATTTACAGCCGAACTGCCATTCATTCACGGCCGCACCGAGCGCGCATTTACAGCCGAACTGTCATTCATTCACGGCCGCACCGAGCGCGCATTTACAGCCGAACTGTCATTCATTCACGGCCGCACCGAGCGCGCATTTACAGCCGAACTGTCATTCATTCACGGCCGCACCGAGCGCGCATTCATGGCCTAACGGTCATTCATTCACGGCCGCACCGAGAGCGCATTTACAGCCGAACTGTCATTCATTCACGGCCGCACCGAGCGCATTTATGGCTGAACTGTCATTCATTCATGGCCGCACCGATCGCGCATTTACGACCTAACGGTCATTCATTCACGGCCGCAACGAGCGAGTATTTACAGCCGAACTGTCATTCATTCACGGCCGCACCGAGCACGCATTTACGGCCTACCGGTCATTCATTCACGGCCGCACCGAGCGCATTTACAGCCGAACTGTCATTCATTCACGGCCGCACCGAGCGCGCATTTACAGCCGAACTGTCATTCATTCACGGCCGCACCGAGCGCGCATTTACAGCCGAACTGTCATTCATTCACGAACGCACCGAGCGCGCATTTACAGCTGAACTGTCATTCATTCACGGCCGCACCGAGCGCGCATTTACAGCTGAACTGTCATTCATTCACGGCCGCACCGAGCGCGCATTTACAGCCAAACTGTCATTCATTCACGGCCGCACCGAGCGCATTTACAGCCGAACTGTCATTCATTCACGGCCGCACCGAGCGCGCATTTACAGCCACACTGTCATTCATTCACGGCCGCACCAAGCGCATTTACAGCCGAACTGTCATTCATTCACGGCCGCACCGAGCGCGCATTTACAGCCAAACTGTCATTCATTCACGGCCGCACCAAGCGCATTTACAGCCGAACTGTCATTCATTCACGGCCGCACCGAGCGCATTTATGGCTGAACTGTCATTCATTCATGGCCGCACCGATCGCGCATTTACGACCTAACGGTCATTCATTCACGGCCGCACCGAGCGAGTATTTACAGCCGAACTGTCATTCATTCACGGCCGCACCGAGCACGCATTTACGGCCTACCGGTCATTCATTCACGGCCGCACCGAGCGCATTTACAGCCGAACTGTCATTCATTCACGGCCGCACCGAGCGCGCATTTACAGCCGAACTGTCATTCATTCACGGCCGCACCGAGCGCGCATTTACAGCCGAACTGTCATTCATTCACGAACGCACCGAGCGCGCATTTACAGCTGAACTGTCATTCATTCACGGCCGCACCGAGCGCGCATTTACAGCTGAACTGTCATTCATTCACGGCCGCACCGAGCGCGCATTTACAGCCAAACTGTCATTCATTCACGGCCGCACCGAGCGCATTTACAGCCGAACTGTCATTCATTCACGGCCGCACCGAGCGCGCATTTACAGCCACACTGTCATTCATTCACGGCCGCACCAAGCGCATTTACAGCCGAACTGTCATTCATTCACGGCCGCACCGAGCGCGCATTTACAGCCAAACTGTCATTCATTCACGGCCGCACCAAGCGCATTTACAGCCGAACTGTCATTCATTCACGGCCGCACCGAGCACAGTTACGGCTGAACTGTCATTCATTCACGGCCGCACCGAGTGAGCATTTACAGCCTAACTGTCATTCAATCACGGCCACACCAAGCGCATTTACAGCCGAACTGTCATTCATTCACGGCCGCACCAAGCGCATTTACAGCCGAACTGTCATTCATTCACGGCCGCACCAAGCGCATTTACGGCTGAACTGTCATTCATTCATGGCCGCACCGAGCGCATTTACAGCCGAACTGTCATTCATTCACGGCCGCACCGAGCACAGTTACGGCTGAACTGTCATTCATTCACGGCCGCACCGAGTGAGCATTTACAGCCTAACTGTCATTCAATCACGGCCACACCAAGCGCATTTACAGCCGAACTGTCATTCATTCACGGCCGCACCAAGCGCATTTACAGCCGAACTGTCATTCATTCACGGCCGCACCAAGCGCATTTACGGCTGAACTGTCATTCATTCATGGCCGCACCGAGCGCATTTACGGCTGAACTGTCATTCATTCATGGCCGCACCGAGCGCATTTACAGCCGAACTGTCATTCATTCACGGCCGCACCAAGCGCATTTACAGCTGAACTGTCATTCATTCACGGCTGCACCGAGCGCATTTACGGCTGAACTGTCATTCATTCATGGCCGCACCGATCGCGCATTTACGGCCTAACGGTCATTCATTCACGCCCGCACCGAGCGACCATTTACAGCCGAACTGTCATTCATTCACGGCTGCACCGAGCGCGCATTCATGGCCGAACTGTCATTCATTCATGGCCACACCAAGCGCATTTGTTGTTACACATCGATTAACCGGTGGGAAAATTTCCTCACCGTCATATCCCTATTTATAACGTGTTAAATATGGATATTTTTCTTTTAAAAAAAACCATCGATTCACTTCAGAAGGCCTTTATTAACCCCCCGGAGCCTTGAGCCTCGTATAACTCCGATTATATTCGTCTGAAAGAAGAGCATCATATACACCTAGGATGGCTTGAGGGTGAGTAAATCATAGGGTAATTTTCTAAATTCTGAACTATAAAGGAGAAGGGGTAAAGAGGGTAAAGAGAAGTTCGAGGAAGCTGCGCAACGGTGTACTGTTTGCGAAAATTCCATCATCAGCCACGTTGCTGGGAATGTGGAACGAGTGAATAAAAGAACCTGTAAAGATTTCCATGTCAAAGAAGATGGAGTCCTAGAGCACAACCACCTATTACACAATCATCATGGAGCAATGACAGTTTGAAGGGGATTAACAGTCGGCATAAACTTTTCCAGAAAGTCTGCACTGATGAGCTGTTTCGAAACACTGAAATTAACACCATTTTGGATAGATTTGAGTCTATACAGCTTTTACAGTAATTTCTTCAGTGTTGCCTGTAGAACTCATGGAGACTGATACGCCATTATGTGAATTAGCAATCACTTGGTAGCACACCAGTCTAATATTGTGGAACTATCGATTTCAAATTAACCCTTGCCCTGAGACATCACATTAAAAAAATATGAACTGTGGAACTGTCTCTATGGATTCAAGAGTCAAACTATAGCGCTACCCCTGGTGTCAAGTTGCCCACAAGTCAAGTATTGCAATGATGCTCAAAGACCAAAAGAACTTAAACTTTGACCCGTTCTGACCTTTTAAACAATTCCTATGACATAGTATAATGGAGGGTGACACCTTGAAAATAGACTGTAGTGAGACTGTTTGGGTGATTCTTGGCCAGAATAAACTACAATATGTTGATAATCAAAAAAGTAATGTCACTAATTATTCTTCTTGCTTCTTGGATGAGAAAGTAACATCATAGAACTAGGAAGCAAGACGTGTGTATTGTGTGTTATGTCAGTGTCAGTGCTAGTGGAGGTCCTAGGGGCTGCGGATCGATACCATCACACAGGCAGTCAGTTAAGTGCTGCAGGCTGAGGAGAGTCTGCTTTCCTCTCAATGCTGTCAGAGACCCAGGAAGAATGACGGTGTCACTGAGTGGTCCGTGCGGGAGAGTAAGGGATTATTTATGCCTCTGGGACTGCATCAATACTCAGATTTCTTCTTCCTTTCACCATTCACACAATGCTTTCTGTAGAGGTAATGCAATTTTTTGTGGTGTCACAGGCCATGTGTAGTGTAAACACTGTGAAGCATTTCTGTTTTGAGCTCCTAGACAACTTTGGGTCAACGAATGGCATGAGTTTGAAGCAGGACTACCTGTTTGGCTGAACAATGGCATATCGCAATTGTTCCCAGTACCCCTCGCAGTGTTGGTCTGGTTTTAGACTCACTTGATTGCATTAGCGTTCATCTTGCATTATCACAAACATGCACAATGAGCATGATAGAAAATACAATGCTGGTCAATACATTTTAAATTTTAGTTTCATTGCAATCAAACTCAGACCACCTCCTATAGTCTTGGGTTCGGCACCACAGTTCACTCCCCAGTCCGCATGACAGCTTTCACATGACCAGTTTTTTCATGCAATTCATTTTTTGTTTTGAACTTAATTGCTAGTGTGAAAGCCCCCTTGGTCTGCATCTATATCTCCACTCACGTTCTCAGATAAGACTGCAGTCTGTTTCCAACATACTATACCACAAGTGATAATTACCTCAACCATTGCTGTCACTGTATCTTCACCATTTCTGAATGGCTACATAGTCATTAAAATGGACATCATGGTCCTTGGAACAAATTCTTTGCTTCTTTACTTCTTTGTTAGAGTCTTGGTTTGGATCTGGAGTCCATGAGGTCTATAAAGGTCCAGATCTGGACTGCAGGGAATCTAGTTTTTGTCTGGGCCTTGACTTCAACTCCAGACAGCATTTAAGTCTTTTATATTGTGGCATACGTCCCTTTTGTTCCAGTTGTTAATAAAAGACTGGACTTTTCCATACCTTCTACAGTGATAGAATCCCTGAGGTTTGATCATCCACACAAAAACAACACTAAACTCTGAGACTGATGTCTTCATAACAATGAGAATCACTTAAAGACCTGACAAGACCTGTGATGCATTGTCGGTATTCGTAAACGAGCAGATCATGGTTCTGATCTAATCAACACAGAAATAGGACTGTAAAGGACATTCTCAGATGGGGATAGATGAGGTGTTCCTGCGGTTTCAGAGAGGGCAACTGGACACTGGATGTGACAAATCATGACCGTGCCTGAAATATCTGAATCAGTGAAACCAGTGGAAGGATATACATTCACGGACTGCTAATGGAAATTATTCTGAATAAAAACAGTTTATTGGTTCCCAACCCTAATCTGGACTGCTGCAGAGAGTGATGGTAGAAAGGCAGAGCGAGACAGGGATATCTCCAGCAGTAGAAGTGCTCAATTCTGTTCTCAGAGGAATAATATGGGTGTGCCTCCCCATTCTCAGCCCCAGGCATCAGCCTATTTCTATGCAAATAACAACTTCACGCTTCTCTTTCTATTATTCCTGCAGGAGCTGCAGCATCATGACGGGAGACAGAGAGAGAGACACATGCGGGGGGATGGCAATCACTGAGGGGTGAATTATACACCTAGAGAAACGCACACATGCACGTTTGTTTTTCTATCATGGCAGGTGACTTTCCATTGACTTTCATTATCTTTATACTGAGATATTGGTTTTTATACAGTCCCTCAGTTTGTAGAAAATTAATTTCTGATTTAATTTCTGTTCCCAATAAAGCACATATGATGCTTTTGCTTCCTTTTTTTTTTTAGCTTGAAATCATTAGACCCTAAATGCAGACAATTGCATAGTAATTGCATGGTAAAAAAATGACCAGTACACACTTTGTACATACAAATTTTCCCCTTTCGTGTTTTATGGAATTAAGTTGCGGGTTTGGAATGACATGAGGGGTGAATAAACGATGAAAGAATTTCAATTCTTAAATTCTTAAAAAAACTGTTCCTTTAACACATGCTTGAACGCACAGCCAACCACAACCAATCCTTGTCACCAGTAAAATAAGAAACTGGCTGATTCATAAAAGTCATATTTTAATGCAGTCGTGGTAATTGCATGAATTAGGGATTCATTTATTTGGGTCATAGTTGAGCGCACACAAGGCTTTTAGAGTTCACGCTAACCTGTCACAATTCCCGCCTCGGCCCAATCAAATTACTTCACACAATTAAAAGAGAGGCCAATTAAAGTGCCCTTATCAGCAGAATGAATAGATAATTTATGCGCAAACGCCATCTTTCATAGAAGCAACTAAACAGAGAAGACCTTTGAAAATATACAAAAAACTGCTTTGAGGAGGCAAAAGTTGGTATGTGGTGAATTCTATTTCTAAAGCAGAAAACACGTTAACATGTGCAGCTGCTGACCTTATTTAGAGCTCCAGCTCCAGTCAGGATGATGTGAGAGTTTTCCACCTGTATGGTTCTTTGGCTCAGTCTCACAAGGTACGCTCCGATTCCAATGGCCCTGCATGTCACCTGAGGACCACCAAAGAGAGAGGCTCAGATACACTATATCATATACAGTACCATTCAAAAGTTTGGGGTAGAAAGTTAAGTCACCTTTATTTATATAGTGCTTTTTACAATACAGATTGTTTCAAAGCAGCTTTACAATGATAACAGAAAAATAATGTACAGCAGCTCTAGAAGAAAAACGTGTCATTGTCCAGTGTTGATTCATTTCCATTTTAAAAATCATTAGTTATTCATTTAGTTAATTTATCTATACAGCAGTTCTGGAGAAAACAGTGATGTCATCATCCAGATCAGTTCTCATTCACTGGTGTCAATGCAGTCAGAACAACAATATTGTTGTAAAACATTAATAATAATAATAATAATAATAATAATAATAATAATATTAACAAATAATATTGTTGTGGTAAGTTGGTATTTTTTTTACAGTAATTAAATACAGTAGAAACAGTAATATTGTAGAATATTATTACAATAAATTCAATATTATTTAAAAATACCTATTTTTATTTTTTTCATATGCACAAAAAAAAAGCTAATGGCAAAGCAAAAATTTCACCAGCCATTAATCCAGTCTTTAGTGTTACATGATCAGAAATGTCAGGATTCAGTATATATAGAAAGTTCAAAAGAAATCTTTTGTAACAATGTAAATGTCTTTAATGTAACTTTTGATCAATTTAATTCGGCCTTGCGGAATAAAATTATTATTATTTTTTTATTATTATTATTATTATTTTTTCAATCTTACTGACCCCAAACTTTTGAACAGTATATTCTTTACTTTACTAAACATATTGCTTGTAAGCTTTTATGAATATTCAAAGGTGGAGCTTTTCCAAATGTATTGCCAAATACTTGCTATGGTTTGTAACAAGTATGTGTGTTCTGTCAGCATACCAGGTTCATGGTGATAATTTCCTCATACGCCAGCGATGATTCACCTGCGATCATGCCAGAACCTCTCAAGTTCTCAACACCCAACCCCTCCTCTTTACCAATGATATCAGTGATCTTATACCTGCAAAGACACATAGGTTCCATTAGAGGAGAATATAACCATAATCAATGACAGAAAAAATCTTGACGATCTTTAGAAAAAAAAGTTGTATGTACAAATGTAAATACCCTGTTACTTTCAGAACTCAAAACGTCCTCACAGTCCAACCATTTATTGAAAACTAAACTGCAAAAATGGCTTGTTCTAATATCAGATATAAATAATTCATTCATATACTGTTATCAGCAACTGATCTTGCCAGTAATGTTGAATTAATACGGAGGAAGTAGGACAGAAACTAATTTCTAAACACCAGAAGAATGTAATATTTTTACAATTGATCTAGAACTACTGATTCTAAATTGCTAATGCCTTTTTGTGCAATTTAGCGGAATTTTTTTTAAAAGAAAAACTAAAAAACTAAAAAGAAAAAAAAGGAGCTAAACATTTGTGTATGGGATAATAAGTAATGCACCTGGATTCTCCCTCGTCTTCCACATGTTCACAGTGGACTGAGTTCAGAGCAGACACCTTCTTATAGTCCTGCGGTGTGAGGTACAGGTACTTAAAGCCCTATGAATCAACAGAAAAACACAGTGATAATGATACACATCCAGAAGATAATCCCTACATTAATGATCACTGATCCCTTCCCCTGGAGCCACTTCAAACCTTGTATGGGTCCGCCGGATCCTGCCAGGCCACATGGAACATGTGTCTGATCTCCTCTGCCAGGCCGATCCGAGCTCCGCTGTTGGCAGCGATATAGATTCGCGGTATGCCGCTTTCCCGTGCCATTTCTGAAGCCTGCAGGAACAGAACATCCTCCTGCGGCCCAAAGGAGCCAATCTTATGTGTGATGTCATTGCTGATCACGATAATCTCACGGCCGGCCGGGTACTCAGGGGTTCGGATAGTCATCCGCCATGCTACCATTCCAATCTAGTAAATCAAAGACAATTGAAGAATCATGAGTGTTAAGCATTTTTTTTTATCCACAATAAATAAATTCAAAATTAATTAATTTGAAATAAATGCTTGTAGGGCCTCACAAACCAACATTTAAGAAGCAAAGGGGCCCCCTACAGTGTGCAAAGTGTACAGCATGTGATCGTTTGTTGAAAATGAGCAAGAAAAGCCACAAATTAAGATGTTTATAGTTGTTTGTTTAGGATAAGGAAAAAAATGACAAAAACCTAAGTTAGCCAGTATCATTAACATTGTGCAATCTAACCTCATTTCCTCCAGGTAGGCGGTTCATCTGCACCAGCTGACCCTGAGAATCCAGAACCAGCTCAGTGAAGGTGAGCAATTCCGATGGAAGAGGACACTTGGGTAAGTTGGCGTGTGTATCCATGGACTGCCATAACTTCCTTAGAGACTAGAGAAAAATGGACAGCATAACAAACTAATCACTAAGAAATATTTATAGTAAGAAATTATGAAATCACAAGATTTGTCTAAATATATTTCCAGCCCTCTTTTTAAAATAATAAAAAAAAACAACAACTTTAAATTATTATTAAAAACATGAAAGAAAACAATTATTTACAGGTGCAATGCAATACTTTCAATGAAACACAATTCATAATCATTATTCATTTAGTTTATTCAAATACCTTTAAAAGAATAACCCTACCATTCAGGGTTACCATTGGTACGGTTACCATTCAAAAGTTTGGTATCAGTAAGAATTTTAAATGCCTCTTTTGCTCACCAAGGCTGCATGTATTATTTTACATTATATTTTAAATTTTAATTTATTCCTGTGATGGCAAAGCTGAATTTTTAGTCTTCAGTGTCATATTATCCTTTAGAAATCATTCTAATATGCTGATTTTGTGCTCAAGTAAAATGTCTCATCAATGTTGAAAACAGTTGTGCTGCTTAATATTTTTGTGGAAACCCTGAAATATATTTTTTCAGGATTCTTTGATGGATAGAAAGTTCAAAAGAAAAGCATTTATTTGAAATAGAAATCTTTTGTAATGAAAATAAATGTCTTTACTGCCATGTTTGATCAACTGCATTAATTTATTTAAAAAAAATAAATACATAGTTTTAGATGTAGTCTGTTTTTGCATGTTTTAATGACAAATTCAGATGTAGTGATGCATCAAGTATTTTGCAATTGCATTGTGATGCCCTGAATTAAATTCAAATTCAAATCTTGAGCTGCTTAAATATTTGCCATCACTAGACTATTGTTTCAGGTTGTGGATGATACCTGACGGAACATCTCCGGGAAGTCGTAGACATAGGTGGTGCCAAGGCTCTGGGCCTGGAAGCGTTTGGACTGCAGGAGGTCTTTAGTGACGTAGGGTGTGTTGATGAGCATGCCGTGAAGAGGACCCTGCTTATCTCCATATGCCTGGAACATGATCTGAGGAGAGAGATAGAGGGCAAGAGAGGGTCAGCCAGTCAGGCAGAGTTAAAGCAATATAAATAAGCATAAAAATAATATAAATATATCCCCGCATATAGACAAACAGATATCAGGTGCCCAATGATACAACGAAAAAGACTGACAGTTGATGTAACAATGACAAAAGGTGATTTGCAAACATTTAAAAAAAAAAACTATCAATTCTATTTAATTCCATAAAAAAAGCATTTTTAAAAGCATCATCAGAAAAGTCATCACTGACAAATGAAACGAAACTAAATGAAGCGCAATGACAAATGACTGAACGCCAATATTTAAAAAATTTTTATATTAGTGTACTTAACTAAAACGGCAGATTATACAGTGCCAGTCATATGCTTGGACACACATAACTGAAAACATTTTTCTCATTAATAATAAATAAATAAAATAAATATCAAAATGTTAATGCTCAATATAATTCTTTTTAATATGATAAAATATACAATACAGTTTGGGGTCATTGCGGGTTTTTTTTTAATAAATTAATACTTGTATTCAGTAATGATGGATTAAATGAATTAAAAGTGACAGACCTTTATATTACAAATGATTTCAACTAAATGCTGTTCTTTTGAACTTTCTATTAAATCAAAGAATCGTGAAAAAAATTAATGAAGTATCACGTTTCCAAAAAAATATTAAGCAGCTGTTTTCAAAATTAAAGGCACAATATGTAAAAATTTTGCATTAAAATATCCAAAACCCACTAAAACAATGTTATATATTTTGTTGACTTGTGTACTTACATTATCCCAAATGTTTCCAACAATGTTTAAATCCAGAGAAATCCGCTATTTTAACCAGTGTAACGGCCTGTGTCATTGCGTCGCTTGTCAATGACGTCATATCCGCACTACCCTTGATTTCCGTGGAAACCATGGAAACACCAAAGATGCTTTAAAATACTATGCTTTTTATTAGACAGGTTAGCAACTGTTTGGACACTTTTATCGACAGAAAACTAATCATTGTTATATAGTTCAACATGGTTAGTCTTATTGTTTGAATCTCTTGTTTTCTTGCCGCGAGTAACATGTTTGTACCATGCCTCAGAGACAACACTATTTTGTCAAGTGGCTAACACAGCAAAATCAGAAAGAGCTTTATTTGTAGTAACAGTAATACATAATTTTCTATCATACAATATTCTTTAAAATTAATTGCATCCCGTTTTGCAACTTTCATTAATAATATGATATTCTATTATTGATCTAGCTTACTGCAGTGTGCATCAAGTGTCTCATACCAGCCACCGAGCGAACGCATAGTAACATTATAACAACTTTCAACACACTCAAACATATTTAGTATGAATGTTTTTCCCAAGTAAAACAGCGCTGCGTTACCCCTTAATTTTATTTTTTCAGATAAAGTGACCTGTATGATTAGTAATTCAGCACTTGCGGTGGTTTTATTAGAATGAAATAGAATAATGTGAATTTAAGTGATCAAACGTAACTGCAACAAAGTTCAAGTTAAGGAAAGGGAGGAGCTCAGACATTAAATGTAACTTTAATCGTAAAATAAACAACAAAACGACAGGACAGGCACTAGTGGCCGACTGCGGCATATAGGCAATAGTAAAACAGCAGCGTAAAATGTCCCAGGCTCTCGGCCTCACCCGCTTCATACCACAATAACGTTAGTAAAACTTTAATACATTAGCTCACCCATGAAAATGATTTCTGCCTGAGTCCCATCGGATTGCTTTCAATCAGCTGTGGAGGTAAAGACGACAACTCCCATGATTCCACACTTATACACGGCGTCATCCAGCTACGCCTTTGTTATTGTTTTAAAAAAAAGCGATCACTAGCGGTGAAACTTACATACTGTGCCTTTAATAATAATTAGAAATGTTTCTTGACCAAAATTAACATATTAGATTGATTTAAAGACAGGAGTACTGGCTGCTGAAAATTCAGTTTTGCTATCAAAGAAGTAAATTATACATTAAAATTGTAAATTGCAATAATACTTGACAATATTACTGTTTTTACTGTATTATTGATCAAATAAATGCAAGAGAGTTTAAATAAAATCTTACAAAATCCAAACTATTGAATGGATATAATTTTCATATATTTGTCATAAATTATAAATATAAAACATTTTGATCTATTCTTAAAAGCTTGAAATTAGCTTTGCAGACAAATGCATATAAATTGTGTCTATGTATGAATAATGAACTGTGTCAAATCTGAAGAAAGTAAAACATATCAAACATTTTTCAACATTTACTACAAAATTCCCATTTGTATTATTTCATAGCTTTGACTTTATTCTAAAATACAGCCAAAATAAAGAATGATTAGGTGTGTCCAAACTTTTGACTGATAGTGTATTTACCATCGACAGAAAATTAAAAATGACTAACAAACAATGAAGGATGACAAAGGCATAATACTGTAGTTCAGTGTGAGATGTCTGTATGTATGTGTTTGTGTTAATGAGAGACACGTGAGCCCCACCTGTCGGTCTTTGTGCCCCACCTGTCCTGTACGGGAGTCTGTGACCTCCTTGTACAGGCTGATGTCCAGGTAGTAGCCACTCTCATTGGTAAGGAAGAGGCGAATGGGGATCTGCTTGCCAGTGGGCGTCAGTCGGATGTTGATCTTCAGCTCGGCTTGGAGCACGCGGAGTTTCCACAGACGACTGCCATAGCGCATGACCATGGAGCGTACGGATTCCTCAATCTGATGAGAACACAAAGGCTCAAAACGCATACAAAATATGTACTTTCCTAAAAATAAAATTCCATTGAAATTCATTAAAACCTTAGAAGGGTCCATGATGACGGTTGGGACGAAGTTGAGGAAGATGTGGTTACAGTCTGTGCGCACTGTGGTGTTGTTGAAGGCCACCTCCAGCTCATCCATGGCCTCCAGCAGCAAACGTTCTGCCTCGTTGTGCAGGTACTCAAACGACGCTTCCTACACAGCAGAGAACCACACACGGGGGCTTTTCACACTTCAAAAGTTAACACTGATTCATTCTAAACCCCAGGTAAACAAAATCCTGGTTTATCCTGCTTCATGTTTCACATTGCTCATAATTTACTTGAGGTTAACAACTAATCCTTGGTATTCATATGCTGGCGTTTCACACCTTTGGATTCCTAAACCCTGGGTTAACATTTTGCAGATTTTGCCATGTCAGGCCCTGTTTACACCTGGTATTAAGATTCGCTTTGGTCGATTGGATCAAGTAGACAGGAAGACACATTCCTGTTTACACCTGGTATTTTAATCTGTCTCTTTTGTCCACTTTCAACCACTTCTGTCCTGATTTCTTCGAGGGGAGAGTCTATGGATGGGTAAATGTATGGGTTTTTTTCAGATCTTTTGATGGATTGGACAAAATAAGCTTGCACAATTTATGTATGAATGCGCCTGGAGACAACGGAAAAACATACAGAAAGCATCAGCTTTCGTCCGCGCCGAACGCGGTGATTGTGTGTTAGAAATCAGAAATGGTGTGAAAACATTGTGCTTGGTTTGGTTCAAACCAAACTTGGTTCTTAGCATGCTTCCCATAATGTTTACACATTAAGTCATTAGGCGGATAGAAGGCAGTCTTTTGTGGCTGTTTGAACACATTCGATCACATGAGCGTTTACACTACAAAAGCAATCCGGTCAAATGCTTTTCCGACTACCTCTGGAAATGGTTGAAAGTGGACAAGCTCAAAACATTTTAGCCCCGTTTACACCTGTATTTAGTGTCGTCCACATGTGATCCAGTCGACCAAAACGCATCTTAATACCAGGTGTAAACAGGGCCTCAATGATTGGATGACTGCAACATGCAACCTGTTTACATTAAAGTTCTAGCATTGTGCATCCTCATATTATATTTTGCCGACTGTACTATCAAGTTTATAATTGAATGGACTTTTCAGACTATAAAAGGTAAGAATGAAATGGACTCTTCTTTACTTAAATTGTCATGTTTTCTGTCACCATTTGGCATTTTTCTGAAACACAGCCTACTGTTTATACAATGTGTTTCTGTGACAGTCCAAAGCATGCGAATATGAGGCACACGATTGGCTAAGCATCTAGCCATAACATTCTAACACTGCTTCGTTTCACAATGTACACGTTTGGCACTGTAATGCAGGGTTAACACCGCAAAAATGGTGCTAACCCTGCTCCCCCAGGTAAAACGCATTGCTTTAAATTACAAGTGTGAATTGTTCCTTTAGGTTAAAAGCGGGGTTTAGAACGACGATAACCCAGGTTTAAGTGCAGTGTGAAAGGCCAAAGTGTCACACGCCTAACCAGATTTATGTTCACAATGATGCACCTACCTTGGTGACCAAGTCCGAATGGCGGATGATGGCCCGTACAAAGAAGCGGTAATCAGTGACCTCGGTGCCCACCTCTACGCGGGCGGCTCCCAAGTACAGGTGCATCTTATGGTTGGCACAGGGGATGGCCGTCAGTGCAAAGTTACGCATGCGGTTAAGCTCCAGCTGGAAAGCCAATGCAGGTTCCAGGTGCCTGTAGATACGGTCCTCCTCAAACTGAAAAAGGGATTGAAAAAAATAGACAAAAACAACAATTAAAATTAACTTCATTTTATAAATGTGTATTAAAAATAAGGTATAAAAAGCAGAAAAACTGTTTCCAAATATATAGAAGCAGTTTTTCTGCTGTTTTACTGTGATCAATTGAAAAATAGTTGAAAAAAAAAAAAAAAACATATATAGACAATATTAAAAAACACTGGGTTTCATTCACTAACCATGAATGAAACCCATTTGTGTGTGAAATCCGTATGCAAATGTTTTCATGAAAAAAAATGTAGTATTTCATGCTAAAATTTACAGATTCTTAATTTACAAAAATGTTATGTTTGCTGAGAGTGACGAAAGGCTGTCAAGGAAAGGCTATATGGATAGATGGAGTTGGTTTGGCTGTGTTTTATGCAAACGATTAGCCCCGGGGTAATCATTAGCCTCGCTCATTTAGAATACCTCAAATTCAAAAGAAATTCAGAATTTTTTATCAATAAAATATTTTTGTGAGTTTTGTGCAAAAACGTATGTTTGTAAATACATATAATCCACGAAAATGATTAGTGAATGAGACCCATTATCTTTCACAATTCAATACGTAGCTGTAATATAGTAAAAATTAAATTCAAAAACATTAGGCAAAGATAAACCAAACAACGTTCCATCCAATGAAAGACAAAAATGTTATTTGTACAAATACACATAAATCTGCATTCAAGACCACATGAACACTCAAGAAAAATGTATAAAAAAGATTGAATAAAATAGAAAATATGAATGGAATGAAATTGCTCGTTTTAAATTTAGAGAAAGTGAGTCTACAGGAGCAGAAAGTGCCCGTAAGCTATAATAGCAAGCTAGATTTAGTAAATGTAGGTAATCACAGCTGCTAATGGATGTCATCCCTCTCAAATGAGACAAATAATTAAAAAGTTCATTAATGTAATGAGCTTTGCTGGAACCATTTTAGCAAACTATCAGGGCTGAAGGAAGCCAGAGAAACGCCATTGATCATGATGGAGTTACTTGCACAGCAAAGACAAGAAACAGAGGAATATAACAGCTTTTTCTTTTCCTCCTCCTCATTTTCCCTTTGTATTTTCCCACCGAAACATAAAGCTGCTGATGAATTTAATGAATGCTTGCATTTAAAAAGAGTTACAGTCTTTTGTGCCTGTCATTGATAGTCTTGTGTAAAACAACTCACCTTGTCTCGAGCCCGGAAGGTGAAAAATTTGGGAAATTCTCTCTGTGAAATAAAAACATTAAACATTAACAGTGAAATAACACTAGATTCTTAACATTCTTAACAAGTGTATTCACTATAGGGCATTTACAGCACAAAAACAGGTACAATTTGCACATTTCAAAGACTTAACAGTGTAAGCAACTTAATTAAGAGACCATTTATAATGGCTCTGTTCCAAACCCTAGGATTCAATAATCATTATTTCTAATAATATTGTTTATAACATTTAATTTAATTTTAAAAACTTAAGTTCAATTTTACGGACATAAGACAAACAATACTGACTTATAACGCTTTGATTCAATGATTAGTAAATCATTGAATCAAAGCGTTGTAAGTCAGTATTGCTTGTCAGTATTGTCTTCATCACCATATCCAATCCAATGTCCATTTAGGGGCTCAAACATTGATATATGAGATTATTTGTGATTAATTTGATTTATTAATCAGCATCATGCAATTAATTCATCATCATTTAAATCAAATGATGCATCATTAAAATCAAATGTCAAATTTTTTTACTCAAGTGTATTGGGTCATTAGCTTAGCAACATGCTAACATCCAAAACAGTGAAGAAAACCAAGAAATGTTGATCAAAAATACTGTAATTCACATTTAATATTTGAGAAATACTGATAATAAAAAGTGAACTGTGTGTGCCACATATTTTACTTTTAGTAGGGCTATATGAGTTTTGAATCATTAGCTTAGCAACACGCTAATGTCTCTACTAGAATCAACTGTACGCTAAACCCAAGACTCTCAGGCGCTTTAGATATGTAGTGCTATTGGTGTGACCTGCATATGTTAAAGTTGTTGTTGCATTTCAGTTCAGTCACTTGTGAGGTTCCATTTTGGTTAAGATGTCGCCTAAGTAGGTAGCCTATTTAGAGAGTAGACAGCGAAGCAGCTCAAAAGGTTGTGGAACAGAGCCAATGTCTCAAACATTCCACAACTACTTACATGGAACCTCTGGTCCACCTCACAGTTGACTTGCTTCCTGAAATCCTGTTAATAATGGCGTCAAGAGCACAGGGAAAAAGACACACACACATGCAAGTGGGTGTACCAGACTTGAGATCAGTTACTATGATTTACAGTTATTCAAATGAACATTTAACTGATTACAGATTTAGTTAAAATTTGATTGAGGAGTGAGAGAGTGGAAACATGCTCAAATGTCATTTTGAAAGCATACCTTCTGAGCAACCAGGAAGGTAAGTCTTCGGATGCCGTGTTCAAATAGCAAAGATTTCTGCGGTAGAATATGAAAATTAATTCACAGAGTATTTTAAATTAAAGACAATCAACCCATACAGAACAGAACACTTTACCTTAGACTGGGTAAATTCACGGAACATAGCCGCCAGCCCATCATCATCAATGTCGCTGTCCGTCTTTATAGCCACGTTAAGTATATGAATTGGCTCATCTTGAATGCTCTACAATAAAACAAACAAAACTAGGTATAGAAAATGTTCGATAGCGATCCAATAGCGATCTTCATTTCAACAATCTAATATATTGAATGAAAAATGTTGTCTTTGGTTTTGTTATTATTTTTTGACAGGTTCAGAGAGTGAAAGGTTCACCTTGTTGTCCTCCTCTCCATAAAGCACAGGGTTGCCCCCCTCAGAAAAGGTTGGCGTGGAGGGGGGTGAGTCAGAGAAACAGCTCAACACATCCTTAATGTTCCTATCATAACAGTCACATTAGACACTCAAGCACCAAATTTAGGTAACTTTTGAGAGAAAAACTTTATAAAGACAACATAAAAAGAAATTCATAATATGTAAAGTGTGGTGTCTGTCAGGAGTAAGTAAGCAGCAATAAAGCACACGAGACAGAAGTAGCAAACTTATGCTGCCTTCACATGCTATTGAAAATGTCCTACTTCCCACTTCGCATTCAAGTGTTTGCTGTTTCATACTTGAAATAGTTAACCCTGGGTCATTCTAAACCCCGGATAAACAGAATCCTGGGTTATCTTTATTCCGGGGTTAACAGTTAATCCTGGGTATTATTCACAAACTGCCACTTCACACTGCACATTCTTAAACACTGGGTTAAATTCCTTATTTGCGTCACTGTTACTGACTGGACAAACGAAGAACGTGACCTGTTTACATAAAGGCTCTAGAATTGCGTGTCCTTATATTACACATTGCTGACTGTAATATTAAGTTTTCTGAGTGAACTTTTCAAACTATAAAAGGTAAGAATGAAACGGTCTCTTCTTCGCTCCAATTGTCGCGTTTTCCAACGCGGTTTTCCTATCATAAGCAGAAACGTGCTGAGTTTCCGTGAGTGCCCAAAACGCATGAATATAAGGCACGCGATTGGTTGTCGGTTGCTAAGCATCTAGTTGTAACATTCTAACACCACATGGTTTTACACTGTATAAGTTTGGCACCGCAATGCAGAGTTAACACCGCAAAAGCAGGGTTTCATAACCCCGGGTAAAAACGGTGCTAACCCCGCATCTAAATTACAAGTGTGAAACACTCCTTTACCTGGGGTTAAAAGCAGTGTTTAGAATGACGATAAGCACAGTGTGAAAAGCCCCTCAGGTTTATTCTTGCTTAATTATTGGGAAAATCTTATTAAAACCAAAATGATATTTAGCGTCCCATTCATTGACAACCATATAAACATTCACCACGCTATCTAGATAGTCCGCTTGCTGACAAATCTAGAATTTCAGTCAAATGCAGGCTACTAAAACATACAATACGCTTCAAATGTTTAGTCATATTTGTAAATATGCACTACTTTAAAGTGAAGAGAAGGCGATGTAGCTGTTGTGGAAAAAAATTATTTCAAGTCACAGCAATCGTTCTTCCCTTCCACCATGTTTAAAGTTTCTGGCCCACCCATCTTAGGAACTTGGGTATCAAAATTATCCCAGAGCTTCCGAGGGGTAAATATGACTTGAGAGGCCGTTCATGTCCAATTTTTAACTAGGAAACTTGTGTCTCCGATAATTCTGATAGCACGTGAATGCAGCATCAATTCATCTTGTTTACTCTTTACTTCCGTTCTTACACACATTATGTCATTACAGAACACTTCAAAATAGTAGTCACTAGTCACAATATAATTCTACTTATGAACACAACATAATGTTACAGATTTAAATGCATTTCTGAGTGACAACGGTTTCGGGATCTTGATTTGATCTGGGATTTGATGGGTTTGCAATAGGATGATATTTAAAAAAAAAAAAAAAAAAAAAATTATATATATATATATTTATATATTTTTTATTTTATTTTATTTATTTTTTTTATTTTTTTTATATGTTAATACTAAAAATAAGAAAATATCGTAAATAATCCAGCAGAAGTAATGTGGTTGATGTGCCAACATTGGTGGCAGTACAGCATCTTATTGCTGGTTGCCACTAGATATAAATTGCAAAAAATAAAAAGACGCAGTGTGTAGCTACTACTGCCACACAAAATCATGTTGGATGAGATGACAGACGAAAGTGAGTAACTCTACTCACACCTGAAAAAAGTTCTCACCAATGTAATGATTTTGAGTGTAATTCCTTAACCAAACAAGAATTATTTGGCCATAAAAATCGTGTAGTGAAAATCTGAGCCCTAATTTGCAATGTTACTGGTGAATATCATTACATTTCAATGGAAGAGAATGAAAAATATTTTTCTTTAAGTTTTTTTTCCGCAGAAAAATAACTGTTAGACTGCCACCTACTGGTGTGGATGAAATTTCATGCAAAAAGTTATTTTACTGATGCCAAAAATACCATATTTTCAGGTCTGCTTGTCACCCTTCATCTTTACTTCCTAAATGAAAGTGTCCAATAATAAAAATAGGGGGTAACAAAAATAAAGTGAGTAGTATTTAGCTTGTCATCTCAGTGTCAGCATGAGTGGGTCCCATTCTTAATATAATTTAGTTCTTGTTTATTTATGGGTTAAACTTTTTATACATTATGATGAATTGTGTAGATTAAGATCAGGGCCATTTAATAAGCAAATGAACAGGGTCACATTAGAATTCATGTTGCCTTTACTAAACCGTAACATACTGTAGACACTAACCTGGTGAACTCCTGGAAGGAGCGGAAGGAGACCATGGCGCCCATACGCTGACAAGGTGGAGTGAAGGAGGTGTCCAGGAGTACATCACTAACACTGGCCACATGGACCATGCCATAGTGGTTCAGGTTAGAGGAGAAAGACATTCTGAGAGCACAACACACACGCACAAACAAAAACACCTGTCATTAACCCAGCTGCATACACATAACCTCTGAAAAATGTGATGGATCACCCCAGGAGAAAGACCAGATCATCACCATCACACATCAGTCTAGATCAGAGGTGTGAATAGGAACAACATCGCCTCCTCACAAGCTGATTGTGTAAGAGCTGAACATTATAAAAGGGGCCAGTTGTTAAGAGGCAATTAGACCAGATGTTAAAGGAAATAATAAGTATGATTGAAACTTTCATTCATTCATTTATTTATTTAAATTCATGGTGGCGGTACAGGTTAGTTAAGAATATTCCAGGTTAAATACATGGCCTGCTGTTAATTACCATAATTTTGGGTCATTCCTCCATTTTTAAAAACATAAGAAAAAAATGGTTTGTTACACATTTACAATAGAAGTCTATAGGGCTTGTTGACCAAGCACAGCTTTTCAAACTGGGGTCTGCGAAAAATGTAGGGTTGTGAAATGTAACATTTATACTATAAGATACAAATTAAATATGTTTAAAATGACTATTTTTAATACTCAGAACATTTGATAATATTATTATTTCATTTAATGTCTCTTTCTAAAATCAGAAATTGTGAGAAACTGTGATTATTTTTATTGACAGAACTATTTTTTTAACTATAGAGCCTCACACATGACATACGGGGAAAAATAGACAGTGCGTTAAAATAAGGGAACAGATTAAATCGTGGCCATGATTTAACTAAAACAAGGGAACCAATTAATAAAATTTGGCCACAAATAATAAGCCATGGGGAAAAAAAATAACATTACGATGTCCAGAAATCTATTTCAATAGTACATTGAGTTTAATGTATCAACCTAGAACTCGTTTAAATCTGATTGTTTCATTCTTACATTTACTATAATAAAATATATGGTTAGTCCTGAGATTCTTCACGTTAGTGAAAAAAATTGTCTCTCCGCAACGGCATTAAGCGATGGTTTGACACACTTGTCTATGTGAAGACTGTGCACAAGCCAAAAGAGAACGTTCCTCCACTCATAACAGTGGCAACGAACACTCAGCATGATTTCAAAAACAACATTACAGCGCCAGATCAACTCTTATTTATGACAAATTAATGTCAACTGGATGCGTTTCATTTGCATTAGGTATATCCGTGCAGCGAGATGTTTCAAAAAAGTGGTGGGACAATATTGACCATGGCAAAAAGTGGTGGGGACATGTCCCATTCATCCATACTTAAAAGATGCACTGTTAACTTAATAAAATGTAATATTTTAGCAGTTTGCTTTAGCACAATAATAGAAAATATAATTAAAATCACAGATGATGTAATTAGTTTTTAATACTATACATTAAAATATATAGATTCCCTTATATTTTTAGGCAAGGTCTCCTTGGCAAGAGGATCATAATAACTGAAATAACTGGGGGTCCATGGCATCAAAAAACCCTTGGCCAGACGGTTTAAAAGCAGAAATGTAAAATGTACTTTTTTTTGTTAAAGAGCTTACATAAATTATCCTGCAAAAACGTTTAATATCCAATCCAGTAAAGGATGTAAAGTTGCCTACATTGTTTAAAAGTTACTTTGTGGTGCTGTATACTTTGCCCAGACTTCCATTGCAAGTGCATTATTATAAATGCATTTTTCCATTTTTTACAAACTGAGGGAACTGACAACATGCCATAACTGATTTTAAGTTGTATTTAGCCCAGAATATTAATTTAATAAGACCCATAATTATAAGCTAAATCAGCACATCTACCAGAAATTCTGTCATAATTTAATAAACTTCAGTGTAAAACTCTTCAGTTCAATGTTAGTATGGACAGCAATCCCTTACTTAAGACTAATTAAAAAGATTCACACCCAGGATTCATAAAAAAAAAAAGAAAGATTACCAGATTACTTTTGCCCGATTAAACCCTCTCTGTGATTAAAAACTGTAGTCTTTCCTGCACTACCTGGCCTCACTCTCAGCAGAGTCACTAGATGCCCCTGTGGCGGCACTAGCATTAGCTGTGTTATCTGGCACTTTGTAGTCCTGTAGTGGGGCAGACATTTTCCTGGGAGGATAACGATGACAGTCACATGTTGATACATGTACGTACACATAAACAGATAGAACAAGAACGTACCCAAACAATCACAATCACACACGTGGCAGATTTAATCGCCACTACTATGCAGTTCATTCAAACCAAGTACGAGCTCTAAACAATTTCATTTCACTTAACATATCACGGGAGTATCCCTATTTGCATGCGCTCGCACAAACAACGTTGAAGGTAATTTCAGACAAGACACACACACTTCTGTGTTGAAAGTAGTGCAATAAGCCATGCAAATTAGTTTGTATTTACTGAATAAAAGGAGGGCTGTTTTCATTAAAACACAAACTTATACACATAACTGCAATAGGTTGATTGAAAATATTAAGAGACACACAGAAGCTTTCATCATTAGATCCATCAGTAGGATGTAGATGCGTTTCATTTCAGGTTACTTTATGCTTTAAAATATTAATACATATACATTTATATTTGATAAAAGTTGGTTGTTTTATGTTCGGAATAGCATACTTATTTAGTACTACTTCATAGTACACAATGTATACTACATTTAAAAAGTATGCGTTTGGCCATACTTCTTTTCTACTCTATTTTCCAAGTCTACACTTTGGTTTAGGGAAGAAAGAATGTGTACTATACCTGTTTAGAGTGGGGATGTTCCCTCTGCAATCAAACAACATTGATTACTGATTGGTTAGTGTCAGGCATCAATCGGAGGGGTCAGTCAGAGATCAGAAGTGTGTGGCCTTTTCACATAACTGACAGTTTTTTTTGCTTTCGGTGCGCTGTTAACTTGGACTCACAGACTGCTGCCAATGAGAAGTGGCTCAAAGACATTGTGCATTTGCACAATGTTTAATTGAATTATACAAGTGTCTCAAATGAGTCTTCAGTGATTATTTGGATGTGGTCTCTACACAAATGCATAACTGACTGATTTAGTTCATTTAAATAAATTGTAAATCATATGAAATCTATGAAGAACATATCCAGGTCACACATCACTTTTTTTCTTCTTCAATTTTAGAAATTTGCTTGATTTCCCCCTTTTTTCATTACTGTACTGTTTAAATAAATTGTATTACATGCTATATATATATATATATATATATATATATATATATATATATATATATAGTAATATATATAGTAATTAAAATCAAATGGAAATCATCACTGAGAATAATGTGAATTACTAATAAGGTCAGAAGTAATGTATTACGTAATGAGAATTAGAGGTGGGATTAATTAAATAACACAATGCAAAAAATCTTTTTAAAAGACAAAAATTGGGGACACTACCATTCCAAAAAAAAGTTAGTGTGAGTACGATTTCTTTTAAACAGGGTTTCTGCAGGTTTTATTAAGGTAAATTTAAGACCTCTTTTTAAGATCAATTAAAGAAAATTTAAGGTATAAATTGAAGGGAACATAACACGTCAATATGTTCTCTAAATGTAAATGTCTAAGCACACGTATTAGTGACACTTCTAAGTTTGAAAATACACTTTCCAACAGATTTGAATAACTTTTTAATTAATTTGACTTTTATTTTTTATTAATTAGCTTAAAGTTTGAGGTAAGAAATCTTGTGAAAGTGATTTTATGATTAAAACAAGAACAAATATCTGCCAATGGGTTTATAAAAAAAACATTTCAAATGCAAATAATTTTCATACCCAATGACAGATATTTGTTCTTGTTTTAAGCATAAACTCTTCTTTTAAAAAGATCTTGATTTAAGTATGTTTTGAATTTGTACTAGAAAACAAAAAACCTGGAGGAAGAACATCATTTTTTGCAGTGCATGCAATTTTATTTTGTTTTATTTTATTTTTTTGTTTCATAGTTTATTCTGTTTTAATTTTCTGGACTCTGCTTTAATGGTTTAATTAAATTTGACTGACTTTCATTCATCTTCGGAACACAAATGAAGATATTTTTAAAGAAATGGGAAAGATTTCTGACCCCTTCATTGACAGTCTAAGCAACTACCACTTTGACACTTCAAAAAGTTCATAAAGCGATCGTAAAACTAATTCATACGAATCAAGCGGTTTATGCCAAATTTTCTAAAGAGACTCGATCGCTTTATATGATGAACTAAAGTCTTACGGGTTTGGAACGACACTAGGGTGAGTAAATGGTGAAAGAATTTTCATTTTTGGGTGAACTATCCCTTCAAGTGTACTGACCTACTTTTAATTTATTCATCCAAAATTCTGTGACATTCTGAATTATACAGTAAATTCCATTTTTATGAATGGATTCTGCAATTCTGTCCAGGTTTTCAGCAACACAGAAATCATTGGGCCCTAATTTAATGTCATGATATTGAATTTAAGACTTTTTGATCCAATTTAAGGCCTTAAATTGAAGAAGGTCAAATTAAGACTTTTTAAGACTTTAAGACCCACAGAAAAAGGAATGCACCGATATGAAAATTTTGGCCGATACCGATAACCAATAATTCTTTATATTTGAAAGCCGATAACCGATATATTAACCGATAAATCTAAATACAAATTTTAATAAACTTTAGGAGCCTGATTACAAAAAACAAAAGGCTCACAATTAAAAGCCATGTCCCAAACACGAATCAAACTTATACAATACAGTAGCCTATTTGAACCAGTGTTCCTTAACTCTTAAAATTCATTTTACACTCCTATGGCAAAAAATGGTAACACTTTACAATAAGGTTTAATTTTTGTTAGCATTAGTTAACCAACAATGAATGAACAATACTTCTACAGGATTTATTCATCTTAGTTCATGTTAATCTCAACATTTTCAGGTCCAAAGTAAAGTTGTGTGTGTTAAAATTAGGAAATGCACTGTGAATGCACTGTTAATAAACAAACATTTTATTACTAACATAAACAACATTGCTCTCTGTTTGTTCGTGTTAGTTAATGCATTAACAAATGAGACCTTATTTGTAAAATGTTACCAACAATTATATTGCCTAACTAAAAATAAAATACTTAAATAATGCAAACAAGTCATTGGACAGCATTACTTAGGCTGCATATAAAGAATCAAAATGCATGTGCCATGCATGAAATAGCCTCCGCACGGACAATAAGGAAATGAGATTAATCAAATGTTTATACTACATAAACGTAATATTATATATGCTTAAAATGACGCGAATGCACAAGCGAACTTGACTGTGCTGGTCAGAATGCGGTGTGGACGCGCTCTTCCCACAACACAACTAAACCCAGAGAATTCACAACGTTTTATTACAAAAATGTTCTCATTACAGTGTTATGTATATGACAGTCCCAGTAGTTATTAATGCTGTGCATTTATGTTTGAAATGCACGCGCTGAAGCTAAAGACCAGTACAATGAAGCGCTTTACTGCCGTTAATTAACTCAACCAAACGCATGAGATTATCTGCACAGAATAAATACAATATTGCAATTTACAATGGCACAAAAGGCTGCGAATGCACAAGCGAACTTGACTGTGCTTGTCATGAAGGTGTAAGGTGGACGCGCTCTTCCTCAACAAACGCACTGAAACACAACGTTCTTTTACAGTCGTGTTCTCATTATAATTTTATGTAGTTTATGTTAAACTTGTGCTGCACATGTTGCACGTCTGAAGTGTCTCAGCCGAAGGAAATAAAACATTATCTATCGGCTTGAACATATCAGTCAAATTTTCTTATCGGATCGATAACGATAACATCAAAAATTATCATTTATCGGCCGATAACGATATGTTGTCGATATATATCGTGCATCCCTACACCGAAACCCTGTTAAAGAAATTCATACTTTTATTCAGCAACATTTTTGGCCAAAACAGCTATTTCGTAAATACACTAGCTCTGGAATGACGATATTAATTTCTGAAATCTAACATCTTTTAGTCTATGCTGTTTTCTGTTGATGCGCAGTGTGAACAAAAAGCTTTGTGCTTTGTTACTTTTAATATAAAGTCTAAACTTTAAATTCTGTCAAAATTCAAAGATCCTCATCATCTAGTGTCATCAACGGTTTTATTTTTTGAAAACACTACATTTAAAATAAGGAATATTTAGACTTAATAATTTCAGTTATTTTATATACATTTAATTTGTTTTTGTTTTTTTACACAAAATATTACAGAATTTTAATATCAGCCATTTTTCATTCATTGGCCGTAACACCAAAATAAATATTGGCTTATTGGACAGAATTTTAATATCATTGAATCTCTATGTGAAATATAATTTATTTGCTGTTGTTTTTTTCTTTTGATTTTAGGGGTTTAAAATTGAGATTAAATTTGTGAGATTCATCCACAACACTCTATCTAAACCAAGCCACACACTTCACATATAACTGCCCCTCCCTCACATGCAACAATTCAGCTTTTAAAACACTGCAGTAAATGCAGCTAAAATCTCCTTCATGTACTTTAACACAGTACAATGCATAAGCCATTCATTTGACACAAATCACAGGCAAAGCAGCAATGACTGCTGGGAAAAAATAAATAAAATAGGACTAAATGCACAAACTGAATAGAATTGCAAGAAACAGAAAAAAGCATAACATGCATCTGAGGAGGCTACACTGAATTAGTTCACAAGCATAAATCAGCAGAGAATAAAAAAGGAAGTGCAAGAGGAGCGAGCTGCTAGACAGCCAATCAGCACAATCGCTGAGCATGTCCTATTGGTCGCATTCTTTGGTTTGCAATTGATTGGTGTCACCTGAAACACACGGATGTGGCCAGAACAGATGAGAGACACCTTAAAAGACGAACTTTTGCTGGCCCTGTGATTCAGACCCTATGTCACTAAATAAGGCTTTTCTACTCCTACTTCGTACAAACCTCCGGATCACGGAAGACAGTAAATCAGTGGCATAGATTGTGCACAGGTAGAGCATTTTAAGGGTGAAAGGGAAATGGGTTGTGGTACAGTGGAGGAGAATCTGTGTCGTAACCAGCCAGTAGTTTTCATTTACGCAGAGATGCTGATGAATATAGAAAACACACTTTTGCCCCAATTGCCCCTGTCTTTTATTGTGTTTTTGACATGCTCCTCCACAGTCCAAGCGAGGGGGTGGGATAGGTGGGGGAGGAAGGGCTGCGGTACATCTTGAGGTACCTGTTTGGGTGGGATGTGGGCAGCATGAACTGGAACTCTACGATGCAAGTGTTGTCCTTCAGCTGACGGTGCTGGACGCTGTTGAGTTCATAAGCGATGTAAGCTCTACGAACATACACCTAAGGAAAGAGAGCGGGAACCATGTTTGTCACGATACCAAAATTCCAGTAGTCGGTACTAATACCATAAAAATGTACGGTTCTCTGTACCAATTTCGGGACCACAGCAAAACATTTTATTTAGCTATTTTAAAAAAAAAATTCAATTAAATGTAATGAGTTTATTATTTATGATGATAATCATTATAAGTAAATACATATAAACATTTAAAGGCAACATGCTGTTTAAAAGTAAACATTGTTTATAAAAAAGAAAGTGAAAAATAAGCAACCCTCTATGCATACCTAATATTAATAATTATTAGCAGTAGTATTATTAGTATTATTATTACACTGAGATGTAGCTAAATCTACTGTACAACAGTAGCCTAATATATTTCTAATACAACTTCTATTTTGACGGGTTGCCGTGAAGACCTTTGAGTGTCTGTGTTCATGATATGACAGTTTTCTCAAGTGAAACAGTAAATGCTCATGAAGTGACTCTCAGAGCGGAGTTTATGAAGTTTATGCGTTCATGTCCTCTTATAGTGTCACGGCAGAGGCTAAAAAGACAATGAGTGTCACATGTGCGTCTGCCCCATTCATTCACACAGAGACGCAGACCATGGAGGATTAATATTTAAATAGTATTTTGCAGTTTAATATACACAGACACTAGTAATATATATATATATATATATATATATATATATATATATATATATATATATATATATATATATATATATATATATATATATATATACACAGACACTAGTAATATATATATATATATATATATATATATATATATATATATATATATATATATATATATATATATATATATATATATATATATATATATATATATATATATATATATATATATATATATATATATATATATATATATATATATATATATATTCGGCTACAGTCTGGAGCCCTGCACTTAGATAAACATGGAAGCTACTGAAAGCAGCTGCCTATTAGTGAGTACCGAATATACTCAGTACTACAGAAATGCTGGTATCGTCACATTTTTTAAATTTCAGAACTGACTTGGTACCGAAGTACCGGTACTTGTGACATCCCTAGTTTGACATCTTATAAAGACACAAATAAACTGTCCGTTTCTTAGATAAATAAAAGTAAAATGACAGTCTTACCTCTAGAGCAGCCATCCGTACCACCTGATTACTGTGGTAAAAGAAATTTGGCAGTACGTCAAAGATGGACGTCTCTGACAGGATCAGTTTCTAGAGAAAATCAAGAAAGGTAACAATAGTTTGACAATACACAATGTTCTGAAGCAAAATATTACAACTTAAAAGGTAAAGCGTGTCATTTGAAGGGTATCAAATGAAACTGTAAAAATACACTACCATTCAAAACGTAAAGATCGGTAAGATTTGTTATCTAATGAAGTCTCTTCTGCTCACCAAGACTGCATTCATTTGATCATAAATACCATAAAAAAGTAATATTGTAAAATATTGTAACAATTTAAAATTTGAACTAAATATAACTATTAAGCATTTAAAAAATATATATAATTTATTCCTGTGATGTAAAGCTGAATTTTCAGCAGCCTTCAGAAACCATTCTAATTTGCTGAAAACGGTTGTGCTGCTTAATATTTTTGTGGAAACTATGATGTTTTTGTTTTTTTCTCTCAGGATTATTTTCTGAATAGAATGTGCAAGTGAACAGCATGTATTTGTTTAACAATGTAAAATACTTTACTGTCAGCTTTGATCAATTTAATGCATCCTTGCTGAATAAAAATGCGTTAATGCTGAACAGTTAGTTCATGCGTTCATGACCTCAAGGCTAGATTATTGTAATGCTCTACTGGGTGGTTGCCCTGCTCGCTTAATAAATAAACTGCAGCTGGTCCAAAACACAGCAGCTCGAGTTCTTACTAGAACCAGGAAGTATGACCATATTAGCCCGGTTCTGTCAACACTGCACTGGCTCCCTATTAAACATCGCATACATTTTAAAATCTTGCTAATTACTTACAAAACACTAAATGGTTTAGCTCCCCAGTACTTGAGCGAGCTCTTAATGCATTATACTCCATCACGTCTATTGCGGTCTCAAAATTCTGGCCAGTTGATAATACCTAGAATATCAAAATCAACTCCAGGCGCTCGATCCTTTACCTATTTACCACCTAAAATCTGGAACAGTCTTCCTAGCATTGTTCGGGAAGCAGACACACTCTGTCAGTTTAAATCTAGACTAAAAACACATCTCTTTACTATGGCATACACATAAAACATTTTTAATTTATATCATTCAAATCAATTAAATAATTGTTAGGCTGCATTAACTAGGTCAGCCGGAACCGGGAACACTTCCCATAACACCTGATGTACTCGTTACATCATAAGAAGAATGGCATCTACGCTAATGTTAGTCTCTCCGTTTATCCCGAGGTTTATTGCAGTCAGCCGGATCCAGGCCGTATCCAGATCAGATGGTGGACCTGCGCCCAGACATTACCAACGCATCCCTGAAATGTCTGCAGAGACCGTGTCAATTAGTCTCCCCTCTGAAATTGCCTCACCGACACGGAATCCTCATAAATATTTCGAATATTCCTATTTAATAATTGTTTAATCGACATGTCATCCTCAATAAACCCGTCTCCAGCGTGATGCCTCCGATCTTTCGAATATTCAGATCTAATATGACTTGTCAACTAATATGTCTTCTGACCTGTAAGGTTGCCAAATAATAATCATACACTGTTTGTTAATTGGCCAGAGGAGAACTGGCGCCCCGACTGAGCCTGGTTTCTCCCAAGGTTTATTTTTCTCCATTATGCCACCTGATGGAGTTTTGGTTCCTTGCCACTGTCGCCTTTGGCTTGCTCAGTTGGGGACACTAAATTTTCAAATAAATATCCAAATAAATTTAATTACTAAACTAAATGAACTATGTCAACTACATTACTTGAATATATATGATAATTGAAATGAGCTGATGACATCACCGTTTTCTCCAGAGCAGCTGTACAGCCGAATCAAATTCTGTTCATTATTTTCCTGTTTAACACTGTGAAGCTGCTTTGAAACAATCTGCATTGTAAAAAGCGCTATATAAATAAAGTAAAAATAAATAAATAAATAAAAATATGAATTTCTTTAAAAAAAATAAGCTGTAGTTAAATGAATCAAACAATGAAGTCAATATTTAATGTAAAATTAATTATCACTTATAGTATTATTACTAAACAGCTCTAAAACTGTATTAAAGTATCTACATGGCTTGTTCATTTAATATAATTATAATATAACATTAGAAAACAAGTGTTTTGACTGCTGTGTTAAATTATTTGACAGTATCGAACAATTTATAAAATATGTCTAGTCGTTTCTACATGTAAAGGAATAAATAATTCTCTTACACTAATTAGTTTGTGTCAAACTTCCACTTTTTATCAATGTCCTTCTAATTCCTACTCAATATCCTGTGAGGATGGTCAATTTAATTCAAACTCCTCATAATGAACTAAACTAAAGCCATTTCAATTTTATTTCTGAATTTTTCCTTAACCTTCAACATTTGACAATCATAAGTGGTTCAGCAGATAGCACTTCAGATCTGCCAAGTCAATCACAGACATCCAGCATGTCCTACCTGCAGGTTCTCAATGCAGAACTGATGTCCGTACATGTCAATGGCGGACAGGAAGATGGATTCCACCTGATTGTGTCGCAGCTCATATGAGGGAAGGTGAGAAGCGATGAGAACCTGCCGTGCCCGCAGTGCCACCTTGGCATTAGTGGTCTTGCTGAGCTGTGTGAGTTCTGTGAGGATGGCCATGAGCTCATCCGTCAGAGTGGGGTCTCGTCCACACAGCTGATCCTACAGAGAGAAGTTTGGGACAAACATTTTCATCATAAGTGGACTGGAGTCACAGATAAAATATAAATGTTTTTATTATATACTGCCCGGCCAAAAAGTCAGTTTTGGATTTAGATGCTTATGCTTAAGAGTCTATGATTGGATCATTATTGCAGTGATTATTAGGTTTCTAGCATGTTATATGTTTGGCAACAGTACTTCTAACTGATCTTAATTGATGGAGCATGTAGCTTTTCATTTCTTAAAGGAACACGCCGACTTTTTGGGACTTTAGCTTATTCACCGTATCCCCCAGAGTTAGATAAGTCCATACATACCATTTTTATCTCCGTGCGTGCCATAACTCTGTCTGACGCACCCACCGCTAGCCTAGCTTAGCACAAAGACTGGAGGTAAACGGCTCCATCTAGCCTACTGCTCAATAAATGACAAAATAACGGCAACATTTTCCTATTTACATGTTGTGATGTGTATAGTTACATCGTGTACTAAGACCGACGGAAAATGAAAAGTTGTGATTTTCTAGACCGATATGGCTAGGGACTATACTCTCATTCCTGCGTTATAATCCAGGAACTTTGCTGCCGTACCATGGGTGCAGCAGGCGCAATGATATTACGCAGTGCCTGAAAATAGTCCCCAGCATGCTCTCTGTGCAAGCAGGTTGTCACGTTGGTTATGTTGACGGAAGTTAGCCTATTTTCAGGCGCTGCGCAATATCATTGCGCCGCTGCACCCATGGAACCCATCAAGTTCCTTGATTATTACGCAGGAATGAGAGTATAGTCCCTAGCCATATCGGTCTAGAAAATTGCAACTTTTCATTTTCCGTCGGTCTTAGTACACGATGTAACTATACACATCACAACATGTAAATAGGAAAATGTTGCCGTTATTTTGTCATTTATTGAGCAGTAGGCTAGCTGGAGCCGTTTACCTCCAGTCTTTGTGCTAAGCTAGGCTAGCGGTGGGTGCGTCAGACAGAGTTATGGCACGCACGGAGATAAAAATGGTATGTATGGACTTATCTAACTCTGGGGGATACAGTGAATAAGTTAAAGTCCCAAAAAGTCGGCGTGTTCCTTTAAACAACCATGTCGGAAGACACATCATGGCCATATGCACCTCTTGATGGAAATAACATCACAACATATATTTCCATCAAGAGGTGCATCAGTTTTGTTCAAGATCTTATATTGACAATGCTAGAGTCAAGCACTCTGTAAAGTCTCCAGCACATCCCAAAAACTTTCAATGATTTTAAGGTCTGGACTCAGAGGTGCCAATTCATGTGTGAAAATTATTCTTCATGCTCCCTTCCAAACATTCTTTCACAATTCGAGCCGGATGAATCTTGATATTGTCATCCTGGAATATGGCCATGATGCGTCTTCCTACATGGTTGCTTAAGAAATGAAAAGCTACACACTAAAAGTTAGAAGAACTTCTGCCAAACATATAACATGCTAGAAACATAATAATCACTACAATAATGATCCAATTGTACAGTAGACTCTTAAGCATTTGCCTATTTAAATCCAAACAATGACTTTTTTTTTTTGGCTAGGCAGTGCATTTCAGCAGTTATTACATCTCACAATACAAAAGTTGGCCTTCTGAGTGATTAAAAACCAAAAATCTTTCACATTAAACTCTCTGTGTTTGAAAATTGTGTCTGTGTACTCACAATCAACATGGTGACCAGAGAGTTCTTCTTTGTGACTTTTGCATGAGAGAATATGTAGTTGAGCACATTGGCCATGTCCCCTTTGTTTTCCTCTCGTAGTGCAAATACACACTTGTCATAGTGACCTGACAGTTATACACACACAAATACACAAATGAATAGTAAATTAATTAACCCAATGAATTAGTAATTAAACAGTAAATATAAAGGGAAAGAATAGAAAAAGCTAATATTTATTAAATAACAAACATTTTCTCATTTTAAAATACATCTTTTGTTTCTATTTTCTATGGCTACTTATTAAAATACTTGAATATTTTCATTTCAATGACTTCATGTACAAGAACAGATCATAATGTTACAGTGCCATCCAGTGGTCACATGATAAAATAAGGCAACATCCAGTGATAGCATTTACGGCCATATAGGCCTGGTTTCACAGACAGTGCTTAGATTAAGCAGGAGTAGGCCTTAGTTAAATTAGGATATTTAAGTAGCTTTTATAAACATGCATTAGAAACACATTTCTGGAGACAAAACAATGGCACAAACATATTTTGAATTATGTCAGTGGAAGTTGCTTTCAGTTAAGATAGCTCAAACATGCATTTTAGTCTGGGACTAGGTTTAAGCCTTGTCTGTGAAACCGGGCAATAATGTGCAGTCTTACCATGCTGAAACTGAACTTCCACTCTTAAATACTGCCTGAGGAGGTCCATCACCACTGCCTTCATATGACCTCTGATGCCACTGCGGTACCTGGGTACACAACAGACATGAAGGCCAGTTAACCTGTGTTTGTGATTGTGTTTAAGTCACTGATCTATATAAATGACTGGATTGCTTATTAGATTCTAAACTGCCAGAGCATCACTGACTTTCAGCCAAAATCTTGACCTAAAATCACCAGATGTGGTAGGCCACGTAAAATCACAGAGCGGGGTCAGTGCATGCTGAGGTGCACAGTGCGCAGAAGTCGCCAACTTTCTGCAGAGTCTATAGCTACAGACCTCTGTGTGGCCTTCAGATTTGCTCAAGAACTATATTGTATTAAAATCCAAGGTTTACCATGCATCATCTTGCTCGGAGCGACAGTATGAATGCTTGGAAAGCTTAATGTCTTTAAATCCATACGCAATCTGTTATTTCTTTGAATAAGTTGTGAAGCAGGTGTATTATTGTGTTGATGTCTTTTTGCAGACAGACATCCACTTCAGACTTCAGAGAACTTGGAAACTGTTAAAAAGTTAGTAATCTCAAATTCTTTGGGTTTTTACTAGCATGACAGTTTGCATTTGAATTTAAGTGTTATTTGTATATATTGTTGAGCTAATTATTAATTTAACCAACGTTTAAGTCGTTACCTTTACTGCTTCGAAATACATACGGTTAATGGAAACACTTGAATCATTTACATTTACTGTACAAAAAAAAAATAAAAAAAATAAATAAAATAATATATATATATATATATAAAGTTATATATATATATATATATAAAAACGTAAAGTTTTCTCATTAAAATTGATGATTTCCAATTGGCTTCGCAGTGGCTTCCCTTTTTATGGTGTCATGAGCAATCCAGTAATTTATATAGATCAATGATTTAAGTACATGTGGAGGTTGTTCAAATAAAGAACTAACTTCTGAACAAGCTGTACAATGCTCTGAGTGTTCATGAAGAAGACCTCTCTCTCTGACTTCCTGTTCAATGTAGCAGCATGACTGTCCAGTATATTGGCAATCTGAGATGAAAATTTGACAACATTTATAAACAATGGTCGCAGTTTTATAGCTTCAGAATTCAAAGGACAACAAGCAGCACCTGCTGGCTGGGAAACTGGCAGAGGACAGAAGTGATGTTGCTGGCATACTGAGCCATTTCTTTCTTGATGGCCTTCTCTACGGCTGGAGGGATCCGGCCTGAAACACTCGTCATGATGTCCTGAAGCTCCAGCAGGGGCAGAGACGGGTCCCTTAGAGTCTTCATCAGAAGCTCCACCCATTCTTTCAGCTAAAACACACACATACAAACCTTAATGCCAATTTACACCAAACCTGGTCTGGCAAAGCGACACAAATTGCCCACTATTCACTCTAGAGTTAGCTCTGAGAAATAGTCTATAATAATTTGATTATAGTTATTACGGTATGATATTTTGTGATATCTAATGCAATACAAGACATAAATGTTGTAGTAATGGCATTATTAAATCATCCATTTTGAAGATATTAGTAGTGGTTATGATAATAATAAAATAGCTGCTTACCAATATTACACTACCTCACTTGTCTTTTTTACTATAGATTTTAGTTATGTTTATATCAGAAACCATCGACATGAACAACATTAAGGCCTGGTTTCACAGACAGGGCTTAGATTAAGCCAGGATAAGGCCTTAGTTTTATAAACATGCTTTAGAAAAAAAAAAAAAAAACAACTGGTGTGCATCTTGAGACAAAAAAATTGGCAGACATATTTTAAGATATATAAGTTGCTTTCAGTTAAAACAGCTAAAACATGCATTTTAGTCTGGGACTAGCTTAAAAGGGTTAGTTCACCCAAAAATGAAATTCCTATCATTAATTCCCCACCTTCAAGTCGTTCTAAACCCGTTTTTGCGCACAAAAAGTATTCTTGTTGCTTTAAAACATTAAGGTTGAACCACTGGAGTCACGTGGACTATTTTAACAATGCCTTTACTACCTTTCTGGACCTTGAAAGTGGTCATTGTGTTGCTGTCTATGGAGGGGTCAGAGAGCTCTCGGATTTCATCAAAAATATCTTAATTTGTGTTCTGAAGATGAATGAAGGTCTTATGGGTTTGGATCGACATGAGAGTGAGGAATTAATGACAGAATTTTTTTTTTGGGTGAACTAACCCTTTAAGCCTTGTCTGTGAAACCGGGGCATCAGTATTTATTAATTATTTTCAATATAATTACTTACTATACATTTTATCATGTATTAGTATATCAGCAACAAAAATTAAAACTATCCATTTAGAGCAGTGGTTCTCAGCCAGGGGGCCTCACTAAACTTCCAAGGGGGCCTAAAGGTGACAATGATTTACAAAAATTCACTAAAACAACTAAGAATTAACTCTTTCCCCGCTACTGATGGAAAGTTCCGTCATTTGTGAGAATGCTTCCCCGCCATTGAGAGAATTTTCTGTCTTTCCGTGTTTTCACTGTTAAACGGTAGGGGGCGCTATTATGCATCTTCTAAAAGAGAACCGAATCAAATTCTGTTGCATTATTTTCCTGTTTAACACTGTGAAGCTGCTTTGAAACAATCTGCATTGTAAAAAGCGCTATATAAATAAAGTAAAAAAAATAAAAAAATAAAAATGTCCACGGTTTCCCCACGGAATTGGGCTACTTTTAAGTTGCTGCCGCGGTTTGATTTCCAGCCCCGTAAGTGCGATTTTGGTACTCCAACACCCCAAACACACCCCCCAGAACCTTAAAAGAACATCCAATTCTCAATATTTACTAGTTGTTTATTAGAATGCATATTAGGATATTGGCCGTTTATTAGTACTTATAAAGCACATATTAATGCATGACCATATTCTACATCCCTTAATCCTACCCAATACCTAAACTTAACAACTACCTTACTAACTATAAATAAGCAGTAATTAGGAGATATTTGAGGCAAAAGTCGTAGTTAATAGTTAGTTAACAGTGAGAATTTGACCCTAATCTAAAGTGTGACCGAACATTCAGCTCTTAAAATTAGAAGTGTGGGGCCTTCAAATATTGTTGTAGACAATGGGGGCCTTGAAGCAAAAAACTACGGCGAACTACTGCTATGAAATCCAATAAAGTGGTTGAAGAGCTACATGTGTTTTCTCACCCTGCCACTGAAGAAGGGCTCTGGCAGACAGAAGCCGTTCATAATGTGCACTAGGTGATCCAGAGTGCTGTGGAAGACTCTGTGAAGCTTCTCTCCCCGAAGAGCCACAGACTGAACACTGGGTAATGTTCCTGTATACAGCTCCGCCTGAAACAGACACACTCATTGGAAACACTAAACCACTTCAACTCTCTATAACTTCTAAAAGGAAACCAAACTAAAATGAGCTCACATACAAATATCATGCATTTACCACATGTAACACATGTATATACCTGCTGTACTCTGCTGGGATCATCCAGCTGCAGTTTGGCGATGATACAGCCCGGCTCCAGCACTGCACCAGCTCTCTTTACATAGTGAATACAGCCAGACTCGGAGGCGGTCAGGGTCATAACCATCTTCATCACCTAAAAGACATGTATATAGCATTAATAATGCAGCAAACAAATAAAAAGGCATTTCACACATGCACAACAATCTCTGTTGTCTTGTGCAGTCAGACTTTAACTATTGCCATAAAGTCTGGTCTATTTATGCACTATGTACTTACTACTACTTACTAATTTTACCCGAGAACTACCCACTCAGACAGGAAATGGTTGTATGACTGACATGAAAAAGGAACTCTCTCAAAAATCACTTTTTGACAATAAAAAGTAGGTAAATGTAAACCACTATGTAACTTTTGAGAGCTACAGTAAGTAGAATTAACAGGTCTGCTCAGTCTCATTAACTTGCTCCCTAATGTCTTAACATCACACATGTGGCAAAATACAGTAACATTCTTTGTATGCTGGGAAAGTTTATGTCCCAATGGACTTAGGCCTAGTCCACACGTACATGGGTATTTTTATAAACAGAGTTTTTCCCTCCAAAATACCCATGTTCATGTGGACTCAAAAAAAAAAAAAATCTGTGCACCCTTTCATCTGGAATTTGTTGCCATTCATGGCTCGTACACACCTCTATCTCTGCATAACACTGTCCAGCAAACACGTGTCCACCGTCCTCCACAGTATACTGGATGAGTTTCCCAGCAGATAGCGATCGCAGGAGTGAAGGGTCATTCTCCTTTTCAAACACACACGTCTTGTTACCGATAATGATGCGATACCTAAGGAATAAAATAAAATGCTCAAATGTTTTCCGACATACCTGTATTTTCTTTTTCTTTTTTCGTTATACAAGACAAACACATACAATGATCAAGATATGCAATAATACAGTAACATTTATACTAATATAGTTACTATGTATGCCATTTAGCTTTGGTAAAAAAATATTTCCCAAATTTTCTGAATTTACCTCTTTTTTAACAGAAACTATATAACATGAGTTCAACTAATACAAATCTATTTTCGTGATAAACTTATTACAGGCTCTTGCATTAAACAGTAATAATATAATGGAATAATTATGGAAAAAAAGTTATATTTTATTAGGACTAGGAAAAATAATGTTAATTTCTGTCATTAATATTTATTGTGTAATACATTGAAAATAAATGTAAAAAACAATTAATGCAATATCTGTCGACATTAATGTGTAGATTCATGTAATGTGATATATATTATAAAAAAAAATTATGTTAGGTGTAATTAAAGAAACCTATGCAATTAATATTTTTTTTGAATAATGGACAGCCCTAATATACACATACATACATACATACATACAGAAAAGCAATGCAGCATGGCTATTGTGGTTAAAATCAATAATAAAAAGAACATTTAAATAAAATGACATTGAAACCAATCGAAAATGACAAAAAAAAAAAATTCTTTATACTGCATGGAATTATTGAAAGCATTAGATGCCATTCACCTTTTTAATTCATATGTCTTGCGAAATAAATTAATTTTAATGAAGTACAAACCAACATTTAAATGTAGTTCCGCACATTAAATGATGAATCTACACATTGTTCAAGTATGAGAACCATGAACAGCTCTCCTAACACTATGTTCTCAAGTTCTCCATCTTGTATTTACACTCAGAATCCTACCTGTCCACCTCCTCCTTCATGTAGGTGGTGTAGCTGCTGCCGTCGTATGAAAGGAGCAGACCTCCATCGCTCAACCGATGGACGTCCACCTCCGCCGAAGAGTCATTCATGATGACTACATAAGAGTTAGGTGACTGTCTGGTCACCTTTAGAACATATTTGGTTCCCTCATAGATCAGCTCAACATCCACCGTGTTCAACAGGGTATGTGCAGGTAAAACCTGCCCTCTACAGACACATAAGAAAAGAGAGCAAAAGGGTGAGAACATCCTACGACTGCAAAAACAACCACATATATACTCATTAGGGCTCGGTTGATAGTGTTGATTAATCATTTTTTATTGAACTTCATTTTGATGAACCGATACTGATTCATAACATTTCAAAATCGTTCTTTTACTCTATGCTGTTTTCGGTTAATGCGTAAACAAAACTTCTCGAAACATTATTTGTAGCATGCCTAAAATCTGATAAATCACAATTAGCTTTATGATTTTTGTGTTACTTTTGATAGCAAACAAAGTGTCAGCTTTCAAATTCTGTAAATGCGATCATGGAATTCAAATAATAAATACCATTTTAGCGCTCTTTAATATGGAGTGAAAGATCGCTGCTCAGAGCATATGTGAACTTATCATCTTTAGTACTAGTTATAGCACAAAATAAATGAATCAGACCAATAGAAACAGCCCAACTTGCTGAAATGTATTTGCTCAATCCGTGTTTTAACCACAGAAAGGCATCAATAAACAGCTTTTATTACACAGCTCTGTGGAATACTTCATTCTGATTGGTCAATCGCGCATTCCAGCGGTATGTTATTCCCAGATATCAACCGCCAAAGTGAATAACACACTGCTCATCCGGGTACTACGAGTTATCTTGACCGGTACTACTTATATGCTTAAAGTGTCACTCCGCTGTCGTTGACTGATGGAAGACTTCAAGGGTTAGTTCAGCCAAAAATGAAAATTAGCCCATACTTTACTCACCCCCAAGTCATCCTAGGTGTATATGACATTCTTCTTTCAGACGAATACAACCGGAGTTATATTAAAAAAGTCCTGGATAATCCAAGCTTTATAATGGCAGCGATTGTTGTTCTGTTAAAAATGCCATAAAATGCATCTGTCCGTCAAATAACGTGCTCCACACGGCTCTGGGGGGTTAATAAAGGCTTTCTGAAGCGAATCGATGCATTTGTGTAAGAAAAATATCCATATTTAAAACTTTATAAAGTAAAGTTTCGGCCGATCGCCTTCAGTATTCAATTTATGGGAAAAGTGTTGAAAGTGCCTCTGCAGTTCAAATGCTTACGCTACCAGTTACGCTCGTCAGGCGTAGCGTACGCATTTTTAATTGCGAGAGGCACTTTCAACACTTTCCACGGAAGGCGATCGCCCGGAACTTTACTTTATAAAGTTTTAAAAATATTTTTCTTACACAAATGCATCGCTTCGCTTCAGAAGGCCTTTATTAACACCCTAGAGCCGTGTGGAGCAGTTATTTGATGGAAAGGCACATTTTTTATGGACTTCAAAAACAGAGCTACAACTTCTGCTATTATAAAGCTTGGATTATCCAGGACTTTTTTAATATAACTCCGATTTTATTCGTCTGAAAGAATAATGTCATATACACCTAGGATGACTTGAGGGTGAGTAAATCATGGGCTTATTTTCATTTTTGGGTGAACTATCCCTTTCAGCATTAATTTCAACATATATGGTAAAAACTAATCTTTTCAGCAATAGATAAATGTACATTATCCCTTACGTAAAGAATGTCATGTAAGGTTACATTTACCTCAGGAACGTCATTCAAAAAACACATTTGAGGAGCATTTTGCTAAATATATACACTAAATTTACATAATCATTATATTTTTACTTAACCTGTTAGTGATGTCTCATTTATTTATGTCTGAATGATTATGTCATGAAATTTTTTTTTTATTACAGCCACTGTGAAACAACGGAGTGCATATATAAACATTCATTATTATTAAAATCATTAGTTGATTAAAAAAAAAAAAGGCCTTGTGTGCAATTAAATTTTTTTTATTTGAGTGTTGATAACTATATCTAAAAATAAATAGCAAGTGAATTTGGACTTTGGATGTTGTTTATCCTTTAATGTTTTAGTAATGTACCAACTGACAGGGTTCACCTTATAGTTTACAGCTTAAAGAGCTTGTGAATCAGAATTTAATAACAAAAATCAATACCGAGCTCCAATACTCATATATTTTGACTAGTCATACAAACAAGGGTATAATAATAAAGCGTGCTCTCAAGATGGTATGTAAAATGAATTGTTACCTCTCCAGTGAGTGCAGGAAGTTGGACACACTGTTCCTGAGGTTGACATCCGCCACATGCAGTGCTCCACTTACTACTCCCAGCATAGTGTCAGGACGCTCTGCCTACACCCACATTTACAGACATTCAAACTGACAATCGGCTCCACTTGTCATTTAAATGATGTGACTGAATGGTAACTTATATAGTGGACTCAAATTAGCGAAGCGTATTTCAGCATCAAACAGGAAATGTCACAATGTCTTGCTGTCACAGGTTTGATTGAAAATGGCTGGAAGAAATTACAGGCATGTTCATGAGAGCTGTGATGTGAAATGAAGATAGTGGATTCATGCACCTGCATCTTCTCTGAGATGAGCCTGTCCAGCCAACCCGTGTCGATGCTGTTGTGCTGGAAGCTTTCAGTTTCTAGCAGCTTTATAAGATACTCCACTGTAGTCCTGAAGTCTCCTCTGATGGACAGCTCCTTGAGGGCCACCACCATGTTCCTAACATGACCCATACAGCTTTTATCAATAATATCAAAAGTACATTTTGTTTTGGCTACTTCTATAATATATATGACAAATAATGGACAACAGGACAACAAACACTGGATGGATAAGCATAAGTGAACAGACCCGCTTAACCTTTCCATAATGATTTATTTATGCATGTTATGCAACAAATAATTTATATAATTTGCAATTAATTAAATAAAACTGCCAAGGGGTGTCATTTGGTGAAAACAACTGCTGCATTCTACTTTTCTCAAAAACTCAGATTTTCAGCGACAGGAAGTACTCACGAGATGGCTTCCTCTCGGTTCTCTCCCCAGGAGAAGCAGTGGCCAAACTGAGAGTCTGCAAACTCATGCAAACCTCCAGCAGCCGCCACACTAAAGTAGCCCCACACGTTCTTGTTACTGCGGAAATTTAATTCCTGGACAGTTCCTGAGCTGGGCTTAAAACCCTGACACACAAACAAACATAAGTGAAGTAAATTATGACAACCTTTTCATTTTGGGGTGAACTATCCCTTCTAAGTTACATTACATATGTTATTTTATCATTGTTGAAAAGTGAAAACCTGTAAGGCTGCCAAAATAATAATCATACACTGTTTGTTAATTGGCCAGAGGAGAACTGGCACCCCGACTGAGCCTGGTTTCTCCCAAGGTTTATTTTTCTCCATTAGGACACCTGATGGAGTTTTGGTTCCTTGCCACTGTCGCCTTTGGCTTGGCTTGCTCAGTTGGGGACACAAAATTTTCAACTAAATATCCAAATAAATTCAATTACTAAACTAAATGAACTATATCAACTAAATTACTGATCTGCCCGCATTGACACTATATGATAATTGAAATGAGCTGGATAACATCACCGTTTTCTCCAGAGCAGCTGTACAGCCAAATCAAAATCTGTTGCATTATTTTCCTGCATAATATTTTTAAGGAAACAGTGATAATTTTTTCAGGATTCTCTGATGAACAGAAAGTTAAAAAACAGTTTATTTGGAATAGAAAAATTGTAACATTATAAATATCTATACTGCCACTTTTGATACATTTTATATTTCCTTGACAAATAAAAGTAAAAATTTCATTAAAAAAAATCTTACTCACCCCCACTTTTTTAACTGTATATTATGCTATATTAATTACATTATGTCCCCCCCCCCCCCCCCCATCTCCATGGCATTTACTGAAAAATTCTCTTGCACAAAAATCAGTCATAGTTTTGTTATTGGTGATAATTTTCCACCCTCTCTATTAAATTTTCACATGACGACCCTTTAAGTATCAGTCAGGCTCACACACCTCATCTGGGTTCTCACTGGTAATTCGAGCTGCAATGACGTGTCCTCGTGGAGAGGGGGTGGTAGAGAGTCCATCATAGTCAATGGGGGAGTCTCCCCACGGCTGCATCCCGTACATCATTCTGATGTCTTTAATGCGGTGAAGTGGGATGCCCATAGCGATCTGAATTACAGAACAAATGTGTCACAATGACCAAAAAACCTTTCAAAATAAAAAAAAGCATTATTCAATTCCCTGTAAAAAAAAAAAAGATCATAAACTTAATATCTATGATATTCTGGCCTCTTGATATGAGTAAAATATGTAGAATAAAATACACAAGTTCCGGTCTTCAAATATGCAATTTTCCCTCTAATTTCTACACACCCTTGGCCTCCCCACTGCATTTCTCTCCCCATTGCCCTTTTCAGTCTCTCCTTTTCTCTTTTCCTCATTCATCTGCAGCATTCTTTGTGTGTTACATAAGCGTATTAACCCCCCTCTTCCATTCCCACTGAACCTAAAGCACACTGGCCTCAACCAAGTGACCTATATAGCAACGGCAGTTGTCACGTGACCAGTGTCTGCTGCAGAGACTGTAGTACAATGCAGTACAATAAGGCAATTGTACGAGCGGATTTAAAGTGCATCTTTTCTTTGTTTTCACAAACTGAGAGATGAGCCAAAATTTTCTATGGAACTTTTATTTACCTTGAATATTCCTTTAAAACTCAAATTCACATACAGACCTGCAGTTGGGCCGCAGGCAGGTTAACATCAGCCACCATCTCAGTACAAGGATGTTCCACTTGAAGACGAGGGTTGAGCTCCAGGAAGTAAAAGCTGCTGTCCTGACTGTAGAGATACTCTACTGTACCTGCACTCACATAGCCCACCATCTTCGCCAACTTCACTGCACACTGAAACAAACAGATAAACAGTTCTTCATTTTTCCTCCATTTAAGTAACTCAGTTTTTCATGACGGCAGATATTTTATTCATTCCTATATAGCAAAAATATAATACAGCATTAGCATTTAACTTCTGCTGAATCGGATGCCTCATGATAGTCTGTCATACCTTCTCCATATCCTCAAACACATCAGAGGTGGCAATAGTAGCTGGAGCCTCTTCTATGATCTTCTGGTGTCTGCGCTGGACAGAGCAGTCACGGCCGAACAGAGAGATGGCATTACCATACTGATCAGCCAAGATCTGCACCTCCAGGTGACGAGCATGTTTGGCCAATTGCATGACAAAGATGGGGGAACCTGGAACCTCAGCTTGAACCTGAGTAAAACAGTATTGAAGTTATAGTTCTGAAATGAGAGTTTGGAAAGTTAACAGCTTTACAAAAAAGTGGTTTAAATTCTAGTGGCAGTTATAAAACGAACAAAACCTTACAGGCTTCATAAATTCTCATTATCACACAGCTCTGTGGAATACTTCATTCTGATTGGTCAATCGCGCATTCCAGCGGTATGCTATTCCCAGATAACAACCGCCAAAATGAATAACACACTGCTCATCCGGGTACTACGAGTTATCTTGACTGGTACTAGGAGTGCACAATATATCGAAATTATCGAAATATCGCAAATGTACATATCGCGATATGCATATCGCAACAGCACGCAATATCTGAATGATTTTAATAGGCTACTTCAACATTCTGAAACGTGTACGTTTTAGGTTGACGCATATAGCAGAGAATAGACTGGGCACACGACTTGCTTGACATTAAAAAGAGTTATTAAACGCCTCCTTGCAGTCTTGCACTGCCTGCTGTCTGACACACACACCGAAACGTGCGCACAAGCCGCCTCTCTGAAAGCATAAGAGAAAATCACTCAGTGCTCTTGGCTGAACCTTTGTAGCTTTATTATGTATCAGTGTATATTTAATTAATGTGAAGACTACTGTTTTTAGTTCTTATTTTTAATAACAAAGATAAATTAAAATAACAAAAATGATCGTCCACCCCTAGTTCAGGAGTCTTTGTTTACCTGGATGTTCTTGATGTTAAGTTTTAGGTTGATATAACTGTTACCAAGTAAAGAAAAGAGTTTTTGGTATTTAAATATTGGCATTAATTTTTTGTTTTGTTTACATTGATGTTAAAATTATATCGTCAGATTTGTGACATTTAATTTTTGCTAAAACACTGCTGGTCACTTTCAGAAGTTGTAGCGATGCTTTCTTTTCCCAGAAAGAATGTGAAACTCATAAATGGTATCATTCTCAGTTTTTAAATCATTTTTTTTATATAATTTAAATAGATTTTACACACTTAAAGCAATATCGTATCGCATATCGAATATCGCATTATTTAACAAGGTATTGCATATCGCATTTTTCTTCAATAATCGCACAGCCCTAACCGGTACTAATTATATGGTTAACGTGTCACTCCGCTGCCGCTGACTGTCTGGCGCCAGCTTGTGACTGAAAAACACTTAACCACCACGGGTTACAATGGAAGACTTCAGCTTTAATTTCAACATATATGGTAAAAACAAATCTTTTCAGCAATGGATAGAATCAGATGACTCCACTGACTCCCCAGTGTTTTTTATAACTTTGTGGTGTCATGGCTTAAGCCGCCTTGAAGAGCTGTATTTCTTTCCTGAAAAGTTTGAATTTGTCAGCTTACAAATGAGCTAATTAAATATTTTAATCAATATTTCATGTCCAACTGTTTATTGTAATTAGCCTTAAATGTCCATCTTGTCTAACTTCAAAGGCTCAAAGCAGTTTGGAAATGTTTTTCTTCACGGAAAGCTTTGCGTAAGAGCTAATAAAATATTTAAACTCAAGACAATATTTTGTGTCTAATTTACTTGAGACAAGTAGCCGTGTAATAAGCGTGATAATGTACATCCAGCCGGTTGTTATCGCAGAATAAACCCCGCAATCCTGATCACTCTGTCAGGGTTTATTCTGTGATAACAACCGGCTGGGTGTATATTATCCCTTATATAGCATTTGAAATAATTAACAAAATAATTAATAAATTATACAACTACTTGATGAATAGAATTATACGATTCTTTGAGGATTAGAAAGTTCAAAAGAAAAGCATTTATCTGAAAGGAAAAGCTTTAGTAACATTATACACTACTGTTCAAAAGTTTTGGATCAGTACAATTTTTTTTTTTTTTAAGAAATTAAAGAAATCAATACTTTTATTCAGCAAGGATGCATTAAATTGATGCATAAAATGTGACAGTACAGACGTTTATAATGTTACAAAAGCTTTCTATTTCAGATAAATGCTGTTCTTTTGAACTTTCTATTCATCAAAGAATCTTGAAAAAAAACATTGTACACAACTGTTTTCAACATTGATAATAATAAATGTTTCTTGAGCAGCAACTCAGCATATTAGAATGATTTCTGAAGGATCACGTGACAGTGAAGACTGGAGTAATGATGTTGAAAATTCAGCTTTGCTGTTTTTGCTGTATATTTTTTGTATATATATATATATATATATATATATATATATATATATATATATATATATATATATATATATATATATATATATATATATATATATATATATATACATACATACATACATACATACATACATACATACATACATACATACATACATACATACATACATACATACATACATACATACATACATCTATGTATGTATGTATGTATGTATGTATGTATATATATATATATATATATATATATATATATATATATATATATATATGCCAAATTTTTTTGCATACATACAATATACTTGTGTAGGCACACTATACACACTAAACTGCTTGATTGCTTGGATCATCACAAAATGTAAACTATATTGTCGCCCAAGTCAAATCTGCCTAATGTGACTATATGGCATAAAGATATTAAGATATTATAAACATCAACATCGTGATTTTCTGTAAAGCTGCTTTGAAAAAAATGTGTATTGTGAAATGCATTACACAAATAAATTTTAATTGACTTGATTTTACTTGAATAACAACTCTGACCTGTCTAAAGAGGTTAGGGAAGTCTTCCGCACCGTTGACCTTCCGGATACCTTTTCCACCTCCGCCCTCAGATGCCTTCACCATCAAAGGATACCCCACTAGTTCAGCCGCCTATCAATAAAAAAAAAATTGCTCTGTCACTGACAAAACTAAACTCTGAACATCTCACACTGTAGATGATGCAAGTGTATAGTATACCTTCAGTCCAGCCTCCACATCATGTACACAGCCCTGCTCGTACAGATCAGAAGGGACATTAACAATTCCTTTCTTCTGGTCATCCTCTGTCCACTCTACAGTCAGCCCTGTACAAACATGGCATCATGGTGCTCAAAAAATCCTCATTTACAAGTACTCTTTGTTCTAAACTTCTGGTGCTCTTCGATCATTTTTGACCGAAAAAAAGTTTTGTTTGAAAAAAATGAATGCGAAACGAATTTCATCTAGTGGAAGCGTTTAGTACTGCACCCAAACAAAATTATTGAAAGCTCATTTTTTGAGATATCAACCACAAAGTTGGAGCACAACTGTAGATTTTTTATATCTCGAGCGGTTTGGCCGTGGCGAGGAGACAAATTTATGGCGAGAAAAGGGAAACAGGAAGTGTGTTATAACTTCTGCAAACATTGACTGATTTTGATGTAACTTTAGCTGTGTGTTCGTTGTAAGAGGCCGATCACATGGATATGACTTTTGTGAGTCAAAGTTATAGCGCCACCAACTGGCAGCACGAAGTGTGTCACTTTCAAAAATGCTTTAAATCACCGTCTTTTTTCACCCGATTTACTTCAAACTTCATCAGTATAAATGTCAAAACATGGCAGATATAGACATATGAATGGATTCCTGATATTTGAAATACTGTTGCCATGGCAACGTGTCAAATTTTAATAATCTTTTTGGGTGTTTTTGAGACTCTTAGCATGCTTGAAATTGCATGAAACTCGACACACACATCAGAGATGTCATTTAGTAGACATGGCCAAACCCTCAGAAACGGGTGGGAATGAGGGGCTCTATAGCGCCACCTTTTGTCAAAAGTTGCTGGGTTAGTTTTACCTACAGTCACCAAACTCCGTATATATATTGTTCTCATCGAGCCGGATAACTTTTTAATTTACAGTCATTAGCTCCGACCAACAGAAAGTCAGATATTTTGGTTTAAATGTGCATTTTTTGATAAATCAGGCTCTGAGTTATGTTCTCCTCGTAGGCGATTCATTCAATCGTCACCAAACTCGGTCAACATGAAACAGATACGGAAGATACACTCATTTGAAATTGACATTTGACATCATCTGACACAAAATTAATTAATAAAATTTAATTGATCTCATAGATGTGGCTGTTGTGGTTCGTGGTCATAGCAGCACCAACTGCTGCAGTTAATGTGGTGAATTCAAATGACTTTGACATAGTCCTTTTATGTTTCACCATTTTAAATGCCTATTGCCTGCCGTGCACAATTAAGCTGATGCCACCGGGGTGGCGGTGCCACCGGCTTGGGCCCGTCATCGCTGCTTGCAGCTTTAATTTTGATTTATGTTTTGATTTTCTTGTAGTTTAAGAGTAAAACATGTTTTGGAAAATACACATTTTATATAAAAATGTAAAACTTTTTTTCCACTTCATTTTAGCAATAATCTGCGACGTGTCTTCTTTAAAGAGACCAAACTTAAGCCTGTTCTCCAAAACATTCAAGAAATTTGATCTTCAGGTCTATGCTCAAAAAGTAAATAAATGTATTATAACTACTGCATAAACATATAATTTAGTACCATAAAATTCCCTAAAAACTGTATATATGTATATACTGTATATATGTATATAATGTATATGTTACATGCATTGTTGGTAATTCTCTCAGTGTGATCGTTTCTCATTCTGTGTTTGATAGAGGCAGTACAAGAGAATGTAAGTAGGTTACACATAAACACGACTTGGCGGATGATCAGTTCCATATAACCAGACAGAATTATGTTAAGTAAAGTTTCACAAGCCTTAGTTCCATAAAAACCATAAGACATTGTTGAAAGGAACAATAACAGTTCAGCAACTATCTCAAACAAACCTCTGAGTCTGAATATCTTCCAAAGATTTGAACCTTGAAAAAGAGGGCTAGGTATGAATAGATTTCCCAATTTGATTAGATTCAGATTAATTCGTACATATTTCATTTTTAATGAAATTTTGCTTGCATACAAAAGACGTTCCCTCTCAGCTAATGCTGTAAAGTACACAAAGAACTTCTGAATTGTTAACATTACAAAAGTATTCATTAAAAGTTGGTGTTGGTGTTTTCATTCAGATCTTACCGGTTCTGTGTGCATATACATATCAGATCAGATATAGACAGTTCATATGAGGCTGAAACTAACCTGATCCACTCCAGGGTAATGTGGGGATTCCAGCTGTCTGGGCCACAATAGAAGAGGCGATCTTATCCCCGAGAGCCCACATAGCCTGACTTGGTGGACCTAATGAAAGATACAAACTGCTATAGAAAGTACAGCACTATCACTGTATATTAATAATTTAAATCAATGTGTAGCTGTACAATAATAACCAAGTCTCACCCATGAAGGCGATGCCATTCTTGTGCAGCAATTCAGGGAGTTTGGGGTTCTCAGAAGCATGACCCCAACCGGCCCACACGGCCTAAAGACAGTAGGTGAAAAAGTGAGAATAAATGCCAAATCCCAATAAAGAATCTAGCTAATTATGAGCAATAGCAGTGATGCTTGTCTTAGAACAGGGATTCCCCAACTTTTTTTCAGCCGTTGACAAAATCTCGAGAGATATACTGCAAAAAATTATTTTAAGTTAAAGGGTTAGTTCACCCAAAAATGAAAATTCTGTCATTAATTACTGACCCTCATGTCGTTCCAAACCCGAAAGAAACTTTGTTCATCTTTGGAACACAAATTAAGATATTTTTGATGAAATCTGAGAGCTCTCAGGCCCCTCCACAGACAGCAATTCAATTAAAACTTTTAAGGTCCAGAAAGGCAGTAAAAACATCGTTAAAATAGTCCATGTGACTCCAGTGGTTCAACCTTAATTTTATGAAGCGACGAGAATACTTTTTGTGTGCAAAAACTAGGGCTGCACAATATATCGAAATTATCGAAATATCGCGATATGCATATCGCAACGGCACGCAATATCTGAATGATTTTAATAGGCTACTTCAACATTGTGAAAATTGTACGTTTTAGGTCAACGCATATAGCAGAGAATAGACTGGGCACACGACTGTTACTTATGTGACATGCTTGACGTTAAAAAGAGTTATTAAATGCAATAACTTGCGAAAACAACTCCTTGCAGTCTCGCGCTGTCTGCTGTCTGACACACACATCGAAACGTGCGCACAAGCCGCCTCTCTGAAAGCGTGTGATCCCTTCAGTTCTGTTTCATATCTTGTTACACACTCAAACTGTCAAATACACACACATTTAGGTCAAAATGGCTGTCTTGACGAGTATTCATGTAAACACAGTCGGTTATGTTTTAAGTGAATGATATCAGTTGGGGAAAGAAACCAAATGCGTGTCAATAGGATCCGTGCATTAGCTCTTAAAGTGACAGCCTGCTAATACAGTAAACCTGCCGCTGTCTGTCAAACAACAAAAGAACAAGAGAAAATCACTCAGTGCTCTTGGCTGAATAACCTTTGTAGCTTTATTATGTATCAGTGTATATTTAATTCATGTGAAGACTACTGTTTTTAGTTCTTATTTTTAATAACAAAGATAAATTAAAATATGGATGTTCTTGATGTTAAGTTTTAGGTTGATATAACTGTTACCAAGTCAAGAAAAGAGTTTTTGGTATTTAAATATTGGCATTAATTTTTTTTTTGTTTAGATTAATGTTAAAATTTATATCGTCAGATTTGTGACATTTCATTTTTGCTAAAACACTGCTGGTCACTTTCAGAAGTTGTAGCGATGCTTTCTTTTCCCAGAAACACATAAATGGTATCATTCTCAGTTTTTAAATCATTTTTTTTATATAATTTAAATAGATTTTACACATTCAAAGCAATATCGTATCGCATATCGAATATCGCATTATTTAACAAGGTATTGCATATCGCATTTTTCTTCAATAATCGCACAGCCCTAGCAAAAACAAACAAAAATAATGACTTTTTTCAACAATTTCGTTCTGGCCTGTGCCAGTCTCCTACACAGTTTAAACCAAAACTAAATTAGGAAACTTTAAAATAGCATAATACGGGAACTTTAATTTGTGTTCCGAGGATGAACGAAGGTCTTACGGGTTTGGAATGACATGAGGGTGAGTAATTAATGACAGAATTTTCATTTTTTGGTAAACTATCCCTTTAATCTCAGAAATTCAAACCAAATCTTGTGAAGAGATATGATCGTGATGAATCATGATGAACAGATTTAATTTAGGCTTTTTTAGACCTAATGACACATAAAAGTGATACGGCATACTCAATTAGAAGACAAAATTATTCTTTTTTATATGCTATCCCTTAAAGTGTTACTTAAGTGTCTAAATACTTTATGGAGCCACTATATTTGCTGATCACCAGCCATCAAAGCTCACATGAATTTACCTGAACAGGAATTCGTTTGGCTATGTCCAAAATGAGTTCCACATTAGCATAGTTGTTGTTGTTTGTTCCTCCTGGGACAGGTACATAGTGATCTGCCATCTTGATGTACTCTGTAGACATAGTTATACATCTGTATTTAATTGGGTACATTTGAAATTACAGGCCTTTTCACAAATAACTTCCACCTCACTGAACTCTTTCTATGCAAATTAGGCCAGGCCTGCACCAACAAAGCCAACTGACATAGTTTAAACAAAGAAGAGGAGGACCAATGTAATCCTGTCTAAATACATTTGACAGTCCATAATGGAGCCAGGAGTGGGGGTAGGTGTCCTCTAGCTATTTTTCAACTCTTATGACGTAACAGTTAAGCCAAGCTCTTTAAAACGTACCTGCATTGGCCTTGAGATCCTCTGGGGTGACCATGACGACAAAACGTATAGCCCGTTCATTCCGAAACATTTCATAAGCCCAGCGACGAATGGAGCGCATGCACTTCACAGCAGCAATGCCATTGTTGGCAATGAGGACCTGGCGCAACAAAATATGATATTCAGCGGCTTTCGCCTGGTCAGGGTTATCACAGTGAACTAAAACTCATAAAGCATAAAAAAAAAATCCGGTTATTAATTGTTAACTGAATGTTAACACTTTAAAAAGGTTCAATTTAACTACACTGGTTAACATGAACTAACAACAAAAAAATACTTCTAAAAGCATTTATTATTCTTAAATTAAATTTTTTTTAATACATTATTAAAAGCAAAAGTTGCATCTGTTAAAATTATTATTTGACAAAATGAACTAACAATTAATTGTTGTAATTTTTATTAACTAATGTTAACAAATTAAGTACAGTTACAAATGTAATGCTCATAGTTAGTTTGTTCGTGTTAGTTAATGTATTAACTAACGTTAACTAATGGGACCTTGTAAAGTGGGTAACACTTTATTTTTCAGTGTCCTTGTTACATATGTTACATGTACTTACCATAGTAATAACAGTTAATTAATATTACTCAGTACTTAAATATATAATTACACTGTAACAATGAAATAAAATAAAGTATAACCGTAGTGTTACCAAAAACATATTGACTGCAAGCCTTAGTGCTCAATTCTGATTTATTGCTCAGATCCATTTTTGGCTTTCACATTTTTTTAAATGTGGCCAATATCAGATTCCAGTGTGAACAGGTCATGGTCCTGAACTGATACACATGCGCAAAAGTACAATAACAAAGACGGCGAGCAGCACAGAATTATACAGAAATAAACAGTGAAATAAAGTCAGTGTTTACGCATTCATTTATACGGTGATGTGCCATGGAAATTTGCAAATTTGTGCGCAACCGAGGATGAGCAGAAAGACAGCAAAGTTCTTCTCGTACAGTTTTTCCAAGTTTTGCTAGTATAGAGCTGTCACTGTAATACTTATGAACAGCTCACCATCCCTGCACTGACTAACTTTACTGCCATCTTTCATATTCATTGAGTGACCAAAGAACTACCAGTATGTAACCGCTTTCAAGTGACTCCCATCAGAACATAATTATGATGATTGTTGATCTATAGTGATGTAAAAGTTGAATGAATTCCGATATGACTTTTCAGACTGAGATCTCACTGCAAAACATCAGACCTTTATCTGATTTAGGATCACATATGGAAGATCAGATTACATGTGGTTTGTGCTGTTCACACTAACCACATTTCCGTTACCCTTCAAAATGCGCAAATTGAAATTGTGAATTGAAAATACGGCCAATGGAAACATGTCAATTTCTCAAAAACTCTCATATTATAAAATCACAAAAAGGTTTTGGAAAATATTTCGCAAAGCTGCAATGCAAACAGTGTTTTCGCATTTACAGGTCATCTGGCATAGGTAAGTGTCATATGATCATTCTTTAAAGATGGCGCGGCATGTTTAGAAAGAAGACGAGAGAGTTCTTTATTAAACTCATAAAAGACAAAAGAATTATGGGAATACTGAACAACAAAGAAATGCCACAATTAATCAAGACCTCGAAGCAGATATGAGGGAGAAACACTCAGAAACATCTCATAATTGGCGCTCCCAAGTATAAAGGGCTTTCCTTGCCATTAATGTTTGGATAACATGCATACGTCTCCTTCGATTAAAAATAATGGCTATTGCAGTGGCTGCGATATACGTAAACCTACCAACATCCGTCGCCATAATTTTTGGAATGACTTATCGCGAGAGGAAAACATTTTTTTTAGTCGCATAGGAATGGAATGAATGGAAACGCCGCCATTTTGCAATAGTTTTTATCTACATTTAGAAATTAATCGCAAAAGTTTTGCGTAAATCTGTAATGGAAACCAGGCTACTGTTTTGAAATAAATAAACAGATCCGACTCACATGTGAGCAAAGATTTTTTTTTTTTTTTAATCGGATTTGGGCCACTTTTGCCTGCAATGTAGCCTTTATTTCAGCTAAATACCATGGAAACATTTAAAAAAATTAGTTCACCCAAAAACGAATTACTCACCCTTGTGTCGTTCCAAACCCGTAAGACTTTCGTCCATCTTCGGAACACAAGATATTTTTGATGAAATCCGAGAGCTTTCGGCCCAGAAAGGTAGGAAACACATTGTTAAAATAGTCCATGTGACTACAGTGGTTTCATCTTAATTTTATGAAGCGTTGAGAATAATTTTTGTGCATAAAAAACAAACAAAAATAATGACTTCATTCAACAATTTCTTTACGTCTGTGTCAGTCTCCTACACTGCTGACGTAATACAGTGCAGCGCTTCGGAGTTACATCAGAGCTAAGTCAGAATGCCGGCTTACCATTGGCCGAAGCCTTTCACGTGAGCACCATGACACATGCGTGTGATGCTGACGCAGAAGCTGGCCAATGTTAACTGCGCAGGAGACTGACACAGACAAGAAGAAATTGTTGAATATTTTGCGCACAAAAAGTATTCTCTTCGCTTCATAAAATTAAGGTTGAACCACTGGTGTCACATGGACTATTTTAACAATGTTTTTGCTACCTTTCTGGGCCTTGAAAGTGGTAATTAAATTGCTGTCTATGGATGGTTCAGAAACCTCTCGGATTTCATCAAAAATATCTTAATTTATGTTCAGAAGATGAACGAAGGGGTTTGGAACGACATGAGGGTGAGTAATTAATGACAGAATTGTCATTTTTTGGGTGAATTCCCCTTTTAAATAATAATAATAATAATAATGATAATGATAATGATACAATAATAATAATAAACTTTAACTAAAATTAAAATGAATACAGAAAATATAAATATAACAATTCAAAACATTAATAAAAAATATAATTATATCTTAATGACACCAAAATAACACTGGACCATGCTCATATAGCAGCATAGCAGACAGCAGTCACGGATCTTACCTTCTCAATGACTTTGTTGCCACCGAAGCGAGTGACAAACTCAGCGGGGGAAGCGACAGTAAAGTCTCTCTGTAGGTCCATGCGTCTGCGGTCCCTGCCCTGCTTCACAAGGTGAAGTCCTGACATGCTAGGCCTTGAGAAACACACACACACACACAACACCATCATAATTAACAATGCGGCCTGAGAAACACTATAGCTATAAACACACTATGAAATGATAGCATTGACTATAATTGAATGGTTTCAATTTAGTAGAAAAATACCGAGCACCACACATGCGAGAGAAAAGAAAATATATTGTGGCCTTAAAGGAACACTCCACTTTTTTTTTTGAAAATAGGCTCATTTTGAGTTAAACAGTTGAGTTTTACCATTTTCAAGCCGATCTCCGGGTCTGGCGGTAGCACTTTTAGCATAGCTTAGCATAGATCATTGAATCTGATTAGACCATTTGCATCTTGCTCAAAAATGGGTGCAGTAGGCGCAATGATATTACGCAGCGCCTGAAAATAGTCCCCCAGTCCCTGTGCAAGCAGGTTGTCACGTTGGTTATGTTGACAGAAGTTAGCCTATTTTCAGGTGCTGCGTAATATCATTGCGCCGCTACACCCATGATATGGCAGCAAAGTTCCTTGATTATTACGCAGGAATGAGAGTATAGTTCCTAGTCATATCGGTCTAGAAAAATAGCAACTTTTCATTTTCCGTCGGTCTTAGTACACAATGTAACTACAGAAGAGTCAAGTTTTAAATAGGAAAAATATAGACAGTCTTTGATCACTTTTGAACGAGATGCTAAAGGTCTAATCAGATTTAATGATCTATGCGAAGCTATGCTAAAAGTTCTACCACCAGATTCAGAGATCGGCTAAATGGATTTGAAAACGGTAAAACTCAACTGTTTAACTAGGGGAGTTGGAAAATGAGCCTATTTTCAAAAAAAGTGGAGTGTTCCTTTAACTAAAGCGAATACATCATGAAACCATTTTCAAAACTGTGTTTGTCTTATCCCGAATCACTATGGTACACATACAATAAGTGTTTATAACCGGACTTTTTTAGACTGGTTCGGGTCGGCACCGCTGCAGAGTAGCACAGTACCTGCGTGACTCGTTATAGAAATAAACAGAGAGAAGTAGCTCTGGCTACAATGTTCTTCCGCAAGATGCATGCAGTTCTGTTTAGTAATCGCTAGAGTGCCAAAAGTTACGGACTGTAGCTTTAATGTAAGTAAAAAAAGTCTGCAAAACATTTAAAAAAAGACAAGTAAACAGTCAGCGATACAATAATAACAAAGAAACTATTTGCAAACAAAACCGACAAAAAATACAACAGAACAAAAATACAAATTAAATAAACAGTGCTTTATGTTTTTCAGGAAGATGTATTAACAGTGGTATTCAGATAAGTGATAGCCTACAACAGAAATTGAATGAAGTAATCAAATGTAAAATAACACTGCTGTATACATAAATTTAGACTAATCCTTATTAAAACTACAAAAGTTATTAATTCAAGAGCAGTGAGTGATTTTATCTGTCTTTTGTTGTTTGATTATGACTCAATAATGACAATAATGACTCCAGCAAATTTATTAGGCTGCTGTCACTTTAAGAGCTGAAAGGATCCAATATACTGTTACATGTGTGTTTTCTTCCTCAACAGTTTACATTCACTTAAGATGTGTTGTGTTTACGAGGATACTTACCAAAACAGCATTTCGACATATTTGTGTGTAGGCTATTTGTTTAGGCGTATCTGAAGCCCACAGTATACTTTGCTTATGCGCGCTCCACCCCATCTCGGAGCATGTGCACAGAAAGCCACATAGGGAAAAGTATCTCTTTCGTGGCTTAATGCACTTTTAATAACACGGTTTAATATCAAGCACGCAGTTTAGCAACAGTAGACTGCATTTTACAACACTCACTTATTTGACTGATTTGGATGTTAAAGGGATAGTTTACCCAAAAATTTAAATTACCCCATCATTTACTCACCCTCAAGCCATCCTAGGTGTACATTACATTCTTTTTGCAGGTGAATACAATCGGAGTTATATTAAAAAATATCCTGGCTAATCAAAGCATTATAATGGCAGTGAATGGGAGCCCAAAATTAACATTTTTGGGTGAACTATCCCTTTAAGTTTGGCTGTGAAGGTAAGGAATGTGCACAGGACGAAATGCGGCAGCGGCATAATAATCATTTTACAGCGATTGTCTTGTTTTCATAATAGTTGGAAGCCAAAATTTAAATTGAAAAATGAATTACGATTAATCGCACAGCCCTATTATATAAACAAATGAATATTAAAATATGAGAGAAATAAACAAATGACAACAAATTCACAAAAATCTCATCATTACAGAATACAAGCAACTATCATAAATCAAATACATTCTAAAATAATTATTCTTAGATATATAAACAAATCAACATTATAATTTTGAGTTATTGTCTATATGGAAAATGAAGAAGGTCTATATTTTCATTATGTTTACTTTACAAACACTACAATCTCTGAACAAATGACACACATCAGTTTAACAGAAAGAATAAAGGCATAGTTACTTTTTTGTCCATTCTTCTTTGACTTTTCGGTCTACACCATTGTCTCTGTGTATCAGAATGATTCATTGTGTCATTGCACATATATATTTCATTTGTACAAGACATGATGAAATATGTGCTGGGTCATGTTTGCAGCAGGAGCGTAAGTGAAATATGTACATAAAAACTTGAAATGCGCTTGCTCCGGTGCAGATATGAACTGTGATCAGCGCTGCGAGTGTTGTTAAACATTGCGGTGTTCCGTGCAGAATGCGTGTGTTCTTACATGGCGTCAGAGGTGGACAGTAGTGAAGTATTTTTACTTTATACTCAAGTACATACACTCACCTAAAGGATTATTAGGAACACCTGTTCAATTTCTCATTAATGCAATTATCTAATCAACCAATCACATGGCAGTTGCTTCAATGCATTTAGGGGTGTGGTCCTGGTCAAGACAATCTCCTGAACTCCAAACTGAATGTCAGAATGGGAAAGAAAGGTGATTTGAGCAATTTTGAGCGTGGCATGGTTGTCGGTGCCAGACGGGTCGGTCTGAGTATTTCACAATCTGCTCAGTTACTGGGATTTTCACGCACAACCATTTCTAGAGTTTACAAAGAATGGTGAGAAAAGGGAAAAACATCCAGTATGCGGCAGTCCTGTGGGCGAAAATGCCTTGTTGATGCTAGAGGTCAGAGGAGAATGGGCCGACTGATTCAAGCTGATAGAAGAGCAACTTTGACTGAAATAACCACTCGTTACAACCGAGGTATGCAGCAAAGCATTTGTGAAGCCACAACACGCACAACCTTGAGGCGGATGGGCTACAACAGCAGAAGACCCCACCGGGTACCACTCATCTCCACTACAAATAGGAAAAAGAGGCTACAATTTGCACGAGCTCACCAAAATTGGACAGTTGAAGACTGGAAAAATGTTGCCTGGTCTGATGAGTCTCGATTTCTGTTGAGACATTCAGATGGTAGAGTCAGAATTTGGCGTAAACAGAATGAGAACATGGATCCATCATGCCTTGTTACCACTGTGCAGGCTGGTGGTGGTGGTATAATGGTGTGGGGGATGTTTTCTTGGCACACTTTTGGCCCCTTAGTGCCAATTGGGCATCGTTTAAATGCCACGGCCTACCTGAGCATTGTTTCTGACCATGTCCATCCCTTTATGACCACCATGTACCCATCCTCTGATGGCTACTTCCAGCAGGATAATGCACCATGTCACAAAGCTCGAATCATTTCAAATTGGTTTCTTGAACATGACAATGAGTTCACTGTACTAAAATGGCCCCCACAGTCACCAGATCTCAACCCAATAGAGCATCTTTGGGATGTGGTGGAACGGGAGCTTCGTGCCCTGGATGTGCATCCCACAAATCTCCATCAACTGCAAGATGCTATCCTATCAATATGGGCCAACATTTCTAAAGAATGCTTTCAGCACCTTGTTGAATCAATGCCACGTAGAATTAAGGCAGTTCTGAAGGCGAAAGGGGGTCAAACACAGTATTAGTATGGTGTTCCTAATAATCCTTTAGGTAAGTGTATTTCAAGTAAATGTACTTTATCAGCGTTTTTCTTTGGAAAACTTTTACTTCACCACATTCCAAAGCATAATGTCGTACTTTTTACTGCACTACATTTCATAAATAAAAGTTTTTTTTTTTACCTTCAATACTTAATTACATAAAAAAATGTAGAACTTTCTTACTTGTACTCAAGTAAAACTTTGAATTACTGTTACTTGAGTAAAAGTAAGAAAGTACAAAAATTTTTATGTAATTAAGTATTGAAGGTAAAAAAACTTTTATTTATGAAACGTAGTGCAGCAAAAAGTACGACATTGTGCTTTGGAATGTAGTGTAGTAAAAGTTTTCCAAAGAAGAACACTGATAAAGTACATATACTTGAAAAATAAGATTACTTGGAAAGTAAAAATACTTCACTACTGTCCACCTCTGCATGGCGTGCAGTGGTGTTCTGAAATGAGTCCTCTTTTTTTTTTTTTTTTATAAATCAAAATGTAAATTCAAGCCCCAGTTATATCTACACTTAAAGGGGACCTATTATGCCCCTTTTTACAAGATGTGAAATAAGTCTCTGATGTCCCCAGAGTGTGTATGTGTGAAGTTTTAGGTCAAAATACCCCAAAAATAATTTTTTTAAGCATGTTAAAATTGCCGATTTTGGGGGGTGAGAAAAAAGCAAGATTTTTGTGTGTCCCTTTAAATGCAAATTATCTGGTGCTCCCAGCCCTTTCAAGAAGAGGGCGGAGCTTCAAGAGCTCAGGATCAGGACAATCTCACGCACTGAAAATGTCAGAACTGTTATTACTATGGTAAGTACATGTAACATATGTAACAAGGAAACCGTAAAATAAAGTGTTACCAAACATTTTAACAAAACCTATGTTTTGTATTGTCCATTTGTATTGACCTTCGTTCACAAAGCAGTCTGCTGTAAAATGCTTCGCGCAGACATAAACGGATTAAGGTATATGGGCGCGCATTCCCTTCAAAAATAAAACTAATACACTGTGTCTTTGATGTCGGGAGTACATGAAGACTGTTATGTTCACTTTTACATCCAACAACTAAACACCTGAATTGCTTAAGAGACATTTTTGTCGCCGGCCTGGAGAAAATGGCAGCCAGTGTACAACTTGCTCAGGGCGGAGCCTGTGCAAAGTGACGTCACTTTGTACAGAATCTGCGGACAGCTTGTTCTGGATCACTGCTTGTGGGGATTTAAAAAAAAAGGAGTGGGTGGCTTTTTATCATTATAAGGTAGTTGTGTACACATACTGCCAACACACATTTATGTTCAAACACCCTGAAAGTGAATGTTGCATAATAGGTCCCCTTTATTGTCATCACATTTTCCTGTGAAAGTAAATAAACATTACTTAAAAAAAAAAAAAAAAAAAAGATAAAAAGAAACCAAATACAATTTTATTTTGTATTTTTACATTAACAATGTAAGTAATGTTCTATTTATTAAAACCAAGTATAAATCTAATCAAGTTACTGTTTTAAACATTTTTACATTTATTCCAAAATAATAACTAAAGGCAGTAACAATATAAACAATATATTTTATTTGTGAACTAATATTCAGCTGATCTTTTTAATAGTCAACTTATTGTTGGATGGTCAGTCATCAAGCTCGGTAAACACCGGTCACAGAAACAAAGATGTACCTTTAATTTCCCCAAGTTGATCGCTCACTAAAATCCCCCACCGTCATCATATTTTCAAGCCATTTCAAGTTTGATTTGAAATGATACCAAAGCACATCTAAATGGCTGAGTTGTTTACTTACTTTTTAATTAGTCTTCCCATCAACGCCATCATTTTGTTCATTCAGAATGATTCACGAACGTGCACAAAAACAAGAGGTGGGATTTACTGCACAAACCAATCGTATCCAATCATAACCAATCATATCCAATCACAGCACGATGGAGGCATTGGCTCCTCTCACGTGACTTTCCTCCATTCATTCTTAATTACCCGCCACCAAACCCACCGCACGTTTTAGGGGGTCTGTTAAAAGTCAATGGGCTCAGGGGAAGCAAGCCTCTCACTGTAACTTTACCCGTGGGTGTCGCTGTTGGACAGTTACTTGATAAAAACTACTGATTTTGTAATATTTGCGACATGTATCTAAACGTAAAGCTGAACAGGCAGGTGAAAGAACAGCGCTCAAACGGTCTTGTGTAACATTTGAATTCTCAGCTGTAATGCAATCTCATGCAATACAGTGCAGTGATTGGATTAAAAGATGAATAAATGGGGAGAAAAGCTCAGAAACTGATTATGAAGACTCATACTTGCAGCTAGGGATGGGACAGTATGCAAATTTTATATCACGATTATAGTGAGCAAAATTATCACGATTATCAATATTATCACGGTTTAAATTATTCACAGATGAAAGTGTTCAAAAAGAACTGATGCACACTGAAAACATTTCAACAAGTTTTATTTTTGAAAATCAACAAACAAATAAAACAAGCAGCTCTATGCACTTTAAGCAAGATTCGATTCTGTGGGATTTCCTTCCTTATAATGACCGTCGTCAATAGCAACGCATTATAACAGCGCACATCCATGCATCACAACCGACGCGTGCTCATTTCATTCAAATGAGTCTTGTGTCTCTGTTTTTGATTGTATTATAAAAAAAATTAGAGGACTTTACTATTAATACTACTATAATTATTACTATAACTTCTTGTGATCATCTTGTCTGGTCGATTGTTTTGTACACTGTACAAAATGGATTTATAAACAGGCAAGATTTAAAACCGTAATATCAATTCAATATATCCCCATAATTATTTATGTGGGAAGAAAAAATCTGTGTAATAAGTGTACAATGAATATACATTATTATCCCTTAAATGTCACCCTAGTCTTATCTGAACTTGTTTGTTCGTATTTGGCTCAAAGCCACTTGCTGCAAACTTTTCTTAGCGGAAGCCTAATGTTAATTTCAAGTGAGTGAGACAAAATATTTCAACATTTTGTGTCGAGTTATTTCCCAGACGTAGTTTTGGTATTGAGGTCAAAGTTAACTTGCCTTGCGTTCGCTATACAACAGTGTGTGATGGTCACGAAGACGACTTGGCAGATTTGAAGTGTTTCCAGCCATTGCCGCGACTTTCTTTTTGCATGTTCTGCAGACAGGGTGACAATCCTCAATTAAGTTTCCCTCAGGACTTTTGTAAAAGCCAAAATATGACCACACCTCAGATTTGGTCCTTTTAGAAGGCTGAAAAATCTCACTGCCTTCTGCCATTTTTTCTAGTTCAAAAAAACAACGTTGCGCGCTGCGTCAGACTGATGCTGGCTGGACAGGATTTACAGAGACTTTTCAAAATCACGATAATCAAACACAGTTTTAATGATAATTACATTTTAAACGATAATACTAACCGTCAGTACATTTTATCGTGGTTTATCGTGCAACCGGTAATCGTCCCATCCCTACTTGCAGCCAATCCGGATTAACACATATACCTCACTTTTGCATTTTTGTTTAACAATAGGTTATTTTTTTCCCAATCACTTACACAGCAGCCTGATTTCAAACTTTGAATTGAATTTATTAAAAAAAGACATGTCAACACTTAGTAATAAAATAAGAACCAATAAACAAATTACAAACAATAGCACAAATAAATACAATAGAATAAACATACAAAAGACATAAACAGTGCTTTAAGTTTTTCAGGTCAGCCTAAGAGTAGAGGAACACTACAGAAATTGAATAAAGTAAAGTGTAAATTTAAAAGAATGAAGTAATGTTAATAAAATAACACTGATTAGTCTTCATTTAAAATATGAAATACAGATTAATCCTTACAATTAAAGTTACAAAAGTTATTTAGTCAAGAGCAGTGAGTGATTTTCTCTTTGTCTTTTGTTGTTTTTACATTACACATATTAGGCTGCTGTCACTTTTATACCAAATGCACTGATCCACTATACTGTTGCACATGCGTTTTCTGTTCATAACCAAATGTATTTATGTGAATACTCGCCAAGATGGGCAATTCGTACATAAATTTGTGTGTATTTGACCATTTAAGTGCTATTATGCATATAACTTGAGGTCTTGAGGCGGCTTTATGGGAGCACACTTTGAATGCGAGCGCATGGAAAAGTATCTCAGAGAGCACACGAGTGCTGAATGGGTTAAAATCACTTAAATAATTAAATTGGTATTACTTAAAAAGATGTGCAAATAATAAACTTTGGTGACACTGGCCGGATTGGGAGAATGACAATTCCATCAACTGCACATAAAGCCACATAGAGTGCGCTGATTTACTTATGCTGTTTGTTAAATTACATCTAAGAAAGTTTTTAAATTCCTGATTTGAACTTAAATGCTAAAGTGAATATATTTTTGAAGGAATTTTCTGCGGGAACAAGTAAAAATATGCACAATACCCGCACCGAAATTCAGGCCCTGAGTAACAGAAAATTACATAACTGGCACGTCGTGTGTTAGTTGGGAAAGATTTGCATAAATATGACATTCATTCTATTCATCAAGATCAGTGTCCTTATGTTTTATTAACAGTTCACGTTAGTATTGTGTATTTACCATGGTAACTGTAGTTTCCTTAATCTTAACCCGAAAAACTTTTTTTCACTTTGTGTTATTTTCTATATTTTTGATGACTGTGGTTGCTAATACTAACTTACTAACTTTATTGTACTTTAAAAACTAGTTAAGTAATGTGGGATGGTACTTGTGTGTGTCAACCATTTTTGAGACATTGAATATTTGGGTTGTGGCTTAATAAGAAATTTCCTTAATGGGAAAATGTGGGTACCAAGGCCAAATCATTTGAGAATCACTGCTGTACAGGATGTGTAAAAGTATGCATTATGCATATCAATCAGCAGTATGCTACATGCTGCATATCAAACAGTAGCATGCTATTCGTATGTTAAATTTAACCAAGGGAATCCAGTTATCATCTGGATATAATAACAGTTTGCTTGCATATCCAGTTTTGTCTGATTTTTGAGTCAAGAATGGAAGATCAAGTGCAAGTTTATTGTGGGATACAGAATCTCACACAATATGCTTCAGTTAGCAAATGTAGGACGTCATTTGATTATTCAAGACATAGAGAAAATACACGTAACATACATAATGCATATTGCAGTATGTAGAATGAGTAGTATAGTAGTATGCTGTCCCTAACATAGCCTTCATGTGCAACCTAAAGTTACAGTATTGCATCATGTTGCAAGCGCTGGCACACATAAAGTGCTCCTTTAAGGGGGAAGGACTGGAATGTCTCTCCTCCTCTCCGTCTCCTCGATTTTCCTTCTCTTCCCTTGTACTTCCTTTGCACTTGCCCTCCACAGCCCCTCTCCTTGACCAATAGAATGATATGGGGAGGAGGGGCATATTGCCCTACTCAGGCAGTTTCAGCACTGCCACCCCTGTCCTATAACATTTCTCTGAACACTGAGGCTTGACGTATTATATATATATATATATATATATATATATATATATATATATATATATATATATATATATATATATATATATATATATATATATATATATATATATATATATATAATTATATATATATTTAAATCACCATTAAATAAAACCAGAAAACACAAAAATACACTATGAGGGGCAGTATTTAGAGTAGAGTTTATTATTTCACTAAATAAATGATGTATGATGTATGCATATAAACAGCAGATTCGCCAGTACTGTCTGCATGTGGTCCGGTGACAAAGGATGGCCACATGTTCCACAATCTAATGCGGGCAGTTTTACTCTCCTTAGACAACTTAAGTTATGTTTTATAGTAGAAATAAAACACAAATACTGACTAATAAAAAGTGACACGAGTTTTAATCTGTGGCAATTTAAAAGACCTGTGTCTTAATGGACAGATTCAAATCAATCAAATGTCTCTGTAGTAATTTTTTTATCTGTTACCCATATGCAAAATGTAATATTTCATGATATTCTATTCCAGCTCTATCTAGTATTGCAGAGACGAGCTATGAAAACACTGAATGTGAAGAAACCACTCAACAGCTCCAAAAAACAGACAAAAAAAAAACATTTATTTAAAATAAGATTTTATTGTAATATATCTTACTATGCTCACCTTAGTTTACTTAAAAAACGAGAATAAAGTTGTCAAATATGATTTACTGAATATATTTCAGTTAATTGTATACTCTGAGAATATATGTTTATCAGTGTGGGGCAAGTTACTGAAAATTTGTAATTAGTTACAGTTACTAGTTACTTATTTTAAAAGTAATTTAATTACTTTACCAATTACTGTATATCAAAAGTAATAAGTTACTAGGAAAAGTAACTTTTAAGTTACTTTTATGTCTGCTTTTTAAATGTAAATATGAACAGTACTGAACAGTCAAACACAATAAACATAATTTTTCATTCAACATTTCAGGCGAAACTGGTGTGTTTGCATCTGCATCTGGTTGTTTAAACCACATATGTACATTTTACTCCTGGCAAATTGTTAAAAAATAAACGCGTGAGAACGTGTTATAGGCTAGCCTATATATGACATGTTGTAGCCAGATATGATGGCTCTACTGCAATACACATCGCCGCAAATGAGTAGCAAGCCAACACGCAAACTGCCGCAAGTGAAGTAAGTCTCAGATGCTCAAAAAACACAATCATCTTCATTAAAACTAATGAGACTAAATGATCTCACCAGAGCTTAAGTCGCTCTTTCTCATATTGCGGTCTTTGAACTTAAGGTAAGACAACCTGCATGTTTTTTTTGTTTATTTTTGTTAGTTTAGATTGTGTAGCCCGTTTCGTTTGTGAGCGCCTATACCTCAACTTATCAAAAATGCCTTTTTACTGTGGTGATAGTAGGCTAAACGTTTAAACTAACATTGTGATGCTTGAAGTATTTAATATCTATGGATTTGATTATAGGCAAGACAAGTCAAGTGTTGATTTAAGAGGCTAAAGCGTTGGGTTAACTCACTGTAGGCCGCTGGCCGCTTGGTCGTCACTTTAAAGAAATAAAAACTTTAATTTAACAAACAAAAAAATGCTCCAAACATTTTTCTAAAACAAAACGAAATATAACTACTTTGACATTAAAAACAAAACAGAACTATTTTAATGGCTGCAACAATGTGTAATAGGGAGGATAAAAATTTTTTTTTTAAAAACACGGCTCCAGTCAGGCCGAGAATTTTGATAAGCTGTCGTCAGGGGCCGGGGTAGGGCCTAGATTTGAGCTTCCTGTCTGCAAGCGTTCATTTTTCACAAAAGAGAGTAACGCAAGTAACAAACTCATTTAAATTTCAGTAATTGTAATTGCGTTACTTGATTAAAAAAAAAATTTAGTTACATGCGCGTTACCGCTAAAAGTAGAGGAATTACAGTAACGCGTTACTCCCAACACTGATGTTTATGTCAAATTGTGGTTATTATCATTATCAACTAAAACCATAAAAAAGTCATAACTTTAAATAACATTAACTGAAAAAAAATAAATAAATTATATTATATTATATATTAATAAAAAATACCTATTGCCAATGCAACATTTCTCATTGTGGTTTAGTTTAGGTTAAAGTATTAAAATAACTAAAACTAAAAACTAAATCTTAAAACTATATAGCCATATTAAAAAAAAGAATAATAATTATATACATATAAAAAAAAAATCATACTCCAAAATTACTAAAACTTTAAATAAAATATAATTCAAAATATTAACAAAAACTATAATAGTAGACCAATTATACTAAAATAACAGTCAAATATGATTTATTACACAAAATATATTTCAAATAATTAAATTATTAGTCATTAAAATGCCCTCATAAAAGGTAAAAAATGCCTCTAAAAACTCTTTCAAATTTTAAAAATGTACACATTAAAAAATAAAAATGTTTTGCATGCAGTGCGGTAATGACAAGAAAAGTTCTGGAGAGTAAACTGCAGTTAACTGAACTTAAAACCTTTTGCCAACAGTCCAGATCCTTGACCATTACACTGCCACTATTCCAGGGTACGTCAAACAGCCTCCAGTCTGACTTCAAACTATTCCTGAAGCATCACCACTTGGCCACACACACAACACTGCCCATTATGACATGTCTGTGTGAGAGCCCAGTGGGCACAGAGAAAACGCTGCCAAAAGCTGGCAGTGTAACCGACATTAACCAAACACACAGAGAGGCGCTTGTGCACATTTTCACACAGCAAAGAAATGAACCCAGATGAACCTAAAGAACCTAGTATACTCAAGCCACCACTTTGCACAACGCCACTGCATACTTTCCTTAGTCACACATGGGCTAAAAAATGTAATCACTTATTTAGACAACCAGTACTAGTCTTATCAGATTTCAATGACCCTGATCTCAAGTACCAGACACAGAAAGCGTGATACAGACTTGGTGAAAGTGGACATCCATGTCACAATATCTGCAAACAAAGAGCACAAAGCATCTCTGACCTTATATTGAGCAAGGCTCCGTCCAGGCTGTCAAACCCCATCTCATAAGTGCTGTCTGAACTGACAGAGGAGGGGGAAAGGGAGCGTGCATTCTCCTCCAGCTGCAGGTCCAGCTTCCCTGCGGTCTCATCCTCAGAATTGTCCTCGGACACAGATCCCACAATGAAGTGAGAGTGCAGTGCAGCCACAGCTGGAAGCTTCTTCTCGGTGGAGTCCTGCTCTGCCATGGGTAGGCCACGCTGACAGGCTGCAAGCACTATGGGAGAAAAGAGAAGATCCATTTGTTTGCATTCAAGCCTTTAAAGGAACACGCTGACTTTTTGGGACTTAAGCTTATTCACAGTATCACCCAGAGTTAGATAAGTCCATACATACCATTTTTATCTCTGTGCGTGCCATAAATCTGTCTGACGTACCCACCGATATGGCTAGAGACTATACTCTCATTCCTGCGTAATAATTTTCAGGCGCTGCGTAATATCATTGCGCCGCTGCACCCATGATATGGCAGCAAAGTTCCTGGATTATTACGCAGGAATGAGAGTATAGTCCCTAGCCATATCGGTCTAGAAAATTTCATCTTTTCATTTTCCGTCGCTCTTAGTACACAATGTAATTATACACATCACAACATGTAAATAGGAAAACGTTGGCGTTATTTTGTCATTTATTGAGCAGTAGGCTAGCTGGAGCCTTTACCTCCAGTCTTTGTGCTAAGCTAGGCTAGCGGTGAGTGCGTCAGACAGAGTTATGGCACGCACAGAGATTTTGATTAAAAATTACATAAAAATGTATGCATGGAAGAGTCGTTCATAATAAGATGCATTTAGAAAATTGATTTTTCGGACTCAGATTTCCATTTCATGCCAAGTTTAATAAAAGCAAACTCACTATGACAGTCTTACTACATGAACAGGTATCACATGGTAATATGCTATTTTGATATGTATTGGAACTGAATGATTAGCATATTCATATACACCATGGTATTTTTTTGTTGTCAGTGAGGTGCCATTATAATAACACTGTTGGTGTTATTAAACAAGATATGACTGACAAATTTGTCACCATGTGTTTTCTTAATTCAACAGAGTACATTCTAGAAAGGCATGTTGGAACTTGCTTTAGATTTATGAAATATGTGTAAAGCAACAGTCACTATCAAAGTCATGCCTTACTAGAAAAGAGACAAGTGCAGTAGCATAAGATATAATTAATAATTTGACTTAACTTATTTTTGTATTTTCATTTTTTATTTTACATTTTTGTTTCAGTTTTTGTAATTCTTTTAATTGCTTTTGTTTCTTGTTTTGTTTTGTTTATATATTGGTAACACTTTACAATAAGGTCCTATTAGTTAAAATTAGCTAATGCATTAACAAACATTAACTAATAATCAGCAATACATTTGTTACAGTATTTATTAGTCTTTGTTAAGGTTAGTTAATGAAAAATACCACTGTTTATTGTTAGTTCATGTTAGCTCAGGTCCATTAAATAATCGTAACAGACATAACTTTTCATTTTAATGATGTATTAGTAAATTAATTAACAGTAACTAAGACTAATAAATGTTTTATAAGTATTTTTTTAACTACTGTAGTTAACCCTGTTAACTGTTTTTTATTTAATATTTATATTTTACCTATATCTTAATTAACAGAAATTTTAATAGTTTTAGTTAGCAATACCAACACTGACACATAACATGACTATACTACAAATACCATTATATTGACATGGTAGGTTCCAAAAGCTACCAAAGCTCTATGGACATAGTACCATAGTATTGTTATGTTTTTGGTCATGTACTATGTCTTTGAATTACCATGGCTATCAAAGCGCCATGGTGTTATCATCGATGTATCACAAGTACACGTTCTGTAACAGTGGCGTTATTGTATGTTACCCGTTTTGCGAAGCTGTCTGATTACTGTACCTTGATTTAGCAACTTTCCTGCAGGACTGACACATGTAAAAAAATATATATATATATAACCGCACCTCATTCAGCCTGATGAACCTGATGAACGAGTCTCAGAGCATCGCGGACCCTCAACCATGTGCAACACTCCTTTTTAATCATCTAACACTTACATTAGAGCTCATTTTTAATCAGTCCATAACCAGTTGCCTTCAATCAGTTTGACAGTAATAATGTCATCATCTTTCAAACATGTGAACTGCCTGTCTCAACTGTCTCAAACAGTGAAATCGGTTCAACCTAGCACATATGCTAACTCATCATACCACCACAAACCCTCCTGCCATATGATCTGCGCAGGTTCGCCAGCCAAAGTCGCTGTTGATGTTTTATAAATCCATCCAGCATGTGCAGTGTCATGTGCAGCGCTAGTTACCAGGCACTCGCTCCCAGAAATAAGTTGATGTACTCACCGTGCGAAAAGAGTCTGAAAGCAATTCTGATGCGTGTAAACGGACGTTATAATATCGATTGAATGAATTCCCTCCTAATTAAAGGCCACCTCCTCTCCAGTGATGGCTAATAGGCTATATAGCAGCATAATGGTACAGGCTGTGTAGTTCCAGCCTCTTTGACAGCAGCATCACGGTGGTGTGATGCGAGGGGGGTTACTTCTGGACGTCGTCCTTTGACCTCAACGATGCAACCACTCACGCTGCATCAGTGGACCAATCGTATTGCGCGCTTTGGTCGGGGCGGGTTTACGCATGCAAATTAATGGGAAGGTGTGCCCAATGATTTGACGCTTCGTTAGACACGTGTTTTCTGTCATAGAATGTTCTGAGAGCTACTTGGTGCGTCAATGTATGAACTAGAAAAGTAAAGTTTCGTCAAAATTTTACATTTTGGCTTTAGAAAGCCATGTCTGAAAGTTGAAAAAATAGCCATAAAAGCATATTTAGGGCTAATGCATTTTTATTATTATTAACACTTGAATGTTGAAAGCTTTGTGTTTGCTAGCATGTGGCCAGAAGGGTTACTAGATGGTTTCTATGCAGTTGCTAGATGGGGCATTGGCAGATCGGTTCCCTAGTTTAGCATTAAGTGCACTGAGAAGTGTCCCATTGTCTGAATCATTCTAGTGCGCTAAAACACTTGCTCCTTCACCTAAACTTACTACGCCTTGTGCCCAAAGAGGCACAAAATCACTTTCACCGACCTTTACCTTGACTGTTCCCTGGTGGTGGAATGCCTGCCTAACTCCACCCGAACTGCTGAGACTTTAGCCTAGGGTGACCAGACGTCCCCGTTTTCCGGGGACAGTCCCGGTTTTTGGTGTTCTGTCCCCGACTGGAGCTGTCCCCGGAAATGTCCCCGTTTTACAACTCGTTCAAAACAACCCGTGTATACATTGCAAAAAAAGCCCAACGTACAGCAGCCTGCTGGTTATAGGAGCAATCGTGTAGTGATTATTTTCACCAGCAGATGGCGCTGCGAGCTACGCTGACTCTATTTGGTCGCGCGCGCGCCGCTACTACTTCATGAAGAACGTAACCGAGAGCAGAGCGCCATTATCGCTAAATATCAAAAGAAACATCGTTATCGCTTTCAAGGTAGTAACATACTAACTATTCATGTTAAATTAAAGTAATACAGTTTGCATAAGCTTTATAACAGAGCCTCAACAGGGTGCGGGATTGTTTTGTCCCCAAAAGTTACGACGCAGTGATTACCACGCATCTGAACTATAAATATAAAAAACCTAAACAATTACACTTGCAACAAATACATGTGCAGAATACACATACTTAAAAGAAGCCTAAAATGCAAAATAACAAGACCAATTAAAGATTGTAAGAGTTATTTTCAAGCACAAACGTAACAAAACATTTGAAGTAAAACAAAAAAAAGTAATTTATACAGTATAAACTTGTGAAAATTAAAGTATTAAATACAATTATATTTGTTAAATAGTTTTATTCATCATATCATATTTATGTTGTTTTATTTTTGTAATGTGTTTTTGTTAAGTCATGTTATAATATTGATTTACAATGGTTACTATTAACTGTTTTCATTGTTTTTTTGCTTTGTTTTTGCGGGTGCATTGAATTGTATTAAAACCAGACTAAAAATCGTAATAATCAAACTAAATCATAATAATTATTAATGTTAATAATAATATAGGGAGCCCACAACGACAACAAAAACATTTAACAAAAAATATTGTCCCCGTTTTTTAATTAATAATAGATAATAACAAATGAGATTTTTTGGTGATATTTTGACCACTCAAATAGGAAATGTCCCCGGTTTCCATTTCAGAAATCTGTTCACCTTACTTTAGCCATTTTCAAGAAACGGCTAAACACGCATCTTTTTCATCAACACGTAACCTATTATTACTGACACTTACTATTCTATTCTATTTTGTTTCTATTTTTTTTTAAGTTATTTTTTTTAACTTGCTTAATGTACTGTGCAGTGGTGTAAAGTATTTGCATTTAAAATAGAAATGAGTAATTTGTAATTAGTTAGGCTACTGTACTTAAGTATAATTTTGGCTACTTTGTACTTTGTCTGAGTTTCAAAGATATTAGCAACTTTTCTACTCACTAATCTTTTACATTTTTGAATAGTGAATAGTGTATGAATAGTGTATGTACCTTTTATTCCAATGCATTTGTGATGAGTGCAATTACTCGTTACACCTAACTTTTTCTGCAGCAGTTTTTTTCTGTTACAAAAAAGCAATATTGCCATCTACAGGGCGTTTTGCCCTTCCTCATCCAAACTTGTCAACAAGAATATTTTGCGCGAATGCGAGTGCATTAGCAGATGGGAATTGCAGGTGTTTCATATATGAGATGAGGACATGGCTGCAGCTGGTGATGAGGCCAAAACCAGCACATCCAGTTCAAGTAGGCTTTGACAGTTTCATTTTATTTGTTGAGGTTCCATTTGTGCCAAATATGAATTGAATGCTTTGTGATTTACTATACATTTGTCCTTGTCTAATTCATCCATTATATTGAATAGATGTTTTTAAAGGATATTGGTTTGTTTACTTATGGCCTTTTTGAGAACTTGAGTTTAACTTAACTGACTGATAAATTATAATGAGCTGTTTCTTGTTTTTCACTGGCATGTCTCTTGGGTGTTGAGGACTAGTGCATCTTTGAGCCTACATTTAGTATAAGTAAAATACTTAAGCACTGTTAAAATCAGATGCTCTAACCCCTGATTCCTGTTTTCATGTTTATAAAAGCTAAATGTCCTGATTGAACTAAGGCCTAATCCTGGCATGTCTGTGAAACCAGAACCGGCCTATGACTTTTACTCAAGTGGTATTGGAATTGGTAACTTGTAATGGAGTCATTACTTTTCATCTGTACTTTTACTCAAGTATGATTCAGGTACTCTTTACACCTCTGTGCTAGACTAACTAGGGTTTGTTACAGCACTTCCATATTGTTGCCCTATTGTTTGTTTGATTGCTTCTATTGTTCTCCTCATTTGTAAGTTGCTTTGTATAAAAGTGTCTTCTAAATGATTAAAAGTAAATGTTAAATGTTTATCGTGCAATGGTTAGAAAAATACAGACTCTGAACATTCCATGAGAAACTTTAGTTTTGGAAAAAATCCTAATCCATGTTTGTACAATAACAGCCTTTGTCAACCCAATATATCAGATCCCTCACATTTTATTGGCACCTAGATAGTCGTTGTTGTACTTTAGAACATGTTTCTGATTTGCAAGCAAATTTGCTGATTTGATCAGAGTATTTCAAAAGGTGCAACCTTGACCTGTTTGGCCCAAGTGCAGTCACAGACACAGAAGCTTGATATTGGGCCAATCATTTCACTGGAAATCATGAGGTATAAGTTTACATTATGCAACATATTATAGAGTCAGAATCTAAATTCATGTTATTTAAATGCATCACCCATAGTCTGCTTTTACATCCTCATTGTGTTTATAATTGCACTCTTGCAAACTATTCGAACTTAAAAGGGAAAATGTTTTTTTTTAATAAATAAAAAGGGTGATGACTTTAGAGTCATGTAACCATGGTGTAGGCTAGTTTTTACAGCCTAGGTTTAGCTTTTTACTTCTGCCAAAATGTATTTAGGCTTCGAAATTCATAAGCGTTGTGTTCATTTTTGAAGATTATCATGTTAAACAAAAGAATCACTTTTGTTGGACATGGAGCTTATTTTCTGTAATAATCCAAAAGCCAGTGGTGATGCTTTCATGTTGGCCTACAAAAATGTCATCACTGCAGGACTATTAAACACTGACAAAATGGAAAGTTACAGAAACACTTATGTTAATTGGTGGTTTATCGTTCTGCTCTACTTCTTTTTATTCTCCAACAAATGGTCTTCGATGCTGATCACACTGTATTAAAATCACTGTAATAAAATCATGCTGTTTTTTATCATGCATAATGTTGCGTAAAATAAGACTGAATCTTTTCCCTCAGCCCAATACTGTTCATAAAAAGAGAACTATCATAGACTAGCATACAATAATACAGTTTATCATTGGTCAGTTAGATGTTTCCAATTCAGGTTATTTTACTTTCATCAATATTTCATCAATGTTCCTGATTTATTTGCTTTGAATTACTAAAGCAGAGATGTAGCAACATGTACTTTGACAGATTGTACCTTTATCCTCACTTGAGCAAATGTAGTGAGACATTAATATTTGCCAATTGGCAACATAATGGAAGTATAAGGTCCTGTTTCAAATCCATTTTATATATTTTATTTTCAGATATGAGAATGCCACTGAACTAGACACAACCTAATTTAGCACTGCCATCTGCTGGCATTGTCTTCACACTACAGGTGATGTCTCTTAGGGTAGCACTTGCCTACGTATCTAAACCATAATAGCAGTCGGACAACTATATAGGCATAAAAAAGAGGTACTATTGTACTATAACAAAGTCTAGCAGAATAGGTTCCCATGTACCCGTTTAGGTTTTTTGGGACCCTAATGGTGTCTAGTTAAGAATTTTTTATGTTGCCGAGGTCGGCTAATGTCCCATGGGGTTCATTTGTCAGCCATCTTGAAGTGGCGTTTTACGCCACTCATGATCCACACAACATACAAAGACAAATGAACCAACTTTTTCATATAATTCTGACACCAGGAATCAAATGGAACAACCACTCTTTATTGGTGAAAACAGGAAAATAACACATTTTAGGCTCATAACAGTGTAACTTTTGCTATTTTGTTTTGCAAATGTAGTCACATTAAACTAATTTATTCTGTTATAACAATTGCAAGGTTATTAAATTGATCACTATTAAATGGATCAATAACTGTCATCAGTCTCCAACTCATCCTCTTCCCCCTCTCATCATCATTACTGACAACACCAGCAGCAAACTACAGGTCAATGAGAGATGGGGGCAGAATTGGTCCACAAGACCAGACAGGCTCCAAAATCCCTCAGTCTCTTCTTCCACTCCTGACCCTCGTCATAGGGTTTAGACCTCCAGAAGATCGGCTCAGCTGCCCGCTTGTAACAGGCCACTCTATAGTTCACTCGCTGGATGTGGGAGTGAGTCTTAGCAGGGGGGCAGGAGAGCAAAATCAACTCTCAACTTAATACTGAGGGTCTCGTCTTCTCCCACAATCTTCTTGAGCATCTTGCTCCTGACCTGGTTGACTAATGTCTCACATGCTTGACTGTACATCACGCACGTGAAGACCTCCAGCTCCCCTTGCCTTTGAAGGCTCTGGTACAGTCATCACCTGAGAGATGAGCTTGTAGCGAGGCAACTACTTTTTCAAGCAGCTTTGCAACGAAAGGAAGATTAGAAATAGGTCTGAAATTATTCATAACTGAAGAATCCAGCCCAGGTTACTTTAAAAAAGGAGTGACTGCAGCTGTTTTTAATGATGGCAGGACAGACCCAGAAGAAAAAGAACAGTTGATCAGATGAGCAATAGGAGATGAGATTACAGATAGGCAGTTTTTAAGAAGTGAGGTAGGCACTGGATCAAACCAGCTTAAGTAGATGAGCTAGTTTGAGCAATTAGGTCGTTAATAGGGGATGGACTGCTGGGAGTAAAGCTAGAGAGGGTGTATTTTATGGGCTGAGGTGAGGACCAGTTAGAGGAGACTTCTGATGAGTTTGATAAATGTTTCATAGATTTTAAATAAAAGATGATGCAGTGCCGACTATATTGGATCTGACAGTAAAGTCACAAAACGCACAAGTGTGAGTAACAGTGTTTGTCACAATTGCTTTGTCTGATACAGATCGTTTGATGTACTGAGTTTTTATACTGTAGCGCCGCAGTCAAACTGAATAGTTGTGATTTGCTGTTCTTTCCTTTGCTTTGGCATTTATGCGGTTAATGCTTTGGATTATTGGACACGGAAGAAAGCACGTAGAGAAAGCTGCTTTTGCTATTTGTAACGCGCGGCGCAGCGCAAGTGCGACCCTCCCTCTCAAACAGTGAACAACGGAAATGAGCGGAAAAGGAATACACCGTTTCTAAATTTGGACCAGCGACCAGAAGAATCAGATTCGCTCAAGAGACTGTGTCAGCAACAAGGGTAGAAGGAATGACGATTCAATACATCGTCAAAACAACAAAGAAAAGAGAAATAGTGACCAAAAAAAAGGGTAATGGTTCTAGTAGCTCGATCCTTATATGAGTTACTCTCGAAGTGAAGCAGGAACAATACAGGTTCAAAATCTTCTTCAGGTTTTATCCAGTGTCCATCAAACTTGCCATTCCACATAACTCAAATACACAACAAAAAAAACATTAAAATAACACTTGTAACTGTTCAAAGTAGTTAAATAACTAACTGAACATTAGTTATTTAAACAAATTTACTCGATATTCCTCCGTTTTAAACAGAGGATTAGCTTTTATGCATCTTTTATGCACTATTGCACATAATACAACCTCATTTAATGGTTAAACACCATTTTCAGAACATTTTTACAAGAAAATCTCTGTAGCTGAGGATTTAATCAATTACCAAGAGAATTTGAATTTTGTAGTTATGAAGTTTTAGTCAGGCAAAACTCCAACCTCTGGAAGTTTCTCTCTCAGTAACAGTTGCGCTAGCACCAGCCGTGATGATCGACTGACGACTTTCAATTCACATATTTTTTTCTCAAAATCTGTTGTTTCTCTTGACACACTCACTAATTTATGTGTACTTATTCTGTTTTTTCTTTCTTTTTCAGGACCGCGTTGGAACTGCTGCTTCTCTCCCTCGCATCGAGCATTCTCTCTCGTCATCTGCCTCGCACAGCTTCGATCATAGGGCGGGGCTAACTCTACGCTCTCCTCATTGGTCCAATCTGCACTGTTTTATTTGAATATCAACTTTTCAATTGAGTTTTTTTTTTTAAATGTATGCATTTTCCTATTTTCTATTTCAAAGTTGCTATTAAAATAAAGTACTGACATTCTCGAGCGTTATAGTTTTTATTCCCTTTTTAATTTTACATCAATAGGCTCTTAGTAACCTGGGTTACACCCTCCCCTCCTGAATACATGCACGTCCCGCTGCATCTGCATATTTTTGGGGTTGAGTTACAACCACAGGCACAGTATCAGCAGAAGCAACATTCGCCTCTAAAGAAGTGCTGAATGCGGCACTCAGACCTTGCAACAGAGATTGAATCACCACGGTAAGAGGGTTTCCCAATTGGGGATACTCAAGTCTTTTTGCAGGCTGTCTCTCTCTTTGTGAACGCCTGGGAATCACTCCATGCTCAAACTCAGTGTCATTCACTTGCTCACTCTGATCACCTACAGCATCCATAGTTTCGCTCAGAACTGGACTCTCTCTACTCCTGTTCTCACCCTCACAATCTGCTTCCATCTCAGTCTCCTGGGCAGGCAACTCATCTACCGACTTGGAACAGAGATCCAATCCTGCATTGATGTGACCTAGCTCTAGCTCATCAGAAGACGTTCCTACTTCTCCTGACTCAGGTAAGCTTTCCTCTACAGGGCTGCAATTAGGTAAGACTTCCTTTACAGGTTCTTCTAAGCTCTCCCTTGATAACCTACAGGTAGGTACACCCTTCTCCAACAGGTTCACCAACAGGTAGGTCGATTTTGACGTTCTGGGGTCTTGGGCAGGGTAATGGATCAGGATTCACTAAAACTTGAGTTTCAAAGTTCAGCCCATCACTAATCAGAGGACTAAGAAACTGATCATCCTCAGACCCAGAGTCCTCACACACAGACTCTGGCTCTTGCAACTCATTACTTGCACAAGCTCTAGTCCTAGGCCTGCAAACTCAACAACAAATCAAGATGCAACATCCTGAGAGGACCACTCTGCCCAACTGGCCGGACAGTGTACACTGGTAATTCTCCCGCTCTCTTGACTACTACTTGGACACCTTGCTCCTACTTATCAGCGAGCTTATGCTTCCCTCGCAACCTAACATTGCACACAAGAACTCTGTCACCCTCTTCCAAAGTAGAAGCAACCACGCGTTCATCGAACCTTCTTTTGTTACGCTCTGCTAATTTAGCAGCGTTCTTCTTAGCTATCTCGTAGCTCTCCCGCAATCGGTCTTTCAAATCTTTCACGTACTGAGAGTGGGATTTCGCAGGAGATTCTATTGGCAATCCGAAAGCCAAATCCACTGGCAAGCGAGGCATCCGCCCAAACATGAGCTCATAAGGTGCGTACCCAGTGGTATCGTTGCGCGTACAATTGTATGCGTGCACTAGGGGCTTTACAAACTCCTTCCACTTGGACTTTTTCTCATTCTCCAAAGTTCCTAGCATTTGGAGAAGCGTCCGGTTGAAACGTTCTACCGGGTTACCTCTGGGGTGGTAAGGCGTGGTACGAATCTTATGAATACCCGCAACGTGACACAATTCCTTGATTGTATGGGATTCGAAATCGGGCCCTTGGTCACTATGTAGCTTCTCAGGAAACCCATAGTGTACCAAGAAATTTTTCCACAGACATTTTGCGACCATACGAGCTGTTTGGTTCTGGGTCGGTATCGCCACGGCGTACTTCGTGAAATGGTCGGTGATAACCAATATGTTCTTGGTATTGCTGTGGTCTGGCTCTAACGACAAAAAGTCCATACAGACCAACTCCAAAGGCCTACTGGTTTGAATGTTAACCAGAGGAGCGGCCCTGTCTGGAGGCGTTTTCCTGCGCACGCAGCGTTCACAGGTTTTGATCTTTTTTTCAACTTTTTGAGACATTTTAGGCCAGAAGAACCTGGACCTCACTAAGTCCAGGGTCCTCTCAATACCCAAGTGCCCCATGTCATCGTGGAGGCTGCGCAACACTGTCTACCTTAGCCTAGCTGGTAGCACTAACTGATAATGGAGTGCCTCTCACAAATGGCATTCACCACATCCGCCATGAGAACCTCAGACCCGGTTTCAGGCTCCGCCAGGTGGTGAAGTGTAAACTGCTTGATCCTTTCTCTTTCTTTCTGAGAAATGAGATCATCCAAAAGGCTCACCATGTGGACGCCAGGAAAGCCCGTCCGCGTCCTGGTTTTGACTCCCAGCCCTATATTGGAGCTTAAAAGTATACGTCAACAAACTAGACAACCAACGGTAACTGGTGGCATCAAGCTTGGCTGAAGTTAGAATGTACGTCAAGGGATTGCTATCCGTTATAACGGTAAATTCTGCACCATAGAGGTAGTCGCTAAATTTGGATGTGACTGCCCATTTTAGCACCAAAAACTCTAGTTTGTGGGCAGGGTACCTACTTTCTCCCTTGGTCAATCCTCTACTAGCAAAGGCTATGACGCGCATTTGCCCCTTCTGCTCCTGATATAAAGCTGCACCAAGCCCGGTGGTACTGGCGTTAGTGTGAAGTACATGGGGACACTTGGGGTTAGCAAAACCCAAAACAGGCACAGATGTAAGCTTGCCAATTATAGAGTCAAAGGCACTCTGACAATCTGGAGTCCATCGATCACCAAACTCTTCTTTGAGGTTGAAGTATCCCCCACCCTTCTGTTTCTTATTACCACTCTTCCGGAGTGGAGGATATCCTGCTGTAAGGTCGGTGAGAGGTTTTGTGATCTTGGAATAATCGCGCACAAATCTCCGGTAGTATCCGGCAAAACCTAAAAAGGACCTTAAACCTTTTAGGTTTGTCGGCCTTGGCCAAGTCTTTAAGGCCTTAACTTTCGCTGGGTAAGTTTCTACCCCGTCTTGTGAGACTATATGGCCCAGATACCTCACTGACGTCTGGAAGAACCGACATTTCTCGGGTGACAATTTCAGCCCGTACTCCTTGAGTCGGTTAAGAACTTGCAGCAACTGGGATTCATGCTCTTCTAGAGTCTTTGAAAAAACTATGAGGTCGTCAACAAAGACTAGTACCTGTGTCCTGTGAAGATCACCCATGCACCGCTCCATTAATCTTTGGAACGTACTTGGTGCATTCGTAATTCCCTGGGGCATTCTATTGAATTCCCAGAATCCAAGAGGACATACGAAAGCAGTCTTGCACTTATCAGCCTCATCCATCTCAATTTGGTAGAACCCAGACTTTAAATCAAGCACAGAGAACCACTTTGAGCCTGTAAGTACAGAAAAGACTTCTTCCAGATTGGGCAGAGCGTATGCGTCTTTGATTGTCTGGGAATTCAACTTCCGAAAGTCGATACAGAGCCGTACCGAGCCATCTTTCTTTCGGACTACCACTATGGGCGAAGAAAAGGGGGATTCAGACTCACGGATGACACCAGCCTCTAATAGTTCTTGGAGGTGCTTTCTCACAGCGTCAATGTCTTGGGGATGGATAGGTCGGGCTCTGTGTTTGAACGGTGTTTCGTCATTCAACTTTATCTGATGTTTGACTTTCTCAGTGTGGCCGTAGTCAAGGTCATGCAGGGATTTGACTTCAGGCATGGAGTTCAGCAATTTCGATACCCTCTCTTTTCAGGTTGTGGGCAGGGGGGAGTCACCAAATTCGAAGGTAAGGTTGGCACAGGTAAGTGTTTCTTCTTCGGCTTTGACGCACAAACTCTGGTGCTGCTGGTCCATGACCTTCTGAACTGCATGAATCTCTGCCAGCGCAACTTTAGGAGGGATCTTTATGTCGGTTTGCGTTCCATTTCTCAGCAAAACTGACAATTTGGAGGGACGTTTACAGGGTAAAGTGTGCAAACAGTTTGCAATCAGTAGGCCACTTGGTAAAGGGACCGAAGGAGGCTCGAGCGTCACCCACTGCTCTGTGTGGGGGCCATGTAGGTGGACAAAGCCATCCAAGACCACTGTGCTTCCTGCAGGAACAACTTCAGAGTTTCCACTCAACTTCACATAACCCAGAGTCTCACTGATGGCTTGTCTCCACCTGGCTTCCAAAACTTTAAGTACTGCTTGGTAACCATGGAAGCTTGACTGAAAGTTAGCTTCATTTTCTTTAGCACACTTGCTGTAGAGCACATCTAAAGAGTTGGTCCCAACTAGAATTTGGGAAAGGCTTGTTAAATCTGGCACCACCAAGGCCAGGGTGGGGACTTCAACTTCCGTCCCTATGAATGCCTTGGGGAATTTCAGTATTAACTCAATGTATCCCAAATACGGCACAGCCTCTCAAACAGTGAACAACGGAAAAGGAATACACCGTTTCTAAATTTGGACCAGCGACCAGAAGAATCAGATTCGCTCAAGAGACTGTGTCAGCAACAAGGGTAGAAGGAATGACGATTCAATACATCGTCAAAACAACAAAGAAAAGAGAAATAGTGACCAAAAAAAAGGGTAATGGAGAAATAAAAAATGTAGGAATTAATGTATTCTTATAATCCTTATATATAAAATTTCTATTTAGTTTTAGTACTTATTATTTGTCTATCTATTTTTTTTACCAATTTAGATTCAAGCTAATAAAATTAACTGACTCTTATTTTCACCTATTTTTTCAATTTGTTTCTAATTCTAATTTGATTATGAATACAATTCCCCAATTAACAGCTTGAAATACCCTTTTCACTCTTGTTCTTCAGAAAAACAATAAAAATCCAAATAATTAAATGAAACAAAAGAACAATGGAATTTGAGAGTAGAAAATTAGTTGAAAAAAATAAATTACAATAAATCAACCTCGCTGCTCACAATAACAGTCCCAATGTGAATTAAGGTTTCACCAAAGTTCAGCTCCAGTTCGATGCTGTTTACATGAGATCCTTCTTCCGCAATTTAGTTCTGAGCAACACAGTTCAAGTCAGAAATGCTAAGGAAAAGCGTGTGCACAATCCTACCACTCCGTTGGTTTCTTGGTTCTAGTAGCTCGATCCTTATATGAGTTACTCTCGAAGTGAAGCAGGAACAATACAGGTTCAAAATCTTCTTCAGGTTTTATCCAGTGTCCATCAAACTTGCCATTCCACATAACTCAAATACACAACAAAAAAAACATTAAAATAACACTTGTAACTGTTCAAAGTAGTTAAATAACTAACTGAACATTAGTTATTTAAACAAATTTACTCGATATTCCTCCGTTTTAAACAGAGGATTAGCTTTTATGCATCTTTTATGCACTATTGCACATAATACAACCTCATTTAATGGTTAAACACCATTTTCAGAACATTTTTACAAGAAAATCTCTGTAGCTGAGGATTTAATCAATTACCAAGAGAATTTGAATTTTGTAGTTATGAAGTTTTAGTCAGGCAAAACTCCAACCTCTGGAAGTTTCTCTCTCAGTAACAGTTGCGCTAGCACCAGCCGTGATGATCGACTGACGACTTTCAATTCACATATTTTTTTCTCAAAATCTGTTGTTTCTCTTGACACACTCACTAATTTATGTGTACTTATTCTGTTTTTTCTTTCTTTTTCAGGACCGCGTTGGAACTGCTGCTTCTCTCCCTCGCATCGAGCATTCTCTCTCGTCATCTGCCTCGCACAGCTTCGATCATAGGGCGGGGCTAACTCTACGCTCTCCTCATTGGTCCAATCTGCACTGTTTTATTTGAATATCAACTTTTCAATTGAGTTTTATTTTTTAAATGTATGCATTTTCCTATTTTCTATTTCACAATTGCTATTAAAATAAAGTACTGACTTTACACATTCTCGAGCGTTATAGTTTTTATTCCCTTTTTAATTTTACATCAATAGGCTCTTAGTAACCTGGGTTACATATTGTTTTGATCTAAGCCATCCGCTGTAATCATGAATAAAAGCTTCAGTGAATGACATCCAATTTGGGTAATTTTGGGTTATTTAGCCCAACATGCTGGATCAAAACAACCCAGTGCTGGGTACGTCCCTTTTTGACCCAGCACTGGGTTGTTTTGATCCAGCATTTTGGATTAAATGTTTGACCCAGCATGCTGGGTTGTTTTTTTTTAACCAAAATTTTGGTGTACAATTACTACAATAAAATTAACCCAACACTGCAAATGACAATGTATACATTTTTCACTGTATTGTAAAGGATAAATTATAAGAACGCCTATAAGAACAACAGTGTGACAAACAATAGTACATTCATTCATAATTCCGTTTACTAGAAACAGCAAGCCATCCTTTGTCAACTATAACTGGTATTTTAAACTTTAGGGTAAAGGTACCTATTAAGCTCAAGTACCCATTAAGCACACTACTATCTTTGAGCTCAGATTATAAAAAGAAAAAAGTAATTTATCATCCTACTTGATGTCTTACTATACCTCCTGTAATTTCAAGCTAATCAGACCATTGCACACTGAGTTATGGGTATTCATGTGTTCACTGTCTGGTGGCCATTTTGAAAGCTGTCTAAAAAACTTTCACCAAAAGAGTAGCCTCTTATATGTGCATTTTTTAGATGTTTAAGCCTTTATTTTGGATAAGTATAACTTCTTATTGCAAAATTAAGAGATTAATGTTTAGATTTTTGCATATTATAACCTGGAACCTGGATGTGGGAAATAATTATTTAGATCCAAAAGATAGTTTTAGCAACATAGCACAGGTGCCACAGAACATAGTTCGCTTACTAGATGTATAAGACTGTGCTACACTAATATATTACTTCACAGGCATTACTAGCTTGTACTTTTAAATCCATTATATTATAAATTTACAGTTTATTGATGTTCTGTGGTTTTATACTGCTGTAATTTTTAAAGACTTCATATTATTTTAAGGTGAGCTTAAAGGGTGCACTACTATGAAAATCACAGCTTCAGTGTGACATCAATAAATAAAAGTATAATTTCAAAGATATTTTCAATAATAGCGGTCCATATTAAAATATGTATGAACTTAATACATGACCTAGATTATTTATTTAGCAAAATTGTCCTTTTAAATTTAATTTAATAATATTTATTAATAAAAAAAGTTTGCTGTTCCAATTAAGCTCAGTGATTTAAGCTCATCCACAATGAACGTCTATGTAAATACTTCATAAACAGACTTTTAAATATTAACTGATGGTTGTCACTTCTAGTTAATCTTTATAAAATTATTCTTTAAAAATTTTGTTTAAAATAAACAAGAATTAAAAAAAAAAAACATGTTGTGAGCTTAATGGGAACAGCGGTGTGCTTAAAGGGTACAAACATGTACCCATTAAGCACAGCCAGACTTTTTGCATTTAATGATGTACAACTTAATGGAAATGCCTTTGTCATTTAAAATAAAATAAAATATTATTGTGTGAGAGATTAATCTTTTATTTTAACATAACTTCTTGTACTGAAACCAATACCCTGTGCACTAAAATGTCTCAATGTAGACTTTGGTGAGCTTAATAGGTATGTTTACCCTATTTGCCACAACCAAGACATATAAAGCATATGTAAATGTTTCACATTGTGAAACGCAAGTGTTTCAACTATGTACACGCAAGTGTTTCAACTATGTACACACAAGTGTTTCAACTATGTTACAAGATATTTTTCAACATCATAAGTTTTCAAAACAATTCCACATGTGTAGGCTAATAGCGGGGACGTTGAAAATTATTTTAATATGTAAAACTGTTGCCTAATCATAGCTGTGGGCAGTTACATCCAAGTCTTGAATGCGGCACGGTTATTAAAAGAGAGGGCTCGAAAGAGGGTCAAAAACAGGATATAACATAGCTTATTACTTCTAAATTAGGATGTTTTTGATGTTAAAAAAAAATCTTGAAAACATTATAAGTGGATCTCAAGAACATAAAAAAAAAATGCTGTTCATGACCCCTTTAACCCTTTCACTCATAGAAGTCACTACACTCTAAAAAAATTATGGTTTGTTTTAACCCAAATTTGGGTCAAATATGGACAAACCAACATTGGGTTACATTGGGTTAAAAATTGTATGTAAAAATGTAACCCAATGGTTGGTTCTTAACCCAAATTTGGTATAAAATAACCCAGCATTTTTTAGTGTACAGTGAACAGCTTTTCAAAAAACATTTTCTTGCGTATGCATGGGCTTTCATGGCATAGTTGCACATCTCTACAGTAGACAGACACTAGTGCCTCATCCCATACATTGCCACCAAGTGGCAAGCCATTGTATGTGAAATTTATTTTCCTCCAAACAAAGATGGTCAGAAATGCCAGGGTGCTCCAGAATATAAATCCATTCCTTCTATCCTATGAGACTGGAAAAAAAAAAAAAGTAACATCTAAGGGGTCATACCATTGTTACATTTTCCATGTAGTGATTTTAGATTGGGAGGAAATTCTGATTAATCATCTGTCCACTAAATTGGACATCATATTGGACATACTATAACTGTTGGATGTTCTATTACTGTGACTGTTGTTCTGAAATACTTCATCTGCAGTAACTTTTTTTTGGCTGTAAATAAATGTTTTTGTGTTATTAGAATGCAGTTTTGCAGTTACATCAAAAAAGTAATGTGATTACTTAATATACGTTTTAACGTATCACTTTACTCGTTACATCAGAAAAGTAATCTGATTACGTAATGCATGTTATGTTGTATTTATTTATTTTTTGAAGATATAACTAATTAATCAAAATCTGGATTTGATATGTTTTGTGCTTGAACTAAATGACATGAGTTTTCCTGTATTGTCTGAAACTGACTAGTGTATGAGCTCCACACACCTTACTGAGAGACTTCTTTCTTGAAAAACGTAATCACATTTAAAATCAATTTAAATTTGTGAAGTCATCAGCAAAATCCAAAATCCACATCTCCATCAGATTTGCCACTGGAAGTTCAAAGCAGTTCTCAGTAGTTCTCAGTTTGAAGCACATGATCACAGCTTTTGCCCAGTTTTTTCTGGATGTACTTCAGTCTTCAGCACTTTTTTTTTTTCCAGTAGAGGCCAGCAGAGACCACTGTTAACACAGGAAATGCTAATGCTTATCCAACACATGGTAATACTAAGTTTTAATCAGTCAGTATTATTCTATCCCCATTAACAGACATTTTTGCTATATGGATAGCTTAGTTACCAAAACAAGACCTATGAGAGATGCAACCTATCCTATAATAATATTATAAGATTTCAAGTTATTAGAGCTTGGTGCTTGATTAAATGACTAGATGCATGTATTTGCATTATTATACGCAACATGATCAACAGCTCATTTTACTTGGAATAGTCATCAAAAAATCCCTGCTTTTAAAAAAATCGCTTGTAAGTCGCTCGTTATGCTAATATTATCACCAAATATTGGATGACATTTTGTTGTCAACTTGTTTTCTTTCAATTAGGACAGGTTTTGTATTCATTTTTGAAACTGATTGATCTTAGGCCTCATTGATCTGAAGATACATTTCATCCCTGTGAAAAAGAAAGCTTCCGAGGCCTTTATCTTTGCAAGCACACATGTTATGTACATGTGTGCTTGCAAAGATAAAGGCCTCGGACCTGCGCATGTGTGGATACATGCACACCCGTGCACACGTTTATGTACACAAAAAAAAAATATTTTGTTTGTGAACATGATTTGATAGTATTACAAGCTTTCTTTTTCACAGGGATGAAATGTATCTTCACTATATTGCCAAAGGTTTTGGGACGCCTGCCTTTACATGCACATGAACTTTAATGACATCCCATTCTTAATCTGTAGGGTTTAATATGGAGTTGGCCCACCCTTTGCAGCTATAACAGCTTCAACTCTTCTGGGAAGGATTTCCCAGTGTGGAGTGTGTTTATGGGAATTTTTGACCATTCTTCTAGAAGCGCATTTGTGAGGTCAGGCACTGATGTTGGACAAGAAGGCCTGGTTCCCAGTCTCCGCTCTAATTCATTCCAAAGGTGTTCTATCAGGTTGAGGTCAGGACTCTGTGCAGGCCAGTCAAGTTCCTCCACACCAAACTTGCTCATCCATGTCTTTATGGACCTTGCTTTGTGCACTGGTGCGCAGTCATGTTGGAACAGGAAGGGGCCATCCCCAAACTGTTCCCACAAAGTTGTCTTGGTATGCGAAAGCATTAAAAGTTAATTTCACTGGAACTAAGGGGACAAGACCAACCCCTGAAAAACAACCCCACACTATAATCCCCCCTCCACTAATTTTTACACTTGGCACAATGCAGACAGGCAAGTGTCCAGTGACGGCATGCTTTACACCACTGCATCAGATGCTTTGCATTGCACTTGGTGATGTAAGGCTTGGATGCAGCTGCTCGGCCATGGAAACCCATTCCATGAAGCTCTCTATGCACTGTTCTTGAGCTAATCTGATGGTCACACGAAGTTTGGAGGTCTGTAGCTATTGACTATGCAGAAAGTTGGCCACTTCTGCGCACTGTGCGCCTCAGCATGCGCTGACCCCACTCTGTGATTTTACGTGGCCTACCACTTTGTGGCTGAGTTTCTGTTATTCCCAATTGCTTCCACTTTGTTATAATACCACGAAATGGACTCATTGCCCAGGTGGCAACCTATCACGGTGCCACGTTTGAATTCACTGAGCTCCTGAGAGCGACCCATTCTTTCACAAATGTTTGTAGAAGCAGTCTGCATGCCTAGGCGCTTGATTTTATACACCTTTGGCCATGGAAGTGATTGAAACACCTGAATTCAATGATTTGGAGTGGTGTCCCAATACTTTTGGCAATATAGTGTATGTGAACATGAACATGATGACGTTTCAATTATTTTGAATCTCCCCCATTAATTTTCAATGGGTGGTATTTTTTGACCAATATAAACTTAGATCAATGAGGTCTATAATCAGTCAGTATTCAAAAATAAATACAAAACCTGTCCTAATTGAAAGAAAACAAGTTAACAAAAAGATTGAATCCAAAATTTGCTGATAATATAGCATAACAAGAAATTTATAAGCTATTTTTTTGTAGGCTGATCAATTTTGACCAGGAAAACCACAAGTTTAACTGTACCATTTTGTGCCGTTTTAGTCCAATGTGAAAACATTAACTAACATTTTCGGTAAAGAGAAAATCCTCTCCGTGTGTGTGTACGGAACACAACCCGCTCCCAAAATTTGGTTTGGAATAAAATGAGGGAGAGCAAATGACAGAATTTTCATTGTTTTGTGAACTATCGCTTTAAGTATAGAACATAAATGAAACATGGCAACATTGCGCATTACACATCATTTTCCCTCAAAGCAGATGCCACAGACACCAATGAAAAGAATCTGTGTTGATGTCTTCACCCATCACACAGTGGAACATATTGCTTACTAGTGGCACAATGAGGCTGGGTGACTTTAGTTACACGTTCCTGTGGACTGGCAGACTGTAACAATGGCTACGGAGGCCCTGGTCCCTACATCTCTGTGATAAGGCCACTATCTGGTTTCACTCCATCCTGCTGGTGCTGATTGACATCCTTGAATGCAGCTTTTGATGCAAGGCTCCAGTTTAATTAAAGCATTTACCCAGAGATCTGCAGAGAGGTCTGCTGATAAATACTGAATGGAGTTCATCCACTGGTGTCTACGGCATGATGGGAACAGACTAGTACTTTGTGGCTGGATACAATTAGGCAGAATTCTAAGTTTTGCTGTGTTTTAGATTTTTTTATTAGGTCTGGGTGAGAAAAGTAGTTCTGGATCAGAAAGGCCCAGGCCCTTTCTACCACGGCAAGCTCTGCCAACATGGTTGAGCCTCTGTGACCCTGAGTAACGGGCAGTGTGAGATTTCACACGGTCGAAACATGGCACTGACTCTCTGGTGTCAGGGTGGCAGTGTTAGAGCAAGGCGGGATCAGCTCTCTATCCACTGGGGCTGATATCAGGGTGTCAGGCTACCTGTGTGGGCTTGCAGGAGTGTTATAAAGTCCCTGGCAGTCCATCCGCCCGCTGGTGCGACCCCTGAACCCCATAGCCGCCTCTGAGCTTGAATGCTCACGGTTCCCTGTAGCTTTGAAGTGAGGCACTCTTGCAATGCGCTTCTGTCCTGATGTGTCGGCGATGAAATCGATGGTGAAAGGGAAAGCTTAATGTAGACTTTGCTATCTGCATTCCGTAGCGACTGCTGCCCAACAACAATGTGTGCCGATAGTTTGTATGCCATCTGAGAGAGGGGGCTGAGGGGTGGCCGGGCAGAAACAGGTAACAGATACCCTTCTGTCACCTGTTCCTTACACCACCACTGACAACAAGGACCCCTATTCACAACCCACCCTCCTATTCTTCCCTCCAACTATGAATAAGTAATCATTCCATCCAAGAGGCGGGCAGGGAACTTGGACCGGACCATTTCATGTGGCAGGCGCGGGTAAAGCGATCCCCCCCATCATAGGCAACCAGAGCCGAAGAGGGCCTCTTCTTCAGCCGGTCTGTAACCCAACCTGTGGCTTTCGCTCTCTCTGTTTACCTGCTGCATCAGGCTGGCCCTTTATTTCAGTGAGTGGCAGCTCAGAGGGGCTCACTTTCACCTCTGTACTATGGCACATTGTAATATTTAATGGCAAACAAGCTTGAGGGGGAGCATGGGTAATTAGACGCTGCGTTTTCCACCAAGAAATAGAGGCTAAAAAGGCAGTTGTAGCATAACATACATCGAAGCGCAACATTTGTTTTGGGGATATGACTAGGGTTTTGCCATGAAATAACTATTCTAAATGTTACTCAGAGAACAGGTCTTAGGTTTATTTCATTTGAAGTGCTTGTGCTAAATGTTACACTTTCAGATGTAAGAAAAGAATCCCTGCTTTCTCTTGCTATATGTTGATTTTCTAACAGACATAGAGCAAGTTTGCAGATTTTCTTTCAGACTTATTGGTTAATGTGGATAGCGCATTGATTGTCTGATACTTTAATATTCACATATAGAAACAATGCATTAGGACTTGCGTTTACACACTTACTACCCTTACGAAAATGAACCATGGTTTTACTACAAATAAAACCAAAAAAACATGGTTATTGAAGTTAAACCATGGTAACCACAAATTAACCATGGTTTTGCTACTCTAACCATAGTTTAACCATGGTATTTGTGGTAAAACTGTGGTTATATAAATGGTAATCAATTAGCCAAAAAACCATGGTTACTACACTTTTACTATAATAAAACCATGGTTATTTTTCGTAAGGGTAAACTCCTTTGGGATTAAACAAAATGTCAGCGGTCCCACTTATAGCTTTAACCATACACTAGACCAGGGGTTCTGAACTCTGGCCCTCCAGGTCCACTTTTTCTGCAGAGTTTAGCTCCAACCTTGATCAAACTCGCCTGCCTATAACTTTCTAGAAATCCTGAAGACATTGATTACCTTTGTTCAGGTGTGTTTGATTAGGGTTGAAGCAAAACTCTGCAGAACCCCTGCACTAGACTCAGGCCCCGTACACACTATAGTTATAGTTTAGCTCTATACGTAAAAAATATATATATCATATTAGCGTTTCGTCCAGACAGATCCGGCATTTTGGGAGCTGGAAACCGCCATTTGTTTTTAAATTGGCTTTGCGTTTTCGTGTGTACAGCCAATCCGTATATTTTGTGACACGATTATATCATCACCCCACATATCGACCCTAGTCAGACATTGCATGCACATGCTCCAAGTCTTCGCCGTTTTTAGTGTATCTCTGTGGCAGAATTACAGCGCTACATACTGGTCTGGCATGTATACTACATCGTTTTGAGTCGGTTTCAGTGGTTTCGTGTTTACGCAGATATTTCTTGATACAACGCCGTGTTTACGGACTTTTTTTCTTTTTAGAGCAAGAGGAAAAAAATACGATTGGATAGGGAAAGCTCTGGGTTCTTTTGGATGTGGCCTCAATTATATGGAACTGATGTTACTGATATAGATATTGTATCTCAAAGCAATGATATTACAGATACAGTCATCTGTAATATCATGGCTTTGAGGTACAATATCCCATCTCGTGGTCACTACATGAAGCTGAGATTATCCATATTGCACCGCATTCATTGACTAGGTATAACTATTGTTCTAACCACTAAAGACTGATTTATGAGTAACCAGCCTGATCTGTCTCAGCTACTCTATGTGCCTAATAAATACAGATAAACCTGATGTATATGGGCACAATTTTCTTTAGGACCCTAGATACTGCCGCCTCCCTTCAGGTTAAAGAGAAACGAAGAGAGCACTCTTAACCTTGAGTGCAAATGGGGGAAAAACTAACTTTTTCTGAACTGTTGTAAGGGTTTTATCTGGTTTAATTCACATATCTTGGTTTCATGTTTACCCTTTCAGTTTAGTCTTCATTGTGCCCTAGTTGGTCTCCTTGGTTACTGATTACATTCACCTGTGTTCCCTTGTTAAGCTTGTGTATATATTCTCCCTGTTCTGTTCAGCCCCTTGTCTGTTCGCGTCTAGGTGTAATGTGGTAATTATTCTTTGTGTATTCTTCTAGTGTTAAAGTATCCGTGTTTATTATTTCTTGTGTCGTGTATCTTATTAAAATCACAAAGTACATGACAACTGTGTGGAAAGAAAGCATGCTATAGACAGGCTCTAAAAGCTGCCAGGGCAGAGCGTCTTCCGAGGACTCATGGAAAATAACCAAAACAATACGTTATACAGTACAGTGGCAAGATTAACAAATAATCAGACATCTCTAGGTTATGTCCCAAGAATGTTCAAGCTGGCAGTTATTGGGCCTCTGATTAAGAAACCACAACTGGATCCTGATGAATTAGCAAACTACAGACATATCTCAAATCTTCCATTTATGTCTAAAATTGCTATGACTCTGCTCTAGAGTTAAAGACCTGGGTGATATATTAAACAGCTAATTGAAATATACCATATTTCCCATGTTACAAAAACCATGTTCTTTCACCTTAGAAACATTGACAAGTTGCAAAACACGTTACCTGTTTCAGATAAGAAAATTAACTAGTTCTAACATGATACTCTGAGTTTCAGGCAGAGGCTGGTCTTCAACTCATTTGGTAGCGATCTCATCATTATCTACATAGCACAGCTGATTGGTTGCTATTGTGTCAACAGCCAATGTGCTGAGGCTTAACATTCAAATAAACAGAGGGTATGCATCAACGTCAATTTCCCGCTGGAACACGCCCCCTCAGCCGGGACTGAGTGGCAGAAGAGCTTCTGCATGACTGGAGTTAATAGGGGAAAATGTGAGTAAAGCAAACGATTATCAGTTTAAACTAAAGGTTGGACTCGATATAGTGTTTCTTACAATCCAGTGATCCATAGATATTGACATGCAGCCAGGAATTGTGTTTTCCTGACATTTATATGAGCCTGATTTCAATACATAAATATTTATCACTGTCAGTCATCACAATTTTGAGAGTGAATCACGCATGTATATGCGGATGGGCCTATGTATTGAAGCGTGTATATGGCCACTTGTCAAGAATGAAAAACAAAAGTTTTATTCAAATTCTGAATATATTACAGGCCTATAAACAGCACGCAGAGCGCTCCCTTTATAATCACTAAAAGCTGTCACTCATTCAATTAATGCGATCTCACAAAGTTATGTTATATTAATCAGTGAAGCTGACGACACAATGAATCTCTTATTTACATAATGTCTACACTTAGAGAGGATTAGCTCACGTGCAGAACTCAGCACTGGTCAAAAACTCGAGCGTTGAGTGAATTCTAACTTCAACACCTGTGATTGGCCATTGCGTTGTAGAAATCAACCAACATGTCTGTGATTAGCTACATTACTCACCGAAGTGAAAACACGTTGGAAAATGAATCATTTGACGAGTGCAAATACAGATACGGATGGATCTTTTGACAACTCTTTTTCGCTAATAATATGCTATTATTACGAATTCTTACAGAGGATTACAGATCCTAGACCAGCAGTGTTGGGAAGCTTTTCCCTCTAAAAGCAATCAGTAGCAGAAGAAGAAGCAGCAGCATGCAGTGGTCTGAGAGAGAAAATTACACGCTATTATCAAGTCCGTCTCCCTCGGTCTGGAGGGGGGCACAGGGATGTCCATGGGGTCCGTGGCCAAGCCTCCCCCGACCCATCTTCTGGCGCCAGGCCTGGTTTTGTGTGTTTTTCGCGGCATTCACCTGACATGTTATAGATAAATAACATAGGCTGACGTGGAGCTAAACCAGATCGAACTTTCAAGCAATAAACATGCTGCATAAACTTCATTCGAATTCCAATATTAGCAATGCATGGTTGAACTATTTTTAATTAAGAGATCCAGCTCGCGTGTTTGTTCGCTTCATTTCACTGTGGATTCGTTTGTAAACAAGAGACTGGATTTGCAGACAGAATGAGATTAAAAACAACGATGCTGTGCCTTCTTTATTGGATCTGACAGGAATGATGCAACACACTTATGTGAGTGTAAAATGTTTTTTATATGTGATAGTATTGCATTGTTACAGATGATCGCTTGATATCTACTGATTATGTGTATGTGTCTAACTGAACATAACTTACCACGCTGTCACAGGCTGGAGTATCCTTTGTATTTGAGGTGTTGTTGGTTTATTGTCCTGCGATTCGGGATCAGACTAGAACAAGTATGGGCCTGGGCTCGCAAAGCCTGACGTCCCGGGGCTGTTTTTGCGTCGTTCACTCTCTTGACTTGATATTTGAAAGAAAAATACAATCACGGTAGTTTTGAACATACTGATTTGTCTGCAGTGAAGTTTTGCTGATGCATGTACTTGGCTTGTGTGTGTGTGTGTTTGTGTGTGTGTGTTAGTGATGCGGTTTGCGGTTATATCCACCGATCGGGCGGGCCAAGTAATACAAAATAACATTACAATTAATTGCAGACAGATGAGAGATAAATCATTGTGTTTGTTTGATAAAGACATATCGTTTTTCCACACGGGGGAGCCGAAGCTCATTATAATATGCAATACTGTTATCCAATCATAGCAGTGGGTGTTTACTTCCAAGTCTTCAATGCAGCATGCCCATAAAAACCGAGCGTTTCAGGAGCTAGGCTCAAAACCAGGGTAGAAAATAGCATATAGCAACGAAAACATTAATAATCATATTTTTCAAAACTACTGCCTTGAATAGTTGTCAATTGAACGCTTAGAGTCTGAACTTTACAATCCATGTAGCCAATTCGATGAACTCCTAAGTAGTGCTGAGTGATTTGCTGATAAATAGAATCAAATGGCTACCTTTGTTCCAAATGCTGTAACTTTTGATTAGTTTATGCTATCACCACAAAATTTTATCCAGATGCAGCTCACATGTAGGATAACTTATTGCCTTCCTGAATTATTGCATGTCAAATAAGAAATATATATAAAATTATAATAAAAAATTAAATACATCTGTTTTTATCAGCAGTTTCTCCGCATGAGAATGTCCAATTGTAATGTATATTTATATTTTCTAAAATGTTAAAAAGTTTTCTATCAAACGATACCTACCTTTTGACTCTCCTTGCTATAGTTTTGGAGTTATGAGTCTTTACTTTTGTGTGTCACTCAGAAAGAAACCACTCTAAAAATGTTGTCCTATCCTAACCATACATTAATGGAAAGCTTAGTTAGTCAGCTTTCAGATGATGTATAAATCTCAATTTCAGCAAATTTACCCGTATGACTGGTTTTGTGGTCCAGGGTCACATATGTCTTGGCGATAGATCTGCTTGTTTCGAGGGGTGTTTTGTCCTATCCTTTCCTGTCTATGTTGTCATTGTGCAGATATATGCATATCTGCTGATGCAGCAGCTTGTTTTCTCACTCAACAGCACGTGTACATTTCTTGTATTGTCTATTTCTCCCGTTACTCTGTGCCACTGTGAAGAGTGAAAAGTTGCTTTACAAATGTATAGCAATAGTCTTCTTTTCAGCTGTTGCACAACAGCTTTATTGGCTTTGGTTGTACATCCTGTAAATGATCTGATTAGATGTTTGTGTTGAAGAGGGCTCTTTTCTCTTGTTTCCTCTTGTTAGTAGGCGAAAAAGCAGTATGTGATAAGAGAAGTATATCCAAATTCACAGTGCTTATAAAAGAGTAGGCAAAAAGTACCCCGATTGACCTACTATTTCCGGTGAGATTCTGAAGTGTGCATACAGTCAAAAGTAATCTAAAAAGTAATCAAAAAGTAGTCAGAATACATTGTCTAAAATGAAATTTTGTCATGTAATTTGGAATCAGTAACTGACTAGACTACAATTTGTAAGTAATCTACCCAGCACTGTATATTTATATATCTATGGATGGAGTACTCGTACATGACAGTGATGATTGAAAACAATAGATACAGATACAGTCATATTCTTTTTAGATGTTTCTTTTTTTTATTAATTAATATTATTAATTATCCAGTGTTTTTTTTTTTTTTACTGTTTATTGGTGTAAACGGTTTACTGGTGTTCATGCACTCTTCAGCTTCACCTCATGCAGCTATTTCTTTATAATGTTTCTTTTTCAAAAACAGTAATGTAGGCCTATTATTGATAATCTAGCAGTTATAATAGTAATGTATTCATATTTTGACATTGACATGATTTTCATGTCATATTTTTAGTGGTCAACATTAATTTTTTTGTGTTTTTATTAAAGTATTTTCATTATCGCAATGACGGACACACCCTGCCCCTGAGTTCTCGAGGACTTGTTTTTGAATCCTATTAGTACTCCAAATGAAAAATTTACAAAAATGGCCATCCATAGTTGGAGGGTGAACCAACTACAGGGTAAGGCTAAGATATGTGCTTCCCCTTGATGCATTTAAATAGATTTCCGACCACCTATAACCATGAAGTCGTTTCAACAAACGTTCCTAGCCACAACCTACACATCCCAGTATAAATGCTCCTGAATTAATTATTTGTTATTAAAGCGGCTATGTTCACAAACCAGTGTTAATTTTAGCTGAAAAGCAAGCATACTGTATGTGTGATTTGGCATGGCAGCCATTATAAATGATAAATAATTATTGCCTTACCTAACGCAGCAAAATCCTGTGTTTAGACCTGGCATCATATGCGTTGGCATCATAGTTCTGTGGTTATGTCACTCTCAATATGCAGCAGACTCAAGGATGAAAGTCTCTCCTCACCCATTGTTAAACGCATCCAGTTCCTCACTCGTCACATAGCTAAAAACTATCTCTCACATGTTGCGACCGGTAACGTCAGTGCCAACTTGTTTTTCGAAATCAGTCCAGAGTGCCTCTTTCCAGTCAGGAGATGTGTGAGGTGATTTCAGTTTCACTAAATTTATCTCGGTACAGGCCGATTTTGGGGTTGATATAGAGGGTGGTCTCATAATTATTTAAGGGTGTGTTCACACTTGTAGTTCGTTTCGCTAGGTTCGTTTAGTCCGGACCAAAACATTTAGTCCTGGTCCGCTTAGTGTTCACATTGGCATTTTAACACTGAACCTAAAGATACCGAACCTAAAGGCATAGGGATATATTTTGCGACGGAACTTGCCGAACATCCAAAACAATGCTGTGCGCTGGGCTAAGAACTTGTGAAGATCTTATAAAATGTGTAAAGGAGTCAAGACAGCGACAGGAATCCCTCCATCACACACACAAATGAAGATCTGCGAGGAGATGCGGTTCTGATGCCTGTTTCTAACTTTGATGGACAACACCATGAGACTATGGTGAGAAAAAACAGGTATGCTTGAGCTTGTGACATCATGTCCCGTTTTTGCTTCGTTTACATGTCTTTGGTCAGTGTTGCATTCATATATAATTCGAACCACACCAGAGTCTGTTTAGAAGCTGACTGAGACCCATCTTCCCGCTTGTTTGGTGCGCACCAGGGTTCCGATGGCAGCATTCACAACTATTTAAATGAACTGCACTAACAGAGCAATCGCACCAGAGTTCATTTTAATTGAACCAAACATGCCAAGTGTGAACACCCCCTAAAAGACACTGCGCACATTCTGGGTCACATTTTAGCACTGTATCCACACTCTTTGCTATTTCCACGGTCTGGGTGGAAAACTGGGACTGACACTCACCCAACAGAGTATCCACGTTCGACATACGTCAGACCTGACCGACGAATTGGGGATCCTACCAGTGGCTCCGTCCTAGAGGGAGCGGAGGAGTCATATGGCAGTCTCTGGGGTGGTTCCAACCTAGTTCTAGGGGGGAAAGAACACCACCAGAGACGACAAAGCGAGGTCTGTCGAGGGAAAGACACGGGGCTAGCCGAGTAGGGTAGCTGAACCGTGGAGAATACACATATGGGGTCGCCGTAGGGACCGCTACATATGGATACCCAGCCTACACACGTTCCACATGCATATGGGTGTAGGCCTGCCGTCAGGTGTAGGCCTGCTCTGAGGTCCTGAAGCTTTGCGTTCTATCCACGTAGACGCGAAGGACGCGGACGGGACAGAGGTACGATTCGCTGACTGAAAATGCAGGTCTTCTACCCTCTTGATGGAGGCCAATGCAGTCAAGAGCACTGTCTTCTTGGACAGGATCTTTAACTCTATAGACTGCAAAGGCTCAAAGGGAGGACTCTGAAGTGCCCTGAGCACCAGAGTTAATCCCAAGAGGGTAACGAGTTAGGACGAGGAGGATTTAGCCTCCTCACACCTCTGAGGAACCTGACAATTAGGTCGTGCTTCCCTAAGGACTTACCTTCAACTGCGTCGTGATATGCCGCAATTGCTGCGACGTGCACTTTGAGGGTGGAGGGAGACAGCCTTCGCTCCAGCCCATCTTGCAGGAAAGAAAGCACGACTCTAACCAAACACTTTCGGGGGTCTTCCCGTACGGACCAGTATGTGCTTGCCATTTAGCGGCCCTTTCAGGCGGTGCAGCGCAAGACATACTGCTAGTAACTCGAGGCAGTTGATGTGCCATTGACCCACAGACCCGAAACTGCATGCCCATTGTACGTGGTCCCTCAGCCTGGTGGATGAGGCATCGGTGAAGACCACAGCATGCCTGGACACTTGTCCTAGGGGAACTCCTGCCCGTAGTAACGAAGGGTCCGACCATGGGCTGAAAGTTTGGCGACAGTACGGAGTAACTGGGACCCGGTACTTGCCGCTCTGCCACGCCCATCTCGGGACTCGGCCATGAAGCCAGTGCTAAAGCGGTCTCATATGAAGCAATCCGAGCGGCGTCACTGAGGCTGCAGATGCCATATGCCCCAGGAGCCTCTGAAAGAATTTCAGTGGGACCACTGTCCTGCCATTGAACGTATTCAAGCAGTTCAACACTGACCGGACTCGCTCCTCTGTGAGGCGTGCAGTCTGGTTGACAGAATCCAGCTCCATACCGAGATAAGAGGTCTTCTCTCGGTTGACCCGAAGTCCCAACAGGCTGAGGTGACTGAGCACCATGTCCCTGTGTTCGCACAACTGATCCCGAGATTGAGCCAGTATGAGCCAATCGTCGAAATAGTTGAGGATGCGAACGCCACGTTCTCTGAGCGGAACAATGGCTGCCTCCTGCATAACCCCTGGGTCGAAACCACCCTTGTGCAATTCCTTGAGCGCTTTGGCCTGGTAGACCTGCAGGAGTGCCATGGCATGCAGAGAGACGCGGCTTCTCCACAAGCTGTGTAAGCCTTGCCCGTGAGAGAGGACGAGAACTAACATGCCACGGGAGGGGAGACGCGGATTACCCCGCCAGGAGGTAGCGGTCTTGGGACACAGCTGCATCGCCACAGACCGCTCCACCGGGGGGATCTCCACGTACCCCTTCAAGCCACGCCGCCATCAAGGGTATTGAGGACGGAGGAGTCACTAGACCGGCTTCGAGCACTATAGGGTGCTGTCCATGATTTAGTGATCTCCTGATGCACTTCCAAGAAGAAAGGTGGGGCGCTGAGAACCAGCATGGCCCGTCCCGAGAAACCAATCGTCCAACCGTGAAGGTTCGGGACACAGTGGAGGGTTCCACTCAAGCCCGACACTTGCGGCGGCCCAGAAAAGCATAGCCTTGAGCTCTGGATCAGACTCGGGCAACGCTACCACACCCGAAGGGGGCAACGCAGCCGACCACTAGATCGGGGGATATGCGAAGGGACTCCCCCCCGTTTGAGGTATTCAAGCCTTGACCTAAGCACTGCGATAGTCATGTTCTCGCAGTGGGAACATGAGTCATTCACCAAAGGTGCCTCAGTGTGCTGAACGCCCAAATACGTGAGACAACGATCATGACCGTCAACTGGGGACAGATACCGACTGCATCCAGAAACACATGGTTTGAATGACATCTTGAAAAAGACACAGGGTCAAACCGTGTAGCTCTTTTAGAAAAGGAAATCCGCTCTGATAGTGCTGAAGCACACAGGGGAGATGGCCGCGGCTCACAGCATTTCAAAAGTGCAAGCCTGCTGTGAGCACTCAATGAATGCCCAGCTGTTTAATTTCTTCAGCTCGAAACCAACCACCACTGTCACGTGCCGTCTCACCCGCACCAGAAACAGAGCGACCTCTTCCAGAGCAGACTCGCTGTAGAAACAACTTTCCGTAGTAACACAAAAACTGAATGAATAGCAGTGTTCGGCTCCGAAGTAGAAAGCAAAGATGCGGTGCTTCCACTTCCTTACAGGAAACATGCCGTATGATTTACCTTGCAGGCATCCACTAAAACCAAATTCAACTTGTGGGCCATACAGTGCATGTACACCACAGATGGATGGTGTTGACGTTTCTGCTGAACTCCATTTACATGACCAGACATGACAGCCGCTCTGTCATAACTTTGTACAACAATGGGTAAAGTGCATATTTCACATGCATCCAGAAATTGCTTTACGTGTCCAAAAATTCCAGTAGCATCAGCTCTTTCAGTACATTCAACAAATCCTAGAAATCTCTAGCTTCCCTATGTACCTCACACACACAGCAAATTGTTCCTCCTTTAAAACTGCATGCACTAGAACAGTAAAAAAAAAAAAAACATTCCCTTCGATGCCATGGATTATCTTGGGCGCCTATCATACACCCGGCGCAATGCGATGCCGGGCGCGACGCAAGTGATTTTTGCTAGTTTCAGCCCGACGCAGTTACCATTTTCACGTCCAGTGGCACGTTGTTTAAATAGCAAATGCACTCGCACCCATCTGTTCGCCCATGGGCGTGCTGGTCTGAAAACAAGGTGCGTTCAGGTGCATTGTTGGCACGTTGCTATTTTGAGACAACTGAAATCGACTGCGGGCATTTAATCGAGTGCAGAAAGCCTTGTTACGCCTGGCATACCAGTCGCACAGCTCCAAATATCCCCATGATTTTTAGAAGTTTCTCTCTCGTCGTGCTCCCTCAGTGCAAGCCCTTGTTTTCCTATATAGAGCAATATGTCAATAATGGATACTGCATATTCCCTATTGCCCTGCACTGTGGTCCTGTAAGATTCACTTAACTGTTCAGTGATGGAACCGGTAGCTTTGCTTTGCTCGAAGCCATGTCACTGCTCAGTACACTGACAATGTGGTGCTCCGTCTACGTGTTTCTGTAACTTTGCTAATATATTCTTCCAGAATTCTTTCTCTTTGTGAACTTTGGTTAGGGGTGGCTGAAATGCAACCTTGTGCATTTCAGCCACACGAGCAGCTTCAAATACCTGTTTGCTGCTCAACAGTGGGGAAAAACAAAATTATAGCTGCCCTTTTAATACAATTCATTTGTTTGACAACTTCCCTTAATAAGCCTTTATCTGACCGGGTTCTTCTGTGAAGAACCTCTCTCCTTTCTTTCCTCTAAATCACTCACAAATGTACACTTTTGACAGTTCGACAATCTCTATTCAGTTTTTGCAGAATATTAGTAGTTTTTAGGCCTTTTGCATAACATTGCACCATTTTGTACTTATTGTACAAAAATCCTATTGCGATGTCACTTGCATAATCATTTGGAACACAGTGTAGTTAAAGGGATAGTTCATCCAAAAATGAAAATTCTGTCATCATTTACTCATCCTCAAGTTGTTCCAAACCTATAAGGAAGATATTTGGAAAAATGTTTGTAACCAAGCAGATCTCGGCAGCCATTGACTACTATAGTATTTGTTTCCCCCACTATGGTAGTCAATGGCTCCCAATATCTGCTTGGTTACAAACATTCTTCTAAATATCTTCCTATTCTATAAGAAGTATAAAAAAAAGTTTAATTTAGATTCTAACTAGATTTGTGAAAATAAAAAGATACCTGTGAAAAACAGTTATTTTGGGTATATTATAAGCTTTTTTATTTTTTTTAAATGGCTTTTTTGATATTCCCACTTTAACAAAACGTCTCTGTTGAGCTATTTTGTAATTAATTCTGTATTCAGCTATTTAGGCAATGGTATATTTTATATTGTTTACAGATGTGATAAAAATTGTGGCGGTACAATATCTGAAAAACAATCAGAATACAATGGCTCCCACAGTTTCCCTGGATCCTCTTACAACCTCTACACACAGTACACTTTCAGCTTCACACTGATAAATACTGCAGCCAGCAATGTTCAGCATCAATAATTCACTGTCTTTCCAGCTGCTAGTCTTGCAGGTCAAAATTACCCATACAGTGAGATACTCTTTTAGCCATATTTGTGATTTGTGCATGTATTCTGTATAACAGGCAGGTATGTTGTAAGAAAGCTTGCACTGACCTAGATGTGCAAGTATATCACTGTGCTATTTCTATTGTTTGTATTTTTTCTAACCATAAAGCTTTTAAACAGACTAAGAAGTCATGTGTCTTGTGGAGGTCATGAAGTCATGTGGAGGACTCCTGCTTTCTCTCTTGCTGTTTTTCTCAACTTCAACAGTATTGCCAAGTTGAGCATTCAAGCACTGCCAAGAGAAGTTTTCTGCTGACTGTGAGAGGAACTTGTACTTGACCTCTTCGCCACATTTCCAAGCCAGTGAAGAGGCTTTTTGATTGCTCATGCCCGATCAGTGAAGAGGAAAATCCACATTGCGAAGATCAACAGAATCCACAGGCTTTTAGATCAATTCTTTCCCCTGGAGAACTGCTGACTTTTCCCATGTTACAGCAGAAAACATGTCACTCGTTGATGATTTCATTACTGGGGAAAGTGAGAATTCACTTTCAAAGCAAGTAAGGCAAACTTCCAAAATGTACCAAGTGATTTTCTACACTACTGGTGAAGTTTGTGTTACTGTTAATGTACTAAATGTTACCTCAAGGATGATCAGGCTTTTCACATAAAATAGTTTAAGAGATGTAATTCACATTTGAAACATGTTGACAGTATTCTTTTGGAATAAACTGTTTACCTTGTTGGAAAACATGGATTGTTTCTTCAGTGGTTGTGGCATTAATGTATTCCTTTAACCTTGCTTCATAGACTAGGTGAAAAATAACTGATCTGTTGAAGTACAGCTTGTTTGAAATGACAGGAGGACCTAAGGGAAAACACCCTCATCTTCTACTTCACTGGATCTAGGGCAGGACACTCAGGTTGCATCTCATTTACATTTGACAGCTCATCCTAATCTTAAAGATACATGTGTTAAATGAATAGCTCACTTTACTTCATACTAGTGCTGGGCAATCGATTAATCGCATCCAAAATAAATAAAAGTTTGTGTTTATATAATATATGTGTGTGTACTGTGTATAATTATTATGTATATATAAATGCACACTCCTTCATGTATATATTTAAGAAATAATAAATTAAATATAATGTATCTTATATATAAATGTAAATTTTTTTAAAAATATATATATACATGCATGTGTGTATGTATATACATAATATATATACATAGTACACACACATATATTATGTAAACATAAACTTCTATTTTGGATGTGTTTAATCGCAATTAATTGATTGCTCAGTACTACTTCATACTTTACTTAATAGCTACCCTATAGCTACAGTAAGCATGAACTAACAATGAAAAATACTGCTAAAGCAGTAATTACATTTGATTTATGTTCATTTCAACATTTACTAATAGATTATTCAAATCAAAAGGTGTATCTGTTTATTTTGTATTTTATTTAATGTACTTGAGCTAATATTAACAATGAATAGTTGTAGTTAACTAACATTAACTTACAATAAGCAATGCATTTGTTACAGTGTTTATTAATTTAATAAAATTTTTATAGACATAAAAAAAATCTTTGTTAAATTTGTTAATCTTTGTTATTGTTATTTAATGCATTTTCTAACATGAACTAATGGGACCTTATTGTAGAGTGTTAGTTATTTTCCCCTTTATTTATTGCTTCAGGTTAGAGCTAAGATGCTCTAAGTAAAACACTGTATACAATTCCACACAAATAATAAGAAATCAATAAATTATAAAGTTATCTAAAGTATTTAATTTATTTATTAATTATTGCAATAAAGTTCTCCTCCTTTCATCATTATTTTCAATTATAAAACAATTTGCATGTTTGACACAGAGGATTTTCATTGCATAAAAAGTGTGGACATTTTTTAGTAATCATAAATAACCATAGTAACCATAAATATATAGTAAATATATAGCAAGTTTTTGGTATACACCAACATGCTTCTAACTTGCATGGTCATCAAAAACCATCCTGAACAAGCATTGATTCATGTTGGTCTAGACTGTTGTAGGGAATAATGAATGAACAACTATACTGTTAAGTCAGACAGACACTGACATGAAGCCAATAAGGATGGCTGCGGTTTTATAAGAAACACACATACAACCAGAACGGAGCACTTGGCTGCAAAGCATGCCTTATAGTCAACAGTATGATTATAAAAGCGAGGTAGAGGGTTAAAAAAAAAACCTGTATTGTCTGACATTTCAGTTCAGTCTCTCCTAGCATGTGGTCTCACATGCTTTCAAGGATCATTGCCAGTGGTGAGAACTGCCTTTTGCCCATATGTAGGCTGTCAAATTGAATCGCGTGCTGCTTTCTAGTCGAATCTGGATGATATAATCCCTTGGGTGACTGGCCTTTTCTTTTGGTGAATGGATCACTCAAACCAGACACTTCCAGCCCCCGGTGCCCCAAAGATGGAAGTGCTCCTGTCAGGAAACGGTTGGCTTTTAATGGCCCACTGTTTGACTGCTTGAATGATGAGGATCATACTGGAACTGTCTTTGCAGTAGGTGGCACTGAGACCTGCTGATTTCATATATGCCACCTTATGATTTTCATATACAGCAGTAATGACATTGATCTGATGGCATGCATATGTGATGCTGTGTATGATGGCATGCATATGTGATGCTGTGTATGACAATTTAATAAAAACAATTGATACAATTATCAATATGATGGCATTTGAGACTATAAGTAAGCCATTTATAGGTTAATTTTACTGTAAACAGCCAATGAGTTGAAGGGCCGAAGTGGAGCAATGGGCTCGGAAAACTGCAGGATAGTCAGAACGACCTGCAATGAGGTCTAGTGTCCTTCGACCACAGTTGGATGGGCTGGCCAGAAGACCATGATTGTTCCGGTGGAGGCCAAGGAGAGCCAGCGACTCAGGAAGATGTGGAGCCAGCCAAATGGGTGGACAGAGCCAGTAAGCCGGGCAGAGCCAGTGGAGGGGGAGGAGCAAGGAATCTGGATGGAGCCAGGGAGCTGGGTGGGACCAGCGGAGACAATGGAGCTTGGAGGCTGGACAGAACCATTGGAGGAGGAAGGGAGGTTTTGGAAACAGAAAGGAATCAGTGAGTCCAATATTCCAGACAGGACCAATGGGGACAAATATATATGGGGATATGGGTGGGAGTCCATAAAAGGATGTCAAACTGAATAAGGATTTGGATAGACATGGCAGCTGGCTCTAGCTCCTGGCAGGTGGTCTGCGGTCTGCGGTGGGTGTTGGTTCTGGCCGAGTGACCAGATCCTAAGGGTGTTAAATTGGCAGGATAATGGCAAACTAAAAAAGACAAAGGTGTGAATGATTCATAACCATAGAAACAAACTAGCAACTGGAACAAAGGAAACAGGAACGGAACATGGGCAAAAAAGGACTACAAACTAAAAGTCCTAGGAAACAGAAAGTAAGCTAAATGTTACATTAACAGCTAGCATGCACTATGACAATCACCAACCAAGAACAACTAAAACAGAGGGCAATATATACACAGGATTAAAAAGGAACTAAACAAGAAAATTTTGTTAACTAAACAAATTTAAGCACAAGAAGGAAACACAGGAAAACAAAACCAAATTAATGGAACTGAAATATCGTTCAACATAAGAGTTCTGGAATAGAGATAGAATGGGACGAGATATGTCCAATTGCAGAACTTCAGCGCCATATGTGACAGCCATTTCAGGACAGCTGCGCAAGGCCAGCAGTCTCAGACCAGAAGTTAGGGCAGAGCTGACGATCGCCTAACCCGCCCCATCATCAACTCTAACTTCACTACAACTATAAGCTCCACCCTAGCAAATGCCTAACCCTACACCACCGCTCTGCAATTGGATACTATTGAATGTGACAGGGATTATTTTTTCGCATATGGTGGTGCTAGTGCCACAGAAATTACACACTTTGCACAATTTAGAATAAAATAATGAGGCACTGGATTGTGCGAACAAACAAACCTTGAACTATTGCATTATGTAACTTTGGGCCCTCTAGTGGTTGTAGCATAAAATAGTTACTAATGGCGCTTTTCCACTACACAGTACCAGCTTGCCTCGACTCGCCTTTGTTTGGTTTTCCACTGTGTAAAAGTTGTATCTATACCTGCTTCCAGATACTTTTTTTCGTATCACCTCCAGCGAGGTTCTGAGCGAGCTGAGGCGATACTAAAATGTGACGTGAAAACACGGCAGACTGCTGATTGGTCAGACAGAATCGTCACTATTCACTGCGTCATCATTGCACGCGCTAGACGGAGTATCCTGAATAACCCCGCCATTTTTAAATAGTTTGGCCAGAGATTGCGTGATATACCCATTACTATTATGGCAACTCGGAAGAATCACTCGATTGTCCTGTGTGTGTGGGTAGCGGGTGTGTGTCGTGTAGAAGATTACGTCACGGCAGTTTCCTGCGGCGTCGCTATGACGACCAGGTACTATTGTGGAGGTACTATCTGCAATGGAAAATGGAGCAAAATGCGAGCTAAGCCGAGACGAGGCGAGTCGAGTTGAGCTGGTACTGGTAATGGAAAAGCGCCATTAGGGAGAAACATTGTTTTGCTAATTACAGTTTTGCTAATTGATTTGTGCTTTACTTCAGCTATTCAGCATGTGTGAATCTGATTGCTTAAGGTGCACCTCTGCGCTTATAGTTACAGGTAAACACTTTATCAGTGTGAAGGTCTCTAACAACATCAAAACTGTTCCAATCAAGAAAGAAAGACAGATATTGCAAAAATTTAGTGAGCAGGTAAGTATCTTATATACACTATATTGCCAAAAGTATAGGGACACCCCTCCAAATCATTGAATTCAGGTGTTCCAATCACTTCCATGGCCACAGGTGTATAAAATCAAGCACCTAAGCATGCAGACGCTTCTACAAACATTTGTGAAAGAATGGGTCACTCTCAGGAGCTCAGTGAATTCAAGCGTGGTACCGTGATAGGTTGCCACCTGTGCAATTAGTCCATTCGTGAAATTTCCTCACTACTAAATATTCCACAGTCAACTGTTAGTGGTATTATAACAAAGTAGAAGCAATTAGGAACAACAGAAACTCAGCCACGAATTGGTAGGCCACGTAAAATCACATAGCGGGGTCAGCGCATGCTGAGGCACACAGTGCGCAGAAGTCACCAACTTTCTGCAGAGTCAATAGCTACAGACCTCCAACCCTAACCCTAACTTCAGATTAGCTCAAGAACAGTGCATAGAGAGCTTCATGGAATGGGTTTCCATGGCCAAGCAGCTGCATCCAAGCCTTACATCACCAAGTGCAATGCAAAGTCTCAGATGCAGTGGTGTAAAGCACGCTGCCACTGGACTCTAGAGCAGTTGAGACTTGTTCTCTGGAGTAACGAATCACACTTCTCTGTCTGGCAATCCAATGGATGAGTCTGGGTTTAGCAGTTGCCAGGAGAACGGTACTTGCCTGACTGCATTGTGCCATGTGTAAAGTTTGGTGGAGGGGGGAATTTTATTCTCCCAACTTTGTGGGAACAGTTTGGGGATGGCCCCTTCCTGTTCCAACATGACTGCGCACCCACAAAGCAAGGTCCATAAAGACATGTATGAGCCTCAACCCGATAAAACACCTTTGTGATGAATTAGAGGGGAGACTGCAAGCCAGGCCTTCTCGTCCAACATCACTGCCTGACCTCACAAATGTGCTTTTAGAAGAATGGTCAAAAATTCACATAGACACACTCCTAAACCTTGTGGAAAGCCTTCCCAGAAGAGTTGAAGCTGTTATAGCTGTAAAGGGTGGGCCAACTCCATATTAAACCCTACGGATTAAGAATGGGATGTCATTAAAGTTCATGTGCATGTAAAGGCAGGCGTCCCAAAACGTTTGGCATTATAGTGTATGTCTATGTTGTTGTAAAACAAAAATTATTGCTATTCATATCAAATTAAGAAAAACTAAGCTTGACTAGTAGGTTATCAGGCAAACCGACCAAAGTAGTAAAAATATAAACATGGTTTGGAAGATGGATTTATGACGTACTCTTAATTTTATTATTTTCGAACAAAAAAAGTTACATAGTGTAGCTTTAAGTACAGTCAAAAAAGGAAAACATCAATATTTAGAAGGAAACCTTAACTATAACTTTACTAAATCAATTTTGAATTAACCAGTTTAGAAACCAAAATACGTTTTATCCATCAGGCTCCACCAGAACTGGTAAAGCTACTTTGAAACCGCAACAAATACAGCTAGAAAATGCTTTAAAGGCACAATATGTATTTTTTCACTGCTAGAGGTCGCTTATACAAAAACTTGTAGCTTGATGACGCCTTGATTTTGCAGAATCTACAGCCAGTGGAAAAAAATCCAACGGGACTCATATTCATGGATGAGCTAATGTATTAAAGATTTATTAACGTTACTGTAGTATAAAGCAGGGTGGGGCTGAAAGCTGTTGGAACGGAACGAGGCCACAATTGCTAATGAGAGACAAGCGCGTCACATGCTTGTGGTTTTTGGATATTTTAATACAAAAATCTTATATGTTGTGCCTTTAAGACTGTCAAAAAAACCTTTTACATTGCAACACATTTTTTTGTTTGTCTGAACGAACCAATTCATGAAAAAGAATCACATTTCCCAATGTGACGAGAGAGAGAGAGAGAGAAAGAGAGAGAGGGCATTTTAGAAGAGTGGTTTTGATTAACACCTCGGCTTGCTTGCAGCGATGTAGCGTTTTTCATGCTACCCTGTTAATCCTTGTAAAAGTAGCTTAGTGGAAAAGCTACACTGTTTTGGAACAGTTAAGCTACTGCCATGTTATTAAATTGTAGTTAAATTAGCAATGTTGCTACTTTTAATTAGTTACTCAGAAATGCTGGCCACAATCTTAAACAGGAAAATAATGCAACAGAATTTGATTCGGCTGTACAGCCGCTCTGGAGAAAACGGTGATGTTATCCAGCTCATTTCAATTATCATTACCCATGCAGGCAGATCAGTAATTTATTGAATATTTAGTTAAAAATGTTTGTTTTTTTTAGTTTTTAACAATCTTATAGTTTATGCTTTTGTTGTTATGCTTATAGTTTGTGCTTATGTTGGAATCCAACAAGTGAAGTAACAGTGGCTAGTGAGGTGGATAGAGATAAAGATCTGGAAACCTCAATGAAGCATTTATTTAAAGGATTCATTCATTCAAAAGCCCCTACATTTACTATGCAAGATCGCAACAAACACCTGACTTCTACCATCCCCGACCATTTCCTAACACATAATCCCTCTGATTGTTCCGTGGAACAATTCTAGGATCATGAATTGCACTGCCAGTACAAATTCTTCATATTGTGATGGACAAACTTCCAATCCGCCAATCAATAGAATCCAATTAATATATTGTTTTAATGCATTTAGCCCATGTCCAGGGGGCAACATACATCTAACATTGTTATTGGTGTTAAATGGTCTATCTGTGTACTTTGGCTCACAAAAAAATAGTCTTATTAATTAGTCTTATTAACAGATCTTGTACAAGTCTGTTAATCTTCCTTCTCATAGATACAATGCAGGCAAACAAACGGATGAACTGATCAAATCAGGGATAAACCTTTAAAACCCTAAACCCAAGATTATTCCATATGGACATGCTGTCTGTGTCTGCTAACTGCTGTTGTTCTGCACAGCTAACATTATTCATACCCAAACGTAATTTTTGTCCATGATGAGCATAATGAGCCCCGTCAGATATATAAGCCATGTGGATTTAGATTTTAATTTCCATAAATTAAATACTCTTAAATGCTAAGTCAGAAATCACACATTCACATCTAAATTTGACCAGTCCATTAAATTTGCACCATTTGCAATTAATTTGCTTTTACTTACTTGTTTTGTATTATCTACCTTTTCTCAAAATGGTGGCTTCCCAAAAAAGTAAATATTGAGGAGCACAATATATTCATTACTTAAGCATTTTACATGCAAGTATCATATCAAATTAGCTTAAGCTGTAAAATGTTTGTCATTGAGAAAGCAATTCTGAACATAAACATCACTAAACATACATACATTAGAAAATCAAAAAGTAGCTAATCTGATTAAATGTGATCAACTTTCAAAGGAAGTACACTTGGACATCTTTCAGATTTTCTCTCTGTCTGAAACAGATTTTGAGGGTCTTGGTTTAATTCCTAAAAAGAGCCTCCTGAGCTGATCCCTATTAAGAGTTTTAATCTAGCAGAGCAAGACTGTAAAAACCTTGATCAAGCCAAATCCAAAAAAAGGGAAATAATTAGAGACATTAACAGGGTAGGCTATAAATGAACCATATCATTTTGAGCAGACATCATTTTGAGGAAATACCATGTTCTATACCATTAAAGGGATCAAGTCCCAAATGGTATAACCCCAGTGGGAGTTCATCTGAGGTATTCTCACACATAACTAAAGACCAAATGGTGAGCAAAACTTTTAGCGAATTAGTTGTGTTGTTCAGAACTGAAAGATTTACCACTATTTTCCTTCATAAAATTGGAGGAATTCTCCAAAAGTAGGTGGGAGTCAGAAAGTGGAAAAAAAGAAATGGGTAAATTTCATCACTCTCAATCATTTCATTTTAGCTTATTCATAGCCAATTGATATATGCTTGTTTATGCTGGTTAGAGCTTGTATACTGCTGGTCTAGCTGGTGGACCAGCAAACCAGCAACAAGCATCCCATACTGGTCACAGCATTCAAAACATATGCTGGTACAAGCAGTTTTTTCACCAGGGATAACAGAAAAAAGTCCTGCAGCTCATGCTGTAGCCTGAAAATCTTTATTAAATATAAACATTTCTGTCAAAGACCATCAAGTATATTCTATCCATTATTAATTCTGTATTACAAATAAAAAATATGCCATGTATGAAATTCTTAGCAACACTCTGGCAGATCTTCTACCGTGGATCAACATTGTGATCATTGAGTGTGAAGTGGCTGAGGGTTTGTTTAATCTGTCTATGGTGGCAGCTGATAGCTCTTGACTTGTTGCCAGATTTTAGATCCCTATTGGACAGTAAATCTGAAGCCTTTTAGCAGATTATAGATGTAATCAGACATAAAAAATCTTAGGCTGTGTCCACCAAAGCGTTTTTTCCCAAGGCTAGCGTATTTTTCCAATAAGAGCACCACAAAATCATTTTTAAAACGGCAGCAGCATGACGAGGCGCTGAGCATATATTTTTTAGCGGTTGCAGAGAGCTGAAGAATGTTGAGTAAAACACCGCTCTCAGTCACTTTTTACCCAGCTGTCCAATCACAGTGGAAGAAGAGGGGGCAGGGGCGAGACAAATACAACACTTACCAACAACAAGCATAAGTGTTGGGAAGGTTACTTTGGAAATGTAATAGGTTACAAGTTACCCTACTTAAAATTACTTTATGTAATGTAACTGATTACTTTTCTAAATTTCTAACAAATGTTTTCAACTGTTAATGATTTTCAAACATTTAAACCAGGCAGGGTTAACCTTACGGTAGTAAATCAACACGGATTACTGTCAGACTTTCAAAATCCTTCATCACTTGAATTAAGATAAGAATTTAATTTTAAAGCACAGTCACCACAAAATCAGACTTTAGCACCTCTTTTTTTACTTCTGAGGTTAAATACAGATTTCTGGATGAAATTACTTTTAAATTTCCAGAACTGAAATGCATTATCACTTGCCATGGTGGCAACTCTCAGACAGGTTGTAGCCTAAAGCTTTCAGTGGCAATGTGGATTGATGTAATTGGCAGACGTGGTGTGCTGCAAATTCAAACAAGATAACTAATCTGTCAGGCAACAGAAGGGACAGAGATGGTGAGTCAAGCAAGAAGACTTTATTATATAAAGCAGAGGTTGGGAAGCAAGAGAGACACAGGTAAGTATGTGATGAAGAGGAGTTCTTGATGTAGATGAAGAATGACCAGATGGTGACGATGGCAGACAGAAGACAGGTATAGTAGTTCAGGTAAGTGGTACAAGCAAGTATAGCCACTGGAGTCTGTTGCGTGTAACGACGAGACCAGACACTGATGTGAGGAACGGTGGTGAATATATAGGGTGTGTTGATGAGGTAGTGCAGGTGCAGGGAATCAGTATCCTGGTGACTGGGAACGAGTGGGCGAAGTTTGGTGATCTGGTGCGGTTTGTGATGTGGCGGACTCTGTGACAGTACCCCCTCCCCCATGGGCAGCTCCTGGCGACCGGAAGATGTGACGACGGGGGCGACCTCGACCTCTGGGAGCAGGTCGGCTGGGAAGTTCATGGAACTGTGATAGTAATGAGGGATCTAGGATATCATCTCAAGCAACCCAGGATCTCCCCTTTGGACCGTATCCCTCCCAGTCTGAGATATTGGAGTCGGCCTACCGGAATACATGCTGGAATAGGAGTTCAGCGGCTTCGAAGGCTGTGGGAAGACCCTTCACTGGAATTAATTTGCAAGCTTTGGAGAATCTATCGACCACCACAAAGATGCCAGTGTTAGAATCCGAAGGAGGCAGATCTGTCATGAAATCTATTCCAATGTGGGATCAGGGTCGTCGTGGAATGGGCAGTGGTAGAAGTTTGCCAGCTGGAAGACTCAGAGGGGTGTTGGTGATGGCACAGACTGAGCAGCCTCTGACATATTGGGAGATGTCCTGGGTTCATCATGGCCACCAGTAGGAAGAACTGAGGAGCGAGAGGGTTCGCTGACTGCCTGGATGTCCAGATCCCGGAGACTTGTGAGCGGAGTCCATGAGGGACAGACGTCAGGTAGACTGTATGAAGATCCATCCCTCAGGACCTCCCAGCGTAGCAGGATCTGAGCATGTGGCCTAAAGAATCTGGGTATCAATGGACCACTGGATGGAACTGACAATCATGGCTGGAGGGAGAATTGGATCAGAAAGGGTTGAAATCTGACTCTGGAGCATGTAGACAAGAGAGTGCGTCGGTCTTGCAGTTCTTATGTCCAGGTCGATAGGTGACGAAGTTGAATCTAGTGAAGAAAAAGGCCCAGCGTGCCCGGTGAAGGTTTAGTCTCTTTGCCTCATGGAGGCATTCCAAATTACGGTGGTCGGTAATTACTTTATGATGCTGCGCTCCCTCCAGCCAATGTCTCCATTCCTCTAGGGCAAGCTTGATAGCCAGCAGTTCACGGTTGCCGATGTCGTAATTACGCTCCGCCGGGGACAGCTTTTTGGAGTAGAAGGCATATAGAAAGAGGTGAGGAAGACTCCCCTGCTGCTGTGAGAGTACTGCTCCTACTCCGGTCGTTGATGCGTCCACCTCCACGACGAAGGGTAGTTCTGGATCGGGGTGGACCTAGATAGGAGCCTTGAGGAATGCCTCTTTCAGGGTTTGGAAGGATTGTGATGCTGTGGTGTTTTAGGACAGAGACTTGGGCCGGTCTTTGAGCATGGAGATGAGTGGTGAGCTTGATCTTGGTTGCGATGACGGGACTCGCCTCAGTTACGAGTCCCTGCCAAAAGGCTTTGATCAAGGTGGTCTCATTCCATCCACTGGAAGCAGCCAGGGTTCGGAACTGGAGAGCATACATGCTGACAGAGGAATTACCTTGGCGTAAGTTGAACAGCTGATTGTGCACATTGAGAGTGACGAAGTGGTTTGGCCAAAGACCTCTTTAAAGTGGTTGGTGAAGGCAGTAAATGAATTTGTCACTGGGCCATCGGAATTCCATATCGACTGTGCCCACTGAAGTGCTCTCCCAGACAGCAGAGAAATCATAAACGCTATACAAGCACGATCAGTAGAGAACAGCTGTGGCTGCATCTCAAAATACAACAAACATGGTAGAAACCCGCTGCATTCCTCCACCTCACCAGTGTATGTCGCTGGTCAGGCCATGGGAACAGCAGAGGCAGCAGGTGTGGACGAGGAAGATGTTGCCGGAAGTAGGGATTGCCAAACTGCCTGCACGAGTTCGGCGAAGGGATCCGGTGAGCGATTCTCGCTCCCTTCCTTGGGACTTTGCTTGCAGGACAGAGATGGTGAGTCAAGCAATAAGACTTTTATATAAAGCAGAGGTCGGTTGGGAAGCGAGGGAGACACAGGTGAGTATATTTGATAAAGATGAGTTATTGATGTCAGATGAAGAATGACTTGCATGTTTGAATGCAGATGCTGAACCGGAGAGGAAGGCCTTCCAGGCAGATACCAGATGGTGACGATGGCAGACAGATGACAGAAGACAGAAGACAGAAGACAGAAGACAGAAGACAGAAGACAGGTATAGTAGTTCACGTAAGTGGTACAGGTAAGTATAGTCACTGGAGTTTATTGTGTGTAGTAACAACGAGACCAGACACTGGTGTGAGGAACGATGGTGAATATATAGGGTGTGCTGATGAGGAAGTGCAGGTGCAGGGAATCAGTATTCTGGTGACTGGGAATTAGTGGGCGGAGTTTGGTGATCTGGTGCTGTTTGTGATGTGGCTGACTCTGTGACACAGTCAAAAGCATCAGAATATAACATTGCTTTACTAAACACCCTTTAAATTGCAGGAGGCACGGTGCACATAAAAAAACAGCAAAGCAACAAATTTATATTATTCAATATATCCTAGCTTTTTACAAAAAATACCCCTTTGTAGTCGTTATCATTTTCAAAAGTAACTGTAAATTACAAAAAAAAATTCTCAGTAGCTGTAACGGTTTACAGTTACATTTATTTTTGTAATTCAATTACATAACACAGTTACATGTAACTAGTTACTCCCCAACACTGAGCATAATAACGGAACAATATTATTTAAAACAAGACCCAGAGCAAATACTTTTTATTTTTATATAGAAACAATACAGAAACAAAATATCTGTGAAATGAGATAAAAGAAACACTTATATTCTGTGGATATTCCGTATCATGGCAAGCAAAGCATCTCAACTGAAAAAAACACTGCACTGCCAGAGCACTCTTAAGTGCTCACATAGGCGTTCTCAGCAGAGCACCTGGCTAAGGGCCGGCTCACACAGAACGTGCAAGGTCTAGAAACGTGTTTTTTAAAAGTTGTACTTATTTTTTACTTGAGCGCTGCATTTTTAGAATGATGTGTCATGTGCGAGACGCTGCAAAAGACAGAAACACAACTGCTAAAGACATCCGTCTAGCGCATGTTTACATTGAAAAACAATGAAAAAGTAGGGCAGTGGAATGGAAAACCCCTTCTGTGTGAACGACCCCTAAAAATGCTTTGGTGGACACACGGCCTTACTCTCTTTCATCTGCAGAAGTCAAAAGATTTTGCTTGTTAAATGATACATTAATATATACACATTTCTTTCAGTCTTTTTCATCTTGGTTTATAAAAGCGCCAGTTTGAATGTGATCCTAAGTTTTTGAGTGGATGTGTACTTTTATTTAGTCTGCCTAATTGTAAGAGTGTTGTAGTGGCTATATACTGATTATGGAGCTATGGGACGGGTGAGAGCTTACAATGCTAAACAGAACTGCACAGCTGGAATTGGAGTCAATTAGTTTTGTTGATAAACTGTGATGCAATACAGATGTCATCTTATATATATATATTATATTATATTAACACTCACAGCTCTAGTGACTACAATCAAATGAAAGTGAATACAATCAAAATTTTAACTTTTAATGCATCTTATTTTCAATATGAACAATTACGCTAACTTGTGCATCTCTATAATTCACAGTCTGTGGATGTCCAAGGACTCAAACACTGCTTTCTGAATATAACGCACACAAATTTAAGACTGCTTACATTTGAATAACATGAACAAACAGTTTTCTTCTCACAGTCAGTGCAGAGTGGAGCTCATGTGTCTGGGTGGTCTCAGTAAACAGTAGGGGTGTTGAGGGTTTAATATGTCAAAACATGCTCAGCTGAAAGAGTGCTGAGATGAAGACAGACAGCTGTTCATCCAGAGTCTCTCTGTCATATACTAAACACTTTTGAGGTGCTTCTTGTGCTATTAAAGTATGAAGGTATGAGGTTGGTGAAATTTTCTTTTCAGTATGGGAATGCATTTTACTTTAATTTGCTGCACCCATGGGAAGTTAAATTAGAATCACAGGGGAATTTCAACGTTTTCCAACATTTCAAATTATAATTTAATTTTGAATAAACATTACTATTCATTCTCAGATAGGTTTTTTTCCCCCAGCTGATTTATATACAAGACGTATTTCTCTAAACTTAGTTCAGTAATGTCAAGACAATTAACACAGCTATCACAATTTTTAATTAATTACATTTTAATTTTGCCATACAGCACCAACATTTTATTGTGAAAATAATTAGGCTATTTGATCATTCTGGGAAATTAAGTGTTCTTTCACTCTTATTGTTAATGATATGATTACAGATAATAATCTAGATGTGCTGTGTTTGACAGAAACCTGGCTAAAACCTGATGATTACATTACTTTAAATGAGTCCACCCCTCAAGATCATTGTTATAAACACGAGCCGTGTCCGAAAGGCAAAGGGGGAGGGGTTGCTATAATCTATAATTCATCTTCAGTATTACTCAGAAGTCTAGTTTCAAATATAATTATTTTGAAGTTTTGGTGCTTTACGTAACGTTATGTAGTATAAATGATAAATCCCATTTGACATTTTTGCTGGTTACTGTATACAGGCCACCAGGGCACCATACAGACTTTACCAAAGAATTTGGGGATTTTCTATCAGAGTTCGTACTGGCTGCAGATAAAGTCCTAATTGTTGGTGATTTTAATATCCATGTAGACAATGAAAAAGACGCATTGGGATTGGCATTTAGAAACTCTATTGGAGTCAGGCAACACGTGTCAGGACCCACTCATCGCCGTAATCATACTTTAGACCTAATACTGTCACATGGAATAATGTTGATACCGTTGAAATTCTGCAGCAGAGCGATGACATCTCAGATCATTACCATTAGTATCTAGTGTACTTAATTTAGCAAAGGCTGCAAAGCCGTCCCCTCATTTCAAGTTTGGCATATCACTGCTGCCACTAAAGATTGCTTTGTAAATAATCTTCCTCATCAGTTTCATCTTCTCAGCATCCCAGATAGCCCAGAGGAACTCGATGTTGCAACAGAAACTATTGACTCTCTCTTTTCCAGCACTTTAGACACAGTTGCTCCTCTGCGCTTAAAGAAGATTAAGGAAAATAGTCCAACGTCGTGGTACAAAGAGCACACCCGGCCCCTTAAAACAACAGCCAGAAAAATGGAGCGCAGCTGGAAGAAAACAAAACTGGAGGTTTTTTGCATTTCGTGGAAAGAGAGCATGATAGACAGTGCATTGTAGTGTCACTGAGGAAAAATTGCATTCATTCACTGCTATAGGAGAGGAAGAATTGGCTAAACTCATTAAATCATCTAAATCAACAACATGTATGCTCAACCCTATACCGACTAAGCTACTAAAAGAGATGCTTCCAGAGGTCATAGATCCTCTTCTTAATATCATTAATTCATCCTTGTCATTAGGATATGTACCGAAATCTTTTAAGTTGGCTATTATTAAACCCCTTATTTAAAAAAAGCAACTTGATCCTACAGATTTAGTCAATTACAGGCCAATCTCAAATCTACCCTTTCTGTCAAAAATACTAGAAAAGGCAGTTTCCTCACAACTACGCTCCTTTTTAGAAAGAAATGGTATCTGTGAGGATTTCCATTTAGGAAACACATGACCATATCATAGTACTGAGACTGCTCTCATCAGAGTAACAAATGATTTACTCTTATCATCCGATCGTGGTTGTATCTCTCTGTTAGTGTTACTCGATCTTAGCGCTGCATTCGATACTATCGACCACAACATTCTTTTGAATAGACTCGAAAATTATGTTGGCATTAGTGGAATTGCATTGGCATGGTTTAAATCATACTTATGACCGTTATCAGTTTGTAGCAGTAAATGAAGAGATGTCACACCGATCACAAGTTCAGTATGGAGTACCGCAGGGCTCAGTGCTAGGACTGTTGCTTTTCACACTGTACATGCTACCACTGGGAGATATCATTAGGAAGCATGGCATTAGTTTTTATTGTTATGCTGACGATACTCAGCTCTATATTTCTTTACGCCCTGACGAAACTTACCAATTCACAAGATTAACAGAATGCATAGCTGATATAAAAAAATGGATGACTAGTAATTTCCTGCAACTTAATTCAGAAAATTTTCAGAATTTTTAATTAAAGAACTCCACAAGTAGTAACCTAGAATACTGTCTAACACTTGATGGCTGCTCTGTCAAGTCCTCGTCATCAGTTAGGAACCTGGGTGTGCTCTTTGATACCAATCTTTTATTTGAAAGCCACGTTTCTAGCATCTGTAAAACGGCATTCTACCATCTTAAAAATATATCTAAATTACGGCACATGCTTTCAATGCAAAATGCTGAACAGTTAGTTCATGAGTTCATGACCTCAAGGCTAGATTATTGTAATGCTCTACTGGGTGATTGCCCTGCTCGCTTAATAAATAAACTGCAGCTGGTCCAAAACGCAGCAGCTCGAGTTCTTACTAGAACCAGGAAGTATGACCATATTAGCCCGGTTCTGTCAACACTGCACTGGCTCCCTATTAAACATTGTATACATTTTAAAATCTTGATAATTACTTACCATGCACTAAATGGTTTAGCTCTCCAGTACTTGAGTGAGCTCTTAACGCATTATACTCCATCACGTCTATTGCGGTCTCAAAACTCTGGCCAGTTGATAATACCTAGAATATCAAAATCAACTCCAGGCGGTCGATCCTTTTTCTATTTAGCACCTAAACTCTGGAACAGTCTTCCTAGCATTGTTCGGGAAGCAGACACACTCTGTCAGTTTAAATCTAGACTAAAAACACATCTCTTTACTATGGCATACACATAGAATATTATCAATTTATATTATTCAAATCAGTTAAATGATTGTTTTAGGCTGCATTAACTAGGTCAGCCAGAACCGGGAACACTTCCTATAACACCTGATGTACTCGTTACATCATAAAAAGAATGGTATCTATGCTAATGTTAGTCTCTCTGTTTATCCCGAGGTTTACTGCAGTCAGCCGGGTCCGGGCCGTATCCAGATCAGATGGTGGACCTGCGCCTGGACATGACCAACGCATCCCTGAAATGTCTGCAGAGAGCGTGTCAATTAAACTCCCCCTGTAAATGCCGCATTGACACGACATCCTCATTAAACCTGTCTCCGGTGTGACGACTCTGATCTTTCGAATATCTTTCGATCTAATATGACTTCTCACCTGTAATGTTGCCAGAATCATAATCATACACTGTTTGTTCGTTGGCCAGAGGAGAACTGGCACCCCGACTGAGCCTGGTTTCTCCCAAGGATTTTTTCTCCATTCTGGCCCCTGAAGGAGTTTTGGTTCCTTGCCACTGTCGCCTTTGTCTTCTGGCTTGCTCAGGTGGGGACACTAAATTAAAAAAGTGCTATATAAATAAAGGTGACGAGTTGTTTGCCATTTCAAACACTGATTATTAATATCTTCTTATATTTCTGGATATACCTTATATGTTCTGTGCATGATGACGTTTATTACACTACATTTACTTTTATGTCCCAAGGGTTGATTGTTATAAAACCATTAGAAGATTTTATATATATATATATATATATATATATATTTATATTAGCAGATTTCAGATTTTAAGCACAATATTTGAAAAACCTGAGTATTTATTTTTTTGCTACTTTTCTAATACTGTAGAGATTTTATTGTCCTTGTCCTAGACATCATCTTTCAGTCTTAAAAATATGGAAATACATCATAAATATTTGAATTATTACGTTTAAAATTATAATCTTCTACACTGAGAATTGATAAAACTCCTTGTTATTATTATGATTGTTGTTGTTGTTCTTCTTCTTATTATTATTATTCAATATTTGTTGTTAAAATTATTTATCCTTTTTTTTCCTCAAAATCATGACCGAACAAAAAATGTATGGACACTATTCACAAACTGTGATGATACATTTACAGTTATTAACATTATAACTCCAGCCAAAGTTTTTTTTAAATATGTTTTCATAAAAAAAAAAAAAGTACATTTATAACACTTTACTTTGTCTTATATTGCCTTGGCAATAAATTACTAAAAACTAGTTCATGCTGCTGTGTAAATATTTCAACGGTTGAAGGAGTAATGGCAAATGTGACATCTTTCTCTCTTCTGACCAACGTAATCACTCTCTAATATTTTTCCTGTTTTGTAAAGTCATAAAAACACTATTGTGGAGTTTTCCACAATGGTTTTCCACAAAAACCATGTGTAGTTTCTGTTTACCACCAAGCTAAATACAGGGTAATGTGCATTCTCCTTAAAACCAAATTTAAACTTGTCAGTTGTCAGCATAAATGTCCAACATTTATCCCAAAAGTAGCAGTTAATTGTCTCCCACTGCACAAATTAAGCACAGAATCTCTTGTGTTAGGTAATGTCAATATTAAAATAAATTTGGACGTTGAGTTTTCACAGCAAATGCAATACATCACAACTAAACTGCGTTTAGCATCACATTCATGTGAGTTTTCATTTTCCCATGCTCACTAAAAGTGTTGCACTGTTCATTTAACAAAAGCTACTCAACATAGGACGAGCCTTTTGCTAACAACTGACCAGCTTGTGTAGCAATGATCCAGCTGACAACCAATCACAGCAATGTGATAGAATGGCTGCCTAACCTTCACTATCCTGGGTACAAAGACACCGCCTTGAAACCCAACATTGCCTTGCCTTTAAACAGACACATACCACTTCAATTAGCAGGATAAAAGCTATTCTTGCCCTTGTATAGAGGCAAAGTTGTATGTTTTTGTGTGTCTTGTCATATGATGGGATTACTCTCTCTGTGAATGAGGGGAGGGACAGTCGGAGCAGGTGGAAAACAACAATACAGCCCCGCCACATCTGTAGCCCTCCAGGCTCGGAGACTTATCGTGCCAACATATAATAGTGCTAGTTCACACACACAAAGACAGCACAGACGTACGGGAAATGAGAGAAACGCCTGGAAGATAAACACAGCTTCTCTCTCGCTCTTCTCTTCGCTCCTCTCTAGCTCAAAGAGCTTCCCTTGTTCGGGACAGTGAGAGACAATGGCCAGACAATTAGCAGTGGCCTCTCGTCACTGTCGGAGCATAAAAGGACACTCCCCGTAAACTCGCTGATTAAACAATCCTAATGCACTCTGTGTTAGAGACTGTATTTGCCTTTCAGCCACACTGAGACTGATGTGCCCTCCGCAGACTGAGACACTTGAGAGGTGGAGAGGCCTGCGCTTGGCTTTTGTTGGCTGCTGTTTGTGAGTGAGAGTTGTGCTCAGGTTTGCCTTCCTCCCTTTTGGGATTCATGCCTGCTCCATAGAAGTGTTTGCTTTACTGTCTGGATTTAAGAATACTTACTAATCTTATCCTTCAAATTAAGTGTTAATGAGTTAGAAAATTCTGGAGATTTAGACCTCAATACTCTTGCCAGTACTGCAGTGCCTGTATTCTCGCCGAGAACTTTATGCTGTTAGAATTGTTTTCTTTTTGAAACTTTTATTGATAGTATAACAAAGTTTGGACAGGAACTGATCAGGAAGTCATGCCAGATTCAAACTCTGGCATCTCTTGAACATGTGGTAACCACTAGGCCAAAGTGACAACCCGAGTTTATTTGCAATAATTATATGTAATATAATATATGTAATTGTCTGCATTCCCTGCCACATTTTACATAAGCAAAATAATTAATAATACAAAGATTATTGGAGAAAATATTATTTCTACTTAAGAATATCACATTTAATTCAATGTGTCACTTGCTGTTTCTTTGTAATTCATTGTAAAATTTACTAGAAGTTTCTGAGTAAAAAATAGTTTTAAAGTAAAATCTGACAGGTTTAGGGTGATGAATGGAATGAGGACTCAAGTGCAGAGTTGCAATGGGCTTTATTTAACCCTCTGGTGCTGTTCAGTCATTTTTGATGGACAAATTTTACGTGTTGGTTTTTCCGAATTTTTTACTTCATCGGAATGGTACAAAACTTGGTAAAGGTTTTGGCACTTGCTATGTGAACACACACACACACAAAATCATGGACATGATTCGAAAAGGTTAAATGGTCCTGAAAAAAATAGTCACACTTGTATTGGGGACACAAAATTTTCAAATAAATATCCAAATAAATTTAATTACTAAACTAAATTAACTATATCAACTACATTACTTGAATATACACTCACCTAAAGGATTAAAGAATTAAATTTCTTATTAATGCAGTTATCTAATCAACCAATCACATGGCAGTTGCTTCAATGCATTTAGGGGTGTGGTCCTGGTCAAGACAATCTCCTGAACTCCAAACTGAATGTCAGAATGGGAAAGAAAGGTGATTTAAGCAATTTTGAGCGTGGCATGGTTGTTGGTGCCAGACGGGCCGGTCTGAGTATTTCACAATCTGCTCAGTTACTGGGATTTTCACGCACAACCATTTCTAGAGTTTACAAAGAATGGTGTGAAAAGGGAAAAACATCCAGTATGCGACAGTCCTGCGGGCGAAAATGCCTTGTTGATGCTAGAGGTCAGAGGAGAATGGGCCGACTGATTCAAGCTGATAGAAGAGCAACTTTGACTGAAATAACCACTTGTTACAACCGAGGTATGCAGCAAAGCATTTGTGAAGCCACAACACGCACAACCTTGAGGCGAATGGGCTACAACAGCAGAAGACCCCACCGGGTACCACTTATATCCACTACAAATAGGAAAAAGAGGCTACAATTTGCACGAGCTCACCAAAATTGGACAGTTAAAGACTGGAAAAATGTTGCCTGGTCTGATGAGTCTCGATTTCTGTTGAGACATTCAGATGGTAAGAGTCAGAATTTGGCGTAAACAGAATGAGAACATGGATCCATCATGCCTTGTTACCACTGTGCAGGCTGGTGGTGGTGGTGTAATGGTGTGGGGGATGTTTTCTTGGCACACTTTAGGCCCCTTAGTGCCAATTGGGCATCGTTTAAATGCCACGGCCTACCTGAGCATTGTTTCTGACCATGTCCATCCCTTTATGACCACCATGTACCCATCCTCTGATGGCTACTTCCAGCAGGATAATGCACCATGTCACAAAGCTCGAATCATTTCAAATTGGTTTCTTGAACATGACAATGAGTTCACTGTACTAAAATGGCCCCCACAGTCACCAGATCTCAACCCAATAGAGCATCTTTGGGATGTGGTGGAACGGGAGCTTCGGCACGAAGATTTGTGCATCCCACAAATCTCCATCAACTGCAAGATGCTATCCTATCAATATGGGCCAACATTTCTAAAGAATGCTTTCAGCACCTTGTTGAATCAATGCCACGTAGAATTAAGGCAGTTCTGAAGGCGAAAGGGGGTCAAACACAGTATTAGTATGGTGTTCCTAATAATCCTTTAGGTGAGTGTATATGATAATTGAAATGAGCTAGATGACATCACTGTTTTCTCCAGAGCGGCTGTACAGCCTGTTTAACACTGTGAAGCTGCTTTGAAACAATCTGCATTGTAAAAAGCGCTATATAAATAAAGTTGACTTGACTTGACTTGTTCGCAGTCAAAAATTATCACATTAGAAATGAATGGGAGACGAATTTCATCTAGTGCATTTCATTTCACCGCATGCTCACACAACGAGACCAGAGCGCACAGAGAATGAGTGAATGCTCATCCTGTGCTCTAACAACAGAAGACAAACACATGGAGCGTGAATGTCCTGACCCCGACACAGAACCGAAACCAAACTAGACCGAAGTGTCAGGATCCGAACACCACATACCACACATGAATGCGCATGAATGCACATATCTTTATTTTTGTCTATATTGTATATTCTTATTGCTATATTTTGACAAAATCTCAACACTGAAACTGAAAATCTTAAACAATCATAATAGAGTCATTATAGAGTAATTATGCATAAATTTGTGAGAGTTGAAACATTATTTTATTTAAAAATAACCTCATAAATAATAAGGCACATAAAAATAATCAGTGGACAAATTAACTGTATAATGTATGGTTTCCACTAAAGCTAGGTAAATAAAGCAAATACACTCTTCTGCAATCTTGAAAAAGTATCATCACAATTTTTATATTGTCAGATCTTTAGATTGCTTATGACTACAAATGAAATGTATACAATATATCACAGGGTGTTCATTATTATTTATTTATCATGCACCTTTGAAAATATTTTTGAACTTTATGGCATTACTTTTAAAAAAAAGTACAATTTACCTGGATTAGAACAAGTTTGTGTTATCTACACAAGTACGGTGACATTTAGCTTTGGCAAATCTGGAAGGGATTACAGGGGATTCACTCAGGTACAGGAGGTAGTTTGGATAATCTGATGGGATAATCTGCACTGTCTGACCTGCTTCTCACAGGTGACTTTACAAGGGTCTTCAGCTTTAAACATGCACTCAATCTGGTCTGCCAAAAATGTACATGGAAAATTATTAGGGAAGATTTGCATGTTACAGTTTAGTGTTTAAATTCTGAACACTGCACTGACCTCACATGCTGACAATGCATTCAATAAAATAACACTTTTTTCAAAACGAACTTCTCTTTTGTAGGTCATTTTCATATTCTCTTTTATTCAGCTGGTGCCAATTTTTGTCATTTTTAGTTCATGCATGAAGTCAGTTTTCTTGGAAAAAAAAAAACCCACTTGGTATATGCCAAATGCCAAATACCAAAATGGGACCACTGTAACTGCAACAGACTTAAAAAACACAAAACTATGTCAACTAATAGTTGCTTGATTGCTTGATCAAAGGAATATTCTGGATTCAATAAAAGTTAAACTTCAGTTGACAGCATAATGTTGATTACCACAAAAATGTGTTCTTGTCCATCCTTTTCTTTAAAAGAAAAGCAAAAATCTGGGTAACAGTGCGGCACTTATAATGGATAATGGACGTGAATGGAGCTAATCTGTTAACTTCTAAATACTAAAACTTTTAAATACCAGAAATATATTAATAAGCTACCCTCAAAAAATTATTCTAGCTGATTGCTCAGTTTATTTAAATAAAATAAGTTGAAACAACACAAATCTTTAGTTTTTTACTTAATTGTCATTTACACTCAATTGAATTACGTTAAATGAAATGAAATTTGTAAAATGTTAAGTTAACATAAACCATTTGTGTTGGGACTACATGATTCATATCTGTTGCATTAACTGAAACTGGGCAGTGGATTTCTAGTTCCCAGCATGCTTTGCATAGGTATGGATAAGGAGAGTAAATGTTGAAATTAAGTGCTGTTTAATGTGTTTTTTAGTAAAGGGAAAGACCAGTTAATGTTTGATGTTCAGTTATATTTGACATTTAAAAGAGTTTATGTTATGTCAATTTTTGGTTACCATTATCGTGAAGTGTAGACCTTGTGGTTAGGCTGTGGGTGGCTACCTGAAATAAGTCTATGAAGTTCTTAATGAGTTTTAACTGTGCTAATGCCACTGATGAGGCGATTTTACTTGATCATTACTTGCATGCTACAAATGTTACACTTGGCATATGAACAAGTGTTGTGTTGGTTATTAGTTTTTATAGAAATAAATAAAATGATTTAGTTTGGGGGTCAGCACATTATTTACACGGTCTACATATGGTCATCAGCTCTACCCCATATATGTCATATAGAAATAGGTGTCATAATTGTATTAAGTTAGATCAACAAGCAATTTTTTTGAGTGTATACTGCCATTCAAAAGTTTTTGATTGGTAAGATTTTTTATGTTTTTAGAAGTAGTCTCTTATGCTCACCAAGGCTGCATTTATTTAAATAACAAAAAAACAAAAAAAACAGTAATATTGTGAAATATTATTAAAATGTAAAACAACTGTTTTCTATTTGATTACATTTTAAAATGTAATTTATTCTTGTGATGCAAAGCTGAATTTTCAGCATCATTACTCCAGTCTTCAGTGTCACATGATCCTTCAGAAATCATTCTAATATGATGATTTGCTGCTCAAGAAACATTTATGATTATTATCAATGTTGAAAACAGTGGCGTAAAACATTTTTTCAGGATTATTTGATGAATAGAAAGTTCAAAAGAACAGCATTTATTTTAAAGAGAATCTTTTGTAACATCATAAATGTCTTTACTGTCACTTTTGATCAATGTAATGCATACTTGCTGAATAAATGTATTAATTTATTTTAGTTCTTTCCCAAAAAAAAAAAAAAAAATACAAATTCTTACTGACCCAAAACTTTTGAACGGTAGTACAATGTTGCTAAAGCTTTCTATTTCAGATAAATACTGTTCTTTTGAACTTTCTATTCATCAAAGAATCCTAAAATATCCTAAAACTGCTTTCAACATTGATAATAATCATAAATGTTTCTTAAACAGCAAATCATCATATTAGAATGATTTCTGAAGGATCATGTGACACTAAAGACTGGAGTAATGATGCTCAAAATTCAGCTTTGCATCACAGGAATAAATTACATTTTAAAATATATTTAAATAGAAAACAGTTATTTTACATTTTAATAATATTTCACAATATTACAGCTTTTTTTTGTATTTTTAATAACAAATGCAGCCTTGGTGAGCAGAAGAGACTTCTTCTAAAAACATAAAAAATCTTACAGATCAAAAACTTTTGAACGGCATATATATATATATATATATATATATATATATATATATATATATATATATATATATATATATATATATATATATATATATATATATATATATATATACATTCATTTTTAAATCCTCCAGAATTTGACCACATTTACTTTTATTATTTATTATATTTTTTTCAATACTTCTATTTAAACCTTTTTTCAGTTAGTTGCCAAGGCAGCATTTCTAATTTTCATTTAGTTTAAGGTTTTCATCGAATATATATATATATATATATATATATATATATATATATATATATATATATATATATAATATTTTAGCTGTATTTTAATTAACGAAAAAAGGTTTTAATAGTTTTAGTTGATGATAATCCAGATTTTTTTGTGGTAATGAGCATTATGCCACATGCAATGGGGACTGAGCTTAACTTTTCTTGAACCCGAAATATTTTTGAAGACAAAATATCTGCTCAGGGATTCTTCACAATCCAGGTAAGTCGTTGCCCACCGGATAAGAACGAGTAAGCTCCCTCCTCTCAATGTCTTAGCAATCAGTAAGATAAGAACAAAAAGGTTTAATCACCATCAAAAGCATGAATGCCCAACGCCCCTAAAAACCAGACATTTCACACTTTGATTGATGTTAAACTGTCTTTTCAGACTAATTAGTGTTTAACTAGGCTGTTAAGTTGTATTTGGTGGTGGAGGATGGGAGGTGTTGGTGTCACAGAGAACCAAATATCCATCATTCCCGAAAGCACTTCAGCATGTTTGTGCGTGCTCATGTGCGTTACCTGGTTTTCTCTTTGCACATTGGCGTCACAGAGCCGAAACAAGAGGCATGACACAAAGTAAGCAAACATACTATCTCACCTTTCATCTTCGGCTGTGCACATCAGCAACAATTGTCACAACACAGAGGCCCACAGGCTTAAGTAGTTCACCTTAACACCCCTGTACTCGAACACACACAGGCACAGACACACGACTCTACGTGTTTAACTTGTGTTGAGAGAAGGACTATAACAGGCTGAGATGTCTGGGCTGTCAGTCATTCATGCCCTGAAGAGTTAGAGAGGTTATCTGATAGTCGCTCCTAGTGAAAGCATAACTCACTTCTTCAGCGTGATTTCATCTGCATTGCATAACTCGCATTCAGCCAGTATCTGCTAGTGTCCAGTGCTGTTGTTAAGACTACAGCCTCCTGTCCTGCAAAAGGAAGAAAGCCTGCAGCAAATGCTTACTGATATATATCAGCTTCTCTCTCTTGCTTTCATTCTAGTGGTATGTTTGTGAGTCATGGTACATCTGGAGCCTGTATGCAGGGTCAGCAGGCCCTCTTTTATCTGTAGGGCTGATTGTGTCTTATCTTATCAGAGAGGCTAAGAGCAGGTCCTCTATCAGTCATGAATTACGAACGTGAAAGGAGGGCTGTGCATCGGGGAGGAGAAGTGAGCTTCAGGGGGATTTCCAACTTTTTTTCTCGGTTACATTCATATATACATTTACATATCACATAATTTGGTGAGTGGAAGGTGGTTGCGTGTTTGTGGGTGGTTGTGGTATTACGTGTTCAGTCTATAGGCGTGAAGTGTTTCTTTACAAAGTGACATTGCTACTGGCCAGGCAGCATAATACAGTGTTTTTAGTCGTTTTCGTGGATACGTGTGAATAGGGATTGTTTTGACAACATTGTAGTCTGTATGTGGAAAAACGCAAAGGAAACACTTTCCTGTATTGAGTAAATCATTGTCTTGTAAACGTACCCTAAAACTGCCCAAATTTAAAATAGTAATACAAAAATAAAATTTAAATAAAAAAAGATTTTACATTTTGCCAGTTGGCCAAGTTCTTAGAAATATGCTCCTTGATGCTCATTTTATATGGTTTTGAAAAATGGTTATACCATTGTCAAGAAATTTTAATATCTAATTACTCTAAAAAATCTAATGTGTAACCATCAAGCAATAACATACTTTCCTTACACTTTGAATACATGTGACTGCACACATTCAAAAAATGTCATCAGGTATATATTTTTGTAGGTAAACCTTTTTGGTCACACTTTAGATTAGGGTCCAATTCTCACTCTTTACTAAATACAACTATGACATTTGCCTCAATAAACTCCTAATTGCTGCTTATTAGTTAGCAAGGTACAATCAACTTGGATGTTTAAGTCATGTCAACTTAAATTACATTAAACTGACTTTATAAAATGAGTTGAATCTTGTATAACAGTTTATGACGTAGGACGCTCCGATGAGAATATGCTAGTTCTCGCAAGAACCAAGTTTCGCTTTGCTTTATCCTCTGCGCTTCCGCGTTCGCCACCGGAACTTACATTACGCCTGCATCCTACATCATACGCTGGAACGGCAGTCTCTCGTAAATGCTCGTACGACAGTTCGAAAGTTAGAGATTACAGTTTGTTAAGTTTTAAATATGGATAATTTTCTTACACAAATGCATTGCTTCGCTTCAGAAGGCCTTTATTAAAGCCGTGTGGAGCACTTTTATGATGGATAGGTGCACTTTTATGGACTTCAAAACCATTACCATTATAAAGCTTGGATGAGCCAGGACATTTTTTTTATATAACTCCGATTCGTCTGAAAGAAGAATGTCATATACACCTAGGATGGCTTGAGGGCAAGTAAATCATGGGCTAATTTTCAACTATCAACTATTCACTATCCCTTCAAAGGAATGTAAAAGACTATGTTGTCAGAAATTGATCATATAATTATTTACAGTGTAGTTGTTTAGGATTAAGGGATGTAGAATATGGTTGTGCAGAATACGGCATTAATATGTCCTTTATAAGTACTAATAAACAGTCAATATCCTAGTAATATGCATGCTAATAAGCAACTAGTTAATAGTGAGAATTGGACCCTAAACTAGTGGGGTTTTTTTAACAAATATTAATAATTATTCATTCATAAATATAATTACTTTTTTGAGTCCCACCACATGACATTTTATAACCTGAACTAACAATGACTTGTCATAAAAAGGTCAAATTATCTGATATTTTAAAAGACTTAGTTTACTGAGTTTGACATAAAATTGTGAGAGTCTGCAGGGGTTTTCTCTATGATATAATTTCCGGTTTTATGTTTTTTTTTACACATCACATCACATGATTTTATTTCAGTAGATTATATTTTTCTATAATGTATTATTAGTAGTAATACATTTAATAATAGTAATAATAATAATATATCAAAATACTTTTTTCCTTTTCAAGAATTTCATTAATTTAATGAGGCTTTATTATTCATTATAATATCAGGGCAGTTGTATTACCCTGAATTTAACCCCCCTATTATATTATAAATATAATAGATAGGACAAAAAATAAGTGTCATGTCATTGGCCCTTAAACCATCTGAACTTATGGTACAATCCCAAAATTTCCCTGGCTGGCCCGAGTGTATGCCCTCTAGGATGTACGCTCACCTTGAGGGGATCACACACACACTGGATGGTTAAGATCTGTGTCAGATGGGAGCAGCTTGGATGAAGCTGTTAGGCCGTAAGCTGTGGCTCATCCCTCAGATAAGAGCCTTCTTAAGCCAGGGATGAGGCAATAAATCCTTTAGTTTGACTTCATGCACCAGCTTTAGGTGATCACCAAGTAACTATGGTCAGATAAGCTAAAGGTATCTAAGAAATGTCTGCCCCTGTGAAATAGGACAGGTCACATGCTTGCTTGTAACGTTGAAAGCAACTAGCTTCTTTAGTCCAACACACATGGTTTAGACAGCTAACTTAACACAACATTTAGAGTAGGATATGGCTCTTCTGAACTTTGTGAGTTTATATGCAGAAGTGCAGTTTGCTGTTCTCATTCTCTACTCAGAACTTTACACGAAGGAAGCGATAAACAAATCGCCTTGCGTGTCATAATGTTGGGAGGGTTTTGCCATATTATATGGAGGAGAGCTTTGAGTTAGCATAATGAGCTTGACTAGCCTAACAAAGGCTTATCTTCAAACAAAGTTGCCCTGACGAACCTCTGTGGCTTTCTTTAGACAAATAATCACCTTTTGCCTTATGCTTGATCCGTTGTGGTGCGGTCTTTCTTTAATCCCTGCTTCAGTCTGCCTGCCTGTATCCCTATTTTGTCAAAAGAAACACTTAAGGAGCAAACACTCGATCTGCTGCGATACAGAGTGCTTCCTGAGGGTTCTAAGAAGAGCGGAGTATCGAGTCGATTTTCTGAGGTAATCCTGAGATTACCAACCCCACTTTTCTCCAACCACACAGTGCAAAATGAGTAGCAGTCAAAACACACTCACTGCCCACAGAGCACTGCCAAACATGCTTGAATAATACAAGAGAAAGAATTATTCTCTGCTGTTCTAATGCAAATATAGTAACTTTGTGGATAAAGTCTTTGTTTGTTTTGTTTGCTGTATTTATTTTTGCAGGTAATATCGACTGTTATCAATGTTAGCTAAAACAATTTTTGATATTCAACATTGGTGTAGTATTTAAACCTAAAGAAATTAATACAGTTTTTGTCTTAAATTAAAATATTTCAAAGAATGCAAGCAGTGTTGTAGAGAACAGTTTTGCTAAACTAGCAGGCCCTTCATCATTCATGTGGTCAAGTCAGGTTTAATGTCATTCTCATTACACACCATAAGAAAAATAACAAATTCCTCTGTATACAACATGCAGCGCAACTTGTAACAGAAATTTGTGACTTGACGTCACAATAAACAATAACAACAAAGCTATGCGAACAATAAAAACCAGCCCAGGCTATTACCTTGCTTCCTGCATGGTTTGTGGTACTTTACTTTCAAAGTGAAATGTCCATTGAATGGCAATTAAAGCACATTGGTTTTTCCCCAAAACAGATGAATGTGAATCTGTTAGCATTGTATTATGTTGGTTTTTGTACGTATCGCCAGGGTCGACCTCGTATGACCAAAACTGCTACTTTTCAGGAAATAATTTAAACACTATGTTGTGAAAGTTGATATTGTGGCTGTGTCTCTATATATAGGCTTCTTCCATGTGTCATTATATTATTAACATTTTACCAAAATCAAGCTCAAATGAAGTTATGAAGGTTTTGACCAGCAAATGTCAGACATTAGCTGTGTGTTTTTTCCATCATTAGAACAGTCTCATCTGAGGCAGTAAGTGCATTGCGTTGCATTACGTTTTTATCATCGTTCAGGTTATGAAGTTTATTGTAGTTGTAGTGGGTGCTCAGTTTTTGCTGCCATTTGGCCAAAATCTTATATTATAAAAGACAAAGTGATACGCACAGGCTTTTTAAGACAGTACTTGCTATGACTCAACGGAAAATGCTAAACTACCCGATCAGGCATAACATTATGATTATTCCTAATATTGTGTTGCCCTTTCAACCCATCAAGGCATGGACTCCACTAGACCCCTGAAGGTGTGCTGTAGTATCTGGCACCAAGATGTTAGCAGCAGATCCTTTAGGTCCTGTAAGTTGCGAGGTGGGGCCTCCATGGATCGGACTTGTTTGTTCAGCACATCCCACAAATGCTCGATTGGATTAAGATCTGGGGAATTGGAGGCCAAGTCAACATCTCAAACTCGTTGTTGTGCTCCTCAAACCATTCCTGAACCATTTTTGCTTTGTGGCGGTGGATAGGGGTCAGCATGGGCACCCTGACTGGTCTGCGGCTATGCAGCCCTATACGCAACAAACTGCGATGCACTGTGTATTATGACACCTTTTTATCAGAACCAGCATTAACTTCTTGAGCAATTTGAGCTACAGTAGCTCGTCTGTTTGATCGGACCACACGGGTCAGCCTTCGCTCCCCACGTGCATCAATGAGCCTTGGTCGCCCATGACCCTGTCACCACTGTTCCTTCCTTGGACCACTTTTGATAGATACTGACCACTGCAGACCGGGAACACCCCAAAAGAGCTGCAGTTTTGGAGATGCTCTTGTCAAACTCGCTCAAATCCTTACGCTTAGCCATTTTTACTGCTTCTAACACATCAACTTTGAGGACAAAATGTTCACTTACTGCCTAATATATCCCACCCACTAACAGGTGCCGTGATGAAGAGATAATCAGTGTTATTCACTTCACCTGCATAATGGTCATAATGTTATGCCTGATCGGTGTATATATATATATGCAAATATTTGCAAAACCCACAGAGACGTAAAGTGTGACCAATAATAATGATTTGTGGGATCAATGACAACTGATAATTGAGATACAAGGTTTCTGTCCGACAGTGACAAGATTTTTAACTTTATTAATAAAAAGAGTTTTAGAATTAGAGTGAAATTATAATAATTAAAAAATATATTACCCCCCCCCACCCCAACCCTAAACCCATGTGCCTAGAATGCCTATACAATAATCCAACCTGTATAAAAAAGGAAACATTCCCTGAAGCAACAATGCTATTTTAGCTTGTTTCTACAAATCTTTAAACTCTTTTATCATTTCTCATGTTTCACGGGACTATCCAAGCACTCTGCAAGTGCAATGCCGTTCCAGGTGAGCGAGCAATCTCTCTATCTCTGAAAAACCATACATATGGAACAGGTTATGTGATGCAAACGTCAAAATGTATTAATTTACAAATGACGCACTATGGTAAAAGTGTTTGGAGATCATACAACAGTATTTTGCTAAGAACCTTTATTAATTAATAATCTGCACCTCTAAGCATTTTTTTTTTAAAGAAATAAAAGTTGTTGGTGTTTTACTGCCACTACTGTTCATTTCCGCTGCAAAGTGCATTGAATTGTATTGTCTAGGTATGTTTTTGGAGTAGGCCTATTGCAAAAATGTAGGTAGAGCTATGTTTTTCCAATGAGCCTATGATGCAACAAACAATGCTACGGTGAATCAATTAATGACAACTTATAAATGTGAATAACTTATTTAGTGATGACATGAGGAATGCAAGATCAGGACTGTCTGATTTCCCAGAAGGCACTGGATTCTAACTGTCCTTTCCTGTTCTCCAGCCTAACTTAGAATGAGTGCAGGGGCTCCATCTGGGTCTGTTTGCCCCCTCTATTCTCATTTACCCCATCATCTCTCAAGCATTCCACTGGATTTGACAGTCCATCCAAGTGCAGGACTAACAGAGGCTCCAGCAGCCATAGAGCTAATGAGCACAGCCTTGATACAATGATTTCACACAAAAATTACAGTCTAGCAGAGAATGAGATTATGTGGGAAATGAGCTAGTGATTTCCTTTTAAAAAACGGTGAGTGCATCAATGCTGATTTTTAGGTTAAGGTAATATTCCATGTTCAGTTAAGATTTTTAATTAAAGCTGTTTATTTAGTATTTTTCTTGGTATATGTAAAGTGTGTGTAAATTAATGTTTTTACAAAGTTCACAAAGTTCAAATTACCTGAAACTCTCTCAGCTCAGGATCTTGAACCATACCTCCACTCTTCCTTTGCCCTCTCCCCCTTTTAGCTCCCTTGCTCTTTAAACCGTTACTTAAACATTAGCATCACAACATTGCAATAATGGATCCACATGGAGACAGTCTCTCCTCTGTCACGCAACCAGCAGTAAGGTTCAGTGGCAGGCTATTGTGAGTCAGGTTTATTTTATATGGAACACATGTCTATTAATGACAGACACAGAGCACGCGTGGTTTGGCTGCCCACAATATTGTGGGAATGATTACAGGGGACTGGGGGAGGGTGCCTTGACATTAGCTTTGCTTTTGATCATGCTGTTCACCAAGGTGGCGCTGAGGAAACTCAGAACCAATGCTGGCAAAGGTTTAGATGCTAAAAGGTTCCCACACATGGCAAAGGGAAATGGAGGCTCTTGTGTGAACCCCCAGTACAATAATTGCAGTTGGTGGGTTCCTTGGCACAAAATGAATTGTGGCAATATAATGCCAAGCAAAACAGTTGTTTTTGAGCAGCACTACAGAAACGATGTTTTTTAAAATACATTCCAGCTTTTGTTTAAAAGGTTAGATAAAGGTACGCCTGAGTTCCCAGGTAAGGTTTGCTTTGCAGTTACTGCCTCTATAGCAGACACATTTCCTCCAAAGGCACCTTTAATACACACCAGTTGCCTCAGAGTGAACTGGTCAAGGCGCCTTCTTCAAGGGCACCGTGGTAATGGACCAGGTTTGTGATCACAGTAATTCTCCACTTCCTGGAGCACTTTTGCCTGGGATTGCCTGCAACAATTGAATAGCTAATCTAAAATAATATTCGTCAAGACACCACAGAAGGCTTTCTTGCAGGCTTTTTTTTTTAAGATTTGGAACTAAATCTACAACATTTGAGTAAGGGTCAATAACAAATAAGCATGTCAGAGAAATGGAGAAATCTTGGGTCAAAAAAAAAAAAAGAGTTGAAAACCCAAATGCTAGAAATGTAATCATTGTATTCAGGGCTTGACATTAACCTTTTTTGCTTACCAGCTGCTGTGGCTAATGGTTTTCCGAAGTTACTAGCCACTCAGCATTTTCAATGGCCACAATTCTGACATTCATACCTGCCATATATATATTTTTTATATTATCTCATAATTTGGCAGCAGATATATTAGGCTGCTGTCACTTTAAGACATGGCGCACAGAGATCCATTAATGTTTACTTTCATTTAAAATGCAACTGTTTATATGAATACTCGCCAAGACCAGCATTTTGACATTATTTTGTTTGTATTTGACTTTTAATCTCAATAAGCAGCAACAAAGAACTCATTTAGTACTGAGAGGTGGCTTTATGTGTGCGCACTTTGGATGTGAGCACAAAATATGTGCAATCCCACGCCGCAATTCCAATAATATTCATCCGGAGAAAATGAAGCGGGTGAGTGAGGGGAGACGGGATTGTGGGTCAACTTGCTGTCGAAGACTATATTTAACATTTAACCTGCCAAAGTGGCTAGTAGGAGTGACTGCGTTACAGGCCACTGCTGAAATCCACCCGCATTTGCCGGGTTGGCGGGTGTTAATTTCAAGCCCTGATTGTATTCATGTTGGTTTCATACATAAAAAAAAAAAAAAATGTTTGGTTTAATTAATGACTCCTGCTATAATGGTGCATACTCTGATGATTAAACATTTAATGTTTTTGTTATTAATAGTCAAGTCAAGTCAACTTTATTTATATAGCGCTTTTTACATTGCCGATTGTCTCAAAGCAGCTTCACAGTGTTAAACAGGAAAATAATGCAATAGATTATGAATCGGCTGTACAGCCGCTCTGGAGAAAACGGTGATGTTATCCAGCTAATTTCAATTATCATATAGTGTCAATGTGGGCAGATCAGTAATTTAGTTGATATAGTTAATTTAGTTTAGTAATTTAATTTATTTGGATATTTAGTTGAAAATTTAGTGTCCCCAACTGAGCAAGCCAAGCCAAAGGCGACAAAGCCGATAATATGGAATATGACTTTATTTAATGAAACAATATTTTAAATAAAAAACTAAAACTGCCAGTAGGTGGCGGTAAATGTCTAAATGAGTAAGTCATCTGGCCCTATTTTAATGATCTGAGCACATGGTCTGAAGCACTATAGGGCATGTCCGAATCCACTTTTGCATGAGGGTCATGGTCTAAAAGGATTGTCCCTTCTCTTAATGAGTCATGGGTGTGTTTTGGGCATAACATGCAATAAACCAATCAGAGTCTCCCATTTCCTTTAAAAGCCAGTTGCGCTTGCACCATGGCGGATTCACTATTTACATGGCAGAATTTGCGAGTGGAAAAACTGAATGGTTCTCCAGAGAGGAATCCTTTTATTTTTAATATTTAAAAATGTTTGTGTGCTGCTGTGCATCCCTGTGTGTGTAATAAGCAGAGTGTATGCACATTGTGCACCCGCCTATAGGCGCACATTACTAACGCGGCCTTTATATAACACAAAAAATACTGCGCTATTGATAGACCAGGTTTTTGTTGGTCAATGGCGCAGTCGTTTTCAGTTCCTCAAAATAGCAACGCACCAACAATGCGCCTGAACACACCTCGTTTTCAGACCAGCACGCCCATGGGCGAACAGATGGGCATGAGTGCATTTGCTATTTAAACAACTGGACGTGAAAATGATAACTGCATCGAGCTGAAACTAGCAAAAAAAACTTGAGTCGCATTGCGCTGGTTAGTATGATAGGGCCAATTGAGTAATTCATTCATTCAATTCGCTCAAACGTCTGATTCATTCAGGAATTAAGTAAATGGCTCTCGCTAGCTGTATACCAATTCAGAGGATGCATCCTTCGAAAGCCGTGAAGGTCGGAGTGAGCATTGTTAAATGGGATGGTCTAGCCTAGAGGATTGTTCTTGTCGCCTAGCAACTGTTACAGATGCCATTGATGAGTGCCGGTAACGTTTGTACTGGACTTAAAAGTGGTATTAAACTGTCTGAAAAAAAAAAACAGGTTCACAAACTGTCTAAATATGTTCATCATGGTCCATTTCTGTACATAATAAAGAGTATAAACTATATCACATCTTAGTAAGATATACGTCAACATTTGAACAAAGAATTTTTTCATATATATTTACATTTGTATCATTAGATAATTAAGCTGAAACCCAATGCTTGCGTTTAAAAGTGTAATTCAGCAATTTCTGTAAAAAAAAAAAAATCCTGTCGTCACTGCAGCGCAATTAATTCTGCGGTAGGCAATGCCACGAAGGATCTATAGCTGTGTTCCATTCGACAGGGTCCCTACGCACTGTTCCCATCTCCCTGAGCACAGTATATCAGTTGAAGTGGACTTCGCTGACAATAATCACTCATTTGGAACGCTCTGCAACGTCATCAAAGAAAGGCAATGACGGGGTCGTGCAGATTATGATATAGGCCTAACAAAAATAAATATTGTAATTTACTCTACTTTCAAATTTAAAATCATATAATAGGCATATACATAATACAAACACACAGTATGTATCTAATAAATATAATCAAAACATTGCATTAGTCTATTAGTTTTATTACTTTATTACATAGACTACTTGGCTATTTTTAAATGACTATTGACATATAGTACTGTAACTGTCATTCAATATGAAAATAGTTCAGCTTTTATGAATGGGCCATTGAATCATTGGTTCACCCGAGTGATTCTTTAAAAAAGCTTTTTTTTTTTATAAACACAGCTGTGTTGCTTGGAGACGCACATTCATTCTGCTGTGGCTTTATATTTAATATATTAAATATTAAATATAATTTATTAAATATATAAAAAAATTGTTGACAAAAACAGACTAAAATATAACACAATATCAACATTTTATTTATTGAATTGTTATATAAGTAGGCCTATCACATTTGCACTTGCGCTATTCAGGATTATATTGGCTCTGTACACTGTAAAAAAAAAAATTGCTGCCTTAAATTAAGTACAATCAACTTGGATGTTTAAGTCATTTCAACTTAAATTACATTAAACTGACTTAAAAAATTTGTTGAATCTTGTTTAAAATTGCTTAACCTAGTTTGATGAGTTAAAAACAATGTAAAAACATATGTTGTCATAACTTATTGATCAAATATTTTTTTACAGTGTATGAAATGTCAGATGGCGGGGCGGGTGTGTTAAATGTGTTAATAATTTTATATATATATATATATTTTCGACCTGAACTGACCTATGAAAAAAGGAAACATTTCTGACCTTTAGACAGGACACATATGGAGACATTGTTTATAAAGGGGTCCTCTTTGTGATATAATTTCCGGTTTTATGGATATTCTAACAACAAAAAGACTTCCTACATATTGGTTATCCTACATTGACTCAAATGTTAGTAATATTTCAAAACAAAAATGCTTGGTTATATTCTTTAAGGGAACAACAACAGTAAAATATCCCAAACTATTTTTCCCTGAGAATGTTAGCCTTTTAATGACATTTTTCTTTCTTCATTACAGTTTCCTGTCAGCAACACCACCTAGCCATTTAAGCCCTCTCACGAAAAAAATTATATTTTAGAAACTGAACACATACATCAAAGAAGTTTATTAAAGTGCATTAGTCGTTGTCTTCTATGAACTGCATTAGTAAATGATTAAATGCAAATGTTTTCATCTGTGAATTCTTTTTTTTACTCTGCTATAATTTTTAAAGTTATGAATGTTTAAGTCCCCTGAAGATCCAGTTCCTCTAAAAAATTCAGGGTTTTTTTTATTAGCTGTCAGAAGACGAGTGCACTCTCATTGTCAATGCATTAAACATCTTAAAGTTTCAAACTTGATCTTAGGTGAGACTGACATGTTTCCTTGTTTCATCCAAGTTGTTTTGCATTGGTGCAGTCATTTAATGTCTGTTATAATTTTAGTCTTAAACAAAGACAACACCAAAACAATGCATAACCTATGTTTCCATTTTCAGTCATAGTGAATTGATTTAGTAAAATATTTCATCACTCCTTAAGAGTTATACACTAAAAATGCTAGTGTAATAAACAGACAGGGAGGTAAAACACAGGGTTAAGGTTACATTCCGTGACTCGAATGAACACAGACACTGTAACCTCAAACAAACACAATGTTTTGAAGCAGGTTGCAGGCTGACATCCTGAAACACAAGACTGAAATTGTCGAGTTGTGTTTAAAACGTCTTTAAGATAGCTGACAAGGTACCAAAAACAATTCAGGTCGCGCAATATACTGACAGAAATTATTTTAAAAACTCAGCAATTGAAATGTCATGTTGCAATTGATTAATTCCTTGTCTAATGTGTCAGCCTTGCGATGAGCTAAACATTTTAGTTTCATAGCATGACAGTAAATCAGCAGTTCGGAGTCATTGAAACATCAATGTATGAAGGGTCAAAAATGACATTGTTCTTTTAATTATTCAGTGGTATACCCTCGAGGCAAAAATAAAATCAACTTCTTTTCAAAATCAGATTATAAATTCAATACACACCTCTCAAAGAAATGATCGGCTCATACATTGCATTATTTACCAGCAGAGGGCGATGCGAACATGAAAAGGGCAATGACAAAAACTTCAGTAAAAAGAATGACAGGTCCTGTGATACAACACAAGTGTATCAAGCACAATGATTTGCAGTCATAATTTATAGTTTGAAGAAGCCTAACAATCGATTCTTGGGCAAGAATCCATTGTTAGGCTTCTTCAAACTATAAATTATATTGCGACAGACTGACTTTCCCCTTGTTGGCTATAGCAATGCTGCTTTTATTTGTATCTCTCTACTGGAAGCAGCAGAAGAATCCCCCACCAAGAAAAAAACAACTGCATGCTGAATTTATGATCACCAAATGTTTTATCATTTACAAGGAATTCATTTCTGTCATTACTTGTTAGGGTGTTTACCCCAGTTGTCTTAGCGCAGCTAAGAAAACGTTTTAAACAAAACCTTTATTCATTTTAGTTTTTGTCATATATTTTTGATATGTAATAAAGTTAACAATGGCAGTCGGACTAGGCTTATGATTCGTCAAATCACCGTCCGATACCATATCGGATTTAAAAAATAAAAAAACAACAACAACCCACACTTGTTACATGTACAAAACACACAATCATAATAATCATTTCCTCTTTAAATATATGTAAATAGGCTACACACTGTTTGCTATTTAATAGCATTTGCGCACGTTCGTTTAATATTCGTTTACAACACTAGAATCCGCCGTTTGAAGGGCTCAGAGGGACAGACACTCATTCTTCCGTTGTTTGGGACTCTTTCTGAGGCGGCTATTGGAGCCAAGTGATCAGTCATTGACTAATTGTTTTAGACAAACATTTTTTTCTCCATGAGAGTACAAGGTCGAGAATTTGGCTCTGTTAATTGGATGTAACAGAATTTAACAATAGCCTCTCAATAAAACGAGTTTTGTGATTATGGTTTTAGAAAGAGAAGAAAAGAGGCGAGGGGGCTCTCTAATTACCAGCCAGGACTCTGGAGATCCCGTCAGCCATTGTGCGCGGGTGTGCAGAGGCTGTGTGGCCGGCAGGCAGGCGACAGGCGCCGGATTGTGAACAAAGGACTGTCTGCTGCTGAGGCTGTGAGGCGTCCCTGCCGCGGCGACTGACCCTTCCACCAGGACGGTGACACTTTTCTCGACTCCCCATATCCACCCCCACCCGGGCATAATGGTACAGTACAAAGATATAACAGGTGAACACAAGATAAGTGTATCAACGACCGAAAGCTAAGAAAAGTCCCGCACAGAACAAACAACACATTGTAACAAGCACAGAGCACGTCGGTACAATAGCCAAGTTGGTGAACGAATTATGGTGAACACATGATTTGAAGATATTGCCAATCTCTATGCCTTTATACTGCAACAGATCAGAAGTCATTAGCCTATATTCATTATTAGATGAGTATCACTGATTGAGATAGGCTAGCGCGTAGCCTGCATCTATTTGATGTGCGTGTCTTCATCTGTGGAAGAGGTATTTCTGCTCATCTGCAACTCGTGAGACGTTTCATGTCAGATGTTAAATTGGCTATAGAAAATGTCTTTAAGATGTTTATAATCTAGAATGTAAAACTTACTTTTTAAAAACGTTTATCAGATGTTTGTACACAGCACTTTCCTGACGAAGTGCTCTTTGTAAGAGCTATCTGGGATTATTTGTCACAACATTGTCAACAAACTAGATTACATCCCGGCGATCAACAGATGGCGCAGCTACATCACAGGCAGTGTAATCAGTTTACCTAGGCTATATTAATGTATTTTATATAAGCACGGCGACATTGTTCGATTAAATTAAATTATGTTGATCTTAACTCACAAATAGAGTTACAAGTGTTCGAATCCCAGGAGGATCGCGCAAGGCAAAAAGCTGCAAGATTGACGTATTTGATCTAGAATAATGGCAATAACCATGCTCAGTATGCATGAGTGATCTGATCAAGAATGACTTACACAGAAAATAAAACGTAATGCTCGTAATTTACACAGAATCATATTTATATAAATATACAGTCCTATTTACATGAATAAAGTAATACAAAAGACTAAATGAACACTTTCGTTTTATTTAACTGAGAGAATGCAAGAAAAATCGCTCATTTACCCGAAAATCCAGCACCGAGATGTTTAAACAGATAGCTCTCATAAGAGAAACTACACAATGACCTTCTCAATGCAAGATTAGAAAGAAACCTGAGTTGTCCCTGCCTATGGACCATCATTACATTTAAACATCTTTTGTTGAATTTAGCTACAAATGAATTTTGTATCACCAGAGGTTTAGATTTACAGTGGCTTTTCCTTTACTTATCTGGCAGGATATCACAAACATAACATTCGGTTTCCCGCTATCAAGCGCTAATATATTTGTAAATGGGAAAATATATATAAATGTAACAAATCGAGACCTAATATTTACACACCAATGTACAGTTTTTAATAAATTAAATTCTGTCTCCTCCAGTCCATTGACCTTATTTACATATGTGTTACTTTTATTATTATAAATAATTAGACAAACAGGTCCCCCAGACAAAGGCAACTTAAACGTTGAGCATCCTCAGATTTTGTCAGATATTGTTGCGTTTACAGTCATTTCTCTCCTTTTGATGAACGAAATCAGCATGCTTTGTAGATCCGAACGGGGGGCGTATTTGCTACAGTTCTCGTCGAAATCCAGGTATGGGGCCTGTGATAGCCTATAGTTGATGGGGGATGTTCCATTGTCTGAGCCATAACTTCAACCGACGAACTCTGACATTTTTTGTTCTTTTTCTTTTTTCATTGAAGCATATATGTAATAAGAAAAGAGTCAATGTTGTGTTCGTGGGGTCACTTTGGTGAGTCGCTACGGGGTGACACGTCTCTGTGTTTCTCCAGTCCGCTGACTAATCTTTGTATGTTCTGCAGTTCGTTAATGGAATCCTTCCCTGAAGATTTGGGAGATCCAGTGTTCTGTCTGCTTCCGGTTTTATGGCTGTGGTGCTCAGATATGGGACTGCTCTCCCTGCTGCCCGATTTCGATGACTCTGACTCCGCGCTCAGAGTGCTTGGTATTCCGGTGGTGAGCAGGCCGGTGCTTTGAGGAATAGACACGGGGAACTGATAGGGGCTGAAGCGCAACCTTGGCCGCGTGCTGCTGAGAAAGGGGTTCCGGCTGAGGGTGGACGCGGCGCTGCCGGCGGGGAGAGCAGAGGCCGCCGCAGCTGCAGCCGCCATGTATGTGTACGGGTAGGGTAGCAGTCCCCCGAATGGTGGCATGGAGATACCCTAAATGTAAAACAACGAAAACAAGCTGCTTTAATTTATCGTCAGACCAAAATAAAGAAACAAATTCAGCTTGTTAAGAAATATGATAATTAGGCCTATAGTTAGTAGGCCTACATTGTAGCCAATTGTGTTGCAATTGCGCGAAACACCATTGAAATGAACATATGCTGGCTGAGCACGGTTAGCAAAGATCTGCATTCGTTTACTGCGTGATATAATAATGAAAAAAAGCTGTCTTGAAGCATAAACACCAATTTGCCTTGATTCCAAATGCAGTGATAGTCTACACTGTTTAACAGAACTGGTGAAACATTTTACAAATGTAAAATAATGGCAGAAAATACAGATTTACAACAGATAAAGAACAGGAACTACTAGGCTAGGCTATATATTTTATCTTGTGATAGTATCTGTTGGCAAATATTTAGAAAATAGGTTTGAAATGCATTTTATTAGCTATAGGCTATAGTCATAAATAATCATAATCATCATACCTGAGATGCAAGCATATGTTGTGATAGGTGGAATGGGAAAGGGTTGGGTGAACTGGTACTCTGAGAAGAGAGGCTGCCATTCTCTAGTCCACTTGCTCCAGACATTGAGGCTAACAAATGTCCCATGCCCATGGTTGAGAAAGCACTAGGAGTCATAGCAAACTGCCCGGGGTGAAATAAGAGTGGTTGTCCTGTACTCAGTGGGTTAAAGAAATGTTGATTGTGTAAACCAGAGAGGGCTAGACTTTGCAAGTGACCTGCGCTGAAATGTGATGGGCTCTCCGTTTGAACCATCAGAGGGGAAAAGCCATCTTTGACTGTGCTCATGCCCACAGAGTCTGCATCCTTTTTGGAGGTATCTGATTCTTTCAAATTCCTGCTGTCCAATTTGTCCTTCTCCAAGTTTCTGATGCTGAAGACAGAATCATTCTCTTTCCTCGAATCCGAGTAGTCCCCTTTCTTTTCTAGGTTAGATCTGTCCTTGACACTGTCCCCGCAACGTGGGCTGAATGGTGATCGTGGTCTCTGATCTGGACTATTGACTCTGATCATTCCATCTTCGTGTTGGTCAAGTTCGTTGTCGCTTTCATTGCAGTTTTTGTCATCTGGAAAATACAAATATTTTAAGCACATAAGATTTATTTTCATTTGACAAAACCAAAGAAATGGTTCCTAACATAATACATTTCGACTCCTTAAAAAAACAACTCGCATCTGTTTAATTCTTCCCTGTGATTACACAAGGATGGGATGAAATGTTTTCCATGATAACTACTTCCTCTGTTTTCATCCATGGCACAATGAGCGTGACTTCATGAAACGATTGAGATTTGGATAGTTTGAAGGAAAAAAATGTTATGAGCTCCTAATTAATCGTGATGAAATTCAGATGACACATTGGCAGACCCAAAGCATGTGCACGAGACATTCTCTATATCTGCACTTAGTTTATATATCAAGGCATGCCTTGAGGACTAATAACTGATCCTATTCTCAGAATTTTCAGAACATGTAAATTGACAAAATTTACACATTTTTACTTTATTCCGAAGATCTACAAATACATCCTACTAAACAAAATGACAACTATCCCTCAGCAAACTTCATAATACAGTCACCATTCCATCTGTTAATTTGGCATAACACAGTTTAGGGCGAAATAAAGTCAGGAAGCATATCTTAAGTGAGATTTATTTCTTAATTTGTTATTAAACGCCACAAAATGGTAAAATATAATAGATAAAGGCTGAGAACATTCATAAAGAATACATGTATTTAAATAATTGTATAGGCAGTCCCTTCTTATTTATTTTTTTTAATTTTTAACTTATTTTATAAACTTTTAAAATGATTTTAGCCTGTAATTGGTCAAATATAATACTAAAATAACAGTTTGGGTAATCACAAATTATAGAACAATGGCTGTGCATATTTATAGTGTTTACTTGCACATACAATTAGCATTCCTTTACTGTGTCAACCTGGCAGGAACTATTTCACAAGTAGTTACAAAGCAGCTGTTGCAGTTAATTTATATTTTTATGGTTGTTTTTATTAGATCTGATTTTAAACATTTCAGTTATTTATTCAATTTGTATAATTTAATTATAACGTGCAACATCTTTAATTGTTAAGGTATGCCATGTGTAGTGAAAGTTAATATATTCTGCTAAAAGCAATGGATTTTGAGCGATAAATCAGATACAGAAGAACATTGCCAGTAACTAAACAACTAACAGGCAACTGACTGTAAACATATTGGCACTGTAAACATATTCATCAATTCATTCTCTATCAGTACCGCTTTAAATACTTACTCGTTCAGCAGCAGTGAAAAGTTTATCAACTCTAAAGACAACAAATTATAAACATATCGAATTCTACATAGGCTACACATAAAATATATGAATCTAATGCATGTTTGTAAATTCCATTAAAAAAAAACAATGTAATGAAGAAAAAAAAAGTAGTGTTGGTGTTAACAAATAAATACTGAAACTTTGCAGTAGCCTACATTAAGAAAAGTTTTTTTTACCTCTGGATCTGTTGAATTTAAGTGGACTTGTTGCTGATCCAATCGGTGAGTGAACTGAATCCCTGCCAGTAGTTTGCTCGCAGGATGAAGCGTCCGAATCTCCTCCATCTCGATCCACTTTGCACTGATCATCATACATGCGCATTGACGGAAGGGCTAACTGTTTTCTGAAAATTAAACTGAAATTAGATTTATGTCATGCCTAAATAGTGCTATTTTACATATCCGATGGTTAAACAAGAGTTTAGAAATGATACCTTTTTTCTCTTCTTCCATTCCCAGTGTCTCTGAATCCTTTTGCGAATGGATTATTATCGATTTTCAGTTGTGTGATCTAAAAAAAAAGAAATGTATTGTATTTTGTCATGCTTTCCGTATTTCAAATTAATAGCACTAAATTATTCTGGAACTATAATTCGCAAAATAAATTAAGTTTGTAATAAATAAATTGTAAAACGTGGCTATAAAACCTATGAAGTCAAGGTTATAATTGAATTGTTAAATAAACAACTCAGAGCTACTTTCGTTTGTTCAACAGAATTCATTGTGACTTCACATGATGTAGCCTAGTTTCACACCGCAAAAGGCTTTTATTTTTACGGGGTCACATCTGACTTTTGAGCATCGTATTGCTCAAGTTATACATACAAGCGACTATATTCGGTGCCCGTATTGATTGTAACTGGCCCGTAAACTTTACGATCATAGGGCCTTCAGACTCAGTGCTGTCATCCCAATTATAATCAACTCTATTCATGAAAAAAGAAAGAAAAAGGAAAGATACTAAACAGAATTCTAAAATATACAAGCTACATATAGTTTCTCTCTTTCAGCTCTAATATTAATAATAATAATATGACAACGGATAATTACAAACAAACATTTAAAATAAAAAAGATGGCCGATTTAACACTGCGTTTAAGTGCTTTAGTAACTTACCTTGTCGTTCTGATATGCAGTGACAGCTATAAAATCAGTCTCAGGAAAGACATATGTCCTGAAGGTGCTGTAAGGGAGCTTCAGAATGTCGTTGGCTCTAACGATATGAAACCTGGGCTGATATTTGTGCATTGAATTTAGAATGGTCTGAAAAATAGAAAAGTTATCCGGTCAATAATAAACAGTGGTATCGAAATGCTGTTTAAAGAGAAATATTTGCCCAATGCTTAATTTTTCATATTCAAATATTTCTTATATTTGTATTAATAGTATAGCGGGTTTTATGAGAGCAGAATGTTCTGTACTGTAATAATGGTAGGATTTTTGGTGTGAGCCTTGAGGCCTTTAGTAGGCTAGTTTGGATAATTGAGCGTTTTTTTTATTTATTTAGCTAATCGAAAGCTATAACAAAACAATATTCTACATTTCCATTTAAATGATTTGTATGTGGATAGGAATAGTGTCATTTAGCCTGGAGTGAAAAACAAAACTTTGGTTCACACCGTCGACCGTGGGACTTAGTTTGCCCTATGGCATTTAATTTGAAGGCAACTGCTCGTTCATGCTTAATTTAGGCGACAGACACTGAAAACGCGTTTGGAATCCAACGCACCTTAAATGTCCAAACACTGCGCTTAGCTTAATCTCCTAATCATCTTTGCTTCTTGATCACTTAGATAACTTTACACACTATAGTATCCCCTTTTCCTGTTATACTATTAATGGAAATAAGGAAATACACATATCATACCCAAGAAAGCATAAGTAAACAGATTAGTTTCAACAATAAAGTTGTATTTATATTTACATACTACAGACATGCAGTTTCAGGAAAAAAAATGTAACTTACAAATCCATGTTTATCCGAAATATTGTTGGTCAGTTTGAGTTTGTGGAAAGCAACAGGCTTTGCCATCCACTGTTCACCCGTGGCCGGGCTATCCGGGTGAATGTACATTCGTTTGGGCATCTCCGGGTCGGCCTTTCCTGCGACCATCCATCGGGAGTTGTGAAATTTGTACCGACAGTCGTCTGCCGCAACAATATCCATCAAAAGTATATACTTGGCTTTTTTGTCCAGGCCGTTCACGCGCACTTTAAATGGAGGAAACATTCTCCTGTGGACGGAACAGACATAATCATATCTGGGCCGAACATCATCATTAAAATATTTATTTAACATTTTAAAGACATTTTATGAAAATGAATACAAAGTGTAGTTCAGCTACGATTTCCGTTTTAACCACAAATAAACACCCTTCATATCTAGGTCGCTTGGCAAAGGCTAACAGGCTATTAACACAATCGTACCGGACGATATCCACGCAAACATTTTCTAATATTTTACAAGCGTTCTTTTTAAAGTCCAACTGACTGTTACCCCTTTATCCTTCCTATGTTTATACTACATTTCAGGTAGGCCTAGTGATACAACAAATAAGGAAAATAAACAGCCAATAATGGCTGATGTTTTTTTCTTCTTAAAAAAGTTCGACTCGTACATTGTTCCGATACTTTAACTTCTGCTCGTTTCTATATGATAGCCTTAATAACAGAACGAATGTGAATGTTATTCTGATACTGAGATTAAATATATTGAGCATTTTTTTCGACAGGCCGTCGATTCCCCCAAAACATATCCCAGTTTATATCGAGCTATATTTTATTTCGAACTAAATTATATTTTCTAAATATAGGCTAACTTAAGAAACTTTTTCCAAAGTGAAATATATAAACGTCGTTATTATCAAGTATCATATACACGGAAAAATAAAAAAAGCCTTACCTTCCTGATTTAGTGATGACCATTTCGGTTCCAATTTTGTGGAATTGATCCCAAAGCTCCTTAGCTTCTAATGTAACTTTAGGATCGTCTTCAACGTCCTCCTCTGGCTCGAGACTCTTGAAGGAGCGGAGATGAGCCGCCTGGTGGTGATGTCCAAGCGCCGCGTGTAAGCCAGCCTCAGCTGCACCGGAGAGCGCGTGATCCGCCAGTGGTTTACTGAGACCCGGTGGTAAAGTGAGCGCTGGAAAGAACGAGGGTTGAGCCGCGGCAAGGAAAGCTGACATGGGAAAGTCGGCCGGCCTGTGCGCGTGAAAAGGGTGATAAGCCATAGCGTTCGCTGTGAAAACTGGATCTCTCATCGGTGCATCCAAAAAGCCTGATGAAAGTGTAATATTCTAAAATAACTGCGCCCGAAACTCGCGTAAGTCCGACTGACTGTCGCCCTCTTACAACTGAAAGACAGTGGTGGTTTCGAAGCGGACTGGTGGGAAATGCCACTACCGTCGAGGATGTCCAGTTGCAACACAGTGATAATATCCTTCAAAAGAGCAACATTGACACTTCGGTGTAGATTTACAGCTTTCCTTCTGTCCAAGCCACTAGAGAAACTAAAGCAGCCCCAATAAGGATGCGAAAGTCGTGAGCACTGATGTAGAATTGGAAGGTTCTTCCCTGACCACACTGTCTTACATGTCCCTTCTCACTGGATCCCCGCACTAATGAACCAAACCGTCTTGATTGCAGATTTTACGCATTCTGGACCAATTGTAGAGCTCCATAGGCGTGGTTTTGACAGCTCCAGCCAAGATCGTGAAGGGGGGGTTGGCTAGAAGGTGTCGGAAGCATTTGCAGTAAGAAAACATGTCAACAGAATAAAATATTAACCAATGACAGAGTAAGGATCTGGAAACCCCACCCCCGCATAACCTAACAGAGGAACGGTCATCTGGCTGTAGGCAGCCGGGTAAGAGAGCGCTTTCCCCGGCTTGCGTTTCATCAGTTTTAGGACCGTGTGCATGCTTGATATATTAATACTCCACTGTCGAACTTTAAGAAATATATTGGACGTTTTGGAGGTTATGTGTAACTCAAATACCAAAATGATTTTAATGTTGAATAAAATGTTGCTATTTTAACGGCTTTAAATAATATAACAACACACAGTTTAGGAAAATTCTAATTGTATTAAAAAACAAATGCTTAAAAAACGACTTCCCCAGAGTTTGCAGTTAAATCGACCGGATGGAAGATATTGCAGGATATTATATTTTTTTCAAGCGATGTTCCGAACAACGTTGGTTGCACAGAGTGGGATGCTCCCTAAAAGCAGAGTGCATTTGAAGGCGAAAAGGAAGAAAGCTTTCAGCGAGAGAATTTGTACGGTTTACGGATTGCCTATTGGAAGGAATAAAGAGGTACTACTATTACACATAGTGTGGCAGATTATTTTATGTTTTTCGCAATAAGCTACATGCGTGCAACAAAATCGAGGCATGATCAGGGGATTGAGTATTTATGTAGCCAAAAATGCAAGACTCAACTGACCTCTATCCTCATTTTCACAGAAATGTTCAAGATTAGTTCACGTTAAATCGGCCGACAGGGTACAGCAGAGTAACAATCTGAGCTTTAAAGCTCCATAAGCAGTCGTGTACCTTTAAGAGGCTCGTCAACAGATCCTTGATTAAGTGGGACTCCGTTTGTTAAAGAGCGCTTGGCGCCAGCCGGCTGGAGTCCCACAATAAGAACCTACCCCTGTCAATTCATATTTACCCCCAAATTCTCAAACAGCGTGCACCAATCCACTCAGTGTTCCACAAAGCTTAGCCTACATCTTGAGTAAAATCCAAAGAAATGTTTTCTTTGTGCGAGTTCCCTCTTTCAACAATTAGGCTAATTAGATCTAGTGAAAGTCCACGGATGGAAGATTTATCTCCTGTGTTTGAAGCGATGTCTGATCAGTTCGGGCTAGGCTATACTTTGACAAATGTAGAATGAAAAAAACAAAGAATGAATGACATTAATACCACACATCATTTGTTGAGATCTGGAAACCCCGTACAATGTCAACAGGAAATGCATTTTATTTCTTCCTTTCAATTAACTCCTTTCATTCTCCAAAATGCTCACTGTAAACATCAGAAATGACTTCCATACTGAAGATCTCAAAACAGCAGGACTGTCCTGAGAGGGAGACACAGGTTGCTTCCGACTTAATACTGTCAGAGATGAAGCCGCTCTGCGCGCTTGAAGTTATGACCGATGCGAGGATTTTGAGTTCGGCTCCAGGATTTTCAGTCAAGGTTTATGGAAAGATATCGCAGAACAACAGAAGAAGGACATCAAAATATTGTTTTGGATCATCCTGTATCGACATGTTTCGTCTTTGGTAAGAGCTGTAGCCTACTTTTATCATGTGGGCAAGCTTCATATGTTCCAAAGTTATGTAGAATAAATGATGAACGCAGGTGGATTATTCAAAAGTATATGTAATGTGTATGTATTTAATCGATTCTTTATAGGCTATAATATTCTAAATATCGAAGTCAGCTTGCTGAACAGAAATTGATTTATAATTAATAAATATGCTATAGTATTGTTTATAAACACGCTTTTGTATGTTTCTTTATTACATCTTTATTTAAATAAAAATGTTGTTTGCATAGGCCTGTATGAATTAAAATAATAATAAAAAACAACATGAATTACACACAAGGCATTTTCGTCTTTTCAAGGATATGTCAAGAGTTTAAAATAAAAATGAATTAGCTATGTTGAGCAATAACATCGTTTACTTCAGTTTATATACCAATATGTTGAAGAGGTTTGCACAGATTAGCCCCACATGAAGCAAGTTAATGATTTTACCATGTATATACTCATCAAGTTAATTATATAAACAAAGATGTATGTAGTAGCCCAACTCATTTATTTGTTCTGGTAAATTTACGCCGAGGCCCCGAGTACCACAGTTGTCAATGCAGGTGTTATCTTTAGGTCTAATCTTTTCCGAACATAAAACATACATTTTGTAAGTCTTATGAACGTAGCTGACTACTCTCAGGTTAAATAACTGAGTTTAAAGAAATCTTTAAAATATAAATATATCATATCAGCCTATTTATCATTTATTTCCTTGCCTATAGCTGTTGTTTCCAAAATGTTTAGCAAGCCAAGCAATCACCATTGCACAGCATCACCCACAAAATGCTTCAACGCTGTATTTATCCTGTGGATCAAGTTCTTGGCGCCAGACCGTTTAAGACCTGTCAAAGTTCTTCATATTTCTCCGGTTCAAGAACAGCCCAGAACCCCTCCTTCACACTGTCTCCTCCGTAGTGCTTCCGAAGTTAAAGGTGCATATTCTGTCACCACATGAAATTGAAATGTAAAATTGTAGTTCTTCATAGGCTAGATGTTTTGCAAGATGTAGCCTATAAAGGCCACAATAGATATGTATTAAAAACAACGTAGCCTGTGGTGATATAGAAAGCAGTTGTGATTTCTAAAAGCAGACATTTAGTTCATATCATTATCATATTTCTTTATGACATAGGTTATTTTCACACAACTATCCAAACTTTTTCTCAAAAACAATTAAGCCATCATCAGTTGGAGGCGCTAAAATAGATCGAATTATTTAATCACTTTTAGACACTTATAGGCTAATTGTTTTGTCATGGGTCATAATGCAACAGAATCATCTGTAAGGAGTGAACATGACTAATCATTGATATTTAATATTTTCAGTTTACCCGAGTAAACAGGTCACCTTTAATAAAACAATAACACACTGAGTGACATCACTTCATAGTTTAATAAGAACCTGTTTTAAATAATGTTGTATTTTTTATCTCTATATAAAATGTAAACTTTGTTTTTTTTTGGTTTATAACAAAGGAAATTAATTTTTTAAGTTTGCAAACGGAGGCGATATAAGAACATGCGACTTAGTTTTAACAGGCCTATTCCATTTTGAAATATTAAAGTGACTGGAAATAAAATATGATGATTGGATCTATATGAATAATGTACTTCTTGTCCTATGTAAACACAAACACGCCTTTCATCCAGCATCCAAAACAAATACCCACAAGAACACAGAACAAGATTAAAACATCTAGAGATAAGAATAATATAATATAATATAATATTGGAATGTTCTGTTTGCAATTCCAGGATTACTTGATAAAACAGATGTGAACTTTTCAATAGCATTTTCTTTTATTAAGGTTTGAAATGAGTTTCTTTGCGAATTATTACCAAAGAGCCCACTGACATTATTAACGACCGCGCTACAAAGTTCTGGCACAATATACAACATCTAAAAATTCAACAACCTCACATCCAATAATCCACACATTTTAAAACCCAGTCCGACAATATCATATATAATCTACTGGAAGTATCTATTTTTCAACATTCATCAGGTCAAGGATCAGGTAAGATTTAGTCCAAGCATGTAGCCTACATATGCTAAATGAATTCTTTAAGATATGGCTGCTTAATCATTACGATTAAATCTCTTTCCAACGAATTATTTCCACCATGTATAGAAGATCAAGTGAAATAGAAGAGCATATGTTTTTTTTTTAAGACGAGTGTTCAAAATATTTTACACACACACAAAAAAGAAGACAGCAACATTAATTATATAGGCACAGAATCCCATTGTCGAATATGGTTTTTGAACTTTTATAGAACTCAGTTTGACCCTTTATTCTAAAAAAAAAAAAAAAAAATCATTTTGGAACTTTATCGTAAGAATAAAGTATTACTGATTCCTTTTCATATTCGACAAAAAATGATATCACCTATACAAAAGACTGGGGAAATATCTAATTATAAAACATACGTAGGCCTATTCATTTAAATTGTATAGGCAATATTCATGTCTGTATTAACATGCAGTTGATTTAGAGATTAATATTTTATAAAATACGAACGCTTGAAAAAACAGTGACACCTATCCGATAACTCACATTTTCTAAAACCCTCTTGTCCCATTTAAATCTGATCTGAGCATTAATCTAACGGGTTACAGGCATTCATAAACTACCTGTTGATCTGCAGATTGCGCGCCGGCCCATTTCTGTTCACTAATATTGATGGGCATGCATTTGCGTGACTTTGAACGCCTGTGTCCACTGTTACAAGTCTTCGTGCTGCAAAATAAGATACAATAAAATACAAGAAGGCCTGCTTAAAAGCCTGTATTGGGTTTCAAAATTAGGCTATACTAACAACACAGTATCAAAATGAAACAGCTGAGCCATGCTTTGCCTGATGTATATATTCAGAAGGAAGCAGTCCTGTTGTACCTGATTTTGCTGTGTTAATAAATAGCAATTTGGAGCCTGTAGGGTTTTTTTTTTTGACTGGTGCATTGCGAAAACGAGAGAAATACAATATGTATATGTCTAGCTGATAATAACCTTTGAGTTCATGTAAAATATTGCTGTATAGCTGGTCATGGTAAAAAGTTCCTTTTTCCTTTTTTTGGTCTTCATCTGTTGGCAAGTGGCGAAAAATGTTTGGGATGCCTTAAAAAGGTCATTCTGTCGGCCAGCCTCTGGGATGAGATTCACCACTGATCAAAGGCTGGCGGGAGTGTGGGGGAGAGTCGGCTCTCTTCTGGGTTGGATTGTAAGGTGAATGTATTAACTTCACAGGTCAATCTCACCCTACATCAGCACTATACACCTCTCTGAGGAATGCTCTATAGATGTTTTTATATTGGCTGGTTAATACAAACACAGGTAACTCAGCTTGGGTTAGGCTGCAGAACTATAGAGAGGGTTCATATTGGGAAGTCTGATGGAAACATTGTTGTCGGAGTGGTTACGTGGTATTGTATTGGCAACAAATGTTACTCTGTGGGAACTATCTGGTTGTATTGCCTTTTTTGGTGGTTTCACACACACACACACACACACGTTGGGTTTTCATGTTTTATGGGGACAATCCATAGATGTAATGATTTTTATACTGTAGAAACTGTATATCCCCTATTCTAACCCTACCCCTACCCATCACAGACAACTTTCTGCATGTTTACATGTTCAAAAAACCATCAGTTGGTATGATTTAGGAAGTTTTCCTCATAGGGACCTCATGAGGACATAGAGTTTACCAGGAACACACACACACACACACACACTTTCGCTCCTTCTGTCTCTCTGTGCTGAGACTGCAGGCGTATGACAATACACTTCTAGTGTAGGAAGGGATCTCTGAGGTCCTACACAAGAGGAATGGCTCCCTGGATACTGAGGGTAATAACTCGTAATTAAAGCCATACGATGAGTTGAGTCAAGAGGTGGGGAGGACAGGTTATGGGACATTACTCGCTCTTCTCTTCTCTTCTCTTCTCTTCTCTTCTCTTCTCTTCTCTTGGTTGCTCTTTCATTGCTCAGGTGACTTTATGGAGTCTCAGATGTTTCTCACAAAATTCCTTAAGAGAAATAAAAACACAAAAGAGGCAATTGTTGACAAACAATTGGCAATAAAGAGCTATAAAAAATGTGTATGACAGATAAACTAAATAATTAGCTATGCTTAAGATCATATTAAAAATGCAAATGGAAAATTCTTCTGTTTATTGGGAAAAAATGTGAGATCACTGGCATCTTTTTATCAAGAGAAACATCTAAAAAGAAGGAGACAGCAAATTTTCCATTTGGATAACACTTTATTTTAGTGTCCTTGTTACATTTGTTACATTACCATAGTAATAACAGTAAATTATGCATAATTACATGCAACTAACCCTCAGCCAAACCCTAACCCTATAGTAAGTACATGTAGTTAATTCATTTTACTCAGTACTTAAATATAAAATTACACTGTAACAATGACACCGTAAAATAAAGTGTAACCAGGTTTTTGTCCTTAAAATGCTCTTGTGTGTAGGATTAATTTCTGTAATACTTTATTTTACAGTGTCCTTGTTACATATGTTACATGTACTTACCATAGTAATAACAGTAAATTATGCATAATTACATGCAACTAACCCTCAACCTAACCCTATAGTAAGTACATGTAGTTAATTAATATTACTTAGTACTTGAATTTTTAATTACACTGTAACAATGACACCGTAAAATAAAGTGTAACCTCCATTTGATATCAATTTAACCCCACTTCTGTCTAGAAGAAACAACTGATATGTTAAATAGTTCACCCAAAAAGAAAATTCTTTCATAATTTACTCACTCTCATGTCATTCCAAAGTCACTTGGCTTTCTTTGTTCTGCAAAACACAAAAGATATTTTGAATAATGATTCAGCTGTTTTTGTGTGTGTGTGTGTGTGTTTTTTTGTTGTTGTTTTTTTTACATAATGGCATACCCAAAACACTCCAGCTGTGAAAATGACATTATGTTTGCTTGACATATGACCCAACTGCTAAGTCTAAGTCTTCTGAAATTACATGATCGCTTTGTATGATGAACTGATATTTAAGCCTATATCAAAACATTGGTCAGCGCACATATACACTGAATACATCAAATATGGCCACAGAAATCTCACGTCAACTGAACGCCAAACTTCATTGGTTCTTGCACATCACATGACCAAAGTTATGATGTTTGAGGTAAGAATATACCAGTTGAGTTGTATGGATTTGTTTTATGCTATGTCCTTTTTAGAGCTTTAAAGTTTTGGGTTGACACTGACTTTAATATGGACAAAAAGAGCTGAAACAACATGAGGGTGAGTAAATTATATCAGAATTTAAATTTTTTCATTCAATATTCTCTTCTGCCAAAACGAGTAAGGCTTCTTTTAAAGCTCAAGATCAGCCTATAACTCTTTTCTCCTTTCGGAGTCCTTTCGGAGTCCTGACTGTTCTCAATAAATTGTACACTGACTTTTTAAAGACACACTGGAAAAAAAGAAAGAAAACGACAGACAATCAGAAAAAGAAGACACAAAAAGAATGGAAAAGGTGTTCTGCATTTCCTCAGTCACTATTCAAGAGAAATAAAGATTGGGCCACTGCAGCTATTCTCCAACCCCTGAATGATCAGCTCCATCCCTAGTAACATCAGAGAAGAGAGCAGACAGGAAGAGGTCCATCAATCTCGCTCGCTTTCACCTCTCCGGTCACAGTCCACACCTGGGACACATTTGACATCATGTAAGGTCACCCTGGGCTCTGATGGAGTCACTGCAAGGTCGAAACTGTAAAGTTGAAATCCCATTCAAAAGCTTAGACATCACTGAGATTAACTTTATTTTTCTCATTGAGGCAGCTCAGATTGCACGACGAGCGGTACAGATGTGATCAGAAGTTAACTTGTAGCAAAGTGATAGTGGGCTAAATGTAACACAGGCTGAAGAGGACGCTGTGATTGCCCAGAGATGGGAACAAGAGGGATTATATACAGTTCACGACATTGAGTATTTCTGTCAAGACAGTCAAGACAAGAACTGCAATTTAGCAGTTTATTTATATTTAAAGGTATATATAATTTACTCACTCTCGTGTAGTTCTAAACTAGATTTTTTTGAAGAATGCTTCAACTGTTTTTTTCCCATACAATGAAAGTCAGTTTGGTCCAATGTTGTATTGGACCAATTTGACTTTCATTGTATGGGCAAAAACGATTTTTCAAAATATCTTTAATAATGTTCCATTAATAAAACCATGCGATAATACAAATAATACATACAATATGTATTATTCTCTCCATTATTATACACACGTGATGCCCGCGCAATGTTGTGTATGGCTTTATCGGCTGTAATCTGCAATGATATCATTTTCTCGGCCAAAGATCAGACCCAGTCCCATTCTGAGCCCCAGCTCGCCCTGGAATGTGAGTGTGGCTCATTACTCTAAAGGACTTAAGCTGATGAACACCACTAAAGACCTAAAAGCCTTTCTTGTGTGGCCTAATACACCCACATTGTGAGACTTTTCAGACACTGGACTGCTGCTATTTGGGTTTTTTTTTTCTCGAATTCCCATCGGTCTGCTGGTTTGGAGCTTAAAAAGTGAATGTAGCATTTTTGAAATTCAAGCAAAACTCACTTAGACAATTTGTTCATTTAAAATCTAATTGCTTACAAACATAATTGTTGAGAATCCAAAGATCTTCAACAGTTCGGCACACAAATGTGCAACATACTTTGCCTCATTTCATCCTCGTGGAGGTCATTGATGAAACGTACTTGAGTAAGAAAATAGGAAAATAGACAAACTTCAAGAACAAGCACACTAGAATGTACAGATAAGGTCTGGCTTTAGAGCTCTCCGGTGAATAGCTATAATCTTTTTACATTTTCTGTTCTCACTTTCCACCTCATACAGGCAGATATAAATCTGTCTACTTTTACGTGATATCAAAATGGCTTTGTTGTTAGTAAAAATAAGACCTCACCAACATATACATATCGTCCGGGTGTCTGATCAAGGGAAAGCGTCAACCTCTTTGACTCTAAAGCTAATCGCTTTAAGACTCCCGAGCAAATCTGGTCTCAGATCAGATCTCCACCATCCACAATTGTTTCTCTCTCTCTTTCTCTCTCTCTCTCTCTCTCTGATTCAGAACACATTGCCCCGAATGAAAGCGCCGCTGTGACAGAGATACATGGAGGGCGGCATTAGGCTCAAAAACTGAGCCTGAGATCAAAGGGAAACACAGGAGGCTCTTAATCAGTGAGTTGTGCCAGTGTCAAACCTGAGTGAGAGGGACTCAAGGCCAACTCGTGACTTACCCCAGCCCGTCTTGGCCATCCTCAGCGGCAACCCACATCCACAGGCCCCTGTGCTTCCTCTCCTCCCTCCTCCTTTCTCTGATTTGTCATGTTGTTTAAAGTATAATCCCACCATGATGCCCCAGCTGTCTCTGGTTAGCGCTTGCACGTCAAAATGCCCCTCTGTGGATCAGGCCGCAGGAAGATGAATCGAGCACAAGCTCTTTACGTCCATATTTTCCAATCAGGCTCCATTAGACAGAGCAAAGCTAGGAGACATCCTCACCTCCAGTGCCCTACAGCCAGATCACTGACATTCAGGATGGGCTTGTGTTACATGCTCATTATATACAGTATAACATTTACATCTGTCAAATTAGGAATTGTCCATGTGGCCAGCACAATCAAGCTTGTTCATTCCCCTCATCTTCATATTTTACCAGGCTGTTGGTCTTTCTAAAATGTTTAAAGACCCCCTGTGGTGAAAACCAAGTTTTTAATGTTGTTTATATGTTTATGCGGTGTTGTTTATATGCTTTAAGACAAACCATGTATATATTTATAAGTCAACACCATTGCTGAGTATTTTCTCCTTCAAACTGCAGTGAAAAAAGTCTCAAAGACGTGATTTGAAATCTCTGGTGTTTCTTACATCACAAACTACCTTGTATCTAATCACGTCAACGTGCGGGCGGGCTTTAACATATCATTATTACTATCCTGCAAAGCAGTTGAATCTCAAGAGAAGCTTCTGTTGATATGAAAAATCATGTATATTTAGCTGCATAGCGGGTGAATTATGTATATGATGTATATTACGATGTTATGATGAACTATATGCCTTTCTCCACTGACGTTCTAAGATTTTTAGAAGGCAGACTGAGATGGCGAACGGGAACATGGTTTGTGTAACATTAGCAACACATTATTAGCTGTTTGATAGCGTAGTCAAGCAAAAGGCTAATCATATTAATTACCGTTAGGTGTCCGACGTTGTAAAGAGCGATACCATTGTGCAGTTTTTACTACAGTAAAGTTGACCTGACCGAGTGGGTCTCTGAGCTGGTGTGAGTGAGTGAGTGGAGACGGGGCTAATTTGCATAATCATGAATCCACGTATACTAAATGAGGCAAGGTTGTAGAGTTACATTTAAGCTATTTAAAAAAACAACAACATTTAAATATGTAATTTTGGTGATCAAAGATGAGTTTTAAGGGATAAAATTATTGACTACAGGGGGACTTTAAAGGACAAGTGTGTAATTTTTGTGCCGCTTGTGTCACCACCTGGAATTGGAAAAATAAGGACTGCTTCAGGTCTCCCCAAACACTCCCCCATATGCATTTATTCAGACAAACAGATTAGGCTGAGATTCACACTATTTGTTGAGCGGTTGTTGATATGTCTGGCAGGTTGGGATGCTCAAACAAACTGTCACCGTTGGTTAAAATAAAGATGAGTGAATGGATCTAAACGCAGCAGTTTTAGACTTTAATCTAATAAAATGGTAGCACTTTATTTTACAGTCCTGTTTCGCATGTACATACTATATACTTATTGTAGTAATTACAATAACTGGGTAATAACTAGGTACTAGTACTGAACATTCCCCTAAACCTAATCTTAACCCTTGTAGTTACCTTATATTGCTCAGTATACTTTCATGGTAAGTACACTGTAAGTTCATTCAAAGTGTACGTATACTGTAAAATAAAGTTAAACAAACAAAACTCAGGACTAGAAACAAGAACAAAACAACCAAGTAAAACATGACGAGAACTGACAATTAACTGAAAGAAACACAGAGCTTAAATAGAACAAACAAACAAACCAATAATAAAAAAAAAATTTAATCACAGGTTTATAATCAAACAACTAGTAACCAAGGAAACAAGTTCAAACAGGAAACAGAACTAAACACGAGCAAAACCCACCCAAACAGAAACAAAAGCCCAATTATCCCTTATACAAACAGAGCAATGCTATGAAAGCACCACACAAGTAAAAAGTCATGTTTTCCTTAAACCTTGAACATTCTAGTGTTATTTTATTATCATTGATATACTATTAAAGTTTTTGTTAATATTTTGAATTATATTTTGTGCTTGTATTTTCTGTTTTCTCCTAAGTTTTAGGTAAAGTTTCAGTATATTTTTAAAAGCTTTAGTAATTTTTTATATATATATATTTTTAAATAAACAAATAAATAAATTAATTAAGATAACAAGTTTAGTTTAAAATACAAATATCACAAATTAATAATTCATAAATATCAGAGAGTGCCACCAGTTTTAAAACCTTTCATTTTGCGGACAATAGTTGCTTTTAAAAAAAATATCAATACGCAGTGAACCATACAGTTTTGTTAAAATGTTATTTTACTTTGTAAGGTTTTCAACAATGTCATTATTTTAATGAGGATTTTTTCTTCATTATAATATCAGGACAGTTATATCACTCTGACATGTTTTACTTTATGGCCCTCGAAAAAAATAAAAAATAATTTTAATACAGAAATGAAAAATATGCTCGTCATAGAGGAGCTGTATTATTAATAGCATTTTAAATGTATTTTTGAATAAAGACAAAAAAGAGTCATGTCAATATTTTAGCAGTGAAAAAAAATGCTACCCTTTAAATGACATATTTAGCATATATGTTTTAGTCATCACTGTGATTGATAAAGCCTAAACGGAATCCAGTCTAATAGTTGTACCAGTAGAGGGTGTCTTGCTGCTGAGCTGTTATGAATAATGTTTGACATTTCTTTACATCAAACCCTCCTTGTCTACAATGATTGGACACATTTGAGAACCATTTTCTTGATCATGTGGGCATGGCTTTACCATCAGGCACCAATCACAAACTGAAAACAGATACACCTCATCAAACTTGTTGGGAAGAGGGGAATCATTAATGAGCCTAGTAGCATGAAGCATTGTTATCATTAAATACACTTCCAGACATTGCAGGTGGAAGTGGAGGAAGTCTAGAGAGCAGGACTAGAGCCGCTTTCAATTATGCTTTAATGAAAACCCTGCTATGGCACTGCTGAAGCCTGGGGCAGGGGAACCCTGCACAGTTGAGCCATGAGTTAAGCCAGAGTCCCTGGATAAATATCTTGTTTCCAAATCAGCCCATGAGCTCAGAACCACTGAACTGAGATCAGATCAGATACGTTACATATCTGGCTGTCAAAGTTCACATGCTTGGAATGTAATGATATTCTGCTGAGGGAGCGGGGCATCAAACACTGTTAAACTGAATATGATTCATCCAAATACTGGTTCTGTGCCGGTCTCTCAAGATGGATATGAGCGATACATTCACAAAGAAACACGCACTTCCAAAATCATGCACAATTTATTGCCTCATTTAGTTCCAAAAAAAAAACTTGCATTACGCAAACATGCACACATCTTTTTTTTTGTATTGGTATGAAAAAAAGGGAATAATTACTATATAATTATTTTCCTAGTTTTCCATTAAAAATATCGGTAACACTTAGTACAATAAGGTTCCATTTGTAAACATGAATCTACAATAAACAATACTTTTACAGCATTCAATAATCATTGTTAATGTTAATTTCAATATTTAATAATATATTTTTTAAATCAAAAATTGTATTCTGTTAGCATTACTTAATGCACTGTGAACTAATAAGAATAAACAATGAATTTGTATTAACTAACATTAACAAAGATTAATAAATGCTCTAAAACAAATATTGCTCATTGTTAGTTCATGTTAGCTGATGCATTAATTTATGTTGAAAAAATGTTACTTCAGACTCAGAATTATGGTATGATAATAAGACTTGTTCACAGAAAATATAGAATTTTAATTGATAAAATGTGTAGTTTGTGTTAATGGTTTTTAAAAGCAAAAATCTAGATTCTTTTCAAGTAAATTTATCTGGATGTTTTGATATTTTAGGTGGAAAATAAATATTTTTTGCAGTGAACATCCCAGTTTGGATTCAAGATGGTGACAGTCAATATGGCACACAGGGACTTTCCATAGACATAATGGTTTATACACTGTTCAAACTGTATATTATGTCCCCTAACCCTAAACCTAACCCTTAACACAATTCTCACAGAAAACTTTCTGCATTTTTATATTTTCAAAAAACATAATTTACTATGATTTATAAAATGTCTCCACAAGGACAAGGTTTTCGGATATTGCCATTTTTGTGGGGACATTTTGTTCCCATAACGTAGGGTTCACCAGGGCCACTCACACACACACATACACACACACACATGTAACGGTCATACAGTAGCCTAAAACAGTCAGATTGGACCCAGAAAATAGAGGCTTCATGAATGTGACTGTAAAAAAACAACAAACCCGCCACGCCCGTTCCAGATGGGTTAGGAATGGCAGTCAGAAAAAGGCCCAAGTCCAGATAACATTATGTTAGTGTGACATGGCGCTCAAGCGCATAGGCGAACCGAATCAGGATTTGATTAAGCGAGCGGGCGCAGAAAGCCCAGAGCACAGGGCCAGGCACTCAGCCATGGCATGGCCACAGCAAAGATGCATATCTATGTCGGGACACGCCAATGCAGCACCGCATTCACTGCTATAATCAACCCAGCCTTGCACCGGGGCAATGTGAACAGATATGTTTCCAATGCAAACAGCCTGTGCTGCAAAAAGCTTACTTCATCGTTATTAGACGTTGTACAAAACAAAGGAGGGTTTCATTGCATGCCCTGCCAACCTCATCTTACATTTTGTAAGGCCCAATTATGTTTCAAAACCAATTCATAATTGCGCTCTGACCTTGTGCTTCACCAAATAAAACATCTGAATTGGTGCATTCAGGAGAAATAAAAGGCTGTTTATCCTCAATTGGTTGCTAGGGCAAATCCAGCAAGATTTGAAATGCACTTAACAAGTTTAACACTTTTCATTCAATTGCTTCAAAAGGTTTTATAAGTTTTAAAGTTATAGACCTCCCATTTAGGTTTAATATTGCAACTTTATGGGGATACATGTGAATGCATTTAAGTATGAATCAATGTTAAAATGTTCGGTTGAATGAAATTGTAATGTTTTGATGAGCGATAAAGATCTGGCAAAGAGGGGGGATATGAGAAATCTTCAGAAAGGGCCTCACAAATCAGTTTGTAAAGCTATGGTTGAATGGCAAACCATATTTGGAGTAATTTACTCAATCAGAAAGCCATTTCAAAATGAATTTTGATGAGCTCACAATTTTTTTTGTTTTTTTTGCAATGTATTTAGTCAATAGTTTCATTGAAACTGCTTTTGCTTTTAAATGGATGCTCACCCACGTTGTTTCCAAACATGCATTACATTCTTTCTTCTGTGGAGCACAAAAGATGTGTGTGTGTTTTTCTCCAGTGTTGTACTACATTGACTTTCATTGTATGGACATAAAAGCTGAAGCAGCTGAAACATTCTTTAAAATATCTTCTTTCGTTTTCCACATTAGAAAGTCATACAGGTTTGGATTGACATGTAGGCGAGTAAATAATACGAATTTGTATCTCTTTAAATGAGAGGAGGGTGTGAAAAACATGAGCGAAGTTAATATAATTATAAGTATTACCTTAACTCATAGTGTAACACCAAGGTCATGGCAACTGTGTAGAAGTTAAAGGAATAGTTTTGTCATCATTTACTCACCCTCAAGTTGTTCCAAACCTGTATGAGTTTCTTCTGTTGAAGATAAAATAAGATATTTTGAAGAATGTTGGTAACCAGACAGTTGATGGCACCCATTGACTTCCATAGTAGGGAGAAAAAACGAAAAAAAAAAAAGATGGAAGTCAAAGGGTGCCGTCAACTGTCTGGTTACCAACATTCTCCAAATATCTTTGAGGGTATATAATCAACTTGAGAGTGAGTAAATGATGAAAAGATTTTCATTTTTGGGTGAACTATCCCTTTAACCCACTGGACAGAATCATCCATTTCCCACCATTTGAGACAGTGTGAGTATAAATGATGTTCTTAAACCTTGACAACAAACTAAATTTGTTAAATATAACATTTAACAAATTTAGTTTGTTGTCAAGGTTTAAGAACAAATGCTATTATGATAAGCATGAATGTCTAACAGAATGTGTAACTTTGTCAGTTTGAGTGTGGGAATGTGATTAGACTAGAAGCTGCTCTGAACATTTGTTCATTTTCAAAATGTGATTTGCTTCGGATTTGCACGAATGAGTGAAACTTCTCAGCTTTGGAAATCTGATTACAGAAAGGGCAAGGGATTCTCTTAATCTTCCAATTTCTCTTGCTGCTTCTCTGCCTATTTCTAAAAACACCTGTAATCATTCATGAAACAAACTTATTACTGTAGACATCTCTGTATATTCTCTCAGGAGCTACACATTAAAATAAAATTATTTTGGTCAGTTATTGCTTTGATGGTCACTGGGTTGAGATCTAAAAATTCTACAACCATTTTACACGTGAAGCTATGTGCTACCTAACTCTGTAGGCATTATCGAGGCATCTTCAAAGGATGTCAAGAAGTATCTCACACCCCTTTATAGGCCTCCTGTTCTTCCTAAACAGAAATGACCTCATATTGGCAGCTCTCTTCTGAATCCAGACCTCCAAGCCCCCACCTCCCTCCCGGCACAGACAGTAAGCATTTAACCATCTGCCACTATTTTCTCCGCCTCAGGAGAAAACAGAAACATTCACAATAGTTGTGAGTGTTGTGGAGGAGTTGAATTCATGATATTGTTGTTTAATGACACAGACCTGTAATAGCCTTAAGCCTATAGTTATGTAATATTGCAATGATACATTAACCTATCCACTCTTTTTATTTAATAGTCATCCACCTTTTAGTGGGACCTGCCTAAAATTGATGTATGAAGAGTTTAATGTAACATTCAATTTCAAGATTTTAGCCTTGCAGCTTTTTGACAAGAAGTGTTCTTATTCGAAATGTTTGGACCTAAATGTTGGATTTTCACCTGGTCGTAAAAATGTCTTATTGACTTGCATTGAAGGAGGAACAAATAGGAAAAATCTGGACCAAGTAACGTGGTGATTTTAAAATCCTTTAAGGACCACTGTACTGATTTAAACCATGTATTTTAACCACAGCAAATGACTGCGTTTGAATCAACATTAATCGACATGTGTTATGCAACAAAACCACTAGGGGCTGGTGGTCTTTGGCCTTTGTTGGAAACCATGCTTCTTTGCCTTGTCCTGCCCAGGCTCTTAACTGGTGCTATTTGATTTTTTTTTGAGTATGTCTTGGACACAACACAAAGCCTTTCAACAAGACTACATTGTTTGATATGAACGGTCATTTAGACATTAAACTTTCTTGTGGTTTAAATATAAGAAATTCTCTTTCGTTTATCTTCAGTCTTTCTTTATTATTTTCTACGTGTGTATAATGTGTATATAATGTCTGTTCAATATAGATGAATTTGTGCTTTAGTTAGGGTAGCACAATATTACATTTTTGACAGGAATGAAAACAACTTAAACAAATTTAAATAATTAAAAAAAAAATCTAAATAGAACACTTATTAAAAAAAAGTATTTATTTGTTTACCTGCATTTCTTACGACCATTAACAGACATTGGAGAACCGTGAACTTCAATATTATTGGACTTAATTTTATTATTTACCTAAAATATTAACTTAAAATCTCAGGGGGTACTTCAAGTAAATATATTAAGTGAAAGAGGTTCAGCTGACAAAACTGGGGAATCCTTGCATTGCATGTCAATATGAAATGATATGAATTTTTAAAATTTGAATGTGTTTGAAAGACAGATGCCTTCCAAAGAGAGTAATACATGGTTAAATAACTGTGTTACATCACAGAACTGTGATCATTCAAATAATAATGAAGGTGTTTGTCAGATATGCAATGTTGCAATGTTGAGAAAACTCTTCTTATTAAATGATTTCTGAAACTCCAGTGATCAAATCCCGTGTGGCTCTCAGACCTTATGAACGTATATAAGGCTTTTTAGATAGGAAAATAAAACAAAATTAAAAATAAGTAGTAGGGAGAACTAATGAATTATAAATAATTTACTGCCATTGTGAGAATAACATGTAATCATGTAATCAATAAAAAAGTAACTGTAGTCTGATTACGAGTATTTTAAAATGTGATATAATCTACTTAATTTTTGGATTGCGTAATCCAGATTATATGTAATCAGTTATTACCCAGCACTGGCTGTAACTATACAGGAAACACTATCAGATGGTACGTTACGATAATATTACAGGTTAAAATTAACAACAGAGCCCAAACTCAACCGCTACTTATTTTCAGATATAATAATTACACTGAAATGTTTGTATACAACATGTAAGGTAGCTTTTATAAACACTCGTCTTTATGACTAAGCTAATCTCCTCTCTTCTTATAGCTAACTAATGAACTGTGAGCATTGGATAACTTTCCTGAGATAAATTATGCAACTGCTACTATCGGCCGATACCGATTATTGGCCGATACATTGGTGCATAGTTTAAATCATTCTCTTTTTTTTGCCATTACATTGTCCTTACAACAAAGTTGTAAAATTGTATAGGACTTTTCACAATAGAGGATAGTAAGAGATTTTTTTTTTTTCACCCTAAAATCATGCCAGGGCACATATTGTTTACAGTATATCTTGTGGCTTTACTATTGAAATAGTGAGTGTTTTAACGTTTATGGATTGCTCCCATTCACTTGCATTGTAAATAACTCTCTGTAATCCGATTTTTTGCTTTTTTAAAGAATGAAAAAATGAGTAATCACGCTTTCATTATGGATTTAAATGTCGTATTCCCCTTCGATGAGGACCCCAAAGCAAGTAGCTTACATTCAAACTCTTCTATTCCATTCACTATTTTCTGCCATTTCCCTGCTTGCTCCATCAGGTTAGCCCCATGTTCGTCAGAACTCACCCCACATCTGTGATTGCACTCTTAATGTGATCAGTAATGAATTTTATGTTACATTAAGCCTGAATAAATGGAAGGACAAGCGCAGACTACAAGTGTCCAGGAGTCCGACTTAATCTAATGACAGCCAGGCAGAGACACAACCAATTAGAGGGGCAGAGAGTGGGCCACCGCAGGCTACTGCTGGGACTGCAAATGAATAGACCAAAATCAAATCAGGGCTCTAATAGATGCGCTGCAGAGAAAGAGGGAGAGACAGTCAATGCTAAGCATATTAAAGCCTTGTGACCTCCCCACTCCCACCCCTGCTGCCCGCAAAATTTACAGTGGGCCAAATCAAAAGGCCTCATTGTTCACATATGGAAGGGGAAGACAGCACTGTGTCCCTTTGAAAGAAAAAGAGTGCTATCTAGGTCCTATAGGAACCTTCATTAAATGTCTCACTGTCCGTAATGCTAAAAGCATAAATCAAACGACTACGACACATGCAGAATTTTGCTTAGCTGCTCAAAATAAAATCTCACAATGAGAATTGAGTTGTATTAAAATGCTTATACGCTTATATGCACTTTTTTGTCCCGGGTTTGATTTTTATTAAAACTATTAGATTTCAGGTTTTGAAAATGTCATAACATACCTTCGAAAATGTCAAATTACTTTCCCAGAGCTAGATTTTAAATATTAAAATCAGTTAAAAATAATGTAATTATTACATGTTTATAATTACACTAAGCAGAGTAAACTAAACTAGTTAAATTAAGAGACAAGTTAAACTAAACTAAGAGAGTGTGATACATATACTGTAAACAATTAAATATTTATTGTGTGAATAATATTCATCACTTTTTCAAAAATCCTGACTGTCCCACAGTTAGGGCAATTTTGCCCTAATAAAAGTTTTTTTTTTTTATATATAACTTAGTGCACTAGTTTACTAATAAGACAACATTGTCAGTGAAGATCCTGAAATGAAATGGAACATGTGAAAGAATTAAGGTAAATATTACTTTTGAGCAGAATACATGTATTTATTACTATTTCCAATCAAGATATTGGAATATTATTATTTTGTGATATTATTTAATAATCAGTATTTAGCTATGACAAACAAATCTGACACATAATTCCAAAAAAATTAAATTTCTCTGACAGTCATTTACATCACAAAATGCATTCTGTAACTATAGGATTTCAATTGAACCCTAGATCGCGTGACTCTACCCAACCAAATCTGACTGTAAACTTTAATGTTTTCAAACAATAAAACTTTACATTTTTAAAGCACTAACTCAGATATGAGGAAGTGTCAATGTCTGTGAAATTTGTTTATAAAAATATTTAGAATAATAATTTATTGTTTGTAATTATAATCCAGACAAACAACACAACACAAACCTTTCTGGCTGTCTGGCTCAAGTCAGGTGTGTAGACCTCTAATTCTAACTCACCATGGAGAATGAAGGGGGGAAAAGACAAGAGTGAAACAATGTGGAGGAGGAGAGGAAGTAGTCTGTTCTGGTGGATCACAGACCCACAGACAGCCAGCAGAGATAGTATAGGATTGAGAAAAGCAGGAGTGTGGGGAGAGGGGGACGTTTTGCTCTGTGGAAAGATACCTCACACATGAAACACTACTGGGTTATCTGGAGGAACTTTGATGTGGGGCCCAGTGGCTATCTACACCTGTGCCTGGGGCCTGGACTCCCTCAGCCACACACTAAAGCCTCAGACAGCTGGTATTACACAGGGGAAAGCCTTGAACCAGCAGCCTCTGCACACACGAGAGAGGGGTGGGGGACAACATGATTTCGGTATGGAGGGGCTGGAGGATGAGAAGACACTGCTATCTCCTGGTAAACACTCAAGCAAGCTGACTGCGGGACAGCAGATAGCAGACAACTATAAAGCTGTCTGAGCATGTCTGCCAGTGATTCTGCAGAGGGGCTGCACTGTTTGCAGAGTTGTGATTCTGTCATCAAAGGAAAGTAGTTGGATTCAGTTTGGACTGATGCATTGGAGAAATATACTGGAATTCTAATTGAATTAATAATTTGGAATCATAATTTGGAGAATCTTACTGGGCTTATCAAACAAGCGTCTAGAAACAAAATGAAAAATAGGAATTTATTTTGAAATCCACGTTTAAAATTACGGAGTGTCTATTTACACTAAGTGCAAATAGACCGCCTTGTTGGCAGAGGCTGTTTATACTAATTCCGCCCACTGACGTCTGGTTGGGCCAGACAAAATTACGGAACATGTTTAATTGTCTACAGTAGTAATAGTGTAGGGGTAAGGCACATGGCAGAACATTTTGATGCAAATCGACCAGAGTTCGAATCCGCCTTTTGCCGAACTCACTCTACTCCCATTTCCCATCACATATCAGATCGGAAAGGCATTTACTTTTAATAAGAATGAAGAAAATATTTGAAAAGTGGAAAAAAAGTGTCTAACGTGTTTAACAAAATGTTTATCTGTTAGGGGTAGGTGTATGGAGGACTTTATTGTCCCAATAAGGTGGCATCCATTTAATAATTTTAATAAATATAATAATTTACACTCTATGTTATAATTGCATACCGTTCAATGTGCAACAACACTGATGTGCAAATAGTATCTGCCACTATTTATAAGTATAAATAGCATCTAACTGTTTACACTTATTACAAAGAAAATACAGCTATTTTTACATTGTGTAAATAGAATTACAGAATACACTGTAAATGCTGTATTTTCTTAGCGATAGATTTTCCACTATTTTCCACTGCCTTAAAATTTATCAGATGTTCTAGTTCCAACATTTAGGGCATGTTTACACAACAACGGTGTAATAAAAACAGAAATGTTTTTCCTTTGCGTTTTTCATGTACAGAAAACAACGTTGCCAAAACGATCCCGTTCACACGGATCCGCGTTACCGATTAAAACTGTATTATGCTGACAGGCCAGTAGTTGGTGAGGTGACATTGTGAAGAAAAACTATACACAATCATAGCCAGAACATGTAATATGCATGCGCATGACGCAAAGATTGGGACGCGGGTGCCAGAGGGTGCCCCGTCTCTGAGAAAGGAGGTCCTTCCTCAGAGGGATAGGCCAGGGAGGGGCTGTTGCGAGGAGCACCAGTTCGGAGAACCAAGTCCGCCTGGGCCAATGAGGTGCAACCAAAAGGACCTGCTCCTCGTCCTCCCTGATCCATCACCGCGGCCAGCTGTGCGCTAGTGCATTCGTGCCGAGAGTCCCCTCAGTCAGGTAAAAATACCAGCGGCAATGGGAATTGTCTGGGGAGGCAAACAGGTCTATTTGTGCGTCGCCAAACTGTTCCCAAATCAGCTGAACTGCCTGGGGGTGGAGTCTCCATTCCTCAGGACATGGGCGTTGTTGTGAAAGCTTGTCGGCTGCACGATTTAGCTCGCCCGGGATGTAAATGGCATGAAGCAACCTCAGATGCTTCTGACTCCATAACAAGAGATGGCGGCCGAGTTGCGACATACAGCGGGAGCGCAGACCACCCTGATGGTTGATGTACGCTACTGTCGGCGTGTTGTCTGAACGGACCAGTACGTGCTTGTCCTTCAGCAGCGTCCGAAAACGGTGCAGGGCTAGACTTACAGCCAGCAACTCGAAGCAATTGACATGCCATAGCCGCTGGGGTCCTGTCCAGGAGCCCACGGCAGCATGTCCATTGCACATGGCGCCCCACAGCCCGTGTTGGAGGCATCTCCGGCCTGTAGAAAGGAGAGGTTCGACCATGGGGTGAAGGTCTGACTGGCACCCGGAGCGTGCTCTGTTGCCATGCCCATCTCGGGACTCGATCGCGAAGCCAGTGCTGAAGCAGTCTCATATGAAGCAGTCCGAGCAGTGTGACCACCGCTGCGGATGCCATATGTCCCAGGAGCCTCTGAAATAACTTCAGTGGAACCGCCCTCTTGTCCTTGAATTGACTTGAATTGATTGGCAAGTCAGCAGTGACTGCGCGCACTCGCTCGTAAGCTGTGCATACATGGCGACAGAATCGATTTCCATACCGAGAAAAGAGACCCTCTGTATGGGGGAGAGTTTGCTCTTTTCCCAGTTGACCCAGACGGGGCAGGTGCCAGAGCACCAGGTCCCTGTGTTCACAAACCTGGTCTCGAGAGTGAGCTAGTATCAGTCAGTTGTCGAGATAGTTCAGGATGCGAACCCCGTGTTGCCTGAGTGGCACAAGGGCTGTCTCGATGACCTTTGTGAAGACGTGAGTGTACAATGAAGTAGGGGCTGTAGAAGCCGGACTTCATCTCGGCTGGAAGGACGGCCTCGATCGCACCCTTCGCCAGTAGGGTGTCGACCTCCGCACGCATGACAGGGGAATTGCCAGCCACCATGGTATAGCGGACTCCCCGAAAGCAGGGAGGAAACCGTGCGAACTGAATCGCATAGCCGAGCCTGATCATTCAAGCGAGCTAGCGGGACAGATTGGGAAGCTCTAACCAGGTTCCCAGAAACTGAACCAGCAGGGTCATGCGAACCATAGGCGTACCCACAATGGGGCAGCAAAGCGGAGGCCAGAGAAGGACGAGCCTTCCGCGGCGACCTCCTCTGACAGGGGTCTGGCGACAGAGGGGGATGAGAGCAGTGAGGCATTGCGTTGCACACTGTCAAGCGTGCCCTCTTGGGACTCTGAGGTAAAAAAAATGTCAGTTCTTTCTTTAACCATGAATAGGGTGCCGCGGATGAGAAAACCAAGCAAATTCCACAGACCCATGGCATTGTTTTGCCATTGGCTCGTTTTGTAGAACTCAAAGGTGATAGGCTTCTAAGCGAAACAACGCGAAGTGACTGACTGAAAGGGAACTTTATTATGTCTGTCCCGTCTGTATCATCTTTTATGAGGTTTTACGTATTCACAGTGAGGTGAATTTAGCGTTTTCCAACATTGCAGTGTGGATGAGAAACTTTTGAAATGAAAACGCCATTTTCAAATGTATCCGGATTAATGTAGACATAGCTTTAAGTAAAGGAACAAGCAGTACTTGCAACTGTTATTTTAAGGCCTTAGGCCCAAGACAGGGTGATAAAATGGATTATCTGGATGTCGAGGTTATGAGTTGTCCGATCCCAGATGTTTTTCTTTTAATTCTTCATGTCTCCCTTGCTCTTTTTTGATTTCCTCCTCTCGTCTCCTTTTTCCTTCCCTCTCCCAGACTGTCTGAGAGTGAAATATTAAATGCATTCCGTAACTTTCACACCCAGCTTTTAAAATGGCACAATGAAATAATAATGTGTCGAGAGAGAGATAAAAGAGCAGCACTTGGAGCTGTGGCCTAGCAGGTTGGTGCACATGCTCTGATGTGGGTGTCATGAGTTTGAATCCAGCTAAAGAGATTTCCTGATTCTGTTCACTCTTCTCCTCCTCCTCCTCCTCCTCATTTCTTGTCCTATCTCTAATTGTAGCTACAAATAAAGCAGTAAAAAGCATTTTTATTCATGTCATTTTCTTCAATGTAAAAAAAAAGAAAAAAGAAACAACAAATCACCTGTTGGCAACCAAGTAGTTTATCTTAACTCTTTCCCCACCATTGACGGAATTTTCCGGCAATCCATGTTTTCACTGTTATAGACTTGTGTAGGCCCGCCCCTTTTCAGTGCTAAATCTTATGGATTTATGAATGAACCACTTGTTTTAAAATCTTCCCGGTCTACTGACATTTGTTATGACATCCGCTTCAAACATTACAATGCTCATGATAACTTTCGTTAACTCTACAATAAGTAATCCACTTTCCAGCTAATTGCTCTACAACAGAGATGCCATAAAAATATACTGAGCTACCGTAAAAACAGAAGTTCAAAGGCAGAATTCTAAAGATGGTTGCGCTTGTTTCTCTGGTGCAATGGTCTATATGGTGGGGACGCTATTATGCATTTTCTGAAATAGTACAGATCCAAAAACAAGCAAAGAAAAAGCAGAAACAAGCCATAGAAGCATCGCTTACGCACATGTAAGCTAACGAAATCATCAAATAGCAAATAAATCAAAACTGTAATGTTACCGAATTAAATGTCAAACCCATGAAGAGGTCATTGACAAAAACAAGATTTTTTCAGCTTTTTGCTCAAACATGATTTTTGCAGTTTTTTGCTCAAAATGTTGCTTTTTTAAAATATAAATCACACAAATTCAAGTGTTGATAAAAAAGAATGGCTAAAGCTAAGATTTTTATTTTAAAACAGAAGCTATGTTCTTTCGATATATTGTATGTTCAGATATTCACACAAAAAATTCTGGGGACCATTAAAGTTTTGTGAATATGATCAAAAATCCTGGTGCTGACTGGCAACTTTTTTCCAAAAGCACTGGTGGGAAAGAGTTAAGCAAGTTAAAATTTCCACATATATGTTTAAAGAATTCTATGAAGAGGCAAGCAACATCTCTCTTTTTCCACACTGTTGCAATAATACAATTCCCAACAGTGACTGTATCTTTTGGACACTAAATTAACAAACTATGATAAAACTGCTTTCCACATCAGCTACTTCAAAAACACTTCAGCTCCATTTTATCACGTTTTTACATGGGAGATAACTATTTTCTTTTGATGAAGCTGTACAGTCACCTACATTTGGCTTCAAAGGGTCGGTCCTACAGTTTGAGACCCCCAGGAGTTAAAGAAGAGAAATAACATTAATTTGAAACAGTGTAAAGTCAACACCTCCTTGTAGTCCCACCGTATAAATCAAACAAGGAAAGGGAGTGTTCTGCCATTTTGAAATAACATTTATCAACTTAGAATAACAGGCGTAAATTGCAATGCTGGATGTCTGTTATTGGGTTCGGCAAAGCTCCATTAGAGACGCTGTGCACTTATTCACATGTGGGAGGCGGGATTAGATGATATACATCTAGTCGAGCCTTAATCTAGACCAGGATGAGACAGCAGCCTCAAGTTTTCTCATAAATTTCTTGTCTTTGCATCAACATCTACATCATCTTGTTCTTCTGGACCTTTACTCTCTGCCAGACCTTCAATCAAACTCCTCTCTTTTCCGGTTTCTCAAAAAATCCGGGCAGCCACCGCCTTCAATATCGCTTCGTGTGATGTGGGGGTGTTAATGCGGATGTGAGCCCTCTGGATTAGCAGAATGATGGGCGGTTCACAACACGATCTCTGATCTTCAGCGCTTTCAGAGAGCTAGCTGTTAAATCATTTACACACTCTCTCTCTCTCTCTCTCCTTTCCCAAATCTCTCTCTTTTTCTCTCACTTCTGTCCTTAGGCTGAGAGAGTGTGAGTAATCCCATCAACTGACATCTGTGAAAAGACTTTTTACTTACGCTCCCATTCACACAATGCATCTGCCTTTCAGCTTGCTCCCTTCACGAACACATATACACATAAATACACACACGCCAAAGTCATCTTAAAAGCAGTATATTGAGGGAGATAGGAGGTGAGCTTGAACTCAAAGCATTAATGGAGGGGAGTGCACCCACAGCTGTTTGTTTATGTGTGCATATGTGTGTGTGTTTGCGAGGATGTCTTCTCTAAGTTTTAATAGCTCTCCTCTAAGCCGAAGGCCATCACAGTGGGCTTTTAAAGTGTACAGAAGTTACATATGCATGTCCGGCACCTCATAAAAGACTGGGAGAACAAAAAGCCATCCTTAGCGCATTGTACTGCAGATCTGTTCTTGGGTTACTGAGTTCTTCAACACAAAATGAATTTTGCATACACCAGACCTGACCTTGCAGAGACACTGCAGATTCACCCAGTTAATACAAAACAAGCATTCACCAAGTTAAGCTGGTTCAATCATCACTTGGTCCTCAGTCATGGTCAGCACTTGAAGTTCTGCCATCCATTATGCAGAGCTAACCAAAGTTTGTAGGGTTGCCAACAAGGACAATTTCAACTACAAGTTAAGACATAACTCTAGAAACATTTTAATTTCAGCTTTCAAATTTCACCTCAATAATCTTGGAGAATATTCTTGTTTTCCAAATGAGCATGTCCAATGACTATTCATCAACTCAAGCCACAGGACAGACTAATAGCGTTATTTTACCCAACTAAATCTCTTTCCATCTCTGTTCTTAGGAACTGTCCTAGAGAAGGATAGTGCAGAGTTTAGTTCCAACTCTAAAGGTGCAGTCTGCTTTTCTGTGAATTTTCAAGGTGAAAACCAGTCATTTCAATAGAAATCCACAAGATTGGAAATTTCACATGAGGGCGAAAGATTTTCCCACGTAGATTTCACCGTTCAAGTTGGTCATGCAGATTCAAGTAACAGAAACCAATAGAAAACAGCTTGATTTGAAAGTTACTTCTGTGTAAGCTGTGCTTCATACATCGCTGCACTATTGACAATAGACAACGGACCTTTCTCCCCCACTTATTTCACCGACATTTCACGAATGTGGCAACACCTTAATGAAACAGAAGAAGGGGGGAAGGGGGTGTCCAAAAAACCTGGGGTTTCAATTGAAATCTGTCTAATTATTGCAATGGCACCAACATTATACCTTTTAGTAGGCTATATGTGAGTTCTTGAAAGTGTTTCACATTAAATATTAGTTGAGCATATTGTGTTAAACTTTTCATTTTATGTAGTTTACAGTATGCTTCTTTCACCCCTGTTTAACATCTGAAAGGGGTTGGGGGGTGGATTGTAGGTTGCATTGGGGACTCGCCAAGAGCCATGTCGCAATTAAAATACTGTACAAAAAACACAAAAGAAATTAGCTGAAACATGTCTAGACTTTGTAATCACTTTATGCCTGTCCAAAAGTAATAAATACTGATTATTTCACAGACATGAGATTTGCTCAAGAGTATTCTGTTTACCTGCTACTAAGTGCCTCAAACGAAACTCAGAGAATCTTTCAAAGATGTGATGCCACAAACCTGGCAAACTTCAGAAATTCCAGTGATGAGTTCTTCCTCAAAAGAGAAAGACAGTGAGCACCTGGGCGGTCTGAGGGCAAGCTGTCTGAGCCTCTGTACAACCATACAGCCCAGCTCAGCCATCACAATCACATAGCTCTAATGAATTTAAACTCTCCCTATGCCACCTAACTCAGAAAGTCCAATTCAGAATGAGACGACTAACAAACTTGTGTCCGACAATTTATTTCTCCCTCTTGTCTCCAGTGTTATGATTGAATGGTGTGGTTGGGGGTGTACCAAAGTTACACAGAACCATCAATAATAAATAGTTAGCAAAAGCCTAGCAAGCTCTTGTTAGTCCTCACCCTCCCAGGCAGTAATGGCTCTTGGTGAAAGTGGTGTACACAGAAAACTGATGGAGCAACTGCATGTTTATTTTGAACTGGTAATGTACTCTACAGGCACATCAGTGGATGGCAATACTAGCACTTCTCTCATCTGGACCCACTAACGGAGATTTATTGAGAACAGCTCCATCACACTCAGTCCACCAACAAATAGAAATGATTTATTAAACGGCATTATAAACAATAGAATTATTGTTCACAGTTCATGAGGGGAAAGGGGAAGAACAGCACTAAAAACATATGGCTTTTGTGTGTGTCTCTGTATGTGTATGTGATGGAGAGAGCTTATGCCTGTGTACATTTTTCTACATCTAAACACATCAATTACAGAATGTGTAGAGAAATGTAAATGGTGCTAGAAGAAAAGTAAGTGACACTCATTTCATTCTAGCCATCACTATTTGTTACATTAATTACTCTGGCACCTCAGCTGCGCTCCTCTTTCACGATTAATGACCACTTTAGTTTATCTCAGCTTCACCAGCCCTGGCGTTGGATGTTTATATTCCGTCAACACAACAAAATGTAACAAACCATTTATTATAGTCCCAGAGCACCAAGCTCGCAGACTCTTGACACTGCTTGCTAGCATCAATATGGTCTTCACCTCAGCACATTTAGACTTTAGCTTTTTGTGCATGTTTATGGAAAATAATGTCTGGAGTGTGGAGTTTTGGTTTCGCACTTCACACTCAGTGTGTGTGTGGGAAAGATCACTTTCACTCAGACCCAGCGTACAACCACACAAATTCAAATGAGTGACAATGTGAGGGACATCTAAGGCCAATAAACTTATGCCCACAATCTGTGTATAAAAGTGAGGCAAGAGAGGGAAGTGACATGCACAGAAACTGAGTGCAGTGAAGTGTACATTAAAATACTGGCTCTAATCCAACCCAGTGAGTTGCCTACCTAGACAGCATGCACGGTTGAGCTTATGTTTAGCACACTTGATGTGTTCAATATAGGGGAGAGCGGGGCACAACCTAACGCGGGGTTAGTTGTAACACACATGGTTTAACACTTTCCACACATGCCAGGATGATGAAACTTACTGTATTTACTAGCTGCCATATCAACATTATTTAGAGAAAAAATTGCGTAAAAATTAAAAAATCTTTGGAAGATATCACTGAACATTTATTTAACCATAGCAAAAGTACATTTCTGAAGTTAATTTTTCATCTCTGTTTTTTGTGTTTAAAATAAGACAAATCTGATATTATTTTAATCTTATATCTGTTATTTAACAGTTGAGATAGTTCTTTAATGCTGATCTAACCAGCAGAAGACACGAGCCGGATTTAAATCCCAGTTGCGCAGGTGGGGCATGTTGTCACACTGCGTTACAATGAGCCCCTATTAGAAATATACTATTCTATTTTATACTTTTATGAATTATTTTGAGAAACCATGAGAAAAAGGTGAATAATGACTGTCAATGTTCAGAAATGCTTATTATTATTATTTTTAACTATGCTGTATAACTGTGTTTTGAGGTGTGTTTGTTGTCAAACTCAAAAATTAGTTTATTTTTAATGAATAAAAAATGCCATTATTTTATTTGAAAAAGTTAATAATTGTATTTTATTGACAAAATATTTTAGTTTGTCTTGGATATTTTTTGGATTATATCAGATAACATTTTAAGCTGTCATTTGGTCATGTTACAAAATACCCCTCACATGTTACAATGTACCCCACCTATGGGGCATGTTGTCACATTTCACTTCCATTCTTTCAGGGTAAATCAAGAAAAAAGTATACGTTGTATTAATGAAATAAAACCACATAATTGTACTAGACGTGTGAAATTAATGTGGGAAAAATAAGTACTCTGAACCACAAGTGGAATTACACAAACTGAGAAAGTCAAAAAGCGTTAGGTTGTGCCCCACTCTCCCCTATGTGAGTTGATCAATGTTTATGTGAATAAAAGCCTAAATTCAAGCTGTTCATCATATAAAACTATTGTGTCTCTTGAGAAGACTTGGATTAAATGGCTCGATTCACATAGATTACTTTCATGTCTTTATGAACTTTTTGGACCCTTTTTCTGGGTCAGTGACATATGCGTCGACAATAAAGAAAAATACATCTTTTTTAAACATATTGTGTCAAAACCATCAAGTACAAACACCCTAAATAGGTGTTTTTTTTTTTCTTCAAATGTTCATGAAATATCATACTTTACACCACTGCATCCGACGCTTTGCATTGCACTTGGTGATGTGAGGCTTGGATGCAGCTGCTTGGCCATGGAAACCCATTCCATGAAGCTCTCTACGCACTGTTCTTGAGCTAATCTGAAGGTCACACGAAGTTTGGAGGTCTATAGCTATTGACTGCAGAAAGTTGGCGACTTCTGCACACTGTGCGCCTCAGCATGCACTGACCTCGCTCTGTGATTTTACGTGGCCTACCACTTTGTGGCTGATTTGCTGTTGTTCCCAATTGCTTCCACTTTGTTAAAATATCACTAACAGTTGACCGTGGAATATTTAGTAGTGAGGACATTTCAGGAATGGGCTTATTGCACAGGTGGCAACCTATCACGGTACCACGCTTTAATTCACTGAGCTCCTGAGAGCGACCCATTCTTTCACAAATGTTTGTAGAAGCGTCTGCATGCCTAGGTGCTTGATTTTATACACCTGTGGCCATGTAAGTGATTGAAACACCAGAATTCAGTGATTTGGAGGGGTGTCCCAATATTTCTGGCAATATAGTGTATGTAGCTAGCTAGAGTGTTTCATTTCAGTCACTTTTTGTTATGTTCTAGTTTTGGTTTGGTTTGGTTTTCATTCTGTTCCCTGTTCTGGTTTGCCTGAGTTTTGTTAGCTTGTTTGGTTCCATAGTTACTCATAAGTTGCACCTGTTTCAGTTTCTGTGGATTACTCACTCTGGATTTAAACCCTTAGTTTCCTCAGTTCCTTGTTCAGTGTTGTCTTAGTTTAATATGGTTGTTATATCCTATTATTCCTTGTGATTCCCCTGCGTGTTACCTCTTGGATTTATGGTTAATGACTTTGGTATTTCATTGTGGGGACATTCCATAGGCGTAAGGATTTTTATAATGGACAAACTGTATATTTGAAGAGTTCAGATGCAAAAGCCTCTAAAAGCCACTTGGGTCAAAATTGAGATAACGATATTGAGTGAATGCTCTCTGCATATAGTATAAGTTCATAAAATACTTTGACTTCAAACCTACTAAATCCCAGCCTCAGCCCATTCAGAAGTACCAGTACTTAGGTAGAAACCTATACGTAGGAGCCTGACAAAAATGCTTATTTTAAAGAAAAATGTCAGACGGACTTAGTGGCTTTTGCATCTGAAATCTTCATTTTATCCCCTAACCCTACATCTACCCTTAAACCTATACCCAAAATAGAAAACTTTCTGCAATTTTACATTTTCAAAAAAAAAAAAAAAAATAATCACTTGATGAACCATGATTTATAAGCTGTTTTCATCATAACGTAGGATTTACCTGAACCACACACACACACACATACACACACACACACACGCACACACTCTCTCTCTCTGCCCCTGTCAAAGTGCATTAGCTATGTCCGTATTGATGGCTGTCATAGCATGTGCTCTGAAGGAGAAAGTGATATGATTAATATGGGCTGCAGGGTAGACCGACCTGATGGCTGCCTGATACTGGACATCAGTATGTTTCCTCACAGGCCCCTGTCCTGCCTACAGTAAAACCTGCTTGTCGACCATCAACAGATGTGCTAATAGTTTAAATGCTGTGCCTGTTCAAACTGAGCAGAGTATATGCTTAGGATAAAGAGAAGAAAAAATATTGTGTGTATGTGAACTGTTGAGACACATACTCGCAGTGACAGAAGAGGTGTCATATGCCTCCCAGGTGTTGGTGTGCGCTCTGTTTGGCTGGGTAGTCTTTGGGTAGTCTGCCTTCTCACCTTAATCCAAACAGAAAACAAGACACACAGCAGAGATCCCAAATTACCCATTGATGAGTGTCTTAACGACACAGACAGGTGAGTCAGTTTGTTTGTGTTTGCGTGTGAATGAAAAATGAATGACTAACTTATTTTTTTCTTTTTTAATGCCAAGAGGCTTCCCTTGAATCTTATGGCTAATAGGCTGTAAAAAAAAATGCACAATATAGTCTTTTATGAAGCAATAGCTCTGTTTCAAAACTTAATGATCAGCAACATTATGCTGCTGTCAGCAAGGTGCAGACAGACAGATGAAGAAAGGAACAAAATAATTATATCTGTAACCATGGAAACAAAGAAGTGGCAGGAAATTCAAACAAAGGAATACATGTGATTGATGAACACAAACTAAAAGTCCATGAAAACTAAAACTAATTGAACATAAGTGTCATAGCTGCCTTCTAAAATACCTCCTTTTGACAATGGGTGTTTTTCAAACAGAAGGCTGCATGCTATGAAGGCTGCATATCTCGACTGCCATGTCATCAAACATTGCTGAAGGCCATCTCAATTTGAAGGATCCTTGGAAGGCAGCCTACGTTTCGCATCCTTCATTCGGCCTGTTTTGAAGGATGCATCAGATGTAGCTATCCTTCGCGGCCTTAAATCACCCACAATACTTTGTACACATTCCAATTCACGAAAATAAACTGATGGAAAAAGAGTCGGTACTGAGCTTGACATGAAAGCATAGATGTTATCTTTTGTTCCCTTTCAGTCGGTCACGTTCGACGTACGTCGGAACTGACCTACGAATTGGGATCTATTGGGATCTATTTTCGGACCAACTGTTTACAAACGAGCCAATAATCATTGGCATGCGGTCCCCGCTCCGCCAACAGCGCGGGTATAAATACGGAAGCTGAAGTACCACATATCGCTTTCAACTTCGGAGCCGAACTGTGCTGTTACCAGCCGTTTGTTGTTTTTTCTACTAAGAGTGAGAGTGTGGGGTGGAGTCCCATTTCGCATCCCCCGATCTAGCGGTCCTCCCGCTGCGAAGCAGAGGGCTGCTACTTTGGCTGATGCCTTTGGTGGAGACCTGAGGGTTACTGTGAGGGCACTCCTGCCGGGCCAACAGGCTCCTCGGGCCCCTCCCCCCTCCGCTGCGCCGGTAGAGCTCCCAGAAGAGTGTGCTGGTCCTTCCCATGGGGGGCCGGCCGTTACTTTCGGGGCTCCGATTGAGGATATGATTTCGATAGCTGCATCGGGGGACGAGCTAATGGACTCTGGAGATGAGGATTCGGCTGCGCTGCCCCCTTCGGGTGTGGTAGCGTTGCCCGAGTCTGATCCAGAGCTCACGGCTATGCTTTCCCGGGCCGCCGCAAGTGTCGGGCTCGAGTGGAACCCTCCATCGCGTCCCGAACCCTCGCGGCTGGACGATTGGTATCTCGGGACGGCCCTTGCTGGTTCTCTGTGCCCCGCCCCAGTACCTTTCTTTCCGGAAGTGCATCAGGAGCTCACAAAGTCGTGGACAGTGCCCTATAGCGCTAAAAACTGATCGACTGACTCCTCCGTCCTCACTACCCTCGATGGTGGCGCGGTGAAGGGTTACTTCGAGATGCCCCCAGTGGAGCGGTCAGTTGCGATGCAGCTGTGTCCAAAGACCGCTACTGACTGGCGGGGAAATCCGCGTCTCCCCTCCCAGGCGTGTAAGTTCTCGTCCGGGCTAACCGGCAAGGCCTACACAGCCTGTGGAGAAGCCGCGTCATCTCTGCATGCCATGGCGCTCCTGCAAGTCTACCAGGCCAAAGCGCTCATGGAACTGCACGAGGGTAATTCCGACCTAGGGGTTATGCAGGATCTGCGTACCGCGACGGACCTTGCCCTCCGGGCGACGAAAGTCCAGCGTTGCAAGTACCGGGTCTCAGTTACTCCTTACTGTCGCCAAACTTTTAACCCGTGGGCGGACCCTGCATTTCTACGGGCATGAGTGCCCCTAGAACAGGTGTCTAGGCATGCTGTGGTCTTCACGGATACCTCTTCCACGGGTTGGGGGGCTACATACAACGGGCACACAGTTGCGGGTCTGTGGACGGGGCCCCAACTGCGTTGGCATATCAATTGCCTAGAGTTACTGGCGGTACGTCTCACCCTGGGCCGCTTCAAAAAGCCGCTACATGGCAAACATGTACTGGTCCGTACGGACAGCACTGCGGCCGTTGCGTACATCAACCATCAGGGTGGTCTACGCTCCCGTTGCATGCTCCGACTCACCCGCCATCTCCTCCTGTGTAGTCAGAAGCTTCTGAGGTCGCTTCGGGCCATTCACATCCCAGGTGCGCTGAACCAGACAGCCGACAAGCTCTCTCGTCAGTCGACACCTCCGGGAGAGTGGCGACTCCACCCCCGGAGCGTCCAGCTGATATGGGACCTCTTCGGAGCCGCGCAGGTAGACCTGTTCGCCTCTCCGGACTCAACCCATTGCCAATTGTATTACTCCCTGTCCGGGGGCACCCTCGGCACAGATGCACTGGCGCACAGCTGGCCCCGGGACCTACGCAAGTATGCGTTTCCCCCAGTGAGCCTTCTTGCACAGACACTGTGCAAGGTCAGGGAGGACGAGGAGCAGGTCTTGCTAGTTGCGCCTTACTGGCCCAACCGGACCTGGTTCCCCAAACTCACACTCCTCGCGACAGCCCCTCCCTGGCCGATCCCCCTGAGGATGGACCTGCTTTCTCAGGGGCGGGGCACTCTATGGCACCCGCGTCCAGACCTCTGGAAACTCCATGTCTGGAGGATCTAGGTGGCCTGCCACAAGCAGTGTTAGACACAATCACTTTTGCGAGAGCCCCCTCTAAGAGGCGCCTCTACGCTCTGAAGTGGAACCTGTTCGTTGAGTGGTGTTCTTCCCGCCGGGAAGACCCCCGAAGGTGTTTGGTTAATGTCGTGCTTTCCTTCCTGCAAGATGAGCTGGAGCGAAGGCTGTCTCCCTCCATCCTCAAAGTGTATGTCGCCGCAATAGCGGCGTATCACGATGCAGTAGAAGGTAAGTCCTTGGGTAAGCATGACTTAATCGTCAGGTTCCTCAGGGGCGCGAGGAGACTGAATCCTCCTCGTTCGACCTCGGTACCCTCTTGGGACTTAGCCCTGGTGCTCAGAGCACTTCAGGGTCCTCCCTTTGGGCCTCTGCAGTTTGTAGAGTTAAACATTCTGTCCATGAAGACAGTGCTCCTGACTGCGTTGGCCTCAATCAAGAGGGTAGGGGACCTGCATGCACTTTCGGTCAACGAATCGTGCCTAGAATTCGGGCCGGCCAACTCTCACGTTGTCCTGAGACCCCGGCCCGGATACGTGCCCAAGGTTCCCACCACTCCCTTCCGGGACCAGGTGGTGAACCTGCAAGCGCTGCCTTCGGAGGAGGCAGAACCAGCCCTAGCTTTGTTTTGTCCTGTCTGCGCTCTCCGCGCCTACGTGGACCGAACTCAAAGCTTTAGAACCTCAGAGCAGCTCTTCGTCTGTTACGGAGGCCAGCAGAAGGGAAAGGCTGTCTCCAAGCAGAGGTTAACCCACTGGATAGTGGATGCTATCGTCTTGGCTTACCAGTCCCAAGACGTGCCTTGCCCGTTCGGGGTGCGAGCTCACTCCTCTAGGAGTGTAGCTTCCTCCTGGGCGCTGGCTCAAGGCGCCTTGCTGACAGATATATGTAGAGCTGCGGGCTGGGCGACACCTAACACGTTCGCTAGACTCTATAGCCTCCATGTAGAGCCGGTATCTTCCCGCATCCTCGCCCCCAGTGGCCAGTAGCGCTAAGTGCCCGTTCTAGTGTCGGCTTGCAACGCCACTCCCGTCCCCTGGGCCGGATACGTGCGTCTATTGTCTCCAGTTGTGTTCCCCGGAAACGGCTAACCCTGTCGAGCTCCTCTGTCACCCCTTCGGTGTCAGACGTTGCGGCCGTCTGATGCCAGGCCTGCACCCGTATGCTTGTGGAACGTGTGTGTAGGTTGGGGTCCATATGTAGCGGTTCCCTAACGGCAACCCTATATGTGTATTCTCCATGGTACCAGCTACCCTACTAGGCTAGCCCCATGTTTTTCCCTTGACAGAGCCCGCTCTGTCGTCTCTGGTGGTGTTCTTTCCCCCCTGGGATCAGGTTGGATGCATCCCAGGGACTGCCATATGTAGCACTACCCTGATAGGTTAGTCCTTATGTGTATTCGCCACCTCTCCTTCCATTGAAGGTTGTGGCTCCGCAGCGTACCATCTCCCGAGACGGGCATGCTTTCCCAGCGTTATCCAATAGTCACGCTGAGTGGGTCTTGCAGGAACAGCAGTGACTGACCTTCCCTGCTGGGAGCCCTGACTTCCACTCCAACATAAGAGTGGTCCAGCGAGCTCAGGCAGGACGCTGGAAGGGCCAGCATCCCTGGCGTGTTGGTAGGGATCCCAATTCGTCGGTCAGTTCCGACGTACGTCGAACGTGACCGACTGAAAGGGAACGTCTCGGTTACGTATGTAACCCTCGTTCCCTGAAGGAGGGAACGGAGACGTACGTCCCGTCGCCAGGTGCTGTGCTTCAGCTGAAGGCCAAGTCATTAGTCTCGGCTCCTCAGTTGAAAAAAGCGATATGCGGTACTTCCGCTTCCATATTTATACCCGCGCTGCGGGCGGAACGGGGACCGCATGCCAATGATTATTGGCTCGTTTGTAAACACTCGAAGTAGATTGGTCTCCGAAAATAGATCCCAATTCGTCGGTCAGTTCCGAGGTACGTCTCCGTTCCCTCCTTCAGGGAACGAGGGTTACATACGTAACCGAGACGTTTTGCTGTAAATAATCACTTAACACTAAACTGCCAATAATGTAAGCCACTGGGAGACTGCAGATGGCTCTTTAACTGTATTGTATTAATAAAAAGCCAGTTAATATTCGTGATACAAAGTCATTTTCCAAAATTAAGTTTAAATAGTATTTTCGTGTCATGACCATGGGACGGGAATGTGCGTGTCATGTCTCATGTCTCATTCTAGCGTTTAATTGCTGAAAAGGATTCTAGCCTACAAGCCTCAGAAGGACTGGACTACGACCGATGCAGCCTCGGTAGGATGCAGCCTTCCATTTGAGAAGCACCCAACATCGTATGGATCCTTCCCAGAGAAAGAAATCCCAGAATGCACTGCAACAATCTCAGAATTGCAGCTTATATTTTATTCAGAATGAGATATTTCACATGTAAAAAATGTATCAAGGTTCTACTTGCTTTAATGTAATTAAAAACAAAAAAAGACATTATCTAATGTGTCATTTTGTACTTATTGCAGTTAGCTTAGCAATATGCTAACGTCAAATTCTGTTGGAATCAATAGTTGAGTTTCTTGTATACTTTGCATGAAGATTTGTCTATGAAGATTGTTCCAAATCAGTCACCTGAGGTTACATTTCATTTAGGATGCACTTTTGGAATATATCTGCTTATGTACAGTAGTAGATACTAAGCTTGAAGCTGTCTAAATATGAATGTTTAAATAATCTCCTTAACAATAAATCCATATCATCCATCTGAGATCCATTAAATGCAACTTGTTTGTAGGTCTTTGGACCCTGCGGTTTAAATCTATGGCTTTGCGGTTACCCTCTTCTGAAAGTCAGTGTGATATAAACCTTAAACACAATAAATACACAGAACTTTCAACTCTCAAATCTGCTTTTGATCTGTGCTTGTAAAGGTGAGGTTATAGGTTCAAGGGCCATATGGCAACCTTTGATAAAACTGCTTAACCTCAATTACCACAATAAATGCATCACGCTGTGTCAGCAAAAAATACACCAAAAAAACAAAACTTATTAAAGAATGTACAATAATAAAATGTGTTATAGGCCTCCACTAATATGCTGGGAGATAAATACAGGGTGTAGAGTTATACACAGGCATAAATGAGACCCTGTGACCCGACCTGGGGTGTGTTTCCAAAAAGCATTGTTAGCCAACTTTGGTTGCAAGTTCCATTGAACTCTATTGGTAACGACGGAACGGTTGTGACCAAAGTTGGCTTTGGGAAACGCACCCTTGACTGGTACTGTCAAGTTTTAAGACCAAACCCAAAATTGCTCTTGAAAAACCAGACAGTTTATTAATGTTGGTAGTGGACCTCTGTTATGGAACCATACTATTCTTGTTTGGAAGGTAAAGAATAGAGAGAAAAAAAGAGAGAAAAACAGACTGGTTGATAGGAATGTTTATCCATGGCCAACTAGAATGTTGATCCAGGAATATGTCCTGCTTGGAAAATTCACAGTTCTACCAAATTCTATCACTGCATTGATAATTTCACTCTTTGTTTTTGCTCAGTTATTACTGGATACCACACATCATTTTAAATACTGAGATCAATAAAGGCCATGTCACAACATGTCGCAATAGGGCGCATATCGGGATTGCTAGCACAAAGGCTAAGAGTCAATTGGTTTTAAATAAAAGGACAAGTGTGTGAGACAAACAGCATAAACATTTAATATGTGCTGACAGAGGCTATAAGCCTTTGGCCCTGGACAGTCTCACTTTAAACTGTGCGAAAACAAGCAGCATAAATCCACACAACTGTGTCCTGCCATAAAAGTGTCAAGAGGTTATTTTTATTTGGCCACACAGACACAGAGAGAGGGCCTCAACTCAGCCCTCAATGTTGAGGCCAGAGTCCTGAAAGCCCTGGAGGTCTGGCAGAGTTGGAGTGGACAGCATAAGCGAGGAGACATTACACTAATACACACGCACACAACTCAGTTTTCTCTTTGAACAGCAGTGTTACTGTCTATTATCTTCAATTTAAAGTCAATGTTGGTCCAGTTTAACATAAGCTAATATTTAATGCATTTTGAAATGGATGGAAATTACAGCTCTACCAGTTCCAACGATGAGGATGCGGTCATGAAGATCATGAAAGAGGAGGTCCATCTGTGTGTCTTTACAAGATTAAAGCTGAGCTGCTTCCTCTGCAGTGTTCGCACTGGGACAGGCAGGGGTGTAGCAACCATTATAACCGGGGGACATGCTATCCCCCACTTTGTCCTACCACTTTTTTTGGGAATAATCATTATATTTTAACATTTTCAGTCACTGTGTAAAGGAAAATTTGCATAAGATTACAACTTTAAGATCAACTAGCTGCTTTGTAGTAAGCTGCATGTGGCAATATACTTTGTCTAGTGCCTTTCAACAAGAACTACAGGGCAAACATCACCTAATTAATATCAATGAGCACCTAATTAATATTTATGAGCTAAGTTGATAAAGTTTATAATGTATCGCCCGACTAGTGACAGGGATGCTAAATTTGGCTCCTGGTTGGGGTTAATCCCAGCACCTACCTATCATTTTTCAAAAGAGCCAAAGACCTTGATTAGCTGGATCAGATGTGTTTCATTAAAAAGGGAACTCTACTCCACAGGATGGTAGATCTCCAGGAGTACGATGGAGAACCCCTGCTCTGTGACAAACGACAGGATAAGGGAATGGTGGACTGGGATGAGAGGAAGTATAAATATAGGGAACATTCAGACTCTGGAAGCATCATATCCCACCATTGGGCAGAACTTCACAGACTCAAAAAGATTCCAGAGACACCAGAAATTTGGATGCTGTTGAGGCACGTGGTATGTGTATAAATGTGTATATATATATATATATGAATCAGTGTATGTGTGTGTGTTCATACTGTAGACATCTGGGGCGGCAATCAGTGGGCTGCTCTCAAGGGCTGCCAAGGCAAACAAGGCAATAACAAATCCACTTTGCAGATCATCGATCTGCCACTGCCCTGGCCAAGGTAAACACTCCCGGCTTGAAGTTTGCTTTTCAAAGAAGGGCTAAGGGATCGAGGGGAGGCCACTTCCCCTGCTTGGGCTAGTTCTTTTAGCTTTCTTCTCTCCTCAACACGTGCGGATAGATACATTCACAAATGCCAGGGAAAGGGAGCACAGAAAGCAATATAAAAACCAACCAGTATGTCATGTTCTTGCAACTTGTTCAATACTGTCATTAAAGGTGCTATCTATCGACCTACACTTTAGACTCAAGCGTAGAGGGGAGTGTGCATTTGTGGTGGCAGGGCCACGATTTTGGAACACCCTGCCTTTAGAGATTTGAACGGCCCCTTCTCTGTCTGCTGTCAAGTCTCTTTTAAAAACATACCTGTTTTCTTTAGTACCTGTTTTCTTTCTATATTTTTTGTTCTTTACCTCTCTGTTGGTAATTTATATCTGAGCTTCGATTTCTGGTTGTGGTCTTCCTGTTTTATGGTAACTGTGCTCTTATGGTAACTGTTGCTCTTATTTTTATTTTAGCATGTTTTATTTTAATTTAATCTGTAAAGCACTTTGGTCAGCATAGTGGCTATTGTAAATGTGCTATATAAATAAAATGAACTTGAACTTGAACTATCCATCTTTATTGTTTTTAAATTATAGTGTGCTTGTGAAGATTCAGTTAACCAGGTCATTGTAGAATGTCTAGTTATTCTGAGCAACTGTATATGCTTTTTGTAGCCAGTCAGACATACAGTGGTCCTAAAGCACTAACAGAAGCGTGGAGCAGCAGATGGCATGAAGGGTGATGGGTCAGCATGACAGACAGAGCAACATTGATTTTTGGGGACAGTGGATTAAGCGAGGGACAAAATTAGAGTGAGTTTAATGATGTGTCTAGGGAAGAATATAATATAGAAGGAGAACAACTGCCATCTCATCAGAGGTGCTACATCAATCTCAACTAAAGTTAAAGAAGAGATTTATAAGAGACATCATAAGTTCAGCCTTACAAAAACGTTTTGTGTCAGTGATGGTATCAGATGGTTTATGGTGGTTAGTGCTGATTTGGAGCTAGTCTAGCTGGTGACCAGAATTGCAAAACTTGGTGAAACTTGCTGAAGCTGGTCAACCAACAAGAACTTTCTGGTGAGACCGATTGACCAAGGAAGTCTTGCTGGTTCAGCCAATTAAACTTGGAACTTTCCCCAGGAACGAGGAACTTTGGGGTGGTACTCTGTGTGTTCTGACCGCAGGGACGATGGTCTAAATTAAGTTCCGTATAAAAAATGTCCCCCTTAGAAAGTCCCTGCTCGCAAGGTAGTACTTTTTCAAAATTCAGGAACTTTCGGGGGTTGGGACTTGGGTGCTGAACATGCTGATTGGTTGAGTTCATGCAACATCTTGATTGATTGACTTTTATTATCACGCAGCATTTTATTTCAACCACTGTCGAGTTACTTCTTGGATTACACACATCAGTTCTGCCTCCAACTCGAAAAAGAGCTCAGTCAACCACGGACACAACTCAAAAATGGCCTTTACTTTAAATCTTCAATAAACTTGTTACAGTCTTAGTTGGTTTGCTGTGTGTTGATTTCCATTCACATCCATTCCATTTAATTTCACAATTGATTAGAGCAGCTTTCCAACAGATGAACTTAGTTTGAAGTTAGATAAGTGACTTGAAATTAGTTATTTCAGTAGAAAAAGTTGACTTAAGCTCAAGTTCAAGCTCAAATTAGGTGGATAACCTTTAAAGAAAACAGAATAAAATACCTGATTATAATCAAACATTTGACATTCTATGCATTAACATATGTATACATATTTTGAACACACTTTTAAGTACATATATGAACCGTATGCACTCTAATGCAACATTATCATACACAATAACACAATATAAATTAGCAAAATGTCTCAAATAACACACAAATGGTTCAAATAACACACAAGATGGCATTTATCTGAATATAAAATGGCATTAAGCTTGTTCAAACAGTCATCCTACCAGCAGCGTCTCGGGTTGACTAATCATTGATGTGCATCCGATTTCTTTCGTCCTCACTCATAACTCTTTTTAGTCATGCAATTCTTTCCTCAGAAGGAGACATTGTGTAACTGGACATTCATCTTGTTAACCTCTTAGGACAATTGCTTTGTGACATTTTTCTGCCCTTGTTGGCTGTCAATGTGCACTAATTACGAGCGCACATGATACACATTTGAGTTGAGTTTGGCTGTTTCCGACGACACTCTTCGTAGCTTTCCATAACGGCTTCTATGACGTAATCAGTTCAGCACACAGATTTTATGTTTTCTTCTTCAGTCGTACCCAACAACTTTTAAATGAATTTAAATAATGTTTGTAACTTCACAACCACCATTTTTAAAAATGTCTGTTGCGGTGCATGCAGTAAGAGTTGTTTGCTATTCGAATCAAAAAAGTTCCTGGGACAAATTGTTCCGGGTAATTTCAGTGGAAATGCGTGGCTTAAGAACCCTTTTGGGGACACCAGCACACTAGCATCCCATGCTGGGGAACCAGTGAGCAAAGCACAGCATTTGTTGGAGACAAGATATGTTACATTACTTTGAAATAATCCTGTGAATGCTAACCATATTCTTCTTCCAACATTGTATATGCATTGTACTCCATAAAAAAACACTATGCTAAAATCATAACAGTACCACTTTTTTTGTTGTAAATGAAGCTAGACTGATGATGATGATGTATAGCTTGCAGTGTTCTCCTTTCTGCACCCGTCTTTTAAGTCTGTCTTTGTGTCTCTAAAGCTTTGCCCCTCCATCAATCATTCTCCCTCCATCTCGGTTTCTCTTTCTTTCTTCTTCTCTGTTCCTCATATGCAAAGAAAAGAAACGTGTTGCAGTCCAAGGAGAGTGCGGTGAGGCGCAGGGCAGGAGACAGCCTCCATTGAGCTAGCAAATGAGCCTTGCTACCCTAGAGACCACAGCTTACAGTACGGAAATTCTGGCCAGTTCTCTTGCCACAAGCCCCAGTGCTCTGGCCAGCCGGCAGAACCAGGGTTAGGGGAAATGAGGCCTGATGGCCCAGCTGCTCGGTTTGGGGTGAGACCTAAATGAAAGGCCTGCAAATGTCTGGGTCATTGCTTAAGATCCAAGACATTCCTGTCATCAGAGACGGGATTGAGAATTGTATGATGTGGGATCTTGTGTGCCTGTTTGCGTGCCACGGGCGGATGTCTGGTGTCTTTGTTTTAGCTGAATTTAAACGACAAAGTGAAGATTAGACAGAAGGATGAAACTCCTTCATAGCTAGCAGTATTATCATTTGAGGAATTTCTTGCTGAATAACTTCCAGCATTGATTATTATACAGATTATTTCCTAAGTGAAGACACAAAGAATCTTTATATCACAACTCTCCAGCTCTGCCAATTTGATGACCCTGTAACCTGTTGATGGCACAGTACACACCTTTCTAGATAGTTTTAGTGTCTGCATTTCAGCACTCCACTTTGAGGATAAGACACCCTGGTGTTGACCTGCAAGCAACTGATTCAAGGGAAGCTGGAGATGTAATTTCCTCCCTGGCTCTTTTTTCTGATAATTAGAAAAGCAGCCCAGAAGAAAAAGAGGAACGACACGATAGGTACCTTTGCTGACGTCTTCGTTACTGTAACCCAAGGAGGTCTATAATACCTGGAGAATGAAAGGTGCTTGTCTGATGACCTGCCAGAAGTGGAAAATTTGAAATCTGCCGTCTTTCTACATGGGGGAAAATAACTTTTATAGCTAATCACGTGAGCTGTAAATGCCATGTGATTGGATCACTTCAGAGCTACAATGAGGAAAATGACGTCATGACGTCATGAATGATTTTAAGTTGTCATGGTCATTGCTGAAACATAATAAAATATAATAAAATTAAATATTTGTGTAGATTTATTTATATATAATGGTTTAGAATGGTTTAAAATTTAGATCTAAAGTGTGTAGTTTTCAGCTAGGAGATATTAGGTGTGTTTGACTTATCAGTGCGCTTCTAGTCACTGAACAGCCAAACCCCTTGCTGTAGCCAGACTTGGGACAATCAGCATTAAAACGTGTCCCCTTTGCACTTTATTCTGACCAAGAACCAATCACTTAAACTGAAAGATGCAGTTTGACTTTGTAAAGATACAGTTCACTTATGGCTCTTTTACACCGAGCGGTGCGGTATGGTTCAGTACAATTCAGTACGATTCGGGACCGTAACCCTGATCCGGCCTGCGTTTCCACCGCCAACAGTACCCTTATGATAGGCGTGGTGTAGTGATCGATGTTATTCTCGTGCGAAGAAGAATGTACGACATAGGCCTACAGCAGATCTTGTTCTTGCTTCTCAGCATGTGGCTGTTTGTCACAAGAAGAAGACAATCTTTGTTTGAACCAACGCTGCAGAATGCAAGGAAAAACACAGCCGAAAAACACCCATGCAAGTGATGATTCTCTGTCAACCAGTCAACGTTATGCAGTGAGTCTAGTGGTACAGTACGGTTCGGAATTAGGGTACCATTCACAACTTGCGTACCATACTGAACTGTACTGAACCGTACTGCTAGGTGGAAACTAGCCATTAGTACATAGGGAGGGGTAAATCTTAAGTGAAGTTCCTAAACATAATTTAGGGAGGAGCAGGCCCATCAGTCTTCCAATCAACAGCCAACAGCCAGAGTATATAAGCAGCTGCTTACCTCTCTTCAGTCTCAGACCCCTCATCAGTGGACAGCAAGTCAAATAAGTTTAATCTAATATCTTAAGATTATATGGGCAAACTAACTTGTTAAATAAAATATATCCCAGGGGGTAAACTGGATAAGGATTACTCACTTAATCTCAAACAAAAATCTTGAATATGTTGAATATGAATGAGTTAATGCCATTAACCTTACAAACTTTGGCAAAATCAGCAACTTGTTCTGTCTTGAAAGAAGATGCACTGCACAATGCATGTTCTGGGAACTTTGATGACTTTCTTTACCAGCAGATAAAACTGAGAAAACTGAGAAAAGCTGGATCAAATTGGATGATGCTATTTTAAGAAAGCTCTTGCCATTGCCCATCAGTCAACTCCTTTCTTTACATTTTGTTTTTGTATGACTTGAATTCTGTACTCTATAGCCACCCCTTTTCTGTCTATAGGCTACTAGCTAAGGGAGTATTTTACAATTATATGGTGTGGGGGTCTAACAATTAGCACAAATGCGCTAGAATTTTGAACTGCGGTGTATCTCATTTGGACAACACAAATTTGAATCTGGATTGCAACATTTCCTGAAGGCTCTTCTCCCCATCCAGTCCTCTCTCCCCACTATACAGTAGTTATATATAAAAGTGGCAAAAAAAAGGATGTAAGAATTAAAAAAAGGCCTTTTTGATTATTTCCAAACGTTTTACTTGGACAAATCAACAGAATTAGGAACAAACCTTCTAAGCAAGCATGTACTTGATTACCAGAAGAAAGCATTGCCCCCCCCAACATACACACACTTAACATGATCTCATTACAGCTCTCATCACTCATGGCCGGGAAGAGGAAATGAGGGTGGACCCAAAGGAAGTTCAGGGGTGGCCTGGCAATGTGCTCAGACTTGCTGCATACTCAGTGTGTGTGTGTGTTATAAGGCCCTGCGGGTAATTAACAGTAATCAGAGTAACCCTCTCCCTGTTTGCAACCTCATAGGATTCCCTCAAATCTAGCCTAATGAACTCACACACACGGGCACGTATGCGTTTACTTAGCTATCTAAATGGGGAGATTGCATAGACTTCTATTGTTTTTATATAGAGCTAATTATAAACACTGTAATCTACCCCTAACAGACAACGTTCAGCATTTTGACCTTTATTTCCTTAAAAACCTCAAACATTTAAACTTAAACCTTTATTTAAAAAAAAAAAAAAAAAAAAGAGGGCACCCCCACATTTTTGAAGTTTTTAAAGATTTTGTCAGGTTTAGCTCACTTCTGGGTAAAAAATTTGTCACAAAAAGTAGGTACACACACACACACACACACACACACTCACACACGTTGGCTTTTAATGTTTTATGGGGACTTTCCATAGACGTAATATACTCTGCAAACTGTATATAATATATCCCCTAACCCATAGGTCACTAACAGTCCGGGTCCGGACCCAGAAGCCATCCCATACGGACCCGGACCTACAGCCAAAAGGTTAAAACCTGACAGAGCGCTGCTATTTTAACCGGTGCAGCTTTTGTAGTCTTTACAGTAGTGGTAGTGGAACCACACAGACCAATTGCATGCGAGTTAAGCCATCCCTCGTGATACCACTCAGCCAATCAAGTCTGTGTTTTCAAGGCGGTAAACTATAAACATTGCGACTACAGTGCAGACAGATCAGAGAGTTAGAAGCAAGTTACACATGAAAAGACGGTAGAAAGAAAAAGAAAGATAGCGATACATGTAGAAAACAATGGGAGAGAAATAGACAACTGAGACAGAGAAAAGAAAGAGAAACAGACAAGAGCGCCGGAGAAAGTTGAGAAAAAGACGAGTGAGACAGAGAAAGAGAGATACAGACGACTGTGCGGGAGAAAGTTGAGAAAAAGACGTGAGACAGAGAAATTGAGAGAAACAGGCGAGTGAAACAGAAAAGGGGACATTCAAGCTGTTCCTCCATTTGTTTTATTTTCCTGAAGTTAAGCACTTTATTTGAACAGACACATTTTTCACATTTTATTTATTTTCTCTTATTTTGAAATGTAGCCCTTTTATTTATTTAATGAGAGAACGTTATACATATCTCATGCCCGTAGTCAGGGGGGGTTCGGGTGGTTTGAACGAACCTGACAAATAATCTACTGCACACTGACTGCCCACTATTTCTCATAAGTTTTTTGGCCTTCAAACGTCTTAAATGCACATATGTAGATCAGAGAAATCAAAATTTTCCAGAGGGACCATGCCCCGAACCCCCCTAGCTAGGGTGTGCGTGTGTGCGCTCGTGCACGCAGTATAGGCCAAAAAAATAAAGCACCTTTGTTTGCTGACCAATTATAAGTTAGTGATCCTACAAATGTTAATCGCGTGACTTCTTCAAAACTTCATATTTCACAACATGAAACAAAAACATGTTAGCTTAATAGTTCTGTCACGTGAATTTGTGATTTAAACTTTGTGGGGAAGTTTTGATTATCCATGCCAAATAATATACACTCCACACAGTGTGTTTGGACTGAAAAAGTTGGATAAAAAGTCACCAAAATTAAGTATTTGAACCTCATAATTAATTACAAAAAGAGGCTGGAGGGGCTGGGAGGCCTGAAAAAGGTCCACTTTTTGAAGAAAAAAAATAATAACCACCTACCCCCCCTTTCACTAGGCTGGCTACGGGCCTGTATCTACAGTCATACATACATACACTCACCTGAAGGATTATTAGGAACACCTGTTCAATTTCTCATTAATGCAATTATCTAATCAACCAACCACATGGCAGTTGCTTCAATGCATTTAGGGGGCGTGGTCCTGGTCAAGACAATCTCCTGAACTCCAAACTGAATGTCAGAAGGGGAAAGAAAGGTGATTTAAGCAATTTTGAGCGTGGCATGGTTGTTGGTGCCAGACGGGCCGGTCTGAGTATTTCACAATCTGCTCAGTTACTGGGATTTTCACGCACAACCATTTCTAGAGTTTACAAAGAATGGTGTGAAAAGGGAAAAACATCCAGTATGCGGCAGTCCTGTGGGCGAAAATGCCTTGTTGATGCTAGAGGTCAGAGGAGAATGGGCCGACTGATTCAAGCTGATAGAAGAGCAACTTTGACTGAAATAACCACTCGTTACAACCGAGGTATGCAGCAAAGCATTTGTGAAGCCACAACACGCACAACCTTGAGGCGGATGGGCTACAACAGCAGAAGACCCCACCGGGTACCACTCATCTCCACAACAAATACGAAAAAGAGGCTACAATTTGCACGAGCTCACCAAAATTGGACAGTTGAAGACTGGAAAAATGTTGCCTGGTCTGATGAGTCTTGATTTCTGTTGAGACATTCAGATGGTAGAGTCAGAATGTGGCGTAAACAGAATGAGAACATGGATCCATCATGCCTTGTTACCACTGTGCAGGCTGGTGGTGGTGGTGTAATGGTGTGGGGGATGTTTTCTTGGCACACTTTAGGCCCCTTAGTGCCAATTGGGCATCGTTTAAATGCCACGGCCTACCTGAGCATTGTTTCTGACCATGTCCATCCCTTTATGACTACCATGTACCCATCCTCTGATGGCTATTTCCAGCAGGATAATGCACCATGTCACAAAGCTCGAATCATTTCAAATTGGTTTCTTGAACATGACAATGAGTTCACTGTACTAAAATGGCCCCCACAGTCACCAGATCTCAACCCAATAGAGCATCTTTGGGATGTGGTGGAACGGGAGCTTCGTGCCCTGGATGTGCATCCCACAAATCTCCATCAACTGCAAGACGCTATCCTATCAATATGGGCCAACATTTCTAAAGAATGCTTTCAGCACCTTGTTGAATCAATGCCATGTAGAATTAAGGCAGTTCTGAAGGCGAAAGGGGGTCAAACACAGTATTAGTATGGTGTTCCTAATAATCCTTTAGGTGAGTGTATGTTACGTGACAATAAATATTGTCAAAAGGTTTTTGAATTGTACTGAATTCATTTGATTTGACAGTCAGGTATTGATTACATGCAGATGTTGATACAACTACTAGGCTACTTAAATATATATCACACTAACTAGTTAGACATTATGATCTTCCGGACCTTTGCTTCAAGGCATTAACTGGACCTCTTTAAATTTTAGTTGAATACCTCTGCCCTAACCCTACCCCTAAACCTACACATCACAGAAAACGTTCTGCATTTTTTGAAACACCACTTAGTATGATTATAAGCTGTTTTCCTCATGGGGACAAAAAATGTCCCCACAAGGTCAAGGATTTTGGATATTGCCTTTGTCGGGACATTTTGTCCCTATAACATAGGGTTTACCAGGACCACACACACACACAAACACACACACACACACACTAGCCTCCACCTTCACACCACCAGAGCTTCTTATCAAGAGCAGGTGACTGGAACACTTTGGTTTTGTCACCTCGCTCTGATACGAACAGCGATGACCCTCTCTGGCGACATAATCGCAGTCTTAAGCGCTTTAGCAGTGTCATCGAAGGCCAGGTGCCAGGTTCAAAGAAACGTAAAGTAATGCTTTAAGGCCTCTCAAAATACATAGCCTTGCTTATTATAAGAGCCAAGAGTCATTGGTGGGTTTCAACAACAATTAGGGGTTCTGAGGGTTTCGGAGGCACCAGGCATTATAAGCAAAGAACAGAAGAGAACATTAAGTATAAAGGAACTATATTTAGCAAAGCTGGTCTGATCAGAACACCTTTAGTGTGAAAACCCATCTGGTGCAGGTTTGTGCAACCAACTGTAAAAGACCATTTTACAGCACTTGACTTATCAATATCTCAATGGATGAAAACTACTTTAAAAGGCTCAAAAAGAAAAAGCACATTCTCTAGAAAAATTACTTTAAGTTTTCCTTTTACTTTGACAACATTTAAGCATACACATCTTAGTCATTTTCAAAAACATTTTTAAATATATTTTTTCAATGAAATTATAAGTCATGCCTATGTAAACGGCAAAAATATCAAGCAACTTTGTTAACTAAAACTAACATTAAAAAAAACAAAGAAAAAAATTGTACAGTACTTGAAAAAACAGTACTTGAAATAAAATAAATATGAACTGAAAAACTTAAATATATATATACTTATTATATATATAACTTATTTCAGCTAGTTGCTGGCAGGTTGTGGCTGTATTAAAGTGCACGCCAATGGAGAATTTAACAAAGTCTTAAGTAAAAAAAAAGAAAATGTAGGAAATCACAGGAGAAAGCTTAGCAAAATAACCAGGTGGACATAGGGTGCACACTGTGCGATTTATAATAGTCCTTTACGATTGTCCTTTACAGTCCTTGTCCGACTGTATGATCCCTGCTGTAAGCCATGTCACACAGGAAGATCTAAGTTGTCATTAAAGTCAGACTGTAGTTAAGGCGTGTTAAATACGGACGCATGCAAGAAAACTCATCCAGAGTTTTATATCTTCAATCAATGACGGGCTCAGTGACAGTGGGCTGCATTACACGTGGGATTGAAATGGTGGCTACAAAGAAATCACTAGCGCTCGTTTTAGTCATGGTTTGTCTTGAAAAACGATTTGACGGTCGTCGTAGGAGAAGTCACACTGCAGGACTGGGAGTCAAATCTTCTGACACTGACAGAATTTCGTCTGAGGTAAAATTTGATCTCAACGGTCATTAATCGGCTGTCGGGTTTTAGCCTAGGATCAGAGAAATATTTTAGGATTTGCAAAATTTGTCTCAGATGGCCAAATCGTGGCCAAAATCGCACAGTGTACACCCGGCTTTAGACCAAACAAAGATCTGAATGAACTGAGCACTTGAATACACATGGGAAGCTAATTAACAGAAACGGGTGTGTAATTCAAATCAGTAACCAGAAACAAACCAGTGGCAGGAAAATGAGAACAAAGGAAACAGGAACTAGAATTAAACCAAAACAGAACATACACGTGACACGTTTTAATTCAGAAATCACTCATAGTATAGGAGAGATGCCCCAAATAATTAATTTCATGTCTGTCACTGTCACTGACCCTAAGATGACTGGAAATTAGCATGAGGATAAGGGTTAGTGTGGTTTTCAGAAAGGACCAAGTGGATCGGGAGCAAATGTGGCAATGCCAATTTTACTCAGCTTTTCAGATAAAACAAACCTTCTCCACTCACACACACACAAACAAGAGCAGATCCTCCATTCAAAAGAATGTAGCTCTATCTCACTGGACAGTTCTGTGTTAAGGGCCGCACTGCTCCATGCTGCTGTTTCTTACAGCAGTCCGGTGAAATATAGGCCATTTGGTGGCAGGGACATAAATTGATCTGTCAGGATTACACACACAGCACAGGAGTCCTCATCAGGCTTGCTGTTATTCCACTGAGGGCCCACAGACAAGAAACAAGCTTTTAATTTCCGGATGTAAGTCTTTATCAGTTTCTTTTTTACGTACAAACACCATCTATCAGCCTCTGTGTCTTTTAATCTCTTTCTAAGTCTGTGTCACTGTTCCCTTTGCTGTTTTTCTCTGAAATGGTGACTATTTTGACACAGTCGGCTCTGCTATCGGGTGAGGTAAATCCGGCTAAACCTGGCAATAATGTCTCAGGGGGTGAAAAGGATTATAAAGGAATGGCTCCAAAGGCTTTGGGATGGATAAGAATCTTAACCTATTTAACCTGCTTTACACCATCATCAAATCAGGGCACAAAAGGGCCAAAATTACATACGGTACACTGAATCATGATTTTGCATGGGGTACATGTGTCAAGTATGAGGTATATTTTAGGTCAAATGCATCTTAAACTGAAATTTATTTGTGGTATGCCTTTGATTTACCAACAAACATTTTACAACTCTTCTCTAAATTTGTCAAATTGAACAAAAAATGCTTTTACAGTACTGCACAATATTTACAATATCCATGGGGTGTGTAAGAGTCGCTCATGGTAAAGAAAAGGAATAAAAAAAATTAAACAAAAATCTTGTGTACTCACGTGTAAACACGTGTACTCTCTGTATTAATATTGGTTTCATATTATTTTGAAAAACTTGTATACCATTTTCAAGAACAATTTATATTAAATGATTCATGTGGTGCCACTATCGAAGCAAAAAGTACTACATATATACTGTATATCGGTCAAAAGTTTGGTCAACATTACTATGTTCCCTTTCAGTCGGTCACGTTCGACGTACGTCGTAACTGACCGACGAATTGGGATCTATTTTCAGAGACCAATCTACTTCGAGTGTTTAAAACGAGCCAATGAAGATTGGCATGCGGTCGACGCACTCCACGCACTGCCCCGCAGCGCGGGTATAAATACGGAAGCGGAAGTACCGCATATCGCTTTTCAACTTGGGAGCCGAACATTCATTTTTTGTTTTGTTCCTACGAAGAGTCTTTCAGTTATGAGAAACAGGAGATTGGAGCTCTGCCAGTGTTGGTGTGAAGGTGCCTGCAGCGGTGGTCGCGAAAAACTACATTGAGAAAAAACAAACCGCTGTTTTCACAGCTCTTGAACCGCTGCGAGCCGCGGCCATTTCCCCTGTGTGCCTCGGCACTGACCAGAGCGTTTTTCCTCCTCTAAAAGAGCGACACGGTTTGACCCTGCGTCTTTTTCAAGATGTCATTCAAACCGTGTGTTTCTGGATGCCGACGTTACCTGTCCCTAGCTGACGGACACGATCGCTGTCTCACGTGTTTGGGCGTTCAGCACGCTGAGGCGGCTTTCGTGGATGACTCATGTTCCCATTGCGGGAATATGACCATCGCAGTATTAAGGTCCAGGCTCGACTACCTTAAAAAAGGTGGAGTCCCACTGTGCATCCCCCGATCTAGCGATCCTCCTGCTCCGAAGCAGAGGGCTGCTACTTTGGCTGATGCCTTTGGTGGGGACCTGAGGGTAACTGTGAGGGTAACTGTGAGGGCACTCCCGCTGGGCCAACAGGCTCCTCGGGCCCCTCCCCCCTCCGCTGCGCCGGTTGAGCTTCCAGAAGAGCACGCTGGTTCTTCCCGCGGGGGACCAGCTGTTACTTTTGGGACTCCGGTTGAGGATATGGTTTCGATCGCCGCATCGGGGGACGAGCTAATGGACTCTGGAGATGACGACCTGGCTGTGCTGCCCCCTTCGGGTGTGGTAACATTGCCCGAGTCCGATCCAGAGCTCACGGCTATGCTTTCCCGGGCCGCCGCGAGTGTCGGGCTCGAGTGGAACCCTCCACCGCGTCCCGAACCCTCGCGGCTGGACGATTGGTATCTCGGGACGGCCCGTGCTGGTTCTCAGCGCCCCGCCCCAGTGCCTTTTTTCCCGGAAGTGCATCAGGAGCTCACGAAATCGTGGACAGCGCCCTACAGCGCTAGAAACCGATCGACTGACTCCTCCGTCCTCACTACCCTCGACGGTGGCGTGGCGAAGGGTTACATGGAGATCCCCCCGCCTGCTCGTCGCCGAGGGCGTCCCCCGGCGTCTGCCTCCACCCCTGCCAAGCCAAAGCAGCAGCCTCCACCGGCAAAGCAGGGCGCCAGGCGCAAGGGGGCCACCCAACCTGTCCAGGGGTCTCTGCCGGCAAGCGCAAGGGTAAGCGGCCCTGAGACGGGCAGCCCAGGGAGAAGAGGAGCTGCTCTCGGGGAGGTGGTGTCCGCACCCCTCCTCCCGCCGGAGGAGGACCGGGGGGAGAATGTTCACAACACTGGTACCAAAAACATCCTGCCGCTGGCTCTCCGGAGTCCAGCGGTACCCACATTCTCAATAAAAGAGCAGTTTCCTCCCTCCCTGGGCCCCCAGAGGGTCAGGTTGGCAGTGTGCGACGCCCCCGGGCCTTGCCACTCCTTTCCTCCCCTCTCCCCCTCGCCAGGGGGCAGCAGTGTGGGCACCGAGGACGCCCCCGGCCTTCTCAACCACGCTCTGCCCCACCCTGGAGTACTTCAGCAACACTCAGGGCCGCCTCCGGGCCTCCCGAGTCGGACCTGGGTACTCCATCTCGCTGCCTCACCCCGGGCACGTCTGTGGTGCCGTTAGTCCCGCTTGTTCGGTCTCTGGGGGCCTGGTTAGGTCTCCCCAGGCCGTCTCGCTGGCCCATCCGTACAATCAGACTCGGCTATGCGATTCAATTCGCCCGCCGGCCACCCAAGTTCACGGGCATCCTCTTCCCCTCAGTGCGGAGTTGCGATGCCCATGTCTTGCGGTCCGAGATCGATGTCCTGCTGGCAAAGGACGCGATCGAGCCGGTTCCTCCGGCCGATATGATGGCGGGGTTCTACAGCCCCTACTTCATTGTGCCCAAGAAAGGGGGTGGGTTAAGACCAACCCTGGACCTGCATGTCCTGAATCGGGCCCTGCACAAGCTCCCGTTCAGAATGCTAACGCAGAAACGCATTTTCGAATGCATCCGTCCCCGGGATTGGTTCACAGCGATCGACCTTAAGGATGCGTACTTTCATGTCTCCATTCTCCCTCGACACAGACCGTCCCTACGCTTTGCGTTCGAGGGGAGGGCATTTCAGTACAAGGTCCTGCCCTTCGGGCTGTCCCTGTCGCCTCGCGTCTTCACGAAAGTGAAGCCATTGTTCCGCTCAGAGAACGCGGCGTTCGCATTCTCAACTATCTCGACGACTGGCTCATATTGGCCCAGTCCCGGGAGCAGTTGTGCGAACACAGGGACCTGGTGCTACGTCACCTCAGCCTGTTGGGCCTTCGGGTCAACCGAGAGAAGAGCAAACTCTGTCCCACGCAGAGGATCTCTTATCTCGGTATGGAGCTGGACTCGGTCATCCGGACTGTGCGCCTCACAGAGGAGCGAGTCCGGTCAGTGTTGAACTGCTTGAATACGTTCAAAGGCAGGACAGTGGTCCCACTGAAATTCTTTCAGAGGCTCCTGGGGCATATGGCATCTGCAGCCGCGGTAACGCCGCTCGGATTGCTTCATATGAGACCGCTTCAACGCTGGCTTCACGACCGGGTCCCGAGATGGGCATGGCAGCGCGGCAAGTACCGGGTCTCAGTTACTCCTTACTGTCGCCAAACCTTCAACCCGTGGGCGGACCCTGCCTTTCTACGGGCCGGAGTGTCCCTAGAACAGGTGTCCAGGCATGCTGTGGTCTTCACGGATGCCTCTTCCACTGGCTGGGGGGCCACGTACAACGGGCACTCAGTTGCGGGTCTGTGGACGGGGCCCCAACTGCGTTGGCATATCAATTGCCTAGAGCTTCTGGCAGTACGTCTCACCCTGGGCCGCTTCAAAAAGCCGCTACAGGGAAAACACGTACTGGTCCGTACGGACAGCACTGCGGCCGTTGCATACATCAACCGTCAGGGTGGTCTACGCTCCCGTTGCATGCTCCGGCTCGCCCGCCATCTCCTCCTGTGTAGTCAGAAGCGTCTGAGGTCACTGTGGGCCATTCACATCCCAGGTGCGCTGAACCAGACAGCCGACGAGCTCTCTCATTAGCCGACACCTCCGGGAGAGTGGCGACTCCACCCCCGGAGTGTCCAGCTGATATGGAACCTCTTCGGAGCCGCGCAGGTAGACCTGTTCGCCTCTCCGGACTCGACCCATTGCCAGTTGTATTACTCCCTGTCCGGGGGCACCCTCGGCACAGATGCACTGGCGCACAGCTGGCCTCAGGACCTACACAAGTATGCATTTCCCCCAGTGAGCCTTCTCGCACAGACACTGTGCAAGGTCAGGGAGGACGAGGAGCAGGTCTTGCTAGTTGCGCCCTACTGGCCCAACCGGACCTGTTTCTCCGAACTCTCACTCCTCGCGACAGCCCCTCCCTGGCCGATCCCCCTGAGGAAGGACCTGCTTTCTCAGGGGCGGGGCACTCTATGGCACCCGCGTCCAGACCTCTGGAGACTCCATGTCTGGTCCCTGGACGGGGCGCGGAGGTTCTAGGTGGCCTGCCGCAGGCAGTGGCAGACACCATCACTTCAGCTAGAGCTCCCTCTACGAGGTGCCTCTATACGCTGAAGTGGAACCTGTTCGTTGAGTGGTGTTCTTCCCGCCGTGAAGACCCCCGAAGGTGTTCGATTAATGCCGTGCTTTCTTTCCTACAAGATGGGTTGGAGAGAAGGCTGTCTCCCTCCACCCTCAAAGTGTACGTCGCCGCAATAGCGGCGTATCACGACGTAGTTGAAGGTAAGTTCTTAGGTAAGCACGATTTAATCGTCAGTTTCCTCAGAGGTGCGAGGAGACTGAATCCTCCTCGTCCAACCTCGATACCCTCTTGGGACCTAGCCCTGGTGCTTAGAGCGCTCCAGGGCCCTCCCTTCGAGCCTTTGCAGTCAGTCGAGCTAAACATCCTGTCCATGAAGACAGTACTCCTGACTGCATTGGCCTCAATCAAGAGGGTAGGGGACCTGCATGCACTTTCGGTCAACGAATCGTGCCTAGAATTCGGGCCGGCCAACTCTCACGTTGTCCTGAGACCCCGGCCTGGATATGTGCCCAAGGTTCCCACCACTCCCTTCCTGGGATCAGGTGGTGAACCTGCAAGCGCTGCCTTCGGAGGAGGCTGACCCAGCCCTAGCTTTGCTCTGTCCCGTCTGCGCTCTCCGCGCCTACGTGGACCGAACTCAAAGCTTTAGAACCTCAGAACAGCTCTTCGTCTGTTACGGAGGCCAGCAGAAAGGGAAGGCTGTCTCCAAGCAGAGGTTAGCCCACTGGATAGTGGATGCTATCGTCTTGGCTTACCAGTCCCAAGACATGCCTTGCCCGTTCGGGGTGCGAGCTCACTCCACTAGGAGTGTAGCCTCCTCCTGGGCGCTGGCTCAAGGCGCCTCGCTGACAGATATATGTAGAGCTGCGGGCTGGGCGACACCTAACACGTTCGCTAGATTTTATAGCCTCCGTTTAGAGCCGGTATCTTCCCGCATCCTCGCCCCCAGTGGCCAGTAGCGCTAAGTGCCCGTTCTAGTGTCGGCTTGCATACGCCACTCCCGCCTCCGGGCCGGATACGTGCGTCTATTGTCTCCAGTTGTGTTCCCCGAAAACGGCTAACCCTGTCGAGCTCCTCCGTCACCCCTTCGGTGTCAGACGTTGCGGCCGTTTGACACCAGGTCTACACCCGTATGCTTGTGGAACGTGTCTGTTAGGCTGGGTTCCATATGTAGCGGTTCCCTAACGGCAACTCCATATGTGTATTCTCCACGGTACCAGCTACCCTACTCGGCTAGCCCCGTGTCTTCCCTTGACAGAGCCCGCTCTGTCGTCTCTGGTGGTGTTCTTTCCCCCTGGGACCAGGTTGGATCCACCCCAGAGACTGCCATAGGTAGCACTACCCTGCTAGGTTAGTCCTTATGAGTATTCCCACCTCTCTGGCGTGTTAGTAGGGATCCCAATTCGTCGGTCAGTTCCGACGTACGTCGAACGTCTCGGTTACGTATGTAACCCTCGTTCCCTGAGAGAGGGAACGGAGACGTACGTCCCGTCGCCAGGTGCTGTGCTTCAGCTGTAAAGCTCCTCAGTTGTAAAGCGATATGCGGTACTTCCGCTTCCGTATTTATACCCGCGCTGCGGGGCGGTGCGTGGAGTGCGTCGACCGCATGCCAATCTTCATTGGCTCGTTTTAAACACTCGAAGTAGATTGGTCTCTGAAAATAGATCCCAATTCGTCGGTTAGTTCCGACGTACGTTTCCGTTCCCTCCTTCAGGGAACGAGGGTTACATACGTAACCGAGACGTTTTTGAAAGAAGTGTCTTATGCTCATCAAGCCTGCATTTACTTGATCAAAAATACAGAAAGAAAAACAGTAATATTGTGAAATATTACAATTTAAAATGGTTTACATTTAATGGTTTTCTATTTTAATATACTTTAAAATATAATTTATTTCAGAAAATTCTTCCAGGCTTCAGTGTCACATGATCCTTCAAAAATCATTCTAATATGCTGATTTGATACTCCGTTATTATCAGTGTTGGAAACAGTTGTGCTGCTTAATATTTTTTGGAGCCTGTGATAAAAAGTTAAAAGAACAGCATTTATTCAAAATATAAATATTTTCTATCAATATAAGTCTTTACTATCACTTTTTTTAATCAATTTAACACATCCTTGCTGAATAAAAGTATTAATTTCTTTCAAAAAAGAAAAATTACTGACCCCAAACTTTTGAACGGTAGTGTATATTGTTACAAAAGATTTCTATTTTAAATAAATGCTGTTTATTTTTTATTTTTTTTGCTTTTCATTCATCAAAGTATCCTGAAACAAGTATTGCAGGTTATCATTTTTTTTAAAGCAGCACAACTGTTTCCGACATTGATAATAAATCGTCTCGGTTACGTATGTAACCCTTGTTCCCTGAAGGAGGGAACGGAGACGTACATCGGAACTGACCGACGAATTGGGGATCATTTTCAGAGACCAATCTACTTCGAGTGTATAAAAACGAGCCAATACACATTGGCATGCGGTCCACGCACCGCCCCGCAGCGCAGGTATAAATACGGAAGTGGAATACCGCATCCTCGCTTTTCCAACTGAGGAGCCGAAAAAGTGACTCGGCCCTTCAGCGGAAGCACAGCACCTGACGACGGGACGTACGTCTCCGTTCCCTCCTTCAGGGAACGAGGGTTACATACATAACCGAGACGTTCCCTTTCAGTCGGTCACGTTCGACGTACATCGGAACTGACCGAGGAATTGGGGATCCCTACCAACACGCCAGGGAGGCTGGCCCTTCCAGCGCCCTGCTTGAGCTCGCTGGAGTGCTCCTAGGTTGGAGCAGGAGTCAGGGCTCCGAGCAGGAAGGTCCATCACAGCTGTTTCTGCAAGACCCACTCAGCGTGACTATTGGATAACGCTGGGAAAGCGTGCCCATCTCAGGGAGATGAAACGCTGCGGAGTCACGTCCTCCAAGGGAGGAGAGGTGGAAATACTCATAAGGACTAACCAAGCAGGGTAGTACTACCTATGGCAGTCTCTGGGGTGGATCCAACCTGGTCCCAGGGGGGAAAGAACACCACCAGAGACGACAGAGTGAGCTCTGTCAAGGGAAAGACACAGGGCTAGCCGAGTAGGGTAGCTGGTACCGTGGAAGAATACACATATGGAGTTGCCGTTAGGGAACCGCTACATATGGAACCCAGCCTACACACATGTTCCACAAGCATACGGGTGCAGGCCTGGCGTCAGATGGTAGATGGTGTCTACCACTGCTTGTGGCAGGCCACCTAGAACCTCCGCGTCCCATCCAGGGACCAGACATAGAGTTTCCAGAGGTCTGGACGCGGGTCCCATAGAGTGCCCCGCCCCTGAGAAAGCAGGTCCTTCCTCAGGGGGATCGGCCAGGTAGGGGCTGTAACGATGAGTGTGAGTTCGGAAAACCAGGTCCGGTTGGGCAAGTAGGGCGCAACTAGCAAGACCTGCTCCTCATCCTCCCTGACCTTGCACAGTGTCTGTGCGAGAAGGCTCACTGGGGGAACGCATATTTGCGTAGGTCCCGGGGCCAGCTGTGCGCCAGTGCATCCGTGCCGAGGGTGCCCTTGGTCAGGGAATAGTACAACTGGCAATGGGTCGAGTACGGAGAGGCGAACAGGTATACCTGCGTGGCTCCGAAGAGGTCCCATATCAGCTGGACGCTCCGGGGGTGGAGTCGCCACTCTCCCGGAGGTGTCGACTGACGAGAGAGCTTGTCGGCACCTGGGAAGTGAATGGCCTGAAGCGACCTCAGACGCTTCTGACTCCACAGGAGGAGATGGTGGAACGCACAGACACGACTCGGAGGCCCTGAGGCGGCCCGGAGTGTTGTCTGAGTATTCCAGGGTGGGGCAGAGTGTGGGTGAGAAGGCCTGGTGGCGTCCTCAAGCTGCACACTGCTGCTCCCTGGTGAAGGGAGGGGAGGAAAGGAGTGGCAAGGCCCTGGGGCGTCGCGCACTGCCAACCCGGCCCCAATGCACATCCGTGAAAAAAAGGCACGGGGGCAGGCAAGGCGATTTACATGTTGCACTACCCTTCAGCCACCCGGGAAAGCATGGCTGCCAACTCTGAATCTGATTCAGCATAAGTACACACTATTAGCCTCATCTTCATTTTCAGCGCATAACAGCCCTCTCTCCGATGCAGCAATTGACATCTGTCCCCAAATGAAACGCTAGGTCCCCCCCCCCCTTTTTTTTTTTTTTTTAAGGACCAGCAATCCCATCTGTAAGCTACCAGCAGGCATGTGAGACAGTGAGCGTGGCCACCAGACTCGACGGCACACGGCGCGCTGAACGCTCAAGCCTCTATGAGAAAGGCAAGATGAACAACGCGCCGACGTGGTCATGTTCTCATGAGAGAACATGAACCACCCACACACACAGTTTCAACATGCTTGCGATGCGCTAGAGGAGTGAGGGCCCACGGAGACTTACCCAGAGGGGGAAGCCCCACTGTAATCCTCAGGTCACCAAGGCTTATTAGCCAAAGTCTGGGTAAAGCCTTTTCTGGTGCACTAGATCGGGGAATAAGCAAAGGGACTCAACCCCGTTTGAGGTTTCACAGTCTCGACCGCACATCTAGAGCGCCGAGTGACATGCTGGGTTGCCGAAAAAGACGCAGGGTCAAACCGTGTTGCTCTTTTAGAAGGAAATGCTCTTTTAGAAGTGCTGAAGCACTCAGGGAGATGGCCGCAGCTCACAGCAGTCCAATTGCAAGCCTGCATGTGAGCACTCAAAAAAACGGAAACGCCCAGCCAACCAACACAGGAACAAGTGTATGTTTCAGTGGCCACTCGCTGACTCGCACCGTCACACCAGCACCCAGGTAAGAGAGCGATCCTCCTCGAGACTCGTCTAAACACTCTTTGTAGAAACAGCTTGATACAGCAAACCGTTCGGCTCCGAAGTTGAAAGCGAGGATGCTGTATTCCACTTCCGTATTTGTACCTGCGCTGCGGGGCGGTGCGTGGACCGCATGCCAATGTGTATTGGCTCGTTTTTATACACTCAAAGTAGACTGGTCTCTGAAAATGATCCCCAATTCGTCGGTCAGTTCCGACGTACGTCGAACGTGACCGACTGAAAGGGAACATCATATTAGAATGATTTCTGTAGGACACTGAAGACTGGAGTAATGGCTGATGAAAATTCAGCTTTGCATCAAATAAATAAATTATATTTTATATCTTAATTACTTCCATTCAGAAGTAGTCATTAAGTAATAATTCTATGATAACATATTTTCCTTATACCTTGAATATTTATGCCTTAATATTGTTTTCCATGTAAACAGTATGTAAAAATATAGTATGCATGTATGTATTTTAGCAAGTATTTTTGCAGTTATAAATATCATTACGTTTTTGGGAAGCCGCACCAACTAAGCCTTGTCATACTGTAAAACCATCAAGTAAAAAGTAGCAATATAAACTTTAAAAAAAGATTTTAAATATATTTTAAATACACTTTATATTTAAAAAAATATATAATAAAATATAAAAATTATTTAAAAAAAAAAACAAGCTTGATGCATATTGTAGCATTTTAATACATTTGTGAATAAATCAGGAACAGAACAATATATAGGACAAAAAAGAGAGTCACTTCATTGCCCCTTATGCCTTTTAAAGACATAGAGAGGGCTTTCTTATGTTGGAGTCTTTTGTTTGATTCTTCATGAATTTTTTCCCATATTTTCAGACTGCTGTTGTGTTATTTTGCAAATGCAGCTGTGGAGAGCTTGCAGGACAATCACACGGAGACCTTGACATCAGGCAGCTTGTTTCATCCACAGATGGAAACTGCCAAGTATGTGGCTGTGACAAACAGCTTAGACTAGCCTTTAGCACTCAACAGTGTAGCTTAAGAAGGGAAACGCTACATACAATATTCACTCATAAAACAAAGGAAATGAATATTAGAGAGATGAAGAGCAGAGGACAGAGGAGAAAGCCCCAGACAGTCAGACTACTCCGCCAACGTAATTGGTTGGGACTGCACTCCCCCATCTTTGACATGTAAATGGATCAAGCCGTTCCCTCCTTAACTACTGCGTCTAATGTTTCTTTAATGTAATGGAGTTTGATCTTAGGTGTCCTATGTCCAATATTTTTCTGTAACGTCGGACTGAAGAGGTCTCTGGGGCCTATTGGGTTCATGCACACACACTCTTACACACACAGGCACAGGGAACTCAGTTTGAGGTTGTCTAAAACTACAGATCTATAGATGATCAGAGTTCATCTAGAAAACTGATACACTGCTGTATGTGATGGATTTGACGGCATATCTGGCATTGCACACATCTACACACACACATTGTCCTGTCGCCCCCTTATATCATGACAACCGACCTCAGACATCTAAATCAATGAGGCATCTAGAGTCGTCTTAGTCTTCATTTGTTAAGTGACTCTAACAGCATTGCAAAATTTCATTATAGTCATAGAGACTAATGACTCAACGCGACAGGCATAAATAAAGTAAATTGCAATGGGTTGACATGTGCCTCAGGACACCTAATGAACTTATGACCAATAGCTTTTTTTACTCAACTGGTCAGACCAAATACAAGCTTTAAAGCTAATGGAGAGAGTTAGACAGGGTCTACAGATGATTCTCAGTTTGAGGGCACATGAGACAAAACGGAACCGTCTGGATTGTAGAATCCAATGAACAAATCCAAAAATGTTCAGTATGATGTGTACAAATATTAATAGGCCTGCATGGTCAAATGTTCATGAAGGGAGTCCTGAAAGCTGGTATGCAATAAACATACACTCAACATGATTAACACAGATACAACATGTTCCTAGAGAAACATCCAACAACATTTCAATCAACCAGATTTTACATGGCAAAAATCTCTTTCTTAATCAGTTTTTGTCTTGTTTTCCAGTAAAATATGTAAACATCCTTAAAACAAGATTTTATTTGAGAAGTACACAATATTAAGAATTGATTTCAGAGAATATATGTTGAATTTAATTGATTTTTCTTATCCCATTGGCACATATTGTTTTCTTGCTTTAAACATACATCTAAAATTAGTGATGGTATATAAAAAAATATTTGTAAAAGGATTAAGATAATTAAATAAAAGAAAGAAAGAAAGAAATAGTGAGAATGTAATATAATATAACAAAGTCTTAATATCTTCTGCAATTTATGGCAATTTATAGGATGCTTAGACATTTTTTGGAAAACACAACAATATATAATATAATATAATATAATATAATATAATTAATAAAATAAAATAAAATAAAATAAAATAAAATAAAATAATATAAATAATATAACAAAGTCTTAATATCTTCTGCAATTTATTACAAATAGGATGCTTAGATATTTTTTGGAAAACACAACAATATATAATATCATTAATAAAATTAAATAATATAATATAATATAATATAATAATAAAAGCCTTAATATCTTATACAGTTATACAGGCAAAGGATGCTTATTCATTCATTCATTCATTTTTAATTTATTTAAATCTTTACCCTCTGAATTTAGATTTAGTTTAGCTATTTCGAAGTGTGATTGTTTGAGTCTTATAAGGGGCAATTGTGATTTGGGACAATGCACTTAACCTCAGGATGCTGTACCAGGAATAAGTGTACAGGAAATTAAATTGAATAAAAGCAATAAAAGACAAATGATTACTTACTTAACTACTGATAGAAACAGCAAAGGATAAGGATCCAGGAACACACTGTACTTGCGTAAATCAGATTGAGCTTAAAAGTACTTATACCTTCATTGTGGAAACCTTAAGCTAGACATCCTATATATTGTTCTCAACAGTGTACTTCTTGATAATGGTATTGCGGGAACACTACCCAAATTCCAGTGGCAAGCAGATAAGCATTCAATTCAAAGTAATCCTGGACGGTGAGTGCTTTGTAACTTTACCAGGATCTGCCCGTCGTCATGCGTCATGGCCATCAAAACCTCCAGGCCAACTGAGCAGTCCTTTTAAACTCACTGGGACAATGAATGCAACAGCTGGATGGAGGGATTTGGTCGCCACATAAATATCCAGCGAAGCAAAAACCTGTCACTGTCCCAAGTGCCATTGCCGAAACATCTTTCCATCACAAACATGCAATAGAGAAACTTCCTCTCAAAAAGTCTCCTGTGTTCAGTCCTGGTACGAATTACACAAATGGAAACAATTAAAAGCGGGTGATAATGGTGACCTCCCTTCTATCCCACATTGAGTTCTCTCTGCCGGTCCCTCCCCTCCCGTCTGTGTGAGTCTGAATACGGAGCGCGACAAGATTAGCACCCTGTTAATGGTGCTTATCAGTGCATGTGAGTGCAAACAGCATGGCATTTTGCGGGCTAATCTGCGGAGAGAAGGAACAAATCCATCCTGAACTCTCCATAGTGCTGCCGCCAACACCCTGGCCTGCCTCTCAGCGCCCTCTCCTGCATTCTTCACACATCTTAACCCTGCTAAATGATCAACATGATCAAAACCGGTTGTACACAATCCTGTACACTATGCCTTTTGTTATCTGTGTTTTTTACTTATTTAGCAAGTAAAAGGCCTTTTAGTATGATTTTAAAAACATTCCCATTCCGGTCATGGTGCACTTTTTGCTGTGAAATCTGATTTTAACATAAGAATCACTTTTATATTAGTAGTCATATTTCAAGATGAACATGCACTTCTGAATCAACTTAGGTTTACTTGATTGTTCATACATCATGTTTTTTTTTTATAAATCAAGCTAATATGGTGTATCAAATATGATATACCAGGCTTTTGAAGAGCATTTACTTGTACTCAGTCATCATTTAATTGCATTGCGTTATATGTTTTGCCTCCCACAATAAAATCACAGAGCTTTGATCATAAAACTAAGCATTTAAATATACATTTAGTTAAATTTATACATCAAAGCTTGACATGTTATTGGGAGATATAGAGTGACAACTGATATTTATATGCAGTTTATGTAACTTTTATAACTTTGTAAGCTATCCGTATTTTATTGTACTCTTTGGCCATATAAATATCAGCAACTGCACCAAATTTTATGCACAGTTTGGGCCTCTAACTAAAATGAATGTGTTTCCATATTCTCCTATATTTTGAGCCACAAAGCCTGATCTATCCAATATGATACTCAACAAAAAACACATATGCTATTTTTTTCCATTTCAAAAACTGACTTATGTGGGTTTTATTTTTGAAATCATTTGTTAATTTAAAAATCATAAGGTGAGAAAACTATATAATTTAAAAATCACGTAAAGCTGGTTGAACAAGGAAATCTGAATAATTAAGCTAGTTAAGATTAAGACGGAAATGAGCAACAGTTAAAATTGAAACAACTTTGCTTTCACTCTAGCCTAAATATGTGATCACTTTGATTCCATGAGACAGATTCTAAAATTGTTACTCAACAGCAGTTTGTTGAGTTTAGAATTTGCTATGAGCGACCATAAATCTACAGTTAATGACGTTAACGTGAGTTTGTCTAAATAAGGACTTGCTGTTGAGATAAGATGAGCCAAAATGAACAATACTAAAAAAGAGGAACAGATGAAACAAAATCATGTGTGAGGGACAGCTCATTCATTCTGGATAAGAAGGGAGGCAGGACAAACCCTTTGGAAAAACAAACTCCTGTAGCTGTAAGTCTTTACACTGACAAGAGCTGCAGGCGTGTAAGCAAACGTATGAAGCTGACGACACATCAGATGTACAAGTGTTTTCTTTGTTTAAGGAGGAAAGGAGTAACAGAAAGAGAGCGGAAACAAACAGAGTCAATCAAAAGATTCATGAGCTTCCTCAACACTGTTAATGAGACCACTGGTCACACACACAAAAAACTTACAGTATATAAATCAAGATATTATGAATGAGAATGTACTTTGAATGTAAGTGTATTTTGTATTTTGCTCAAAGACAATTCATTTTATCGTTTTCTGGTCACATGACAACAAAATGGCTTCCTGGAAAATTATAATACCACTCTGATTTACACTAAATATTTGTGCTTTTTTTGGGTACATGTTTTAATAAATTGTATTATTATTATTATTATTTTATTGTTGTTGTTGTATTTTTTATTGTATTTTTTACTTTAATTTTTAAATAAAATTTTCTATTATTTTACTAGTACAATGCACTTTTACCTTTTTTACTTTGGGACCCAGAAAAATTTTACAAGGAAAAATTTACAAGATGTAAACATATTTAAGGAGTGTGTGTGTCTCTCTCTCTCTCTCTCTCTATATATATATATATATATATATATATATATATAGATAAGGCATAACATTATGACCACTTACAGGTGAAGTGAATAACACTTGTGGCGTGTTCCAGGTCTGCAGTGGTCAGTATCTATCAAAAGTGGTCCAAGGAAGGAACAGTGGTGAACCGGCGACAGGGTCATGGGCGGCCAAGGCTCATTGATGCACGTGGGGAGCGAAGGCTGGCCCGTGTGGTCCGATCAAACAGACGAGCTACTGTAGCTGAAATTGCTCAAGAAGTTAATGCTGGTTCTGATAGAAAGGTGTCCATATTGCGTATGGAGCTGCATAGCCACAGACCAGTCAGGGTGCCCATGCTGACCCCTGTCCACTTCCGAAAGTGGCAACAGTGAGCACATGAGCATCAGAACTGGACCACAGAGCAATGGAAGAAGGTGGCCTGGTCTGATGGATCACATTTTCTTTTACATCACATGGACGGCTGGGTACATGTGCGTTGCTTACCTGGGGAACACATGGCACCGGGATGCACTATGGGAAGAAGGCAAGAGGCAGTGTGATGCTTTGGGCAATGTTCTGCTGGGAAACCTTGGGTCCTGCCATCCATGTGGATGTTACTTTGACACGTACCCACCTAGCAAAGCATTGTTGCAGACCATGTACACCCTTTCATGGAAACGGCTGTGGCCTCTTTCAGCAGGATAATGTGCCCTGCCACAAAGCACAAATGGTTCAGGAATGGTTTGAGGAGCACAACAACGAGTTTGAGGCGTTGACTTGGCCTCCAAATTCCCAAGATCTCAATCCAATCGAGCACCTGTGGGATGTGCTGAAGTCCGATTTATATATAGTTTTGTTTCAGTTCGGTTTTTTATTTACCAATTCCTCTTTACATCATGATTTCCACAAAAATATTATGCAGAAAAACTGTATATATTATTATTCCAAGCTTTTGATATTTAATGTATTTTTAATTAGTGTGTTTGTACCTGAGTAGTTTTTGTTTATTTGAGAAATTGCTACTGTGAACTTTGAACTCTGCAGCATTGTGTCCTCCAGCATACTGTAGCCAGCAAATGTACACAAACTATAGTATGCTGTGCCATCTACTAGTAAGAAGGATGGTTGTATTTTCCCAAGAATGGAGCTCAACTTGTGGGTCTGCGTGTCTGCAGACTGAGAGATCTGGGTGTGAGTGGGAGCCGGGGCATTTTCTTTAGTCAGACATGACCATGAAACATTAGCCAGACCACCTAGAAACTAAGGAAAAGTGCAGTAAACTGTTTGACTATCCTGCCTCCGCTCCTTCCCAAAACTATATTTAACTGTTCCCATAAAGAACGGCCTCGAAATGAATTTGGGAATTGCCTGCCCTTGAAGCAAACTGATGAAGAGGAAGTGCCATTTCACCTCTGAGTGGCTCACACAGTGTTTATTGGCCTTTCATGTGGGTCTCGGGTCAGTTCTTCTGATCTGTATCTAAACTTCATCTAAGAGAAACAACAAGTCTGATCTTAGATAAGCTTGAAGGCATTGCCAATGTGAAATGTAGGTTGTGTTGCATTTTGATTTTGTTTTCTGCTGTTAAGGCGATATAGGCAATAAACAGAATGTTAGAGACTGACAACCTCAGTCACCATTCACTGCATTGTAGGGAAAAAAGAGGAAATTAAAGTGAATGGTGACTGAGGCATCACTCCCTAACATTTTCATGTTCCACAGAACAAAGTAATATGGGATTGGAAGGACATTATGGTCAGTAAATAATTTAAATTTCTGATATCTTTGCTTTGTGCATAAACAGTCTAAATCCAATAATGTAACATATCTAGTGAATGAGATTAAAGGTACACAAATGCTACAAATAAACAGTATATGGAGCACCATGGTTTTTTAAAACATTATTATTTACATTTCTGCAATATTAACAGAAAAGCTTGATAGATTAAATAACTATAAGATCTCATAGCAAACATCCCAGATAATCACAAAAGTACGTTGACATGAAACATGATAATACCATGGTGGCATATGGGGCCATGGGGGCACTTGCCCCCCCTGAAAACTGATTGGTCCCCCAGTGTGCCCCCGCTGTAAGTTTTCTTTTTCTTTTTTTCAATTAGTGATTGTTGCAGCGCTAGATTTTGGTTCCGTCTTTCAGGGTTAGGACAGACCAGGTTCGATTTTAGAGCATGGACCAAGATAATGCTAATCATTACAATGCTCTGTGGCTGAATGTATAGCTAATACTACATAATAACACAAACATGTTTTTCCTGGCGACAGCCTACGCAAGTGATATTACAAGCGAGATATGCCGATGTAGATTGTATTATCTCACGTTCCACACTTTAACAGCTGTAAATATCACAGGAGAAGTTACGTGACTGCACTTGCGAATTTAAAGATTTCTAATAAATGAAGAAAATTATTTGACTTGAGAACAAATACTCTTATTAAATCAGTCTCGAACCACATGACTCGATAATGACTTTATAAGAATTGTAATTAAACTTTAAATCATTACGACATTGACTAACTAATATAGGCTACAAACGGCAAGCCACAGAACCAGTGGCGTCGGCGCCTCTGATCAGTTTACACGGCTGCACGATGCTGTGCAAGCACAGAACAATACAGGGGTAGAGGAGAATCTACGAATATTGTTCGTTTGGATATAAACACTTTGAAATAGATTCATAAAAAGAAATTTGGTGTACGACTCAAGTAGGCCTGCGCACAATTTGCAACCCGAACATGACCGCCGCAACCTCAAACTTTATTCACCCACATGTAAACGCGGTATAGATATGTAGGCCTACCTGTTTCTTATGGATTATTTGACTAATATCTAGAGATTATGAAGATATTTTGTATATGTAGCTTGTGTTTTATGATTGTCTTTAGATCCACATTAGTAATTAACTTTGTTAATAATCATTAATATGTAGTTTCAATAATGTGACCAATGTAAAACTTTAAAAAAAAGATCATACATATAATTTTATATATAAAATATTTTTTATTATTATTGTTTAATTTATAAAGTTATATCAATTCATTAACTGTGTATTTATTAAATGAATGATTACTATAATTGTGCATTTGTATAAGACTGTTCTATTGTTTTTTTGAAACCTGGTCTTTTTGTTCTGCCCATGTATAAAGTTGTGAGGATTTGTGTAAAGTTTTTATAACTTACTGTTGAGGTTTATTAGTTTTGTGAGTTGTACACTCTTCACAGATTGGAATATTTTATTTATTAGTTTTTCACTTCTGAAAATGTAATACAAATTGTATTTGATTGTTCTGATTTAGGCTACAGCAGTGAATGGCCAGTGTTTACCATACATTGATTTATTTGTGGCGCCCCACCACAATATCAACACTGACCGCTACAAATAGATATCAGAGCTCGATAAGGTTTTGTGTCCTTATCAAATCGCAAAAGGCTGTCTGTTTGCGCTGCGCAAAGAGAAGTGCGCGCTTCGCTCACGCGATCAGCTCCGCGTCTCAGTTCACAGTGAATGAACGCGGTGAACTCCATCTGTGCATGTGCTGAGTTTAGCGTGCATTTTGGAACGTAGCGGACACCAGTTACGCATTATATCTCTAGGAAATACTGAATGCCATTAAAATATAATAATGTATTAATGTTTATCACCCGTTTTGAAGCTTGCTTAACTTTAAATGATTTGGATATCTACAGTTCTACATATAAAACACAACATAAGATTGGCCCCATCTGTATTAATTGTGGCCCCTCTTGTGCACCCCAGTTAAAAAAAAATCCTAGAATCGCCCCTGCTTAGAGTACAACATGGATAACCAAAATACTATGAAATCTTGAAAAACATTTACATTTATGCATTAACCAAAGTGACTTACAGTGCATTAAAACTATATATTTTCATCAGTGGATTGTCCCCTTTTAAAATGCATGACCTTTGTATTGTAAATTTGTCATTGTAAAGTACAAGATTACATGCAGAATCACATAAAAATATAAGAGTAAACATGGAGAGCAGTTTTTCCATTTTTTAAATAATAATGAGCCTGCATGGCGATAGTAATGTGACACTTGACTAATCTTGGAAACTAGCTTCTTTCATCCCTCAAAATGTACATTAAATGATTGATGATGAATGGGAAAAGTTTTGATTTGTATGGAAATAATGACACTGGTTGGGTCAGTAAGTCAGTGGTTGGAATATGCAGCATGTGGCATTTCCCATTTGCTCTGTTTTGGTTGGTTAAATCCTTAAGATGTCATTAGGATGTAAGAGGGCAGATGATGGTCATATATAAAGATTGGTCATAGCTCTACACTAAGAAATCTGTCTCTCAAATTCTTCAAAACAAACACCTCTGTCTGCTCTGAATATGGATGTTGGGTAGTTACACGCAAGTTCAAATTTCGGTTAAGGTTATGATTAAAAATGTGTGAAAATCTGTAAAAAGTAGGATGTTGGCCATTAAAAATTCCAAGGCAGGCTGGTTCTGGACTGGGTTATAGTGGGTTTAGTGAAGTCGCTCTGAGCACAGAGGCAGGTTGGCGTTTTCTCTTTAATCTGAGCTGATTTATGATCAGTTCCTCTACAGCGCGCCTGGAGACAGTCTGGCGTCCTCTCCGCTTACAGACCATCCAGACGCACACACGCATAAACACAGACGCACAAACACATACACACTCACAAACAAAGCCACACAAACCTACAGTCATAAATGAACTTGCTCACATACAGACACATGGATTCACACACAGTAAAACATAGTCATCTATTATGGTGAACCTCACAGCAAGGATAATCAGCAAACATTCATCTTCTGTGACTGTGTACATGTCTATATCTGTGGGAATGACAGTGTATCCAGACTCATCACAGACATATCAATACCACCATAGTAATTTATTCTGTGACAGTGTGTGTATGTCTGTGTGCGTGAGTGTGTGTTTGAACAAGTAACTGGACACAGGAAGTTCCACGCATCCTAATACACAAACAACCTCTGGAATCTGTTACCAGCTTTAACTCTTTCCTCTCTATGTAAATTACGAGGTATTGAATTATGCACCATTTATATAGATAAACAAAAACAGTTGTGCCTGGACCATTACAAAAAGTACTGTGGTAGTACCATGTAAATTCAGGTAAATCAGGCCACATTTGGACATTTATGTTAATGCTAAAATGGTAAAAAGCAGAAATTACATAAATAACCTGCATTTAACCTACAGTGATAATGAAGATCATAATATCATGGTAATTTTAAACACAGTCAAGTCAAGTCAACTTTATTTATATAGCGCTTTTTACAATGCAGATTGTTTCAAAGCAGCTTCACAGTGTTAAACAGGAAAATAATGAACAGAATTTGATTGGGCTGTACAGCTGCTCTGGAGAAAACGGTGATGTCATCAGCTCATTTCAATTATCATATATTATCAATTATATATATTCAAGTAATGTAGTTGATATAGTTAATTTAGTTTAGTAATTAAGTTTATTTGGATATTTATTTGAAAATTTAGTGTCCCCAACTGAGCAAGCCAAGCCAAGGGCGACAGTGGCTAGGAACCAAAACTCCATCAGGTGGCATAATGGAGAAAAATAAACCTTGGGAGAAACCAGGCTCAGTCGGGGTGCCAGTTCTCCTCTGGCCAATTAACAAACAGTGTATGATTATTATTTTGGCAGCCTTACAGGTCAGAAGTCATATTAGATCGGAATATTCGAAAGATCGGAGGCACCACGCCGGAGACGGGTTTATTGAGGATGGCGTGTCGATTAAACAATTATTAAATAGGAATATTCGAAATATCGGAGTTATCATGCCGGAGATGGATCCAATGAGGATGCCATGTCGATGAGGTAATTACAGAGGGGAGACTAATTGGCATGGTCTCTGCAGACACTTCAGGGATGAGTTGGTCATGTCCAGGCGCAGGTCCACCATCTGACTGCGGTAAACCTCGGGATAAACAGAGAAACTAACATTAGCGTAGATGCCATTCTTCTTATGATGTAACGAGTACATTAGGTGTTATGGGAAGTGTTCCCGGTTCCGGCTGACCTAGTTAATGCAGCCTAACAATCATTTAATTGATTTGAATAAAATATAAATTAAAAATATTTTATGTGTATGCCATAGTAAAGAGATGTGTTTTTAGTCTAGATTTAAACAGACAGAGTGTGTCTGCTTTCCGAACAATGCTAGGAAGGCTGTTCCAGAGTTTAGGTGCTAAGCAGATCAGATCAGGCATAACATTATGACCACTGACAGGTGAAGTAAATAACACTGATTATCTGTCACCTGTTAGTGGGTGGGATATATTAGGCAGCAAGTGAACATTTTGTCCGGCCAGCAAAAATGAGCTAGTGTACGGATTTGAGCGAGTTTGAAAAGGGCCAATTTGTGATGGGTAGATGACTGGGTCAGAGCATCTCCAAAACTGCAGATATTGTGGGGTATTCCCGGTCTGCTGTGGTCAGTATCTAACAAAAGTGGTCTAAGGAAGGAACCGGCGACAGGGTCATGGGTTGCCAAGGCTCATTGATGCATGTGGGAAGCGAAGGCTGGTCCGTGTGATCCAATCAAACAGACGTGATACTGTAGCTCAAATTGCTCAAGAAGTTAATGCTGGTTCTGATAGAAAGGTGTCAGAATACACAGTGCATCGCAGTTTGTTGCGTATGGGGCTGCATAGCTGCAGACCAGTCAGGGTGCCCATGTTAACCCCTGTCCACAGCTGAAAGCGCCAACAGTGGGCACGTGAGCATCAGAACTGGACCCCGGAGCAATGGAAGAAGGTGGCCTGGTCTGAAGAATCGCATTTTCTTTTACATCACATGGATGGCCGGGTGAGTGTGCTTTGCTTACCTGGGGAACCACCAGGATGCACTGTGGGAAGAAGGCAAGCTGGCAGAGGCAGTGTGATGCTTTGATGTTCTGCTGGGAAACCTTGGGTCCTGCCATCCATGTGGATGTTACTTTGACATGTACCCCCTAAGCATTGTTGCAGACCATGTACACCCTTTCATGGAAACGGTATTCCCTGGTGGCTGTGGCCTCTTTCAGCAGGATAATGTGCCCTGCCACAAAGCAAAAATGGTTCAGGAATGGTTTGAGGAGCACAACAACGAGTTTGAGGTGTTGACCTGTCCTCCAAATTCCCCATATATCAATCCAAAGGAGCATCTGTGGGATGTGCTGAACAAAAAAGTCAGATGCATGGAGGCCCCACCTCGCAACTTACAGGACTTAAATAATCTGCTGCTAACATCTTGGTGCCAGAGACCACAGCACACCTTGCTGCACAGCACAGGGCTGTTTTGGCAGTAAAAGGGGGACCAACACAATATTAGGAAGGTGGTCATAATGTTATCGGTGTATATTCCGTGGCATATACCATTATATTTAGAAAGTACGCAGGGTATAAAACATGGTATAACCATATGGTTTAATTAAATAAAATGTCTTAAATCCAGTGATGTTTAAACATTTTGTAAATACATTTCTGATTCATTTACATTAAGAAATTAATCATTCATTGTAAATAAACAACTGACATCAGTTATTGCCAATTTAAAACCGCCATTTTAAAGAATCTTTCACCATGTATGAGTGTTTGTCAAACCAGATAACCATGAAAGAATGTTATTTTAACGTTACTGCTACATTTGTTGCTTTTTTAGAGAACCTTTATGGAACATTAAAGTCCATGTCCAAACACACACACACACACACACACACACACACACACGCATGCATGCACATATACATACGTTTATATGGCATTTGTATGAATTATGCATTTACATGTTTACATTTAGTCAATCAAAAAACAATGGTAAAACTATGGTACTTACGGGTGCAAAGAATTATGGGATCTAGGAAGTCTTCACTTGTTTTAATGTATATCACAGCAACTTATAAACACCCACAACTGCATAAACATACTGTACTTAAGTGTGTTTATATGACACAGAACTTTCTGTCTGTATGTAAGCATGTATGCATGCTCAAAATGGCCCAGCAGGTTCATCCGTCTCCTGCAGAGCTCACTGTCAAAGCCAGGGACCATTATCTCCTCAACTTTGTATAAACTCAAGATACCACAGTGCCCCAGACTCATCCTTTTATAAACACACCTCATATATAACACACACACTCATGACTCACACATTACAGCTGCCACATGCATCAAACATCCACAATAAGTGCAGTTTATTTGCATATTCTTTCTCCAGAGCAAGTTCACATGCCCTCACATAAGAAGCTCATGCCAATTTAAAATAATGGGTCACATGCCCCATACATATATAAGGCATTTGTATAAATTATGCATTTACATGTTTACATTTAGTCAGTCAAAATCGATTAAAAAAATCTTTCATCATAACAGACACACAAACACACACAAATCCAAACAAGTTGCTCGTTATTCATTAGAAGTAGTATGGAGCTCTTATGTGTTTATTTGCATACAAATATCACAGAGCGCTGAACTTGTGCTTTGATAGACAGAATCCTCCTCTAAATCCTTGTTAAACATAAAAATATTATGGGCATGGGCGTGATGGGAATAACTGATGGGGTTTGACCTAGTACAGCCCTTCTGTGTTTGTCCTCTGTCATCCTCTGTCATCATGTTTTCTGTTCTCAGGACCACTCTGTCCCATCTGAGCACAGCCTGTGGGATTCAGTGTTGACCCCTGGCACCAAGAAACAACACAATGACTGGTCATATTTTTTAATTACTTTTTGCCTTTTTGTAGTTCAGATTATCTCTATAGTGTGACAAAAATTAAGTGTATAGTGCAGCAAAATCAATGTAAAGAACAATGCAAAAGGGTTGAACTACACTGCCAAAAGTTTTGGGACGCCTGCCTTTACATGCAGATAAACTTTAATGACATCCCATTCTTAATCTGTAGGGTTTAATATGGAGATGGCCCACCCTTTGCAGCTATAACAGCTTCAACTCTTCTGGGAAGGCTTTCCACAAGGTTTTCGGAGTGTGTTTATGGGAATTTTTGACCATTCTTCTAGAAGCGCATTTGTGAGGTCAGGCACTGATGTTGGTCCAGAAGGCCTGGCTCCCAGTCTCCACTCTAATTCATCCCAAAGGTGTTCTATCGGGTTGAGGTCAGGACTATGCAGGCCAGTCAAGTTCCTCCACACCAAACTCGCTCATCCATGTCTTAATGGACCTTGCTTTGTGCATTGGTGCGCAGTCATGTTGGAACAGGAAGGGGCAATCTCCAAAATGTTCCCACAAAGTTGGGAGCATAAAATTGTCCAAAATGTCTTGGTATGCTGAAGCATTAAGAGTTTCTTTGACTGGAACTAAGGGGCCAAGCCCAACCCCTGAAAAACCACCCCACACCATAATCCCCCCTCCACCAATCTTTACACTTGGCACAATGCAGTCAGGCAAGTACCATTCTCCTGGAAACTGCCAAACCCAGACTCGTCCATCAGATTGCCAGGCAGAGAAGTGTGATTCCTCCAGAGCACATGTCTCCACTGCTCTAGAGTCCAGTGGTGGTGTGCTTTACACCACTGTATCTGACGCTTTGCATTGCACTTGGTGATTTAAGGCTTGGATGCAGCTGCTTGGTCATGGAAACCCATTCCATGAAGCTCTCTACGCACTGTTCTTGAGCTAATCTGAAGGCCACACGAAGTTTGGAGGTCTGTAGCTATTGACTTTGCAGAAAGTTGGTGACTTCTGCGCACTGTGCGCCTCAGCATGCGCTGATCCCGCTCTGTGATTTTATGTGGTCTACCACTTTGTGGCTGATTTGCTGTTGTTCCCAAGTGCTTCCACAGTTGACCGTGGAATATTTAGTAGTGATGAAATTTCAGAAATGGACTTACACAGGTGGCAACCTATCACGGTACCACGCTTGAATTCACTGAGCTCCTGAGAGTGACCCATTCTTTCACAAATGTTTGTAGAAGCGTCTGCATGCCTAGGTGCTTGATTTTATACAACTTTGGCCATTCAAGTCTGCTCAGGTCCACTGATTATTACAGATTTTACTTGATTTTAATAGTAAATGTCAAAATAAACATGAACTAAGATTAATAAATGCTTCAGAAGTATTTTTCATTGTTCATGTTAACTACTGTAGATAGCTAATGTTAACAAATGGAACCTTATTGTAAAGTGAATAATAAAACATCAATAAAAGAAAATTAAGAAGTATAGATCTACTCATTTATCTCAAGGATGCCTTCCGACATGTCTGGGCCTAAAGCAATCACCTATTGCCTATAAGGCCGAGCCATTTCTGGCACAGAGTAAGGCCAAGCCGAAGGGTGTTCAAGTGTAAAGACTGGAGGTGACAACACACAGGCTACCTACAACCTGAAAGTGTCAGAAAAAGAGAGCGACTACAGCCACAGTCTCTGTGGACAAGCTTGAGTACTGTCAATGGAAATACAATAAGAAAGTGAATCAATGCATGTAAGCAGCGAGAGATAGCACAATGTAAACAATGACAGAATCTGTATGTTGTTTTTATTTTTAAGTAACTTTGTCTTAGAGTTTTGCTCACAATTCTTTAGGAGAGATAAAAAAGAAGCAAATGAGACAAATGACCCGTTGCAAAGCACTTGGTTGGTTGCTTGTGTAACAGAGTCCAGCTATTAAAGAGCTATGCAAGTAAACCTCACTCCCCTCACCTCAAGAGACGCACTAGTGACTGAGGTTAGAGGCTGCAGTCTTTAGAGTCCTTGTTAGCGTGCCCGCCTCCCATGCTGGTGACGCTTGTTTCCCAGATGGGAGTGAGGTTTAGGGGGGTGCTTGTAACACTGGCCAGCTAAAGAGCTGTAAAGGTAAACGTCACTCCCCTGGCCATCTAGAGATGCACTTAGTGTCTCATGCTAGAGGCTGCAGTCTTTAACTAGCGTCCTTGTTAGCGCCACTTCCCAAGTTTGTTTGAATCTCACTCGGAGCGATGCGAGTAGGAGCAGTCTCATTGGTGCCGTGACCGGAAGGTTAGTCAGGTTTTGGGGGGTGGGTATAACAGAGGCCAGCTAGTAAAGAGCTCAGCAGGTAAACCTCACTCCTCTCACCTCAAGAGACAAACTAGTGACTGACGCTAGAGGTTACGGTCTTTAGCATCCTTGCTAGCATGCCTGTCTCCCATGACGGTGATGCAGACAGCACAATGTAAACAATGACAGAATCTGTATGTTGTTTTTATTTTTAAGTAAATTTGTCTTAGAGTTTTGCTTACAATTCTTTAGGTAAACTTCAGCATGTAAACCTCACTCCTCTCGCCTCAAGAGACAAACTAGTGACTGACGCTAGAGGTTATGGTCTTTAGCGTCCTTGTTAGTGTGCCCGTCTCCCATGCCGGTGATGCAGACAGCAAAATGTAAACAATGACAGAATCTGTATGTTGTTTTTATTTTTAAGTAAATTTGTCTTAGAGTTTTGCTTACAATTCATTAGGAGAGATAAAATAGAAACAAATGAGACAACTGACCCATTGCAAAGTGCTTGGTTGGATGCTTGTGTCACAGAGTCCAGCTATTAAAGAGCTGTGCAGGTAAACTCCCTTCGCCTCAAGAGACGCACTAGAGACTGACGCAAGAGGCTGTGGTCTTTGGCGTCCTTGTTAGCGTACCTCCCATGCCAGTGACGCTGGTTCAAATCCCGCTTGGAGCGATGCGAGTAGGACCAGTCTAATTGGTGCCGTGACCCAGATAGGAGTGAGGTTTAGGGGGGTGCTTGTAACAGAGGCCATCTAAAGAGCTGTGCAAGTAAACCTCACTCCCCTCGCCCAAGAGGTACACTAGTGACTGATGCTAGAGGCTGAAGTCTTCAGCATCCTTGTTAGCGCACCCGCCTCCCATGCCGGTGATGCTGGTTCAAATCCCTCTCTGAGCATTGTGAGAAGGCCAGTCATATTAATGCCATGACCAGAATGGGAGTGCGGTTTAGGGGGGCGAGTGTAATGTAGGCTAGCTAGTAAAGAGCTGTGCAGGTAAACCTCACTCCCCTCGCCTCAAGAGGTGCATTAGCAACTTAGGTTTGAGACTATCGTCTTTAGCATCCTTGTTAGCATGCCCACATCCCATGCCAGAAACACTGGTTCGAATCCTGCTCGGAGTGATGCGAGCAGGACCAGTCTCATTGGTGCCATTATCCGGATGGGAGTGACCCATACGGAAATGTAATATATGTACATATATGTCCCTATATCTGAGTAGTGATGATATGTTTCATATAAGGCAATACATTATTAGCACATATATACATCCTCACGATATATGAAGATATAGGTTTATACCATGTATGAAATACCCATAGAAGAATTATTATAATACATATATTAAAATTATTTATATGACTTTTTATATGGTACTGTATGTTAATGCCATATATGTAAACGATATATGTCTAATTTATATATGCACGTTATTTAAACAACATATATGCAAACATTCAGTATGCTTATATAGGATTTTATATGGATTTATATAGTTGTATACCACATATAAAACACCTATAGTAATATTAGTATATATGCATATATTACAGATATTTATATAATGAATTTCTATATGGTACTGTGCATTATGTTAAGATCATATATGTAAACAATATATATTTGTAATAATTTATATTTGTAAAAAGTTTATTTAAACATATGCAAACATGTTGTATGCTCATAGAGTTATCTTATTAATTTTGGGCAGTCTACACTGTCAAATTGTTTTTAATTTTGTTTGAAATTGGATCACATGAGGGCAAATGTTCATAACTTGTATTAAAATATATGTAGGCTAACAAATATATGAAGCCATGTTTAATAAAGTATATTTGTATAATTATGCAATTCATATACATAATACAAAATAATATGAGACAGACATTATGAACATGTATTTTACATATAATTTTGTCAGGGTTCTGTTACTTGGATAAGGTTTTATTCTTAGTTTGGTGACAGCTCTGACACTCCTATTGTCTTGCGGGTTTGAGTTCTCTCAGATAATGCGCTCTTCTGTCTGTATGAATTGCTTTGTGTGGTGTTTGGATCCTGACATTTCATTCTAGTTTGGTTTTGGTTCAGGCTCCAGACATTAATGCTCCATGTGTTTTTTCCCCCGTTGTGAGCGTACAGTATGAGCATTCGCTTGGTCTCGTGTGAGCATGTAGTTTTGCTTGGGCAGTATACACTCTTTTGTCCGTGTGTTGTGTGTTTGTTTAGCACGCAGCTCGTGCTCATCATCAGCCGCATACTTTCATGTTTTGTTCTGTGTAGCATGAAGGGGTTTGTTTTTGTTTTGTTTGTTTAAATCTAATAAAAAACCCATTAACCTCTGCATCCTTAAGTCCTTCTTCATCCCTTGCCTCACCTGACAACTAGTAACATTAAAAATATTTTATATTTTAAATTTAATTTGTTTTATACATAAAATCTATACTAAGAATGTCAGTAAAAGTAATTTGTCACATATATAATTTGAATATACACTCACCTAAAGGATTATTTGGAACATCATACTAATACTGTGTTTGACCCCCTTTCGCCTTCAGAACTGCCTTAATTCTACGTGGCATTGATTCAACAAGGTGCTGAAAGCATTCTTTAGAAATGTTGGCCCATATTGATAGGATAGCATCTTGCAGTTGATGGAGATTTGTGGGATGCACATCCAGGGCACGAAGCTCCCGTTCCACCACATCCCAAAGATGCTCTATTGGGTTGAGATCTGGTGACTGTGGGGGCCATTTTGTGTGCTTTAGGTTTAGGGGGGTGAGTATAACAGAGGCCAGCTAGTAAATAGCTGTACAAGTAAACCTCACTCCCCTAACCTCAAGAGGTGCATTAGCGACTGAGGTTAGAGTCTATGGTGTTTAGCATCCTTGTTAGCACACCCACTATCCCATGTCAGTAACAGTAATCCCGCTCGGAGTGGTGTGAGAAGGACCAGTCACACATGGTTGATAGATGTAGATAGGTCAATTAATGTGGTCATTATGAGAATCTCATGAGAAATGTTTAGGTTCATACTGAAATCTCTCAAGTAAGTAAGTAAATTGGTATTTTAGGAAATCTTAACATAATCGAAGTCAGATTATTGAGATCTTTTCTGAGTCACAAGTTAGATCACAAGAGGCTTTTTTTTAGGCATAATATCAGAGAAGCAGGAGATCTAAGCAAAAGTCTTTCTGGAAATTAATTGAGATATAAAAGAGATATCATGTTATTTTGATGACAGTCAGCATGTTTTAAACAGTAAATGTCAGTGCAGTACAGTGAGAGCACAGCAGTATGTTAAAACAAAAAAGGCTTTTGTGTTGCCACAGTCTCAGAGTGAGGTCAAAATGAGAAGCCACAACACTAAGAGGAAGTGTGCAGTCATGACTCAGTGCTACAAAGAATAAGCCTCATGTCAAACTACAATTCCCTGTATGTGATTGTGCTTGGAATCACTTTCATGTGTAAGGGAATATAGATGAAAAAGATGCTGAATTAAAACAGCTCCACTAAATGAGCTATAAACAATGAAAACTATCAAATTAGTTAATTAAATATGAAATATTCATGCAATATTTTGCTTGAAAAGTGTGCTTCTGCTGTGCATTTAAAATAGATGGCACTTTGTTAAATATTTTTTTACATATCGCAATAATATTAACACATCTTTAATCATATACATGTGTCCAAAATTCTTTGATGCCACTTTATTATAAATTCCAGTGCAGTTTAGGACAGTGTGGTTTGGCTAGCACAGAAAGCATGAAACCGATTCTGAAAATATAGTAGCTGAAGACAATAAAGTATTTATTTCTCTTTCTTTTTTCATTCTACACATCTCCAGTGGGACACACACTACAGACAACAAAAATTCACTCTGGTCAAGAGTGTGACTGATGTTTTGCCCATCAGAGGATGAGACTCAGAGAGACATTTGTGTCTTCAAATCTTACACCAGCATGCTCATAAAACTGAATGACCTTGTAAAAAATCATGGTCAATTTGAGGAACACACAATATTCATTCATATACAAGAGTCTCCCAAAGACACATGAGGCATTAAATCCTAAAATATGAGTCATGAAAGAGATGTGAATATAAATCTACATATATGAGATCTACAGACTAAAATCTGATCACTAATCTGTAAATTAAACCCAGGGAAACAGAGGTTGCTCTTTCATCGCTCAAAGGTCCTATCATTGTTTTATTTTTCTTTCTCAACTTTATCTCGGAAGTTTTTCCTAAATTCCTTATAGGTAAGATAAAACTAGAAACAATTTAAGCAATTTGTTTATTTATTGTATGTAAATCTGTGTGTTGTGATGTTAACAGCTCATTTTATGACTTTCACTGTTCTTGAGGTTTGTGTGTCAAGTGTTGAGGTCTGCGTACAACCATTAAAACTATATACCAGATATTTTTGCTTTGTAAGGTGACTGCTTTAAAAAAATAGCATAGTTAATTTAACAAATTAAGTGTCTTTTAAAATTTGCCTATATAAAAGCTAGCAAAATGATACAGTAACATTATATTTTGATGGTCCCTTTTGAACATTCTGTTGACTATAAGTAACTTTGTCAACTAACTCTCATTAGAGTATGAGCAGACTGTCTGCTCTGCTCACTCTTTATTGTGATGCTCCCCAACAATAAGTAACTTTGCAACTGCATGTCAACTTATTCTAACCCTAATCCAACCAGTCTACTAATACTCTACTGAGTTAGTAGACATGTACGCTAACATTTTGGAAACTGTACTATTTTGATTGTTTTTGAAAGAAGTCTCTTCTGCTCATCAAGGCTGCATTTATGTTATTAAAAATACAAAAAAGCTGTAATATTGTGAAATATTATTAAATAACTGTTTTCTATTTGAATATACACTCACCTAAAGGATTATTAGGAACACCATACTAATACTGTGTTTGACCCCCTTTCGCCTTCAGAACTGCCTTAATTCTACGTGGCATTGATTCAACAAGGTGCTGAAAGCATTCTTTAGAAATGTTGGCCCATATTGATAGGATAGCATCTTGCAGTTGATGGAGATTTGTGGGATGCACATCCAGGGCACGAAGCTCCCGTTCCACCACATCCCAAAGATGCTCTATTGGGTTGAGATCTGGTGACTGTGGGGGCCATTTTAGTACAGTGAACTCATTGTCATGTTCAAGAAACCAACTTGAAATGATTCGAGCTTTGTGACATGGTGCATTATCCTGCTGGAAGTAGCCATCAGAGGATGGGTACATGGTGGTCATAAAGGGATGGACATGGTCAGAAACAATGCTCAGGTAGGCCGTGGCATTTAAACTATGCCCAATTGGCACTAAGGGGCCTAAAGTGTGCCAAGAAAACATCCCCCACACCATTACACCACCACCACCAGCCTGCACAGTGGTAACAAGGCATGATGGATCCATGTTCTCATTCTGTTTACGCCAAATTCTGACTCTACCATCTGAATGTCTCAACAGAAATCGAGACTCATCAGACCAGGCAACATTTTTCCAGTCTTCAACTGTCCAATTTTGGTGAGCTCGTGCAAATTGCAGCCTCTTTTTCCTATTTGTAGTGGAGATGAGTGGTACCCGGTGGGGTCTTCTGCTGTTGTAGCCCATCCGCCTCAAGGTTGTGCGTGTTGTGGCTTCACAAATGCTTTGCTGCATACCTCGGTTGTAATGAGTGGTTATTTCGGTCAAAGTTGCTCTTCTATCAGCTTGAATCAGTCGGCCCATTCTCCTCTGACCTCTAGCATCAACAAGGCATTTTCGCCCACAGGACTGCCGCATACTGGATGTTTTTCCGTTTTCACACCATTCTTTGTAAACTCTAGAAATGGTTGTGCGTGAAAATCCCAGTAACTGAGCAGATTGTGAAATACTCAGACCGGCCCGTCTGGCACCAACAACCATGCCACGCTCAAAATTGCTTAAATCACCTTTCTTTCCCATTCTGACATTCAGTTTGGAGTTCAGGAGATTGTCTTGACCAGGACCACACCCCTAAATGCATTGAAGCAACTGCCATGTGATTGGTTGATTAGATAATTGCATTAATGAGAAATTGAACAGGTGTTCCTAATAATCTTTTAGGTGAGTGTATTTTAAAATGTAATTTATTCCTGTGATGCAAAGCTGAATTTTGAGCATCATTACTCCAGTCTTCAGTGTCACATGATCCTTCAGAAATCATTCTAATATGATGATTTGCTGCTCAATAAACATTTATGATTATATGTTGAAAGCAGTTGTGTAAAACATTTTTTAGGACTCTTTGATGAATAGAAAGTTCAAAAGTACAGTATTTATCTGAAATATAAAGCTTTTGTAACATTTTACTACCTGTCAAAAGTTTTGGGTCGGGTACTAATTTTTTATAATTATAAATGTTTCTTGAGCAGCAAATCAGCATATTAGAATGATTTCTGAAGGATCATGTGACTCTAAAGACTGGAGTAATGATCCTGAAAATTCAGCTTTGAATCACAGAAATAAATTGCATTTGAAAATATATTCAAATAGAAAAAAGTTATTTTAAAGTGTAAAAATATTTCACAATAATACAGTTTTTGCTGTATTTTGGATTAAATAAATGCAGCCTTGGTGAGCAGAAGAGACTCATTTAAAAAACAATCAAAATAGTACAGTTTCCAAACTTTTGACTGGTAGTGTATGTGTAATATTACTTATAATCAACATAATATGGTAAAGGGACCATCAAAATAAAGTGAAACCAATGATGCTAATTGAAATTTGCTGAACAAGAAATCTGTATTAACTTAATAAGGCATTTTGCATTCGGTGAACAAAAAAAAAAAAATTCAAACTGACGAAACGAATGAAAAGATGAACAAGAACAATTGTAACATATTTAGATATAAGTTTAGCATGTGCAGGATGATGATGCATCAGCTAATGTGTTATAGGAAATAAATAGAAAGTATGCATAATTACATGCAACTAACCCTCAACCAAACCCTAACCCTACCATAACCCTATAGTAAGTACATGTAGTTAATTAATATTACTCAGTACTTAAATATATAATTACACTGTAACAATGACACCTTAAAATAATTTGTAACCCTTTATTTTAAGGTGTCCTTGTTACAGTGTAATTATACATTTAAGTACTGAGTAATATTAATTAACTACATGTTCGGGTTTGTGTTAGGATTATTAGGGTCTGTTGCATGTAATTATGCATAATTTACATTTAATCATTTAGCAGACACTTTTATCCAAAGTGACTTACAAATGAGGAGAGCAATAGAAGCAATCAGACAAACAAGGGGCTATACCATGCAAGTGCTGTAACAAGTCTCAGTTAGTCTAGCGCAGTACACATAGGTGTTTAAAAAAAAAAAAATATTTTTTTTTTTAAATAAACAGAAAAACGAATAGAATAGTTAAGTTAGTTAAGTGCTAGTCTTAATTGGTCAGGTGCTGCTGGAAAAGATGTGTCTTTAGATGTTTTTTGAAAATCACTACACACTCGGCTGCTCGAATTGAGAAAGGGACTCGAATTGAGATAATTTGTAGTTATTACTATAGTAACTATATGCAATATGTGTAACAAGGACATTGTAAAATAAAGTGTTACCTAATTTGGTTGTTATAACACAAAATTTTAAATCACAAGATAAACGCGTCCCTGAAGTTATTCAGGATGTATAACTTTTAAGTCAGTCCAGGTAAATTCAAGTAAGTCTTTTAAATATATTTTAGTGTCATCGATGTAAAATACTACATGAACAATTTGATTTAGAATTATGTTTTGACAATTTTGTTGAATAACTGAGTAACCAATGACAAAGTAGAATTCCAAGAAAATTATACTTACTTAAAAATAAAACCAATATTTAGAAATTTAAAAACATTAATGTGTCCACAAATCCCTCATTAACAAATATATACAAAAAAAACCTTTGATACTCAACATAATACAATGTCACAGATCACTATTTTCCAGAGATGCAACATCAGATAAATTATTCTCAATTACAAATGTTTATATTCAGAGGATATGACAAAATCAAGAGCATAGCCATTCATCAGATGTGTTGAGGTGGGATTTTGTGCCATCTATGGTCAATATATATATAACAAATTAAGGTAAGGTCATCCTACCCCTTTTCTCTTTCTTTGTACCTAACACAACAAGCAAAGGCCAGTTTCCCTGGAATTGCATATTTATCCAGGGCTATTTTAAAGCACAAAATACTGATTAAAGATGGTTCATCTCACATGCTCCATGAAGGGGGAAGGGCAGACACTCCGGTTTCCTGATCTGAGATTGGCATGTTAGATGACCAAGGTCATGAGCAGTTCAGACAGAGACCTTTCCACAACTTTATGACTATGCTTATAGGAGATCAGACAAATGCTTCCTTTCACAGCAATATGGGATGATAGAGACTGGGAGATGCAGGGAGAGATGGAGAGAGGGAGCTAGCATAAGTGCCTGTCTGTAACCGGAGCCAGGTCCAAGCAATTATCTCCGATAATTAGATCACAAGCCCAAAACAGAGCCAGTTACACACACACACACACACCCGCACAGACCCCTGGCTGCTGTACAACAACACAAGGACCTCTAATTCACTCAACCAAGGGACACTCAAACATAAGGCCCAATTAGGAGGCCGAGCAGGGCACCAAAACAGCTGGCCTTGGGTTCCGGAATGTACCCACTTTAGCCCATCCAATACTTCCATAATAAAGCTGACCTCGGCCGAATCTAATGTGTGTGTGCATTTTGGGAGAGCCACTCTATAGTCAAGCCAGGAGCACAGGAAACAGTATTAGACAGAGTCTGTATTGGAACTGGAATTAATTGTCCTCTCCAAAAGACCAAATAATACAAGAGATCTCTGAATGCAAACATGTCTGTCTCCAGCTCTCACAGAAACAGATGAGTGCAGCATTCATTTGATAGAGTTGATTCACTGCCTGATGGGTTGATGGATTCGGGCAAACAAGGTAAAACGGATGTCTGGAAGCACAAACAATGCTCACTTTTTAATGTCTAAACTTGTTGCAGATTCAGAACTCAGTCCTCTGTAACCCTAAAAAACATGCATGAGTTACAGTGATTTTACTAAGGTGTTGTCAGCTATGACACAAAGTGGCTTGTTATGCATTATTGCTTAACATGACATTAACTACTGTATGAGAAAGGGAACCAATTTTCAATAAATTATTACATTTACTAACAACTATTATGACGAACAAGTCTATTACAATTAATCACTCATTTCGGTCCAAGATGCTGGGATAGGCTCCTGTAATCCCGCATCCTTACAAGGACAAACAATTTGGAAGATGAATGGATGTCACAAATTATATGTATACAAAATGTTTCATAATTTTTCGATATTCCACTTTAGACATTCTATAGGCTAGTCAATACTATAAGTAACTTTGCAACTACATGTCAACTAACTCTCATTAGAGTATTAGTAGACCATTACCGATTTGACCAATTTGTAATGACACTCAAAAGGGAGAGTAAATGCTGACATTGTGTTATGCACTTAATTTAATCTATTTTTTGTGTGTGCAGGATTAATGTTAAGTGGGAGATTTAGCAGTGTTTAATGTTTTGTTATGCTAGTTTAGAAGAGTTTCTGTTATGTTGGGTACCATCATAAAAATTCCCCTTTTTTGGAGTAGTCTTCCAGTCACAAAAGTTTTAGCGTTGGCGCCAAGCTTTGCCGTTTGAGCACTGTGCTGATTTGCTGTAGTTATAAAATATAAAAGCGATAGAGCAAAGCGCGGAGCAGTAAGCAAGAACGTCTGAACAGTAGCTAAGCAGGCAGCTATATATATTTCTGTAAGTCATTCAGCAAGTGCTTTGCTATGCTAATGCTATCAAAGCATTGTGTTACCAATTAGCAAGGTAGCATTTATTGAATTAGCTAGTTAAAGCTAGCCAAGTTAAACATTTTATGTAACTGATTACATCCATTTTTTTTAGTTTTGCCAATTTATTCGGGTTCACAGTGAACTTGCAAAGTTACATATAATCAGTAGAATGTCTATTGGGGGACCATCAAAAAAAAAAAAAAAGTGTGATATTAAGCAGACAGTCTACTAATACTCTAATGACTTGTAGTTGATATGCAGTTGCAAAGTTACTTGTTAGTAGAATGTTTAAAGTGGACAATTAAAATAAAGTGTTACCTTTTATTTTAACAGGATTCATTCAGTCAGATTTTAAAGCTACAACTATCAGTTTAACACAGCCCAGCCATCTTTTGTTACGGAATGTATACTCGGAACACAAAGAGGAATGGTAAACAGAGTTTATTCGAGACAGCACGGAGCAACAGGCAACAGCAACAGGTGAGTAGACACTCAATGGAGACTTGATGTACAGTTGATGTGAGAGTGATGGAAAGTCTTTTTCTTACAGGTGCAGGGACTCGTAAGATTCGGTGAAGAGGAGACCAGGTTGGACGCACACACCTCGACCTCTGACAGAGGATAATGGAGAATGAAGGTAACTCTTGGAGGTAAACGTTGGCGAATAGCACTCAGGAGAAATCACTGGAGATACAGGTAAGTAGTCCGTGTAGCATGAACGAGACCGGACAAGTAACTGAGGTGAGGTGTGTATGCATCCTAAATTAACAGTGTTTCCTTTTAATTTTATAAATTGAGACCTATTAAACTGGAGAGCCAAAAATACATGTAATATTAAAACCAAGATCACAATACAGTAGGTTTGATCTCTAAGCTTTATACATTCTGAAGGCTTCTGAAAAGCCTATCTTTATTCATCTGGTAGAGTTTAAATAATTCCTCTTTTCACAGATCAACTTTGAGAGACAGGAAAGAGTGAGGAGTGGAGAAATGCAGAGGAGAAGATGTGTTTAACTGCTCCCTGGGCCTTTCTACTCGATTCTTTCTACTTGTAATGCTTCAGACAGACATGAGATTTGGCTGTGTGTCCTTCCACATGCTCTCAAAATCACTAAGGCGGCTAGACATGCTGCAAAATTTTAAGGGGGGTTGGAAGCGCTTTTTAACAATTGAAAATGTGGGGTATGCAAGAACTCATCCAATCAAATGGCCTGGCGGGAGTCTACAGATGGGTCATTGACACAAAGAACAGCTACAGTTTTGTGACCTCACAACAAAAGATTTATCATGACGTTGTGTTGTGAGGCCTGCCATCTGCACCAAGGGAAATACTGAGCACTATACATGTGATTATATATATAAACACTGACAGACGTGTGTCTCTCCAGTTGTTCAGTGCTGAAATATCCAACATCACTGATCAGGTTTCCTCCGTTGGGAACTTATGACTGCACTCTGACCTCACAATGACCTGGAAATGAATGTCTGTTTATGTAAGAGCTACAACGTGCCAAACATTCCCAGCTTAACACATTAACTACAGGTCACAATAATGCAGTCTGTGAAATAGGGATATCTGTACCCCATTAACAACAAGCTTAAGGGATATAGTGTGGATACATACTGTATGGTGGATGGATTCTCCTTTATATAAAACATTGCTAAATACTTATTTTAAGCACATTTATGAATTCAAGACTGATTGTACATGTACAGTATTTTTGTATGTACTGTGATTTTATTACGACAACATGAGGGAGAACGTGGACCATTAGTAGAAATGGAAATGAGAAAAATCGTATAAAGCTCAAGGTTGTTTTTGCTAGAATGTGTTAACTCTACCAGCCTGGAAGTAGTGTTTTATAGCATGTAGCATAAGCTTCATCTGTCATCCAGCAATAGCCGTCATTTCACCATCTCGGTTAACTATAGACCCGATCAAGTCCGGCTATGAGTAACCCACTTCTAGCCAAAATAACCTTGAATTTGGTTACATGTCATTTTTGCCTAAATAACTTGAGAGATGGAAGATCATCGATCATGTAAGCAAAGTCAACAGTGATTACAAGGTGTTTGGTTTCATTTTTTTGACATGTTCTATCTATAATTGATGACTAGTCTATTCTTGAGCTATGGTTAGACGTCTATTACATTTTCACTGACAGCCTTGTTTTAGCCAGGGCTGTGTTTGGACGGCTATTAGGCGTCTTTTAAACACAAAATGGCTTGTTGGGATGTTTGATACCAGATTCACACAGATTCACTAGGTTATTTAATTTTCAAGAATGTCAAACAGTGTGTTTTTATGGATCACAGACAAATTAAAAAAAAAAAAAAAAATCTTCTTAATAAACTAACTTCTTTGTCTTGCTAAGGCTAATTTCACAGCTAGCATTTTATATGCACTCAGTTAAATTAAATGGCCACAATTTTTGCATTATTATTATTTTTTAAATACATTTAGAGCTTGATTGAATGACACACAATTAAAAATATTCTGTGATATTTACCTTGATTGTTTTCATTGTTTTCTTCACACATTACATGTCTCATGCAAAAAGTACAGTAACTTTACAAAAATGGGTTCAGATCTCCACCTTGTAAATGCTGCCTAATTAATGTCCTTAGCATATAAAATAGCATCAGTCAACGTCCAAATCCTTTACTTGAGAATGGTGAACAGCAAGAATTGCTTAGATTTCCAAATACCTTCAGTACTCCGACTCTCTGCCACAAGGAAAAGTGTGTATGTCTGCTTAGAATCTGATGTGGCACTACTTTTCCATGTCAAAGTCCGCTTTTATGAATATGAACCTTGGTGTGGAATTAAGCATACGCACACTCTGAGGCCCTGTTCACACCTGGTATTAAGATGCATTTTGGTCGATTGGATCACAAGTGGACAACATTAAATAGGTGTAAACAGGGCCTAAAACGTCCACTTGTCCACTTTCAACCACTTCCAAAGGTTGTCGAAAACACATTCGACCAGATTGCTTTCGAAGTGTAAACGCTCATGTGGTCGAATGCATTCGAACAGTCACTAAAGATCGCCTACTCTCCGCCTACTGACCTAACATGTAAACGTTATGGGAAGTGCACTAGCCAGATGGGATTTAAACTTTTCCAACTGAAGACCCAAGTTTGGTTTGAAGACGAAAAATGTACCAAGCACAATGTTCTTTCACCATTCCTGATTTCTAACACACACTCACCGTGTTCGGCTTGGTCTTGCGTCAATATCTGCCTCTTCTACCTGCAATCTGGTCGACCAAAACGCATCTTAATACCAGGTGTAAACAGGGCCTAAGTTTAAATCTGTGAGTACACACGTTTTATAAATGAAGCCCTGAATGTTTGAGTCGCCTGTCAATTGCATCATATCTGCGTTACCCTTGGTTTCCGGTTTTATTCAGCAGAAACGCTTTACTCTTACTGCAGTGTGCAACAGGTGTAATAGCAGCCGCCGAGCGAATGCACATAGTAACATCATAATAACATAATTTTCAACACACTCAGATGCATCTAATATGATAAAGAGAGCTGCGTTAATAAAAGTCCCGCTGCTCGCGAGGCGTGTGTTGCGCAATCGCTCCAGCGGCCTTGCTCAGCTCCCACAACACTCGGCTCTGCTCTGCTTCATGCTACATGAACATGATGTCTGCCTGAGTCCTATCCCGATTCTTTTCCACCGGCTGTGAGGTGAAGACCACATGTCCCAAGATTCTGCGCTCAAACTAAGTGTCATCAAACTACGCCTTTGTTTTGAATAGGCGACCTCTAGCGGACGGAAAAGTTACATAGTGCACCTTTAATTAAAGACCAAGGCTAGTAAACGTCTCCTATAAACTGCATGTTGAAATTAGACTAGCACTTAACCATGAACACAAAAGCCACACCACACAAATAGATGCAAATTCTTTCCATCAATCAATTTCTTACTTTTACATTTAAAAGATTTCATGAGGTTAACTTATACCCTACTTGTGGTCAGTCTGCAGAAATACTGATCAACATGCTTGTTTGCTTTGCGGCCCCTTTAAATAAAGCATTCAAGCTACGTCAGAGCATCTACGAATCTTTCTACAGCGTTGTTGGCAGGGCAGCAAGAGCGAATTTTCACGCTCTCGCCGGCGGCGGTTTGAACACACAGTAAGAATTAACACCTTGGACATAACAGTTAGGATAAATGTAAATGGGTTTCTAAAAATTACTTAACTGAAGAGTTTCCCCCACTTAGCACGAATCAGATATTGTATTGGCACAACACTTTGGCTATTAATTTTTACTGGCTTGTGATGCAGGATTTAGGACCCTGCTTTTAAAAAAGTCTATGAGAAACCCTTAGTCCATGATTCCCACGCACTTCTCCAATCACTTGCAGCAATGAGTGAGGTTGTTCTTGGTCAAATTTAATTCACACAGTAGGGGTATAGTTAAATGAGTCATTCTTCTGTCTTAATGCACCATGTGTTGCTGCTCCAGGGAGAACATTCCAGTCAGGGATTGGTATAAGATGCCATTGTTAAAGTACATTAAGCCTGGAGCAGAAAAGACACTTTTCACTCTGTGAGCATGTCATACAGGCATATTAGTCCAATTTATTGCAACCACAGACACTTGCTCAAGTAAACATATGATTATTCTGAAGTTCTCTGTGTTGCTTTCTCTTGAAACGGGCAGTTCAAGTGGAGTTCAAAGGTCAGAGGGTCAAAGCATTTGAGTGTCTGGTAAGCTTGGGTTGGGGTGTCTGTGAGTTAAACAGATGGGGGTGAGACAGTGAGAAAGAGAGATTTCAGGTAGACAGAAATCTGATGATCAGTAAATGAAAAGTAATAAAACCTGTTTCTGTTTATAAAACCATCACATTTATTTCATAGAAACCAGAAAATCAGTCTTACGGAAAAGAAGTTCTGTGACTTATATCTGACATTCCAACAGAAGGTACTTTAGGCATACAATAACAATCAAGTTCAAGAGTTTATTTTAGTTGTATAATGTACTATTGGCAAATGTTATGTCATAGCTGTTAAATCTAGGAACTATGTGATGAAATCTATTCAAACAAATTGTGTGCAAATTGTACCTCAGTTTTATTGAGTAGATTCTATAGGTCTGTTTTTACAGTGGGGTTGGAAAAAAATAAATCCAAAAAGCAGTAATTGAAGGCACACTTCAAAATTAATCATTCTTTTTCAGCTGACTATTTCATAACAGAAAAAAGAGAGAAATCCATGCCTTTCTATCACAAATGCCCTTTTCAGCCCTTGCATATATAATACTGTGTATACTGTGCATATGTAATATTCATAAAATTCATGTAAAAACAAAAAGTAGAATGCAAAATTAAATGCTTCAACCATCACTCTACATAGTTGTCATTATTTTGATCAATGCATTTAGTAAGTGGCATCCATTTATCAAAAATGTCTAAAATGTCTTAACTGTTGGTAAAAAGATCACAGGTCTCAGTTGAAATACATGGCTGACGTTGCTTATGGTTCGTTTGCCACACTGCAAATTGAAGGTCAAGCAAATTGCATTGTGGGGTATATGGTATGCAATGTTCTAAAAGGATAAACTAATGTATATGAAGGCTTTTATTTTATCAGATAGGCTAAATATGCATCCATATAAAACATGGATCAGGACATGGATTGGGCATTAGATTTAGTGCAGGATTTGTAGATTTCCATAGATTCCACTTAATGTGCCATTTATGTCATGTTTTAAAATAATTCAGCAGAAATTGCAGATTCCTAGAACTTCCTTTAAAATTACAATAAGAGTGATGCATGTGACTATTGTGGTGTGAAAACACCAATACAGCATGTAATAGCAAGCTCAGAAAGCATGTGAGGTTTTCATTGACTTGTGCAAGTGGAAAATGCTCAAAATGCTCACTTTGTTCCTTGTTTCACAAGAGTTAGAAATGGTTTTGCAAGCAATTGTTTTAAAACAGAGTGTGAGAAAAAATGTAAAAGGCTGAAGGGTATTGGGGCTTTTCCATTTTATCACAATGGAAGGCAAAGTTTAGTGGGATCCATTTGGGAATTTAAAAATGATCAACATATGTGCACACAAATATCCTTGACAATAAATACAAGCACATTTTAAATCCAAAGGTCAGTGTGAATGCAGTTACGATTACTAGAGGCACATGCCTCTGATTAGGCCTATCATTAAAGACCTCGCACTGACCATCAACAGCCAATTGCATTTCATAATTCCACAGCACATGGAGGATATGAGAGCAGTTACAATCATCATCAGCCTGATGAGCGCAAATTAGTGACACACAAACCATTTTACTGCTTGCCTCACACACGCACAACATATGCAAATACAACCCAGTTTTTAAACAGTTCATTATGTAAGGTCTTTATACACCACTGAAAACATACACTATATTGCCAAAAGTTTTGGGACGTCCATTCCCATTCTTAATCCAGAGGGTTTAATATGGAGTTGACTCACCCTTTGCAGCTATAATAGCTTTAACTCTTCTGGGAATGCTTTCCACAAGGTTTAGGAGTGTGTTTATGGGAATTTTTGACCATTCTTCTAGAAGCGCATTTGTGAGGTCAGGCACTGATGCTGAACGGCTGGCTCCCAGTCTCCGCTCTAATTCATCCCAAAGGTGTTCTATCGGGTTGAGGTCAGGACTCTGTGCAGGCCAGTCAAGTTCCTCCACACCAAACTCGCTCATCCATGTCTTTATGGACCTTGCTTTGTGCACTGGTACGCAGTCATGTTGGAACAGGAAGGGGCCATCACCAAACTATTCCCACAAAGTTGGGAGCAAAAAATTGTCCAAAATGTCTTGGTATACTGAAGCATTAAGAGTTCCTTACACTGGAACTAAGAGGCCATGCCCAACCCCTGAAAAAACAACCCCACACCATAATCCCCCCTCCACCAAACTTTACACTTGGCACAATGCAGTCAGGCAAGTACCGTTCTCCTGGCAACCGCCAAACTCAGACTCGTCCATCGGATTGCCAGGCAGAGAAGTGTGATTCGTCACTCCAGAGAACACGTCTTCACTGCTCTAGAGTCCAGTGGTGGCGTGCTTTACACCACTGCATCTGATGCTTTGCATTGCACTTGGTGATGTAAGGCTTGGATGCAGCTGCTCGGCCATGGAAACCCATTCCATGAAGCTCTCTACGCACTGTTCTTGAGCTAATCTGAAGGCCACACAAAGTTTGGAGGTCTATAGCTATTGACTGCAGAAAGGTAGCGACTTCTGCGCACTGTGCGCCTCAGCATGCGCTGACCCTGCTCTGTGATTTTATGTGGCCTACCACTTCGTGGCTGAGTTGCTGTTGTTCCCAATTGCTTCCACTTGGTTATAATACTACTAACAGTTGACCGCAGAATATTTATTAGTGAGGATTTTTTACGAATGGACTTATTGCACAGGTGGCAACCTATCACGGTAACACGCTTGAATTCACTGAGCTCCTGAGAGCGACCCATTCTTTCACAAATGTTTGTAGAAGCGTCTGCATGCCTAGGTGCTTGATTTTATACAACTGTGACCATGGAAGTGATTGGAACACCTGACTTCAATGATTTTAGGGGTCCCAACATTTTTGGCAATATAGTGTAGTTATGTATATTATGTTGCATTTCTGTCAATAGATCCACATAAATACTACACACTGCACCTTTAAATATATTGTATGGTATTGAATGTCTATATATTCAGCACAATGTCTTCATGTTGGTTTCAGCCTGAGGCAAAGAAAGAAAAAAAAACCTTGCTCTGCATTGTCCTCTTCCTCCTCGTCCACTATCTCTTACACATAGTCTTCCTCCTCTCCCTCTCAGATTGTTTCCATCTATTGTTCATATCACCATTCATATCACAAAGCCCTGCACATGACATGCATATAGATATTGTGGCCACAAATTAAGAATTTGTTGAGATGAAAAGAGATGAATTGAAAAAAGTTAAGAAGAGGTGAGACAAGAAATAGAGAAGAGAAGAGAAGAGAAGAGAGAGGCAATATTAAATGCTTGAGAACTAAATCTCTGAGAGATGACAGTCATTTCCTCTATGTGAGAAGAAGGGGGCAGACGGACAGGAAAAAAATGATCCTGCAAAGCAGTTCAGTTCATGAGAGTTTGAACTTTTGGCTTCTGGCCGCCCTCTGATTGTTTTCTCTCACCAATCACTGCTGATAGATATGTTTAGAGCCTCAGCTGCATAAATTGAAGCTGATGGGTCCCATCCGGCGACTCGTCATTTAATAAACGTTGCTGTTTGAAATACCTGTATGTGACTGTGATGGAAGGATAAAGAGAGCTTTAATACAGCAGTCAGAATGTGTAATAAGGCTTGTTATGTCTTTAGTGCACTTAACTTTGTTTCTGTACTGTGAGACCAAGAGTGGCTTAAAAGTGAACAGAGCTGTGGTGCATGAGTAAACAGAAAGTGTGACAGCTGCACAACTTGCAGTACACTTTTCATATTTGTACTTTCGCATTACTGCAGATGCTTTTTGCTTTGTTTTTACTAAGGGATAAGTTTCAGCTCTAGAACTCATTTAATTATTAAGTTGGCTTGAAAAAGAACTTCTTCTTCTGAGCTGAAATTTAGACTGTATTTTCTCCTAGAGTTTTAAAGCTCAATCACCAAACTCGGCTCAGACCTTCAGACTGTTCTGATGCGGGTAGCTATATCTTTTTAAACTGATTCGACTTGGTTTTCCTAAAAATGAAGATTAAAAAGCATAAAAAATCCCATGCGTTTTCATTGAGGGGGTCAAAACTTTAATACAATAACTTTAATAGAGTATTTAAGCTTCATCCACTATGTATCTATCACTGGCAAACCTTAGCAACTAGCTTAGGACATGCTAGCAAACTTGCTAAATCATGCTAGCAAACTTTCTAATTGCTGCTAACAACATGCTACATCATGTTAGCAACATGGTAATTCATGCTAGCAATGTCCCTATCTTTAATTTCAACAATTCACTTCAAACTTTTACCTTGAAAGTTATTTCAAACTTTCAGACAATGCTTTTTCAAGCCAACTTCAAAGTTTGTTTACGAACTTTACTCATAGTTATCTATGATAATTTACAGAAGGCCACAAGTGCTGTCAATAGAGCTTAAAGGAAACTTTCATGCTTCTACTTATACAACTGCAAAAACGTACCTTTACATAAAATTCACAGCAGTTTCCAGCTAAAAAAACAAACAAACAGGCAAACACTAGTGGCAGTAAAAAAACAACCACTTTTATTCCCTTTTAAATAAATTATTACAGGGCAGATTATCGATAAATAAAGACTTATTTCCTGTAGTTGACCTCAAAACACTTTTACCATAAATGCATGATTTATAAACTAATAACCTCAGCCTCATATGCATCCTTTTCTATCATAGTAAATGTGCTCAGTAGCTCACCTGGTACAGCATTGCATTTGCAGGTACGAGCCAAGTAAAAACCTTAGCCATGATAAACAAGCTCAAATACTTGTAGAAAGAAGCTAAAATGGCATGGTTGCTTCAGCAAATGTGTTTTATCTCATGTTTGCTTTTGTTTGATTTAGGGTAGGTTAATTGTACTGTAGGTGGTACATTATTTTCAAACACATTAGAGAATTAAGACCCATTCACACCAAGAAGAATAACTATATACATAACTATAATGATAACTATATTAGTGCCCATAAGTGTGTATCATCTGTGTATTATAGTGTGTATTAAGCATGCATATCATCTGCAGCTTCTTTCGGGGTTTTTTTACAGTGTCCTTGTTACATGTTACATGTACTTACCATAGTAATAAAAGTAAATTATGCATAATTACATGCAACTAACCCTCAACCAAACCCTAATCCTAACCTAACCTTATGGTAAGTACATGTAGTTAATCAATATTACTCAGTAAGTCAAGTCAAGTCACCTTTATTTATATAGCGCTTTTTACAATGCTGATTGTTTCAAAGCAGCTTCACAGTGTTAACAGGAAAATAATGCAACAGAATTTGATTCGGCTGTACAGCCGCTCTGGAGAAAACGGTGATGTCATCAGCTCATTTCAATTATCATATAGTGTCGATGCGGGCAGATCAGTAATATAGTTGAAATTTAAGTGTCCCCAACTGAGCAAGCCAAAAGACAAAGACGACGGTGGCAAGGAACCAAAACTCCTTTAGGGCCAGAATGGAGAAGAAAAAAAAACCTTGGGAGAAACCAGGCTCAGTCGGGGTGCCAGTTCTCCTCTGGCCGACGAACAAATAGTGTATGATTATGATTCTGGCAACATTACAGATCCGAAGTCATATTAGATCAACAGATATTCGTAGGATTATTCGAAAGATTGGAGTCGTCACACTGGAGACGATTTAATGAGGATGTCGTGTCGATGCGGCATTTACAGGGGGAGTTTAATTGACATGGTCTCTGCAGACATTTCAGGGATGCGTTGGTCATGTCCAGGCGCAGGTCCACCATCTGGTCCGGATACGGCCCGGATCCGACCGACTGCAATCCCTTAGTACTTAAATATATAATTACACTGTAACAATGACACCTTAAAATAAAGTGTAACCGATTCTGATTGTCTCTTTATTTTAAATTGTACTTACTCAAATAAGTACTGAGTAATATTAACTTACTACTTATACTTACTATAGAGATACGCTTTGGGTTTGGTTTAAGGTTAGTTACTTAATTATGCATAATTTACTGTTATTACTATAGTAGTACATGTAGTAATGTGTAACTACGTCACCTTAAAAGTGTTACCAAAACATTTTCTGAAATTGGTCTTAACAAAATTGTTCCTCTGTGATGCTATTGTTATGTGTGGACAATTTAGAACAATTTTTAAAACTTTATCTTTTGTATATTGTTAGCGCAACTTATCAAACCTTTAATTTTCAAACTGCCACGATAAATATTTAAAAAATTGGCCTAATAAAACTAAAAACACTATATATTTCAGGCTGGTCCAGACACACAAGTACAGTGTAGAGCAAAGGTTGGCTGCAAGTTTCATACACCAAACACTTTATGGCTGTCGCAGTGAAGCTGTCATCAAACAGCAAGAATTGACTTTGGCTCTTTTATTTAGAAGGCTGGGCTTTATTTAGTAGAAACTCCATTTGGGCATTATAAAATTTCTCCCACATTGTAATACAAATGTGGCCTGTCTCAGCTACATACTGGCTCTGATTTAACTATTTCATGCACAGGCCTGTATCTGAAGGTATGGTGTACGGCACCTTGTTTTAGTGTTACCCAATGCTCTCTGTAGGACATACCAAACTACTCTGTCTGCACTGTAATGTGATTATTTTGTAAAATCATTATAAATAAGAGGTTTTGTGGTGTGAAAGTGGTGCGGATGTTCTTCTGGAAATGTAATGGAGTGTGTGTGTGGGTTGTTGGGGGATGCAAAGACTTGAGTTGTGGTGTCTGAAAGAGAAGGACACACTCTCCCTCTTGAGATGGTGCACCATGGCCGATTACTCACACTCTTTGCACATCAGCTCCTGTGAGAGGAAGAAGTGTCTACTGCTGCAGGCGTTCTGTGAGTGTGTCTGAGAGTGAGTGTTGTGTGTTTTAGCATGTGCGAAGAGAGTTCAAGTTAAAGAGAGAGACAGAAAGAGTCTATGAGTCTGTGCACGACACTGAGAGGTGAGAGAAAGACACTTTTGTAGTGCAGAGCAGGCAAACAAAACACTTTTTTCAGCTGAACCCCTAAGAAATGATTTACTTGAAATACCCCCAGAGTTTCTGTGTAACAGAGTAACAGTGTTAATCTTTTAATAAATATAACAAACTTCACAACAATCATTGCATATTCACTTTGGCTTCAACTACTAAACTACAACTTAAAGGGATAGTTCACCCAAAAATTAAAATTCTGTCATAATTTACTCACCCTCAATTTGTTCCAAACCAGTGTGAAATTTTTTCTTCTGCTGAACACAAAAGAAGGTATTTTGAAGAATATAGGTAACCAAACAGTTGATGGGATCCATTGACTCCTATAGTATGGAATAAAAGAAAAACTACTATGGATGTCAATGGGGCACATGATCTGTTTGGTTACCGACATTCTTCAAAATATCTTTATTTGTGTTCAGCAGAAGAAAGAAATTCATTAACATAAAAAAATTTTTTTAATTAAACTTCGCCATTTTTTAAGGACCAAATCAGACTCTTTAGGGTAACAACTGCATATTTGCATGTATTTAAAACTGTATAGAGTGGTGTGAAAAGAGGTCAAAGGGGAGTTATGAGACCAGAATTGAATAGATAGCCAGCATATTTAACCTCTTTCTCTCTCTCTCTTCCTCAGCCTCTTTTCCTTCTTGGGCACAACAGTGCCAGAGAGACAGCGCAGAAGAGCCAGGCTTTGCTCTGTGGGTCCTCAGGGTCTGTGTGGCAACAGCATCCCCCATGAAGCCACGATGATGTCTCATCCTGCTAATGAGCACACCCACAAGCTGCCAATGTGGTAGCCACAAGAGGACTCATTCACCCCATGGCATGCCACTCAGGTCAGCTCATCCTTACGCCAGTACCGAGTCTAAGCCATCATGAATAGGAGTGTGACAGAATGTGTATGCAGTAGGTTGGTGTAAGCGTGAAAGTGAAAATGTGTGTGTGTAGAGAAAGGAGGGCATGTCATCTCCCATAAGAAAGAGGTGAAGTTCACGGGCCTCAGAGGAGCTCCACAACCCAGCCATTAAAGCCCTGTTAAAACAGTTCTGATGTTGTCAGCTTAGAAGAAGAGAGATAGACAGAGAAACAGACAGAGATGGAAGGGGGGTGGGAGAGAGAGAGAGAGAGAGAGAGAGAGAGAGCCGTACAGCATGACAGCACGTCGTCTGTTTGGCCGGCAGCACTTTGCTGGGTCTCCAGCTTGCATAGGTGTCAGATCAGCAAGCTCCTAATTTCAGCATCAAATTTTTATAAGCACACAGCAAGATTCGCCGAGGTGCATCGGAGGTCTCAGAGCTCAGAGCTTAAAATGCTAAAAGCCTCTCAAAGATGCTATAAGTGTCTTCTCAGATGATCAAAGCTGGTGGTTCCTCTCGTATTGGGGCACAGTCATGATGAGATGGAACAGAAATGTTTAATGGTTGTGAACTTACAATACCTTTGCTTGTTTAAATGCTTGATTAGCATTTATAACATGTTGTACTGTAATAAGCAACCCAGGCTCATTGGAAATATGTGACTCTGAAATTGCAAAAACGTATACATACATTTGAAACGGTTCACAAGTTCGCATTTAGAAATAATCAAATAAAGAGAAAAGTAGTTTGTGTATTTGGCGTGCTGTCCGAGGAGAGGGCTCTAAGCTCGGTATTTAGGCCCGAACCCAGAGTACTCCCCCCGTATTTGATCATGAGTCGAAACCGCAGGTGGTGAGTGAAACTGCATCAAATGTCTGTGTTTTGTTGGCATAAGTATTATTATGTGGTGCATAAGTGCATACAACATGAATGTATAGATAATGCGATGATGTATTGTGTGTGTGTGTGTGCTTGTGACTCTTTAGCTCCGCCTACTGCACGCTTCCACAAGCTCGGCTGTTTTTGGGAAAGAATCGGGAACAGCGTATCTGTCTTTTATAAATATGATAAAACTATCTTCGGAGATATGAAGGATGCAATACTACTCTATAGGTACTCATGAGTATGAGTAGTAGAAACTGTGTGTGTGTTATGTACCCTTTAATAAAACATCATTAAAACTGATTACAGGGGCAAATTGTCTATCAATAAATTCTTATTTTTGCACGGTTCCTTGCACAATACTATCACCTCACAACCAGATATATGGCTTTTCAGACAAAGTAAACTTGCTCAGTACCTCACCTTCATTTGCAATGCCTTGTAATGGCATGGCTGGTTCACAAATGCCAACCAACCAACCAACCAACATAATAAAACGTTGCCAAGCATATTTTTTTAATGACACTGGGCTGTTTAATAAACCCGCATCTGCAATGGAGAAAAGAAATGATATTGCTTAGAGCGCCTCTTGTGGACTTGTCCCCTAAAAAAAGGCTAGTGAAATGTAACTGGAACAACATATTTCACATTTTGCAGAAATAGGAAAAATCACATATTTCCAATGAGCCTGGGTTGGTAATGTTAATTTAAGGATGAATTTGTCCCACAGAAGTTCTGAGGTCATTTTTTATTCAGTGCATATTTAATAGTACTTAATATGTTTATATGCATCAGTCCAATTTTTCTACATACACTCCCTCTGTTTATATGGGTGACTGTCAGTGCCTGATGCAACGGAAATAGACCCAAAGGTTGGTGCCTCTGAACTTGACCCTCTTGACATCTCCTCTGCTCTTGAGGGCTGGAAGGCGCCATGCCTTGCTCAACATACCATGCCAGTAAGTGATCACAAGATATCTCAAGGCTCTCGTGTTATAAATGGAACACTTACAACAATGTGTGCTTCTTCCGGCTGTTAATTGCTAAAAGCAGTGCTTCTCACCTTAGATGTCATGGAGACACCCTTCCACAGGCTGCATATAAATTTCGTCCACAAGGTTGACAGTCCACACATCATTTAACAAACAGATATTGAGTTCCCTGCATACTCCACTTTGCATATGTTTTTTTTTTTGGAGGTGTTCATTGAAAGACTGTCAGAGTTTGCCTGATGCTATTGGACAGAGCACCAGCTATTAGCTCTTCAGCTAGTCATTTTGATGAGTTGTGTCAAGGCATTGAAGCTGACAAGCAGACAGACAGGGAAAGGATGGCATTTCCAAGTCCACCGAAGTATTTCAAGAGAAAGCTAATGCTAAGACAAACAAAATGACACACTATTCCTTATCTGTCCACTGTTCCACTCAGCTTTCCTCATCTTTGTTTAATGGAATATGTAATTACACATTATTATTACATTGTTATAACATGGTAATGTTGTCTTTGGGATAGTTAAAAGCAGTTTTTAATGTAAACACAGTTGACTTTAATATAAAACATATTAGAAGATTAAATTGTTGCCTTGCCCTTTGCTAAACATTAGGCAGACTTTCTAAATAGAGTTATTAAATGAATGAAATATTGAGCAATGCAGGGATGCATATTACATGGTTCCATTTGCTAATTCATTTACTTATTAATAAGATCTTGTAGAGAGTAGTGTTAGTAAAAGATCATATCCAGACACGCATATCAGTGTGTGGGTTTTAAAGTTACTGAAGAAGGATCTAAAAGAACCGATCACAGTTAATTCGTAGTGGCAGAGAGAGGAAAGACAGAGAAGATTATTTCCTATTTGGATCTGTCACAACCTACTCCACTACTACCGCCATGGGTTGTAATCCTAATAGAAAACATGAACATTTAAAATGTTGTACTTTATTTTATAGCAGTAGTAAAATGTACTTGTCCTATGTAGGGTCGTGGGCATGCTGGAGCCTATCCTCTCCTGACAGCTGGGAATTGCCCCCATCATTTTATTTCAAAATGGTTAACAAATAGGAAAATGTTTTATATGAAACAGCAATTGAAAACAAATACAGAAATACATTAATACATAAACATGCAGATGAAACTAATTACATATACTTTCTTTGAAAGCTGTGGTTGCCAGTACTTTATCATAAAAAATATGATAGCATTATTTTACTGTAAAATTACATGAAATTGTACCAATTAACATGTGCCAGCAATATTTTGTTTCACTGATTCTTCCCTCTCTGATCCTTACGTCAAGGGAAAGCAGAAAGGAGAGGATGAGAGAAAAACGGAGAGGAGAAAGGGGCAGCTGCTTCTTCCAGCCAGCTGGCTGATGTGAGGTGACAGGGCTTTTCTAGCAAGAGCACAACGCCACATGTCAGGCAGGTCAGCACGGGCCAGGCAGACAGCCATTGAAATATTCAACGCAATGCTCACATATCATGCATCTAACGCCTCTGAAACAAGCCTGGAAGGAAGAAGAAGAATTAAGTAAAGTACTATAGAAGTGTACAAATCCATATTTATCATTTTGGTTTTAATGCATGTCGAAGATGTCTGAAATATACAGTACATCTAACTCATGTCATTATTGAAAAATAACCCCATGAAGTACTAAATTATTAAATTAAAATATAATAACAATAGTAACAACATGTGTTGTTAAATGTGTTGAGACAAGATTTTGTGCCATCTGAGATAAAAAAAATAAGGTTGGGGATCATCTTAACGCATCTGACCCTTATAATAACCCTATTACACCTTTATTCCAAATAAGTACTATGGTGGTAGCACGTGCGCTGGTGGCATCCCATAGACACAGTTTAGTACGTTGATAAAATACATAATGGGACTGAATGATTACTATATTTAAATGCATTTTTTTGTGCACTTTCATCTTTATGCCTTGATTTATGTGTAATGATTTATGTTTAATTCTTTAGTTAAAAATAATCTTATCTATAGATCTTGAATTCAAAGTGTCATGTTTCTTTGAATTTTCAATTAGGTGTGTAAATTAGTAGTCTAATTAAAAAGTAGCCTACTTGTTTAAAAGGGAAAAAATGCATATGCAAATGATTTGGCATTTTAGGTTAATGAATAACACAATCTCATGGCAATTAAAGGGTTAGTTCACCCAAAAATTATCCCATGATTTACTCACCCTCAAGTCATCCTAGGTGTAAATGACATTCTTCTTTCAGATGAATAAAATCTGAGTTATATTAAAGTGCCCCAATTATGGATTTTTGAAAATTACCTTTCATGTGTAACATAGTTCTAAGTGAATGAAAACATCCTGCGAAGTTTTAAATCTGAATGTGCACCGTATATAAATTTATTGTCTCTCAAAAGTAAGAGTCGACTTGGAGTCGATTAAACAAATCGTTTTTTAAACGAATCCCAAGCCGTTTCGTTGTGACGTCAAGGCGAAACATTAGCATATTGCCCATCCACTTATTGCACACGCAGACACCAGGGAAAACTTGAACCCCCTCAAACACTGCAGCTGATTCCTGTGGTGGATACTGGATAGCATCATGTCGAGAAGACGCTGTGCTCTACAATGTTATTGTGTTTCATATTATGTATCTGGCTAACTCACGTTATTACTGTCTTACTGAAATACTACTGTAAATCAGCAGTGGGCTGCAGTATTACCTAAAACTGTGTCTATTAATGCAGATTGTCTGTAATTCTTACTACTTTGAGTAAAGATAAAGGCTGGAGCAAGATTTGTTTTGCAAACTTTAATGTTACATCAGTCATTCACGTTAGTGCTCGGCTAACATATGTGTTGTTATTGATACAGTTCCCGCATGTGCACCACAATAAATTAGAAACACACACACGGATTTGTTGATGGATGCACATTTGTTAATGCTGATGGTGAGGAATTACAGTTGAAACATCTCATAATGTACCTCAAACTGAGTAGCATCACTGAGAAACGTCCTGCTCAAGGTTTGGGTTGAATAACTAGTTCTTCCAATGTTTCATCTTCGATTAAATCTTCGATTTACGTCATCGTTACTGTCTTTACAGTGTGTACAATCGCTGAGCTTTAGGAAGCCTCCGGACGGAGCTGGAGTACAGTTATGGTAATAAACGTTTTTTAATGAAATACGCGCTGTACGCGGTAGACCAATTACAACAGACTGGGCTATCTGACCAATCAGAGAGTAGGTTCGTGGAAAGGATGGATTTAGAGAGACTGATTCATCCATCGAGCCATTTAAGAATCATTAAACATTGTGGTGATCAGCGCTGGACTGGTAATCTGACATACCGGGCATTTTCCCGGTGGGCCGACGCACTTTGGGGCCCATACAAGGTTATTTATTTATTTTTTTGGCACTGACTGGCCCATCATGCAGGGACAGCGGCCCATTGGTTTGTCTTCTGAATTGACAGGCCAAAGCGAGAGAGACCTCCCCTCCTCCATATTCATAGACTGTGTCCATATTAGGCACTGTTTTTTATTTACATTTTTTTTAAGCGCATGGCGCATGAAACTGCAAAAGGCGAATATCCGCACACTGCTGCCGCTGACGAACCTACGCTGCGTTTCTGCTGCTCTATGAAGTGATGAACGGCACTTAGACTCCGAATTTTGTTTTATACAATCGTGTGATATGGGAACATTACAGATTCTGATATTGCTGCATTTGCAGTAAATTCGATAATATCAAAAATTATTTGTCCCATCCTAGTTTTATTTATTTACTCGAAATTAAGGCCCTAACCCCAGCAAAAACATTCACGGGGAACTCATGGGCTGGATGGGCTGGGTTTGCCAGGGCCCAGTCCAGCCCTAGTGGTGATGTGCAATGTATATTATGAGAAAATGAAACTGTTTTTTGACCTTAGATGCATGTAAACCTGTTGTTGGAGACCTCCAAAACTAAATTAGGAGACTTTAAAATAGCATAATATGGGCACTTTAAAAAAATATCCTGGCTCTTCCAAGCTTTATAATGGCAGTGAATGGCTGTTTCTGTTTTTAAGTCCATAAAAGTGCACCTATCCATCATAAAAGTAATCCATATGGCTCTGTGGGGTTAATAAAGGCCTTCTGAAGCGAAGCAATGAGTTTGTGTAAGAAAAATATCCATATTTAAAACTTTACAAACTGTAATCTCTAACTTCCGCTAACTGTCGTACACACGTTCACGAGAGACTGCCGTTCCTGCGTATGACGTTCCGGTGACGAACGCGGCAGCGCAGAGGAAAACAAAACTTGGTTCTCGCAGGAGCTAGTATATTCTTAATACGCTGGAACGCCAGTCTCTCTTGAACGCATGTACGACAGTTATGTTTTGGCAAATTGGTGGATAATTTTAATGAATTTGTACAATCTCATTCACACGTTTTCGTACGATCTGCTTTTGGCCCACTGACTTTATGTTTAGAGGCAGATCTTTATGCTTCCTTTAAAAAAAAATGTTTTTTCCTTAAGAATCATGTTGTACAGATTCCTACAAATTTGCCAGCTCATGAAATAACATTTTCTCACGAGACTGGGTTGTAGTGAGCAATGAGCATATCTTCAATGAGCATATTAAATACCAGATTTCCCACACTGTAAAAAAAGCCTGTAAAAATAAGGCACAATGTACTGTATAAATATATGAAGGAATTTTTACAGGTGTTTTACATGTATTTTGAATAACGCATTGCAGTAGGTTGTTGGATGGAAATTTCTGTAAGATTACTGTCCTGGCAAAAAATTACCAGTACATTTTCGTTTTTTATTTATTTATTTATTTATTTTATTTACAGCGCATAGTCCCCTTCAATGTGGCAGGGCAGGACAAGTGCATTAACATTACCACTGAAGTTACCATCTATTCTGCACAGACTGGATCATTCCCCCATCTCTTGTGTCATTGTTAATTGCAAAACATACACAATATATACATTAGCTTTAGCCTATGACGACTCCACTTTAAAGCCCCCCAGTTGTTTGTCAATGCTACAAAAACAACTTCCACATGCAGAGAGACAGAAAGTGGAGCATATATGGTTGCTGAACACCTGCTGGGACTCTGGAGAACAACAGTTTCCACACATGCCACAATCACACAAATACAAGCAGCCATCTTAAATGAAACAGATCTATAATTTCTTGTATCTAAGTGAAATACTATGACAAACAGAAAGCTGATGTTTTACTTCTACTGTACACTATAAATCAGTTCTGATGTATTACTGTTTTTAAAGAGTGCTAAAAAGAAGACCACCTACATGGCTTTTAGTTCACAGTGCGAATCAAAATGGACTGTTAAGAGCAGCTGGCTGGAGGAGTGAGTCATTTTCTGTTTGGGTCTTTCTGGTGTGTGTGTGTTAATAATAGTCCTGAGGAAAAACATATTACCACATATTTGATTTTTTTTTTTTTTTTAAATATTACCTTTCATGCAGTGTAGCTATAATATAGCTGTTTGTGAATGTAAACATTCTGCATTCTTTACAAATCGCACGATGAATAAATTTATTGTCTCCCAAAATAAAGAATCGACTCTGAACCGCATATATGAGTCGTTTGTAATTGGTCTCTGAAAACATACGTCGAACGTGACCGACTGAAAGGAAACTAGTTTTTCCAATGTTTCATCACTGGACTTGCGCTTGGATTGATATGGTAAAATCAGCACCATCGTTACTGTATTTACAGTGTGTACAATCACTGAGCTTTAGGAAGCCTCCAGAGATGAAGTTCAGTTTAGCTTCTGATACTCGCAGTAAGCGGTAGACCAATCACAACAGACTGGGCCGCCTGGCCAATCAGAGCAGAGTAGGCTCACGGAAAGGAGGGATTTAGAAAGACGGAGTCACCCGACGAGTCGTTTGAGAATCATTGAAAAATGTGGTGATGTGAAATGTATTATGAGAAAATTAAAGTGTTTTTTTTACCTTTGATGCATGTAAACCTGTTGTAGGAGACCTCCAAAATAAAATTAGGACCCTTTAAAATAGCACTTTAAATATTACCACATATTTGACAATTTGCTGTTTGTTATAGTACTCACCTTGTAGTAAATCCTCCATGCTTAAGAAAGGCCTAAATGCTGCATAAAAAACCTTTAAACACATACATTTCTGCATGTGTTGTTTTAGTGCACTATTCAATTCTTAGCATAGAGAAAGAACACAGAAATGAAAGCATTTCCATAAAAGCATTTCCAATGATCTAGAAGGAAATATTAGCTGACCATAAATCTTTTTCAACCATCGGTTGATTTGTGAACCATAAACATTAAAGTCTAGTATTTTTAAACTTTAATACCACCTGGCTGAGATACACCCTAGACTTTGGTTAAAACCCTCAGAAATTAAGCTTTCTGGAAAGAAAAAATAAATCATGCGCCAATCAAGGAACCAAATGAAGGCCAAATTTGTAATTGAATATCCCAAAAAATCCATTGACCAACATTAAAAATGACTCAGAATCCACAGGAAGTAAGAATGAGGGAACTGTTTAGAAACAGAAGGATGGGGTTGGTTAGGCAAGAAGTGGAGAAGATGCCATCAAGCAAAGAGAGAGTTTTTAAGAAAGTTATCTAAGCAATAGGCTTATGATTTTTCACTGGAACACAGATGAACAAAAGAAGTCCCATAGATATCTGGAGATCCGAATATCATAAAGGCTTTGTGGGTTTTGACTTGGGTCAGTAAGCAATCTCCTAGCAAAAACATAGCAACCATCAAGATCACCCTATAACTGCAATGCGTTAAAAGCTACCATTCAGATCATCCTCCCATTTTTAAAACATATTCTTCTGAACAAGAAAAAAAAATTTTTTAAGACAATTTTAAGATATCAAAAAATCAGCAAATATATCAAACCAAACCTGCTGCAACTTTTAGTTTTGGTTTGATAAATATTGGAAAATCATGTTAAAATGTGAGTTTCAGGCTTTTGAGGAACGTTTATTTGTACATCTCTCAATATTGTATTGCACTGCATTTTATGTTTTGCCTCCTAAAATTACAACTATAAAGCTCTGATCATAAAACTAAGCATTTAAACATCATCTTAATAAGACATTTCATGTTTACTATAATTTCATATGGCAGGTTTCAAAGGGTTAACTACAACAATCTGTTTGGTTTCCCTGCTCACCTCCACGTCCATCACCCAGAGTCAGACTTTTTAACCCTTTCACATGTACGATCACACCGGTGTGATCAGTCTTGACTGGTCCCTGGAGTGTACGATCACACTGGTGTTAATAGAACGGTCAGTGCATTACGTGATCAACTTGCTAAATTCAAATGTGCTTTCGCGCGAGAAAAGAGCCAGAGACAGAAGCGCTTAGCACTTGTCATATACAAGTATTCAGTGTTTTCAACAGCAAAATTTTTATTTTAGGTTTCATACATTTAAATACACATAAGTACCAGCAAAACAATACATTTAGAGTTTGTAAAATACACACTGATGTCAATGGAAGCGGCACTAATAATCCTTTCCATTATAATTAGACAACAAGTTTCATTCATATCAGATACACATTGTGTAATGTAACCTTTAAAGTTTACACTATTCTTCTCCCAGTTCACCGGCCACTTACTTTCATGTATTTCGGCAGAAGTGGATGAATTGTACATGTTGTAAATCCAATAGATCCGATTTTCTGAACTGCACAAACTAAAATGGCGGTGCCCATCACGCATATAGCTAAACTAACACAATCGTTTTAAAGGTGTTTAAACAACAAAACAATGACACGTCACCATGGAAACAATAAAGCGATACGTTCTAAATAACGGTCACCTAGAAAAACTCATGCTGGGAGGTCAGCCAGAATAATTTTAAACTTACATGTGAAAGGGTTAAAGGATCACTCTTTTGGAATAACAGAGCACTAATACTGTTACAGTTATGTTTAGGTCTGTCAGTTCATTGTGTTTTAGTTTGGTTTTGCCTGTGCTCGTTTGCCTGAGTTCTAGTTCTACACCTGTTCTGATTTCCATTGATTTCTCCCTTGTGTATTTAAGCCTTTAGTTCAGTCTGTTCCATATTCGGTATTGTCTATGTGTATGTGTTGTTTCTAAATCTTCTAGTGTTTTCTCTTTGTTTAATAAATACGTTTTTTTGATTCATCTTTGTTTGTGCATGCACAACACATTACAAATACAGCATCATAAACTTATTACAAGTATCTAGTAAAACTCCTGAGCAAAGGCACGTGCTGGAAGAGTGCTATCTCTACTCCATACTGTCTTCTATATCAGTCTTATTCATGCCTGAGCAAGATGAGCAAGATGAGCAAAACAAGTGAGATCCTTTTAAAGTGCTTTTCTGGCAGACCTCAAAGCTCTCCACAATGCACTTAGGAGTCAAATATTTGGATTAAGAGCGCCCATCACTCTCGATCAGTATAATATATCCAGTGTGGCGTTTATACTCTTAAGAGCTGTCTGCCTTTATTTGTGGCGATGCTAGTGCTGTGGCCGACTCCTTTAGCTCCAATGGTACTGCTCAGGTTGACTGTGCACAAATAAGCAGCAGTGTGTTGATTTAGGAAAGAGAGAGAGGAAATAAAAGACTGAAAGTGGGAGGCCGGTTCCGGAGAGGGAGTAAACATACAGAGGGTAGGCTCCAGGGCAGACTCATGCTCCTCAGCACAGCAATCCAAATCTAAGAGCAGTAACCTCTCAGCCCTGCTGTCTGGAGCCTGGAGCTCATTCACATGGCATTTAGAAGAGCCCTTACAGTGCCATCAGTCCTGCCACTAATTACCCAAGAATAAGCATTTGAGAAGTGAGGTATGAGAATCATTATTAGTGGTGTTTGCTAAGATGAGCATCATCATTACTAATGCTCATACTTAGGGTTGGGGAATTGAACAACCTTCTGACCTTACGTATTAAACGTTGTTGCTGTTTTACACATACAGGCTTTACCAGTAAATTACCAGTAAATGATCATGTGTAAACAGGACCTTTTCAAGAATAAAAAAACAATAGTGCGCTGCATTCGCCTCCTGTTTATACCCGCAGCGCGGGGCGGAGCGCGAGATGCAAATATACTTAAAACTTAAAATATATTAAAAAAAAAGTCATAAGGCATCGTAAAAAATCAATCGATGAGAGCTTTATATGACGAACAGATTTACAAGTGTAGTAAACAGTGTTCAAATGATGATTCACGTTCAAATGATTGCGTGACGCACGAAAACAACAAGAGAGGGAGTAAATGAAGAGAGAAGTTTAATTGGTAAAACTTTACAATACGGGTGCACTAATATGCATTCATTCATGCTTAACTAATGCACATGAAGAACGTCTCGGTTACGTATGGTAACCCTCGTTCCCTGAAGGAGGGAACGGAGACGTACGTCGGACGTCACCGACGAATTGGGATCACTTCTGGGAGCCCCTATCAGCTTCGAGATATAGAGAACGGGCCAATGGCCATTGGCGTGCGAGATTTGCATCTCGCGCTCCGCCCCGCGCTGCGGGTATAAACAGGAGGCGAATGCAGCGCACTATTGTTTTTCACTGAGGAGCCGAACTAGTGACTCGGCCATGTAGTGATGGTACAGCAACTGTGGCGACGGGACGTACGTCTCCGTTCCCTCCTTCAGGGAACGAGGGTTACCATACGTAACCGAGACATTCCCTTTCAGTCGGTCACGTTCGACGTACGTCGGACGTCACCGACGAATTGGGATCCCTTTGGAAAACGCCACAGTTACTACCACTTCCAGTGCCCAGCGAGAGCCCCTCAGACCCCGTCCGTTTCGGGCGGGGAATTCACGCAGGGAAGTCACACTGCTGTTCCGCAAGACCCACTTCAGCAGACTATTGGATAACGCTGGGAAGTGTGCCCAGAGGGACGCTGCGGAAGCCACATCATGCCCGAAGGGAGTTACCATGTGGAGAATACACGTATGGACTGGCCGTGGGCAGTGCAACATACGGAAGTCCCAGGGGTGGCCCCGGCCAAACAGGCGGGGGAACAACACCTAACTGAGACGGCAGAGAGCTCTGCCGAGGGAAAGACACAGGCTCGCCGTAGGGAGCCGTACCGTGGAAGAATACACATATGGGACCGCCGTGGGGGTCACAACATATGGAACCCAGCCTAACACAAGTTCCACCAATGCATACGAGTGTTAGACCTGGCGTTGGACGCTCCGCCACATCCGACTGCCGCGGGTTGCGGAGGACTCAACAGGGTTCGCCGTTCTGGGGAACTCGACTGGAGCATATAAGCGTACGTATCCGTTCCAAAGGGAAGGGGGTGGCGCAGCAAGCCGACACTTAGAACGGGCACTTCGGTGTTACTGACTATGGGAAGCGAGCACACAGGAAGATACCGGCTCTACACGGAGGCTATAAAATCTAGCAAACGTGTTAGGTGTCGCCCAGCCCGCAGCTCTACAATATCTGTCAGCGAGGCGCCACGAGCCAACACCCAGGAAGAAGCTACACCCCTAGTGGAGTGGGCTCTTAACCCGAGCGGGCAGGGCACGTCTTGGGTTTGGTACGCCAAGACGATGGCATCCACTATCCAGTGGGCCATCCTCTGCTTGGAGACAGCCTTTCCCTTCTGCTGGCCTCCATAACAGACGAAGAGCTGTTCTGAGGTCCTGAAGCTTTGCGTTCTGTCCACGGACCGTCCCGGAAGTGCTAGCTAGGCTTCCGGAAACCGTACCATGAACACACCCGCCCCACAGACGTACCCGCAGTAGGGCAGCGAAGTGGAGGGCAGGGACCCGACCCAAGAGGCACAGCGTCCTGAAGTGGGGTCTGAGTGCGCACGCAGCACCTACCTGCCCCCACGGTTGGACAGAGGGTATGAGAGAAGGCATGGTAGCGTTCTCAAGCCATACGCTGCGGTCCGCTGGCGACTGAAGGAGGGGCAGAGAGTGGCAAGGCTTTGTGGCGTCACACACTGCCTACCTCACCTCCTTCCTTAGCGGGGAACAAGAGTGGCGAGGCATAGCGTCGCACACTGCCGTCCTCACACCGCTGAGAAGAGGGGAACGAGAGTGGCGAGGCTCCCCGGCGTCGCACACTGCCATTCTCGCCCTCTTGTGGGGAGGGGAATGAGAGCGGCGCGGCTTCATAGCGCCACACGCTGCCATTCCTGAACTCCCGAGACCCAGAGGTATTGGAACTGCTCTTAAGAATTTGGGTACCAGTGGCTGTAACACCAGTGGCGGAACAAAATTTAGCAATGATTCTCCACCCGGCCCTCCTCCGGGGAAGAGCAGCTTCAACCAAGTCCAGGTCACCCGTCTCAGCTGACTGGCAGCCTAGACGGGTGGCATCGTGGGATGCCCATGGCGAGCAGACTGAGGGGTTCCATCTGCTTTGCACTGTGGAGGACTGCTGCACAGTCACCGACAGTGTCGCCGAAAAGGGTCACCTTGTGAGATGTGAGCATCGAAAGAGCGTACTCTGGCGACGTCTCACACCCCTGCAAAGTAGCCCAAGGGTGTTTCTGGACCAGGGTGGACATCGTCTGGCCCAGGGCCAGCGCTGTGACTTTAAATGTAAATCAGTCACTGTGCGCAGCTCAACCTCAGCTCAGAACTACCCTTGTGCACTAAGAGCGCAGGGCGGAGGTGGCCTGCCAGTGGCACTGCTACCTCACCGATGAGGGTAGTGAGAGAGAGGAAAACTTTATCCAGATTATGGCACCATTGGCACCCCATATTTTGGCACCAAATAGTTCCACACTGCCAAAGCTTTCCAATGCACATCCGGGAAAAAGGCAAGGGGGCGGGCAAGGCGATTTACGCGTTGCACTACGCCTCAGCCACCCAGGAAAGCATGGCTGTCAAGTCTGAATCTGATTCAGCATGAGCACACACCATTATAGTGGGAAACCTCTCTCCGATGCAGCGATTGACACCTGTCCTCTGCTAGAGCCCCAGATGAAACGCTAGGTCCCCTTTATTTTTATTTTATTTATTTTTTTTAATTTAATTTTTTTTTTTGGAACCAGCAATCCCACCTGTAAGCTACCAGCAGGCATATAAGACCGTGAGCGTGGCCGTCGAGGCGGCACACGGCGCGCTGAACACTCAAGCCCCTATGAAGAAGGCAAGATGAACAACGCGCCGACGTGGTCATGCTCTCATGAGAGAACATGAACCACCCACGAACACAGTCTCAGCATGCTTGCGATGCGATAGAGGAGTGAGGGCCCACGGAGATGTACTCGGCAGGGAAGCCCCACTGTAATCCTCAGGTCACCAAGGCTTATTAGCCGAAGTAGCCCCTTTCTGGGGCACCAGAAAAGAAACTAGATCGGGGAATAGGCGAAGGGACTCAACCGCGTTTGAGGTTAAGTCTCGACCGCGCATCTAAAGCGCCGAGTGACGCGCTGGGTTGCCGTGACAACCCGCGCTGTCAGCCGGCAGCTAGACGGCACACGGCACGCTGAACACTCAAACCCTCACGAGGAAGGCGAGACGAACAACGCGCCGGCGTGATCCCGTTTTCCTGAGAGAACATGGATCACCCACGAACGCAATCTCAACATGCTTATGCGAGAGGGATCGTGGCCGTCAAAGGACAGGAAACAACCGCATCCAGAAACGCACGGGTGGAATGACGTCTTGAAAAAGACGCAGTGTCACACCCGCGCTGCTCTTTTAGAAGAAATCTCTTTTAAATTTGCTGAAGCACCCAGGAACGACCGCGGCAAAACACAGGAGAATAGTGCAGCCTGTGTATGCACTCAACGTTGGGAACGCCCTCACCAAACCAACAGTGCTGTAAAAACAGCAGTTTATCACTGTATCAGTGAGCTCGCGGCCGCCGCTGATCGTGCCTTCTCTCCCAGCACTCAAAGAAGCGTCTTCTCTCGTTCTCTCTCTTTCTCTCTCTGCTGAGGCAGGAACAGTCTCCTTCATCAACACCGTGTTCGGCTCCGAAGTGAATGACAATAGTGCGCTGCATTCGCCTCCTGTTTATACCCGCAGCGCGGGGCGGAGCGCGAGATGCAAATCTCGCACGCCAATGGCCATTGGCCCGTTCTCTATATCTCGAAGCTGATAGGGGCTCCCAGAAGTGATCCCAATTCGTCGGTGACGTCCGACGTACGTCGAACGTGACCGACTGAAAGGGAACTAAACCATTTATTAATGATTACTGCATCAGCAACTAATAAAGATTCTATATTATTAATATATTAAGTAATCATTAAATTGTTATTAGTTAAATGTGTCATATTGTATTAATTCCCTAATAACATATTATATTAACTAATAGTGTAAATTCATGTGTTAATTACCACAATGGGTCGAAGCCATGCATTTCAACTTCCAGTTGTCTGCTTTAATTAATCATTAGCTAACGATTCGCTGTGCGTTGAAGACAACGGCACAGCATTTAAAGATCATTTCCGATGACTGGCATCACAGAATTTACCAGTATTTTGGTGCTGATGTGTGAATGTTCTCTTAATGTTCTCTTAAAAAAAACAGGACGCTGTTGCTTGTGTGAACAGCATATTTGCGTATTTACCGGTAAAGTAATTCTGGTAATTTTACGGTAATTTACCAAGATTGCTGTGTGAACAGGGATAATGAAAGCAATACATTAATATAGAACAGTGATTAAACTGACTGGGACTACCTGTGCATTAAACGGTTTTAATGCACAACTTCCAGCACACCAATGCCAAAAACCAAAAATTTTGACAGACCATGGAATATATATATATATATATATACTTTATTAGGTACACCTTGATAGTACCTTGTTGGACCCACTTTTGCCTTCAGAACAGCCTTAATTCTTTGTGGCATAAATTCAACAAGGTGCCGGAAACATTCCTCAGAGATTTTGGTCCATATAGACATGATAGCATCATGCAGTTGCTGCAGATTTGTCGGCTGCACACCCATGATGTGGATCTCCCATTCCACCACATCCCAATAGTGCTCTGTTGGACTGAGATCTGGTGACTGTGGAGGCCATTTGAGTATAGTGAACTCATTGTAATGTTTAAGAGCATTGTGACATGGCATGTTGTCCTGTTGGAAGTAGCCATCAGAAGATAGGTACATTATGGTCATAAAAGGATGGACATGGTCAGCAACAATACTCAGGTAGCCTGTGGCATTTAAATTTAAACGATGCTCAATATATATACATTATATATATATAATGAAATGAAATATTTTTAGTGCTCTGCACAGGATTGACAATTCATTTTTTAGTCATTAATTATAAGTTGTCATGGCCATGCAGAAAGATGTGCTGTAGTCATTTGGGTCTGAAGTTGAGTGGGTGAGAGCTGTGGGGTCACACTGGGACACTGAACTTTTTCTTTCACTGCTCTTGTTTAGTATTATGTCAATGTTCAAAGGAGCCTTTTGAGATTTGTCAATAAAAAAATTAAAAAAACATCACTCGTCCCATGATGTATTTTATCACTGTCAGATTAACACAAAGCAGAAATGTTATTATTAGAATACACTTAACTTCAAATTAACGCCTGTACATTATATTAGCATTTCACTTGGCATAAATATACATTATACACAGAATTATTTATTTATTTATTTATTTTAGCTTTATACAACAGTTAACTCTAGTCCGCTAATTTGAAGAAGAAGAAAAAACCTCCTAAAGTGTGAATATTATAGGACAGCACTGGAACTGTTGCAATTAAATATTTGCATCAATCCGCTTGTCTGTATTCACTACATAGAATTTAATTTCTATGGCTTGCAAAATTGTAATCCAGCTATTTTTGTTGGTGGAACAACCAACTTATCTAAATTATTGTCTATGGAACTGTTTTACAAAAGCAATACCATACAAGAAACCATGCTGTCGGCCTGAATATCAGCATGGCTGTGATTCAGATGTTGCTAATGATCACATGATTAAACTGCTGTACAAACTTTTATTAAAAGTGCAAGTTGTTCAGCAGATGCATTATGCCTGCAGCCAAATCCCAAGAGCACTCTTGTTGAACTTGTATTGTTGAATTGTGTTGCTTTGCTCTAAGAACTGAATGTCATTCAGATTGCCAGTTCACTTTTTCACCTGATATTTTACCAGTGGTACTGTGGGGTCCGGCGGGGATTGCTGGTTCCTTCTCCTCCAGCATGAGGTCATGACCCTGGGCTACAAAGGTGAGAGTGAGGCCTAGGGGCTGCTCGTGGAGGTAGTGTTGGATTACCTCATTTGTTCCTTTCCTGCCATGATTAAGCCAATTACATTACATGGCAGTCAGCAACAGACACAAAGAATGCTCTAAAAATCTACATCAGGAGGAACTGACTGTCAAAGCTCAATGCTACCCATACAGCAGCTTGTGGCCGTATACTTCAACTATGTAGATGTGGATAGATTCCCAGGCTCACTGAGTTCCACAATGAGGCATTGTACAGGAAACCCTTCACTTTTATCAGATTTACCTCACTGCCACTGACTTATCTTGTGTTTACATATATTTTTCACATATTAAACACAATCACACAATACACAAGCTTAACTGTGCCTGGCATGAACAAACATACAGTCATTTCAAACTGAGCACAATTTAATGGGGTGTCTTTCAAATTTGATTTGCCTACATTTCAGGGTGGAAACTCCAATTCCCTGTATAACCAAATTCAAGCCAATGTGTGTCATGAAATGAAGCCAGATATTTTTGTTAAACTGACACTGAATCCAAAAAAGTGAAGTTCAGAGGGTAGCTCTTTCTAACCACTGGGGTAAAGTATGAAAAACTTAGTAACATGAGCACGGAAAGGCAGTGTTTTAGAGAGCTCTAATATATCACTACTAGCACATAGACACAGGATTTGTAGGCGCCAAGCCATAAGGGGTATATTGGCATGCTTACAATAGTCTTGAATCAGCTTTTGCATTGCACTTCTGACTTCTCATGATACATCTATGCCAGAAATCTAGCTTTATGTAACAGGAACTCTGCATTAATGTATTCCATCAAACATATGGTGGAACTATTCCACCTAAGGAGGGGATTCAAACTTATGCCTTTCTTCTTTGAAAGCTATTACCTTCAAAGTTATTACCTTTTATGCAAAATTAAGTTATCTATTGATTAGCCTACCAAATACATATAGGCTATATATAAAAAAATGTTTTTTTTTTAATTGTTTGGCGGCTATCTGAGAGAAAGGAAGAAAACAGACAAGGGAATGATGGTTCAAACCAGAGAGTGTGTTTATTAACAATGCACATTTTGTTACAGTGTAATTATACACCCATCAGGCATAACATTATGAACACCTTCCTGATATTGTGTTGGTCCCCCTTTTGCTGCCAAAACAGCCCTGACCCGGACTCCACTAGACTCCTGAAGGTGTGCTGTGGTATCTGGCACCAAGATGTTAGCAGCAGATCCCTAAGTCCTATAAGTTGCGAGGTGGGGCCTCCATGGATCGGACTTGTTCCGCACATCCCACAGATGCTCGATTTGATTGAGATCTGGGGAAATTGGAGGCCAGGTCAACACCTCAAACTCATTGTTGTGCTCCTCAAACCATTCCTGAACCATTTTTGCTTTGTGGCAGGGAGCATTATCCTGCTGAAAGAGGCCACAGCCACCAGAAAATACCATTTCCATTAAAAGGGTGTGCATGGTCTTCAACAACGCTTAGGTAGGTGGTATGTGTCAAAGTACCCAAGGTTTCCCAGCAGAACATTGCCCAAAGCATCACACTGCCTCCGCTGGCTTGCCTTCTTCCCATAGCGCTGTGTCTTCTTGGTGCCATGTGTTCCCCAGGTAAGCGATGCACCCATACCCGGCCATCCACGTGATGTAAAAGAAAACATGATTCATCAGACCAGGACCACTTTTGATAGATACTGACCACTGCAGACCGGGAACACCCCATAAGAGCTGCAGTTTTGGAGATGCTCTCGTCTAGCCATCACAATTTGGCCCTTGTCAAACTTGCTTAAATCCTTACACTTGCCCATTTTTCCTGCTTCTAACACATCAACTTTGAGGACAAAATGTTCACTTGCTGCCTAATATATCCCACCCACTAACTGGTGCCATGATGAAGAGATCACCTGTCATAATGTTATGCCTGATCGGTGTATATTTAAGTACTGATTAATAATAATTAACAACATGTACTTACTATAGTGTTAAGGTAGAATTTGGGTTTGGTTGAGGGTTAGTTGCATATAATTATGCATAATTTACTGTTATTACTATGGTAAGTACTATGTATGTAACATACACTATATTGCCAAAAGTATTGGGACACCCCTCCAAATCATTGAATTCAGGTGTTCCAATCACTTCAATGGCCATAGGTGTCAAGGGCATGCAGACTGCTTCTACAAACATTTGTGAAAGAATGGGTCGCTCTCAGGAGCTCAGTGAATTAAAGCATGGTACCGTGATAGGTTGCCACCTGTGCAATAAGTCCATTCATGAAATTTCCTCATTACTAAATATTCTACGGTCAACTGTTAGTGGTATTATAACAAAGGGGAAGCAATTGGGAACAACAGCAACTCAGCCACGAAGTGGTAGGCCACATAAAATCACAGAGCAGGGTTAGCGCATGCTGAGGCGCACAGTGCGCATAAGTGGCCAACTTTCTGCAGAGTCAATAGCTATAGACCTCCAAACTTTGTGTGACCTTCAGATTAGTTCAAGAACAGTGCGTAGAGAGCTTCATGGAATGGGTTTCCATGGCCGAGCAGCTGCATCCAAGCCTTACAGTTAAGTGCAATGCAAAGCGTTGGATGCAGTGGTGTAAAGCACGCCGCCACTGGACTCTAGAGCACTGGAGACGTGTTCTCTGGAGTGACGAATCACGCTTCTCTGTCTGGCAATCCGATGGACGAGTCTGGGTTTGGCGGTTGCCAGGAGAACGGTACTTGCCTGACTGCATTGTGCCAAGTGTAAAGTTCGGTGGGGGGGGATTTGTGGTGTGGGGTTGTTTTTCAGGGGTTGGGCTTTCCAGACATTTTGGACAATTGCATGCTCCCAACTTTGTAGGAACAGTTTGGGGATGTCCCCTTCCTGTTCCAACATGACTGCACACCAGTGCACAAAGCAAGGTCTATAAAGACATGGATGAGCGAGTTTGGTGTAGACGAACTTGACTGGCCTGTACAGAGTCCTGACCTCAACCCGTTAGAACACCTTTGGGATGAATTAGAGTGGAGACTGGGAGCCAGGCCTTCTCATCCAACATCAGTGCGTGACCTCACAAATGCACTTCTAGAAGAATGGTCAAAATTTCCCAGAAACACACTCCTAAACCTTGTGGAAAGCCTTCACAGAAGAGTTGAAGCTGTTATAGCTGCAAAGGGTGGGCCAACTCCATATTAAACTCTACGGATTAAGAATGGGATATCATTAAAGTTCATGCGCATGTAAAGGCAGGCGTCCCAAAACTTTTGGCAATATAGTGTATGTAACAAGCGCACTGTAAAATAAGTTTTACCGTTTTTTTTTTTGTCTGTGCTCCATAAATTCGGTGAAGAGATGTGCTCTGTAAAGAAGGCAGTGGTCCCAGTGTGGCTAGCAGGGTTTCTTCACACCTCCTTGTCAATTGCACTCTGTAAACTGGAGGAAAGGCGAAGTCAATACTCTAACCTTGTTCTTCCCTGCCAGTCTTTATATCGCCCTGTGGTTGATTGTTTCATTGTAATATTTTTCATAACATTTTTCTATTAAAATCATATTGTATCTAATCAATAACTTCTCTTTAATGAGTGAATGCGAAAAGCTATTAGCATGTTATTACTAAATTTACCACTTTTTATTATTTAAAAATTTGAAAAATTATTTTAAATTCCAAATTATACATGAACTAAAGCAAAACCAATGTGATGCAATAATATATATATATATATATATATATATATATATATATATATATATATATATATATATATATATATATATATATATATATGTGTGTGTGTGTGTGTGTGTCAAAGCCTATATGAAATTTGTAAGAATATATAATCTGAGAATTACCAATAATAAGTCTCACAAGAATGGTCTATTGTCTCTTATATTTTCTCTCTTATTTAATAACTGGAACAGTCAGAATCTCTCAGTTATCCTGACTGCCTAATAGGAAACGGAAGTCGGAGTAGTGCTGTTAGCATTAATGCTAAACATCTCCACCTGGTCAGCCTGAGGGCCAGTGCCCATCCCCACCCACCTGCAGCATCTATGGACTATGCTGAAATAGCTGTATTGTATTTGGGAAGGGAGGCTGGAGTGTTTAGTAGCAGTGTAGGGGTGGGGTAAATGGTCCTCTAACAGCTGCTGACCCCAAAACACTTCCTTACCCACTAAACACACACACACGTATACACAGGGGTCTGGTTTCCATTTCAGTTTTTTGGTGGAAAGGGTGGAAAGAAGTTGACCCTGCCCTGTGTTACGCCATTCTAACTGACAGCTCTACGTGTTAAAGCTGTGATATGGCACACGCACAGCCTCCCAATTTAGCCCAAATGGGTCTTGACTGCTACCAGACCTTCCCGGTATCTCTGAGCAAACCCTCCTGCACCCTGCCGCCACTCTGAATGTCATCAATCTCCATAAGGCCTTTCTTGGCAAAGCTTTGCTCATTATTATTGTTGTGTTATGTTTCAGAAAGCTAAGAAAGTAAGCAAGGCTGCCGATGAGTTAAATGTTACAGTCCTTATGCTCTATATAATGGACCTAGTATTATTTTGAAGTGTTTTTTTAAGTCTTTGGAATAAATTATAGGACTTTAAAATCACAACTGGACCACTTTAAGTCAATGTCAGTTAGCTTTAAGGCCATCAACTACGTGGTCAAAAGGTATGTGGGCACCTGAACACCACACCCATGTGCTCGTCCTCTAAATGTTGGAACATGGATGTAGTGGTTTGATATGTTGAAGTTCACTCAAAAAGGAAACTCATTTAATCACCCTTATGTGATTCCAAATATTCTGTGGAATGCAAAAGAAGATATTTTGAAAAAGGTCCATATAATGAGTCAGTGGGGTCAAATGTTGTTTGGGAATATTTTAAGATTACACGTTTAACGCAAATGTTGTTGCATTCACAATCACCATATTTGATTGTGATTTTATTGACAGCACTAGTTTTTAACTCTTTCCCCGTCATTGATGGAATTTTCTGTCTTTCCGTGTTTTCACTGTTATATGGTAGGGGGAGAGCGGGGCACAACCTAACGCGGGGTTAGTTGTAACACACATGGTTTAACACTTTCCACACATGCCGGGATTATGAAACTTAGTGTATTTACTAGCTGCCATATCAACATTATTTAGAGAAAAAATTGCACAAAATTAAAAAATCTTTGGAAGATATCACTGAACATTTATTTAACCATAGCAAAAGAACATTTCTTGAGTTTATTTTTCATCTCTGTTTTTTGTGTTTATTTAAAATAAGACAAATCTGATATTATTTTAATCTTATATCTGTTATTTAACAGTTGAGATAGTTCTTTAATGCTGATCTAACCAGCAGAAGACACGAGCCGGATTTAAATCCCAGTTGCGCAGGTGGGGCATGTTGTCACACTGCGTTACAATGAGCCCCTATTAGAACTACGCTATTATATTCTATACTTTTATGAATTCTTTTGAGAAATCATGAGAAAAAGGTGAATAATGACTGAGAGTCAATGTTCAGAAATTGTTAATTATTATTATGTTTTTAACTATGCTGTATAGCTGTATTAAGCGATGTGTTTGTTGTCAAACTCAAAAAATTTTATATTTTATATATACTCAAATATTTTACAAAATATAATACAAAATATTTTAATGATTAAAAAATGCCATTTAAAAAAAAAAAAGTTCATAATTGTATTTTATTGACAAAATATTTTAGTTTTGGATATTTTTTGGATTATATCAGATAACATTTTAAGCTGTCATGTTACAACGTACCCCTCACATGTTACAATGTACCCCACCTATGGGGCATGTTGTCACATTTCACTTCCATTCTTTCGGGGTAAATCAAGAAAAAATTATACATTGTATTAATGAAACAAAACCACATAACTGTACTAGACGTGTAAAATTAATGTGGGAAAAATAAATACTCTGAACACCAAGTGGATTTACACAAAAGTCAAAAAGCGTTAGGTTGTGCCCCGCTCTCCCCTATTACACATCTTCTAAAAAGAGTACAGAATCTCCGGATCAAAACACAGGTGAAAAAGAAGCAGAAACAAGCGATAGCATTTGTGCATATGCATATGTAAAATTACGTGATCATCAACATTAAACAGCATATAAATCAAAACTGTCTAATGTTACCAAATTAAATATTGACCCAGGACAATGTATAGGGCTGTGCAAGCTTTGGGGGTGTTGATGGACTCTATCTACTCCATCTATGTTTTGATCATCGTTCTGAATCCAATCCAGGCGAAGTCTTTGACAAAAGCTACATTTTCTCAGCTTTTTACTCAAAATGTTGTTGTTTTTTATTAAACTTACCCACACTCAAGTGTTATATAAAAAAGGATGCATGAAGCTAGAATAAAATGAGTTCCCATTCAGTCGGTCACTCTCGACGCCATGTCGGAGTACCGACGAATAGGAATCTCGCTAGCGCGAGCCAATCTACTTCGAGTGTAACTAAACGAGCCAATGCACATTGGCATGCAATGATTGCACCAGCTGCTCATGCCACTCCGTGTGGGTATAAATGAGGCACAGGTGCTTGCATCAAATTAGCTTTTTGCTTCGGAGCCGAGTGGTGGATGGTTTGTCCTGAAATCACTCTCTACAAAGCGAGTCAAGCTCTTCGGATGGACCACTCCTCGTTTGGTGTTGGAGTGACGGCACTGCAGCAGGGTCGATTTTCTCTCTTTTTCTATTTTGTTTTATTGAGCAAAAACAAAAGGCTGTTCTCACAGCTGGTTCGGTGCGCTGTAAAGAGCGCTGAAAAGCCGTTTTCATGGCTGGTAAGAGATTGCCTTCTATGAGAGAGAGAGCGCGCATGACAGGCTGCACTTTTTCCCTGTCTGTGTCGCCGCGACTATTCCCCTGTGTGCTTCAGCACTGCGGAGTGCAGTTTCCCTAGAAGAGCTACACAGATAGAGCTTGCGTCTTTTTAAAGATGACATTCTACCTGTGTGTTTCTGGTTGCGGTTGTTTCCTGTCCTCACTGACGGCCACGAGCACTGTTTCACATGTCTGGGCGTATGCATGCTGAGACGGTGTTCGTGGGTGGTTCACGTTTTCTAATGAGAACATGACCACGTCGGCACGACTCTTCTTTCTCCGGGAAGCTTGAGTCCCCTTTGTTGTTGGCCAGCCGCCGCTCGTGTGTAAAAGCACAGCTGCGGGTCTGCTCGACACTCTGGGAGACCGCGGAGACCAGCGAGAGCTGCCCGCCGGGGAAACCCGGTGGGACCTCACGCTTCTCTACGTGTCGTGTGCCGTCGAGTGCCGGGCTGCATCGCGGGTTGTCACGGCAACCCAGCGCTCACTCGCCACTCTAGGTGCGCTGTCCCCTTGCCTATTTCCCGTTGTAGCGCCCTCCCTGGTGGCCAACAGGAGAGGTCTACTTCAGTGAAATCGCTGGGGTGACCTGAGGAGTGGAGGGCTTCTCCTTCGGGGAACCAACTCCCTAGGGCCCCTCCCCCTCTAGCGCACTGCAAGCTGTGCAGCTTCTGGATGGAACTGCTGGTCCTTCTTATGGAGGAACCTAGCATTTCATTCTGGGCTCCAGCTGAGGATCAGATGTCAATTGCTGCATCGGAGAGAGGGCTGTTGTGCTCTGGAAATGAGGATGATGCTGAGCCCACTGTAATGGTGTGTGCTTTGCTGAATCAGATTCAGAGTTCCCCTCTGCCACACCCCAATCTGCTGTCTCCTCGCGAGGCAACACTTTGGCTGGTGGCCAGGGTGACCTGAGGGTGACGGTGTGGAATAAAGCCCCGACGCTCATGCCTCAGGCCACACCCCCCTCTAGCGCACCGCTCCCCCGTGCGCACAAACTGTAGCAACGGAGCCGGCTCCTGCTGTTCCGTCTGTTGCATTTGGGCCCGCAGAGGACGAGGAGATGTCGATCGCCGCATCTCAAGGTGGGCTAGAGTCCTCTGAGGATGATGATTCGGCTGTGCTGCCGCCTTCCGGTGTGCCAGCATTGCCCGAGTCGGACCCAGAGTTGACAGCCATGCTTTCCCCGGGCAGCCGCGAGTCTCGGGTTGGAGTGGAACCCTCCGCCCCGACCTGAGCGTTCGCGGCTGGACGATTGGTTTTTGGGGGCGCCGCGCTCTGACACCCGTCAGACCCCGCCCCCAATACCTTTTTTCCCGGAGGTGCATGAGGAGGTCACGCGGTCCTGGAAGACCCCGCTGTCTTCCCGCGACCGTTCGGCGGCCTCCTCCGCCTTCTCTGCCCTCGATGGGGCCGCGGCCAAAGGGTACACTGGGGTTCCCCCGGTTGAACGCTCTGTTGCGATGCAACTGTGTCCTCAGAGTGCTTCAACCTGGCGTGGCGACCCTAAGCACCCCTCCAAAGCCTGTAGATTCACAGCAACATTGGTGTCGAAGACCTACAGAGCTGCGGGGCATGCTGCCGCTTCTTTGCATGCCATGGCTATCTTGCAGGCCTACCAGGCCCGGATACTATGCGACATGCACGAGGGTAGAGCTGACCCAGGGCTCAGATATTAGCTGCGTGCCGCCACTGACCTCGCCCTCCGGGCGACGAAGGTGACCGCACGCTCCCTGGGCCAGGTGATGTCCACAGCTGTGGTCCAGGAGAGACACTTATGGCTCAACCTGGCCGATATGCGGGACGCCGAGTGGACCCGGTTCCTCGACACTCCCATATCCCAGGCTGGGCTATTTGGCGGCGCGGTTGAGAGCTTCGCCCAACAGTTCTCAACCGCCCAAAAGCAGACTGAGGCTATTAAACATATACTGCCCCGGCGGCCAGCTGCTGCTTCCACCCAGTCGCCGGCACAGTCGCCTCAGCCTGCTCGCCGCCGAGGGCGCCCTCCCGCGGCTCCCACCCCTCCCGCCCGGCCCCAGCAGAGGTGGTGAACCTGCAAGCGCTGCCTTTGGAGGAGGCAGACCCAGCCTTGGCACTGCTCTGTCCAGTACGCGCCCTCCGTGCTTACGTAGACAGAACGCAGTGTTTCAGGACCTCAGACCAGCTCTTTGTCTGTCATGGTGGGAAGCTGAAGGGAAAGGCTCTCTCCAAGCAAAGGTTGTCTCACTGGATAGTGGACGCCATTGTCTTGGCTTACCAGACGCAGGGGCGCCCATGCCCCCTTGGGGTCAGGGCACACTCCACCAGGAGTGTGGCCTCCTCTTGGGCTCTAGCGAATGGCGCCTCGCTGACAGACATCTGCAGAGCTGCAGGCTGGGCGACACCCAACACATTCGCCAGATTCTATAATCTCAGAGTGGAGCCAGTGTCCTCTCATGTACTCGCCTCTACAAGTGGCCGGTAATGGGCTAGGCTCAGGTGTCTTCGCTTGCTCGCCATTCCTCTCCACGGACGGGATACGTGCGATATTTTCCTCAGGTAGTTTCCCCGGAACCCTGAGTTCCTCCAGCACTGTCGATGCCGACACCAGTGCGTTTGCCCACTCGCTCAGGCCCTCGTGTCAGGCTAGGTGCCACCGTGTGCATGGTTCCCCCTATGGGCGACCCCCACATGTGTATTTCCACTGTAAGCCTCTCTGAGCATGTGTATTTCCCTCAGCAAGCCCTTGCCTCCCCTGGGGGTAAAATTTTCCACCTTCGGCTGGTACCCCAGAGTTCCTCCATATGCAGCCCCTCGCGGGTCATATGTGTCTCCTTAAGTCCTCCCTACGGGTAGGCACTTTGGCGCATACTTCCACCTGGAATATGCTTCCCAGTGTACCTTGGTATTCCTGTGCTAAGTTGGAGTCCTTTGTCCGTACTAGCTTACGACAGGGAGCTCACACTTACGCAGGGCACTGGACGACAGCCGAGTGGCGTGATTGAATTGGGACCCCCATTTCGTCAGTCACTGACGTTACTCGGAGTGACTGAACGAAAGGGAACGTCTCGGTTACGTATGTGTTTTATTTTTATTTTAAGACAGGGGGCACTTGCAAGTGAATTTGGGGGTCCTTGGCATCAAACTGTAAAAACATAAAATAAAAAGATCCCAGTGCTAGCCTATACCTACAGGTTAAAACATACAAACCAAAAACACTGATGATTTATCTTGTTCATGCATAAATGTTTGTCCAATCAAATGCTCTCCAAAATGAAAATGTCACTCTCACTAAAACAGCTAACACCAATTACTAATAGCAAGTATTCAATCATAGTTCATAGTTGCCTGGCTATCTTAAATAAATAAATAAATAATGCAAGAGATTCTTGATATTTTGATATCTGTCAGGAGTTATTAAGCAATGAAGCACACGAGACAGGAGTAGCGAACTTCATCCTTCATCTTGTTTACTCATTCACTCATTCACACACCATACCAGAACTCAACAGTTCAACAGATTTCCTGTTTTTAAATATTAGTCCACAACACAATTCTACTTATGGACAGAACATATATGTATCTCAACTTCCTGTTTCAATAGAAAATGTCATCATTACAGAAAAGAAAAATGTGCTCATAAAGTAATTTAAGGAGGTCTCTCAATGTAGGCTTGGCTATGGCCTCTAAATGGATCAGTTCTCTGTATACAAAAAACTACATGTCAAAACTGTATGTAATGCAATGATCGCATTAACGATTTCAATAGAAAACTGTGAGACAAGCACATAACACAATAGATGACATGCCCGACTGCCAAATTATTTATGGACACAAAACTACTTTGACTAACACGAGCCGTGACCCCTGAGCCATTCGCCACAAAACACTGACTGTCAACACCCCAAACTGATGAAAAATAAATGTAGTGTTCACCACATTCTTGTGTGGAAGGTTGGAAATACAGTGAAATGTATGCCTAGGTTTGAGTTCCTGAAATATTTATTATAAGCATATCTATTATTCAGCAGATTAGGTGAGAGAGTTTCAGTGGCCAGACAAACAGGCATGTACCAATGATAATTCCTGAAATCACTGTGGAGAGAAGGACCACAATGGCAAGCTTTTTTCCCACTAACATCTGTCATATAGGCCAGAAACAATCACAACACACAAGGCTTGTCCCACCTTGTCCCTCTCAGCCAGATAGATAGTACTTTTTCCCGACAACTCACATGCTAGTCCAAAATAATATACAAAGACACTTACAGCTAGTGTTTCATGCCCCAAAATGCACCTTAAAGGTCATTAATTCTGTCATTAATTACTCACCCTCATGTCATTCCAAACCCTTAAGACTTTTGTTTATCTTTGAAACACAAATGAAGATCATTTTGATGAAATCTGAGAGCTTTTTGTCCCTCCATTGACAGCTACGCAACTACCACTTTCAAGCTCCAGAAAGGTAGTAAAGACATCCTTAAAGTAATCCATGTGACTCCAGTGGTTTAACCTTAATTTATGAAGCGACGTGAGTGCTATGTTTGCATAAAAAAATTGACCATTTTATTTACAAAATAAACAGATGATACAAGAAAAATATCTATATTTAAAACTTTATCGATATTTAAAACTTTATAAACTGTAATCTCTAACTTCCGCTAACTGTCGTACGCACGTTCACGAGAGACGGGCGTTCCGGCGTATGACGTAGGATGCTCCGATGAGAATATGCTAGTTCTCGCGAGAACCAAGTTTTGTTTTGCTCTATCCTCTGCACTTCCGTGTTTGTCACCGGAACTTATGCTACTCCTGCGTCCTACGTTATACGCTGGAGCGCCAGTCTCTCGTGAATGCGCAAACGACAGTTAGTGAAGTTTAAAAAAAATAAGAATGTCATATACACCTAGAATGACTTGAGGGTGAGTAAATCATGTGCTAATTTTCATTTTTGGGTGAACTATCCCTTTAAACCACTGGAGTCACATGGATTACTTTAATGATGTCTTTCGGGGGCTCTAAAGCGGTAGTTGCTAGGTGTCAATGGAGCGACAGAAAGCTCCTCATTTTTGTTCCAGTCTTACGGGTTTGGAATGACATGAGGGTGAGTAATTAATGACAGAATTTTATATTTTTGGGTGAACTATCCCTTTAATGCAGTTACATGCTCAAGCTAAATCCTATAAATGCTGCAGAATACCATACAAAAATTCCTGGAAAACTCCTCTCTCTCTCTCTTTCTCTCTCTCTCTCTCCCTCTCTCAAAGGCATTTGCTATTGTTTTGAGTGTGCCAGGGAATTCAAAAATACACACGTGTGGATTTCCTTATGACAGAACGCCTCAGGAGTTGATTACATATTTCAGTTCCTAAAATAGTTTTGTCTATTCCTAACACGCTCATTAAAGCTGCGGCTCTGTGATCTGATGTGTGTGTGTGAGTGTTTTCAATTCCCAGAATTCCCAGAGCTTCTGAAGTCAGATCACCTCTAGACAAAACTTCACTGGTTTTCTGCAAATTGGCTCACTGGCTTGACATGAATGCATGTGTGTGTGAGAACTGTAAATTGCACTAATTTTCTTTTATGTACATATGTTCACACACAAAGTTTATGTGAGTGTGTGTAATTATAAATCAAATGTACTTTGTGTGTACAGTATGTGTATGCTATGATGTGGAAGTTCTGGATGCCCCTGTATGTTGATTAGCCTATTTTGTGATAAAATGCACAATATGAAACCAGTTATGACACTTATTCATATAGCTTCTGTGTATAGCTCAGGCATTTAAACTTTATTAAATATAACTTGATTATTTACACAATGGCAAAAAAAAAAAAATGTTTCCAAGGTGGTACATGAGTTGTCTTTAAATTCAAAAGAATTTAACTAACTCCACTGATGTCAAATAAGTTAATAATGGTAATTATCAAATCATATATTCTTATAAATGTAATTTAATAAAATATTCAAATAAAATTGATCACGGATATTAAAAAAATCCTTGCAATACAATGGTTTTGCTATTGTTTATGTAAAATTTTTCATTTCAAAGAATTTCATTTTTTTTAATCATTAAAAGTGTAAATGTAGTAATAACAAGGTAATTACATAGTAACAATCAAAACTTAGATTTTTTGATCAGATACAATATATTTTTAGTAGAAAAATAATGTTTCATGCTCCACTGGTCTACAGTTTTTGAATGCATCAGTTAAAACATTTTTATTTATATTATTATAACTACGTATCAAATCACCATGTGTTTATCTACCAAGATGGATCATTTTAGAGTGAGACAAATTAACTAATACAACAAAATATGACAGAATATAGTAAATCCATTGCTAATACTTATTGTTGTTTGAGCTGTTGTCACTTCCTGGATGATGGTGTAAAAAATATTGCAAAAATGTAAACGTTTCAATTAGAGGGATGTCAAGATGAAGAACATCTGGAGTAGCTCATAATAAATTGATAGTTAGTGCAGCACCTGGCAAAACCGACAAAAAACTGACATCTGCTCAAACCAAAGTAGTAAAATGATTTAAAATTCAACCCATGTTCACTTGTGACACTGTGGTAAATGTAAACTCTCTTGTGTCAACCTGACGTCTTGTTGTTCATAGGTGTATATCAGCCAAGTGTACCTGCATGTGTGCTATTTGTATAGTTTTGTATTGATTCTGTCTCTGACGGTATCATCAGCACTTCATCAGCTGCATGTGTCAGCTGCTTTAAACTGTAGTTAAAATAGACTGGAGATATTAAACTGAGCATGAGGAGACTAAACCTCATATAAAGCATGAAAATCTGTCCTGTAGTAAATTTAATGGATAATTCAAAGATTCAACTCCATACTGGGATAAGTGTGGCTGGTAGCAAATTCTAATACCTATTACCTTTTGTTACCTTTAAACAAAAATTAGCTTGAGAAGCAAAATTACTACTAATAATAATTTAAAAAAATGAAAATGTTCTTTTTTCCTGCAGAACACAAAAGCAAACATTTTGAATAACCAAACCGTTTTGGTGACCATTGACTTTGGAATGGAATTGAATGGCATGATGAAGAGTGAAGATTGACAGAATTTGTTTAGTTTTTTTTCAGTGAGCAAAACAAAATTTCAAGAAATATACACTCTAAAAACACTGGGTTAAAAACATCTAAATTTGGGTTGCTTTTAGCCCAAGGGCTGGGTAAATATAGGGCAGAACACATGTTGGGCTAATTTTACCCAGCAAAATGGGTTATTTAGCCCAGCATTATGGGTTGATTTTTATAATTACCTTTTACTATAACACGAGCTTATCTTTTGGTACTTCATACATAAATTAGTGCTTAGAGATTAACTTTAATTCTCTAAACTTTTATAAAATACCCTACACAACCACTGGTTTACATGATAACTTCCTTCATTTTTACCCACGTGAGGCGTGCTGGTCTGAAAATGAGGTGTGTACAGGCACATTGTTGGTGCATTGCTATTTTGAGGAAACTGAAATAGACTGGGCCATTGACCAACTGAAACCTGATCTAAATATTTTTTATTTATTTAAAGAGTGCGTTAGTAATAAGTGCCTATAGGCGGGTCCACAATGCACGTACTTTGCTTATTACACACACAGGGACGCGCAGCAGCACACAAACATTTTTAAATATGAAAAATTAAAGGATTAAAATGTAAAAGATTATTATTGTGTACATAAATATAAAAATGCCTACATGTCATGATGGATAGTCATTGCATGTATCAGAATTAGCCTACCTATTGCAGTAATGACGAGCAAGCAGGCGTGGCGTCATTGGATGAGCAGATCCGTTTCCTCGCTAGAGAAGCGATCAGTTTTTTTCTACTTGCAAATTCCGTCATGTAAATAACAAATCCGCCATGGTGTCAGCACAACTGGCTTTTAAAGGGAAAGGGAGATGAGACTCTGATTGGTTTATTGCACGTTATGCCCAAAACATACCCATGACTCATTAAGAGAATAGGGACAACCCTTTTAGACCATGCGCCTGGTTAAACTATCAAAAGTGGATTCGGACACGCCCTAAGTGCACCAGTGCCATGCACTCAGATCGTTAAAATAGGGCCCATAAAGTTTAATTTATTGGCATAGAACTCATGTTTAATGTGATAGTTTCCTCCTTACATCTACTGTAATATAATATATTGTTAGTTTCCAGAGTTTTTACCTTAGTGAATAAATTTGTAGATCCGCAGATTTTTTGTTAAGCGTGCATTCCAGCACCAGATTGCCTCTTTTTTAACACAAACAATTAATTGTTAATCAACTAGAGATGTTTGTTTTGTATTAGGTACATCCGTGCCGTGAGATGTTTGAAAAAGTGGTGGGGACATGTCCCACCCGTCCCAACAGCAAATTACGTCTATGCATTTTTATTATTTAAAATGGAAAACCTTCAATATCAGGTTGACTGACCCAGCATTATATCAAAAAACAATCCAGCAAAGGGGTAATGTATAAAACCTAACAAGCTAGATCAAAATAACCCAGTGCTGGGTTGCCAAATAACCCAGAAATGGTTGTTTTTAACCCAGCATTTTTTTGTGTGTGTAGGCTATACAATATTTTGTAGATTTAAACTCATTTAACAAACATTAGAAGTAAAAAATGTAACTTTTATAAGTAATTCAAGTGTAGTCGACTAGTCTCTATTATCCCATTTCCACCGTAATGGCTCTGGTTCTTATGCCGGAGTTCGAGTCGCGTTCGGCAGGGGGAACTGCTAACTTCAGACTACCACCCTGCGTTTCACTTATAGCCGAAATATGCTGAGACTGACTCCATAACCTGCCCATAAACAAATAGTGAACAGCTCTGAGGACATATTTAACATCCAAAGTATTTAGATTTAGTATCGCTTTTCCATCACGTGAAAAGATGGATGCGACATTCATTTAGGTGACTCACATTGCATCCCTGTATGTTGCTTTGCATACAATTAAATTATTTCTAGCACAGTAGTGATAAAATAAAAACAAAAAACATTTTACCAAAGAAATGCACCAATTCAATTCGCCAGTGCACTCTCTCTCCTGAAGGATGCAAAAAGCCTGCAATAAATAACTCAACCACTAGGTTGTCACATCTGACCCAGGAGCTGGGCAACACAAAAAACTATCTAAACAGTGAAAAAAATAATGACCCATAAGGCTCAACCCAGCATTTGGGTTGAAAGAATAACCCAGAATTTTTGTGTAGCTGGAGTCGAGGTCGGAATGTTTTTAGTTAGACTGTGTGTGAAATAAATGAGTGACATTAATGCTAACACACCAACAGCATAAACCACATGAAAGGTGGTGCCCACCTGCCCAACTCTGACCACAGATCATTTCCTGTTAAAGAGTGGGCAACTAAAAGGACAGCTTGTTTGTGCTGTTGACTGATCAGAAATTATTTCAGAAGGTTGTTTATACATGGTTACAATTTAGAAATATGTAGGAGGAAGTTAAATCGGCAGTGAGCACAGAAGACCATGTTTACCACACAGTCCTGTTTATTCCTTCAGTTCTGATAGACGATGCAGAAACAAATGTCTTCACTGGATCAAATATACTGTAATTTCTTTGTGGTTGGAATTGTTGCCTGTTTTTTGTTTTGGAGTGCATACTTTATGTAAGTTCTGTGGAGTAGGGGTCACAAGGGCCTCTGAAAACGTGATTGGTTAAATGCAGTCTCAAAGTAAATAATTTTTTTTACATTTAATTTGATTTGCGTTTCCCCAGAAAAATTATCCAAAAACAGCTATAACTTCGCTTTATACAACACTGTTACCTTCTCTCTGACCAATACAATTAAAAAAGCCATTTTCATGCTGTGCATGTAAACGGAGTCTTCACATGTAAAATGAGTAACTTTTTGGGGGGTGGGCGGGTTTCTATTGCTATTGGGTCCAATGTAGTTGATAACGTCTCGGTTACGTATGGTAACCCTCGTCATAAAACAGAAAATTGTTGTTAGTTAAATACCAACTGCAATAATAGCATCTTTGTCTTGTGATTAGCAGTTATTGCTTGTGGGTAATTGTGTGTTAAAATATCAGTTTAATAATATAGGGCTATGTTGACACTGTCAATTTTTGGGACTGACAACCGCATTTACTTACAGGTCTCGAATTGTCCCGTTCACACAGCAATTTACAGTAGTGTTTTGAATACTGTCTGTATGAAGGTGGGAGTCAAGCCTGTATTCTGTTACCAGTCACAATAGCAACAGTGACCAAAGTAATATCAAAGATGGTGACGTCCATAACACTGAAAAGTCAGTTTACTCACGTCAAGTGCTTTGAAGCCACTCGCGCAGAGCATAGAACACAACATTGACGGGTGGAGAACAGTTGGTGCGTGGCACATGAACACCACCACAAAGTCGTAAATACCAGTGGGAAGTTCGGGATTTTCTTTAAGCCCCGATCTGTACGAGTTGGGGGCGTGTCAGTGAGATGCAACGGGTATTTAGCAGTGACACTGTCAGGCTTTATAATTTACAACAAAGTAAGCTAGCATTGTAATAAAACAATTATCTTAATATATAACGATGACGTTTACAGTGGCTTCATAGATGAATTAAAAACGTAAAAGATTAAAACTCACCTGATGCACATTCTTTGTTCTTCATTTTCTATAAGCAGAGTTAACAAACCTTGCTGTATTTTCGTGAAATTCATTAAAAGAAGGTACACCGCCATCTTGCTCCGACCAAAGACTTGAACACACATGATGTCGTAAACACGACTTCTCACCTTGTAAATACTAACATCCCAGGAGGTCTTAAACGCACCAAGTGAATGGATCTAGAAACTTCAGATGAAAGACAGCTCATATCTCCGACACTGTAAGTTACTGAAACCACACACACAACGGCCAGCAATCTTTGATATTACTTTGGTCAATGTCGCTATGGTTACTGGTAACAGAATACAGGCTTGACTTCCATTGCATGTTCATACAGGCAGTATGTGAGGCGCTTCTCTAAGTTGCTGTGCACGGGACATTTCGAGACTCACACCTGTAAGTAAATGTGTTTGTCAATCCCAAAAATTGACAATGTGAATGTAGCCTGAATGTGGCCTAGGTTTGACATCAAACAGTTGTAGCTGCTTATTTTTAAAATGGTAATTCTGGACTAGAGACAAAGTTCTGAAAGTTACGGAATGTTTTCACTGAACAATTCAACTGTTTGAATCAAGGAAAATTAAATTTTTCATGATATGACTTTAAACAGAAGTTTGGGCCTCTCATTGTGGTTAGTGCTTTGGAAACATAGTGATGACATATAATTATTCCTTTAAAAAACAAAGAAAATTTGAGAAGGGAAGAAAAGAAATATTGACTATGACAAGGGTTATGAGTGGAGATGGGCAACAGCATCTTTTAGTGAAACAACAAACTGGCCTGAATAAGCCACGCTTGGACAAGAGCAAAATCCCAGCTCAATGGGTCAGAGCCAATGTCCCTTTGCATCAGAGGATGAAGAATTCTTGGCAAATAATTTTAATATCCTCATGACAGTAATCTATGGGCGGAGCGCTGTGAATCTGGCCACAGTATGGCTTAGAGGGTGAAATAAGCTCTCAAATAATGTGCCCTACGCACAGTTCTACTCATCCCTGCCCGATTGTCGTCCTTCCTTCTCCTGAATGATTTCCTTGAAGATTTACCTGGCCACTAATGCACCTGAGTAAAGAAGTGAAGGAAACCGGCTCAGCCAGTCTGAGAGAGCATGACAAAGATTAGGACCATCTAAAGCTGTGAAATACCCATGGATCACTTTAACTCTTTCAGTGAGGTGTACAGTATGTGCATATTAGCACAAAAACACATGCTTACACAAGCTAGATAAATAATGTCAGTGATGTCATGCAAAATAAATAAATAAGATTTGTTTGTATTGAAATATATAATGTTTGACAGATTAGGGTGTAAAGGAGAGCTAAACCTCGCCCTCCTTTCAAAAGGCCCCAGTGTCACCCTTTAAAGATATGCAAAATTAATCCACAATGCTGTGCTGAGGTTAAGCTATGCTCTATAAGGCCATGCCGGGACAGCTTCCGTCTATTTCCCAAATACACTCTAGTCTGGCAGACGCCTCAGTAAGAGGTGACAGCTGGGGATGGAGATGTGTTTGTCACTAATTTACTCCGACAGCTTTCAAGAATTCTTGATGAGGATGCAGCCTCATTTGCATAATAAAAAAAATAATAATACAACCCCCTCTGATTTTGACAACATCTGAATGAGACAACATTGTCAACAGATACAATGGAGATAACTGACAACTGTCATGTAAGGAATAATTGACAACGGGAAGTTGTGTTATTAGAAAATAATGCACACCCAAGGTGGTGATTTTCTAATAATTCAATGACCAGAGTCAATTATTCTGCTTATACTATGGCTATCACAGTAACCAGGTTTTTGTCCTTAAATGCTCTTGTGTGTAGGACTAATTTCATTAACACTTTATTTTACAGTGTCCTTGTTACATATGTTACATGTACTTACCATAGTAATAACAGTAAATTATGCATAATTACATGCAACCAAACCCTAATCCTACCCTAACCCTATAGTAAGTACATGCTGTTAATTAATATTACACAGTACTTAAATATATAATTACACTGTAACAATGACACTTTAAAATAAAGTGTAACCCTAATTTCTTACGCATCTCATCCCAACGCCTCCATTGCTAATTCCAAAATGTCATTTTAGAGCTAGTAACTAAAGGCTTGAGCCATTGATAGCAGACTAATGCAGTTATTAATGCAGTTATTGGATAGAAAGAGAAAGAGAAAGAGAAAGAGAAGAGAGATAGATTGTGTGAATTACCTGTTTCTCTCAACAGTGTTCGACAGCAGCATCTCTACTAATAGCGAAACTGCTTCAAGAACAGCGCTGTATTACCTCGCTAGTGAAAAATGTCATGTAGCTTTTAAGTTGCTAAACTATTTTACTGATAAAATCTTCAGAGCAGCATTGACAACACGTTTCTGTGTGAGAGTGGGAGATAGAGAGTATGTGCTTTCCTTACATAATAAAACATAATAATTTGTTGTTTTTGTCCTATTGTTTACTATATTTATTTTTTTGCTTGGTCAGTGTCGTTGTGGGTTTCGCTTCTTTTGCTGTTGTAGGACCCTTGAAATATCTGAAATTTTTTGGCGAAGTGATATGGACATGTAAACCGGAACTACTTTAGCTGTGCATTTCCCTGAAATTAATTGCACACCTTAGATCATTCATCAACCAATCAGATTTAAGCGTTCAACAGCCCTATGGACCCATTTGGAGCAGACGTCACAGTTACGACACTTGCAGCTGCGCGCGCATGTGGTAGCAGAAAAATAGAGTAACAAGTGGAGGAAAATGGGCAAAATCCACAGAATAAGAGAAAAATGTTTTGTTGTGCCTTTGTATGTCAGAATCGGAATGCAAAAAACAGTCTTTGTTATAGAATTCCGTCGTTGAAGACATCCTTTGACGCTAAATGCAGACGTTTATGTTGCAAGTCACAGACTGGACTGATGAAACTTGCAATAATTAGTCTACTTTTAAAGCATGAATTTCATGTAAACAGTAAGTCTACATAATATTCACATATGCAGTTCATAGGAGACATACATACACTGAACAAAATTATAAACGCAACACTTTTGTTTTTGCCCCCATTTTTCATGAGCTGAACTCAAAGATCTAAGACTTTTTCTATGTACACAAAAGGCCTATTTCTCTCAAATATTGTTCACAAATCTGTCTAAATCTGTGTTAGTGAGCACTTCTCCTTTGTCGAGATAATCTATCCACCTCACAGGTGTGGCATATCAAGATGCTGATTAGATAGCATGATTATTGCAGAGGTGTGCCTTAGGCTGCTCTAAAATGTGCAGTTTTACTGTATTGGGGGGTCCGGGCCGGGGGGTCCAAAAAAAAAGTCAATATCTATATCTATAGCACGATAATGCACAGCCCCATGTTGCAAGGATCTGTACACAATTCCTGGAAGCTGAAAACATCCCAGTTCTTGCATGGCCAGCATACTCACCGGACATGTCATCCATTGAGCATGTTTGGGATTCTCTGGATCAGCATATATGACAGCGTGTTCCAGTTCCTGACAATATCCAGCTTTTAAATATAGCCTATAACATTTTTATCTTACAATTCTTGACTTGTGTCTATATCTCCCAGTTCGGACTTTATAACTCGCAATTGTGTGTTTATATCGCAATTCTTTGGGGAAAAGAGTCAGAACTGCAGGATATAAACTCGCAATTCTGAGGAAAAAAGACAGAATAACGAGTATATCTCACAATTCTGTTTATCCTTCTAGAATTGTGAGATATAAACTCAGATTTGCGAGGAAAAAGGTCAGATTTGTGAGATATTAACTTTTTTTAGTCTTTTATTCCGCAGCTTCCACAGATTGCTACTGTAGAACTGTCATTTTCTGCTACCAGATAGGCTCCGCCCACAAAAAACGTCATTGCTGTTTGCAAACACAAAATAGGTCTATAGCAGATGGAAGTAGACTATATTCGTCATTCAACCGAATCTAGGATTGCGGATATACAAACCATAAACAAAGTAGTGCTTGCTTACCTTTTTGAATATGAATCATGAATCATATCTTTGATCTTGCATCTTCACTTTCTTCAATTCATGTCAGTATGTATAAATATTGTGTATTGAATACTCGACATGCGAAAAATCAACATGCTCAATCGGCCAGTGACGACGGCCACAGACGCAGAACCACGGTCTGGCATTGACTGTCGGCTTGGTGTGTCACAGCCTTAATTCACACTGCACTGAAAGTCGCCGACCAAAGGTAATAAACATCCCCAGCAGGTTTTGTCGGATCAGTGTGTTACCCATCGGGTCTGTTGGTGCTTGTTTTAAACGATTGAGCATTTTCAAAAGTAGTGACGTACTGTAATCTGCTGATTGTCTGCATCTGATGGTGCAGTGTAAATTAGCCTTATAATGCCTTAAAATGCGACCTAAGTAGGCATCTCACTAGGTTTTGAACCAGAGCTAATCAGCAGTTTCCATTTACCAGCAGTAACTCAATACAGACAGTTAAAAAAGTAAAGGCTTTGAAAGACCTTTAAGTGTAGCATGCATGCACATTCAGCATTGATCTGGCCTTTTATGAACTCTTTCCCAGTCGCTCTCTCCCCAGGACTCTTTGTTAAAGGATCGGCAGACTTTCACAGGCTAGTATTATTGAAAACACATATACAAGATTTGAAGAAAGGCTGGGAACGCAAAGCCAGAGTTATGCTATACATGCAGTGCAGGCACAGAATCGGGGAGCCCTGCCTTGATTATAGAGACATGCACCAGGCTCCTTCTGTAATGAGCTACAAGGCCCATGCGTCACAGTTAGCCACTGCCAAAATGGAAAAGTAGACACAAGATGTTTGCCGCTGGCCCCTAAACTTGTATTTTGCCCCGTTCGCTTCTCTGTATGCACTGAGCTTCAAATGAAAAACACAACCTGCTACTATGCAGGCCGGTAGCCTAGGGCCGAGAGCGTACTGAGTGAAATGTCAAGAAGGAACAACTTAATGTGCATTAGAACTGGAAGCTGATCTACACAGCAGGCGCCACAGTAGGGGGTGTTTAGTGGTCATGAAAAGCATACACACATCCACAATCAGAGATAGCATGGCTGAGCATTGCACCACGGCAACCAGTTTCACATGCACACGTGCACACGTACCCATGGAAGCGCTCAACGCCTCTCGGAGGACCCACTCTCTCCCTCTCTCTTGTCCCAAATCCTGGGACCATAATGGCAGTGGTGGACTAAATTAAAGATGATTCTCTGTTGGTGCAAATGCTGTTAAGTCACGTGTGAGAGGATCCCTGACCCAGTAATTATAATTGCAAACTTTCCCTGAATATTTAATGCTACACTACAGCTGTCAAACAAAAACAACAATGGAGATTAGGGACTCTCAAGAATCGGCGACAGTCAAGATAAACAACCTTACAGTTCTCAAATCACATCGCTGTGGTATGGCACTTCTATGTTTTAGAAGAGAATTTACTCTTCATTATCATCATGAAGGTGAAAATAAAGCTTTTTGATAGTGTGGATAAAATGGCTTTGTATGTTAAATAAATGTGTGTGTGATTGATGTAAAATTATACTGATGACAAAAATTTTATAGAAATTTGCCTGGTGCAGATTTACATAAACTAGTCACAGTTGTCCCTTTCTTTCTCTTTTACTTGTTCTTTGTTGGCAAAAATAATTGTCTACTGTACTGGACCTTATATGTAAATATATAAATAAAGATAACATTCACCCAAAATGAAAAATGATGATCAATTACAATTACTGTATCTGCATACAGTGAAAGTCAGGTTCAAAATAGCTTATATATATATATATATATATATATATATATATATATATATAAAATATATATATATATATAATTTTATCTTCCACATAACACTTTATACCGACTTTCAAGTCAGTAACACTTTATTTCAATAGTCCACTTCAGACATTCTACTAATTATAATTAACTATTACTAAACTGTCTACTTAATATCTGCTAACACATGCTGCTAAATTGATGGTCCCCCAATAGTTAACTTTGCAACTATATGTCGACTTATTCTACTAACCCTAACGAGAGCCCTAATGAGAGTTACTTGACATGTAGTTGCAAATTGATGAGAGTTAGTTGACATGCAGTTGCAAAATTACTTATAGTTAGTAGAATGTCTTAAAGTGGACTATCAAAATGAAGTGTAACCAGGAAGTCATACAGGTTTAGAATGACACAAGTGTGAGTAAAAAGGTTTTGGGTGAATGTTATTCATGTGATCACACCATTAAGTGACAACACTCAGTTTTTATTTAGTTTTAATTTTAAAAAGAAACAATGGTTGAAAAAAATTATGGATTCTTACACAAACCTCTTAATTTATGTATGTGTGAAGCTACAGTATCCAAGCACAACAAAATACCATCGCATACCACTAAACTTTGAATGTTTCACAAAACTGGGCATGAATTGTTTGCTCAGTGTGTGTGTGTGTGTGTGTGTGTGTGTGAGTCTAACTTGACAAAGTGAGGGCAGGCCCTCTCCAGCCAAAATTAATGAACTGAGAACGACCTTGATCAATGATTCAAAGCGAGGAGCAGCAAAGCTCTCCCTCCTCTGCCACCCTCGGTCCAGTCGTTCATCAAGTGCTCTCTTTTGATCTGTGGACTGGATCGCGTGTGCCTGACCAATCACAGTGCAGCCCCACCCAAACCCGCCATCCTTCTGCCCGTAAAGATATTAACCACACTAATTGAATCCAATGTTGGTCACCTATAGGTCACTGTTTAGGTATGTATGTTGAGAATATACTTGCAATTACACTTGCAGCAATTTGTTTGTTAATTAATTTTTTTTTAAAGTTTTTGTGAGCTACAAGAAATCTCTTTATCTCTGTATGTCTTGATAAGGGTAAAGATAGGATGTCTTGGTGCTGTATATAATGATAAAGATATAAAATATACAAACATTTCTTTCTTTCTTTCTGAACTCTCTAATTTCCTTTTTACTCTTCCTCATTCCTTAAATTTCCTTGTTTCCTTTTACCTAACGTTTCATATCCTGCAGAGTTACAATGTGAACCATAAATATATTCCCAATGCTCCACTGCTCTGGATTGTGGACAGTGCCTTCTAAAGCTGGCCATGGGAAAAGAGGTCATTAGTTGCACTTACGTTTTAAAAGTGATTTTCCCTCTTCCTCTCCAGGCTACAGATTACTGGATTATATTCCAATACATCTGCTTCAATATTAAGGGCCACAGCATCAAGATTTTCTAAATCTCTCTGACTAGGGATGTGAGATCTGAGAGATATTTCACGTTTGGGCTTGAAAGCTGATTAACTGGCACTTATTTTACTTTCTGCCCCTGCAAAGCTCACTAACAAAGACATGTTTGACCTAACTGTATATTATTTTAGCTTGTCACATGACACACAAGTCAGCCAATAATTGTAGCTGGTTTTCAAAAGCAATTATAAATATATATATATATTTTTTTTTGTTTAAACACTTTGAAGAGATTCATATGGCAGAAGAATGCATGAGTTTGTATATGTGTGTATATATATAAAAAAATGTTTAGGAAAATCAATTATGTTCTCTTGGCTTTTTCAGAGTGTTCCTTTGTTGTGGGTGTGTGAGCGTTATTTTTCACAGTCCATAAAGTATTCTCAGTCCAACCCACATCCATTATGGGTTTCTCTAGCACAAGAACAGAGAGAGGAAAGTTGTTCATCAAAGTCTGTGGAAACGCAAGGCATTAATTATGGCGACAGAGGCGGTGTGGCATTCTGGGGTCCACAAGAGGGTCACAATCACTTTCAAATGACCCTCGACACACAGAATGGCTGTTCATCTAAGCACAGGCCATCTTAATGTCAGTATAAGGTCTTCATCAAAGAGTTTCATGCATACAGACATTAGGAAAACATTGGGTCAGGTCTATAACGAATGACTGCTTATTCCAAATGGAGCATATCTCTGGACATCAATCGCAGGACTAAATGTTCCTCCTACACTCATAAAGGTTCATGATGATACCATACTGATAACTCTGCATGCTTTTAAATGCCCACTATACTGATCTTTAAAAACATTGTTTACTATTCAGGTGTGATGTCACTATCTCCTATTTCCAAAAAGACATTTTGAAAGATTTCAAAATAGGGGTGTAATTGTTAAAATTTACAGTAATTAATAATAATCAATATTTTTAAAGTCTCAACCAATGGCATGTGTTTTGGGTGGGACTATTGTTTGTCTAGCCAATGGCAGATGGGAGAAAATTGAATACTATGTGGTAGCATGTGATATAAAGTATTTGAAAAAAGTAGTATGTCTGTATTCACAGTATTCACAAAACATCAGGCAAAAAGTACCCAGATGCCAAGGAAGAGGATTTGTGACAAAATGGCAAATACATCCAGTTTTCAAAACGTACATAACGTACTTTTTTAGTGGTTGCAAATTGTAGATACCTGTATTTATTTAAAATAAGCCATTATTTTTGCACTTCCATTTGGCGCCACTAGAATAGTGTTCTGCTGTAAAGCTGCTTGTTTTCAAACTTGGAAACACTTTCTATGAACCCTGTATTTATAATGCATTATAAGGGTATTCTTAATGCATTATAATACATGCATAATGCCTTATAAATTATCTTGTGAATAATCGTAACAACGGTAATAATACTTACCTACTTATTAGATTTGGTAAAGCATTGTAATTTTACAGTTTTTATGAATAAAATATGATTTGCATTGTGAATGTATTGTTCCTTTGTAATTTTCCACACAACTTTGATTTTACCTTAAAATTTCCGGTTTCACTTTATTTTGATGGTCCGTTTAACACATTCTGTTGACTATAAGTAACGTTGCACACACGTACATGTCTACTATCTCTCATTAGAGTGTAAGTAGAGTATTAGTAGACTGGTAGGATTAGGGATAGAATAAGTTGACATGTAGTTGCAAAGCTACTTATAGTCAGTAGAATGTCTGTTGAGGAGCATCACAAAAAAGTTTACAGTTTACTAATACTCTAATGAGAGTTAGTTGACATGTGATTGCAAAGTTACTTATAGTCAACAGAATGTTCAAAAGGGACCATCAAAATAAAGTGTTACCACATTTTCTTATAACCATTTCATGATATCTTATGACTGTTTAAAAGAAGACCCACTTTACTTTTTTTTGTTACTTTACTTAAAGCAGACAAAGACCACTTGTAAATAGCATGACCACATAAAGCTTTTTAGATGTTTAAAAGAAGACTTTGTTTTTGTCACTTTACTTTAAGCAGTAAAAGACCACTCATAAGATGTAGTTTGATACTGTGCAGATCTTAAGTAAATAATGTCAAGATATGAGACTTGGAAAAGTAAAAGATAAACTATGGGATATACAATCCATTATAACTTAAGTGGATAAAAGTATGTTCATTGTGTGTTATAAATCATCTATATACTCTTAATAGTTATAACCACAAATAGGTAAGTATTATTACTGTTGTTACGATAATTCATGAGATGATACAATACATTATAAGGTTGTTTATAAGGCATTGTGCGTGCATTATAATGCATTAATAATACTCTTATGATGCATTATAAATGCAGGCTTTATCTGGTGTTATAATCCATTGTACTCTTAAAAGTTATAACCACAAATAAGTAAGTATTATAATGTATTGTAACTGTTATTATGGTTAATACTTTATTTTAGGGTTCATTTCTCATTATTATCTGGTTGCTTATTAGCATGCATATTACTAGGATAGTGACTGTTTAGTACTTATAAAGCACACATTAATGCCTTATTCTGCATGATCTTATTCTACATCTCTTAATCCTACCCAATACCTAAACTTAAATGCTACAAAAACTTAATTACTAACTATTATTAAGCAGTTAATAATAAGTTGATTGAGGCAAAAGTCTTAGTTAATGAATATGTATTCCCCATACTAAAGTGTTGCCTTGTTATGATGAATTATCAGATGGTACAACATTTTATAAGGTTGTTTATAAGGCATTATGCATGTATTATAATGCATTAAGAATACTCTTACAATGCAATTATAAATACATGCTTCATAGAAAGTGTTACTGACATGTTTTGTGTTTAGCATTATAAGAAAAAATATTTTTATTAAAAATGTATTTAAATAATTCAGCACAAAATCAGCAAATTAGTCTAAGAGCAATGTTTAAACTTGGACACACCTATCAACCAGAACTATTTTGTGAGTCAACAGTTCCTTGAAATTTTTTCACTCTTTCAACATGTAAAACCATCTAAGCTACAAATTTGCTGAAAGAGGGTCTCCATAACTGCTTTAACCTTCCTCCTTTCATCCTTCTTATATGAGGCCACAGGGCAAAAAGAGAACAGAGATGGTGGAGATTGTCAACCTCCCTTCCCCAAAGGCTGGAGAACTGGGACCTGAGTCATAGGTCTTGCTAATGGCCTTCAGTGTTTAAATATTATTACTCTGGCTTTGGGGTTGTGAAGACGGGCCCTCGCACTGCCAAAGGGGGGCATCTTGAACCATGGCAAGGCTCCTGTTAAGCCGTGACAAAATACAGGTCTGGCCAATCAGCCAGGCACAAAATAAATCAAGATTTATGGACAGAAACTCCCCCACAAGAGTGGGGTGAAAACAGTGCTGGGGGCAAAAAGAGATGGAGGAGGGGGAGAAGTTTGGGAAGTTGAAAGAGAAAATAAATGAAGACAAAACACTCTCTCCACACTCTCTGCTTCATAACTTTTAGGCAACTGCATGAATCAAAGGTCACTGAAAAGGCAACATTACAAATTACATTTTACAAATTACAAATTGCATTTTTTAAAATGTTTTACAGTACTTTAATACAGTCTTGCTCAGACGTTTACACGCCCTTGAAGAATCTGTGAAAATGTGAATAATTTTAACAAAATAAGAGGGATCATACAAAATGCATGTTATATTTTATTTATTACTATCCACCCACTTTATATTAGGTGGCCTTAACTACTATGTATTAACATTTAAATGAATATTTTGATACAATGCACTTATTGTGTAAATACATGTTTTTACATTGTACTTACATTTTAAAAGTTACCTGCATGTAACTACATCTGTAATTAATTTCTGTAGTTACATTTAAAATTATACTGTTGTCACTTTCCTTACACATAACCCTACCCTTAAACTTACCCATACCACCACACCCGTATCCCACCTCAATATCAGCAAAAGTGCTTTGCAATACAATATGAACACAATAAGTACACTGTACTTACTTTTTATGTAAGTACATAGTAGTTAAGGACACCTAATATAAAGTGGGACCACGAGACAAAAAAAAAGCTGAATTTATAAAAATGACCCCATTCAAAAGTTTATGTACCCTTGATTTTTAATACTTAATACACAGCAAGGGGACAAGACTGTATCTATCAGTCATGATGACAAAATATCATTTTCCAAAGCACAACAAACAATTAGGTTTATAATCACCAAGTAAGGTGCATTAGATGCACGGTTTCGTTTAACCTCCATTCAGTGATTCTTTCATTATCACTATTGTGATGGTACATCATGTACAGTTAAACTCCATTCCACTCAGCTGTCCACACAGATGGCAACAGTGATCTAATCATTCAAAGCCCTTAACGCTCACTGCTGCCAGTGCGGCATAACACAACATTAAAATCCAGAACCGTGCAAGGTGATGATCAACCTGTCAATGCAAAACAAGAGCTCACTGATTTATGTCTATAAAAAAATGTAATACTAAATTTTATGACTGGTTGTAAAGATTAATAACTTTTTATTGATGTAGGAAAAACTCTGGACTCTCTAAAACCTAAAAATATGCTGTCATGTTTTCTGTTGTGAAAACATGTTTTTTCCAATATTCCATTTAAATATTGAATATTTATTTATTTATCTTTTAAGCGCATGTGATGTTATGGTGCCATGAACGTCTGTCTGAAACCTGTTTTCTCAGGAGGTACATTCATTCAAAAACGCTGCCTATCTTTTTCGGACATAGCCTTTAGCTATATTCAAAATGGAATACTAATGCACTACCCACTGTGAAGTATATACAGTATACTAAAAGCACTGTATGTGAAGCAGCAGGATGCACTATGTAATGATAAACAATTCAAACGGTATGCTGTTGTTGCCACATGACCTTACTGCATCGCACATTACAAATAGTGAACAACATCCAGATTATAACATGTTTCTACACCAGTTGCTCTCAACTAGGGGCCACAGCAAACTTCTTAGTGGACCTCAAGATGATATTCTTTTGAGTTTTTGAGTTGGTAACATTTTATTTTGATGGTCCCTTTTGATCATTCTTTTGACTTTGCAACTACATGTCAACTAACTCTCATTGTAGACTGTCTGCTTAAAGGGATAGTTCACCAAAAAAAAAAAATTACCCCATCCTAGCCATCCTAGGTGTATATTACATTCTTCTTGCAGACTAATACAATCAGAGTTATATATAAAAAATGTCCTGGCTAATCCAAGCATTATAATGGCAGTGAATGGGGGCCCAAAATTTGAAGCCCAAAAAAAGTGCGTGGGTTGTAACTCGTGACGAGAGATTGCTCAAAACTGCGCATGCGTCGAATGCCTGTGTGCATACGAGTCAAAAGAAGTATACTTTGCAAGGTTGTGCGCTCAACTGTGCGCATACGCTTACGTACGTGTAAAAAACTAAGTATACTTTGGCCTTTATTTTGATGTCTTTACACAGACATTCTACTGACCCTAAGTAACTTTGCAAATACATGTCAACTTATTCTAACCCTAATACAACGTTACTTATAGTCAACCGAATGTGTTAAAGGGACCATCAAACTAAAGTGAAACCATATTTTTTAATCCTTATACGTAATCCTTATACAGTAAATCAGGAACAACTGGAAAAATCACGGGGCCTTTGAATTCTGTTGTGGACAATGGGGGTCTCTACATCCATCCATCCGTCCATATGTGAACAGGAGTGTTGCATTAGAATAATGGGGAAGAGAGAGTGGCGGCTGAGGCTACATTGAAGCCGAGGGGGGTTACTAACAGAGAAGATGAATGAAAGAGAAGCACACTCGGAGAAGTGTCCAGGGAACTGTTTGAGGGGAAACAGTGTCCGTTTGTGGCCTATGATAATACTTTCCATTCAGCAGTGCTCACAGTGAGCTGATTCCTCTGATTGCAGCCTGGCGCCCTGCTGGCGAGGCTCAGCACTGAAATTAAATCCACTCTGTACAGTTATAAATTATAATGCTCTATAAACAACACCCCCACAGGGAACAGAGAGAGAGGGAGAGGGAATGCTTAAAACTGTCCCCTTAAGGTGTGAATAGCTTTGCTTTGATATTCCTAAAATATATACATATTAGAAGTCATTCAATCATAAATACAAGAGTATACATTGTTGATTGCTTCTGTAATTGTAGAGCTCTCTCAATAGACAAACATTTGAACATTACAGTATTTATGAGGTGAAACAGGCTGGTGACCATTTTATGTTGCAACATGGTGATATATCCTCCTCCACTTCAACTGGATTCCAAAGTTTAAGATTGTTTAACTGAGCCACTGAACCAAAACACTGCAGCTCTGCGTGACCAAGCCGCCTCTTATACAAATGTTTGAGAACACGTAGGGGAAAAATTTACTTTATTTGTTTTAATTGCACTCTTCCATAAATAAAATGTATTTTAATAAATATATATGAATGCTGTAAACTGCTGCCCATGTGCATTTTTCTTTTGAAGTTCATTAAACCAAATCTCAAAAGCTCATTCTGTATTCCGAGCTTTAATTTATTCGTCAAAGCTCTGGTTCTTGACTGACAGTGCCTCTACTGGGGCATGTTCAAACTACACAAAAGTACTATAGAAGTACTCCTCATGTCAACTCTCTAGGCAGTGGAGCAGCTGGCATCCTGACAGCAAAAGAACAGAGTAAAACTCAACCTGTGCTTTTAGACAAAGCACCAGATGACAACATCACAACAGTTTAACCAGACGGACATGTAAGAAAACAAGAGCTGACAAGCTGCACTCTTCCTGAGACATACGTCTTCCTGAGACGTAGGTGTTTGTCGAACATTTGCTGGATCAACAAATTAAATAAAGGAGGCGTTAAAAGAATTTCAAAATAACAAGGTGCTCCAGGGTGTTCTGAGTGTTTAGCGGGTGTTTTAGCAAATTGCTAGTTGCATGGGTGTTCTGGATGGTTGTTGAGCGTTGCTATGTGGTTTCTAGGGTGTTATGCATGCTTTTTAGCATGTTGCTATGCACAGAAAAAAAAATCTGTAGTAGCCTATTTACTTCACCACAGAATCATTTGTATCAGTGTGTGGTTACTAGAAAGGGTTTACAACATGTTTTAGCACAATGCAATGTGGCCGGTAGGAATTTTGGAGTGGTTTTAGCAAATTACTAGTTGAATGAGTATTCTGGATGGTTAGAACGTTGCTGTATGCGTTCTAGAGCGTTATGAGTGTTTTTAGTATATGATTCTGGGTGTTTTTCGAGTGCTATAAAGTGGTTGCTAAGATGTTCTCAGTGTTTTTCAAACACATTACTTTCCAGTTGTTGTAGGGTGTTCTAGGTTGTTAGCTGGTATCGCTGTGCAGCTAGTAAGGTTTTCTAAGTGTTTTTATCATGTTGTACGTGGTTGTTAGGGTTTTCTTAGTGGTTGTCAGGGCGTTACTATGCTGTTTTTATGATGCTTTAGCACGTAGTAGTGCAGTTGTCAGGTTGTTCTAATTGCTAGGGTGTTGCTATGCAGTTTCTTTTTTTAAAGTATTTTTATCACGTTCCTGTGCTAGGATTTTCGAGGTGGTTGTTAGGGTGTTGCTATGTGGTTTCTAAAGTGCTCTGAGTAGGTTTTTAGCAATAGCAATAGTAATGTTTGCCATAACAAGCACCATTAAAATTATGATAATTTATCAATACATACAGTTGTTATTATTCACAGTTAATATCAGCTCTTTTGTTTTATATTTCATAGCCTTGGTTCCCTTTCAGTCGGTCATGTTCGACGTACGTCGGACGTACCGTCGAATTGGGGATCACTTCAGGGAGTCCCTATCAGTTTCGAGATATAGAGAACTGGCCAATGACTATTGGCGTGCGAGATTTGCATCTCGCGCCCATACCTCGATCTAGTGCTATTCCTGCCCAGCAGAATAGACCTACTTCGACGGATGGCCGGGGTGACCTGAAGATCACGTTTAGGGCAAACCCACTGAGCCAGCCTCCACAGGCCCCTAATCCCTCACAAGCACCGCTACCGGTAGAGCTTCCGGTGGAAGCCGCTGACCCCGCCCACGGACAGCCAGTGGTGACCTTCGGTGCTCCGGCGGACGAGCAGATGTCGATCGCTGCATCGGAGGGGCAGTTCCGGTCCTCGGAGGATGAAGACTCGGCTGTACTGCCTCCCTCTGGGAGAGTGGCAACGGTCGAGTCGGACCCGAGTTGACGGCTATGCTTTCCCGGGCTGCCGAAAAGGTTGGGCTTGAGTGGAACCCTCCACCATGTCCCGAACCTTCTAGGTTGGATGATTGGTTTCTCGGGGCGGGTCGTGCTGGTTCTCAGCGTCCCGCCCCGGTGCCTTTCTTCCCGGATGTGCATGAGGAGCTGACCAGGTCGTGGACGGCGCCCTTTAGTGCCAGAAACAGACCTAGTGGCTCCTCCCTCCTCACTACTCTTGACAGCAGGCAAGCCAACGGGTACGTGGGAATCCCGCCAGTGGAGCGGGCCGTCGCGATGCAACTGTGTCCGGCGACCGCCTCCAACTGGCGCGGTGACCCGCGTCTCCCGTCCAAGGCCTGTAAGTTCTCTTTGCATGCCATGGCGTTGCTCCAGGTGCAACAGGCCCAGGCACTCATGGACATGCATGAGGGTAGGCCTGACCCAGAGCTCCCCCCTCAGGGCAACGAAAGTCACCGCCCGTTCCAGGAACGGCATCTCTGGCTCAACCTGGCAGCACCACTCCTTCCCCCGGAGAAGGGCCGGGGGAGAATCTTTTGTTGTCCGTTAATTTCTGTTCCGCCGCTGGCCCCAGCACCAGCAGTACCCAAATTTTCAACAAAAGAGCAGTTTCCGAAATCTCTGGGTGCCAAGAGAGCACGCTTGCCGGTGTTCGCCGCTCCCATGTCTTGTCACCCTCAGGCGCCACTCCAATCGCCAGCAGGGGGTGCCGGCTGTGGGGACGCACACAAGCGGCCTTCTCACACGCACACCCCCTCAGAGGAAGCAGGTAAATGTTGCACAGCACACTCAGACCCCACTTCGGGCTGCTGCCATGCCGTCCGAGTCGGGTCCCTGTATGCCGCCTCGCTGCCCCGCTGCGGGTACGTCTGTGGTGCCGATGGTCCCGCTTGTACGGTCGCTGGGAGCCTGGCTAGCGCTCCCCAGCCCGTCTCGCTGGCTCATCCGCACCATCAGACTCGGCTATGCGATTCAGTTCGCCCGGCGTCCCCCCAAGTTCAGGGGCCTTCACTTCACCTCTGTGTCGAAGGAGAATGCCCCTGTGCTTCAGGCGGAGATTGCAGTCCTACTGGTGAAGGACGCGATAGAGCCGGTCCCTCCAGCCGATATGAAGACCGGCTTCTACAGCCTGTACTTCATTGTACCCAAGAAAGGTGGCGGGTTACGGCCGATCTTGGATCTGCGATTCTTGAACCGGTCCCTTCACAGGCTACCGTTCAGAATGCTAACGCAGAAACTCATCTTCAGGTGAATCCGTCCCCAAGATTGGTTTGCAGCGATCGACCTGAAGGACGCGTACTTTCATGTCTCGATTCTCCCTCGACACAGAACGTTTCTACGCTTTGTATTTGATGGACGAGCATATCAGTACAAAGTCCTACCCTTCGGGCTGGCCCTGTCGCCCCGTGTCTTCACGAAAGTTGCGGAGGCGGCCATTGCTCCCATGAGAGAGCATGGAGTTCGCATCCTCAACTATCTTGACGACTGGCTGATCCTTGCCCAGTCGCGAGAGCAGTTGTGCGAAAACAGGGACATGGTGCTCAGTCACCTCAGCCGGTTGGGGCTTCGGGTCAACTGGGAAAAGAGCAAACTCTGCCCCACGCAGAGGAACTCTTTTCTCTGTATAAAACTGGATTCGGTCGGCCTGACAGCGCGCCTCACTGAGGAGCGCATCCAGTCAGTGTTGAACTGCTTGAATTCGTTCAAATGCAGGACAGCGGTACCACTGAAATATTTTTTAGAGGCTCCTGGGGCATATGGCATCCGCAGCCGCTGTAACGGCGCTCAGATTGCTTCATATGAGACCACTTTAACACTGGTTACACGACCGAGTCCCGAGATGGGCGTGGCACAGCGGATCCCTCCGTGTCCCAGTGACTGCGAGGTGCCGCCGAACCTTCAGCCTGTGGTCGGACCCTTCGTTTCTAGGGGCAGGTGTTCCCCTAGAACAAGTGTCCAGGCATGCTGTTGTCATACAACGGGCTTGCAGTTTCGGGTCTGTGGATGGGGCCTCAACTGCAATGGTATATCAATTGCCTCGAGTTGTTAGCAGTTCGTCTTGCGCTGGGCCGCTTCAAAAAGCCGATAATAGGCAAGCACATTCTGTTTCGTACGGACAACACTGCGGCCGTTGCGTACATCAACAAACAGTGTGGTCTACACTCCTGTCGCATGTCGCAACTCGCCCGCCATCTCCTCCTATGGAGTCAGAAGCATCTGAGGTCGCTTCGTGCCATTCACATTCCGGGCCTGCTCTCACGACAGCCAGTGCTCCCCGGAGAGTGGAGATTCCATCCCCAGGTGGTCCAGCTGATCTGGAGTCACTTTGAGTCCACACAGGTAGTCCTGTTTGCCGCCCCGGACACGACCCACTGCTAGTTGTTTTATTCCCTGACCAAGGGGACCCTCGGCTCGGATGGTCTGGAACACAGCTGGCTCCGGGGCCTACGCAAGTATGCGTTTCCCCCAGTGAGCCTTCTTGCACAGACTCAGGGACTTTTGTGCAAGGTCAGGGAGGACGAGAAGCCACTGGCCCAACCGGACTTGGTTCCTGGAACTAGTGCTTCTCGCGACAGCACCTTCTTGGCCCATTCCTCTGAGGAAGGACCTCCTGACTCAGAGATGGGGCACCCTATGGCACCCGCATCCGGACCTCTGGAAACTCCATGTCTAGTCCCTGGACGGGACGCGGAGGTTCTAGGTGGCCTACCACAGGCTGTGGTCATATCATATCCTTCCTACAAGGCGGGTTGGAGCGAAGGCTGTCTCCCTCCACCCTCAAAGTTTATGTTGCTGCTATCGCCGCTAATCATGACATGGTAGGTGGTAGTTAAAAATTCTGTCTCTAAAGACAGTACTCCTGACTGCATTGGCCACTATCGAGAGGGTAGGGGACCTGCAGGCATTTTCGGTCAACGAATCGTGCCTGGAATTCGGGCCTGACAACTCTCATGTAATCCTGAGACCCCGGCCCGGATATGTGCCCAAGGTTCCCACCACTCCCTTCCGGGACCAGGTGGTGAGCCTGCAAGCGCTGCCTTCGGAGGAGGCAGACCCAGCCCTAGCTTTTCTCTGTCCCGCCCACGTCTGAAGTGGTAGTAACTGTGGCGTTTTCCAAAGGGATCCCAATTCGTCGGTACGTCTGGTACGTCATTCGCTTCCGCTTTATACTCGCGCTGAGGGGCGGAGCGCGAGATGCTAATCTCGCACGCCAATAGTCATTGGCCGGTTCTCTATATCTCAAAGCTGATAGGGGCTCCCTGAAGTGATCCCCAATTCGTCGGTACGTCCGATGTATGTCTCCGTTCCCTCCTTCAGGGAACGAGGCTTACCATACGTAACCGAAACGTTTCTTGGTGTATTTTCATATGTCAGTTTTTCCATAACTCAATTCTGGCTAACGCACGGATCAAGCAGGTCTGCTGGTTTGTCTAATCCAGCAAAGAGCGCACTGTTGAGCCTTCGGTTTATAAACCAACGTGCTGAGTAGTTTGTGCCTGCAGCAATTAACAGGAAATAGAGCAAATGCTTTTTGGTTTAAGGTGTATGAAGAAAGGAGAGCAGGAGAGAGGGTAAAAGATCACGCTAGAAAGCGAGAGAGAGAAGGTTGAAAGCATATGTTCTAATGGTTTAGGAGGTCTGTTCCCTCACCCTGCCTGAGGATGAGAGCTGTCAGTTCACATAGCCTGTGACGTGCTGCAGAAGTGAGGGCAAACAGAAAGGGGTGGAGGGGGGGGGGAGCAAAATTACTCTGTTGGTGGCAGAATCAGAAGAAAAATTCTTGGCCAGTACATATAAGAAACAAATGTATTTACATATTTTGTATTCATCAGAGATGAAAATTCTCAGATACATCACATAAATATATATATCACATGAATGGCATAAGTTATTGTGTGCTATATATGGTATGCTAACAATGAGTATCAGACACAATACCAGAGAGAACATTGATGCTTTTATCCACTGTTACTATTCAGTCACCTGTCCTTCCGCGTCTTTCACCTGGCTGTGCAGGTGTTATGTGTGCACAGGTCCACACAGAGAGCCTTTGTGAGAAACAATGGACCAGCAGGTCACAGTTTGACTCAGTAGTCTCATACTGCAGCTGCCCCAAGCTAAAACTAGCCATGCTTCTAAGGGGTCGAGGACATAAGGAAATAAAAGTACAGGTACTGTAGTTAGACCCTCATTTTCTCTTAATTAATAGGACTTTAATTATATGTTACTACTACAGTACAGTCAAACCAAAATGTATTCAGACACCTTCAACATTTTCTCACATTAACACAGTTTATTCGCTATAGTTTAGAAACGGGTAATAAAATATGACAAGAACTAGGTATGTAATAGATTACAATCAACCAATCAGCTGTCAGCTGTTAAATTTAAGTACACAATTAGATAATACCAATTTAGCTCAACTAATTACCAAGCAATACTTAATTTTGTTCAGTCTGTGGTGTAAAAGGTTGCATTAGCAATTAAAGAAAAAACAATTTTAAGCAAGACATGGTCAGGTCAAAGTGTCTGAATAATTCTGGTCCCAAATTGTTATCATTTTTACTGGTAGTCCACTGTATGAAGAATTTTTGGATATAATACAGTACTGTGCAAAAGTCTCAGGCACATTGGTATTTTCACACGAAAAATGTGTTATTTAAATAAAGCCAGTATATAAAAAAGCCAGTTATTTATATCTTTTACTGTAGTGTGTCAGTAGGAAATATCAGTTTACATTTCCAAACATTAATTTTGCAATTAATTGTAATAATCCAGTGAGATTTTTTTTTTTTTTTTTTTTATGCACAAGAAGTCTGATAGCAGCTGGTATGATCTGATCTCACCATCATGGAGTCTGTCTGTGATTACATGAAGAAACAGAAAAAACTGAGACAGACTAAATCCAGAAAAACTAAGGCAACGTCTCCCAGACACTTGAGGAAACCTTCCTGCAAAACTACAGTACTGTGAAAAGTTTAGCCACTTGTCAGAATGCTTTAAAGTGAGAATGCTGTCAAAAATAATAACATAAATAGCTTTTATTTATGAATTAACTTCTATTAACTAAATCAAATCGATATTTGGGGTGACCACCCTTTGCGTTTAAAACGGCCTTTGTCACGTGCATCTATTCCTACACCTATTCATGTAGTTTTGCAGGAAGGTTTCTTCAAGTGTCTTGGAGACATTGCCTCAGTTCTTCTGGATTTAGTCTTTTTTCTGTTTCTTCATGTAATCACAGACAGACTCGACGATGGTGAGATCAGATCATACCGGCTGCTGTCAGACTTCTTGTGCATAAAAAAAAATAAAAAATAAAATAAATACAAATCTCACTGGATTATTACAATTAATTGCAAAATGAATGTTTGGAAATGTAAACTGATATTTCCTACTGACACACTACAGTAAAAGATATAAATAACTGGCTTAAAAACATTTTTCGTGTGAAAATACCAACGTGCCTAAGACGTTTGCACAGTACTGTATGTCACAGTTTACTTTATTTTGCTATTCTCACTTACATAAATGAACTATAGTGTCCTGCACCCACTAGTAAAAATCTGGTGTCTGAATAATTTTTGGTTTGACTGTATGTACTATATCTGTAATATGTATACTTTGCACAGTACGCAAATATTCAGTATGCACAGAATACGCAGGTGAGCTACAACCATCTAGGTGGAACGTGATCGACATGAAATTACATCTGCATTGAGACAAATATTAAATGTTATTTTTAACATTTTGTAGACATAAGAATTTTTTTTTCAAAACTGTTCTATAAACTATACTTAAAACTGTAATTTAATCTCTTAAATTATAATCACAACCATTGTTTTTGGCAATAAAACAATGAGGGTGTCACATACTGGTGGTTGTAGTAATCGCACAACGCAGGAGAATCCAAACAAACACTTCTTTATTAATCCACAAAGATACATACAGGAGATCGCAGGAAAAAAAAACACAACCATATGAAATAAAGACAATACCGAACAATGAACTGAGGCTCTGAATTACAGGTAATAATGTTGTAAATAATGTTTCGTTTCTTGCACAGACCAATTGTTTCACTTCATAAGACCTCAATGAATCGTCAGGAGCCATGGGTATAAATTTAGTATATAGTTTTTTGACTCTCAAAGTGACGCTGGCCATTGATTTGCATTATATGAATCAAGATCCACAGGTACAGCTAAAAATTAGATTTCTACTTAAGAAAGTAGACACCTACATATTGGATGGCCTGAGGGTGAGTAAATTAACAGCAATTTTTTTTGGGGGGGGGGGGGTGGACTATCGCTTTAAATTAGTAATGTTACCACTTTTAGTTTGTTACTCAACACTGTACAATATACAGTATAGGCTACTGTACACTATGTACTACAATATGTATATACTTCATTTCAAACAAATGATTTTTGGAGGTAAATGCTTGTGTTTAGAATGTCCTCTCAGGCCTTTTCAGGACATGATATGGCAAATGTAACCAGTAATTATTTTTTATTTTTTTTGCATTTGAAGAGAGTGATCTTTACATTTTCAAATTGGAATTTAGCTAAGGAAAAACGTTCTTTAATCAATCCCACAGTGTACTGTACCATCACATTCTGCTCTACTATCACTCAGTTCGTCACACAAACAATATTGAACATACACTCCATTCAGCCTCACTACACATCAGTGATTTCTTTATAAACTGATCTAATGCAGTCATGAGTGATGGCTTCAAGTTAAAGAGCACTTTAAGAGCTTTCCACACCTCTTGGAACAAGGGTGAAAGAGAAGAGGTGACCTCAGCATACGGAGCTCTTGCTTTCAGACAAAGCAGTATCTTAAAAACACTGGAGTCAAATATGCAACACATCCTATGCTCCCCGTAGAATTACACAGTATTTCAGTAGTGGCTCCTCTGACTGTGTCTGGCTGGCGTGGTGATAAATAGCCAGTGTTCCTGCTTTCACGCTGCTCCTCGTGCACTCACAACAAGCCTCTGTTACAAATGTTGACCCCCTGAACTCTCGGATGGGAAACAGTCCATGACCGTGAACATAGACCAATCCCCCACAATCCCCTGCATTCTCATCTCCAACTCTCTCTCTCTTTCATTCACTCGCTTTTATCACTGCAAAATCCCTCTGTCTGCTTTCATCTTCCAGTCGTCGCTGTCTATGTGTAAATTAAACATTCCTTCAGTCTACACCACAGATTTCATTAAATTGCATGAAATGAAAAGACTAAGTTGCTTATGTCTGGCAACCATGTCAACTTCATGGGTATTATCAGAGTGTCACAGGACGGGGAAGGTTTCCATGCAGAAAAAAAACCTTTATTTTTAAGAGTGTGGTTTATTCTTGTTAGTACTGGTCTACCATTACGAAAAAGAAATATACTTCAAGTTCATTTTATGAAGTATACTTAAGTAAAGTTATACTCAAGTATATTTTTAAGTATACTTTATGTAGTAAGTATACTAATATGTATACTAATATCAATGTGTACTAGTAGTAAACTTGTAAGTGTACTATTTCAATACTGCTTGGGACTAAATTGGCCCACTTTTAGTATATAAAAGTATATGTTTATGTGTACTATAAGTGTAACTTTAAACTTTAAGTTCACAAATACGTTTCTCATTTGTACTGCATCTGTACTAGTAGTTTACTATTTTAATACTAGTAGTAAACTTTTATGAAAGTACACTTTGAAGTGTACTCTCAGTAAACTACTAGTTTAGTAGTTTTATACTGCAAGTATACTTGTAAGTATTCTTTAAGTGAACATAACATCATACTTATAGTTTACTATTTATATATTATTTTTGCGTTTTCTGTATACTACTATGTTCCAATTTAGGTATTCATTTTTTATGAAACATACCTTTAACTGTACTTTAACTAATTAAAAAAAATATTTTATTATAGCTTCATGCATCCTTTTTTATTAACTTGAATGTGGTAAGTTTCATAAAGTAAGGCAACATTTTAAACAAAAAGTTTGACAATTTTTGTCAAAGACTATTTCAGAACGATGATCAAAACAGATGGAGTAGATTGAGTCCATCAACACCCTCAAAGCTTCACAGTCATTTCCTCCTTATGGGTTCGACATTTGATTCGGTAACATTAGGCAGTTTTGATTTATATGCAGCTTAATGTTTGATTATCGTGTTATTTTACATTTGCTTAAGCAATCTTCTATCACTTGTTTCTGCTTCTTCTTCAGCTGTGTTTTGATCAGGAGATTCTGTACTCTTTCAGAAGAAGCGTAATAGCGTCCCCTACCATATAACAGTGAAAACCTGGATAGCTGGAAAATCCAGTCAATGAGGGGAAAGAGTAAAGTAGATTTGAATCCTATTGATCCTATGTACACTACCAGTGGACTAGCCTACACAAAAATTCAGACTTTAAAATAAGTATACTAATAGAACACTTGAATATACTTCTTTTTCGTATGGGCAGCTTGTGTACCGATACATGTAGCTGTACGTCTTAAAGGCTGATTTATACTTCTGCGTCGGACCTGCGCAGTTCTCATTCTATTCTTTCATATTATTTTGATCGACTTTTATACTATTCTCAAGAAAAGTTTCAGTGTAGTGACTCTATATTGTCATGTGGTGTAACCACCAAGTAAAGACTAATAAATAAACACATCTAAATTACCCCTTTAATATAGTCAAGTCAAGTCATCTTTATTTATATAGCATTTTATACAATACAGATTGTTTCAAAGCAGCTTTACAGCTGTTGTTCAGCTGAAGTCAGTTCAGTGTAGATTCCATTCCGTTGTAAAGATCATCTATTATTGAATTAGTTCATTTAATCTAAAAAGCAGTTCTTAAATTATCATCGTCCTGCTCAGTTCAGTTCTCATTCAGCAGCGTGAGTACAGTCAGATCAATAATACAGACATACACATCCAAAAAAGTTACACATTGCAAAAAAGTTTTGAAAAAATTTTGAGCCATAAATATCATTGACATGTTTTGATATATATCATGATATATAATACATTTTCTCAAGAAAAGTTTCAATGTAGTGACTCTGCATTGTCATGTGGTGTAACCATCAAGTGAAGACTAATAAGTAAACACCTTACCCTAATCATTGTTTGCAAAAAAGTGAAAATATTTTTTTACAAAAAACATTCCTTTGTTGAGCCGTAAATATGATGTTTTTGCACCACATGATATATAACAACCTGAATTAACCTTGCCTTTTTATAGGTCATATTTCTCTGATATTTTAAGAGACGTATTGACATGGTTCTCGCAATGATATATTTTCCTGTTGTATTTTATGTTTTGTTTTTTGCATGTCACACCACTACATATATGTTTGACAGACAAACATGTTTAAAAAAACAATTAGAAGTGAAGTAATGTTTTTAAAATAGAGTTTTAATAGTAATGTTCTTTTAAAAAAATAATAAAATGTTATGCCAAACTACTTATCAATAATTTTGTTCTTTTTTCTTCATTATATCAGGATAGTTGTATCACCCTGATATTTTTTACTTTATGCCACAAAAAAGGCAAAATACTTTTTTTAATACTAAATTATTAAATATATTATCAAAATATAAAAGTATATTATAATATATGATAGTTTTTAAATTATATATATATATATATATATATATATATATATATATATATATATATCTTTATTTATTTTTATTTTTGATATTAAAACATGCTTATAGAAAATATGTAGTCAAGTTATTACATTTATGCATTTTATGTATTAAAAAAAAAATAGAAAAGCTACACTCTCACACACACACGTTCATATTCTTACAGACACCTTCTCCAGGCACATTAGGAGGAGGTGAGAAGACCTTGAGGTGGCATGGTGTTAGTGCAGAGTTGTAATGACTGTTCGGCTGTCTACTCTGAAGATGACATCAGTTTGTACAAGTGGGAATGAGCGCATGTATTCACACACACTCAGTGAATGTACTAAAACGGCCTGGCAGGAGTTGATGTTATTGCTGTAATTATACAACAGTGTCACCCCCATGAGGTGCTAATGTTTGGAGTAGGATGTCATCTCCATGACAGCCATACTTAATGCTGTGCTGGGTTTCACCCAATCACAAATCAACAAAAGCAGTGCTGGGGAAGCTACGTCTCTAGCCAAGATAAAAGATGCAAGTTAACTACCATTTAAATACCCATGTCATTCCACAGATCCTTCCACACTCAAAGGGTATATGAGAGCTGGGTGACAGCTGTGGGCTGTCTGTATTGGTGCCTGAGAAAATGTAATACAGTTCTATGCTGGATGTGCTGCTATTCTCAACATCTTTTTCACGTGCCAGCCAATTTAGCGGCCATTTAGTCTCCTAGATAATCCATGCATTTTGGAACATGGTACCTAGTTGGTTCACGCTGATAGAAAATCTTGGACAAGCAACTAACCAGCTACCATCTGGTCAACCAGCTTAGACAATCTTAGACCATCTAGAAACCCCATATAACAATCCAGCACATGTATGTTGCACAGACATTTATTTGTTGTGTGTGTTTCAATCTGGAATACGCCATCTTTACAGTGTTTTCTTAGCTGCAAAACATCTCTAAACGTGTCTTGTCTTATGTTGGAATGACATTCAGCAGATGTTTTTGCAACATTTATGATGTAGAATGTGTGTGAATCAGCTCTTTTCAAGATGTTTATCAGATGTTTGTACACAGTGAATAAAACACAATGCTTTCCAGATATACTGTGAGCTTATTGGTTTGATTATTGCCTCTATTGTAGCGAAATACAGTGTAATAAAGCAAACAATTAAAAAAATATTTTGTTATTGTAAAAGCTATACTATAAACTATACTATATACTACTACTCTAATACTGTTAAGCTACTGAAAAATATAATGAAGTTAGCAGCATCCACTTTTAGTTAAATCATCAACTAAAAAGTTAATGCTAAAACTGGACAGAAGATATTTGAGTGGTTATTAAAGAATATGTAACATACGGAAATTAACTGAAAAAAAAGAATGTGAAGCTACAGATCTTTTAAACGCATAACATGCTTTGGTAACGACAGCTACCCAGCTCACGGAACGTTTTCAGAAGTTTGGCTAACATTCTGGCAAGGTTCTCTCAAAGTTATGAACAAATGTTCTTCCAGTAATGTTAACAGAACTTTTGTTCAAATGTATCTTTATAAACATTCTAAAAACAGCACAAAAGCGCTATTTATACATCACTCATGGAAAGTTTTTTACCTGAAACGTTTTAGTTGGGCATTCATCTAACAGCATGGGCGCATTATCCTGCTGAAAGAGGCCACAGCCACCAGGGAATGCCGTTTCAATGAAAGGGTGATGGTCTTCAACAATGCTTAGGTAGGTGGTACGTGTCAAAGTAACATCCACATGAATGGCAGGACCCAAGGTTTCCCAGCAGAACATTGCCCAAAGCATTACACTGCCTCCGCCGGGTTGCCTCTTCCCATAGTGCATCCTGGTGCCATGTGTTCCCCAGGTAAGAGACGCACACGCACCTGGCCATCCATGTGATGTAAAAGAAAATTCATCAGACCATGCCACCTTCTTCCATTGCTCCGTGGTCCAGTTCTGATGCTCACGTGCCCACTGTTGGCACTTTTGGCTGTGGACAGGTGTTAGCATGTGCTCCCTGACTGGTCTGCGGCTATGCAGCACCATATGCTACAAACTGTGATGCACTGTGTATTCTGACACCTTTCTATCAGAACCAGCATTAACTTCTTGAGCAATTTCAGCTACAGTAGCACGTCTGTTTGATCGGACCACACGGACCAACCTTCGCTCCACACATATTAATGAGCCTTGGCCACCCATGACCCTGTCGCCGGTTCACCACTGTTCCTTCCATGGACCACTTTTGATAGATACTGACCACTGCAGACTGGGAACACCCCACAAGAGCTGCAGTTTTGGAGATGCTCTGACCAAGTCGTCTAGCCATCACAATTTGGCCCTTGTCAGTCTCGCTCAAATCCTTACGCTTGCCCATTTTTCCTGCTTCTAACACATCAACTTTCAGGACAAAATGTTCACTTGCCGCCTAATATATCCCACCCACTAACAGGTGCCGTGATGACGAGATAATCAGTGTTATTCACTTCACCTGTCACCCTGTGCATCGAAAAATGACGCTAAAGGGGTACCCTGTGCATTAAAAAGTGCCGAAAGTTCCTGACCAAGTGTCAATATGGGACGGGTTGGGAATGAGAATGTGTTGTTTTTAAATGTTACTACTTGTTTCAGAACATTTAGAGAACATTCAAAAGTAACATTTCCGTAATGTTTGCAAAATAGAATGTTCCCCTAACGTTCACATAACCAAGAAAAAAAATATATATATATTTTTTTTTAAACAACGTTTTGAATGTTCAGAGATCAATCAAAAAAAAAAAAATTCATAACGTAATGGGAATGTTAGCAAAAAAGTTCCTATTAGAAAATATTTTTGTTAGCTCTGTAAGTTTATAGCTAATGTTCATAGCTTATTCTCATATTGTCTTTCAGTCTTAAGTGTAAGTATTACAAACATGCACTCAGACACAGGATATGTGAAGTTTCCCAGCATAAGCAACCTATAAACAGTAATAATATCTGCATTAGCTGTATTAACTATTTAATTATTAAAAAAAGGAGGAGGACGGGACCTACGTTTACACCTGGTGTAACTCCCCCAAAAATGACTTCACCTTTCTGTCTTGGTCACTGCACATCAGAAGATTCCATAAAACGCTACAAAGGCATGTAATTTCGGGAGCGTTTCAAAGGGAGGTCAGGCTGGTATGTAGGAAAGTGCTTTGCCTAGGCTAAAACAACAGTCTAGCGAGAGCCGCCATGGTAACATCTGCATCCAATTACACACTACATCCTACCAGAGATCCGCGGTAACGAGAACAACGCGGAAGAGGCTGTGGGTCTAGGAGAGATGTCAAATTTAGGTTAACACATGGTGCAAGAGCTGAGATGCTTCATTAAATGAGATGAGAAGACAATCAGAGGCCAGACATGAGGATAGAAAGTTATTTTTGTCTGCTGTGAAGTGATATGACCTCCCATGCTTGGCCTCTGCATCTGAGACCTGTGCCTGATTAAGGTGATTCACTCAGCTTGATGTTTTCTTTTCATCTTTTACGTGCATTATTTGGTTAGGCTGGTATTCTGACAAGGATTATGTTCTCAGTTTAACAGTACTCACTGTACACGCAGACAGAGGTTTTATGACACTCCCGAATGCTACAACCACACAACAAGGAGTGCAAAGACAAGCACACAGACATGTATTCACGCAAGTTTATTGTGACAATATAAAGGTTTATATTTATAATGCAGTCTTAGCATACTCAATAGTACACATTATATACTGAATACAGCCCACTGTTTACAATAGTATGTGAAACAATATGCAACAATAATAATTGTAATTTGTATTATCCCAGCTAACGGAAAGTTTGGCTAGCGTTCTGGCAAGGTTCTCTCAAAGTTCCATTAATAGTACAACATTAATAGAATGTTTGTTTAAAGTTATCTGGTTTTTAATAATGTTCTCAAATTGTTAGCACAAAAACGTTATTTAAACATCGTTCATCGTTCTTAATTTTTTTAATTAAATGTTTTTGAAAAAGACCTATTATATGTTTTAAAAAAGCCCTTGAAATTCATTTGTATTGTACTAAAAACATACTCAAGTACATTTTTAATACATCTAATGGTACGTCTTTTTCTACTTGTTTCAGAACATTCAGAGAACATTCAAAAGTAACATTCCCATAGTGTTTGAAGATTGATTAAATGTATGCTGTTAACGCTTGCATAACCAAGAACATTTTTAAAACATTTAAAAAACTGGGTGCTTTGAACTTTCAGAGAACATTCAGAATAATGTTTTCATAACTTAATGGGAACATTAGCAAAACGTTATTGAACATACTTTTGCTACCTGGGATGCTTCATTTGTGGTCACATGATATTATTATAAGCATATTTAATTCCTTAAGCACAAGAAAAGTTTAAAATGTAATGACGGTAACACTTTAGATTAGGGAACACATATTCACTACTAACTAGTTGCTTATTAGCATGCATATTACTAGCATATTGGCTGTTTATTAGTACTTATAAAGCACATTGTGGCAAGCAGTGCGGGGCAGAGAGCCGTGGAAACGGAGTGAGGCTGGTGGTGCGATTGCTAATGAGCGTCACCTGCGCGCCACACAAGTCTCGAGTCTCACAGAAGGAGATCCGGAAGGATTAAAGGAGGAGTGACAACAGTGCAAGAGGAGAGAGTACCAGGCCTGGACTATTTATGTTATGCTTTATGTTTTATTATGTTTATATGCTGCAGTCTTCTGTGAGGGGCTGCTGCTTTACCTTTGTTTTGTTGTTTGTTTATTTTGAATTAAAGTATGTTGAACATTCGCTGGTTCCTGCCTCCTTCCCTGAACCTTTAATTTTGCTACAGTGCATTGGTTTCAAAACCTGGGAGGAAGGGAGGGACATGCTGTCATAGAGCCCTCACCGCTGTGGGGAAGTCGCGGTGCCATTAAGTTGGATCAGGACAGAATCTGCCGTCAAGGATGCTCGAGTCGGTGGAACTGGAGTCGGTGGAACTATCCGTCAAGGGGACGGACACTCGCCTTCGTTCACCATGGAGGAGTGGCTGCCTTTGGGTTGGAGAAGGTGGCCACCTCCTTCTTCCCTGGACCTTTTACATTATACACATAAAAATGCCTTATTCTGCATGATCATATTCTACATCTCTTAACTCTTTCCCCGCCAAACACGGAATTTTCAGTTATTTGTGAGAAACCGCTTTCACTGTTATACGCTAGGGGGCGCTATTACGCATCTTCTGAATGAGTACAGAATCTCCTGATCAAAACACAGATGAAGAAGACCCAAAAAAAACAAGCGATCGTATGTAAGCAGATGCATATGTAAAATAACATGATCATCAACATTAAACAGCATATAAATCAAAACTGCCTAATGTTACTGAATGAAATGTCGACCCAGGGCTAGCTCTAGGACTGTGAAGCTTTAGGGGTGTTGATGACTCGATCTACTCCATCTGTGTTTGATCATCGTTCTGAATCTGATCTGTATGTAGTCTTTGACAAAAACATGATTTTCTCAGCTTTTTGTTCATTCAGTTTTTTATGAAACTTATCCATATTTAAGTGTTGATAAAAAAGGAATGCATGAAGTTAGAATAAAATGTTTTTTTTTTTTGTTGTTGTTGTTTAAAAGCAGAGGGGCTGTTCTTTCTTTTGATATATTGCATGCTCAGATATTCATACAACAAAATATTCTATGGGCCATTACATTTTTGTGAAAATTATCAAAAACCCTGGCGGTGGCTGGCAACTTTTTTTTAAAACGCTGGTGGGGAAAGAGTTAAAGGGCACCTATTATGCTCTTTTTTTACCCCAGAGTGTGTATGTGAAGTTTTAGCTCAAAACTGAGCTACCTCAGATTATTTTTTATAGCATGTTAAAATTGCCACTTTTGGGGGGTTGAGCAAAAACGCACCGTTTTTGTGTGTATCCCTTTAAATGCAAATGAGCTGGTGCCTCCGGCCCCCTTTCAAGAAGAGGGCAATAATGCCTACAGAGCCAGTAAATAAATGCTGTATGGAGATAGAACAGGTATAGTTTTGTTTAATTATGGTTATAGCTTATGTTGTAGACTGTTGTAGTGGAACCCATCCGAATGATGGCCAAAAGTAATTGTAAGAGCTGAATAAACACAGCATAAGAAGTGCGCATTAAAGTTTATTTATCCATAAACTCTCTCTCTCCCTTGCATTATCATCAGCATACACAGTGAATTACACAAAAACACTCATTACAACTAACAGTAAACAAATAAATACAGACCTTATGCTTTTTCAAGGGGTGCTTGATAAACTGGTAAACTTTATATCCGTAAAACAACTCTGATGAACTGTAATAAAGTGTGTGCTCTCCCTTTCATTACTGCCATGACCAGTAGGCCTATCGCTCCGGAGACTATAAGCCGGATCACGAACAGCTGGTACAGATCCATCCTTTAGTAACAACTTTTTAGCAAATCCTGCCTTGTATTGCCCCTCGTTCACAAAGCAGTCTGGAGTGAAATATTTGCGCAGACATAAACAAACCTAAACCTGCTCCGACAATGGCGGACTGTGTACAACTCACTCAGGGCGGGTCTATGCTGAAACGACAGTGTCCGTCAACAGTCGTGGGAGAGGCCTGTGCATAGTCACATCACTTTGCCCAGAATCTGCGAACGGCTTGTTCTGAGACAGTGCTTATGATTTATGGGGATTTTTTTTTTAAAGCACTGGGTGGATTTTTATCATTATAGTGTGGTTGTGTACACACACTGCCAACTCACATTTATGTTCAAACGTGAATTTTGTGAATTTGTGAATTTTGCATAATAGATGCCCTTTAACCATACCCCATACATAACCATACCCTATACATAACCGCTACAACAACTACCTTACTATCAATAAGCAGTAATTAGGAGTTTATTGAAGTGAAAACTATCAGTGAATATGTGTTAAAGTGTTACCGTAATGACTATTTTAATGTCATGTGGAGTAAAAAATATTAATACATTTTTTGGCCAGTCACACTATATGACATTTCACAACCTGGACTAACCTTTCCTTGTCATAAAACGGTCAAATTATCTGTTATTTAAAGAGATTTATTAACCTTGACAGTCATCAGTCTACAGGGGTCCTCCCTATAATACCATTTGGTACTTTTTTTTATGTTTTCTTTTCAGGAAAATAAAAGAATGTTTATAATAGGTGTATTCAAGTTATTGTATGTATGACTTGCATTTTTAATGCATAATTTAATAAATTATAGATAGATAGGACAAATGCAGCCAAATGTTGTAGGTCAGTTAGTCTACGCATACAGCAAATGTCAGTGTGTGCTCTGTATACTGCAGAAATTAAAAAAAAATCATGTATCGAACACGCAAAGAGAAGGAGAGAACGTTATGGTGTTTGTTTCTGTGAAACGAGCCTGTTCTTAAGCATCAGCTGATACAGCACTAACAGAAGAGACTTGACACATTCACCAGTTAGCCACTGGCAAACACTGCAGCATGTGACATGTGAAGATCCATTAATATAATATGCATTCACAGAACTCACATGACTAAAACATTCCGATTCATACTTTGATTAATCATCATTAACTGTACCATAACTGTGTTCTGGTAGTTTAACAATAAATTAGTCTTTGCAGTCTTTGAAGTCGAGTAATTAGCCACAGGCTTTTAAAGTGTTTTAAGATTGATGCAGTAAGTCATCTCATGCAGAACTGCTGGAGCTGCACACTACGCAAAAGTACAAAAGTGCCGAGCAAGAGTCACCACACACACAAGAGTGTACATGTACATACACACTCAAGTGCACACTGTCTCCCTATGGCACGGTTGCACTGGTGAAGTGACATTTACCTAATGTGGCTTTGAAGCACAAGAGCTCCGCTCAGTACATTTGAGTGTGATGAAGTCTGACTGCTGCAGCCTCTGACACTATTTCTGCTCTATTCACACATGCACAAACACAACATATACAAACACCCAGAGGAAAAAAATATTGCTGAGAGATTGCTTTTATAGCTCAGGAGACGCAATGGAGTTCTCAGTTAAAGAGTTAGTTCACCCAAAAATGAAAATTCTGTCATAATTTACTCACCTTCATGTCGTTCTAAACCCGTAAGACTTTAGTTTATCTCTGGAACACAAATAATGATATTTTAATGAAATTTGTGAGATTTCTGTCCCTCCATTAACAGCTATGCAACTACCACTTTGATGCTTCTAACATTTCATTAAGAGATCGCAAAACGAATCCATATGAATCTAGCGTTTAGTCCAAATTTTCTGAAGAGACACAATCTCTTAATATGCTGAACAGATCTAATTCAGGCTTTTATTCACAAATAAGAATTCATCAACTCGCACATCAGTTGTGGTAAACGGAAGCTCAAGCATGTTCGCTTGACATGCGAGAACCAATGAGGTTCATTCTCGTGTTACGCAGCACGTTTGAGCTTTCACAAGAACCAATGAGGTTCATTCTCGTGTTACTTAGTACATTTGAGCTTCCGCAAGAATCAATGAGGTTTGTTCTCAAGCAGGTTTGGTTGAGCTTCTGTTTATGTTCTATATGTGAATATTTTTTATGTATTTTATTCACATATAATCAACATTTTATTTACATATAATCAATGTTTATATGTGAATAAAAGCCTAAATTCAATCTGTTCATCATATAAAGCGTTCAAGTCTCTTCAGAAAATTTCTCAATTCATATGGATTAGTTTTGCAATCTCTTTATGAACTTTTTGGAGTGTCAAAGTAGTAGCTGTCTATGGAGGGACAGAAATCGTCTCGGTTACGTATGTAACTCTCGTTCCCTGAAGGAGGGAACAGAGATGTACGTCGGATCACTTCTGGGAGCCCTATCAGCTTCAAGTGTATACAGAATGAGCCAATGCACATTGGCGTGCGAGATTTGCATGGTATAAATACGGAAGCGGATGCAGAGCACATTTGTTTTTCACTGAGGAGTCAAACTAGTGACTCGGCCATGCAGTGATGGTACAGCAATCGTGGCGACGGGACATACGTCTCCATTCCCTCGTTCATAGAACGAGGGTTACATACGTAACCGAGACGTTCCCTTTCAGTCGGTCACGTTCAACGTACGTCGGACGTCACAGACGAATTGGGATCCCTATGGAAAACGCCACGGCTGTTGCCACTTCCAGCACCCTGCGTAAGCCCTTCAGACCCCCGTCTGTTGGGGCGGGAACTTACGCAAGGAGAGTCACTGCTGCTGTTCCGGAAGACCCACTCAGCAGAGTACTGGATAACGCTAGGACAGCGTGCCCCAAGGGGACGCTGCGGAGTCCACATCCTACCCGTATCCGGGCAGTACAACATACAATATGTCTCTGGGGTGGACCCGGCCGACCTAGGCAGGAGACTACACCGGACAGAGACGGCAGAGCGGACTCTGTCAAGGGAAAGACACAGGCTCGCCATAGGGAGCCGTACCATGGAAGAATACACATATGGTACCGCCGTAGGGGTCACAGCGTATGGCACCTAGCACAGTAGGGGGCGCAGCACTGGGGTGCACTTACACTACTGGGCCTGGCATCAGATGCTCCGCCACATCTGACAGCCATATGGTGGTGGAGGAACTCAACAGGGTTGCCTAGCTGGGGAACTTACTGGAGCAATAAAGTGCACTTATCCGGTCCATAAGGACGGGAATGGCGCAGCAAGCCGACACTTAGAACGGGCACTTCGGTGTTACTGGCTGGTTGAAGCGAGCACACGGGAAGAAACCGGCTCTACACGGAGGCTATAGAATCTATAGAACGTGTTAGGTGTCACCCAGCCCACAGCTCTACATATATCTGTCAGCAAGGTGCCATGCGCCAGCACCCAGGAAGAGGCAACACTCCTAGGCGATGGCATCCACTATCCAGTGGGCCATCCTCTGCTTGAAAACAGCCTTTCCCTTCTGCTGGCCTCCGTAACAGATGAAGAGCTGTTCTGAGGTCCTGAAGCTTTGCGTTCTGTCCACGCCGCAGAGCACGGACGGGACAGAGAAAAGCTAGGGTTGGGTCTGCCTCCTCTGAGGGCATCGCTTGCAGGTTTACCACCTGGTCCCGGAAGGGAGTGGTGGGAACCTTGGGCACATATCCTAGGCATGATTCGTCGACCGAAGATGCCTGCAGGTCCCCCACCCTTTTAACGGAAGCCAATGCAGTCAGGAGCACTGTCTTCCAAGAAAAGATTTTCAACTCTGCTGACTGCAATGGTTCAAAGGGCACTCTCTACAGTGCCGTTAGCACCAGAGACAAGTCCCAAGAGTGTATAGAGTGAGAGCGAGGCGGATTTAGATCATGCTTCCCCAAGGACTTACCATCAACTACATCATGGTGTCCGGCGATAGCGGCAACATACACTTTGAGGGTGGAGGGAGACAGCGTTCGCTCCAACCCATCTTGCAGGAAGTAAAGCACAGAACCGATCGAACATCTCCGGGGTCTTCTAATCGAGAAGAGCACCACTCAACGAACAGGTTCCATTTAAAAGCATAGAGGCACCTCGTAGAGGGGACTCTAGCAACAGTGATGGTGTCTACCACTGTTCGTGGCAGATTACCTAGAACCTCCATGTCCCGTCCAGGAACCAGACATGGAGTTTCCAGAGGTCTGGACACGTGTGCCATAGGGTGCCCCGTCTCTGAGTCAGAAGGTCATTCCTCAGAGGAATTGGCCAAGGAGGTGCTGTCGCAAGGAGCACTAGTTCTGGGAACCAGCTCCGGTCAGGTTTGATGGCCTCCGTCTGCTTCAGGGCGGCTGAGAACTGCTGGGAGAAGCTCTTGACCGCGTCGCCGAATAGCCCAAACTGGGAAATGGGGGAGTCCAGGAACCGATATTTATCAGTCTCCCACATATCAGCCAGAGATGACGCTCCTGGACTACCATGGCGGACATCACCTGACCGATCGAACAAGCGGTGACTTTTGACGAGTCCAGAGGAGCTCAGGATCTGGTCTACCTTCGTGTATGTCCATTAGTGCTTGGGCTTGATGCACCTGGAGCAACGCCATGGCATGCAGGGCAGATGCAGCCTCTCCACAGGCTCTGTAAGCTTTGCCCGTTAGAGTGGATGTAAACTTACAGGCCTTGGATGGGAGACGTGGATTACCACGGCAGGAGGAAGCGGACGCCGGACACAGTTCCATCGCGACGGCCCGTTACACCGGCGGGATCTCCACGTACTCCTTGGCTGGCCCTTTCAGTCTTACATTCGTTCCGACCTCAGTCTCATCAAACAAGCCCATTTAACTCTCACTTCTCTTTAAGATAGCTGCCTCACAAAACTCAATCCAACCTATGCCTGCAAACCTCGCTTAATTTGAGGCAGTGCTCAGCTTTACTTGATACTGCCGCCACAGTGCTTCGCTTGATACTGCCACTGCAGTGCTCCGCCCAATTTGATACTGCTGCTGCAGTGCTTCGCCCAATCCGATACTGCTGCTGCAGTGCTTCACTTACTCGATACTGCCACTGCGGTGCTTCGCTTGATACTGCCGCTGCAGTGCTCCGCCCAATTTGATACTGCTGCTGCAGTGGATCACTTACTCGATACTGCCGCTGCAGTGCTTCGCTTGATACTGCCGCTGCAGTGCTCCGCCCAATTTGATACTGCTGCTGCAGTGCTTCACTTTACTTAATACTGCCACTGCAGTGCTTCGCTTGATTCTGCTGATGCAGTGCCCCACTCGATCCCATGCTGCCGCCGCAGTGCCTCACCTGTTTAATAAACTGCCACAGCAGTGACCTGCCTACCTCAATACTGTTGTTGCAGTGCAGTCTCCCATTCCTTCTGTTCTCCAATTTTGGGGGGGTCTTCTGGACTATTGAAATATGCCGATTCCTTAAGTAATCATGAGTCGTTCAAATTCCCATAATTCTTGCTTGCTGTCTGATTCTGCATTTATGTTTTGGGGGGTAATCTGAGCTCGGGTAGAATATCCTCTCCGAGCCCCTCTATAGCAGACAGCAAGCCAAATCTGTTTACCACTTTCACTAAGATTATATGGGCACACAAGCTTATTAAATAATATACATTTGAAGTTTACTGTAAAATATTCAACTATATTCAAATACACAAGTATTTTAAGATTGTAGGGTACTGCTTAAAGGAAGTGGGATGTCTCTGGGAAGTTCTGTTGGGTTACCATAGTAATGCGACTTCTCCGAATGGTTAATTCCACTGTCTTAAAAGGTTTATACAATATTGTTAAAAGTCACTTTCTCTTTAAGAAAATTAATGGGATTTTACTTTCCAATACCCAGTTGCCGTTCTCTATTTTTAGACCTGACTATGAGAGAAGCAGGATGTTCACTGTGAGAAAAGTCGTATGTGAAGTGTGTAAGGAATTAGTCACAGCAAAGTGTGTGAAATGATGTTAACTGCGCTGTGCACACTGTTTATTGCATTAAATGTCTCTCACTGAGCAATGACACAGGAAGAGGTCATTTATGAGATGAGTAAGGGTTAACATCATCAAAATGTGAAACAGACCAGGATGAGATAGTACAAGATGTTTGTGGTCCGATCGGATGTGTGGGTGTGGAAGTGGGTATTTACGATGTGTTTGTGTACAGTAACACTAACAAATATGTGCGACTGGGAAGATTCATTTGTGTTGGGGTCACCGCAGAGACAGCGTGGGCTGCCTTGATGCATATTCCTGTGTGAGACGCATTAGTGACTCAGAGATTGGAAGTCCCAGATGGGGGCCAGCCCATCCTTCCAATGGCATGAGAATTCCTTTGCTTGGGCAGGGAGTTTGTTTCCTTTGGTCACTGTTGTACCCAAAGGACCAGCGCATACTCTCAGACTACGACTTCCTTTGCTCCCATAGCCCGAAAACAGCCCACCCTCTCACCCCTAGTTTTATCTAAACATCCATCTATACAAGATCTCAGTAGTGATTGGGCCTTTCATCTTAAATCATACAGCACCAAATGCAGTGTTTACTGTACGGTGTTTCCACCCCCGACCCAGATCCACTTTACCCCCACAGTGGCATTCAACTATGAAAGGATAGGAGGAACCATAAATCAGTTCCCCATGTGGTCACAACACCTTCTAATTAACTACTTGGGACTTCATCTGATATGCTCATACCCAATATGTCTACAGTTAATATATTAATTGTGATTAGTAAACTGTGAAAATGTATTGATCATAAAAATAAATGGCAGTAGTATTGGTCTATAGAGTGGTGGTATGACATCACTTTGTAGGCCAAAACACGGAAGCGAGTTAGCATTTTAGCACTTCCAGTTCCTTTGTCCCGAAGTCAATGGGTTTTTTGAATGGGGTTTTGGTTAAATGGTTGAAATAAGGTCTGTGGTGAACACAAGCTCAAGACACTTTCACGTTTTATTCTACGACATAAAATACATCAGTATTACCCCACTCGTGATTTTATGAAGCTGTTACGTGTCTTGAAAAAGGTTGTTGCTAACAAGTTGCTAAATGGGACTACAGAGGCTGCCGGGGAGATTAAACGTCATCACGCCGAACAGGTAAACCCAGTCCGCTTTTACAGCATTATTATGCTCATAATTGGGCTCTTATAAACTAGTCTAACGATCTGGGAAAATGTTTTTAGATAAAAACTGAAAGAGTTGTTGGAAGCTTAGTGATGGTGACATTGAAATGTACCTGTGGTGTAGTCCGTTTATAGCCTACCTTTAGCCTTTTACTTCTGGCGACTGAATTTAGGCTTCAAAATTAATAAAAGTTGTGTTCAGCTGTGATAATTATCTTGATGGACAAAATGTGTAAGTATCATAAACTTTGTTGATCACAGTGCTTGTTTTTTGCGATAATCCAAAAGCCTATAGGAAAATCCTATTGGGTTTTTCTCAAGGGAACCAGTGTGATGCTACTGCTGGTTGGCCTACAAAGTGACGTCATACTTGCACCACTCTGATCGAATTCATGCAAGACAAGAAGGGGCATTAATGCAAGACAAGTTCTTGTGTACCATCTGTGCTATTTTTAATTGTTGGTCTATGGAAACATATTAGCTTTTAGCTGTTTTTTTAGCATCTTATGCCATGAGTGCTGTGTCATAAACCGTATATGATATTATTCAGGTGATGGCTAAAAACATATAAACTTTGACTAGCTTTTTTTAGCTGAAGATTTTCTTCAGACTGTTGCTGGGAATGAAGATGAAGGAAACTGGTTGTAGAGAAAAAAAACAAACAGTTTTATGCTATTTGTGATTTAGTGCCCCCTGTGCAACACTGACAATGCACGTAAAAGGCGCAATTTGGGAAAGCAACAGTGCACAAAAACAACCATACATCAAAGTGTCTGTGTTCACTTACTTGCGTAGAGTGTGTTTCAGACTTTAATCCATTATCTGCTGTTCATTTACAGTACATTGTTATCTTGAGAGGAGTCCCTACTTGAAACGTCCAGCTTTAGTTTAAACTAGTCTGCTCATTTTGTTATTGCGATGCTCACATGTTAAGTGTTGATTCCACATCACCTCTGGAGCGAAATAAATATTTAGACAGGGCCTTCTGTCGTGTGTGCGTGCATGACTGTAATATGGAGAGAAAACGACACATCAGGCTCAGAGTGACATCTGAGAGAGACATGGGACATCTGGTGACCCATGCGCATCCCCAACCAGGGCTGTAAAATCAGGTGACAGCCCGCTCAGCCAAATGCTATGCACAATTCAGAATCAAGTCATCCGCATGGCTCGCAATTATTCCACATTTGTTGGTGATCTGTTAACACATTTCATGGCCTGACAGCTTTCAATAACAAAACATTTATGCTCGTATTTTATTGCACGGATACTATATGGGTCTTCTCATTTCAGCTGTTTACTTCACTATTAAGCAGTCTGAAGACCCAGGAAAACAAAGTTTTTTCGAATTTAGTGTTTAGTATTTTTTTATGCCATTACATTGTTTAGAGCATAAGAAACTTTTTTAATTATATTTTATTCATATGTAATGTTTGACAGAAACCTGGCTAAAACCTGACGATTACATTACTTTAAATGAGTCCACCCCACAAGATTATTGTTGTAAACACAAGCTGCGTCTGAAAGGCAAAGGGGGAGTGGGATTTAGAGACATTCTAAACTCTATTGGAGTCAGGCAACACGTGACAGGACCCACTCGTCGCCGTAATCATACTTTAGACCTAATACTTTCGCATGGAATAAATGTTGATACCATTGAAATTCTGCAGCAGAGCGATGACATCTCAGATCATTACCTAGTATCGTGTATACTTAATGTAGCAAAGGCTGCAGAACCATCCCATTGTTTCAAATATGGCAGGACTATCACCGCTGCCACTAAAGATTGCTTTGTAAATAAACTTCCTCATCAGTTTCATCTCCTCAGCATCCCAGAGAGCCTAGAGATAATCGATGTTGCAACAGAAAATATTGACTCTCTCTTTTCCAGCACTTTAGACACAGTTGCTCCTCTGCGCTTAAAGAAAATAGTCAAATGCTGTGGTACAACGAGCACACCCGGCCGCTTAAAACAACAGCCAGAAAAATGGAGCGCAGCTGGAAGAAAACAAAACTGGAAGTTTTCGGATTTCGTCGAAAGAGAGCATGATTGCATACAGAAAGGCCTTAAAAACTGCTAGATCTGCTTATTTCTCGACTCTCTTAGAAGAAAACAAACACAACCCTAGGTATTTATTTGAAACAGGGCTAAATTAACCAAAGATAAAGCTTCAACTTCTGATGTTTGCAAACAACAGTAATGACTTTATGAACTTCTTTACGTGCAAGATTGATAATATTAGGAAACAGTATCACTTCAGACAGTGCATTGTAGTGTCACTGAGGAAAAATTCCACTCATTCACTGCTATAGGAGAAGAAGAATTTGTTAAACTCATTAAATCATCTAAATCAACAACATGTATGCTCAACCCTATACCGACTAAGCTACTAAAAGAGATCATAGATCCTCTTCTTAAAATCATTAATTAATCTTTGTCATTAGGATATGTACCGAAAACTTTTAAGTTAAGCTATTATTAAACCACTTATTAAAAAAACGCAACTTGATCCTACAGAATTAGTCAATTACAGGCCAATCTCAAATCTACCCTTTCTGTCAAAAATACTAGAAAAGGCAGTTTCCTCACAACTACGCTCCTTTTTAGAAAAAAAATGGTATCTGTGAGGATTTCCAGTCAGGATTTAGACTGTATCATTGTACTGAGACTGCTCTCATTAGAGTTACAAATGATTTACTCTTATCATCCGATCGTGGTTGTATCTCTCTATTAGTGTTACTCGATCTTAGCGCTGCATTCGATACTATCGACCACAACATTCTTTTGAATAGACTCGAAAATTATGTTGGCATTAGTGGAATTGCATTGGCATGGTTTAAATCATACTTATCTGACCGTTATCAGTTTGTAGCAGTAAATGAAGAGATGTCACACCAATCACAAGTTCAGTATGGAGTACCGCAAGGCTCAGTGCTAGGACCATTGCTTTTCACACTGTACATGCTACCACTGAGAGATATCATTAGGAAGCATGGCATTAGTTTTCATTGTTATGCTGACGATACTCAGCTCTATATTTCTTTACGCCCTGACGAAACGTACCAATTCACAAGATTAAAGGAATGCATAACTGATATAAAAAATTGGATGACTATTAATTTCCTGCAACTTAATTCAGAAAAAAATGAATTTTTAATTATTGGACAAAAAACTCCACAAGTAGTAACCTAGAATACTGTCTAACACTTGATGGCTGCTCTGTCAAGTCCTCGTTGTCAGTTAGGAAACTGGGTGTGCTCTTTGATACCAATCTTTCATTTGAAAGCCACGTTTCTAGCATCTGTAAAACGGCATTCTACCATCTTAAAAATATATCTAAATTACGGCACATGCTTTCAATGCAAAATGCTGAACAGTTAGTTAATGCGTTCATGACCTCAAGGCTAGATTATTGTAATGCTCTACTGGGTGGTTGCCCTGCTCGCTTAATAAATAAACTGCAGCTGATCCAAAACGCAGCACCTCGAGTTCTTACTAGAACCAGGAAGTATGACCATATTAGCCCGGTTCTGTCAACACTGCACTGGCTCCCTATTAAACATCGTATAAATTTTAAAATCTTGCTAATTACTTACAAAGCACTAACTCGTTTAGCTCCCCAGTACCCAGTAGCTCCCGAGCTTTTAACGCATTATACTCCATCACATCTATTGCGGTCTCAAAATTCTGTCCAATTGATAATACCTAGAATATCAAAATCAACTGCAGGCGGTCGATCCTTTTCCTATTTAGCACCTAAACTCTGGAACAGTCTTCCTAGCATTGTTCGGGAAGCAAACAAACTCTGTCAGTTTAAATCTAGACTAAAAACACATCTCTTTACTATGGCATACACATAGAACATTATCAATTTATATTATTCAAATCAGTTAAATGATTGTTTTAGGCTGCATTAACTAGGTCAGCCGGAACCGGGAACACTTCTCATAACACCTGATGTACTCGTTACATCATAAAAGAATGGTATCTACGCTCATGTTAGTCTCTCTGTTTATCCCGAGGTTTACTGCAGTCAGCCGGATCCAGGCCGTATCCAGATCAGATGGTGGACCTGCGCCTAGACATGACCAACGCATCCCTGAAATGTCTGCAGAGACCGTGTCAAATAAACTCCACCCTGTAAATGCCGCATCGAGAAGACATCCTCATTTAACCCATCTCCGGCGTGATGACTCCAATCTTTCAAATAATCTTACAAATATCTTTTGATCTAATATGACTTCTGACCTGTAATGTTGCCAGAATCATAATCATACACTATTTGTTTGTTGGCACCCCGAATGAGCCTGGTTTCTCCCAAGGTTTTTTTCTCCATTCTGGCCACTGAAGGAGTTTTGCTTCCTTGCCACCGTCGCCTTTGTCTTCTGGCTTGCTCAGTTGGGGACACTAAAATTTCAATTATATTACTGATCTCCCCGCATTGACACTGTATGATAATTGAAAGTAGCTGGATGACATCACTGTTTTCTTACTTTATGCAATATGTGGGTAAAATGGCCATACATGGGTTTTCCAATTCAATGCAATTTTTCTATACACTGCATCTAATTCGCATATTAATGTGTTCTTGGAGAAACATGTAATGAAAAAAGAAGAGTAATAATGGAAGTAATAGTTGGCAACATTTTCATAATAATATCTAATATTTTATAGGAACATTGATATGTAATTTATTTTCCTATTCACTTGTTGTGTCTTATAAAATGCCTGATAAAGTCCCAGTGTCCTCTATTGAAGACATGTATGAAATACTCTGAAACTGTAGCTTGACAACTACAGTCAAGCTACCCTTCTGAAAAAGTAGTTAGATACACTGCAAGTTACTACCAAAAAGTAGCTAGCTACATTGAAACTACTTTGATTTTTTTTTTTTTTTTTTTTTAACAATTAAATTGCATATTTACAAATAACTGAATAATCGTTAATGAAGAATGTTTTAAGTTAAATGTTTGGGGTTTAAAACAACACAATGCAATACAATTATGATAAGAGTAAAGTTTTATTTTGTAAACTATCCAAATATACAATATTCAAATGTAGTCTATATCTCAAACTGACTGTCAAAGTGCAAAATTGCTACAAATGTCATGTCACATCAATGCAAGAACCAACTATAATCAACTTGGATACACAAGAGTAGACAAAAATGCAGGTAAACTCACAGCACGTGCAGTGATGCATCATACGGTGTTTGAACAGAGCCGCTCTGAGACACGAATCATGCGCTGCTTGCGTGAACATAGTGCACTTCATTCTGAAACCCGCAACCTATTTAATTAGATCAGAGCCTTTGCCGTGTGATAAGTGCACTAAAATATATCGCAATATTGTTTTCTGTTCAACTGACAGATGCTTTGCCAGTGCAATGACGCAAAACACCACGTTAGTGAACATTCAGGTTCTTTTTAAAGAACTGTGGGACAGATTAAACTATGGCGGGACACCACTGTAATTAAATTAGAAGCAAACATTTGATATAGAGTGCAATAAAGCAGGATAATCAATTTAAAAAAGGCTTTTATTCACCTGTATGTGCTTGAAGTCTTCGACGCAGACAGCGTTTTAATCTTTTGTTTGTGTAAATCAAGTGTAACCTTTACTAGTCAATTCGTGTGAAGTATCAACCCACTCCTGTACGTCCTTTACATAATCATAAGACGATCTCTTTTCTGTGAAGCGTAAAGCCGCAAGATGTGCGATGAAACAATAGATGGCGGTAACACGCGATTTTAGTATGTGATCAAATAAGAAGAAAACGCTGTGCTGTTCAATGCATTGCAGGCTCGTCAAAACACAAAACGGAATGTAGTTTTTGGTCGCGCTACACCGCTACTTGCTGGAAAAAGTAGTTAGCTACTGAAAAAGCTTCATTGTTTTAAAAGCAACTGAGCTACTGACAAGCTATTGAAAAATGTAGTTAAGTTATTAGCGTCGCTACTTGTAGTTAACTACTCCCCAACACCTAGCATGCCTGTTTTGTAACAGAAAGTCAGATTTTGATTAGAAACCCCATAACATTTGAGAGAGTTGATTTATAACAAACTATTTTAAAAAAATTAAAACTGTGACATGTATGGTGTCAGAGAAATTCACTAAAATATAATGGCCCACACCTCTGTGCACTGCACGTGTGGCGGACAGAATGAGGTACATCAGGTGGGCTGCATCTGCGACACCATATGCCCTCCGCATAGTTCCCTAGGGGTGGCTGACAGCATCCACCCAGCTGCTTCCTCTGTCACCTCGGCTTGCGTACAGTTACGCCACATGATGAGTCTCTGGCCTGCTTGTGTTGGGGCATCTGCAGTCTGTGCTATAAGTGAAATTGCCTAGAGCTTTTCAGGGTGCTAGGTTAATACTATGAGACAGATCAGAGATTTCAAATATACTCTAATGTACAGGGCAAGTGAGTGGATATAATGAAGGTTAATGGGTAAAGGGATAAATGATAATGATAAAGGGAAAGGGATGTAAAATATTAGAGGACTGGATCTGGCTAAATGAGGAATAGCATGTGAACACACTTCAGTCAGGATCATCTAATACAGAGATCTTCATCTCTGCTCTTGGAGAGCCAATGTCCTGCAGAGTTTGGCACCAACCCTAATCAAACTATACCTGAACCAGCTAATGAAGCTATTCAGGATCGCTTGAAAAAACAGCAGGTTGGAAATAAACTTTGCAGTACAGTGGGTCACCAGGAGTAGGGTTGAAGACCTAATAGTCCTTTTTTTCATCATAGAACAGGGGTATGAAATCCTTCTCTTATGGCTCGTTTCTGTTTTCGATTGTCAGAAGAACCATACCATACCACTTTTTTGGGACCCTTCCGTTGGGGTACCTAGCACAGTAGCACCTAAAAGGTGGAGCTAGACTTCCTCGCAACCTGTAGCCTTTGCTCAAACAAAGCTTGTCTTCTTGTGACAAACAGCCACATGCTGAGAAGCAAGAACAAGATCTGCTGCATGTCCTCCATTGTTGTTTACTGTGTCTCTTTCTTCTTCGCGTGAGAATGATGTTGATCGCTACAACACCACTATAAAGTAAGGGTGCTGTTGGAAATGCAAGCCGGATCAGGGTCCGGCTTTAGCCGTTAGAGCAGGGGTGACTAATCCTGCTACTGGAGGGCAACTTTCCTGCAGAGTTTAGCTCCAACCCCAATTAAACACACCTGAACCAGCTAAACAAGGTCTAACTAGGCATACTAGAAACATCCAGGCAGTTGTTATGAGGCTAGTTCGAGCAAAACTCTGCATGAAAGGGGCCCTCCAGGGCCGAGTTTTGACACCCCTGTCCTAGAGGGCCACTTTCAAGCTTGAATGTAGTTGATTAAAGCTCAAATACGTGGTTTATTTATAAAGATAGCGCCTATTGGAAAATTTTATCTGATGTTTTCGGAGTTGTGAGATCCAGGCGATCACCGGGCACTCAGCGTTCATTAACCCCGACGAGAATAGCCTTACCTCGGTTAGTCCTTCTGACGTTTGCCGCTGGATCTCTGTAGTGGTTAAACATGAGATATAATTTGTCTAGTGTATATATAATGGGCGATCTTTGTTCTCATGAATCTATAATTTGTTCCCTGGTAAATCGTTTTGGCTGAGGGCAAAGTGAAGTTTCATTACTACATTACTAGCGCTGACTTTGTACGTTTGACTGAATTGTTTGCTTATACTACTTTTATAATGGCTATTATTGATCAATAAAACTGACATTTAACAAAAAAATATGTATTTCATTTTATTACAGTGAAGATAATTAGAGTACATAGTGCACATATTGCCTGAACCACATATTAATATGTTTAATACTTTTTTAAATGTACATTTTTTAAATGTTTTATAACATATTTCATTTTTGCCTAAAATACACATAGCCTACAGAGATAACCGGTGTAGCCAGAGCGAGCTGAGTGACGTTATCAAGGGCGCTGTTGTTCCATTTGCAGAATTACCGGACTTGTGTCCTCCCGTCCTCAGCAGTTTGTTCTCCTGAGTCGAACTTAGCAAGTCCGAACTACCAAGGACGCAAGTCCAAACCTTGTGTACTTGGTATTGAGAAATGCCCCTTGATTAGCTGGTTCAGGTGTGTTTAATTAGGGATAGAGCTCAATTTTGTTGGAAGGTGGTCCTCCAGGAGCAGGACTAGACATCCCTGTACTTAAAGTATAGGACAGCTGGTCCAGGCAGTGCCAGTTGTAGTCTGCACAGCTTCTACTAAAAGTGGCATGTGTGTGGAAGCCATATGAAAGGAGAATCACAAATGAGATTGCTTTAATATCTAAAACACACATAGAAATGAAGAGCAAATGGAGACTTGCTTAAAGGAATAGTTCATCCAAAAAAAAAATAAAAAGTTCTGTCATCATTTACTCAAATTCATGTCATTCCAAACTCATATGGCCCCTGCTTCTCAGTGCTTCCCGAGCTGGTTCCATTCATTCTTTAAATCATTGAAATAAACATTTAATATTAATATAAGCATAGTGATGTAAAGGTGACACGTCTAACCACCTGGCTAACCTCAAAACCATTTGACTTTAAAACTGAGCAACAAAGATGGCTGATTTCAAATTACATTTAGTCTGCAGGCCCCATCTACAAGAAGAACCAAAACTCTGCACATAAACATTCAACTTGTATTTATTTTTTTCCCTTCCTGTGGCAAAACAGCACAAAAGGAATGGGTCTTGTTCGGGAAGAACCCAGAAAACACTTTTTCCACCAACCAAGTGCCAGTACTAGTGCCTAATAGCGCTTTTCCACTGCATGGTAACGCTTGGTACGGCTCGGGTACGGTACGGCTCGGCTTAGCTCGCTTCACTTTTCCACTGCGTGGTACTACTCGGTTCAGCACAGCACGGCTCAGCTCGTTTTGGCTCTGTTTGGTTTTCCACTGCAGTTAGCACCGCTTTAAAGTGGGTGGGATTATAGAATGATCGTTGTAATTGTGCCGCCTCTACTTCTCGGTTTAACTACAAGACGAAGAAGTTTGTTTCAAAGGAGGCTGATGGCAGCAAAACAAGATACTGCTAAAAACAAGAGAGTCTTAGGCACTCATACAACAAAGTGCAGATGACGACATCACTTGATTTGCTCGACGGCATACAAAGGGTAAACTAATCTTGTATTTAGCAATGTGTTTAGAGTCTCAATCGCTATATAACTGTCACAATAGCATATAATGGTAGTGACGGTAGTGACGATTCTCTCTGAACAATCAGTGATCTGCAGTGTTTACATGTCACTTTTTTAGAATCGGTACGGCACACTTGGAACCTCAACCGAGGTGGTACTATTTAAACTAACCATACAGAGCCATACCGAACCACACCATGCAGTGGAAAAACGGCAAAAAGTGAGCCGTACCAAACTGTACCATGCGGAGAAGCGCCATAAGTCAGTTTACAATCTGGCTTAGTGAGTAAGGATCTAGTAGGATCATTCTCCAAAAAAAAATTGGTAACACTTTACAATACGGGGGCACTAATATGCATTAATTCATGCTTAACTAATGCACAGATAATCATGAGTTAATGTATGACTCATGAAGAACTAAACCATTTATTAATCAGCAACTAATGAAGATTATATATGATTAATAGATTAAGTAATTATTAAATTGTTATTAGTTAAATGTGTCATATTGTATTAATTCCCTAATAACACATTATATTAACTAATAGTATACATTCATATGTTAATTACTACAATGGGTCAAAGCCATGCATTTCAACTTCCAGTTGTCTGCTTTAATTAATCATTAGCTAACGATTTGCAAAGGTATCATTATGTTATGATTTTACTTGTTGAGGCACATGACATATAAAAATGTTCTGAATTTAGTTTTTTGTGGACTTGTTAGAACTTGCACTAATACTTAACCATGTAAAACAAAATCTCCAGACAAGCATTGGCTCTGGCACCAGCACCATTTTAAGGGAATGAAGAAAACTGGATTGAGATGCTGGTTGATTAGCTTTATGTGTATATGTAATATATGTAACATGTTCACATTTATTGATGTCTGATGATTTATTTCACATAACACTATGCCACATGCCTTGACCATGAACACCAGTAGTTGACTTAACTTTTACAGCCCTTTAAGGATAAGGCCCTGGAGATTCCAGACTGCAACCTTTTACTACAAACAAGAGCAAGATGAAGATGGGCTGGCTCCAGTTTGTTTACTGAAAGCCCCTTTGAGATTCCTCTCGGATACACAATAATGCAATGCGAAACGGAGCTGGCGCAAGAGTCTGTGCAGCCTCAGGCGTTGATTTTATGATTTTCTTGCTGTTTGTTTGTCTTTGTTCAAGGCTAGGTTGGGTGTCTGTGGCATGGCCCCTCTCTTGCCTCCTCTCCCAGCCTTGCCTTTCCCGCATTAAATGATCCTTTCATTTCCTCTTAAACTCGTCTGCCCTGAGGGCTGAGCGATGGGCCCCGTGGCCTTTGGCGCTGCATGTGAAGTTCACAGCTCGTCCTCCATTGGGCAGAACCTCCATCAAAATGCACTTCCTGTCTGAGCCCCACTTACATGAGATTGCCCAGGGCCGAGGCGGCAGCCTTGACTCAAATACCGCCATGTGAAGCTTAGCACCAAGCAATCATCTATGCTCACCGGTTCACCATATGCAGGGTTTAAACTGGGATTTTGGAGAACAGGGAACCCTAAAACCTTAAAATGCACTAGATATGACATGGGTTGGTTCAATGGTGCATTTTTGACATTTTAATGCTTTTTTAAACTACTTTTAATGCAAGCTGTGCCAAGTTCAAACCCCTCATACACTGCAAAAAAATGTAAGTCATGACAATGTATGTCTTTACCTTTATATTCTTTTTTTAATCAAAACACTTTAACTTTAAACCAACCTTTATTAGACATTAATTGCATTAGTATTAAGTATTCATATACATATATATATATATTTAAAGGTTGGTTTAAAGCACTTAATTAATGACATTTTTCAATTTTTCGTGACCTAATATAAAGTGAGAACTATTCACTCCTAATAACCAATTAACAATCCCTTTACTACGAGCTAATTAAACAATAATAATTGTGTTAATTACAGTGACAATGAATGAAGAACTCACCATTTGTATATATAGCCTATTAATATATTAACAATGTAGAGACTACAATATATTAACTATGAATTAACTATAAACGAATTGTTTGTTAATGATTTGCAAGTACTTTATTACTGCATACTTATTATAAAGTGTTACCAACTCATCGAAATATTTTAAGAAATTTCAACTTTTTATAAGTCAGATCAATATCATTTAAGTTGAATTGATTTGTACAGCCAATTTGATTATAATTAAAAAATTAAGGCAGCAACTGAACTTAAGTTTCAAGGTTGAAATGGGTGGACATCTTAAATAAATCAAGAAAAATAAATATCAGAAACGGTGTATTTGGTTACATTTTGGAAAGTGTATTGTTTAATTTAATGAACCTGAAAGGTTTGAGTGAATACACTCACTAAATGAAGATGGATCATTTAATGGACTGACAAGCAATAATAACAGTTCTTTTTAATGTGTTTAATTTTGTTTAATTAAAGGTGCCGTTATGCTGGATAGTTCCCCTAACTGACCCAACCACCTCTTGCCCCATTCCCCCATCAAAACCCCACCCTAACCCCCCTCCTCTCATCCTCAGAGACCTGACTCCGGAACTGACTTAGGAAGTCCCTTAATGGTTACCAAACTGTGGGGGAACTGCGTACGCTCAGTGAGGACTAAACATATGTTTAGAGGAGACAACATCAGCAATCACCACTTGACCCCAGCGCTCATACTTCTGTTTTCCTCCCCCTCAGACAGGAGAAAAAACTCAGAACGGGTAATATAATCAACCAAAAGCACAAAACCAGAGAGGAGGTGCTGTGAACATGCCCAGTTCCAGATGTACGGGCAGCCAAGTGTCGAGACAAGACCGAGAAAAAAGGAACTGTCAGGATGTCGAGGAGGAATTAAATGGAATTAAAAGGAAATAAAGATGAAATGATGCAGGATGAAACTTCAAACTGAAATGAGATCTCTTTAATATCTCAATTATTTCTCCAAAACAGCAAATGGGGTGTTTTCTGTGTAACAGGACCTGATTTTTCTCCTGAGAAAGACATCAGCAATCTATGATTTCAGACAAGATCTCAACAATGTCTCAAACTGTGCATAGATTTGGCAGTATACCAAAATCTACCAAAGGTCAAGAAATATTTCTGTTTACATCCTCTTTGAATGTACTATTTAGTGCCGTACAACAACAACAGTCAAATCTGCAGGACTGCAGTCACAAAATCACACTCACACACATTCAGTGATTCCATACAGATGTTCAACCGTGAAGAAGAAAAGGCTGGGAGGGGAAACTGACCAAAGAGTGAGAACAAATTGCTTATGTCTGTGACTTCACATTCAGTGTGTAAATAAGATGTTCAAAGAAAACAATACAGAGTTATACCAAAACATCCCTGAAATCTCCTGCTCCCCCGGGAAGCCGTTTCTCATCGTTTTTCATTAACCTCATGCTGCGTGTCTCCAGAGGCCATTATTTACAACAGATGAAGAAGAGGTGTGTTGAAAAACTCTGGTTGAGTATTCAAGTCTCAGTTTTTAAGGCCTGTTCACGTCAAGGACGATAACTATAATGATAGCTATAAAGTTTTAATAATCGTTCCAATTCTATGAGAATAGAAATGTCCACACCACAAACACAACGATAACAACACAGAGGAACAATATCGTTGGAATCACTTTCAGAACGACTAAATCCAGCTGATGAACGACAAAAAACATTGATAGCAAATCAGAATCCACCCGACTTAGAAGAGATTGAGCATTTAAAGCGACAGACGACATTTGGTATGGGGAACACATATTTACTAATAGCCACATCTTTTGCCTCAATAAACTCCTAATTTTCTGCTTATTAATAGTTAGTAAGGTAGTTTTTTATGCATTTAAGTTTAGGTATTGGGTAGGATTAAAAGATGTAGAATAAGGTCATGCAGAATAAGACATTAATATGTGCTTTATAAGTACTAATGGCTAAACAGCCAATATCCTATATGCATGCTAGTAAGCAGCTAGTTAATAGCGAGGAATGAACCCTAAAATAAAGTGTTACCACATACACTTATAATAAACCGTGTGTTTGTGTGGATGCCATACATTATTGTCATAGTTATATTTATAGTTATCATTCTTGGTGATTTGTGTAGGAGCCAAAAGTGAAAAAATATTGACGCGGACTGTCAAGACAGTTGTTTCATTATTATATACTCAAGAAATTAACAGTTTTAACAATAGTCTGCAATCAGTGTACAACAGGACACGCAAAATAGAGCTTTCCTTCATTTCATGGACTCAGTCAGGCATGTGCTAACAAATGGCCGTGAGTTGAAAGAGGGAACATCTCAAAGGAAGAAACGGGGTGACAATGCAAGTGATAAATTCATTTCAGTGTGGAAAAGGTGTAATCATTTGAGAATAGTTACTCATTGCCAGGTATTACTCAGACCCAGCTGTGCGACACACACACACATCTATCTATCATCCTCCCCTCTGTCCACCCTCATAAATGTTTAGTCACTCACGTAGTTACCAATGAATTAAAAAACACCCCCTGAAAAAACCTGATGGAAACAAATGATGGGAGTTTTCGGTTCACTGTCTAAGGTCAGGTATCAGCACCAATATTTGGCTGAAAAATGTCGTGTTAACTATTTAATTATAAAACATTACCAAGCTCCCATTTAAGCATGTCAATATCTCATGCCTGCTTTGTCACTGAAAATGTTCAACAAAATGAACATTCTAAACTGAACATTCCTCTGAATGCTAAAGTAGTGATATGTAGTGATATATGTGATGTGGTATTTTTTTTATTTTAGTCCAAAATATAATTTCTGATATATACATTGTGTTTTTTACATTATTACATTATTATTTAAAATACAGGTAAAACTATAATAAGTACAGTAACAGATCACTTAAAAATAACTTGCAAACTATTAGTTTATTAATTAATAGTTTATAGACTGTAGTTAATATATTAATAGACTATATACAAATAGTGAGTTCTTCATTCATTGTCACTGTAATTAACAAAGTGTAATTGTTTAAATAGCTCATATGTAAAGAGTTGGATAATGCTTTAACAACTTATTTAGTTATTAGCACTTTAGATTAGATCACAGAAAATCAGAAATTGTCATTAATTAAGTGCTTTAAACCCACCTTTATTAGATATTAACTGCATTCATATTCAGTGTTCCCTTAAAATGTTTACAAATACATTAAGAGCGCGCACACACACAGAGAGAGACATGTTGGGTTTCCATGTTTTATGAGGACTTTCCATAGAATTCGTTTTTTTATACAGTACAAACTGTACATTCTCTCCCCTAACGCTAACTAATGTATTTTAACAACATGATCCAATTAATATTTGTATGTATTTCATATTGACAGCATTATGTTATTTATTTATTTATTTTTTACGTGGTTATGTTTAGCTTTGGGGATAGGCTTAATGTGTTTGTACTGTAAACATTTTAATGCAATTAATGTCCAATAAAGGTTGGTTTAAAGCACTTAATGACATTTTCCGATATTCCTGATCTAATCTAAAATGAGAACTATTTAAGTTGTTAAAGTCCCTGTAAAGTCAAAATTAAACATGTGTTCTGAGTTTGTCACACCACAGACAAATGTGTTATTAACCACCTAACCAAATTTGAATCATAAAAAAATCCGCCAAGTAAATAAAATAGCTTATCAAAATCTTGAAAAAATAAGCAGCATTCTCTGCTCTCAAGCGCTGGGGGCGTGTCCGCTGTCGACGCCGAAACCACGCCCACTCGCGGGAAAGCTGCCTTAAGCACACAAGACAACACTCGTGTAGCCTACAGCTCACGACGGCACCAGATGTCGGCGGGGCGGGAGATAGTCAGTTCGGCCCGATTCTGCAGTGGATTATCAGTGAATCCCAGTTGTCTCCGATGAAAGTTTGTAAAACTATCCGGTGTAAAGTCATTGCAGAGGCAGGTGTTGGTAGTGATCCTCAGCTCTCCATCAAGGTAGCTGTTCACAAAATTAATCCAGCTCTTCTTGATATCATCGTTTTTGTTTTGTAAGCTGTTTTGTAAATTGTAGGCTGTAGTAACTAATAGTACTGACAGTAACTCGCGATCGAGCGGGCGAACTGATGCGAATGCGCTCTAGCTATGATAGTGTTGGGGGAGGAGCCATATGCTCAGTGGCTCCAGTGCGTCATCGAGCCACCGTTTTAGCCCCGCCCAGAAAATCCTGAACACAGCAGGAGTTTAGAAACAAATCTCAGAATTGCCTTTACAGGGACTTTAACAAAGAATTATCTAATTCTTTACAAATGAGATAATTAAACAATAATCATTTGTTAATTACAGTGACAATAAATACAGAACTCACTGTTTGTATATAGTCTAGTATTGTATTAACTACAGTTAGAGTTAGGGTAAACTAATAGTTTGCAAATGATTTAAATACTTTATTTCTGTATACTTATTATAAAGTGTTACCAATATACATACTAAATAAACATTAGGATCAGTGTTGGGGGTAACACATTACAAGTAACTTGAGTTCCATAATCAGATTACTTTTTCAAGTAACTAGTAAAGTAACGCATTACTTTTAAAATTTACAACAAAATATCTTAGTTACTTTCAAATAAGTAACACAAGTTACTTTGTTTTCCCATTTATTGACTGACAGCTCTCTTGTCCCAATGTTGAGGAAAAATTGTAGGTGTAGAGGCGTTGTGTGTGAACATGACGGTTATTGTAGTTCTAGACTAAATGTGAGCAGGCATTTATTAATCTCACTTGCACAACAAAAAAAAAAGATTCAGTATTCCTCAAAATGAATAAAATCAGTCAAATGCAAAATCAGAATACTATGCAAACCTCCAATAATTATGTTAAATAAAACATATATTTTTATGCATTTAATCTCATTTTATTGACCAATGTCTTGTTGCTGACCTTCAATGATTCAGTATAATTATTTGATCTTATTATTTTAATTTTACCCAAAAATATAACTATTTTGTTAAAAAAAATAATAATAATAATAATAATAATAAAAATAAATAAAGTAACACAAAAGTAATCTAACGCATTACTTTTCTTAAAAAGTAACTATGTAACGCAATTAGTTACTTTTTAAGGGAGTAACGCAATATTGTAATGCATTGCTTTTCAAAGTAGCTTTCCCCAACACTGATTAGGATACACCAACAAAATAATTTTTTATGAAAATTATGCCATTTTATTTTACCTCGTGTAAATGAGGACAAATTTGGAGTGTAATAGTCCTGCACAGTACTGCAGAGTTTTATTAATTGTTTTTCTGTTGTTTTGTTTGGTGGTTTCAAAATGTGTTTTCTTCAACAGAATCACTTTATGGAACCAAATCCTTGCTAAAGTATAATCATTTATAACTACAAAAAAAAAAAAAAAAAAAAAAAAAACTTAGATAAACATTTTTTTTTCCGGAAGCAATTTTGTGAGCCGGGTTAGATTTCCCAGTAGAAATCATCAGCTTGGAGGAAATCATTTAGTCTCAGTAAGTGGCAGACAGCATCCTGATCTCACTGCTCTGGCTCCAGTCTCAGAACAGCTCCTGAGCGCTCTGCAGTCTCTCAGCCCAGGACTATATAAACACTGCTTTAAGAGGGCAGACATAATCCTTGTGTGGCCTCTCCATTCTTTTTAGTTCATGAACAATGTTTCAGAAATCTTTAGAGGACGAAAGAAACTTGAGAGGCTGATAGAGGAAGAGAGAGAAGATAGAAATAATGTGACATCTAAATACAATAACACAAGATAAGCTGAAGCAGGGGAGAATAAACATCAGTTTCTACAGAACACCCCTTAATCTGGTAACACTTATCTGCTCCATAATGCCATGATCTAGGCATAATGTTCAGAAAAAAAAGAAAAGAAAAATTATATTACATTGGCTAATATGGCAGTCATTTTGGACTTATACTGACACCTAATGGTATGGAAGAGGCTCCATGCAAAAGCAAAAGTTTTCAGTTACTGATGCATTTATAAAACTTATCAATTTACAGTCAACATTAATTTATATATTTGATATCTGATATGACTTGTCTTAATCTTATGTTTATATAACTTTAAACACTTTTTTTCATATTCAGTTCTATTCATTTATGTGTAAAGCTTTTTTAATAAGAGGGAAAAAATGATTCTAAAGATATGTGTTTTTGAACATACTGCTGCATGTACAACCACATTTTTCTCCATTTTGTTTTTAAAGCAAACCATCCCATGTATACCCACAGATGATTTTGGGCTGTTCATTGACAGTGAGAAGTGTTTGTTTGGGCTCTGGCACGTACACGTCTATCGCTTATTTAGTAGAGTTTGTCCGGCTGATTTGACAGTCTGAGCAGATTCATGAGTGTTTGGCTGTTAGAATGTCCTACGGGACATGGTCCAGTTTAAGCGCTGTTTTGTGTGTGTGTCCAATTAAGATATGGGTGGAGTGGACATGGGCTACAAGACATGTAAGACGTGCCATATCTGCATTCAATGCCAAAGCGTAAACACATTAAGACAGTTTGACCTCACAAATCTCCAAGCAGCCGAATCAAGAGTAACAGAGGCCCACAAATCTCCCTTTGTGTCTTCACTCTGAGGAATATGTTTTCTGGACTTTGATGGACTGAATCTAATGTGGACATATGGAGGACGTGACTGTCCAATCGTTGCGGAAAACGAAACCATATTTTTGCTTTCAGAACAGCCCAACAGAACTGACAGAGTCATTTTTGACACCATCCCTCTCCCCTTTATTTCCCTCCCTGTCCACAGAGCTACAAAACAGAAACATGACTACATGTTACATGGCTGAGGGATGTAAAATAGCTGGCCTCTACCTTGACGTGTACTGTACTTGCTTTATCAGAAACACATGCTCGCCTGACTTTTTATTTTGTCTTGGCAATTTGACACAAGCACAGCTCACTCAAAATGCCACTGCCTTGTGGAGATCACAGAGCTGAGGGCGGACAAATCATTAAAGCTTCCCCCTTCATTAAAGGTAGAGTTTTTTATAAAAGATTTTTGTTATACTGGTTGAAACATCCTGATAGCAATCAATAATAGAAGTGGTCTAAATATCAAAACATACATATATCAGTAACACTTTATTTTATAGTGCCCTTGTTACACATTACATGTATTCTATAGTAATTACTATAAATGATGCATAATTACATGCAACTAATCCTAAACCAAACCTAATCCTAACCTTATAGTAAGTACATGTAGTTAAAGGGGTGGTGGGTTATGATTTTACTTTTTAAACTTTAGTTAGTGTGTAATGTTGCTGTTTGCGCATAAACAATATCTGCTAAGTTACGACGCTCAAAGTTCAAAGCAAAGGGAGATATTTTCTTTTAAAGAATTTTTAAGGACTACAACAAACGGCTGGTAGGGACTACACAAGCTTCCTCCCGGATTAGTGACATCACTAACCCTGAAATTTACATAAACCCTGCCCCCCGGGAACATGCACCAAAGGGGGTGAGGCTATGTTGAGAATTTATAGATTATCAGGACAGAATATGCTAATCAATGACTTGAAGATAGTTAATTCCACATCAGCTTCATAAATTAATCAACTAAACATTCAGAAATGTCCTGTTGCATTCTACATGTTGTCACTTCTTCTTGAGTCTCTCCATCATTGTCCAACTCCGGTTTGAACATAAAAGTCTGAACAGTTTCATTGCCTGTCTGCATGAGGTAATCAGAGCTGCTGGAGTTATTGAAGCTTCGCCCCATGAGCAGCAGCTCATTTGCATTTAAAGGGACACACAAAAACAGCATGTTTTTGCTCACCCTCAAAAAGTGACAATTTTAACATGCTATAAAAAATGATCTGTGGTGTATTTTGAGCTAACACTTCACATACACTCTCTGGGGACATCAGAGACTTATTTTACATCTTGTAAAAAGGGGCAATCAACCACCCCTTTAATTAACATTACTCAGTGCTTAAATGCTTAAATGGTTACAGTTCCTCCTGAACCAAAACAACCATCTTATGCTGCGTTCACGCCATGTTGTAACTGTAATTCCGAGATGGCAACCAGTGACGTTCTACCCGGAGCTTTTTACTTCCCCAGACTTTATGCATTTCTATGTCAACACTAACAACGGCAAAATGAATCTGCAGCAGTCAGGTGGTACAACTAGAGCACTGTAAGTTGTTTACATTCATTATTATTGTATTGTTATGTGCTTTGAGACGTGATGAGGTAACTTAACGGCGTCTCTCGTCTCGTGACGCTGTACGCGTTTATGTCTTTTAAAGGAGGCATGGCTTTGGAGACGCTCTGAAGGGAGGGTGGGATCTCAGGCTTTTAATGATAGCTTGCTATTGCTAGCCTCTCTGAAATTGGTTTAGTCCAAATTTTCTGAAGAGACACACTCACTTTATATGATGAACAGATTAAATGTAGTATTTTATTCAGATATAAACATTGATCAGAGAACATAAACAGAAGTGTAAAAGTACTTGCTTGACGCGCGAGAACAAATCTCATTGGTTCTTGCAGAAGCTCAAACGTGCTGCCTAACACACGAGAATGAACCTCATTTGTTCTCACGTCAAGCGAACATGCTTGAGCTTCTGTTTACCACAACTGATGTGTGAGTTGATGAATGTTTATATGTGAATAAAAGCCTAAATTAAATCTGTTCATGGTATAAAGTGATCGAGTCTCTTTAGAAAATTGACAAAACCTCTCGATTCATATGGATTAATTTTACGATCTTTTTATTAACTTTTTGAAGTGCTAGACAATGGAGGGACAGAAATCTCTCAGATTGCATTGCAATGTCTTCATTTGTGTTTCAAAGATGAACGAAAGTCTCACTTTATTCACAATTAGTAAATGATGAAAGAATTTTCTTTATGTCCTTTTCATTTAATTTCAATTACCATGCAATTAAGTGTCTGAAAACATTCAATTCAGTTTGCATTTGTATTTTTTGCACAATTTACACAAGTAGCCTACACATTTTTTTAAAGTATATTATTTCTGAACATTTTAAAAGCATTCTAAAGTGTACTTCTTTTTCACAAGAGTGAACAGAAGCCAGGACCAGAACTGACATAATAGTGTGAATTTTTCCATTTTATAATTCACAATATGAATGATAACATGTTTTAAAGACCCCAAATAACATCAACATTTCTTTCTTATTTTTTTATTGTTTTTTATTTTGTCATACTGCACGAATAGCTAACTATACTAACACTATTCTGCACATTCATCAAAAAAACAACACAACAATTAGACAGAACAAAACCAGAATGCAGTTTAAAGTAGTTTTAGAATATAACATCACATTGCAGGACAATGGTATGACATGTCATGTGAACTGCTCTAGTGTATTCTGTGTCCTAAACAATAGCAGACCCTTCTCCTCCTCATTGTCACCTGCCCATGGTTCCCTATGAGTATGGCCAGGCTACTCAGAATGAATACACAAAGACCTGCTCTGTGCCTCACAGGAACAGGTGATTAGATATCATCTTCCCTTTACTGCCGACCCATCTGCACAAATAAACGCTCACAGGAAACGACCTGTCGCCCCAAAAACATGCAAGAATGATACTGGCCTGGAGGGAGAGGGAACGTGGATGGGTTGTATCTGGTAAGAGTTAAGGTTGACTCAACACACTGTTGTACACTTGGATACACAATACTAATGGTATGTCATTAAACAATGTGATATTCTTTTACTGTTAATAGCTCCATAACTGCTAAAGGCTATAACAGTATTTCACAAAGATTGGTCTCTTAGAAGAGGTTATTTCAGACCTTAGAGGTTAATCTAGCAGGCCATAATTTCTATCCATTACATTAAAATGAACAGTTTACGATACCATTTTAAGTTATCATATCTGGCTGTAAATAAAAGTTAGCTTTCTAAAAGGGTCCATTGTGTGCTTGCTGAATGAGCTTTATGTCAAAAGTAAGTATTTTGTAAAGAGACACAACATGGCCTCACTAACCAATCTAATTCTCAATGATGCAGAGATTCTTAATGCATGTTTTAATGTTTGGACTTGTAAGCAATAATCCCACAGAATTTGCATGTATGTATAAATACATTCATTGCATTGTAAGTCAAGAATCTTATTCTTGGTTTTCTGATTACGCAAGTGTATCATAATGAAATCTGTAATAAAAATGGAGAATTCAACTGCAACAACACACTGCAGTCATGTACCTTTTAAAACAGTGAACATGCCCATAAAAATCTTGTTCATCATTGCTGACCCATAAAATGGCTCAATTAGGGTAGAGAAGAATGCTCCATCAAACAGATTCCACATGGCAGTGTTATGACAAGCATGTCTCATCATGCATTCTGTCACAAAACAACTGTTCCTTAAACACTCACACAGCACCCCGCACAGAAATACCTACATTCTTACACCTGATTCCTACGTCCAAACAAACATGATGTAACCTTATCAAAAAACACAATACAATTACTATGCTACCATCTGTTTTATCAGGTTTTAACAAGTTGTTAGCATGTTGTTAGCACAATTCTATGTTTTAGCACATGTTTTTGTATTAGTTAGATTTTTATTTTTCTAGGCTGCTGTAAATTGTTGTCATGGTGTTGCTATGGTTGCTAGATTTAATGGGGGATTGCTAGATGGTTGCCCCAATTCAGAAGAGGCTTTATGAACAGTATACTATGTTGTGTCTTTATTATACTATCATGTTTTATAAAATTGTATGTTAAATCACTCAGAAAAGTACCAGCACATCTCATTAGCTCACAATTTGAGCATAATGGTGTGGGACAAGTTATAGGGTACAACGGGGCTAAAGGCACACCTTAAGAAAAATGTGCTTTTCACCATTCCCAGTATATGGCATGTTCAATGTATATGTTCAATACAAACATATTTTGTCACTATTCCCAGACAAAATATGTTTGTATTGAACATTGGTGGGGAAACAGATTTTGTGTTTTGTAAAAGTCTCACAGTAAAAGGCACACAGTATTTATACAAATACTTTAGCTAAAATAATATGCTTTTAATAATGTCTAAGTTGATACTTGTTCAAAACAATCACTTTAGCAAAGTTTGTACTATTTTCTGTTTATTTTGATAAATTAAAGAATTCATTTTTGTTCAGTAAATATACCGTCATGAAAAATGTGTTAATATAAAAATATATTTTAATAATACAGAAACAAAATTATTTTAAAATGTGAAGATTCTGAAAGCATTGAAGGAGATCCCATAATAATTTAATATAGATCTACAGTAGTAACAATAAATTATATTTTATTATATGATATGATTATTATTATATATTTTTTTATATATGTGATGGTTTCATTATATGATTATCTCTAAGGTGGACACCCAAATTGATAAATTATATTTACCATCTGTATCTAACCATGTCATGTCGACAAACAGAAAAAGTCAGCCAGCTGTTTATTATTATGTTAAAGGGATAGTTCACCCAAAAAACGAAAATTACGAAAATTACTCCATGATTTACTCACCCTCAAGCCATCCTAGGTGTATATGACATTCTTCTTTCAGACGAATAAAATCGGAGTTATATTAAAAATGTCCTGGCTCTTCCAAACTTTATAATGGCAGTGAATTGTTGGGTCATTTTTGAAGTCCATAAAAGTGCATATATCCATCATTTAACTGCTCCACACGGCAAGCTTTGACACCTCTCGCAGATAGGGCTAGGCAACAAACTCAAGCCCCTCTTATATCGAAATCCTCCGCCATTTCTCTTTAAAAATTCTCGTTTTAGACTTCTAATTCATGACCGGTGTTTTGTTTTGCTCTATCCTCTGCGCTTCTTTGTCAATACGCATGTGTCAAGGATTCAAGGGTCAAGGTTTACTCTTTTACCGTAACTTTTTACTCTTTCACTTGCATACCGCTGACCGCTGGAATCTAGTTATTTTAGTCTGTAAAGTTGTAAATATGGATATTTTTCTTACACAAACGCACCACTTCGCTTCAGAAGGCCTTTATTAACCCCCCCGGAGCTGTGTGGAGCAGTTATATGATGGATAGATGCACTTTTATGGACTTAAAAAATGACAATTTTTTAGCCAACATTCCACTACCATTATGAAGCTTGGAAGAGCCAGGACATTTTTAATATCGCATCAGATATAATTTGATATATCTAATCTTATTTTTGGTTGAACTAACCCTTTAATTATTGCCCCAACAGCAGGGGCGACTTTTACCCCAAATACCATACTTTTACAGTACATAGGCTATTCTTCTGTTATTGAAATCTGTTGCTTTAATTACCTTGAACAAAACTGAAAATCGTTAGGAAGAGAAGATATTCAATACATTATTTAGTGAGTCAACTTTGCTATTTAAATCTACAACATTTTTTTTTAAAAACATTAAATATTAGATCAAATTAGCACAGAATCAGCCAAATCTTCACGTGCGTCTTGAAAAGCGGAGGTTTTGGAACGTGCTACGGCAAGCTTTTGTGACATCTAGTGGTTTGGAGGAAAATAAAATCAAAGGCGCCTTTTACCCCCGTGCGCCTTTAGCCCCTTTTGTACCATACACCAAAAGTAATTCTTACGGTTATGGTTTTGTTTAAAAAGGTTGCTTTTAAAGGTACCAGGTCTTAAGTCCCTTCACATCCTGTTTCATCATCTACCGCCATTTTGAGACCATTTCATGCGTGCCGTGAATCTATGAATCATTCCATGTGTTGAAGCAATTTGCCGTTCTGCTCCCAGAAGCCCCTTGAAAGCAAAAAGAGCTGAGCGGGATTATAAATCTCACTGGCTGCCCGGGACATGCCGAATGCCCTGACGGTCATCTAAAGAGCCAAAGCCCTCAGGAAACAGGCCCTGCTCTTCCTCTGTGCGGTTGTGAAGCTTCTCCTGAGACATGTGAGGAACAGAAGTTGACACGCAAGACCTGGAAGCACCTGTATCACACCTCTGGATCCATGGAGAAACTGTGGATCGTGACCAGCCGGATGTAAAAATGCAGATTGCCCAGAAGAAGAGGAGGAGGAAACCAACAAACAAAAAGCTTAGGAACAAAATTACAGAGAAGGGAGCTAATGCAGGGAAAGTGGCGACAGGGCTTCTCTCAGGTGCAAAGGGCACAGGATTAGTCTCCTATCAGTGCTGATAAATAAAAGCTGCTCTTGTGAAAGAGCCTCTGTAGGACTGAATATGAGCACTGTATCAAACAATAAGCCATTTTAATGAAGCCAGGCTGGCTAATAACAGGCCTTGGGTCACTCTCCTCCAACCATATCCATTACCAGAGCAGCCACCCTCAACCCCCAGAGGAAGAGGAAGCCTCCAGGCGCTGCTATCAGAAACAAGCACACAGAAAGGCAGCTGGAAGGACACCTTTTCACCTCTGAGAGACAGGGGTCTTTGTACCTGTAAAGAGCCAGTTCCATGTTCTTTGCTTAGCACTCACCTCTTGATCAGTATCTGCTGGCTAATTACATGCTAATAGTAAATGAGAAAGTAAAATAGGTTTCCATATGTTTTTCCCACATACCTTTGTCACTTGTAGCATCAAAACAATTTGGTAGCATTTTAATCTTGTTTCGTAACAATATTTAAAATGTTTTGGATGTGATTGAATGATTGTACAGCTTCAGGATTTGAGTGAAACACATACAGAAATAGGTACAAAAGCAATATGTTTTTATACTGCATATTCACCAGATATTATTCAAATAAAGCAAGTTATGCTAACATACTGTATGTGATAAAAGAAATGGAAGTCGCATGCTGGATAAGATATAACAGGATGGTTAGGCACAGCAACTTGACTTTAGTACTTTAGTTTCTCATGAAAAATGCAACCAAATTTAACAGAGGGCAAAGATATCCTTTTTTTTTAGGATTTTTTATAGGTTATAATAACAGGCTGATAACATTTCATAACTTTATATTTGCATTTAGAATGTATTAATTTGCATTACCCTGATTACCGTCTGTCATTAAGACTACAACGTGCATGTGTTACTGCATCAAGACAACCAGAACATTAATTAGACCATTATTGTGTGTCAGTATCTATAGCTTTTGTTCCTTTGCTTGTGTTTTGTGTGGCCTCTGTGGAAATGTCTGTCTGAGAGCTTCATTGATCTAGTGAAATTGAGATACTCCAACTTCATTTAGATTAAAACCAGACTATTTACTACAGAGACACAAACACACACACATACTCAATTACAATGAGTGGCACAAGCCACTATGACAGCTCTATACTCTCATAATCAGAAAGAGGTGAGGTGCTCAGAACATATGCACTGCCTGTTAGTTGTGCTCATTCTACAGGAGATAATGTCATGTGGCGCCTCTATAGATTTAAACCAAACCAAATCACACTCAGACAATGTGCCTTTTACTGGAGACAATGAAATCAGAGGCACATCTGCCATCACAAGACTGTTTGTATCATCCAGTGTGAAGGGCAGAGCTCTATCCCACACTTTGCCCCAAACAGGAAGACTGAGAAAAAACAATTTGTGAATTTAGGATGGGAGAAGAGAAATAAACATCAGAAACAAGTGAGAGGAATAAAGGCAAATAAATAAATAAATAAATAGGTAGGTAGTTATGGATGGGACAGGAAAGTGATGAAAGAAACAGAGGTCCTCAATCTCAGCCACCTCAGAGACAGTGAGGTAAGACAGTGTGATGTGTTCAGATAAGAGGAGGCGCCGTGCTGGTTGGGGCTCTGGCTGATGAGTAATCACAGTCAGACTGATAAGTGACAGAAGGCAGCAGAGCATATGCACACACACATTCACATTTATGAGAAACTCCTAGAATGCATGCAATTGTTAATTAAGTATTCATGCATCATTCAATCATCTATGAATGTATGTATGTATGTATCTATCTATCTATTCAGTAAATTCATGTCATGAAACTTGTCAAGATCAGGAACAGGATCATATTTCATCTGTTGCCTATCAGATATCAGTAAAACAGTATATAACGCTATGATATTGAGTTGGTCCCCCTTTTGCTGCCAAAACAGCCCTGACCCGTCAAGGCATGGACTCCACTAGACCCCTGAAGGTGTGCTGTGGTATCTGGCACCAAGATGTTAGCAGCAGATCCTTTAAGTACTGTAAGTTGTGAGGTGGGGCCTCCATGGATCGGACTTATTTGTTAAGCACATCCATCTTGAGATCTGGGGAATTTGGAGGCCAAGTCAACACCTCAAACTCGTTGCTGTGCTCCTCAAACCATTCCTGAACCATTTTTGATTTATGGCAGGGTGCATTATCCTGCTGAAAGAGGCCACAGCCACCAGGAAATACAATTTCCAATAAAGGGTGTACAGCAGTGGTCGCCAACCCGTTGATCACGATAGATTTTTATCACTGTCCTGGTAGCTTCCGATAAATAACCGAAAAATAAGTAACAACACATTATCAAGGCTCGAAATTGCTCCCAAAATGTATTCTCTGCAACCTTAAAATTCGCACCGCACAAATCGATCGCCATAAATCGGAAACAGTCGGTTATTTTGTGCTCCAAACGCACAATTTGAAACTGAACGGTTTTTAGTTTCATTTTGGCTGATCTCTATCCCAGACTTGCACACATACTGCATTGCAATCATTTCCCGAATGTCATTTGTGTGAAAATATTACGAAGTTTGTTAACAGGACATTAACGCGGCCCAGAGATGGGACATGCTGAAGATGGACGCAAAGAGGAGAGTGCAGACACACAGCAGAGAAAATACTAGACACAGTGGGCCTGTTTACACATGGTCACTTGCGTTTTCTCTAATCAGATAGGTGGATCCAATCGTGAAAAGCGTAAATGCCCTCCGACACGCATTCGAGAAGGATTTAAATCCGATCACTCAAACCACTACAGAAGGTGGTCTGGGTCGCATTCCAGACAAAAGTGTAAATGCATCTGGTTGTTGAAACCACATATGTAATTTTTACTCCTCCCAACAATACTAATAAATAAATGTGTGAGAGTGTGTTATGGGCTATATGACATGTTATAGTTAGATATGACAGCGCTACTGCAGCACGCATCGCCGCAGACGAGCAGCTGAATATCTCTTCAGCAAACTGCCGCAAATGAAAGTGAAAGTTGCAGACGCTCAATACACAATCATCATCATTAAAAGTAAAGAAACTAAATGATCATACCAGTGCTTATGCCACTCTCTCTCCTATTGCGGTCTTTGATTTTGAAATTAGCTGTTGATCAATAAAATGCAGCTCATATCTGTTGATTTCGGTGATGTGAACTCCATTAAATCTGCATATAGCGCGGGAATTGAAGATCGGATTTATATCCGTTTTGCAGAGACACTTTTATGTGACCAAGTGTAAATGGAATCGTTCTGATAAATCAGATTAAAAAAAATCGCATCAAGGGGACCAGGTATAAAGGCCCAGCAAGAAAAAAGAAATGCTTCTTTTCCATGTGCACCACCTACTTTCAGAGATTGAATTTGCATTTTTATTCAGTCCATCTGTTTTTGTTTTGTGCAGGTGTCTTATGTAACAATTTCACAAAGCTAAAGTCAGACCATTCTGTATTTGCTCTAAGTCTTGAAATTATGCAATCTAATGTCAAAAACAACTGCTCATGCTACATGTGTGTATCCTTGTTTGGATCGTGATTAAAATGCAGTGGTTGCCTCTCATTTCAAATGGCTATTTTTTTAAGGCCAGTTTGGCCTGTTATAGAGCAAATAAACAACAAATGAATTTGGTTAAACAAAACAAAAAAATTCTGAATCGGCCATGAAAAATCTATAGGTAGATCTTGCCTTTTATCAAGGTTGAGGTCAGGGATCTTTGGCTTGAAAAGGTTGGTGACCACTGGTGTACAGGTTCTTCAACAATGCTTAGGTAGGTGGTACGTGTCAAAGTAACATCCACATGGATGCAGGACCCAAGGTTTCCCAGCATAACATTGCCCAAAGCATCACACTGCCTCCACCGGCTTGCCTTCCTCCCATAGCGCATCCTGGTGCCATGTGTTTCCCAGGTAAGCGATGCACATGTACCCGGCTATCCACATGATGTAAAAGAAAACGTGATTCATCAGACCAGGCCACCTTCTTCCACTGCTCCGTGGTCCAGTTCTGATGCTCACGTGCCCACTGTTGGCGCTTACGGTGGTGGACAGCATGAGCACCCTGACTGGTCCATACACAACAAACTGTGATGCACTGTGTATTCTGACACCTTTCTATCAGAACCAGCATTAACTTCTTGAGCAATTTCAGCTACAGTAGCACGTCTGTTTGATGGGACCACACAGGCCAGCCTTCGCTCCCCACGTGCATCAATGAGCCTTGGCCGCCCATGACCCTGTCACCGGTTCACCACTGTTCCTTCCTTCCACTGCAGACCGGGAACACCCCACAAGAGCTGCAGTTTTGAAGATGCTCTGACCCAATCGTCTAGCCATCACAATCAATTTGGCCCTTGTCAAACTCACTCAAATCCTTATCCATTTTTCCTGCTTCTAACACATCAACTTTGAGGACAAAATGTTCACTTGCTGCTTAATATATCCCACCCACTAACAGGTGCCGTGATGAAGAGATAACGTCTCAGTTACGTATGGTAACCCTCGTTCCCTGAAGGAGGGACTGGAGACGTACGTCGGACGTCACCGACTGAAAGGAAATCAGTGTTATTCACTTCACCTGTCAGTGGACATAATGTTATGCCTGATCAGTGTATATATTAGGGCTGTCTGTCAATTTAACACATTCATTTAATTAATTAGTTATGGGAAAAAATTATTAAAGCATTTACGGATTTAACTCACCAGAAAAAAAATCCTTAAAGATATAGTTCACCCAAAAAATTTAATTCTGGCATCACTTACTTACCCTCATGCCTGATGAAGCCTAAAAGTTTGTGTAATAAATTCTATGTAAAAAAATAAATAAATAAAAATAAAAACTTTCTAAAGCTACTTCCTGCAATGTCTATTTGATGCTTTTCTTATTTACTGTAACAATAATAACTTATTAAATTATCTTTTGAGGGTAATTTCTCAGCTAAATTCGACACATGATTAATTTGCGATTCATTAGATTACGTAATCGCCACATTGTGTAATTAATTACATGAAATATTTGCATTGCTTGACATACACTATATAGGCTTTCCACAAGGTTTAGGAGTGTGTTTATGGACATTTTTGACCATTCTTCTTGAAGCGCATTTGTGAGGTCACGCACTGATGTTGGTTGAGAAGGCCTGGCTTGCAGTCTTCACTCTAAATTATCCCAAAGGCTCTATCGGGTTGAGGTCAGGACTCTGTGCAGTCAAGTCAAGTTCCTCCACACCAAACTCACTCATCCATGTCTTTATGAACCTTGCTTTGTGCACTGGTGCACAAACCCAAAACCCAAACTGTTCCCACAAAGTTGAAATTGTCCAAAATGTCTTGGTATGCTGAAGCATTAAGAGTTCCTTTCACTGGAACTAAGGGGCCAAGCCCAACCCCTGAAAAACAACCCCTCACCCCACACCATAATCCCCCCATAATCCCCCCTCCACCAAACTTTACACTTGGCACAATGCAATCAGGCAAGTACCGTTCTCCTGGCAACCGCCAAACCCAGACTCGTCCATCAGATTGCCAGACAGAGAAGCGTGATTCATCACTCCAGAGAACACGTCTCCACTGCTCTAGAGTCCAGTGGCAAATATTTCATGTAATTAATTACACAATGCATGCTTTACACCACTGCATCCGACGCTTTGCATTGCACTTGGTGATGTAAGGCTTGGATGCAGCTGCTCGGCCATGGAAACCCATTCCATGAAGCTCTCTACGCACTGTTATTGAGCTAATCTGAAGGCCACACGAAGTTTGGAGGTCTATAGCTATTGACTGCAGAAAGTTGGCAACTTCTGCGCACTGTGCACCTCAGCATGCGCTGACCCCACTCTATGATTTTACGTGGCCTACCACTTCGTGGCTGAGTTGCTGTTGTTCCCAATTGCTTCTACTTTGTTATAATACCAACAGTTGACCGTGGAATATTTAGTAGTGAGGAAATTTCACGAATGGACTTATTACCACTCTTGAATTCACTGAGCTCCTGAGAGCGACCCATTCTTTCACAAATGTTTGTAGAAGCAGTCTGCATGCCTAGGTGCTTGATTTTATACACCTGTGGTCATGGAAGTGATTGGAACACCTGAATTCAATGATTTGGAGGGGTGTCCCAATACTTTTGGCAATATACCTAGTGTATATATATATAATGAAACATTATTACAATTTAACAGTTTTCACCAAAATATTAAGAAGCACAACCTACCTCAATATTGATGATAATAAGAAGAAATTTTATCTTTATATGATATGCTTCAAATAAGCATATCAGAATGATTTCTGAAAAATCATGTGACACTGAAGACTGGTCAAATAAATGCAGCCTTCATAAGCATAAGAGACTTTCAAAAACACTATGGCCTGGTTTCACAGACAGGGCTTAGACTAAGCCAGGATTAGTCCTTAGTTCAATTAGGATATTTAAGTAGCTTTTATAAAAAAATTTTTTTTTTTAAATACATTACTGGTGTGCATCTTAAAACAAAACAATAGCGCTGACATATTTTAAGATATGTCAGGGCAAGTTGCTTTCAGTTAAAAAACCTCAAATATGCATTTTAGTCTGGGACTAGTTTAAGCCTTGTCTGTGAAACCAGGGGTATGTATAAAAGTGTATGTATATATTTCTAAGTTTTACTGTAATTCTAAGTAAATCATAATATTTGTTGTACTGTTGTAATTTCTGCAAGAAATTCATTACTGTGAACTGTATTACAGTAAAGACAATGAAATGTTTGCATTACAAAACAGAGAATGTTTTTAACATGAAAATAATCAATAATAAAAGGGTTTTTTTTTCTGATTTTGGAGTGCAATTTTTATTTTCTACTTCCAATGAGCTGTTGACTTAATGACTATATAGTATATTGCCTGAACATTAAAAAATCACATGCACAATAAGACCATCTCCATTCCCACCATAATCACACATTCACCCTTCACTAACCTATGTTTAGTTACATAACAACACAGTCTGCAATCATTGTTTTGTCTCTGCATCAACAGCTTTGTGCCCGCACAAGCAATACACAAAGATTACTATTCATTTCACATCTTATAACAAATAAGAGCTAAAACTCTGACCTTTTGTGTAGCAAAAGGAGACTGTTGTGAACCCTTTCTGGAAATACAGGAGGCATGACCCGCTAGATAAGATGTTATCTAATATCTTTAATCAAATTTGCTAGGCTATACACAAGTCGTATCAGCAGAGGAACCAACTGTACAGTACACCATCATGTGCCAGGCATGATTGGGTTATCCGCCTAACATGATAACAAGAAAAAAAAACGATTCAGACATCTCTGTGGGGATCAATTTGCAAGAACTACAAATTCATATAGTTTGTGCATGATGTTATGGTCAGCGTTTAGGAAGGTTACTTTTAAAAGTATATGCATTACAATATTGCATTACTCATCATGAAAAATAATTAATCATGTAACACAAAAGGTACTGAAAAATAAAATGTTAAGATACTTTTGCATTGTTCTCCCTTACCATTTGTTGACTACTCCAGAATGGATACAATATGCTTGCTGTTTTTTTGTTTTTTTTTACTGTGGACAAGTTTGCATTGAATGGCATATATATAGGATGTACTACATAAAGGATGTAAGGATGAAATGTCAGGATGTCATGAAAATGACGTCATGACAAAATATGTGGCAGCCGTACATGGAAAACGTCTCGGTTACGTATGGTAACCCTCGTTCCCTGAAGGAGGGAACGGAGACGTACGTTGGACGTCACCGACGAATTGGGAACACTTCAGGGAGCCCCTATCAGCTTCGAGATATAGAGAACCGGCCAATGACTATTGGCGTGCGAGATTTGCATCTCACGCTCCGCCCCGCAGCGCGGGTATAAAGCGTAAGCGAATGCAGTGCACTCTTGTTTTTCACTGAGGAGCCGAACTAGTGACTCGGCCATGCAGTGATGGTACAGCAACTGTGGCGACGGGACGTACGTCTCCGGTCCCCCCCTTCAGGGAACGAGGGTTACCATACGTAACCGAGACGTTCCCTTTCAGTCGGTCACGTTCGACATACGTCGGACATCACCGATGAATTGGTATCCCTTTGGAAAACGCCACAGTTACTACCACTTCCAGCGCCCAGCGGGAGCCCCTCAGACCCTGTCTGTTCCGGGCGGGAAACTCACGCAAGGAGTCACTGCTGCTATTCCGCAAGACCCACTCAGCAGAGAATTGGATAACGCTGGGAAAGCATGCCCGGAGGGACGCTGCGGAAGCCACATCATGCCCAGAGGGAGTTACCATGTGGAGAATACACGCATGGACTGGCCGTGTGCAGTGCAACATACGGAAGTCCCAGGGGTGGCCCCGGCCAAACAGGCGGGGGACAACATCTAACTGAGACGGCAGAGCGCTCTGCCGAGGGAAAACACGGGCTCGCCGTAGGGAGCCGTACCGTGGAAGAATACACATATGGGACCGCCGAGGGGGTCACAACATATGGAACCCAGCCTAACACAAGTTCCACCAATGCATACGAGTGTTGGACCTGGCGTCGGACGCTCCACCACATCCGACTGCCGCGCGTTGCGGAGGACTCAACAGGGTTCGCCGTTCTGGGGAACTCGACTGGAGCATATAAGCGCACGTATCCGTTCCATAGGGAAGGGAGTGGCGCAGCAAGCCGACACTTAGAACGGGCACTTCGGTGTTACTGACTATGGGAAGCGAGCACACAGGAAGATACCGGCTCTACACAGAGGCTATAAAATCTAGCGAACGTATTAGGTGTCACCCAGCCCGCAGCTCTACAAATATCTGTCAGCGAGGCGCCACGAGCCAACACCCAGGAAGAAGCTACACCCCTAGTGGAGTGGGCTCTTAACCCGAGCGGGCAGGGCACGTCTTGGGTTTGATACGCCAAGACGATGGCATCCACTATCCAGTGGGCCATCCTCTGCTTGGAGACAGCCTTTCCCTTCTGCTGGCCTCCATAACAGACGAAGAGCTGCTCTGAGGTCCTGAAGCTTTGCGTTCTGTCCACGTAAGTCCGCAGAGCACGGACTGGTCAGAGAAAAGCTAGGGCTGGGTCTGCCTCCTCCGAAGGCAGCGCTTGCAGGCTCACCACCTGGTCGTCGACCGAAAATGATACCCTACCCTCTTGATAGAGGCCAATGCAGTCAGGAGTACTGTCTTCAGAGATAGGATTTTTAACTCAGCTGACTGCAAAGGCTCAAAGGGCGCCCTCTGCAGTGCGGTTAGCACCAGAGTTAAGTCCCAAGAGGGTACAGAGGGAGGGCGAGGCGGATTTAGTCTCCTCGCCCCCCTCAGGAACCTGACAATCAGATCGTGCTTCCCAGGAGACTTACCACCTACCATGTCATAATTAGCGGCAATAGCGGCAACATAGACTTTGAGGGTGGAGGGAGACAGCCTTCGCTCCAACCCATCCTGTAGGAAGGAAAGCACAGAACCGATCAAACATCTCCGGGGGTCTTCTCGGCGAGAAGAACACCAGTCGACGAACAGGTTCCACTTCAACGCATAGAGGCGCCTTGTAGAGATGGTGTCTACCACAGCCTGTGGTAGGCCACCTAGAACCTCCGCGTCCCGTCCAGGGACCAGACATGGAGTTTCCAGAGGTCCGGACGCGGGTGCCATAGGGTGCCCTGTCTCTGAGTCAGGAGGTCCTTCCTCAGAGGAATGGGCCAGGGAGGTGCTGTCGCGAGAAGCAATAGTTCTGGGAACCAAGTCCGGTTGGGCCAGTACGGAGCAACCAACAGGACTTGCTCCTCGTCCTCCCTGACCTTGCACAGGGTCTGTGCAAGAAGGCTCACTGGGGGAAACACATACTTGCGTAGGCCCCGGGGCCAGCTGTGTGCCAGCGCATCTGAGCCGAGGGTCCCCTCAGATGCTTCTGACTCCATAGGGGGAGATGGCGGGCGAGTTGTGACATGCGACGGGAGCATAGACCACCCTGTTTGTTGATGTACGCAACGGCCGCAGTGTTGTCCGTACGGACCAGAACGTGCTTGCCTAGTAGCGGCGTTTTGAAGCGGCCCAGCGCAAGATGAACTGCTAACAACTCGAGGCAATTGATATGCCATTGCAGTTGAGGCCCCGTCCACAGACCCGAAACTGCAAGCCCGTTGTACGTGGCACCCCAGCCGGTGGATGAGGCATCCGTGAAGACAACAGCATGCCTGGACACTTGTTCTAGGGGAATTCCTGCCCGTAGAAATGAAGGGTCCGACCACGGGCTGAAGGTTTGGTGGCACCTCGGAGTCACAGGGACACGGAGGGATCCCCTGTGCCACGCCCATCTCGGGACTCGGTCGTGTAGCCAGCATTGAAGCGGTCTCATATGAAGCAACCCGAGCGGCGTTACTGCGGCTGCGGATGCCATATGCCCCAGGAGCCTCTGAAAATGTTTCAGTGGTACAGCTGTCCTGCATTTGAACGAATTCAAGCAGTTCAACACCGACTGGACGCGCTCCTCGGTGAGGAGCGCTGTCAGACCGACCGAATCCAGCTCCATACCGAGAAAAGAGATCCTCTGCAGTTTGCTCTTTTCCCAGTTGACCCGAAGACCCAACCGGCTGAGGTGACTGAGCACCATGTCCCTGTGTTCGCACAACTGTTCTCGCGACTGGGCAAGGATCAGCCAGTCGTCGAGATAGTTGAGGATGCAAACTCCACGCTCTCTCATGGGAGCAATGGCCGCCTCCGCAACTTTTGTGAAGACACGGGGCGACAGGGCCAGCCCGAAGGGTAGGACTTTGTACTGATATGCTCGTCCGTCGAACGCAAAGCGTTGAAACGGTCTGTGTCGAGGGAGAATCGAGACATGAAAGTACGCGTCCTTCAGGTCGATCGCTGCAAACCAATGTTGGGGACGGATGCACCTGGAGATGCGTTTATGCGTTAGCATTCTGAACGGTAGACTGTGAAGGGACCGGTTCAAGAATCGCAGATCCAAGATCGGCCGTAACCCGCCGCCTTTCTTGGGTACAATGAAGTACGGGCTGTAGAAGCCAGTCTTCATATCGGCTGGAGGGACCGGCTCTATCGCGTCCTTCGCCAGTAGGACTGCGATCTCCGCCTGAAGCACAGGGGCATTCTCCTTCGACACAGAAGTGAAGTGAACGCCCCTGAACTTGGGGGGACGCCGGGTGAACTGAATCGCATAGCCGAGTCTGATGGTACGGATGAGCCAGGCTCCCAGCGACCGTACAAGCGGGACTTTCGGCACAACAGACGTACCCGCAGCGGGGCAGCGAGGCGGCATGCAGGGACCCGACTCGGACGGCATGAGAGCGGCCCGAAGTGGGGTCTGAGTGAGCTGCGCAACACTTACCTGCTTCCGCTGAGGGGGTGTGCGAGTGTGAGAAGGTCGCTTGTGTGCGTCCCCACAGCCGGCACCCCCTGCTGGCGAATGGAGAGGCGTCTGAGGGTGACAAGGCATGGGAGCGTTGAACACCGCCAAGCGCGCTCTCTTGGCACCCAGAGATTTTGGAAACTGCTCTTTTTTTGAAAATTTGGGTACCGCTGGCGCTGGGGCCAGCGGCGGAACAAAAGTCAAACAAAAGATTCTCCCCTGGCCCTCCTCCGGGGGAAGGAGTGGTGCTGCAGCCATCTCCTGAAGAGCAGTCTCCTCCATCTCTGGGTGGCCCGTCTCAGGGTCTCTTACGACGGCGCTTGCCACCTGGCTTGGCAGCGGCCTGAGCGGGCTGGACGTCCTTCCCACGGCCGGCTCCACGCCTACGCCCGGGTGGAGGCTGCTGCTGGCCGCCGGGGCAGGATGTGTTTAATCGCCTCCGTCTGCTTCTGGGCGGCCGAGAACTGCTGGGCAAAGCTCTCGACCGCGTCGCCGAACAACCAGGCCGAAGAGAAGGAACTGATATTTATCGGTCTCCCTCATGTCAGCCAGGTTGAGCCAGAGATGCCGTTCCTGGACCACTAAGGTGGACTCCCGGAGGAACTCTGGGTCAGGCCTACCCTCGCGCATCTCCATGAGTGCCTGGGCCTGGTGCACCTGGAGCAACGCCATGGCATGCAAGGCGGACGCAGCCTGGTCACAAGACCTGTAAGCCTTCCCAGTTAGACTGGAAGAGAACTTACAGGCCTTGGACGGGAGCCGCGGGTCACCGCGCCAGTTGGAAGCGGTCGCCGGACACAGTTGCATCGCGACGGCCAGCTCCACTGGCGGGATTCCCACGTACCCCTTGGCTTGCCCGCCATCAAGGGTAGTGAGGAGGGTGGAGCCAACAGGTCTGTTTCTGGCACTAAAAGGTGTTGTCCACGACCTGGTGAGCTCCTTATGCACCTCCGGGAAGAAAGGCACCGGGGCGGGACGCTGAGAACCAGCGCGACCCGCCCCGAGAAACCAATCGTCCAACCTAGAAGGTTCGGGACGTGGTGGAGGGTTCCACTCAAGCCGACCTTTTCGGCGGCCCGGGAAAGCATAGCCGTCAACTCAGGGTCCGACTCGACCGCTGCCACTCTTCCAGAGGGAGGCAGTGCAGTCGAATCTTCATCCCCTGAGGACTGGAACTCCCCCTCCGATGCAGCGATCGACATCTGCTCATCCGCCGGAGCCCCGAAGGTCACCACTGGCCGCCCGTGGGCGGGGTCAGCGGTTTCCTCCGTAAGCTCCTAAGTGAATGACAACAGTGCGCTGCATTCGCTTCCGCTTTATACCCGCGCTGCGGGGCGGAGCGCGAGATGCAAATCTCGCACAACAAAAATAGTCATTGGCCGGTTCTCTATATCTCGAAGCTAATAGGGGCTCCCTGAAGTGATCTCAATTCGTCGGTGACGTACGTCGAACATGACCGACTGAAAGAGAACTACTGAGCAAAGCAATCCACCCTGAAAATTAAAACAATGCGAGATAGTGTTACATCTAAATTTTAAAAGTAGTCACACGCAACATGAAAAACGACCTTGGATTTTATTTTAACTACTAACATGTTTAAGTAATGTAATTATAGCATAAGCATGTTAGTAACTTGGATATAAGGTGTACATTTAACAAGTACCACTTTACTCACTACTCAGAAAAATAAATCTGATTATGTAACTTTACTTATTTGAAAATGTTAAAAAGTAAACAGGATTTTATGGTGTAAATATATCAAGTAACATGTACCTTTATACATTTCTTGAAAAACATATTGTGATTATGTGACACTACTTATTTGGAAACATTATAGAGTGCTACATGCATGACATCAAAACCTGGACAAATTATTTGCCAGTGATTCCCTCAAGATTTTTCTGTGGGTTTTCGTAATAGGGTTTTTCAATTTATTAAGTGAAATAATGTCTGTGGTAAACATAAGTTGACAATACTTAGACGTTTTGCTCCAGAATGTAAATTACACATACTATTGATATTTTAAAGGTGCACTGTGTAAATTTTAGGCGGCATCTAGTGGTGAGGTTGTGAATTGCAACCAGTCACAGCTCACCCCTCCCTTTCAGCACATAGAGAAACTATGGTGGCCGACACAGGACAAAAATGTTGTCGTCGGAGACAATATAGAGTAGCTAGTGCTCTATAGAGGAGTTTGTCATTTTAGGGCTACTGTAGAAACATGATGGTGCAAAATAGCGATTTCACTGTAAGGGGACCCGTGGTGTATGTAGATAGAAATGCCTCATTCTAAGATAATGAAAACATAACAGTTCATTATGTAAGGTCTTTATACACCACTGAAAACATAGTTCCCTTTCAGTCAGTACACTACGAGTTACGTCAGTTACTGACGGAATGGGGGTTTCGCTTAGAAGCCAATCGCCTTTGAGCTCTACAAAACGAGCCAATGGCATGAAAATGCCATGGGTCTGCGGAATTTGCATGCCGCAACCCCGCCCCACGGCGTGGGTATAAAGGGCGTTGCGTGGCAATCTCGCATTATGTTTTTGCTTCAGAGCCGAGTTTACTGCCTGAGCGCTTCCTCTTCAAGACGAGTTTCTCTCCAGAGTGTTGGTGTTACGGCACGTTCCAGCGAGTTCCGCATTTCCTGTCTGATCTGTGCAGTGGTCGAGCACAGCGTGCGTGTTCTCCGTGGGTGCTTCGGCATTCTGCAGAGCTTTTCACTCCTCTCTAAAAGAGCTGCACGTGGCACGTCTTTTTAAAGATGGCTCGCCCGTGCTCCGTTTCTGGGTGCGGACGACTGGTACCTCCGTTTGATGGTCATGATCGCTGTTTGGCGTGCTTGGGCCTCGTGCACGCTGAACGCGCGTTCATGGATGAGTCATGTTCTCACTGCGGGAACATGACCATCTCAGTGTTGCGATCGAGACTCCATGATCTCCGTAATGGGGGGAGAGTCCCCTCTACCACACCCCTATCTACTTCCTCCACTGGAGGGGGTACTTTGGCTGGTGGTCAGGGTGATCTGAGGGTTACGGTGTGGAACAACTCGACGAATCCTCCTCGGGCCACACCCCCCTCCTGCACACTGCAACCCGTGGTGTTGCCTGATGAGGGCGCCGGGGCTTCCCGTTCGGGGCCCTGCGTTTCATTTGGCGCACCCGCGGAGGATGCTATGTCGATCGCCGCATCACAAGGTGGGCTGGACTCCTCCGGAGATGACGATTCGGCTGTGTTGCCTCCTTCGGGAGTCCCAGCATTGCCCGAGTCCGATCCGGAACTCACAGCCATGCTTGCCCGGGCGGCAGAGGCGATTGGGCTTGTGTGGAACCCTCCGCCATGTCCCGAGCGTTCCCGGCTAGATGATTGGTATCTGGGGGCGGCCCGTGCCGAAGGCGCCCGTCAGCCCCCAGTGCCTTTCTTCCCGGAAGTGCATGAAGAGGTGTCGAAATCGTGGAAGTCTCCCCTGACTTTTCGCGATCGCTCGGCAACCACTTCCGCCTTCACTGCCCTCGATGGCGGCGCGGTGAAAGGGTACACTGGGGTTCCCCCTGTTGAGCGCTCTGTTGCGATGCAACTGTGTCCTCAGAGTGCTTCGACATGGCGCGGTGACCCAAAGCACCCGTCCAAAGCCTGTAGATTCACGTCCACGTTGACGGCGAAGACCTACAGAGCTGCGGGCCATGCCGCGTCCGCCCTGCATGCCATGGCCACCCTACAGGTCTATCAGGCCAAGGTGCTCATGGACATGCACGAGGGCAATGCTGACCCTGCGTTAATGCAGGAGTTGCGGACGGCCACCGACCTCGCTCTACGAGCGACGAAGGTGACCGCTCGCTCTCTTGGTCAGGTGATGTCCACTTCGGTGGTCCAGGAGCGACATCTATGGCTCAACCTGGCTGATATGAGAGAATCTGAGCGGACACGTTTCCTCAATTCTCCCATTTCCCAGGATGGGCTATTCAGCGGGGCGGTCGAGGACTTCGCCCAACAGTTCTCGACCGCTCAGAAGCAGACTGAGGCAATTAAACATATTCTGCCCCGGCGCCCAGCTGCTGCCTCCACCCAGCCGCCGGCTCAGATGCCTCAGTCTGCTCCCCGCCGAGGCCGCCCCCCCTGCGACTCCCGCCCCTCCTGCCCGGCCCCAGCAGCAGCCTTCACCCGGGCCGAGGCGTGGAGGACGTCGCAGAAAGGCGGCCCCGCCCGTCCCAGCCCCCCAGCCTGCCAAACGGCAGTCTAAGCGGCGGTCCTGAGACGGGCGGCTCGGAGGTGACCTCGGTTCTTTCCCAGGAGATGGTAGCAGGACCACTCCTTCCCCCGGTGGAGGGCCGGGGGAGAATCTTTTGTTTTTCCCTTCCGCCGCTGGCCTCACGGCCGGCGGTACCCTATCAATGGTTAAAGAAAGAACTGACATTCTCACCTCCGAGCCTCAAGAGGGCGCGGCGGGCAGTGCGCGACGCCCCATGGCCTCGCCGCTCTCGGCCCCCTCTGTCGCCAGCCCCCTGGCAGACGAGACCCCCGTGGAACGCTGGTCCTTCCCTGGTCTCCTCTGTCAGGGCGCGGAATTCGACCCCGCCCACACCCCGGGACGCTCCCATGCCTCCCTTGTCTGGGCCGGTCATTCCGCCTCGCTGCCCCATCGGGGGTACGCCGGTGGTTCGCATGACCCCGCCGGTTCAGTTCTTGGGAGCCTGGCTAGCGCTTCCCAACCTGTCCAGTTGGCTCGCTCGCACCATCCGGCTCGGCTATGCGATTCAGTTCGCTCGGTCTCCTCCCCGCTTTCGGGGAGTCCGCTACACCGTGGTGGGTGGCAATGCCCCTGTCATGCGTGCGGAGGTCGACACCCTACTGGCGAAGGGTGCGATCGAGATCGTCCCTCCAGCCGAGATGAAGTCCGGCTTCTACAGCCCTTACTTCATTGTACCCAAGAAAACCGGTGGGTTACGGCCAATCCTGGACCTGCGCGTCTTGAACCGAACCCTGCACAGGCTTCCATTCAAGATGTTGACAGCCAAACGCATTTTCGAGTGCGTTCGTCCCTCGGATTGGTTTGCAGCGATCGACCTGAAGGACGCGTACTTTCATGTCTCCATTCTTCCTCGACACAGACCATTTCTACGGTTTGCCTTCGAGGGGCAGGCATATCAGTACACGGTTCTCCCCTTCGGGCTAGCCCTGTCCCCTCGCGTCTTTACGAAGATTGTCGAGGCAGCCCTTGTGCCGCTCAGGCAACACGGGGTTCGCATCCTGAACTATCTCGACGACTGGCTGATTCTAGGCCACTCTCGGGATCAGGTCTGCGAACACAGGGATCTGGTGCTTCAGCACCTCGCCCGTCTGGGCCTTCGGGTCAACTGGGAAAAGAGCAAACTCTCCCCAGCGCAGAGGATCTCTTTTCTCGGTATGGAAATCGACTCGGTCGCCATGTTCGCGCAGCTTACGAGCGAGCGCGCGCAGTCTCTGCTGACTTGTCTTCGCCAGTTCGAGGGCAAGAGTGCGGTTCCACTGAAACTTTTTCAGAGGCTCCTGGGGCATATGGCGTCAGCAGCCGCGGTGACCCCGCTTGGTCTGCTCCATATGAGACCGCTTCAGCACTGGCTTTGCGATCGAGTCCCGAGATGGGCATGGCAACACGGCACCCTCCAGGTCCCAGTGACCCGAGCCTGCCGTCAGACCTTCACCCCGTGGTTGAACCTCAGTTTTCTACGGGCAGGTGTTCCCCTAGAACGAGTTTCCAGGCATGTTGTTGTCACAACAGATGCCTCTTCCACGGGCTGGGGCGCCATGTGCAAGGGACATGCTGCCGCGGGCTCCTGGATAGGACCCCAGCGCCTATGGCATGTCAATTGCCTCGAGTTGCTGGCCGTACGTCTTGCCCTGCACCGCTTTCGAGCCCTGCTCAAGGACAAACACGTTCTGGTCCGTTCAGACAGCACGGCAACAGTAGCGTACATCAACCGACAAGGTGGTCTACGCTCCCGCCGGATGTCGCAACTCGCCCGCCATCTCCTCCTATGGAGTCAGAAGCATCTGAGGTCGCTTCGTGCCGTTCACATCCCGGGAGACCTGAACTGCGCAGCCGACGAGCTGTCGCGGTTCCAGCCGCTCCCGGGGGAATGGAGACTCCATCCCCAGACGGTTCAGCTGATTTGGGAGCAGTTTGGCGACGCACAGATAGATCTGTTTGCCTCCCGCGACTCTTCCCATTGCCGCTGGTACTATTCCCTGACCGAGGGGACCCTCGGCACGGATGCACTAGCGCACAGCTGGCCGCGGGGCCCACGCAAATATGCGTTTCCCCCAGTGAGCCTTCTCGCACAGGTTTCACAGGGAGGACAGGGAGCAGGTCCTTTTGGTCGCCCCATATTGGCCCGGCCGGACCTGGTTCTCAGAACTTGTACTCCTTGCGACAGCACCTCCCTGGTCGATCCCTCTGAGACAGGACCTCCTGTCTCAGAGACGGGGCACCATATGGCACCCGCGTCCCGACCTGTGGAACCTCCACGTGTGGAACCTGGACGGGACGCGGCAGGTTTGAGTACCCTGCCACCTCAGGTGGCGGCTACCATCACTTCCGCTAGAGCCCTGTCTACCAGACAGGCCTATGCGTTGAAGTGGAACCTCTTCGTCACCTGGTGCTCCTCTCGGCGAGAGGACCCCAGAAGATGCTCGATCGGGTCCGTGCTCTCCTTCCTCCAGGAAGGGTTGGAGCGAAGGCTGTCTCCCTCCACCCTGAAGGTCTATGTGGCTGCCATTTCAGCTCATCATGACCTGGTGGATTCTAAAACGGTTGGACAGCACGACCTGGTCAGTAGGTTCCTCAGAGGTGCGAGGAGGTTAAATTCTCCTCTCCCACCTCAGGTACCCTCTTGGGACCTAGCAGTGGTCTTAGCTGCCCTGCAAAAGGCTCCCTTTGAGCCATTGCAGTCAGTCGAGCTGAAGTTCCTTTCATTGAAAGTGGCGCTCCTGACTGCTTTGGCCTCCATCAAGAGGGTAGGGGACCTGCAGGCATTTTCGGTTGACGAAGCGTGCCTGGAATTCGGGCCGGCCAATTCTCACGTCATCCTGAGACCCCGGCCCGGATACGTGCCCAAGGTTCCCACCACTCCCTTCAGGGACCAGGTGGTGAACCTGCAAGCGCTGCCCTTGGAGGAGGCAGACCCAGCCTTGGCACTGCTCTGTCCAGTACGCGCCCTTCGCGCTTACGTAGACCGGACGCAGTGTTTCAGGACCTCAGACCAGCTCTTTGTCTGTTACGGAGGGCAGCAGAAAGGGAAGGCTCTCTCCAAGCAGAGGTTGTCCCACTGGATAGTGGACGCCATTGTCCTGGCATATCAAGTCCAGGGCATGCCATGCCCCCTCGGGGTAAGAGCACACTCCACCAGGAGTGTTGCCTCCTCTTGGGCTCTAGCGCATGGCGCCTCGCTAACAGACGTTTGTAGAGCTGCAGGCTGGGCGACACCCAACACATTCGCAAGATTTTATAATCTCCGAGTGGAGCCTGTATCCTCTCGTGTACTCGCCCCTACTGGCCAGTAACCGGACAGGCTCAGGTGTCTTCGCTTGCTGCGCCATTCCACTCCGCGGACTGGATGCGTGCGCTATTCCTCTCAGGTGAGCTTCCCAGTAAGCCCTGAGCTCCTCCAGCACTGTCGATGTCGTCACCAGAGCGAGTGCCCTTTTCAGGCCACCCCTCGTGTTCGGCTAGGTGCCTCCGTGTGCATGGTTCCCCCGCTGGGTAACCCCCACATGTGTATTTCCACGGTAAGTCTCTTGTAGCTCGTGTCTTCCCTTGGCAAGACACCTTGCCACGCCTGGGGTTGAAATTTTCCACCTTCGGCTGGATACCCCAGAGTGTTCCCTATGCAGCTCCGTCGGTCATAGGTGTATTCTTCAAGTCCCCCCCTTTGGGTTGGCATTGTGTTGCATTCTCCACGTGGGATATGCTTCCCAGTGTACCTTGGTAGCGTTGAGCCTAGCCCCTCGTTCGTGCCACACTCACGGCAGGGAGCCCGGGTCAGCGCAGGACGCTGGAAGACAGCCGTCATGGCGAGATTGTATTGGGACCCCCATTCCGTCAGTAACTGACGTAACTCGTAGTGTACTGACTGAAAGGGAACGTCTCGGTTACGTATGTAACCCTCGTTCCCTGAAGGAAGGGAACGGAGACGTTACGTCCCCCTGCCATGACCGCTGTACCGCTGGAACTGGCCGGGCGCTCATGCCTCGGCTCTTCAGCAGGTAAACATAATGCGAGATTGCCACGCAACGCCCTTTATACCCACGCCGTGGGGCGGGGTTGCGGCATGCAAATTCCGCAGACCCATGGCATTTTCATGCCATTGGCTCGTTTTGTAGAGCTCAAAGGCGATTGGCTTCTAAGCGAAACCCCCATTCCGTCAGTAACTGACGTAACGTCTCCGTTCCCTTCCTTCAGGGAACGAGGGTTACATACGTAACCGAGACGTTATGTATATTATATTGCATTTCTGTTAATATATCCTCATAAATACTACACACTGCACCTTTAAAGCTGTTGTTTTTGTTTGTTTGTTTGTTTTCTTAAATGTATGTTTTTAAAGGAATAGTTCATCCAAAAATGAAAATTATGTCATCATTTACTCACCCTCAAGTTGTTCCAAACCTGAATGAATTTATTTGTTCTGCTGAACACAAAAGAAGATATTTTGAAGAATGTCAGTAACCAAACAGTTGATGGACCCCATTGACTTCCATAGTATTTTTTTCTCTACTATGGAAGTCAATGGGGTCCATCAATTGTTTAGTTCCCCATATTCTTCAAAATATCTTCTTTAGTGTTCAGCAGAAGAAAGAAATGAATACAAGTTTGGAACAAGGGTGAGTAAATGAAGACTGAATTTTTTTTTTTGGGTGAACGATCCCTTTAATAAGTAACTGGATAAGAACGTTTGGGGTGTGAATGTGTGCAGTTTACGTTGTAGTACAAAACATCTACGGACATACCTTATTTTACTCATAAATTGAAAACTGCCATTATAAAAAAACATAAAAAAAATCTTAAGGGAACCACTGGTTAATTATTCTTCTGGGTTCACGTCATCCCATGCTACTTGAAGTAATGCAATTACGTTGCATGATACCTAAAACAAAACCTAAAATATTACGGTGTAAATTTAAAATGCCCCTATGCTATTTTAAAGTTTCCTAATTTAGTTTTGGATGTCTCCAACAACAGGTTTACATGCATCAAAGGTCAAAAAACACTTTCATTTTCTCATAATTGTGTATATTTCTAATTTATTGCGGTGCACATGCAGGAACTGTATCAATAACAACACATATGTTAGCCGAGCACTAACGTGAATGACTGATGTAACATTAAAGTTTGTAAAACAAATCTTGCTCCATCCTTTACTCAAAGTAGTAAGAACGGCAGACAATCTGCATTAATAGACACAGTTTTAGGTCATAGTGGCCCACAGCTGCTTAGCAGGAGTATTTCAGTAAGATAGTAATAACATAAGTTAGCCGGTTAGCCGGAAACGTACAAAATATAAAACACAAAACTACGTATTTTGAATGGCCAATACAAAATATATACTTCAATAATTATTTGTACTTACATGTTGTGATTCTGAAAAGCAAGCTGGTCCAAATAAATTGGGTTCTGACCCAAGAGCAAGCGTTTGGCGAATCCCACGTTGAACTCCAAGATTTGAGAAGCAGTCAGTAAAATCCTGCGTTAAAGGGCGGGGCAAGTTGTTCGCAAGTGGACAATGTACAACATTGGCGGGCATTATGTAAATATCTTATCTAGTGACGCAGAACCGTAACGCAGTGGAATTCGAATACAGACGACTCGTTAAGGTGGTTCAAAGTCGATTATTTCTTTTGGGAGACTATAACTTTATTTATCGTGCTTTTTTGCCTTTACAACTTTTTAGAACGTTTACATTCACAAACAGCTATATTACACACTGCATGAAAGGAAATTTTCGAAAAACCATAATAGGGGCACTTTAACAAAAGTAATTATATAACACACGTTTCTTGTAACATGTAGGCTATGACACATAGAGTGGAATGAGTGTTGTTGGAAGAGCTGTTGGATTATAGGCGACCTGGCGATCGTCCCCGATGAACTGTTTTGTGACAGAATGCCCAATCTCACACATACATATATTGTCCAATCCTCCTAGTTTTTGTTTCACTGACCTAATGGATAGTCTTCATCAAATGGAAGATTTGCGCTTCCTTCTTATGATTCCCACAGTAAAGCCTCTAACATCTCCAACTTACACGCTAAATGGGTCATACACTGCAGCTCCTGTTGTGTTGGCTCAGTGAACAGACGCTAATGGGGCTTTGAGTGAAAGTATGAGGGTTGAGCGTGAGATGCCCTGGGCTTTTGTACTAACTCTCATTTTGAGAAATACTAGCTGTAAGTATTAACACACATTGTCTGTGGAGCAGAGGCATTAGGAGCAGATGAGCATGAAATAAAGCACAGAACAAAATAATTATCATGCTAGGCATGATACATTACATCTTTGCATAAGCTTTTTCATCTATTTGATGATTAGATCAGAAATGGCAGTTTATGGATTTCTACATTTCTATAACATCCTTCACACAGATGTGAAAATCAGCCCAGAGAAAGAAGCTGTTGAGTTGTATTTTTACTGTTTATGTTCATTTACTGTTTTTTTATTTGCATTAATATTATTCCCATTAACACCATGAGTGTGATGTCAGAGCAGCTGTGCCGTTCTCTCACTAATGCAAACAGATGTTGTATGACTATGTTTTTGGACATCCTATGTATATTCATTGCACTCAGTCCATGTAATAATGAAGTGCATTTGGCTATTTTAATGCATGTTAGTTATTAGGTCCGGACTTATGATTTTTTTTTTTTTTTATCAAGAACCTTAAATCAACAAACAAAGGTATGGTAATTCAAATATTATAAAAGAAATTCAAAATTTGTCAAACAGTAAGAACTTGGGTCAATATACAGTACATTTTTATGTCTCCATTACATAATATATTTGGTAAAAATATATAAATTATGAATATCATATTGACAAATTATATAAATAAATAATTTCACGTTTAACCATGTCCCTGGGGCATTCACTTCTAAAACACAAACTCAAAAAAAGAAAAAGAAAAAAGAAAGAAATATCCCTTTATTTTTTCCATTATCCAATTGAAAGGTTTAAAGCAAACATGATTTCTTGTAAATATGGTTTTAATTGGTAATCAACTTATAGGTTTAATCCTGTGCCCTTAATTTCACTTTCCGTCCTGGTATAGCTTTTTGTCAAATCCTTAACAAAAACCAGGTCCTTAATGACATCATCCTCCAGTAACTGACATCATTTTGATGGGAAAACAACAGCACAAACTTTAGTAAACATTAGCAATGGATTAGATGAATTCTGTTATGTTTATTTTCATTTATTATATCCCGTTCATTTTCTTACAGTTGTGTAAACCATCAAGTTAGAATTAATTAAGTTTAAGTGCCTGATATTGAGCAGAGTATATTTCTGAAAGCCTGGACTAAAAATGACAACGCAAGCAAGCTTTGTATGAATTTTTTTTGGAAAGTTGCGGACTTCAAAAGGTACAGTGTATTGGGAAATTTGTAAAAAAACAATTTGAATAAAGACTGACCTAAAAATGTGGTCTTTTTGCATGATGTTAAAAACTGTTAAAAGGAAACATCAAACAGGAGCTCATCATCATGGGAACTAACAACACAGTTCTGTGAAAATTATTGTGTACTACTACGAGAAAATTGTTTCAAGACTAATGCAATATACAAACCCCACTTAAAAGATAATTAGCTGCACAAGGTCTTGCTGAAGCTACTTGTTTTGAGTTTACAAATAGTCCAGCATAAATAAAGTCAGCAAATCTGCTGGGCACTAGTACACATTTATATAATAAATAATTCAAAACTCCATAACTGTTTAATTCATTGCCGAAAAAAACGGTGTAAAAAAAGGTCCTAAAAATCCTTTAAAAATCCTTTATTGACATAAAGTGAGATTAAATATACACTGAACAAAATTATAAACGCAACAGTTTTTCTTTTTGCCCCCATTTTTCATGAGCTGAACTCAAAGATCTAAGACTTTTTCTATGTACACAAAAGGCCTATTTCTCTCAAATATTGTTCACAAATCTGTCTAAATCTGTGTTAGTGAGCACTTCTCCTTCGCCAAGATAATCCGTCCACCTCACAGGGGTGGCATATCAAGATGCTGATTAGACAGCATGATTATTGCAGAGGTGTGCCATAGGCTGGCCACAATAAAAGGCTACTCTAAAATGTGCAGTTTTATCACAGCACAATGCCACAGATGTCGCAAGTTTTGAGGGAATGTCCACCAGAGCTGTTGCCTGTGAATTGAATGTTCATTTCTCTACCATAAGCCGTCTCCAAAGGCATTTCAGAGAATTTGGCAGTACATCCAACCGGCCTCACAACCGCAGACCACATGTAACCACACCAGCCTAGGACCTCCACATCCAGCCTCTTCACCTCCAAGATCGTCTGAGACCAGCCACCCTGACAGCTGCTGCAACAATTGGTTTGCATAACCAAAGAATTTCTGCACAAACTGTCAGAAACCGTCTCAAGGAAGCTCACCTGCATGCTCGTGGTCCTCATCGGGGTTTCGACCTGACTGCAGTTCATCGTCGTAACCGACTTGAGTGGGCAAATGCTCGAATTCGATGGCGTCTGGCACTTTGGAGAGGTGTTCTCTTCACGGATGAATCCCGGTTTTCACTGTAGAGGGCAGATGGCAGACAGCGTGTATGGCGTCGTGTGGGTGAGCGGTTTGCTGATGTCAACATTGTGGATTGAGTGGCCCATGGTGGCCGTGGGGTCATGGTATGGGCAGGCGTATGTTATGGACAACGAACACAGGTGCATTTTATTGATGGCATTTTGAATGCACAGAGATACCGTGACGAGATCCCCATCACCTCATGTTGCAGCATGATAATGCACGGCCCCATGTTGCAAGGATCTGTACACAATTCCTGGAAGTTGAAAACATCCCAGTTCTTGCATGGCCAGCATACTCACCAGACATGTCCCCCATTGAGCATGTTTGGGATGCTCTGGATTGGCGTATACGACAGCGTGTTCCAGTTCCTGCCAATGTCCAGCAACTTCGCACAGCCATTGAAGAGGAGTGGACCAACATTCCACAGGCCACAATCAACCACCTGATCAACTCTATGCGAAGGAGATGTGTTGCACTGCGTGAACCAAATGGTGGTCACACAAGATACTGACTGGTTTTCAGATCCCCCGGACCCTGTATATATACTGTATATATACTATACATCACTTTATGTCAATATACACTATATTGCCAAAAGTATTGGGACACCCCTCCAAATCAGTGAGTTCAGGTGTTCCAATCACCTCCATGGCCACAGATGTATAAAACCAAGCACCGAGGCATGCAGACTGCTTCTACAAACATTTGTGAAAGAATGGGTTGCTCTCAGGAGCTCAGTGAACTCAAGCGTGGTACCGTGATAGGTTGCCTCCAGTGCAATAAATTCATTCGTGAAATTTCCTCACTACTAAATATTCCATGGTCAAATGTTTGTGGTATTATAACAAAGTGGAAGCAATTGGGAACAACAGCAACTCAGCCCTGAAGTGGTAGGCCACGTAGAGTCACAGAGCAGGGTCAGTGCATGCTGAGGTGCACAGCGCGCAGAAGACGCCAACTTTCTGCAGAGTCAATAGCTACAGACCTCCAAACTTCATGTGACCTTCAGATTAGCTCAAGAACAGTGTGTAGAGAGCTTCATGGAATGGGTTTCCATGGCCAAGCAGCTGCATCCAAGCCTTACATCACCAAGTGCAATGCAAAGCAGAGCGTCAGATGCAGTGGTGTAAAGCAGTGGAGACGTGTTCTCTGGAGTGACAAATCACGCTTCTCTGTCTGGCAATCCGATGGACGAGTCTGGGTTTGCCAGTTGCCAGGAGAACGGTACTTGCCTGACTGCATTGTGCCAAGTGTAAAGTTCGGTGGAGGGGGGATTATGGTGTGGGGTTGTTTTTCATGGGTTGGGCTTGGCCCCTTAGTTCCAGTGAAAGGAACTCCTAATACTTCAGCATACCAAGACATTTTGGACAATTTCATGCTCCCAACTTTGTGGGAACAGTTTGGGGATGGCCCCTTCCTCTTCCAACATGACTGCGCACCAGTGCACAAAGCAAGGTCCATAATGACATGGATAAGTGAGTTTGGTGTGGAGGAACTTGACTGGCCTGCAAAGAGTCCTGACCTCAGCCCAATAGAACACCTTTGGGATGAATTAGAGTGGAGACTGGGAGCCAGGCCTTCTCATCCAACATCAGTGCCTGACCTCACAAATGTGCTTCAAAAAATTCCCATAAACACTCCTAAACCTTGTGGAAAGCCTTCCCAGAAGAGTTGAAGCTGTTATAGCTGCAAAGGGTGGGCCAACTCCATATTAAACCCTACGGATTAAGAATGTCATGTCATTAAAGTCCATGTGCATGTAAAGGAAGGCGTCCCAAAACTTTTGGCAATATAGTGTATATATAATTATTGTGGCCCACATAAATAATTTGTTCTTGGAAGAATTTGATGAGAAATGTTTGAGGTTTTCACTGCTTTTCACTTGTATGTGGCCCCATTCATGCATCTATATTAGTTTTAATATTGCCAGTCCATCAAGAAATAACTTTATCAGCTCAGGTAAAGCTGCTGCTTTGATTTCTCATGTGAGAGGGGACTCTGTCCTCTTTGCTTGTCAGAGCTCATTGAGTCTTTAGCATTTCACTCTATCATTAACTGTCTTAATGATCTCTTCTCACTGGAGCAGCACTGAAGCTGCTGATGTATCAGTGTAGCTCAGATTTCACTGTGTTCTGCTCACTCACCTGTTTCACAATCAAGGTATCTCTTGATGGTCCACTGAGATCCAGGGATTTCACTCAAATGGGTAAATTTCCTAACTGTAGGATTTGTTTTGTTATAACTATGTAATTGCAATATTATAATGCTATAATAATTATGTTATTGCAACATTGGGTATTATTAATAATAGTAATCATGAGCTCTTTTTAAATAGGTCCTTTCCACACCTTTGTTTAGCTGTTTCATTCCCCCATGATTGTTTGTTTCTCTTGGTACTTGCACTATTAAGGGATATTAGGCATTAATGATGTTTTTCTGTGCTAAATGGTTTCAAATGTTGCCTAAATGCACATTTACCCATTAGCATGTTTACATTGTGCACACAGCTGCCACTTGTCATGTGAAAAGACTTTGCAGACCTGACACTTAAAGACCAATATACCATTAATTCAGGAGATTCTCAAACTGTAGGCAGATACTAAAATTTTGAAAATGCTTGGCTTTAGCCTACAGATAGACTGAACATTTGAGTTTTCCATCTGATGCAAGAACATAGATTTCACCCTATATATTAAATAATTATTGGTAACAATTTATTTTAGGGTTCACTCGCTATGAACTAGTTGCTTAGCATGCATATTATAGGATATTGGCTATTTATTAGTACTTATAAAGCACACATTAATGTCTTATTCTGCATGACCTTATTCTACATCCCTTAATCCTACCCAATACCTAAACTTAAACGCTACAAAAACTACCTTACTAACTATTAATAAGCAGCAAATTATGAGTTTATTGAGGCAAAAGTCGTAGTGAATATGTGTTCCGACTTATCTGAATAAGTGTTACCGACTTATCAATCATCTGTTCAAGTAGGCTCACAAAGAATCTGCACACTACAGAATTTCATATTTTCTGTGCTGATTCTTGTGGAAATTAACTGTTGTATAATCTAAAATATATCCCAATTGTAATATTTTGCTTGATACAACATTAATACATAGACAAAGGACAACACAAAGAATTCTTATAATAAAGCTATCAAAGTGCACTTCTAAGATGGTAAAGCATTGCACATGATCAGTAATCACTTTGTAAATTGTATTGTGGTTATGTACTGCAGTATTTTCATGAATCCTTATCGTATGCATGTTTAAGCAAATAAGGTTCTCACATATGGGTTACATTACCTCAGAGAGTGATAAATGTGCACCTTTGACTTCATACTAAAAGGTCCTATCTCTTCTCTCCACAGACGTCAGATATATTCAAGTAAATGAAAAGATATTGGCTGACTGTGGATGCTAACATTGGTCCTTGTGAAACCTGACCTGGAAAAGACTGAGCTATGTGATATGCCGCCATATGGATCTGATCTCAAAACAGTAGCATGCTTCAGTCAATATCCAGCCCTGATATAGGAAAAGAGAAAAAATGGCTTTCACATTTCAGTCATGAAAGTGAATTTGAATTGTTAAATGCACTATGATTTTAAGATTCTCTCCAGAGAGTCTGCCACATGTTCTATCTATCATCTGACTATTTCTATCTATCTGTCATCTGACTATCTATCTATCTATCTATCTATCTATCTATCTATCTATCTATCTATCTATTTCTGTTTTATCTATCTAACCCATGTATTTTAACCCGTTATTTCTATCTATCTATCTATCTATCTATCTATCTATCTATCTATCTATCTATCTATCATCTGACTATTTCTATCTATCTGTCATCTGACTATCTATTTTTCTATCTTTTATCTTTATCTATCTATCTATCTATCTATCTATCTATCTATCTATCTATCTATCTATCTATCTATCCATCTCATAGCAACCACCCGAGTACCCTAGTAACCACATTTTTAAAACTTTTAAATTTTCTGGTCCGGCTTTCTTGAGCCAACTTAAAGTTTGTCTCAACAAACTTTTTTATCTAGTTTTACAAATGCTACTGTTGTTGTGTTACGGAATGTAGTTTTAAGATTTTTTTTAGGCAAGAATGTAGTCATTTAGACCTCAAATATGCAACTTATATAAACAGCGCATATTTGACAATTTGTTTAGACGTTTTTGGAGATTGAGCTCCAGACCGCCAGCGGCCATTCAGTGCTCATGTACCCGCCAAGAACAGCTTTATCTCTGCCAGTCCATCGGGAATTTGCCACTGGCTCTTAAGTAGATAGTGTTTAAACATGAGGTATAATAATTATAATAATTCATTTTGGGTATATCAAACAGGCAATTTTTGGTATTATTCATCTTAGTATCAGTAGTATTTTTAAAATTATTCGGGTTTTCTCCTCCGCCATTGACGCTTGCTTGTTGGTGTGAGGTGCATTCTGGGATACCTGGCTGTCTCGAGTTTGCACAAGTCACATCCTGATGCATCCTCGATAAAAGGGGCGGAGCAAAAACACATCCAGGGATTTGAACTGTACTTGGCTAGATGTGAACTTTGAATTGGAACAGTACTTGGGCAGCGACTGATGACGGCTAATGGGATTTTAAATGGGTTTTTTGTTAAATGCCTGGAATAAGTTCTATGGTTAACACAAGCTCAAGGCATTTACTTTTTTTTTTCTATGGCTCCTTGTGATTTTTTTTTTTTACAAATATTTTACTTGTCTTGAAAATGTAGGTTGCTAGTATGGAGCCACCTAAGGGACATAGTGGTAAAATTGATTGGTGGAAAAATTATATGTTAATGCTTTTGCGTTCAAGCTGAGGAAATGTAAAGTTTCTCTGGGGAACGCAAAACTTTTGTGAGTGAACATTGCATATTATTTTCCACCACCATGTCCTTTTAGGGGCTGTCTTTAGTGTCTTTTATCTTTGATGTTAAAGTCATGCAACCGGTGTGTAATTTGTTTACAGCCTATTTAGCTTTTTACTTCTGCTGATTGTATTTATGTTTATAATTTTATAAAAGTTGTGTTTATTTGTAAAACTTATCATGATGAACAAAACATGTAAGAATCATATACTTTTGTTGTTCATAGTTTTGGTGTTTCTGCAATAATCCAAAAGCTAATGGAAAAATCCTATTGTTTTTTTTTATCAAGGGAACAAGGGTGATGCAAAAATATGTATTCACTGAAGCTCTATAATTTTTAGCTTACATCACAGCTGTGAACCATGATTGTAATTGCAATTGCAACATTTTATTTTGCAGGAGGTCACAACAGAAATCTAGGGGGCACTCCTTAAGATATTAAATAAATAAGTAAACCATCAAAAATATTGAAAACCCCTACTAGTAGATGGCCACAAATCTAGCAACATGCACTAAAAGCCACAAAACTCCAATTGTGATTTCATGGAGTCTCAACGGCTTGATGTCTGCATCAAATCCATAAAACTCAAATGATAAGGACAACAGGCGGCTGACCACAGTCAAAAGCTGTCTTGTGCTGATACACTCTAATTATCCTGTGACAGGATAAAAACCTCACAACTTTCGATGTCCCTTTAAACTGTCAGCAAGTCGCAAATTAGCTCACCACGTGCTATAGCCACTCCAGCCCTCCCAACCTCAGCCCTATGGAGGAAGAGCAAGAGTCCAACGCGACATGCTATTGTTTATTAGTGTTGGATGGAGCTTGAGGGAAGTTTGGACATGTGTGCTTGCAGCGGTGGAGGTGAAGACGGAGGGAAACGTCTGTGAGGAAGAGGATCTAAACAGAGTCCTCTGCTGAATGTTTGGATAATAAACACCATCTTTGTTAGGGTCAGATTAAGATTATAAATCATGTCAGGCCAAGGCACGTGTTATAGAGGATGTGCACAATAAAAAAGTAAATCCAGTCCATTATTACACTGTTAGCCCTGTTTTACACTGCACATGTAAGCGGCACACATTTATTCCAATGCCCATATGTAATCACACTACCTGTATTTATCAACACAATTTTTAGCAATAGGCTTTTAGCAATTTACTAGTGTTTGAAAAAAATTTCCAAAAAAAAAAACAAAAAAAAGGCATCTTTTGGCCTTTGGGCTTGAAGTTCCACACCCAAATGAAAAACAATGTGTCTGCATGTGTTTTTGGTTTAATTTAGCACTTTCTTGTAAAATAAATGTTTATATTTGTCAATTAAAATTAAAAGTAATTTTACCAAGAGTAAAACTGACTAAAATTAATATACACTGCCCAGCCAAAGAAAAAGTTGCTGTTTGGATTTAAACAGGCAAATGCTTATGAGTCTATTATTGCATCATTATTGCAGTGATTATTATGTTTCTAGCATGTTATATGTTTGGCAACAGTTCTTCTAACCCTAATTGATGGAGTGTTTATAGATTTCCATTTCTTAAACAACCACATAGGAAGACACATCATGGCCATATTCCAGGATGACAATGTCAAGATTCATCAGGCTCAAATTGTGAAACCATGATTGGGAGGGAGCATGAAGAATCATTTTCACACATGAATTGGCACCTCTGAGTCCTCTGAGACCTCACAATATGTAAGATTTTTGGATTAAAATATCCAAAAAGCCACTAGAACAATGTTATATATGTTGTTGACTTGTGCTTACACTATCCCAAATGTTTCCAAGATTGTTTAAATCCAGAGAAATAAGCCATTTTAACCAGGACACGGACCGTGTCCCTGCGTCACCTATAACAATTTATTTTGTAGAAACCATGGGAACACCAAAGACGCTTTAATTTTATGTTTTATTAGACAGTTGAGCAACTGTTTGGATACATTCATCAACAGAAAACGAATCATTGTTAAATAGCGAAACACAGTTATTGTTTAAATCTCGTTTTCTTGATTTACCACGAGTACCTTGTTTAACCATGCCTAATGTTGATCTAGCTTACTGCAGTGTGCAACAAGTGTCTCGTAGCCGCAGAGCGAATGCACAGAGTAGCATTATAACTTTCAACACACTCAAATAATGTATCTATTATGATAAAACAGCACTGCTTTACCCCACATACACATGACCAGAAGAAGCGGAATTGGCATAATAAAAGCTCCACTGCCCTTGAGCCATGTGTTGTGCTTGTCTCTCATTAGAAATCGCTCCAGCGGCCTCGTTCAATTCCAACAGCTTTCAGCCCCACTCTGCTTCATACTACAGTAACGTTAATAAATCTTTAATACATTAGCTCATCCATGAATATAATTTCTGCCCGAGTCCCATCGGATTCTTTTCCACCAGCTGTCGACATGAAGAAAACAACTCCCATGATTCCGCAAAATCAACACGTCATCCAGCTACGCTTTGGTTTTGAATAAGCAACCTCTAGTGGGGAAAATTACGTATTGTGCCTTTAAATTCATTAAAAGTTTTTGAGTGCTGGAGTGCTTGACTCTTGCATTGTCAATACAAGATATTGACCAAAAATTGATGCACCTCTTGATGGAAATACATGTTGTGATGTTATTTGCATCAGAAGGTGCATACATTTTTGGTCAAGATCTTGTATTGCCAATCCACGTTAAAAAAATTATTCATGCTTCCTCCCTAATCATCACTGCGATAATGATCCAGTCATAGACTCTTAAGCATTTGCCTATTTAAATCCAAACAGCGATTTTTTTTATTTTGGCCGGGCAGTGTGTATGACATGATAAAATACTGATTTAATTTAGAGGATGCTTTCATCACAAAAGAAGAATACAGACAGCAGAAGCGCTGTCAGGCTGAAAGCTCAGTGCAGGTCTGCTGGTTTATGTGAGCAGTGTGAAACAGACCAGCATTAGCACAAGCATTATCCACACCAGCTGGAGATACTAATCAAACACTGAAACATCGGCACAGGAAGTTTGGGGTTCACAAAGTGCAGCATGCTGCTTCCTTTTCTCTCCCAATTTCCTAAAATTACATTCTCATATCAAAGCGGAACAGATACAGGGCAGATAGGAAAGCTGGAGTATGCTTGATGTGAAGGAGAACACTCTTTAAATAATAAACTCCCCCGCTAGCCTGCTGAGAACAACAAAAAAAGGAAGGAGAGTGTCTCAAGATTCAAGGAGATGCTATAAAACTGCTCTTCGCCTGGAGCAGGGCCGAGGCTTTTGGGAAACCGAATGAGATTACCAGCACATTTCGGAGGGGGGTCAGATAAGGGCCATTTTAGGGAGTTCATTTAATCCATAAATTACTAATAGAACTTTGCTTTATAATAGCACCCTGCAAATACCTGCGGTGGTCTGTTTTCAATAACCAAAGGGAGAAAAATATGATACAAGAGCAGGTCAGCACGGGTGAAAAAGTATTCACAGCGTCTAAACCACCGGCAGTAGAACTGTTGAACTGTTTTTTTCTTCTTCTTCTTCTTCCATGTCCTGTGTTGGTTTTGGACTGAAGGCCGTAGGAAATAAATCTAGTAATAATATGATTTAAATGTACTGTTTTATAGAATATATGAAGCCTATATTGTCCAATTTGAAATTGAATGTGTTGAAGTATTTGCGGTATAAGTCTACTAAAAGAGTTTGAAGGGAAAAAACGGAAATGAAAAATGAAAAAAAAAAAATCCAAATGTTTGGAACAATACAGCAGACCTAGGTTATTTTTGGTTTCCATAGTGACATCTGCATGAACTAATATTTCTACCTCATTCACAACAGTCAAAAACCACCAACAGCTCTTGGCATAAACATCTGAAGTTCAAATGAACCATTCATAGGGAATTACTCTGCCAATTTGGTAAAGTGTGAAAAGAATTGTAAAGACAACATTGCAAATGATGACAGCTTTCTCTGGTCTGTTTCTCAGGCCAAAAAAAAAAATCCATCAAGAGATATAATAACTAGTACCTATATTAACCATCATGTTCTGTTTGTGTCCAAAAAACCTTATTATAACTCAGAAAACTCACATTGTTCTTAAAATTGAATTGTCAGTTTGATACTTTATTTAACATAACAGTTAAAAACGTCTTGGTTACGTATGGTAACCCTCGTTCCCTGAAGGAGGGAATTGGGATCACTTCTGGGAGCCCCTATCAGCTTTGAGATATAGAGAACGGGCCAATGGCCATTGGCGTGCGAGATTTGCATCTCGCGCTCCGCCCGCACCTTGTGTATAAATAGGAAGCGATGCAGCGCACATTTGTTTTTCACTGAGGAGCCGAACTAGTGACTCGGCCATGCAGTGATGGTACAGCAACTGTGGCGACTGGCTGAAAGTCTCCGTTCCCTCCTTCAGGGAACGAGGGTTAACATACGTAATCGAGACGTTCCCTTTCAGTTGTTCACGTTCGACGATCCTATTGGATAAAGCTGGGAAAGCGTGCCCGGAGGGACGCTGCGGAAGCCACATCATGCCCGGAGGGAGTTACCATGTGGAGAATACACGTATGGACTGGCCTTGGGCCGTGCAACATACAGAAGTCCCAGTGGTGGTCCCGGCCATAGCAGGCGGGGGAACAACACCTGACTGAGACGGCAGAGGAGCTCTGCCGAGGGAAAGACACGGGCTCGCCGCAGGGAGCCGTACCGTGGAAGAATAAACATATGTGTCCGCCGAGGGGGTCACAACATATGGAACCCAGCCTAACACAAGTTCCACCAATGCATACAAGCGTTAGAACTGGCGTCGGACGCTCCACCACATCCAACTGCCGCGGGTTGCGGAGGACTCAACAGGGTTCGCCGTTTCTAGGGAACTCGACTGGAGTCGACTGATGGCGTCCCATCCAGGGACCAGACATGGAGTTTCCAGAGGTCCGGATGCGGGTGCCATAGGGTGCCCCGTCTCTGAGTCAGGTGGTCCTTCCTCAGAGGAATGGGCCAAGGAGGTGCTGTCGCGAGGAGCACTAGTTCCGGGAACGAAGTCTGGTTGGGCCAATATGGAGCAACCAACAGGACTTGCTCCTCATCCTCCCTAACCTTGCACAGTGTCTGTGCGAGAAGGCTCACTGGGGGAAACGCATATTTGCGTAGGCCCCGGGGCCAGCTGTGTGCCAGGGCATCCGAGCCGAGGGTCCCCTCGGACAGGGAATAAAACAACTGGCAGTGGGTCGTGTCTGGGGCAGCAAACAGGTCTACCTGTGCGATCCCGAAGCGACTCCAGATCAGCTGGACCACCTGGGGATGGAGTCTCCACTCTCCCGGGAGCACTGGCTGTCATGAGAGCTCGTCGGCCGCACAATTGAGCAGGCCCAGAATATGAATGGCACGAAGCGACCTCAGATACTTCTGACTCCATAGGAGGAGATGGCGGGCGAGTTGTGACCTGCGACGGGAGCGTAGACCACTCTGTTTGTTGATGTACGCAACAGCCGCAGTGTTGTCCATACAGACCAGAACGTGCTTTCCTAGTAGCGGCGTTTTGAAGAGGCCCAGCACAAGACGAACTGCTAACAACTCGAGGCAATTGATATGCCATTGCAGTTGAGGCCCCGTCCACAGACCTGAAACTGCAAGCCTGTTGTACGTGGCACCCCAGCCGGTGGATGAAGCATCCGTGGAGACAACAGCATGCCTGGGCACTTGTTCTAGGGGAACTCCTGCCCGTAGAAACGAAGGGTCCGACACGGGCTGAAGGTTTGGCGGCACCTCAGAGTCACGGGAACACGGAGGGATCCGCTGTGCCACGCCCATCTCAGGACTCGGTCGTGTAGCCAGTGAACAAATTCAAGCAGTTCAACACTGACTGGACGCACTCCTCGGTGAGGCGCGCTGTCAGGCCGACCAAATCCAGCTCCATACTGAGAAAAGAGATCCTCTGCGTGGGGCTTTGTGAGTTTGCTCTTTTCCCAGTTGACCCGAAGTCCCAACCGGCTGAGGTGACTAAGCACCATGTCCCTGTGTTCGCACAACTGCTCTCGTGACTGGGCAAGGATCAGCCAGTCGTCAAAATAGTTGAGGATGCGAACTCCACGCTCTCTCATGGGAGCAATGGCCGCCTCCGCGACTTTCGTGAAGACACAGGACGAAAGGGCCAGCCCGAAGGGTAGGACTTTGTACTGATATGCTCGTCCGTCGAATGCAAAGCGTAGGAACGGTCTGTGTCGAGGGAGAATCGGGACATGAAAGTACGCGTCCTTCAGGTCGATCGCTGCAAACCAATCTTGGGGACGGATGCACCTGAAGATGCGTTTCTGCGTTAGCATTCTGATCGGCAGCCTGTGAAGGGACCGGTTCAAGAATCGCAGATCCAAGATCGGCCGTAACCCGCCGCCTTTCTTGGGTACAATGAAGTACGGGCTGTAAAAGCCGGTCTTCATATCGGCTGGAGGGACCGGCTCTATCGCGTCCTTCGCCAGTAGGACTGTGATCTCCGCCTGAAGCACAGGGGTGCTCTCCTTCGACACAGAGGTGAAGTGAACGCCCTTGAACTTGGGGGGATGCCGGGCAAACTGAATCGCATAGCCGAGTCTGATGGTAAGGATGAGCCAGCGAGACGGGCTGGGAAGCACTAGCCAGGCTCCCAGCGACCGTACAAGCGGGACCAACGGCACCAAAGATGTACCCGCAGCGGGGCAGCGAGGCGGCATGCAGGGAACCGACTCGGACGGCATGGTAGCGGCCCAAAGTGGGGTCTGTGTGGGGAGGTGCTGCGACCGGTGGCAGGGTGGAGGCAGCAGCTGGCCGCCGGGGCAGGATATGTTTGATGGCCTCCGTCTGCTTCTGGGCGGCCGAAAACTGCTGGGTGGAGCTCTCGACCGCGTCACCGAACAACCCGACCGAGGAAATGGGGGAGTCCAGGAAGCAATATTTATCGGTCTCCCTCATGTCGGCCAGGTTGAGCCAGAGATGTCGCTCCTGGACCACCAGAGTGGACATCGCCTTACCGACGGAACGGAACCTACCCATGTGCATGTCCATGAGTGCCTGGGCCTGGTGCACCTGGAGCAACGCCATGGCATGCAAGGCGGATGCAGCCTGTCCGCAGGACCTGTAAGCCTTCGCAGTCAGACTGGAAGAGAACTTACAAGCCTTGGACGGGAGACGCAGGTCACGACGCCAGTTGGAGGCGGTCGCCGGACACAGTTGCATCGTGATGGCCCGCTCAACTGGTGGGATTCCCACGTAACCCTTGGCTGGCCCACCGTCAAGGGTAGTGAGGAGGGAGGAGCCACTAGGTCTGTTTCTGGCACTGAAAGGTGTCGTCCACGACCTCGTGAGCTCCTCATGCACCTCCGGGAAGAAAGGCACCAGGGCGGGATGCTGAGAACCAGCGCGACCCGCCCAGAGAAACCAATCATCCAACCTAGAAGGTTCGGGACGTGGTGGAGGGTTCCACTCAAGCCCGACCTTTCGGCGGCCCGAGAAAGCATAGCCGTCAACTCGGGGTCCGACTCGACCGTTGCCACTCTCCCAGAGGGAGGCAGTACAGCCGAATCTTCATCCTCCGAGGACTGGAACTCCCCCTCCGATGCAGCGATCGGCATCTGTTCATCTGCCGGAGCCCTAAAGGTCACCACTGGAACTCCGCCTTCCCAAAGGTAGGTGAGTCTCGACCTAAGCGCCAAGATAGTCATGTTCCCGTGACATGTGATACAACGATTGTGACCATCAGCTGGCGTCAGGGAACGACCGCATCCAGAAACGCACGGGTGGAATGACACCTTGAAAAAGACGCAGTGTCACACCCGTGTTGCTCTTTTTGTGAGGAAACGCTCTTTTCAGAAGTGCTGAAGCACCCAGGGGAAGACTGCGGCAACACACAGGGGATAGTGCAGCCTGTGTGTGCACTCACTGTACACAAACGCCCTTTCCAACCAACAGCTCTTTGCTGTGACAACAGCAGTTTGTTTAAGCAGCGGTGAGATTGCGGTCGCGCTGATCATGTCTTTTCACCAGCACAAACGTCCCTCTCTCTCTTGTTCTCTGAAAAAAACTCTCTTGCTGAGTAGTCTCTCTTGCTTCATCAACGCCGTTCGGCTCCGAAGTGAAGGCCATTGGCTCGTTCTCTATATCTCGAAGCTGATAGGGGCTCCCAGAAGTGATCCCAATTAGTCAGTGACTTCCGACGTACGTCGAATGTGACCAACTGAAAGGGAACATGCTTTAAATGACCTTCATTAAAAACATTTAAAAGACACCAGGTGCAAAACGAAAAGCAACAAATTCTTAGATTCAATCAGCAATGCACTTCTGCCTGGGTTTATTTCAGTACATTTCTGACAATTTGATTGGATTTATTGTATTTTTCTACAATGAGATTTTGCTGGGGCTTAAGAGACCTTAAACTGAAATAATCTTTTTTTAGATAACAAATCTCATTTATAAAAAGTGCCTTATTTTGAGGGGTAAATCTTTAATAGTCTACTGTGTTCAGGTCAAACAAATAGATGATGAATGGGGAAATAACAGATTAAAGGCACACTTACTGCATCCCATTTTGCCTACTTCCTATATATATACTGTGCCCTTCGGCACCCTTTGGTAAAATTATTATTGGCACCCTTGGTAAATATAAGCTGTGAAAATAAATCTGCATTGTTTATCCTTTTGATCTTTCATTAAAAAAAACACAAAATTCTAACCTTTCATTGAAGTAAAACAATTGAAAGTGGGGGGGAACTCACGTTATGAAATAAATGTTTTTCTCCAATGCATGTTGGCCACAATTAGAAATTCTTACACAAGTAAAATATCTCTGAAGTATATTCCCAATCATATTTACATTTTTTTAGCACACCAGGGTGACTAGGATCATGAAGTTATCCAGCCATGACTTCCTGTTCCACAGGAGTAAACCAAAGAATATAGTTCTGATGTGCAGCAAAAGATTGTTGAGCTTCACAAAATAGAAAGTGGGTGTAAGAAAATAGCTAAAGCATTGAAAATCTCCATTTCCACCATCACCACAAGTTGTTTGGGAGGGTTTCAAGAAAAATCCTCCTCGCTCATTTAAAATCAAACTCCAGCATATTCAGTTGTCAGACATGACTGGAACTTCAAAGGGGACCAGATTCTATGGTCAGATGAAGCTTAAAAAGGAGCTTTTTGGCAGCAAACCCACCAGATGGGTTTGCACACAGGGATAAAAAATTACCACATGTCCAATGTAAAATCCAACAGTTATTCTTACCAAGACTTTTTAGTTAACTTTACTTAATGTCCAATAATTTGTTGAATTTACTTAAAACAATTTAGTAATCTGTACTGTTTGCATGCTATGCCTTCATTACTTAAGAAACCCAAGTAAACATTACCTGTACCATTACAGTACCATTTTGCCAAAGCAAAAAAAAAAAAAAAACAGGCGGCCAAAAGGTTTTTGAGGCGGGGCAATTTTTAATAGACTTTTCACTCATTTCCTCCACTTATATATTTATATATATATATTTGTGAATTTTTAATTGGGTTGATATAATCCCTCTATATTTGTGACAATATCTTGCAATTGACCATGCTTGAGTCACACACAGACTTCAACATTCAGCATGCAAAACACAACAATGGTAACAAGGTTATTAATCAATATTATTATTAATAAGACCTTTACAATTTATTTGCTGTCGTTATTGTGGTTATACTGACAAATGATGAATGGTAAATTAAAGCCAAAAATAGTAAAACAAAGCAATTAATTTATTCATGCCGCAATGCACTCTGGGAATACACTTCCTCAGATCACAGATAGAATTAAGTTGACAAAACTTAAACAGTTTAAGTAAAGAACAACTTGATGTAATTAAGTTATGCTTACTTAATTGAATTAAGGCAACGATTTTGCACAATTGAATTAAGTAAACTGAACAAATTTGTTTTTACAGTGTATAGAAAATGAGTGGGCTGAACTGAAGAGAAGAAGCACCAACATGGATCTGGGAATCTGAAGGATCTGGAGGGATTCTGTATGAAGGAATGGTCTCTGGTCAGTTGTCAGGTGTTCTCCAAACTCATCAGGCATTATAGGAGAAGACTCAGAGCTGTTATCTTGGGAAAAGGACGTTGCAGTAATTGGGTGCTGATAATTGTGGCCAACGTGAAGTAGAGAAAAACATTTATTTCATAATGAGATTTTCTCCCCACTTTTTATTGTTTTACTTCAATGAAAGATTAGATTTTTGTGAATTTTTTGAATGAAAGATCAAAAGGATAAACAATGCAGATTTATTTTCACAGCCGCCTTTGCTCATATTTACCAAGGGTGCCAATATTAGTGGAGTGCAAAAAACAATACAGCAAAAGAGAAGTATGTTATTCAAAGAATAGTATAGGCAAAAAGTAAATGACCTACTACTTCAGCCCGATTTAATTAGTGTGCATTCGATGGACACTTTACTATCCCATGAAGCTACGGGAGAGGAGTTATGAATGGCAGTGAAGTGATGCAACTAACGCTGGTAGGTCATGTGACAGCAACAACATGGCGGATTTAGTATGTCCAAATTTCATTCATACTACCCGTATTCATATAGAACACACTACTAGAGTCCCTACTAGTGTATGCAATTTTGGATGCAGCGACAGTCATTTTTTTGTTTATGTTGTGTTGCTTTATATGGCGGTCAGCTTATACTGACACCTAGTGGTGTGAATGCAGCATCACGCTAAAGTTACTGATCAGTCAGACATGATTTATTTATTCCACAAACAAAAATGTTTGATAATCATGTGGATAATTCGTAATCGTGTGGTTATTTGATCACAGAATTATGGTCTCTAGGACCCCTGCATAAGTCAGTATAAACCGAAAATGAGGGTTAAACTGGCAAAAGGAGCCTGTTCCTGACAGAGAGAAAGAGGAGAATGTGTCCTCAGGAGGATATGCCCTGTGACTCTTTTTTCCTGTATTTATCCTGGACCGTCAGAGATAGTGATAGAGTTGTAAACTGTTTACGGTTTGCATCTCTCATCCTCCTCAGAAGAATAGTGGGTGAGCTTTTCCTGCGCAAAACATCACTCATAAACAAACCTCTTACGCAAGCATTGTGTCCTCTCTATTTCAACATGTATTTACAGACGCAGATGTATAGACAAATAAACAAGCGTTGTCTGTATAAACACACCTCTTTTTCTCATCATAATGCCTCTTTGAGAACAATTTCATAACTTAATATGTCTATATCATTCGTCAACCTAATGCATACTTGTGTGAGTGGCCTGCGAGCATCAATCTGTCAAATGTTTTATATGCATACACACACATTAGCTCACTGTAAACTAAATATCTGGGTTAATGTAGGCAGCAGCGCCCAGCTCACCCTCTGTTTACAGAGCCCCGTTTGATAGTCAACACAGGCTTATACACACGCACATGGCCACACACACTCATGTACACAGGTGGGGTTTCGTGCCTGCACAGGCTGTTGCATTCTGTGCTTTACATGTGATAGAATAAATAAACAGCAGCAGGCAGAAGGACTGTAGCTGTGCCTCTGGGCTTCCTCCCATTCTAGGAGACAGAAGACACTGCTGTGATTTTACATGGTGTATGGGACAAAGGCTACATCCGAAATCTCATACTCTTGAGTAGGTACATATTTTGAATACTTCACGACCGCTGAAAAAGTATGTGTGCAGAACGAATGTAATCTGGACATACTACATTTGCCATGTTGCCCTTATCACGTGACCTACCAGCGTCAGTTGCATTGCATCACCGCCATTCACAAATCCTCTCCCGTGGCCTCATGGGATAGTACATTTTACTGTACTGTGAATTCAGACATACTTCTTGTCTCACATACTGTTTTTTGCTTACTATATAGTAGGGAAGCATGCGATTTCGGATGCAGCCAATGTCTCTGGTGAGGGGCGAAAAATCTGACTTATTGCTTTATGCATTATTTCTCTTACACAGGGTGTGTAATGAAATCAGGAGGCAGGCAGCGAGTACTAAACATGAGTGTATCTTTTACTTAGAAATATTCAGTGCAAAGTGAATATTACACCTAAAATTGTGTGTGATATAATGACAATATAAAGGACACACATTATTTAAAACGTTAAAACATTCCACACAACAACAACAAAAAACACTGATCGAAGAAAAAAATATATTAAAAAGCCTTAGTAATAAATAACTAAATAAATAAGTAATAAATAAAATATTATTTTCTGTTTTCGGATTGTAATTTTTCACTACCAAAGAGCGCATTTGAATGTAGTCTCTCTGAGTATCATCTATATGCTGAACAGTAATATCCTGAAAAGAACAAAACTATATTGACCATCCAGAACATGAACCATCTGTTTTAGAATGAATGAATGTAATTTCACATTAAAAATAAATAAGAACACAAATGATCATCTATTTGCTAATTATATTATATTATATTCACATTTAATTGTATAGTGCATTTCACAATAAATGAAAATGCCTTTATTGTAAAATTCACAGAAAATGCATGCGTCTACATTATAATTTAAAGTGGTTTGTTATCAGAGGAGACTGTGTCGAAGTTATGTAATTCAGAAATGTACATATACAAAGCACACAGTTAGCTAACAATGTATTTATCAATATAAAAATAAATTAAGGCACAGACAATGGGCTATGTGAAATAAGAATATGTTGTTAACAATGATTAGGGTAATTAGTAATTGAGCATGTGTGCATGTTGATGTAGAGCTGCGTCATTTTAAGTCCTCGCAGGAGTTGGAGTCGTCTCTTCACAGGTGTTGGTCATCTGAAGTCTTCATAAGAGGCCGGATCCAGACTGGAGCTGACACTATAGTTACCTCAGGATGGGCATCCCGAGATAAAACAGAACAGGAAAATAATTAGCGTAGCTGCTGTTCAAAGCCTTAAGCAAAGACAATCATGTGCACTGATATAACTGGAGTACAAGGTTATGACATGCATTATGTGAATGCTTGGCTAAAGAGATGCGTCTTTAATCTAGATTTAAACATTATCAGGAAGGCTGTTCCAGAGTTTAAGTGCCAAATATGAAAACGTTCTTCCTCCTTTAGTGGACTTAGATATCCTAGGTACTACCAGAAGCCCAGAGTTTTGTGATCTTAAAGAGCGAGATGGATTATAGGGCAAGTCAAGTCAACTTTATTTATATAGCGCTTTTTACAATGCAGATTGTTTTAAAGCAGCTTCACAGTGTTAAACAGGAAAATAATGCAACAGAATTTGATTCGGCTGTACAGCCGCTCTGGAGAAAACGGTGATGTCATCAGCTCATTTCAATTATCATATATATTCAAGTAATGTAGTTGATATAGTTAATTTAGTTTAGTAATTAAATTTATTTGGATACTTATTTGAAAATTTAGTGTCCCCAACTGAGCAAGCCAAGCCAAGGGCGACAGTGGCAAGGAACCAAAACTCCATCAGGTGACATAATGGAGAAAAATAAACCTTGGGAGAAACTAGGCTCAGTCGGGGTGCCAGTTCTCCTCTGGCCAATTAACAAACAGTGTATGATTATTATTTTGGCAGCCTTACAGGTCAGAAGTAATATTAGATCGGAATATTCGAAAGATCGGAGGCATCACGCCGGAGACGGGTTTATTGAGGATGCCGTGTCGATTAAACAATTATTAAATAGGAATATTCGAAATATCGGAGTCATCACGCCGGAGATGATCCATTGAGGATGCCATGTCGATGAGCAATTTCAGAGGGTAGACTAATTGGCATGGTCTCTGCAGACACTTCAGGGATGCATTGGTCATGTCCAGGCGCAGGTCCACCATCTGATCTGGATACGGCCCGGATCCAGCTGACTGCGGTAAACCTCGGGATAAACAGAGAGACTAACATTAGCGTAGATGCCATTCTTCTTATGATGTAACGAGTACATCAGGTGTTATGGGAAGTGTTCCCGGTTCCGGCTGACCTAGTTAATGCAGCCTAACAATCATTTAATTGATTTGAATAAAATATAAATTAAAAATGTTTTATGTGTATGCCATAGTAAAGAGATGCGTTTTTAGTCTAGATTTAAACTGACAGAGTGTGTCTGCTTCCCGAACAATGCTAGGAAGACTGTTCCAGAGTTTAGGTGCTAAATAGGAAAAGGATCGACCGCCTGCAGTTGATTTTGATATTCTAGGTATTATCAACTGGCCAGAGTTTTGACACCGCAATAGACGTGATGGAGTATAATGCATTAAGATCTCGCTCAAGTACTGGGGAGCTAAACCATTTAGTGCTTTGTAAGTAATTAGCAAGATTTTCAAATGTATGCAATGTTTAATAGGGAGCCAGTGCAGTGTTGACAGAACCGGGCTAATATGGTCATACTTCCTGGTTCTAGTAAGAACTCAAGCTGCTGCGTTTTGGACCAGCTGCAGTTTATTTATTAAGCGAGCAGGGCAACCACCCAGTAGAGCATTACAATAATCTAGCCTTGAGGTCATGAACGCATGTACTCTGTTCAGCATTTTGCATTGAAAGCATATGCCGTAGTCTAGGGCAATAGAAGATCAGTTAAATACACAGGAGCTATACCGTTTAGGGCCTTACAGGTCAGTAGCAAATCTTTATAATTGATACAGAACTTAATAGGTAACCAGTGTACAGATGATAAAATTGGTGTTATATGATCATATTTTCGTGACCTAGTAAGAACTCTAGCAGCTGCATTTTGGACTAATTGTAGCTTGTTTATTGAGGATCCAGAACAGCCAGCTAGTAATGCATTACATATATTATATTATATTATATTATATTATATTATATTTAGTGCTGGGCAATTGATTAATCGCATCCAAAATAAAAGTTTGTGTTTACATAATATATGTGTGTACTGTGTATAATTATTATGTATATATTAATACACACACATGCATATATATATATTCAAGATATATAAAATATTTATTTAAGATAAATTATATAAATATATATATACAGTATATGTATGCAAATATTTCTTAAATATATACATGAAGAAGTGTATATTTATATATACATAATAATTATAGGCAGTACACACACATATATACATATATATATATTATGTAAAAACTTTTATTTTGGATGCGATTAATCGCGATTAATTGATTGCCCAGCACTAATTGTATTATATTATATTATCCTCTGTCCTTCTTCATCATGAATATATTGCCTTTATGTAATTGTGGTACATTTTTTTAAACGACTAGTACTATTTACATAGTTACATAATAATTATCGAGGCCTGGAATTATTCATAAAAATATTTTTTTAGATAATTACCATTTCAATTTCTGTTTGCCAAAAGAATAATATTTTTGCATGTTGCCTTTGTTTGATAATTTCTATTTGATGTATTATTGCACATAATACCTCAAGATATAACCCTACCTAGAAATATTTACTGGCATTCAAGACATGACAGCTAATCATGGTCTCCCTGATACAGCTTTCCTACACAAATAAATTTGAACACAAAATCTTGATGTTGATCTTGACGTGTGAACTTGCTGTGAATTATATGGATGGATGGATTAGCATGAATACTGTAAACCATCATGACTAAGGGCTAGGGTTCATTGCTTCAGACTGCTCTGAATAGAAAGACATGACATTTAGTGCTGGTTAGACAAAGGGATTGAGATGATTCAGACGACCACAGTTAAGACATGAACACTTTTGACAGCAACATGAAGAAAGAGAAGGATTTCATCATTTTTAGAGCTTCTTCAGTGCTTCAGTGATGAGCACATGGGAGGGGGTGACAGTGATCACGGCTGCACATCATGAATGGCACAGACTGGAGCACACTTCCAGATGTGCTGGCCAGGGGCCCTGATGGGTCTCGCTGTAACCTCAGGCCAAGCTCAAGCGAGGCTGGGGGTGGCGGGGTGCACACATTCCAGCATGTTCCACTGCTGCCTTGGGACCGCTCCTGGAAGTGTTACACAGACCCCGATGTGTGAGCAGGAAGTAAGCATGTCAAAGCTCTGATTATTAAACATCCGACTGTCCGGGATCAGCCGGAACAAAGTTATCACTACACAGCCATGATTGTCTGAACAAGTCAAAGACAACACACACACACACACACACACACACACACACACACACACACACACACACACACGCACAAACAACTCTTATGATAGTCACATATCTGAAAGTAGCCTGAAATTTGCACATTATTATAATTTATCTTCTCAGTAACCATACAACAGCTGAACTAAAACAACAAAGAAGATGAGGAACAGAGATTGGAAGAATGAATAAATGAATATAAAAAGTGTTATCTCAAACAGTCTGCCTTTCAATCAGTACAATGCATAATTTATCCTTTTTCCATACAAAAAAAATTTAAAAATTGCAAATCGATCTACAAACCAAAAGGTAAATGTAAATTCCCTATTAGGCTGCATTGTCTCTACACTGTAAATAGTGGTAATCTGCAACTGTAACCTTAAAGATTTTATGCATTTTCTAAAACAATAATTTTGGGCTGGGCATATTGAAATTCTCATTTAAATAGTTAAATTAAATAGTTATTTGATTGGACAAACTTCTGTGTAGTGCAACATGAGTCATTTTCCAGAAAGAATGTAAATGTGTGCATCTGCTAAAAGTTGATTTCAACACTAGCATAAATGATCTCAAAACTTATACAGGGAAAATTTTGAATATTCTTGACTCTTCAACAAACTGCTTGTGATGTTCCTCAAGTTTCTTGGAATAATAGCATCTGCTGAGTGAATAAATGTTCATGTAAAAATTTGTGAAAATGTTACTTGTGTGCTAAAAACTGAATCGTTTGCTCAATTATATTTCAAGTTCAAATCTATCCTCTAAACACTAAGAAAAACTGCACTGGCCAACAAAGTCAAATCACAATTGAAATTAATCTTCCGTCACACATTTCAGGATTTAAGTTTCAGTTTAACATTTGGTGTGATAGACCTAAAGCCTTTCAAAGTACATTGAAGAAATAAAGATCAAACCGATATTCTATGATACTTTTCTGGTCCTTTTGTGTTACAAGTAAGACAGAAAAGCTGTCATATGTCTTGGAACAACACAAGGATAAATAAATGATGACAGAAGTGTCATGTTTAGATGAACTTGTGAACTTTAATTACAATTAAATGTGAAAACAGTGTGAGAAATTTTTTAGCAAATTAGTCAACTTTAACCTAAGTATAATTTCAGATTATAATTCAGTCCATTTTACAGATGCTAGTGGCTGGGATTTATCCGGTGGACACAGCAGTGGTTTTGTGTGGACACCTGGGCACTTCTGAACCTGCCGTTCTAACAGCTCTTAATTGGAACAATTGAAGTGAAATGTGAGTAGTCCATGTGAGAGGAGCTGGAAGTAACAGCATCATAAGAGGAACACATGATCCAGCCCTGTAGTGACAAAAGGGCCACTGTCCACTCAGCTTCATTTTTTTTTTTTTTTTTACTTAAAGCATTAGAATAATTCTCTGGAGAAAAAAAAATGTAATGTCCAATTATGCTGTTTTCTATAGATAAACAATTCAAGATTTAAAACCTGGGGGTAGAAGGGGAGGTAGAACTGTATCAGGCTCTAACAAAAATGTTGAGGAGGCAGAGCCAGTGCATACAATCAACAATATTACAGCAAAACTTCATAATAATTGGAATCATTGGAACACATTTTTACAAAACTCCAAAAATGTACCTATACATACAATTCCAGTTTTCAGCTGAAATAAACACTAGTGACAAAAAATAATAATAATAATTCCTTTTCAGGCAAATTATTACAGGGGTTTGATAAATTGATAAATGAAGAATTTCATGATTTGATTTGATTTTGAATTACAAGCTTACGATTTCATTCCGATTAAATTAGATTAGATATCCATTAATTTGGATATACTGTATATTAGGTACAGTACGTGGCAAATTTTCTCAAGGAAAAATAATCTCTCAACTAACTATAACACTTGTGTCACCATCAGATTGAGGTATGCTGGACCAGTATCTAGGTTCAGAGGAGCATGCAGTAATCACACAGACCATCAAATCATTACACATTATGAAAGAATAAAAAAGAAAGAAATATATGAAATGATAGTTGATTTATCCTATTTAGTTCAGATCTAATAAAGCTTTATTTAGTCTGCTTTTAGACCTAATCTATTTGAGTTTTGTTTTTCCTTATTTACTCAGTGTTCCCTTTCGAGGGAACTCGTGCTGCGTCAGAAGTAGTGACATATGGAAACGCCTCTGCCTGTTTGCATCTCGAAGCACGTGTGAAATTAGTCCAATGGCATGCGGGACTTCATTCCGTAGCACACCGTGTGCTAGAGAAGCCAGTTTGGTTGTTCCCTGTCATTCATCAGCTTCAGGGTGCCGAGCTGACTACTCGAAATATACCAGAGACCAGTCTCGAGAGAGACTTCCTTAGTAGACAATATGGCAGCATGGAAACTGCCAAATGTGTCTCAGTGAGTCCTGCAAACTATAGAAAAAGGCTACAGAATACAGTTTGGTTCTCGTCCAACTCGATTCAACAGGATCCTGCCCACAGTGGTAGACCCCAAGCAGGCTCTGGTCATGAAACAAAAATTCAAAGCTCTTTTGGAGAAGGGGGGTTGCTTCCGATTCTAGATCTGCACCAGCTGAATCGTACATTGAAAAGGTTCAAGTTCAAAATGTTAACTTTGAAACTGACTCAAATCAGATCTGAGGACTGGCTTGTCTTGATAGATCTCAAGGATGCATACTTCAATGTATCCATCCTTTCCCAGTACAAAATTGCTTTCGGGGTGGGGGCAAAGCTTACCAGTATCGGGTTCATCCTTTCGGTCTAGCATTGTCACCCCGCACCTTCACAAAGTGTGTAAATGCAGCTCTGGCTCCGTTGCGACTCCAGAGCATTCGCATACTCAATTATATTGAAATGTATATAATTGGTTAATTCAGGCTCAATCAGAGCATATGGCTGTTCCTCACCCATATGAAGGATTTGGGGTTAAGGCTGAACGCTAAGAAGAGTGTGCTTTCTCCATTACAGAGGAACACTTTTCTGGGCATGGTATGGGATTCGACAACAATGCAGGTGCGGCTGTCTCCTGCTCATATCGTATCAATCCTAGCAGCCGTCAACAAAATAAAGCTATATACTCACTATGAGTAACAGTTTCAGAGACTGTTAGGTCTGTTAGAACCGTGGTTTCAGTCGTAACCTGAGACGTTTTTTCACTAAGCAGTAATATTTAAAATGCTTCAAGTTAAAATTTGTGTTTCAATACAAAAAAAATACATCAGCAAAACTCGACATTCAAGGGGAAATAAAAACTTAAATTTATGTAATCAAATTTTTCTTCTTCTTCATTAGGGTTTTACGGCAGTTGAAATCCGAACTGGTGCATTACTGCCACCTTCTGTTGCAGATATTTTCTTTTTTTAATTTCTTTTAGAAAATTAAATAGACATTTTCTACCTTGTTTGCTCTCTGTACATTCTAGAATCCTTTTAATATTGTTTTCTATTTGTCCTATTTTCTGTATTTGAATCATTATTTATTGTCTTTCTAGAGTGAATTTCTCACATGATATAAGAATATGTTCAACTGTTTCATATTCCTGACACAATCCTTTTGGATGTTTTCCCATGATGTGAAGTGTACTATTAAGGTTGCTATGTCTCATTCTTAGCCTTCTTATTATTACTTATCCCATTTCTTAAAGGAACACGGCAACTTTTTGGGGCTTTAGCTTATTCACCTTATCCCCCAGAGTTAGATAAATCCATACATACCATTTTTTATCTCCGTGCGTGCCATAACTCTGTCTGACGCACCCACCGCTAGCCTAGCTTAGCACAGAGACTGGAGGTAAACGGCTCCATCTAGCCTACTGCTCAATAAATGACAAAATAATGCTGTGATGTGTATAGTTACATCGTGTACTAAGAGCGACGGAAAATGAAAAGTTGCAATTTTCTAGACTGATATGGCTCGGGACTATACTCTCATTCCTGCGTAATAATCCAGGAACTTTGCTGCCGTACCATGGGTGCAGCGGCACAATGATATTACGCAGCGCCTGAAAAATAGTCCCCAGCACGCTCTCTGTGCAAGCAGGTTGTCACGTTGGTTATGTTGACGGAAGTTAGCCTATTTTCAGGCACTGTGTAATATCATTGCGCCGCTGCACCCATGATATGGCAGCAAAGTTCCTGGATTATTATGCAGGAATGAGAGTATAGTCCCTAGCCATATCAGTCTAGAAAATTGCAACTTTAAATTTTCCGTCGGTCTTAGTACACAACATAACTATACACATCACAACATATACACTCACCTAAAGGATTATTAGGAACACCTGTTCAATTTCTCATTAATGCAATTATCTAATCAACCAATCACATGGCAGTTGCTTCAATGCATTTAGGGGTGTGGTCCTGGTCAAGACAATCTCCTGAACTCCAAACTGAATGTCAGAATGGGAAAAAAAGGTGATTTAAGCAATTTTGAGCGTGGCATGGTTGTTGGTGCCAGACGGGCCGGTCTGAGTATTTCACAACCTGCTCAGTTACTGGGATTTTCACGCACAACCATTTCTAGAGTTTACAAAGAATGGTGTGAAAAGTGAAAAATGAGTCTCGATTTCTGTTGAGACATTCAGATGGTAGAGTCAGAATTTGGCGTAAACAGAATGAGAACATGGATCCATCATGCCTTGTTACCACTGTGCAGGCTGGTGGTGGTGGTGTAATGGTGTGGGGGATGTTTTCTTGGCACACTTTAGGCCCCTTAGTGCCAACTGAGCATCCTACCACGGCCACGGCCTACCTGAGCATTGTTTTTGACCATGTCCATCCCTTTATGACCACCATGTACCCATCCTCTGATGGCTACTTCCAGCAAGATAATGCACCATGTCACAAAGCTCGAATCGTTTCAAATTGGTTTCTTGAACATGACAATGAGTTCACTGTACTAAAATGGCCCCCACAGTCACCAGATCTCAACCCAATAGAGCATCTTTGGGATGTGGTGGAACGGGAGCTTCGTGCCCTGGATGTGCATCCCATAAATCTCCATCAACTGCAAGATGCTATCCTATCAATATGGGCCAACATTTGTAAAGAATGCTTTCAGCACCTTGTTAAATCAATGCCACGTAGAATTAAGGCAGTTCTGAAGGCGAAAGAGGGTCAAACACAGTATTAGTATGGTGTTCCTAATAATCCTTTAGGTGAGTGTATATAGGAAAATGTTCCGTTATTTTGTCATTTATTGAGCAGTAGGCTAGATGGAGCCGTTTACCTCCAGTCTCTGTGCTAAGCTAGGCTAGCGTTGGGTGCGTCAGACAGAGTTATGGCACGCACAGAGATAAAAAATGGTATGTATGGACTTATCTAACTCTGGGGGATACAGTGAATAAGCTAAAGTCCCAAAAAGTCGGCGTGTTCCTTTAAAATACCTATACTCTGCTTTGTATTGAGTATAAATGTTTTTTCTTTTACTGCATTATCCCACTGTTGCTACAATTTTTTATTTATTTTCCTCCATACTATGCTTTTTCCTTTTGGTTTTGATGACTAATATTGATTTCAACATTTTCTTTTTTGACTGCTTTTTTGCCATGTTTGTCTTCTGTTTGATTGCCCTGGATACATGGATGAGCTGAGACCCACAAGAATGAGACATTCTTGAATAGGTAAACAAGATTTCATAGAGCAGATCCTGGTGGTTTATGGCTGTGCCAGATTTAATGCTTTGCAAGAGCAGTTATAGAATCACTGCATAGTAAAAAGGAAACATCGGAAGTCTTGCTATTTTGTCTAATTGTCAGTAATTCTCTCTACATTTGGATACTCTATTGGCCATACTGCAGTTTCTTTGTCAATTCTTTATCATATATTCCCACATATTTTGCTTTTTGATCTGTCCATCCAAAGCTTTCTCTATGTATATGCTCAACGTTTTCTTCACTCAGCCGATCATTTTCAGCGTCACTTTCCATCACCTCATCTAGCGCACTCTCACTCTCTCTCATCAACTTGTGCACTGTTCTTAAAGGGACCATGTGGGTTTTTTTCTCTCACATTATAACAGTTTTATACATTTCAATTGCTTAGTTAAGTAACACAGAATGTTATTTTAAGATTTCCTTTTTTTTATTTTGGATACTTGAGGTATTTATATTTCTGTTACTGTTGAATTTTTAACCTGGGTTAATGCTGTAATACAGGGAGTCAGTTGATACTACTGTATATTATTGAAGGTTAAAATAAACCGATTTGTACAAACACTGAAATTACACACAAGGAAGTTTTTATAATAATAAAGTTATAATACTAACTTCATGATTACATTACGTTTCTACTCCAACTCGTTTTGTGAAATATAAACATTTAAATGGTGGTTGAGAGATGTGGAAGGGATGATCCATTCATGGTCGCTCCCCGCTACCGCTTCGCTTGATCTGAGGCGGCAAAAGCATCTGTCACACCACATTAAATATCGCCAAACTGTATTTATTGTTGGATTTTCATTATAAAATGGACAGAATTTGAAATGTGAGACTTTCATATTAAAACAAAGCACAACGCTTATTGCGATTTATTGGATGAGAGGTATGCTACAATGTTCTGTTCCTTGAGATCCATATCCCTAAGTGATAATAATGAGTAATAAAAAAGAGAACTAATGGAAAGAAACAAATGTTGTCAATCTAAACATGTCCAAATTGCTTTTGTTGCATAAAAGAATATAGCTATATATAAACAGGCTGAAAACTAATAAGGTCAACAGACTGAGCAGAAGAATAAAAAATAATCAGAGAGAGAGAGCGAGGAAGACAAACAAAAGAAAAAGCCCAGAGACAGAAAGGAAGTTTATTAAGGCAAGAGAGAGCATGAGAGTGGCAGAGTTTAGATCATTAGTCTACCGTGCTGGTTTCCATTATCACCGTGCAATGCCAGCCTTCTAGTTAATCACACGGCACCCATTTAAGACTTCTGCCTTCAATCACAGGAGCGCACAAATATACACACACACACACTCACAAAACCCTAAAGCCTAGGTCATGAGGACCCTTCATGTCAGAAACCTCTCTCCGCCCAGCCTATCCATTGGTGAAGGCACCTTTTATAAGGCTGAGGGAGAGGAGAGAAAGGAATCTACAGGAAGCAGACTGAAAAGCCATAATGGTACTTCAGATGGATTGAGAGGAGGAGAAGAGGAAGGAAAAATCTTAATGAATCTAGCATCCTCCTCTCCCAGAAACACGCTAAACCCAATATTTTGTTCCCTCTGATGGTGATGTAGACAACATTACCAACTAAAATGAAAAAGTGGTTGTCATATATATATATATATATATATATATATATGTGTACAGTGGCCACTTGAACATTTGATACCATTACTGTGTACCGTACCACAACAGTGTCTATCGTGGGCACTTAATAATTCTTTATACAAAAGAAAAGTAGCTCTGACTCTCCAGAGTTGCAGCTATGTCAGACTGACCCCTTTTAAATTCCCTGAACTACTATTACTAAATCACCCACTTCCAGATTAAAAAGTGTATAGGAGCAGCAGAGGAAAAGCTTTTCCCTGCAGACACAAAGCAAACAAATTAAACTGCTCATTGTAGAGATTGCTTTTGGGGAAAGCCTTCACAAACGCTGTTTCTTTAGTAATTCACAGATAGCAATGGTCTTTTAAAATCTAGTGTTTGCTTATGAGATCAGCAGTCAGGCCTGGTATTGGCTCAGAATGCTTGGCCAGTGTGAATGTAGCTCAGCTCACCAGGGAACTTTAATTCAGAAGACTGAGACCAAAATGATTTTTAGCTTTGATGCCCATTGTCAAAATGTCAACGCTGTTCGTTTCCATACATTTTCCATACATTTCTATTTTGTTTCCAAAGTATTATTTTTATTCAGCAATTCATTATTTTAATGATTCATTAAAATAATCAAAAGTGACAGTAATGAGTTTTACATTGTTATATATATATAAAAAAATCTATTTTAAATAAATTCTGTTCTTTTGAACCTTCTATTCCTCAATAAAACCTGATAAAAATATTAAGGCAGCAAATAAAAGGATGACAATTCAGCTTTGCCATCAGAGTAATAAGTTACAATTTAGGCTATGTAATATATTAAAGTAGAAAACAGTTATTTTAAATAATAATATTCACCAAGATTACTGTTTTACTGTATGATCAAATAAATGCAGCCTTGGTGAGCATATGAAAAACATTTCAAAACATTAAAAAATCTTACCAACTCTGAACTTTAGAATATATTTATATTAGATTGATAATTAAACCCAAGTTTTCTGGTATGCTATAAAGATCTCTTCAGGCATGTAAAACTACTCTTTTCTTCAGGTATGTAGGCCTATTTTCTTACCCAAGCACCAAATGAGTCAAGACTACCACAAGTGCCCTTAAAAAATGTTGCATGGTACCCCTGACTACAACTACTAATGTTTACTTACTAATGTTTACTACCAGGGTAGTTCAACACTAAAACATTTCTCAGATGAAGTGTTTGTCCGGCGTGGCTAAACCCCTCACTAAGCCGAACAAGAAATGCAGTTTAGTTCCATTCAATGAACGAATGAACAGAAAATACAGCCCAAGATATAATCAATGGGTCTTAGCATGTGGCTCTGATCAAGAGAGCATAATCTGATAATGTCAACTAACTTAGGCAAATGTGGTAACAACACTGATTATTAAAGTCATGAAGGACCTCAGCATCCAAAAAGCACGAAGAGAATGAAAGCAAGAACATCTCAAGTACATTTCGCCACATGTGAAATTCAATTAAGCAGCGGTTGGCTCATTAAGATGGCGACTGCTGCCCAAGGTCACCCAGAGTTGGACGGTTCCGTTGAATCGCAATGCTGCGTTCTCATTTGCAAGGGTGAAAAGGTTAAAAGCACGATGTGTACTGTTAGATCTCAACTATGAAACACAAAATGATTTCTAAACAAGGAACATGGTCTCAATAGCTGTTATAAAATGGAGAAAATATTGATTGTGGCAGATGTTTATTGCAGACAAAATATTAGTGGGCTCTCATGAAGCAATGTAATCCAAAAAACGTAAACTCATTATCGATTGATTTAATGAGGACTGGTCTGTTTTTCAGTCTGTTATGAGTAAGTGCCGGATGAGGGGGGCCTGAGGCTCTGAAGCGGGTGGTTTGGAGGTGGGGAACTCAGTGATGAGCGATAGACATCTCAATCATCATTTCAAAACCTCTTCATGTAAGCATATAACATGGCATGGAAGCCAAGCTCTGAAAAGAGTCAACCAAACAGGCTACATTCACCTTTCTCTCAAACAATCAAACAGAAAGTCACCAAATGCTTTCAAAACAACATATTTTATGGCGTCCTAAATAGGAGAAGATCAAAGTGTCTCATTGAAGCTTAGCAAATGTACAAACAGAGTTATGGAGTGAAGGTCAGACAAGCATCTGTAATCTCCTTTAATGGTTCCTGGAGAGGGATTCTAAAAAAAAAGAAGAAGAAGAAAAAAGAAAAGAAGCAGAAAGAGAGAAGGAAGTAGCGAGAGAGGAGAGCGAACAATCTCGGGGACATCCCTTACTAAGACTAACAGCTGTTTAAACATTTCCCAGATAAAGAAATTGGCTCAATTTATACAAAGCAGGACTTCAAAAGGCAGGAGTGAGCTGCTTATATTTACATAACTCACGGCTTGAAAGTCTCCTCACTCCAAAGACATGGAGCCCATTAATGCTGAGCAATAAAACTCGAACCCCTGTCCCGTTCCTTCCATTTTCATCCAATTTGAGCTTGCCGATGGTTCGGTCTACTCCGCTCGTCTGCGACTGCCCCACTGTCAGATATCTGACAGCTCAAGTTTACATTAATAAAATGTGATCATTGTAAAACCATATGCTCCCTAAACTCTTGCGTTTATCCAACTTATCCCAGGAAATCGCCTCACTCTGTGCCTAAGCTCTGTGTTCATAGTGAAAGTGACCTTCTTGTTAAAGATTTGGGGAGAGATTATAATTAATAGCTTTGCATTTTATTCCTATGTTTTGAAGGAGTGTAATTTGGCCGTAACAAATAAGACCTGTGAGTATTATGTGTTAAATGTCTATGTTGATTGTGACCTAAGTGAGATAAGACTCGACCAAAGGGGGGGACAAACATGTAGTGGTTTATAAGTGTGATAAAACGGGATAGATTAATGGTACAGTTTTTTGGGGTTTTTTTAGCATGAAAGGGGACCTGGGTTCAAATCCTGACTAAACACATTTCAAATTCAATGGGAAAAGGTCATGTAGATTTGGAAACTTTGGAGTTTAGTCATGTGAATGGATGATTTCTACCACACTGTTTTTAGACAAACACTTTTTGTTTTACCCACAGTAATTGTGCAACTTATTTTTAAAGGTACAAGTAATTTTTTGCAAATTACTCAAAAATTTGGCACTTCTCAGACTGTACCGTATATGTCCTCCCAACAGTTATCAGTGTAATTACTCATTAATTAATCATTAATTACTAGTTATTAATGTAAAAATGTAAACATGAAAAAAAAATTATAAAATCATTTATATATAAAAAAAAAAAAAAAACACTTAAATACTTTTTATGCTCATCCACACAGCATGTTGTGTGTTTATTTATCCATGAAGCATAAGATCATGGCGTGAGCTCATAGAGAGGAAGTAATGCAGTTCAGAGCCCTGTGGTGCATTTCTGTCTGGATGAAGCTTCAGCACCCCTCATTGGTCAGTCTAGGTAACATCCTATTATGACTTACCATTTCTATTTCTTTACGTTCATCTATGTTCGTGTTCAAATGGCATTTAAGGATCCCCCCAAAATAATTCTGCTCAAACTTTATGCCAACTGTAAAAACAGTGTGAACTAATACAAAGGATTATTGTATATATATGTTAACTCTTTAGTAGTGAAGTTTACTCTTTAGCTTTTTAGCTTAAAATTTTTTAAATGAGTTAAAAATGAGTAAATAATATGCAACAAATAAAAATTAAATCTTGACATTCTACACAAAGATATCAGTGTAGTAATGTTTTATTATTATTATCATTGAAATAAAATTGCTTCATTTCAACTTGACTAAACTACACAAGAGTGTTTTATGCTTCTTTGTTTTAACCGTTGCAGAAAAAGTTTTAGCTATTCCCATCATGTCTTTACAGGGTAACACTTTACTTTAGGGATCAATTTTCACTATTAACTAGTTGCTTATTAGCATGCATATTGCTAGGATGTTGGCTGTTTATTAGTACTTATAAAGCACATATTAATGCCTTATTCTGCATGACCTTATTCTACATCTCTTACTCCTACCCAATACGCTTACAATTGCAGTTTATCCTAACCTTTTATTCAGTCATAAAAGACCTAAATGTTTAGCAAGTAGAGATATGAATAATATAGACGTTTAATATGGAGAACTTGATCTCAACTTTTTATATTAGTTTCAAAACAGTAGCCTATTTCCTTTATAGTGTGAATTAAGAAATGTCACGAAATATTTTGGAAGGTAATGCTTAAATAAACAAGCATGTACAGAGTTTAAATTATTTCAGCATCACATCCGTTCCAAATATCAAGAGGCTTCTCATTATATTAAGCTCGCACTGCACAACAGTCTGTAATACTGTTACAAAAATAGTTCACAGAACAGTTTCTGAATTTAGTAACAAATACAAATTTTTGTGGTCCCACATTATATTAGGTGGCCTTAACTACTATGTACTTACATCAAAAAATAAGTACAATGTACCTATTGTGTTCATATTGTATTGCAAAACACTGATATTGAGGTGGGATACGGGTAAATTTAGGGACAGGTGTGGTGGTATGGGCAAGTTTAAGGGTAGGGTTAGGTGTCAGGGAAGTGACAACAGTGTAATTATACATGTAATTACAGAAATTAATTACAGATGTAATTACATGGAGGTATTTTTTTTTAAATATAAGTACAATGTAAAAACATGTATGTACACAATAAGTGCATTGTATCAAATTATTAATTTAAATGTTAGTACATAGTAGTTAAGGCCACCTAATATAAAGTGGGTCCTTTTTGTTACTAAACAATTTAATTTCCAAATTTAGTAATATTTACTTTTTTTGAAGGCTAAAAATGCTCATAACAAGAAGAGTAATATATTTTGTCCTGTTTAAAAAATTATATGTACACATTTGAGTCTGCAGTCTGTCAGATTATTAAAAAAATGTGAGGATGAAAAAAAATATTTCCAATCCAAGATAATGTACGGTAAATAATAATATCAGGAAAACTCTGAAAGGCATTAGCAAAACAACTTGTCTTGTTTTTTGGCTTTAGTGTATCTTCAGAAAGTACTAGTCTGCAGTGGGCAGTGCTAGTATTAGCAGAGAGACTGAGTGCAAGTTTGCCCGCGCTGACAGGTGGACCCCACGGCTTTTCTTTGAACAGCCGGTCTGATTTACAGCTAAGAGACACAGAGCGTTCCAGCCCTCTGATATCACCAGCTGACATTAGTAATTAATACAGTCTTAAGGAATGAGAGCACACACTGGGGAAAACTTAAGAACCGGTAATTAGGCCCAACAGTTGCTAGTTTGACAGTGATGGTTTAGTAGTCTGATTTCTGATGGGCCATAAGTAGCCATGAACGTCACTGTACAAAAATATGACATAACTCTAGCTAAACAGCGGGCCAAAATCAATATAATTTAAACTTGCATATACAAACTTAGCCTTATTTCTTGAACCAGAATGAGTTTCTATTCAACACAGATGGGACGCAGAAAGGTAAAGGTGCAGACAGCCCAAGACGCTGACTAATTCACTCATCTGCCGCGACTCAACGCTCCATTCAGTCTGTCCCCGAGACAGACAGCCTCCTCCAGGAACATAACGCATCTGATAAAATCTCCCCAAATATTCCAGACATGCAGTTCAGACAAAGGAGACAGGGTGGGGGGGAGGGCTCCCATTATCGTTCCGGTCTTCAGATAGCCCGCCGTAAAATAGGGACGTCTCTTGTCACTTTTCGTGCTTTTGTGGGACAAGGTCACTTCAGTTGTGATGGCAAGGACCTGGTCAAAAGGAGACTGAAGTCTGAGTCCTAACGCCAACTTTTATCTAGGCCTGTCTCTGAAATTGAAGGGATAATTATCCAGGCTTTGGTTGCAACAGGTAATAGCCATTGAATGTTGACTGCGTCTTTTCGTTTTTGGAAAGTTGTTGCTCTGATTAACGATGCAGGTATGTACTGCATGTGGTCTTGATGAAGGTTAAATATGGTACACTTCACAAAGTGGATCACTAATGCCCAAGGGTTCCCACAATTTTCCCATTTTGATTAGGCACCGTAATTTTCTCAGTACAATTTACATAAATATGTACATGGCTGCGTTTACACTGATTACTGTATCCTGGGAATGCAGGCACCTATTCTATCTTTCCTGTCTCGGCTGCTTTTATACAATAAAAGCCAAGAAAAATCCCTCAAATAAAATAAAGAAACCGACAGACAAACAAGAAATCTCTCTCTCTCTCTCTCTCTCTCTCTCTCTCTATATATATATATATATATATATATATATATATATATATATATATATTCACAATACATATTGTTTAAAAACAGCTTTACAGAAAATCATGATGTTAATGTTTATAATATCTTAATATCTTCTTGCCTTATAATTGCATTTATCAGATTAAAGAAAGGTAATAACATAGTTTACATTTTGCGATGATCCAAGTAATCAAGCAGCTGAGATTTGTATGCAGATATAAAGAACTGGGCAAATAAAATGGTTACAATGTGTGATTAAATAAAAAAATCAGGCAGTTGAGATTTGCTATATATGACTTTGCATGAGTATACAACATATATATATATATATCCAACTTTATTTATATAGCTGTGCACAGCTGAGAATTGCTACACAGTATATATTGCTTTACATGCGTATGTATACAGGGTACATTTATCGACAATATAACAATTAAGTTGATATTTGCTATATAGTAAATGCACTTAACGTGAGTATACTGTATGTATATGGATAATGCTGGATATAATGATAGTAGTAGTATAAATCATTATTAAGTATTAATTCATTATTATTAATTTGTAGGGGTGTAACGATACGCTCGTCACAATTCAATACATATCACAATACTGAACTCACAATATGATATTATTGTGATACTCAAAAAAAATATGGTAAAAGGTTAACAAAAAATGTACTGTTGATTAAAATGCTAAATTTGGTATTACATTGGGGTGGAAATTAATAGTTTTGGACTTGTCAAATGTCATTTGGTGCTGGTAACCCAATGCACGGGACAATGGTGACACCAGAATAAAAATATTCCTGATTCTGAAGCTGAAAATACAGAATTATTTTAGACAAATATGTTTGCACTCTGTCACTGACTAATATATAAAATTAAAAATTAAAAATAAAATATAAAATAATGTAGGCCACTTTTTTTGGTAACATAAGATATTTGGCATTATGAGGACCCACAAATATTCTCCCATTGTATTATTATACATTATATTCAACATTATATAGTAGTTTAATGTAGTACTGACACTAAAACTTTATTTTCATGGACTTTAGTAAAAAATATTGTCATACAGAAATACTTTATTTTGTTTTATATATTATTGGTAATATAACCTGGTATTTTTCTTTTTTTGTGTCAGCAGTAATTATAGTGTAATTTATAATATAAATATATATATATATATATATATATATATATATATATATATATATATATATAACAATGGGTGAAGGTTTTTCTTGTTAACATGGCCAGGTTAGCTCATAGATGTTGCACAGATGTTGCTGACCTACCACTGGGCTGCAAAGAGCCATTTCCATGTAATCACTATATGAGCCACCATTAGCAAAGATGGCAATATTCACAATATACTGTATAGATCTCTTCAACAGCCAAGCAACTGCCACTGACATGAATGAGAATGTGAACAATGAATGCTAATAGTGTTTACATTGGAAAACCGTGACGTCACCTTTAAACAGCTTGTTGAACATCAAAAGACAACTGGGAATGTGTATTTGGTTTGTGCTGCTAACTGATCCAAAGGTGGCCTTTGTGAGCTCTGGATTAGGTTAGCTGTTTTAGAATCAGTCCCAAACAATAACTGGATTTCAAAGTGAAAGGTGACCCCTCTTAGCCCAAGGTGCAACATTAAAGAGATGTTAAGGTACACGGCGTGTGCCAAGCGGGTTTTTATGTACCCACACGAGCTGAGGTCAGAGCGGCTACAGCTGTCAATGCAACAGAACAAGCAGAGTTAGGCGGCCACGCAGATAAGCCATGGCTGCCAGGCGCCCTGCGGACGCCCTTATCAGGTCTCCACTGCACTCTGGGATAGATAACGGCACTCTCAGGACGCTTGCTGCACTCCCTCTCATGTTTACTGAGCCACATCAAAGGCCGACGCGTGAGCGGGCCGGTCATGTTAGTCATTGACAAATTAAGCAGGGACTCATCTGGTCAGGGAGCTCCCCCCCCCCCCTTTCCTCTCCTGCACTACTGGAGTCACTACGCAGCCCGTCCGGTTCTCTTGCTCTGCCCTGAGGTGTTCTACACAGTAATTACTCCTGGGTAATGACAGCCAACACTTCAGTAGGTTGTAAACGGCAGGAGGCTTGTAAAGAGGCTGTGACCGGTGGAGGCGTGAGTGTGCTGGGGTGAAACTACAACAGCAGGGAATCAGGCCCACCCACCAAACCAAGTCTACTCTGCTCTACTGTACACTTCTCTGCTCTAACTCTACTACACTCTAAACAACTCTATTATTCACAACTCCATACTACTTTTACTTTACAATGCCAAGAAGCACAAATATGATGATACTCTTGCAAGGGACCATTGCTATATTCTGATGGTAACACTTTACTTTAAGCCATTTATAATGCATTATAAAAGTGTTCAGTCATGTTACATGTTACATGTATTTACTATAGTAATAACTATAAATGAGGCATAATTGCATGCAATTAACCCTAAACCAAACCCTAATCCTACCCTAACCCTATAGTAAGTACATGTAGTTAATTAGTATTACTCAGTACTTAAATGTATAATTACACTGTAAAAGGAACACATTAAAATAAAGGGGAACACTTTATTGTGTTACACGTTACATTTAGTTACTATAGTAATTACTATAAATTGTGCTTAGTTACATAGAACTAACCCTAAACCAAACCAAACCCTAACTCTATAGTAAGTACATGTAGTTAAGTAATATTACTCAGTACTTAAATTATAATTACAGTGTAACAAAGACACCTTAAAAAAATAGTGTAACCAAAAAAAGTGTAACCAAGTATTCTTGTTGTAATTATGTCTTGCAGTGCATGAATAATTTTAACCACAGTTATAATACATTATGATACTTTATTTTTGCTCCTTTAGAAAGCATAATGCATTAAAACACATGATAAATAATGGAATTGGAAAATGCATGGGACCTGCAAATATTATAATGCATTTTAATTGTGTTTACAATTATTTATGATGTATATTATAAATAATGTATGTTACAATCATTACATATTTTTATAAAGAATGCCTTTATAGTGTATTGTACTGTACATAAAGGCTTTAAGCAAAGTGTTCTCTTTTATGGAAACCCATTATACTGTATACAGTAGAAAAAGTAACAGTGATATTTGTATATGTCATTGCACTAGAGCAATAAGAAATGGTTCAAATATTATCTGGGAAATATTAGGTTTGTATTAAGTTGACAGTGAATCTTTTTAACCCCTATTAGAGTAGTTAGATGTACATAACCTGACAAGAAAGACTTTAAAATTCAATTTCATTTATAATTGAATTTTATTTATATAGCACCTTTTGCATTAAACATGTTCCAGAGCAATTTTACAGAGAATATTACTTTACAAAACGTCTCGGTTACGTATGGTAACCCTCATTTCCTGAAGGAGGAAACAGAGACGTACGTCGAACGTGACCGACTGAAAGGGAACCCAGTTGTGAGGTTTATGTCTGTGTTTTAGTTTGGTTTTTCCAGGTTTGCCCGTTTGTTTCATTTCCTTGTTTGTTTCCTTGGTTTCTCATTGATTGATTATGTTTACACTAGTTGCTTGTTTCGTTGATTGGTTTAGTCACTCGTTGTTCAGTATTCGTGAAGTTTAGTTGGTTGTTCCACCAACAAATGAACTGTTGCGAATAGATCCAGCTCACCTTTTTCCTTCTAGCTGTTCAACCAGCAGTGACAGAAGAACGACAACAAGCAACAGGTGTAGACAAGGAAATGAAACAAACAGGCAAATCTGGAAAAGCCAAACTAAAACACAAACATAACCCTGACTTCAGTGACCAATAAGGTAAATACAGCAGTGATGAGAAGAACCAAAAGGACAAACTATTGTTTGTTTTTACAATGCAAGAATGGAGCAGTTTTTGTCATAACAATATTGCCTTACTCCCTTAAAAAGTAACTAATTGCATTTCTTAGATACTTTTTAAGAAAAGTAATGTGTTATGCCCATTCACACCAAAATTGAAATAACCAGGCTGAAGGAAATGCAAATTCACACGTGTACAGCTGTGCTGCTGTTCTGGATTGCAGAAGAATAGGATGCAGGAGAAGAAAGTTTAACACTTACTTTACCAAAAAAAAAAAAAATGTAAAGTCATTTTTGCTTATGGTTTAACTGAATCATCGAAGGTCAGCAGCAAGTACATTGGTCAATAAAGTGAGATTAAATGCATAAAAATATTTCATTTTCATTTTCAGTTTCATTTAACATTTAATTATTAGGTTTGTGTAGTATTCTGATTTTGCATTTCAATGATTTTATTCATTTTGAGGAATACTGAATCTTTTTCTCAACTTTGGGACAAGAGTAGCCTAGAAATCTAGACTCACCCTAGCGGCAGCAAATGTTTAATCTATCAACTAGCTCCACTTCACCTTCATTGTTGCTGTGGTTGGTGTAGCTCTATCCTATTCATCTTATTCCGCCCCGCCCACATTTAATACTTCGCTTTTCCGCATTTTGTCATCCAACTTCCGCTAGACTGACGCGGCACATCCGGTAACTAGTGCGGTAGTTATAAGATTGTATATAGCTAGCCATAACTTTAGCAAAATTACAAATAACGTTAATGCCATAAATGTTTTTAATTGGGAGCAAGGCAAAAACGTCATACGACGATCAGATGGTCTCATTGTCCCATCCATCGTCATTGTTAACGTGGGTAGACGATATGAAGAAGTGGCCAGAGGTAACCTATGGGGACATATTTAACTATTTCGTCCTGTCAGAAGGAGTTGATGGAGCAGCAATTAAATAAGTATATAAAATAAGAAAATATGAAATCCTTTATAAGAAGTGTTTGTTGTTTTCAGGAAGCTAAAGCCACCTTCTACTGATCTTCATGTAGAGATAATATTTCACCCTTTAATTTTCATATGTAATAAACCAAGATGGAATTAATTTGCAAACTTGACATGACTTATTCCTTCAAATCAGATGACTTAATTCCTTTAAGTTTTAAATGTAGCGCCTTCCGCCATTTCCTCAGGTGCTCCTCATCTTTAGGTGGTGGGTGTAAATTAAAGTGCACCACAACACTCCGACCGCTTCACATTGTGTTCGTAAGATCGTTGGTGCAATTGTTCTCTCGTCTTAATCCAATTGTTATGACAGCCCCTAACTGAGCATATAATTCTTGACATATTTGCTTTCTGTAATCATCTAGCGTTACGACAAGCAACTAGCTTAGGTCTCTCTCAGACGGAAGTAGATGTCTCTCTCAGCCGGAAGTAAGATGACAAAACGAACGCAATGGCGTCACCCTTGCTGTCGTGGAAAATAAGGTAAATTGTGCAGAGGGAATTTTAAAGACAAGCGTTTATCCCACTCCCTTGGATTGAGCCCTGCCAATGGTGTGTTCCCAGACCCAACATCTTGATGTGGGTCTGGCTTGTCAGGCTAGGACAAGATCGTCAGTCAATAAATGGGAAAACGAAGTAACTTGCATTACTTATTTGAAAAAGTAACATATTTTAAGATATTTTATTGTAAATTTAAAAGTAATGCATTACTTTACTAATTACTTGACAAAAGTAATCTGATTACATAACTCCGGTTACTAGTAATGCGTTACCCACAACACTGGAGAGACGAACACAGTGCCCTACCTAATAAGCGATATAAACGTACTTGGTAATACGTTTGATAAAGTTTGCTTGTGCCAGAAAATAAAGAGGCGGCCACACTATCAATCTGGTGCAGAGAAGAGGAAAATAGGGAAAAAAGTGAATTGATAAGAGTTACATTTTAAAAAGATATTGTGCTGCATCATGTCTTATTGGTTTAATTCTGCATTCATGAGCACTTTGAAGATGCCACGGTATCAGTGTCGTGCATGGCAATAATATTCTCAAACAACTCCAAATATTTAAATAGGCCTACTTAAATACTTTTCAAACATGTGTTTTTGTAAACGTGTTTCATGTCTTTTAATAAAAGTTCTTTGTATTTTAATTTGGACTAAAACATGCCAGCTCAGAACAGTATGTATTCTCTATTATTATAATTATTATTAATATACCATACTCTATTGTGATTTTAATAACCCATTGGCAGGTGTTTTTGCTTTATTAAAGCCTTAATTCACTAAATGTTGATACATTGATCTAAAAGCAATCAATAAAATCTAGTAAAGATATCTTCATATTATAGCTTGAAAGATAAATATATTAAGTAAGACAATTTGGTAAAACTTACAATAAGGTGTCAGTGTAGGATGTGTTCTTTGGAATGGGTTGAGGGTGGTTAGGTGAAACTGTAGGTAGTAGGGCCCCTTTTGGAAATCTGCTTAGGGCCCCCAAAATGCTAGGGCAGGCCCTAAACGAACACTATACATAAATAATAGTTTATGCTCTATTTGTTTATTCATTATTTGTAAAAACAAATAAAAATAAAAATAAAAACTATGTAAATAAATTGTGTTGCAGGAAAGAGTAAATAATGTTACAGGATGATTTCATTTAATGTACAGAGATGTCACATAACATACAATATCTTCTCTTTTTATCTCTCAATTTTAAAAATTGTTTAAAATTAACAAAGGCATCATCTGACATTCACATTTCTATGAGACAAGAGTCGTATCATGAGACTAATTATATCACATTACCTCAGAAGTTTCTAGGGCAACCCCTTCCCCCATGAAAGTGTCAATTGTTCAACACACAATGCTAACAGCTGTCTGTTTACCACAGCGGTTTCCTAAAGCGAAAAGGCTCACCTACTTATTTACTTTGAATGTAAACAGTCTGATATAAATAGATAAATATCACAGTCTGGAGACAGTTATGAGTTTGTTCTGGACTAGGGATGGGGGTGAAGTTTCCTATTTGCCCCATTCCAAAGGATAACATAAAAACAAACGAATTTTTCTGAAGAAAAATGGTGGCCTGTATAAAACTCCTTGCCATGATACCAGACAACACAACTCTCCTTGACAAGCCGCAGGATTTGAAGTCCCCTTCATGTCCATAGCCCAAACTGTTCATCATTAGAAGACCATTTGAACATTTACAGATTGCTTTGAGGTTGTAAGTGTTAAAATATGAAGTGAGTTTGTACATGTATGTGTTAACGATAGATGTCCAGACAGCAGGAAAGCCTCTCAATATCCGTAGACTCCAGAATTCAGACAGACAGTAGATTGACCCATGACCCCAGAGCCTGCTGTCTTGTTATCGGTCTCCCATTATCTCACAGGGAATCTCTTTCTTAAGTCCACGGCGCCTCAGGTTATTGTGGGAGAGAAACTGGCTTGAGCTTTGCACGCTGCAAAGATCAAAGATGGCTGGATGTGCTAGTAGTAATACAACCTAAGCCATTACAGTTGGAATCCTGGTTACTATACAAATCAAAAATGACTAGTAATGAGTATTAGAAAGGAATTGAATTTGCTTTAAAACATTAAGCTTTCAACTTGAGTTAAAATGTCTGGGCAAGCAAAAGTGTCTGGCATTAAAATAAAAACGATTGCTTCCCTCTTTACAAGAAAATTGTAGTTTGAACCTCAGGTTTGATTTAGTGCTGAGGTTTGAAAAAGCACGATGTGAAAGTCGCAGTAATTTAAAGGGATTTGTTTTTCTTCAGAGTACGGCAAACACAGCAAAAAATTGACTACGAAGGAACAGCAGTTAAGCATTTATCACCATTTCCTATTCATCATGCTAATTGTTCAGGTGCAGAAATATTGCTTGTTTTGGACAATTAGGGTTTGGTTTAGTGCCCTGCGTCAAAGTCCACAGCTGTAAAGAATTTCAGCCTTCGCTATATGACACTTCATTTATGACTCTCACAAATCAATTATACTTCATTCTGTGCAAATAGCCGGTTTGTCTCTTCCCCCAGCGGAAAATGACATTGTCAGACTGCGAGGGCTATTAAACAACAATGTCTTCTGTCAATATGAGCCTATTCTGAGAGTAGAGTCTCGCGTGTGTGCGTGCGAGTCTCGTCTCTTGACAGTATTTAGAATACACACATAGACATGAGGGGATGAAAGGGCGTTTTGTGAACGTCGACTTCCAGTTATCGTTGAAACATAGTGCCGCAGTAAACAGTGCAGCACTGGGTGGCCATGCGAAAGTTTAAACAAAGAAGGAGGCACACTGAAATATTCCGTGTTCAGCAGAGCAGTTACGAAACTCAGAAAGAATGGAGGGCCTACACAACAGTGCATCACAAACAAATGCTAAATGTCAACATGCAGCACTCAATGTGTCATACAAGGATGTGTAGAGCATCTAAAGAGACAGACAGTAGAGAAAATGGCCTTCAGCAGGGAGAGGGCAAAAAATAAATATTGAAAAATGGTATATGGACAAAAAAATCATAGCTGCCTCACTTCTTAGTAAATCTTTCTCATGGTAGGTTATTGTCCATAGGCAATTTCTGTCGATACATATTTAGATTATATGTTATGAAATTTATATGAGTTTGGCTAGTAGGTTTTTTTTTGTGTGTGTGTCATAAGTGATTTATTAAATTATGGGTCAATTCTTTATTATGGGTTATGGGTTAAAACAATAAAAACAATAACTAGGCCCTTTTTTATTTTATATAATTATTACTTTTTTGTGGTGGGGCCAGTAAAAAAAATCCTTAACATTGAGCACTGAATCGATGATCCATTGTTTTGAATCTGTTTATTTACATGATTTATTTACCATCCAAACAAAAAGATTGACTTGAAAGAATCAAAGCTACTGTGAGATGTGTAAAGTAAAAGAAAGAGGAACATTTAGAGCTAACCGATTCACCAGAATCAATCGGATATTCCAGCATTATTAGTAGATTGGGAATCATTTAAATTGAACCACTTACTGAAAGTTAACTTAATATCAGTGTGTGACAACTTAAAGTCACCCTGTAGTCAATCATTTTATCCCTTGATTTTGATCTTTTGATCACCAAAATGACATATTTAAATGTTTTTTTCCTGTGATAAAAAATTCTTCATGCCTTAAAATAGCTTGAAAGTAACTCTACACCCTTGCTTCATTTAGTATATGCGGAACCATGAATATGCAAATAAGCCCCGCCTCCACTCACACCAGCTCAGAGACCCACTCGATCAAGTTACTATAGTTAATGCTGCACAAAAGTATCGCTCTTTACAACAACGGACACATATCGGTAACGTCTCGGTTACGTATGTAACCCTCGTTCCCTGAAGGAGGGAACGGAGACGCCACGTCGGAGTACCGACGAATAGGAATCTCGCTAGCGAGAGCCAATCTACTTCGAGTGTAACTAAACGAGCCAATGCACATTGGCATGCAATGATTGCACCAGCTGCTCATGCCACTCCGTGTGGGTATAAATGAGGCACAGGTGCTTGCATCAAATTAGTTTTTTGCTGAGGAGCCGAGTAGGTGAACTGGCACCCCAGCAGGGTACAGAGGACATGGTGACGGGACGTGGTGTCTCCGTTCCCTCCTTCAGGGAACGAGGGTTACATACGTAACCGAGACGTTCCCATTCAGTCGGTCACTCTCGACGCCACGTCGGAGTACCGACGAATAGGAATCCCTACCAAAGCGCCATGGCCTCTGCCCCAATCCAGTGCCCTGTGTGAGCCTCCTAAGCTCTCTTACCTGATGAGATGGGGCTCACACAGAGAAGTCCATCACTGCTGTTCTGCATGACCCGCTCAGTGACTTATTGGATAACACTGGGAAGCGTGCCCTAGTGGAAGGGAATGCTGCGGAACCCACATCATACACCGAAGGAGTTATGTGGAGTACAAAGCTGAGCCATAGCCCGCAACTGAGAGGGGGCTCCAGCCCCACCAAGGGGAGGGCTCTCCCAAGGGAAAGACATGGGCTTCCCGTAGGAGCGACCGTGGAAAAATATATGGGATCCCCGCAGGGTCACTCATATATCCCCAGCCCAGTACCGGTTCTCAAGGATTCAGCGGCAAGGGGCCTGATGCCAGACGTTCCGCCACGTCTGGCACCGAGGGAGATGGAGGACTCGACAGAGTTTGCTTCTGGAGAATAAAGCGCCGGGGCGCAGCAAGCCGACAAGAGCCAGGGCCTCTCAGTGCTTCTACCCGTTTGAGGTGAGAACACAGGAGGACACTGGCTCTACACGTAGACTATAGAATCTAGCGAACGTGTTGGGTGTCGCCCAGCCCGCAGCTCTACAGATGTCTGACAGCGAGGCGCCACGTGCCAGCGCCCAGGAGGATGCAACACTTCTAGTAGAGTGTGCTCGCACCCTGGGCGGACAGGGCACACCTTGTGCTTGGTAAGCCAAGGTGATGGCATCCACTATCCAGTGGGCCATCCTCTGCTTGGAGACAGCCTTTCCCTTCTGCTGGCCTCCGTGACAGACAAAGAGCTGATCTGAGGTCCTGAAGCTTTGAGTTCTATCCACGTAGATCCGCAGAGCGCGGACGGGACAGAGCAAAGCTAGGGCTGGGTCTGCCTCCTCCAGGGGCAGCGCTTGCAGGTTCACCACCTGGTCCCTGAAGGGAGTGGTAGGAACCTTGGGCACATTGCCAGGCCGGGGTCTCAATACCACGTGGGTGTCACCCGGCTCGAACTCTAGGCACGATTCGTCGACCGAAAATGCCTGCAGGTCCCCTACCCTCTTGATGGAGGCCAGTGCCAGCAAAGTCTTCATAGACAGAATCTTAAGCTCTGCTGACCGCAAGGGCTCAAATGGGGCATTCTGAAGTGCTCGGAGCACCAGAGCAAGATCCCAAGAGGGTATGGAGGGGGGTCGAGGAGGATTTAACCGTCTCGCCCCCCTGAGGAACCTGACGACCAGGTCGTGCTTCCCAACTGTCTTACCTTCTACGTGGTCGTGATAGGCAGATATTGCAGCAACATAGACCTTGAGGGTGGAGGGCGACAACCTACGCTCCAACCCTCGTTGCAGGAAGGAAAGCACAGACGCGATCGAACATCTTCGGGGGTCTTCTCGGCGAGAAGAACACCACTCGACGAACAGGTTCCACTTCAAGCATAAGCCTGTCTTGTAGACGGTGCACGTGCCGAAGTGATGGTGTTAACTACCTCTTGGGGTAAGTCACCTAGAACCTCCGCGTCCCGTCCAGGGGCCAGACATGAAGCTTCCACAGATCTGGACGCGGGTGCCACAGGGTGCCCCGTCTCTGAGTCAGAAGGTCCTTCCTCAGAGGAATCGGCCAAGGAGGGGCTGTCGCCAGGAGCATAAGTTCTGAGAACTAGGACCGGTTGGGCCAGTAAGGCGCCACCAACAGGACCTGCTCCTCGTCCTCCCTGACCTTGCACAGTGTCTGTGCAAGTAGGCTCACTGGGGAAAACGCATATTTGCGCAGCCCCTGGGGCCAGCTGTAGCGAATAGAACCACTGGCAGTGGGACGTTTCTGGGGAGGCAAACAGGTCGACCTGTGCCGCCCCGAACTGTCTCGAAATCAGCTGAACCACCTGGGGGGTGGAGTCGCCATTCCCCTGGGAGCGCAGCTCGTGAAAGCTCGCCGGCCACACGGTTGCTCACACCAGGGACATGAATGGCCCGAAGCGACCTCAGACACTTCTGACTCCAGAGGAGGAGATGGTGGGCGAGTTGCAACATGCGACGGGAGCGTAGACCACCTTGTCGGTTGATATACGCAACAGTCGCGGTATTGTCCATGCGGACCAGTACATCTTTGCCCCGTAGCAGCCTTTTGAGGCGGCTCAGAGCGAGATGCACTGCTAGCAACTCAAGGCAGTTGATGTGCCAATGCAGGTGCGGGTCCGTCCAAACCCCTGACACTGCATGCCCGTTGTACGTGGCTCCCCAGCCCATGGCAGAGGCATCTGTGAAGACCACAGCATGCCTGGACACCTGTTCCAGAGGCACTCCGGCCCGAAGGAACGAGGGGTCTGACCATGGGCTGAAGGATTGGCGGCAGGCCGGTGTGATGCTCACCCGGTGAGTGCCGCGTTGCCACGCCCATCTCGGGACTCGGCCGTGTAGCCAATGCTGAAGCGGTCTCATATGAAGCAAGCCGAGCGGTGTTACTGCCGCTGCGGCTGCCATATGCCCCAGGAGCCTCTGAAACTGTTTCAGTGGAACCGCCATCCTGCCTTGAAACGTGTTCAGGCAGTTCAGCATCGACTGGACGCGCTCCTCTGTGAGGCGCGCTGTCTGTTCGACCGAATCTAACTCCATACCGAGAAAAGAGATCCTCTGCACGGGGGCGAGTTTGCTCTTCTCCCAGTTGACCCGAAGACCCAACTGGCTGAGGTGTCTGAGCACCAGGTCCCTGTGTTCGCACAACTGATCCCTGGACTGTGCTAGAATGAGCCAGTCGTCGAGATAGTTGAGGATGCGAACGCCCTGTTCTCCATGACTTTCCTCCATGACTTTCGTGAAGACACGGGGGGACAGGGACAGCCCGAAGGGCAGGACTTTGTACTGATATGCTTGACCCTCGAACGCAAAGCGCAGAAACGGCCTGTGTCGAGGAAGAATTGAGACATGAAAGTACGCGTCCTTCAGGTCGATCGCTGCAAACCAATCTTGGGGACGGCCAAGATTGGCCATAACCCACCGGTCTTCTTGGGTACAATGAAGTACGGGCTGTAGCAGCCTGTCTTCATATCGGCTGGAGGGACCGGCTCTATCGCGTCCTTCGCCAGTAGGACTGCGATCTCCGCACGCAGGACATGGGCGTCTGCGGCGTTCACCGAAGTGAAGCGGACGCCCTTGAACCTGGGGGGGCGCCGGGCGAACTGAATCGCAAGCCGAGCCTGATGTTCCGGATGAGCCAGCGAGACGGACTGGGGAGCGCTAACCAGGCTCGCCGAGACCGTGCAAGCGGGACCAAAGGGACCAACGGCGTACCCACCGTGGGGCAGCGAGGTGGAATGCAGGTACCGGGCTGGGGCGGCTGTCTCGTGGAGGCGGCCCGCAGCGGGGTGTGAGTGTGCTGTGCAACACTTACCTGATTCCACGAGTGGGCAGAGGGTACGTGAGAAGGCTTGGTTGCGTCCTCGAACCGTCCACTGCTGCCCGCTGGCGAAGGAGGAGGATGAGTGTGGTCCGGCATTGGACCGTCCACAGCTCTCCGAACCCCCTTGGGACCCAGAGATAGAGCAACTGCTCTTTTTTTTTTTTTTTTTTTGAGAATTGGGGTACCACTGGTTGTGACACCAGCGGCAGAACAGACTCAAAAGATTCTCTGCCCGGCCCCTCCTCCGGGGAAGAGCAGCCCCGCCCATCTCCAGGTCACCCGTTTTAGAGGTGATGTTTCACCGACTGCTTAAACAGCAGCAGAGACGTGTGGCATCGCCTTCCTGCATCGGACACAGTAGAGCAGGCTGTGCCGAAGTTTTTTTTTTTTTTTTTTTTGCAGGGGACGACGCCTTTGGCGACGAGCAGACTGAGGGGCAGCCCACGAGGCACTCGTGTGGTGCGTCGGGGGAAGCTCTTGATTGCCTCAGCCTGCTACCGACTGCGAAGAACTGCTGGGCCCAGTTCTCAACAGTGTCACCGACAAGGCTACCTTGTGAGATGGGAGCATCGAGAAAGCGCACTTTGACGACCACTCACACCTCAGCAAGGCAAGCCAGGTGGACATCCACCGAGGTGGACATCGTCTGGCCGAGGGCCTGCGCCGTGACTTTGATCACGGTTAGTCAACATGCGAACTACCCTTGTGCATTAAAGTGCAGGGCTGAGGTGGTCTGCGCACAGCCACCCCACCGTTGAGGGTAGTGAGAGAGGAAAACTTATGCAGTTTTGGCCCCCCTGGCGTTCCATATCTATGGCGCCAAAGTCGTTCCATACTGCCAAGTTTTCCATGCACATCCGGGAAAGATCACGGGAAAGCATGGCTATTAACTCTGAATCTGATTCAGCAAAGCACACACCATTACAGTGGGCTCAGCATCATCCTCATTTCCAGAGCACAACAGCCCTCTCTCCGATGCAGCGATTGACATCTGATCCTCAGCTGGAGCCCCGAATGAAATGCTAGGTTCCTCCATAAGAAGGACCAGCAGTTCCATCCAGAAGCTGCACAGCTTGCAGTGCGCTAGAGGGGGAGGGGCCCTAGGGGGTTGGTTCCCCGAAGGAGAAGCCCTCCACTCCTCAGGTCACCCCAGCGATTTCACTGAAGTAGACCTCTCCTGTTGGCCACCAGGGAGGGCGCTACAACGGGAAATAGGCAAGGGGACAGCGCACCTAGAGTGGCGAGTGAGCGCTGGGTTGCCGTGACAACCCGCGCTGCAGCCCGGCACTCGACGGCACACGTCATGTAGAGAAGCGTGAGGTCCCACCGGGTTTCCCCGGCGGGCAGCTCTCGCTGATCTCCGCGGTCTCCCAGTGTGTCGAGCAGACCCGCGGCTGTGCTTTTACACACGAGCGGCGGCTGGCCAACAACAAAGCGGACTCAAGCTTTCCGGAGAAAGAAGAGTCGCGACCGGCGTGCCGACGTGGTCATGTTCTCATTAGAAAACGTGAACCACCCACGAACACCGTCTCAGCATGCATACGCCCAGACATGTGAAACAGTGCTCGTGGCCGTCAGTGAGGACAGGAAACAACCGCAACCAGAAACACACAGGTAGAATGTCATCTTTAAAAAGACGCAAGCTCTATCTGTGTAGCTCTTCTAGGGAAACTGCACTCCGCGGTGCTGAAGCACACAGGGGAATAGTCGCGGCGACAGAGACAGGGAAAAAGTGCAGCCTGTCATGCGCGCGCTCTCTCTCATAGAAGGCGATCTCTTACCAGCCATGAAAACGGCTTTTCAGCGCTCTTTACAGTGCACCGAACCAGCTGTGAGAACAGCCTTTTGTTTTTGCTCAATAAAACAAAAATAGAAAAAGAGAGAAAATCGACCCCGCTGCAGTGCCGTCACTCCAACACCAAACGAGGAGAGATCCATCCGAAGAGCTTGACTCGTTAAAATGTTAACACATGCTTTGTAGAGAGTGATTTCAGGACAAACCATCCACCACTCGGCTCCGAAGCAAAAAGCTAATTTGATGCAAGCACCTGTGCCTCATTTATACCCACACGGAGTGGCATGAGCAGCTGGTGCAATCATTGCATGCCAATGTGCATTGGCTCGTTTAGTTACACTCGAAGTAGATTGGCTCTCGCTAGCGAGATTCCTATTCGTCGGTACTCCGACGTGGCGTCGAGAGTGACCGACTGAATGGGAACTAATATGATTAGCCTTTTGCTTGACTATGTTATCAAACAGCTAATAATGTGTTGCTAATGTTACACAAACCATGTTCCCGGAAGTTCACCATCTCAGTTTGCCTTCTAAAAATCAGTATCCTAAGAAACACTTTGAACATCATAGAACGTCAGTGGAGAAAGGCATATAGTTCATCATAACATCGTAATACACATCATATACACAATTCACCCTCTATATTGCTAAATGTACATGATTTTTCATATCAACAGAAAAAAATACCGGTATGGCTTCTCTTGAGACTTTCCTGCAGAGCACAGTTAATGATATGCTAAAGCACATTGATGTGATTGATTACGAGGTAGTTTGTGACGTAAGAAACACCGGCGAATTCAAACAACGTTTTTGATTCACTGGACTTTTAAGAAGAAAATACTCAGCAACGGTGTTGACATGAATTTGCACATGGTTTGTCTGAATGCATATTAAAAACACCACATAGACATAAAATGATCAGGCATAACATTATGACCACCTTCCTAATATTGTGTTGGTCCCCCTTTTGCTTCCAAAACAGTCCTGACCTATTGAGGCATGGACTTCACTAGACTCCTGAAGGTGTGCTGTGGTATCTGGCACCAAGATGTTAGCAGCAGATCCTTTAAGTCATGTAAGTTGCGAGGTGGATCGGACTTGTTTGTTCAGCGCATCCCACAGATGCTCGATTGGATTGAGATCTGGGGAATTTGGAGGCCAAATCAACACCTCAAACTCATTGTTGTGCTCCTCAAACAATTCCTGATCCATTTTTGCTTTGTGGCAGGGCGCATTATCCTGCTGAAAGAGGCCACAGCCAACAAAGGAATACCGTTTCCATGAAAGGGTGTACATGGTCTGCAACAATGCTTAGATAGTTGGTACGTGTCAAAGTAACATCCACATGGATGGTAGGACCCAAGGTTTCCCAGCAGAACATTGCCCAAAGCATCACACTGCCTCCGCCGGCTTGCCTTCTTCCCACAGTGCATCCTGGTGCCACGTGTTCCCCAGGTAAGCGACGCACACACACCCAGCCATCCATGTGATACAAAAGAAAACGTGATTCATCAGACCAGGCCACTGGTCTGCAGCTATGCAGCCCCATACGCAACAAACTGCAATGCACTGTGTATTCTGACACCTTTCTATCAGAACCAGTATTAACTTCTTGAGCAATTTGAGCTACAGTAGCTCGTCTGTTTGATCGGACCACACGTGCATCATTGAGCCATGGCCACCCATGACCCTGTCGCCGGTTCACCACTGTTCCTTCCTTGGAGCACTTTTGACAGATACTGACCACTGCAGACCGGGAACACGCCACAAGAGCTGCAATTTTGGAGATGCTCTGACCCAGTCGTCTAGCCAACACAATTTGGCCCTAGTCAAACTCCCTGAAATCCTTACGCTTGCCCATTTTTCCTGCTTCTAACACATCAACTTTGAGGACAAAATGTTCACTTGCTGCCTAATATATCCCACCCACTAACAGGTGCCGTGATGAAGAGATAATCAGTGTTATTCACTCAGTGGCCATAATGTTATGCCTGATCGGTGTAGAAACCACATTACATGCTTTTCACCAGAGGAGGTCTTTAAATCTCCTCTATAAGTATTGTTTAAGAAAAGGATATCTATAAAATATTTTGTCGTTTGAGGGACGACGAGAGTAATTTACCTTTCCAATAGAGTGCTGCAGGATTTACTTATTTTTATCAGCCAAAACCCGAAAACAAGTTAGCACTTTTGCAATACCATTTCCATCTCCCTGAAGTCAATACAGGTTTTTTGAAGGCATTTTGTTAAATTCCTGAAATAAGGTCTATGGAAAGAGCTTTCGGAAGAGGTGATGTTGAAGTCATGCGACCATAGTGTTCTATATTCAGCTTTTTACTTCTGGCGATGGTTTTGGCTTCAAAATTCATAAACAGATGTGTTTATTTGTGAAAATTGCATTACTCCCTGTTGAAAAAAACAGCATATGCTGGTTAGGTATGTTTTGAAGCATGGCAGCTGGTTTGAGTTGGTTTAAGCTGGTAATGAGATGGTTTAAGCTGGTCAAGTGCTGGTCCTAAACTGGTCCTAAGAAACTAGCTCTAGCTCAGCACCAGCTTATAACCAGCTCAGGACCAACTAAGGACCAGCTTAAACCAGCTGCCATGCTTCAAAACATACCTAACCAGCATATGCTGTTTTATTCAACAGGGCTAGCTAAAAGTGCATCCTCATTTATTTTTACACTCAAGAAAATGAACTATTGGTGTTCATCCCATTCTTGAGGCGTTTTGTTTACTCGCAGGCTGATGTGCAACATCTCGGATAAACAGAGACATCTTGGCTGGGTTAAAAGCAACGACAAAGCAGCGACAAAGCAACAAATAGCAAATCTGCTGCCAAGTTAAGAAATGCTGCCGTCAAGGATGCAGCCACAGACAAAATACTTTCCTCTTTCAGCTGAGATCATTCAAAGTTACACAGCTGAAGTAGAGGAAAATGGAAACTTTGCTGACCATTCACTCAGCTATAAGGTGTTGTGTGTTTTAGGCTGTTTACATTGGTTTAGATTTGCAAGAATGATAGTCACAGTTTCAGCATTATAGAGATGGAACTACAAAGGATTCTGAAAAAGACAGAAATTGTGTTTAATTCGGCTTTTCCATTCATCACCTTTGTTTTAGATACTTAAATGGCAAACACTATAGGCCCAATGGAAATCCTCAGGATTTCTTAGAAACAACTGGGGTGATAACAAACATGTCTAATTATTTCTAATCAGACCTGACAGCAAAGGTTAAAAAGCGTTTGAAGTCTGCAGTGCCCCTGCTGTTATCTAAAACTAGCCGCCTGCAGACCTCTCACCATGGGGCATCTGGACTGGCGGCACTCAGCCCCTCTCAGCTCACCGGTCTGTGCTTGGCCACTTACACAGATTAATACTTAGCTAAGGGTCAGGAGAAAGTTTAAGAAAGTTTCAGCAACAACAGCTGAGTTCTGTCTAGAGCAGAACGTCAGGTGACAACAGCAAGACTGGTTTAATAAATGAATACAAATGAACTTTGAATTCAGATGTATACTACAGAGGCTTTACATAAACCGAAAGTCTGAGACCACTAGTGAAAATGCTTTTACAAAATAAAATAAAAAAACATGATTTAGAAATAAAAAAAAACATCTTGGAAATTGGAGTCACATGATCAGTGTCAAAATTTACTTATTTGATTAGTGACCTATAGTGCAAAATCAAAATATTTCTTATTTAATATTTTTAACATTGAATAATCTAAATTAAGCATTTCTTACAATTATTTATTTATTAAAAATTCTAAATCTTTCTCTTTATCCCAGATTTTCAATTTGGTGTTCCACTGTTGTACACTTTTCATTTAAATGAAGTAATGGCATGGGTTTGCTTTAAAGAATTTGAGGTTCAAAGGTTGAGCAACAGTGCCCCCCTGAGCTAACAAACTTGTTTATGTCATTACACCGTGACCTATAAACTATGACCTGAACAACTATGAATTAATGACTCAACCTCATTTTTCACTGTCACTGCAACATCAATGCAGCTGACAGGATATAGCCTATAAGTATAATTCAAAATATAAACAATATAAACATCTTTCATAAACTCTTGTTCTCTTTTGTGAGACATTCACCTGTGTTTCATTATGTAGCAGGAATGATTAAGAATTGAGTCACTTTGACTCCAGTTTTCTATAAAAAGCTAGAATTATGTCCCTTATTAAGTGTCTCCGAATAGACTCCGCACGGAGGCAGAAGCTTTCAGCAGCCTCTCTAATAAGGCAGCTTTGAGGACACAATAAAGCATTGTCTCCTGCCTCTCTCTCTCTCTGCGGAAGGAAGTGGAAGAGCGAAACAAAAAACCAGGGGCTGTATGAATCAAAGCAATCATCAGAGAGATGCAGCCTGAGGTCAGGATCTTTTCCACCATAGCTATGGTGACAGAGATAAGGCAGGCTTTACTGCGATAATGCGGGCAAATGCATGCTGTCTTTAAAAACAAGCTCATTTTAATGTTCTGTACACTCATGAAAGGACTTCGGTATATTTTAAGATCACTATGGAAAAAGAACTTGTAGAATTTTAAAATTTAAATGTTACGATTTTTTTGTTACTTTAGTTTGGGGACCAATTCTCACTGTGGTCCCACTTTATATTAGGTGGCCTTAACTACTATGTACTTACATCAAAAAATAAGTACAATGTACTTATTGTGTTCATATTGTATTGCAAAACACTGATAATGAGGTGGGATACGGGTAAAATTAGGGACAGGTGTGGTGGTATGGGTAAGTTTAAGGGTAGGGTTAGGTGTAAGGAAAGTGACAACAGCATAATTATAAATGTAACTACAGAAATTAATTACAGATGTAATTACATGCAGGTAATTCCAAAAATGTAAGTACAATGTAAAAACATGTATGTACACAATAAGTGCATCGTTTCAAATTATTAATTTAAAGTTTAGTACATAGTAGTTAAGGCCACCTAATATAAAGTGGGTCCCTCACGAATAACTAGTGGCTTATATTGTATATATATATATATATATATATATATATATATATTAGTACTTATAAAGCACATATTAATGCCTTATTCTGCATGACCATATTCCACATCCCTAAATCTTACCCAATACCTAAACTTAACCACTACAACAACTACCTTACTAACTATTAATAAGCAGTAATTTAGGAGGCAAAATTGGTAATTAAATTATTAATTAAAAAATTATTAATTAGGCAAAAGTCGTAGTTAATAATGAATGTGTTCCCCAAACAAAAGTGTGACCGATTGTTTGTTGTTTTTTCAAAATATCGCTCTATTTATGTCCAACAAATCAACCAACAAAAATTAAGTGATTTTGTCATGGGAAAACAAGTTTGTCTGAATAATGTCAGACTTTGAGAAAATGATTTTTGGAAGCAATCAGTGGTGGTATTTGCTAAGGCAATCATTCCCTTGTGAAAAAGAAGTGCACATGTACTTTACTGAATGTGCACTTGTGCACTTCAAATCTTAAAAGTACTTGTACTTGCAGATAATATAATGCTAATGAAATAAAAGGTCACTTAAAGGAATAGTTCACCAAAAATGTCCCATAATTTACTCACCATCAAGCCATCCTAGGTGTATATGGCCCTGTCAAAAATGGCACTCTAAACACTCACGGTCTTCCCACGAGTCCACACTTTTGACTGTCGGGAAGAAGTCCGCTGCGGCAAAAGTGCACATCAAGGGCAACCAACCGCAAAGGGGGTGCTCGCGAGCACCCTTCTGAAGCCTAAAATGACAAATGGGACACCCTACTGTCTCATGGACATAACGGACATGCGTACGCGGCAGCCATTGTAAGTCCACAAGACCAAAAGTACATATGAAGTGTGCCTTTTGGGACAGGGCCTATGACTTTCTTCTTTCAGGCAAACACAATAGGAGTAATATTAAATAATATCCTGGTTCTTCCTATCTTAGTTCCCAACTGTAATGGCACTGAATAATGCTGAATAGTTGATTTGAATAGTTGACCAATTTTAATAGTTTTTGTAGCTCCAAAAAGCACATCCATCCATCATAAAAGTAATCCATACGACTCCAGTGAGTTAATAAATGCCTTCTGAAGAGAATCGATGGGTTTTTGTAAGAAAAATATCTGTATTTAAAGCTTTATCTCCCAGTTTCACAGACAAGGCTTGAGCTAGTCCCAGACTAAAATGCGTGTTTGAGCTGTTTAAACTGAAATCCACTTGCACTGACATATCTTAAAATATGTTCGTCTATCTTAAATATGCCTTATCATTTGAAACATGTAAGTAGTAGCCTAACATTAGCCTAATGTTCTTTACTCTAATGTTAACCCTAATAAATGTGCGCTATTATTTGGCACATCCAAGTGTTCCTGTGGCGAACACTTGCATTCTTTACCTGATAACAGCAAAAAAAACTTAAAATACTCTATCATTTTTGGTCATACAGATTACAATACAACTTTCGAAAGTATAAAGGATCTTTTATTAGTGTGAACTCACAATAAAAACAAAACTTGTGCTTTTGTAAAGAATACAAACAGGATACGCTTTCTGCCGTCTCTGGCAATTCACCTTTATTTATATAGCACTTCATACAATACAGATTGTTTCAAAGCAGCTTTACAGTGATAAATAATTAAATTATGTAAATAGAGTTCATTTTGGCTGTACAGCAGCTATAAAAGAAAATAGTGTCATTGTTCAGCTGAAGTCCATTCAGTGTTGATTCAGTTCCGTTGTAAAGATCATCAATTATTAAATAGTTCAGTTCTCATCCAATAGTGTAAGTGCAGTCAAATCAATAATATTGTTGAATATTAAATGTCCCCAACTAAGCAAGCCAGAAGCGACAGTAGCAAGGAACTTCTGTGAACTTCTTTCTGGAGCGCGTAACAAAAATGACCCAAAACTCATAGTCATACAAGCATATATTTGCCTCACAGACAGGCCCATTGCTAGTAGGGCCCCCAGCCGTAGGGGGCCCAGTGATTTCAACTGAGGGGGAACCACTGCTGCCGCTAGCTGAGCCAAAGAGAGCAGTTGTCATGTATAGGTATGTCATCCTGTAAGGAAACAAGTGAAGTCCTAATGAGTGAGTCATTGGGCCCTATTTTAACGATCTGAGCACATGGTCTGAAGCGAATGGCGCAGGTACACTTAGGGCGTGTCCGAATCCACTTTTGCTAGTATAACGACTGAAAAAATGGTCGGCGCATGGACGCATGGTCCAAAAGGGTTGTACCTAGTCTCTTAATGAGCCATGGGTGTGTTTTGGGTTTAATGTGCAATAAACCAATCATGTGAGTCTCATCTCCCATTCCCTTTAAAAGCCAGTTGGCGCTTGCACCATGGCAGATTCACTATTTATATGGCGGAATTTGCAAGCGGAAAGACTGAATGCTTCTCCAGAGAGGAATCCTTTTATTTTTAATATTTAAAAATGTTTGTGTGCTGCTGCACGTCCCTGTGTGTGTAATAAGCAGAGTGTACGCGCGTTGTGCACCCGCCTATAGGCGCATATTACTAACGCGCCGTCAGTGGCGCAGTCATTTTCAGTTCCTCAAAATAGCCAACAATGCGCCTGAACGCACCTCGTTTTCAGACCAGCACGCCTATGGAGAACAGATGGGCATGAGTGCATTTGCTATTTAAACAACGTGGCGCTGGACGTGAAAATGATAACTGCATCAGGCTGAAACTAGCAAAAAAAACACTTGCGTTGCATTGCGCATTGGCCCATTGAATCATTCATTCAAACCAATTTTTTATTTTTATTTTTGAAAAATAATCAATTCAAATGTATGAAATCTTTTTTTTTAATGGACTGCAGCAATTAACATGTTTTTAGAACCTCTAGTAAATTAGGCTACATGTTTTTTTTTTTTTTTTTTTTTTAATCTCTATTTCAAACAAAGAAACCAGATTCTAAATTTATCCAGAATCATGCAGCTCTAGTCTACATTTAAATTATCCATTTCAAATTCAAAAACAAATATTCTCTGATTATATAATCCATACGAAACGGATTACATAATCAGAGAATCTTTGCACCTGACACTGACTCAGAAAACACTTTAAAAAAGAAAACACTGTTTACCAATAAATTATTAAAATTATTAAGTCTCCTTCCTGTTGTATTCCAACACATTCATAATCACTGCTTTTCCCGGTGCACTGCAGCAAGTGTTATGCATGTTCTTGAGTGCTAATTTATATTTTAAAGGCTAAATATTAAGGTTTAGTTTTTCTCTGTAATGTAGAACAATGTTAGCAATGTTCCATTGCTACTCTTGTTTAGTTGGGGGCAGTCGTAGTAGGATGTAGGAACAGACAAATACAAAATGCACAGCATCGACACAGTCATGTTTTTGATTAGTCATTTTTACAGCGTATACAATAATACATTATTCGTTGCTTCTCTCACACTCTCTCTGTAGACTTTTCCCTCTTTCCCCCCAACTTCTCACTCTGTCTATCGCTTGCCACTATCTCACTGTCACTCACACTGTGCCCAGACACACTCATGTGGCTCCTCACACCTGCAGAGGGTTCCCCACTCCCACCATCCCACCTATCAGATCAATGTTCCCTCTTTCTCTTCACCCGTCACAGGCCCTCAGAGAAGGGAAGGGTCCAGCGTGATAACCCCCCTCAGGCAAGGTCCTGAAGCCTGGGCCTGTCTGCGCTTAATGGACCCTCGGTCTGACAGGCCCTCCGTCGCCCCTCACCTCAGACAGTGTGGCACGTCTGGAGTCCAGGCCTGAGTGTGCAAGAGGAGTACTCAGCATTAAGTGCACCTAAGAGCAGCCTCTTCAACGGCACAAGCGAGACAGAGATGGTGTTTAGGAAGCACAATGTCTGCGCCACATTTTGGCAAGCTTGCGAAGCGTCTATGCCAAAAATATTTTTTCCATCCTTCAGAAAATGTGGATAGAGAGCAGTCCGTCTTAATGCAAACAATAAATCTGTGATAAGTCTCAGCCATGGGTACAAACAGTATGTAATTTCAGGTGCAAGCGTTCTATTCCACATCAACTTCAATTTGGTATTAAATCAGATTTTGCAGCTTCAAATTTGAGTGTCTGGATTCTGTTCTTAAAACAACACACAACAGAAAGGAAATGAAAGTTTCACACATATTCCGTCACGGGTCGATTCCCGTCGCTAAACCTAAAAAGCTTTTCTGTAACTAAGCCTGGATGTTGGACTCCCTATGTGTGCAGGCAATAAATAGAAAGGGTGTTAAATTAGCTGCTAAACTACATCTAATAGGATCCCAACCGAAACAACAGCTAAAAGCCAACTGTAGCTTCTTGTTTGCACAAAGACATCTGCTTAGGAATTAAGAGTAAGAAACTGTTGAAACTAAAAGGGTCCTTTTACCATTGCGAGCAAAGACAATGTCACCCTGTTAGAAATCCCAGTGCCCCCTTTGAAGAGAAATAAGAGTGGGCCCACATACGCTAGGTAATCCTATTACCCAGGAGACAAGGGGATCGCTGCTCTCCATCAGGGGTCAGGGCCTGAATGACCTCACTCTTACCCGAAACAATAGAGTGGAGAAAGACAGTGGGCTTGAGAAGCTGGCAGTGCAAAAGGGAAGTCTAACAGACAGGTTTATCAGACGTTTACATTACCTGTATATTAGGGTTTGTTTCTGGGTTAGGGTCGAGCTGAGGGAGAGGCTTAGGGTTATGGATAGAATTAGTCATGCATCCTGGGAAATGTTCAGACTGGGAAAGTCCGCTTAAACATTAACCTTTTCATCCAAGATGAAACCTTAAAGACAAAGAGCAGGCCTGGCCACTCTGCTAAGCTCTTGGCAGAGATGATGGGCCTGTTGGAACTATGCAGCTTGTTTCTGTGTGTGCTGGCAGAGCCGGTGCAACCGAGACTTTAATGTAGCTGGCATGAGTCCGTACAGAGGTAGGTAGAGGCAATGCAGGCATCTCATCAGAACCACTAAAGCTACAAAAAAAAACCAGCTGTTTCTTTTCTTTTCCTATTCTAGCATGAGAACAAACAGGTTTTCGTGGGTGAGAGCAAAAAAAAAAAATCAGGGCCATGGTATAAAAAGTGGGTTACATTATTGTAAGGTGTCCTTGTTACAGTGTAATTATACATTTAAGTACTGAGCAATATTAATTAACTAAATGTATATTTACTAAAGGGTTAGGGTTTGGTTTAGGGTTAGCATGTAATTATGCATCAGTTATTACTATAGTAACTACATGTAACATATGTAAACAAGGACATTGTAAAATGAAGTTACCAAACAGTGTTCTCTTACTTAGAAGACACCTCAGTCCCAGATATTATTTTTTTTTAATAATACATCATAAAGCATGAAAAAAATAGAGCACAGAGTACTCAGATATGTTTCATCAACTTCATCTCAGGTTTGAGAGAAATAAAAATAAGATTGCTGGCCGTATAAAGCTATAAAATTCATGTGGATAGAATAATTCAGTCTGATGATAAATGTTGAAAATCTCTGACTTTTGATTGCAGATTCTTTTTGGTAAATCAAAATGCAGTTTGGCTTTTGAAACACGTGGGATTACTAGGGTCATTTTCACAGAAGTCCCTTAGCTTTGCATTTAATCTAATTCAAAGTTGATGTGTTAAATATCATTTAAGATTTTTCTTTCCACAAGGTGCCAGTTTTACGCCAGCTAAAGGCTGGCCCACACTAAAAGATTTTAAAATCTTATCAGATTTTCAAAATGTGAGAGATCAAAAAACATGACAATAAAAAAATCATAGATTTAACAGTTTTGTTCCTCTAGTGTTTCTCTAGCACACCCCTAATATCAATATATGCAATATATGCTCTTATAAAGTAAAAACATATATGAAACCTATTAGAAATGGGAACAATTCCATATATTGACATATACATTTATCCCATCTATTATATATGCTTATGTATGTATAATAAATATTTTGACATATATGTCTCATATATGAAATATCCTAATATGCTCATATAGAGTAAAAACATAAATGCACATATATGCACAGCTATGAAACTAGAACAATTCCATATATTAACATATAACTCCATTCCATGTTCAAATTATATATGTGACAAATTACTTTCACTGACATGTCACTGATAAATGTTGTAGATTCTTAGTATAGATTTTATGTATAAAACAAATGAAATTTAAAATATAAAATTGTTTTAATGTTACTTATTGTCAAGTGAGGCAAGGGATGAAGAAGGACTTAAGGATGCAGAAGTTAATGGACTTTTTATTGGATTTAAACAAACAAAACACAAACAAACCCCTTCATGCTACACAGAACAAAACATGAAAGTACGCGGCTGATGATGAGTACGAGCTGCGTGCTAAACAAACACACAACACACGGACAAAAGAGTGTATACTGCCCAAGCAAAACTACATGCTCACACGAGACCAAGCGAATGCTCATACTGTACGCTCACAATGGGGGGAAAAACACATGGAGCATTAATGTCTGGAGCCTGAACCAAAACCAAACTAGAATGAAATGCCAGGATCCAAACACCACACAAAGCAATTCATACAGACAGAAGAGCGCATTATCTGAGAGAACCCAAACCCGCAAGACAATAGGAGTGTCAGAGCTGTCACCAAACTAAGAATAAAACCTTATCCAAGTAACAGAACCCTGACAAAATGTATATGTAAAATACATGTTCATAATGTCTGTCTCATATTCTTTTGCATTATGTATATGAATTGCATAGTTATACAAATATACTTTATTAAACATAGACTGCCCAAAATAAATAAAATAACTCTATGAGCATACAACATGTTTGCATATGTTTAAATAAACTTTTTACAAATATAAATTATTACAAATATATATTGATTAAATATATGATCTTAACATACTGCACAGTACCTTATAGAAATTAATTATATAAATATCTGTAATATATGCATATATACTAATTTTACTATAGGTATTTTATATGTGGTATACAACTATATAAATCCATATAAAATCCTATATAATCCTATTTAAATAAACTTGCATATATAAATTAGACATATATTGTTTAAATATATGGCATTAACATACAGTACCATATAAAAAGTAATAATAATTAGTAATAATTTTAGTTTATGTATATATAATAATTCTTCTATGGGTATTTCATACATGGTATAAACCTATATCTTCATATATTGTGAGGATGTATATATGTGCTAATAATGTATTGCCTTATATGAAACATATATGACATCACTACTTGGATATAGGGACATAAATGTACATATATTACATTTCCGTATGGGACCCCACACTAACAGATTCCATTCACGAAGAACCAGAGTCCCGGCTGTGAACACAAATCTCGCAAAATCTCTCCTGGTCAAACATGACTGTAAACAAACATGGCGGACGACGGGCAAGAAGAAATGGTGACACAATAGTGTTTGAACTGCTTTTTACAGAAATTTTGCTGAGAAAAAGAATAAGGTTTGGATGAAGTCATATTATGCTTCTGTCTTCTGTCAGCTTGCTTTCTCATTGGGTTTCATTTCATTCTACGTGACAATCTACAGATTGCGTACGCGTTTGTCCTCGGGGTTCCCCCCACACAACAGGATTTCTGATCATAAATATTTAACATGTTGGATATTTAAGATTTGAGATTGTTCCGGCCCCAGCGTTCTTCTGAACAGATTCAATCATTCTTAACACACATCACACCACAGGAAAATCTGATAAAATAATCTGTAGAACATCAAGATAATCGGTTACTAGAATATTGGCTGTTTATTAGTACTTATAAAGCACATATTAATGCCTTATTCTGCATGATCTTATTCTACATTCTTAATCTTACCCAATAACTAAACTTAAACCCTACAAAAACTACCTTACTAACTATTAATAAGCAGTACATTAGGAGTATATTGAGGCAAAAGTTAATAGTTAATATGTGTTCCCCATACTGAAGTGTCACCCAAAATTGTATTACTTAGGTTACGGTGGTTTTGAATATCTTAGCAAACACCACTAATTAGCTATTTTGACTGTAAAAGAACTGCATATGTGACATCATGCAAGCTATTAGTCTGATGATCAAAACATCTGAAGTGCTGCATGAACTAAGATCACAGTTACCAGCTCCATAAAGTGTCAGTTCTCAGTCATTGTCTTATCACTCATCTGTGGCCAGACTAGACCTTTCCGTTTCTACTGTTTTTGATCAGCAGGAAAAACTCCCTTAACTGCAATGATTAGAACATGCATTAGGGGCTGATCAATCAGAAGGCAAATGCTTCTCTTAATAATTGATGACAGGCAATTTACACACTGTCTGTACAGAGGACTCTTTCCTAGTGTTTGACGAATACAGGCGCCGTAGACTATTGACATGCACCAGTGTGATGGAGTTCAGCGGTCCCCTCAGACAGCCACAGAGACTAGCACTACATTAACTGAATGATACTGAAGATGTCCCCTAACAGACAGCTGAAGTACCTTAACAAGAAAAAAGTTGCTTCGCTTAAGTAACGATTCTGCAGTACATGAGCCTTGAGACCATCAACAAAGTTAGAGATGGTGTTTGGGGTCAACATCCACAGAACTTCCACCTCCAACAACACTTCTGTATTTCTGAAGCCATGAACAGTCAAATATGGCACATATACATCAGATTGGACATCAATGATATCCAAATATCATTGGCTCTCATTTATATCATGACAAAACGTCAGTGATGTCCAACATAATGCACCATATTTGATTTGAAAGAAAGTGATCAAGTGAATAACGACTTAAATTTTGGTCTGTTTGTCACACAAAGCTGTTGTGTCACTTCAGTACACTTGGAATATAGTGCACTAGCTGGAGTATTTTCATGGTGTTTTTGTTGTTCTTGGTGTTAGACAGATGTGATCACTAGCCAGTCCATTGTAATGAAAAGAGCTCTGTGAAGATTTGTTCACTTCCATGCACTGACTCCATTGCAGTTTTTTTCTGGCCTCAAAGCAAGAAAATAGCATTTGAGTACAGACTGTGAAGAAGCATTTCATTGGTTGGTCCTACTTAATGAATACACCTCTTCACTGGATGAATCTGAATGATAACTAGGGCATCTAAGTTTCCAGACTAAATGATCTTAACAAAATGATACACAGTTAAAACCCATAATGAATGTATTTAGGCTATTGTTGTATTTTCCTATTGCTTGAAAAGCCATTTAAAGCTCAGCTCTACTTAGTATTTCTCAATAGACATGCACATTGATACTAAAGGATCATGACAATCATGGCGTGACTGACCCTGATTTTTTAAATATTTTAAGTGAATGATTCATTCAATGACTCAATACTCACTGGTCGCCACCTACTGACGTATTGATGTACCTAGAGCAGGGATGTCAAACTCAGTTCCTTGAGGGCCACTGTCCTGCAGAGTTTAGGTGGCTCTGATCAAACACACTTGAACCAGTCTTCAGGATAGAAACTTCCAGCCAGGTGTTTTGGAGTTGGTTGGAGCTACACTCTGCAGGCCCTCCAGGATCGGAGTTTGACACATGTGACCTATAGAGAAAGTCTCTCTGAACGAACAAGTGAGTGAGTCTGAATCTTTTTCTTGTACAGAATCAAAAGATCAAATCACTAGTATGAATCAAAATCACCACCACTATCAAACATTCATTTTTTGTGTTCCACGGAAAAGAAAACAGCATACAAGTTTGGAGTGGCATGAAGCTAAGGAAATTAATAATTAATACATTTAGGTGAACTATTAGAAAAACCTGATAGAGACACCAGTTTGTCAGCAGGGAACCAGCATCCAAAACAAATGAAATATATGTGTTTTCTTTGAGTTTCACGAGTTCACACTTACATACAATTTATGAAGAGTAAATTTAAATGCGTATTTGGCGTGCTGTCCGGGGGGAGGGCTTCGAGCTCGGAATTTGGCCCGAGCCCAGAGTACCCCCCTGTGTATGTAAGTGGTTAGAACTAAAAGTGTGGAGATGGGGTGGTGGGGGGATGCTGTTAAACTGTCAACAAACGGAGGTAAGACTGCTGCGTATATATACCTCTTATTGTTGATTAGCTGAGTGCTCTCCACTTGTGTCAATTATCTGAACGTGCTCCTCCCGAACTTTGCTTAATAAAACATCATATCATATTTGATACATCATGGCTCATATAGTATGATATAGGAGAATATGGAGCTTATACTTTAGGAGGTAAAAATACAGAGGCCCAGACTGAGCAAAAATATGCAATTTGGTGCAGTTGCTGATACACTATATTGCCAAAAGTATTGGGACACCCAATCATTGAATTCAGGTGTTCCCATCACTTCCATGGCCACAGGTGTATAAAATCAAGCACCTAGGCATGCAGACTGCTTCTACAAACATTTGTGAAAGCATGGGTCGCTCTCAGGAGCTCAGTGAATTCAAGCATGGTACCGTGATAGGTTGCCACCTGTGCAATAAGTCCATTCATGAAATTTCCTCAGTACTAAATATTCTGTGGTCAACTGTTAATGGTATTATAATAAAGTGGAAGCAATTGGGAACAACAGCAACTCAGCAACAGCAACAGGCACACAGCGCGCAGAAGTCGGCAACTTTCTGCAGAGTCAATAGCTACAGACCTCCAAACTTCGTGTGGCCTGCAGATTAGCTGAACAACAGTGCATAGAGGAATGGGTTTCCATGGCCGAGCAGCTGCATCCAAGCCTTACATCACCAAGTGCAATGCAAAGCATCGGATGCAGTGGTGTAAAGCACGCCGCCACTGGACTCTAGAGCAATGGAGACGTGTTCTCTGGAGGAATCACACTTCTCTGTCTGGCAAGCCGATGGATGAGTCTGGGTTTGGCAGTTTCCAGAAGAACGGTACTTGCCTGACTGCATTGTGCCAAGTGTAAAGTTTGGTGGAGGGGGGATTATGGTGTGGGGTTTTCAGGGGTTGGGCATGGCCCCTTAGTTCCAGTGAAAAGAACTCTTAATGCTTCAGCATACCAAGACATTTTGGACAATTTCATGCTCCCAACTTTGTGGGAACAATTTGGGGATGGCCCCTTCCTGTTCCAACATGACTGTGCTCCATGCAGTGCACAAAGCAAGGTCTATAAAGACAAGGAAGAGCGAGTTTGGTGTGGGAGAACTTGACTGGGAGCCAGGCCTTCTCATCCAACATCAGTGCCTGACCTCACAAATGCGCTTTTAGAAGAATGGTCAAAAATTCCCATAAACACACTCCTAAACCTTGTGGAAAGCCTTCCCAGAAGAGTTGAAGCTGTTATAGCTGCAAAGGGTGGGCCAACTCCATATTAAACCCTACGGATTAAGAATGGGATATCATTAATGTGCATGTGCATGTGAAGGCAGACATCCCAAAACTTTTGCCAATATAGTGTATTTACATGGCCAAAAGTAAGTTGAAATTCTGACAGCTTGTAATGTAAATCAGTAAGATCCTTATCACAGTATATTACATAAAATATCACTTGTTACTCTATGTAAAATGTATTTAAATGCTTAGTTTTATAATCAGAGTGCTGTGGTTTTTATTGTTGGGGCAAAACATATGACACAATACAATGATGACTAAGGTACACTGTTGAGCCAAAATATTATGACCTGTCACAGGTGAAGCGAACATCATTGATCATCACCTAACAAGGCCACATATTAAGGTCTAAGTAGATTAGATGGTAAGCAAACAATAAGTTATCGTAATGAACGTGTTGGATGCAGGAGAAATCGTCAGGAATAAAGATCTGAGCGACTTCGACATGGGCCAAATTGTTATGGCAAGGCGCCTGGGTCAGAGTATCTCTGAAAATGCAAGGATTGTGGATTGATCCCGGTCAGCAGTGGTGAGAATTTTCCAACAGTGGTCTGAGGAGGGACAAACCACAAACCGGCGACAGGGTGTTGGACGCCCAAGGGTCATCGTTGCACGAGGGCAACAAAAGCTATCACGTCTGGTCCAAGCCAACTGAAGGTCTACTGTGGCTACAATGCACACACGAGCATCGGAACTGAACCTTGGAGCAGTAGAAGAAGGTTGTCTGGTCCGATTAGTCCCGTTTCTTTTACATTATGTGGATGGCCATTTACATGTGTGCCATTTTACTGGGGAGGTAATGGCACCAGGATGCACACAGGATATTACCCTTCTTAGAACTGTTCTTTTTCAGACCAAGGAATCAAATAAATGTAAACATGTTTTTCTCTCATTCCTATTCTTGTTATCTCTTCTATCTGTCTTTTTCACTGTTCCTCCTTTGTGTCTGGACTAAGGGCTTTAAACTTAGACTCAGAATCAGGCTCAGGCTCAGGGGCATTGTCATAAATTACGACTGCAGCCACAGACTAGCAGTCTGCGAACCCTGTCCCTTTAACTTCATTTTCTCCTTCGGTCTCTCAGCATACTCCCTTTGATGCCCTCCACCATTAAGCCTAATGGCCCTTGTCTCGCACAAGCTGTTGAGGTTCGTTAGGGTCCGATCAGGTGTCTGGGGAATACACACAGTAAATCAATGACAATGCTTTAGGATTTGGGAGTGGACTGAAACCATATGGGAGGCTCTATGACTATGCCACATCAGCAGAAGAGCAGAAAAGGTCACATAAAGCATTGCATTATAAGACAGTGGACATCACCCCCTCCCAGTGAAGACTCAAAGGTCATTTACGTGCATCCACATGTCTCTAACGGTATTGTTTAGCTGCTGGGACTCTGCCACCTGAAACCAAGACTTCATGTTTAAAAGCATATGAGTGAGATAGTTAGTAGTAGTATTACGCTTGAATAAAGTACACTGTGGAAAGAAAAACTACATTAAAATCCTGTTAAGCAATTAGCTGCACTTATATTACAACATACAATGAAAATTCAACACACTCTCATGGGAATTTGTAACTATTTTACATTTTAGTGAATTGGTGGCTAATTCATATGAATTTATACAATCTCATTCGTATGCTTTTGTACGATCAGTTTAAACCCCACTGACGTTTAGGTTCAGGGGTGGACCTTCATGCTTAAGTTTTTTATAAAAATCTTACATTTCCGTACAAATTCATACAATTCATATGAACAAAATCTTCACGTCATAAAATAGTTGCATTTTCTCATGAGTTCAGGTTGGAAAAATGATATTAGATTTAACAAGACAATGTGTAAATTTACTGTGAATTTTTTGTTATTAGTTTGGGTGTTTTATTCTATATATTATGTTATTTAATTAAAGCTTGTTTTTGTGTATGACTTTATTTGCCATTGCTTACGTAAAGCCCAATTTTGATTTTTGAACAATATTTTTTAACTTTATTTATTATTTATTGTCACTGTAATTTTAAAAAACAGGATTTATACAATATACGAATTTTTACAACCACTATTATTATAGTGTATACAGTTATACCCGGATACATACAGTACACTAACATTAAGTAGTATATAGCAAATCTCAAGTGCATGATTGTTATGTTGTTGAAAAATGTAAGCTATATTGTCACCCAGCGATATATTAAAAGTGGGATATATAGTATTCTACTTTACCTGCATACATACAGCATACTCATGTAAAGCAAAATATACCATATAGAAAATCTCAGATCTCTGAGTGATTGTTTATATCGTCGCAAAATGTATAAAGTTGTATGTATGTCCAACTTGCCGATGTATATATATATATATACTATATATCATATTTCAACTGCATGTTTGCTTGTATTGTCGCAAAATGTAAACTATATTATCGGCCAGCACAAATCTGCTAAATGCGACTACAGGGCTTGAAGATATTAAGATATTCTAAACATTAACATCATGATTTTTTCTAAAGCTGCTTTGGAAAAATGTGTGCTGTGAAAAGCGCTATACAAATAAATTTGATTTGACTTAACATGACAGACCAGCCTTTAAGGAAGCTACACATTATATGTTTAAAATGCGTGCTGTTGTGTACATATGTTACATACATGTTTATTGTACCATATAGAACACTTCTATGTCAGCTGATGTATTCGGACAGCAGTTCTAATATTTGGGGTCAAAATAGCCTTTCCGTGGGCCCCCTTTAAGAGAGGGCCCCTGTAACTCATGTGCACCATTCCCTCCACTCTGACGCCCCTGATTAGAAAATACTTCTGTGAAGATTCCCTTATTCAAAAAAAAAAAGTCACACAGGTTTGGAACAACATTAGGTCCAATAGTTAGGAAAAAAAATCAGGCCACACTCACTTTAAATGAATCAGCTTTGAGCACACTATTGCCCTTTTCTCTATGAAAAACCTTGAGGATTTCCTCCCAGAGTATCCTGGGGACAATTAGCGCACCAGTCAACAAAATAAGTGTGTCCATCTAAACCAATTACGCAGCCTAAGTGGAGAGCATGCTAGCCACTGGCGGGAGGATGGCTCCTGTACTGATTAACTGGCAGACACATTGACCCACCTGACCTCTTAAAGCCCTTTGGGGGAAACCCTTGTCATAAGGAATAAATCTGGGACTCCCTGTGTTCAAACGTAGCAGAGAGCTCACAATAACCAGTAATCCATTAAGCAAAAAGTAGATATGGCTAATAGCATAAACATGGTTCATGCTACATGGATCTTTTTCAAGACAATGGATGTTATGGCCTATGCGGGGAGCAATTTGAAAGGAACAATGTCTGTGATCTGTTTAGGACTGCAAGGGAAGTTGTTTGTTTAGTCTATAGCGACTTTGGTTTCAGCATTGACCTGATTAGCCATCTGCAGTTATTGCAAAGAAAAGCTTTGATCGGTGATGAAGAGAGGAAGTTTTATGGAAACCTGAGCGCTGTTTTGATGGAAACCTGGTGAGTAAAACCATCCTGTCAAAATGTCACATCTCTATTTGTAATAAAGATGTACATTGGCAGCAAAATATTAATTGTGACCATTATATCAGTCATATTCATAATATAGTCATCTCTAAGGATTTGCTATTCACATGGTGCTCCAAGGTACTAAAAAGACATGTGAAAATATTAAAATATAAACTTAAAAAACATTGTAGTACCATGGTGACAGAGCCCTAACACTCCTACTTGTCATTGTGAGCATGCAGTCCATGATTGCTTGGGCCGTACGCTCTTCCATCCTTGTGAGTTTTGTGTGTGGAGCCTGGTGTTCAGATCCTGGCACTTCAGTCTAGTTTGGTTTCGGTTCAGTGTCGGTCAGGGTTCGGTCATTTATTCTCCAGCTTGTGTTTTCATCAGCCGCGAGCTTTCGTGTTGTCATGTTTTGTGTTTGACACGCAGTCTCATTGGCTGTGTGTTCGTGTCATGTTTTGTGTGAGCACATGGCTTGTCATGTTTGTTTCTATGTGCCATGTGCTCTCCTGTTTAGTTACCTAATTATTGGTTTATTTGCCCCACCTGTCCTTCCTTCGTTTTTTTTGCTCTCCTATTTATTCTCCTTGTGTTTGCAGTCCTGTGTGAGTTCGTCATCATATGTACACCTCGTGTCAAGCCCTGCTAAGCCTTGTCCTGCCGTGTCCAGCCCTTCCCAATCCTCCTACTGCTGTTTTGTTACTGTATTGTTCTCTGCATCATTAAGTCCTCACTCCTCCTTCATCCCCTGAAAGTACAAACTCGCCAACAAAAGAGGACTCTGTAGTACAATTGGCATCTTCCTCTCCCCATCTCCCAGTTCCTGGGGCTCCTTTAAATATCAGATGGTCTGGATAATCCAGCACTTGTCCCTTCGTCAGAGGGAGGCTGACATCGCGGTAGTGAATGATCTGGACTATGAGGACAACTGCGATATCAAAGAGGTTTTCAAGTCAAGTCAAGTCAAGTCAACTTTATTTTATATAGCGCTTTTTACAATGCAGATTGTTTTAAAGCAGCTTCACAGTGTTAAACAGGAAAATAATGCAACAGAATTTGATTCGGCTGTACAGCCGCTCTGGAGAAAACGGTGATGTCATCAGCTCATTTCAATTATCATATATATTCAAGTAATGTAGTTGATATAGTTAATTTAGTTTAGTAATTAAATTTATTTGGATATTTATTTGAAAATTTAGTGTCCCCAACTGAGCAAGCCAAAGGTTGCAACATCGAATTCCTCTGGGCTATCTGGGATGCTGAGAAGATGAAACTGATGAGGAAGTTTATTTACAAAGAAATCTTTAGTCTCAGAAGTGATAGTCCTGCCATACTTGAAGCGAGGGGACGGCTTTGCAGCCTTTGCTAAATTAAGTATACATGATACTAGGTAATGATCTGAGATGTCATCGCTCTGCTGCAGAATTTCAACGGTATCAACATTTATTCCATGTGACAATATTAGGTCTAAAGTATGATTACAGCGATGAGTGGGTCCTGATACGTGTTGCCTAACTCCAATAGAGTTTAGAATGTCTCTAAATGCCAATCCCAATGCGTCTTTTTCATTGTCTACATGGATATTAAAATCACCAACAATTAGGACTTTATCTGTAGCCAGTACTAACTCAGCAAAATCAGCAAATTCTTTGGTAAAGTGTGTATTGTGCCCTGGTGGCCTGTATACAGTAGCCAACACAAATGTTAAACGGGATTTATCAATTTCACTACATAACGTTACGTAAAGCACCAAAACTTCAAAATAATTATATTTGAAACTAGACTTCTGAGTAATACTGAAGATATTATTATAAATTACAGCAACACCTCCCCCTTTACCTTTCAGACGCGGCTCGTGTTTATAACAATAATCTTTTAATCATTTAAAGTAATGTAGTCGTCAGGTTTTAGCCAGGTTTCTGTCAAACACAGCACATCTAGATTATTATCTGTAATCATATCATTAACAATAAGCGTTTTTGAGGAAAGGGATCGAATATTCAGCAGCCCGAGCTTTATCATTTGTTCATCTGTATTATATCTGTTGTTTATTTGTTGGACATCAATTAAATTTTTACCGTTGAATAGTTTTGGTGTTTTTTTGTATTTACTAATTCGTGGAACAGACGCAGTCTCTATGTGATAATATCTAGGTGAAAGAGTCTCTATGTGCTGGGATTTATCTGACTTCTGTGACGCGAGACAGCTAGCAGACGGTCGGGTAAGCCAGTCCGTCTGCTTCCTGACCTGGGCCCTAGTTAGTTAAGGTTTAGCTTTAAGACTATGTGCCAAATTACTAGAGAGAAGAGCGGCACCACCCCAGGAGGGATGGATACCATCTCTTTTCAACAGGTCAGGTCTGCCCCAAAAGCTTTTCCAACTGTCTATGAACCCTATGTTATTTTGCGGACACCACTTAGACACCAGCCATTGCGTGATGATAGTCTGCTAAGTATCTCATCACTCCTTTTAACGGGGAGGGGACCAGAGCAAAAAACGCTATCAGCCATCGTCCTTGCGAGTTCACACACCTCTTTAATGTTAATTTTGGTGATCTCCGACTGGCGAAGTCGAACATCATTAGTGCCGACATGAATAATAATCTTAGAGAATTTACGATTAGCATTAGCCAGCACTTTTAAATTTGCTTTGATGTCAGGCGCTCTGGCTCCTGGTAAACATGTGACTATGGTGGCTGGTGTCTCTATTTTCACGTTCTGTGTAATAGAATCGCCAATAACTAGGGCACTTTCAACAGGATTCTCAGTGGCTGCATCACTGAGTGGGGAGAACCTGTTTGATGTTCTAATCGGAACGGAAAAGTGTATTTTTGATCCGCGACTATGCCGTCTCACCATCACCCAGTTGCCCTGCTGCACGGGCTCTACAGCCGGAACCGAACAATGTACAGATTTCACTAAGCTAGTCGCATCCAAAGCAGTGTCTAAAGCTGTAACGTTCTCACTACTCTCAAATAAAGTCTGGATGCGTGTCTCTAATTCTGAAATCTTCTCAGTCAGCCTGACTATCTCCTTACATTTATCACATGTAAAGCCCTGTTCACCAACAGAGACAGATATACTAAACATGAAACATGTAGTGCAGGTGACAATAAAAGGAGAAGACATGGCTTACCGTATTTGTTGATTAATCCAATTTACCACAGTTGTTTGATGGAGTCTACTTGCTAATCCAATTAATTTAGTTGTGTTTGTTGACTAATCCAACTCACCACAGTGGTTTGATGGACTAGTAAAGGCACGAGAGACAAAACAGGAAACCCGGATGCACGTATGGCAGGCTAACAGGCTAGTGAAATGCTAACGCGTTGTGAAATGCTAACATGTTGTGATAGTGATTTAGATTAAATGCTAGCAATGTCAATTTTAACGTGATAGGCAATATTAAACAATATATGGTGATGAGTAAGTTATATTTAGCAGTATAAACAACAAAGAAAAGATATCAAATAGAGATTCAAAGCAAAGCTGTACAGAGCTGCAAACACTGCAGGAAGGCAGACAGGAGCAATCGATCAGGAGCAGACAGGAGCAATCGATGAGCACCAACAGCTGCCTCAACGAGCCCCTCATCAGGGCTGGGGACTTTGACATTCTAGGAGGTTCCAGTCAGATCACCTTGCTCTGCTAGCTATGCCTATGCTCCTTGCACTGCCGGCCCCACCCAAGTTTCCTGCTCTGTCGGCTTCACCCAAACTTTCTGCCCTGCCCTTTTTAGACTTTGTCTAGACTCCCTGCTCTGCTGGCTTCGGTCAAGTTTCCTGCTCTGCTGGCTCCGCCCTGGCCATCCACCGGGGTTCCTGACTAGGCCTGTCATGATAACTACTTTTTGTTGTGCGATATATTGCCCCAGAAATAATTGCGATATGCGATTGTCATTTTAAGACCATTTTATACCACTGAATAAATAATCATAATATAACAGCATAATAATGCAAGTAGGCCTGCACACTTTCAAATGACAATGATTTAGCAGTCAGATATGGCCTGTTGAGGTATCTGTTTTTCTAGAGGCATGTTTGAAAAACTTCTTTTAACTTGAGTGTCCTGTTCCATGGAAAAACAGTGCAGTGAAATGCAAAAACACGTTCTCTATGAAAACGACTAGACACTCGCGACTGCCGCGTCCTGTGAGAAACTAGCTGTAAGGCCGTGTTCACACTTGACGTCTTTTTTTAAGCTGCCAGTGTCTGTTTTACATTATAATCCTATGGAGTAAAACGTGTTTTCAAAAAAGTTTTAAACGCCAACGACAAGTGTGCATATATGATTATCATTGTAATAAAATTAAATGACATAAAACACAACCCAGTCTATTTTTGTTAAATGTAAGTTTATGTATGATCAATAATAGCCATTATAAAAGTAAAAGGTTTAAGAAGCTATACAAGAAATAAAGCAAACAATTCAGTCAAACATACAAAGTCAACACTAGTAGGCTACAATGGTAAAGTTAAATAGCCTAAAAATATAAAGTTATGAACCTTCACTTTGCTCTCGGCCAAAATGATTTACCAGGGAACAAATTATAGATTCATAAGACCAAAGATCGACCGTTAGATATACACAAGATGAATCGTATCACATGTTTAACCACTACAGAGACATCAGAGCCAGCGGTAAACGTCAGAAGGACTAGCAGAGGAAAGGCTGCTCTCGGCGGGGTTAACGAGCTCTGAGCCCCCAGTGATCGACTGGATCTCACAACTCCGAAAACGCCATATAAAATATTCAAATAGGCGCTCTCATTTGAGCTTTAAACAAGTACATTCTCGCCTGAAAAAGTTTTATAACTACATTTCGTCACACATTAACAGTAGTATTTTTAAATTACGCTGGGTTTCTCATCAGCTATTGACGTTGCAGCTGTTGTTATAGCAACAAAAGACGCCCTCGGCTGCTATTTTGAACCAAACGCTGCCAGTTTTTTTTTTTTTTACTAAAAGAGAGCTCTTGTCAACTTTTTCTTGTCAAATACGCCAAGTGTGAACACAGCCTAAGCGTGCACCATTTCGTGCTGTCATGTTTATATTTGCACCAGTGGATTGCGGAAAGTGCATTTGCACTTATTCTTCCAAACTGTCTGTAGTTGTCAGGAAAACACTATAGCGACTCGAATGGCGCATTTTTCCGCCTGTCTAAAAGGCAGCACGACTGGCAAAATGTCTTTGACATTTATTTTTGTGTAAACATAATGGGCAATATATCGCGTCACCAAAAATTATCGAGGTCATGTCCATATATCGTGTGATAAGTCGATATATCGACTATCGCGACAGGCCTATTCCTGACACACCGGAGCCTCCCTGGTCCTTCCCTCCAGCACCACTCTGGCTCTCTGGCAGGACTCCAGACCCGTTGGAGCCCCCCTGGTCTGTCCATCCTGCTCCACCCTGGTCCTCAACCAGGACTGCAGATGCGCCGGAGCCTCCCCTCCTGTCTGGTTCTGCCCTGGCCCTCAGACACGACTCCTGTTTCTCCTAAGACTTTTTGGGCTGTCCCACCGGTACTGGCATGGCTCCCCTCCTTGTCTCTGTAATCGGACCCCTCCTGCCATCTTGTGTTGTCATGTTGGTGTTTATGCCTGGTGTTGTTGTGTTGGTCTTGTGTTGTCGTGTGATTTTCTGTGCTCTGTGTTCCTTGTTAGGGACCCCCTTTTGAGGAGGGGTAGTGTCAGGGTTCTGTCATTTCAGTTTTTGTTTTATTTTTATTATTAATAAAAACCCATTGTTCTCCGCATTGAGTCCTCGCTTAAGTTACACTTAATTTTAAGGTGACATATATATATATATATATATATATATTAATTAATAATTAATTAATATTAATTAATTATTAATATCATTTATAACACTTTTTATGAGTATAATGATTATTTAGATTATTTAAAATTATTATTATTCAAGATTATTCTTAATCTTGTTGATTGTTACACTAACATATTTTAGCTGTGACTTCTGTACCTCATTGTCTACTGTCAATATCTTGACAATCTTGGCAAAAAAAAATTGTGAAAAATTGTGGACAATTGTTCATTACTGTAGACACATGTCATGCTCTCTTTGTGTGTGTGTCTGTTGTACGGGGAACAACGTGTATCATTCTGTTGATTGCTATGTCTCACAGGTGTCTGTCTTGTACAGTGTGCACATGTTCTTTTGAGGTTAAATTCAATAAGAAGTTCAAGCCCTCCTTAAACAGTTTATAACTGAATAAGGGGGACAACAAAATCCATGAATGCCCTTAGGAATGAGACAGTGCTCGGGGCTCTGTCAGAGAAATCATAATGTACTATTTTCCCCCTCCCTTTGACAGATCTCTTTGTTCCAGCCGACATTACACATGTCAGGTCATAACAGCATTTCCACCAGCTGACAAGCAAAGGCATGGCTTTAAATGAGGCCCATTATCATGAATCACATTTGAAAATGTCAGAGCCCTAAAATGCAGGAGGTTTACCAGAGTTCTTCTCTTAGATCCTGTTTGTCATCCCACTGCTGATTATATTATATTAATGTATCAGTTACACTGAATGTGATTCCCCATTGACTGCGAATCAAAGCAGATGCTGCAGCGTAGGATGGTTATTGGATTAGATGGGGGTGCTAGTAGAGACAAATATATCAAGAGACTATTCAGCTCAAAGTCATGCCACAACGTCATGGAGTTATGCTTGTATCTATTAGCCTTTAACACTGGACAAAGAAAAAAATTTGTTAGGATGCAAAAGTAGATGTGCTTGATCCCTGATAATTCAGATTGTGCTGTTGATTACAAATTACAGCCTTAGTGAAAGATAAAGTATAATTTCCGCTTCCGCCGAAGTCACGAACCGCTCCGAGTATAATGTCACAGATTTCCATCTCTTCCATTTTACAGTGTTACAGTAGTTATGGCGTAAACGCAGCATAAGCTGGTTGTTTTGGTTCAGGAGGAACTGTAAAAGGTGGCTGATGTTTCAGTTGCGGTGCTAAGTGACTGATGTCTAACTCTGCATAGCATGAAATGTGCTGATGAAGTGTGATGTCTGTGTGAGCAGGAGGTACGAAAATACATATGTTGACAGGCAGGTAGGACATCATTCAGTCCGAATGCAATGTTTGGATGAATATTTTATGGACCTACGCCTTCCACAGATATTTACAGAAACATCTTAATGATGCTACGCTGGAGCACATCATCAGTGATATTACCTGGGGTCACAGGGTGTTTCGGGTCTTTCGAGTATCATACACCCTCACCCAGGCGACCCGACCAGGGTTGATCAGAACAACCTTTCCTTTGGCAGTTACTCCTCAGTTCCTCATACTTTGCTCTTTTTTTTTGTTCACAGGCCTCCTCCATCCTTTCTTCCCATGGTACGGTGAGCTCAAGCATTAGAACATTTTTTGACCACAACACAATGTTAGGCTGCAGTGTAGTCTTTGTGATGTGGGGAGGAAATCGCATCACCTTCACCTCTTCAAATCCATTGTTAACTTATGTCATGTTTACACCTGGTATTAGGATGTGTTTTGGTCAATTGGATCACATGTGGACTATGCTAAATACTCATATAAACTGGGTCTAAAAGATTTTGAGCTTGTCCACTTTCGACCACTTCCAGAAATAGTCAAAAACGCATTTGACCGGATTGCTTTTGTAGTGTAAATGCTCATGTGATCGAATGTGTTCAAACAGCCACAAAAGACCGCCTACTGACTTAATGTGTAAACATTATGAGAAGTGTGCTATAGCTAGACGTGATACTTTGTCGGCTAAAGACCCAAGTTTGGTTTGAAGACGAAAAACGTACCAAGCACAATGTTCTCTCACCATTCCTGATTTCTAACAAGCACTCACCGCGTTCGGCGTGGTCTTACCGCTATCAGAGCAGAAAAGAAAGCTGCTGCTCTCCATGTATTTTTCCATCGTCTACGGGCACGTTCATATGTAAATCGCAAGAGCTTATTTTGTGCTTTAGAAAAAGAAAGAAAAAAAAACATTTACCCGCCCATAGACCCTCCCCTCACAGAAATCAGGAAAGAAGTGGTTAAAAATGGACAAAAAAAAAAACGGATTAAAATACTGGATGTAAACGGTGTGTGTCTTCCTCATTCATTCGTGATCCGATCGCCCAAAACGCATCTTAATACCAGGTATAAACAGGGCCTTTCTGACTCAAGTTGTTGGGCAGAGCTTGCTGGGTAAAGTGATAACATTTTCCGATGGCAAACAAACCCAACCCGATGAATCAGCTTCAGATTTACAGCTCAAACATTTCAGAATGGAAACATCTGGTCTAACACTAATGTTTAAAATAATAGCACGTTCAGCATGACGACAGGCCATTATCTTCACATTTTATGGTATTTTTCCCATTATGTGTGCAGTTGATGCAGACAGAGGTCTCTCTCCTATTTCCTGTCTAAGGAGGTATAAGGCATAGGGTTCAGCTATCGGCATTTATTGAATGTGTAGAGTATTGATTCAGTGTTGATACACAAGGGCACAGCGTCATGATGGAAGCTTCAGCCAAGTCAATAATTGTCATTTTATCCAAGTTCAATACTTGACTAATATATTCCACCATATGGACCAGCTGCAACCCCATTTATTTACAAACCATGCGTACACTAAATTGTGCGAGTATCTTTTATGGCTTCATTACTACAATACAGGTGGATTGTTTTGCAGATGGCTGGTTTTTCAATGCATTTACAGAGCAGAGTAATAAAAAGATTTGAGGTTTTGGAAAGTGATCATGAATATTAACAGCAATCAGTCTAGCACATCCTGTACAACAGGCAAGTGTTTAACCCTCAGAAACCCACAGCTCTCAAAAACGTTTCTAAAAAGATTCAAAGCTATATAGTGATGGTCATCATAAAGATGAGCATATACATATTGTGATAATGCTGTAAGAGGACGAGCCAAGCCACTGAGAGAATTCAGAGAGTTTTGTTATACATTGCGACATTTGCACTATAAACTATAATGCTCAAAATAATTTATTGGTTTAAGAAGGTTAAACAAAAAATTAAACAAATTAGTTTAATACAATTAACTTTTATGAGTATTTTGAACTTTCTTTTTCTTTTGAGTTCACAAAACTGACACATTTTAAGTAATCTCTGAATTGTTTTTATTGGTTTGAGTTTTATGAACTTGTTTCTTTTAATTTAGACAAACTTAAATTTAACTGAAACTGGGCTGGGATTTCTATTTCCCAGCATGCTTTGCCATAAAAATCGAAAGAGAGAGTAAATGCTAAAATTAAGTGTTATATAATGGTTTTTGTGCAATTAATGTTTAATGACCGATTAATGTTCTGTTATGATGGGGGTTACCATCATGGTGACAAGTGGAGCGTGAGCTTGGTTTGAGAACAGATATATGTTAAATGTTTTATATTGCTGTACTCATTGCAATGCTATCAAAGTATTGTGTTACCAATTAGCAAGTTAGCATTTACTGAATTAGCTAGTTAAAGCATTGTAAACCCGAATAAGTTGGCAAAATTAAAAAAAAAAGTGAGGCAATCAGTTGCTTGTTTTGAGGTAAGACATTTAAAGTTTAAGTACGCCGAACTTGCAGTTTTTTCATTTTGTAATCATACATTTTAATTGCTCTTAACTTAAAATATTTGAGTACGCTAATTCATACATTTAACTTAAAAATATCATGTAATCTCAACATTTTTGTAGTGGAAACTAGCTTTAACTTGCTAATTCAATAAATGGCACCTTGCTAATTGGTAACACAATGCTTTGGTTGCATTAGCATGGCATAGCACTTGCTAAGCGAAGACAGCAATTTAATACATTTAACACATGTCAAGCTAATGCTTCACTCACCATGATGGTAACCCTACAAAAATAAATCAACACAACAAAACTCTTCTAAACTAGCATAACAAAACATTAAACACTACTCAATATCTCACTTAATGTTAATCTTGCACAAAAAAAACATAATATGACACTTAATTTTAGCATTTACTGTCCCTTTTGAGTGGCTTGGCAAAGCATGCTGGGAAATAGAAATCCCAGCCCAGTTTCGGTTAAATTTAAGTTAGTCTAAATTAAAAGAAACAAGTTCATAAACCTCAAAACAATGAAACATTTCAGATTACTTAAAATTTGTCAGTATTGAGAACTCACAAGAAAAATAAAGTTCTAAATACTCATAAAAGTTAATTTGTTTGAACTAATTCATTTATTTGAGTTAGCTCTACTCAAACCAATTCATTATTTTGAGCGTTAGGGTTTACAGTGTAGTCAAGTTTCCACTACTAAAAATATTTAAATTGAGATTACATATTAAATTTAAGTTTAATGTATGAATTAGTTTACTCAAATATTTCAAGTTAAAAGCAATTAGAATGTATGAAATAAAAATCTGCCTGTTCTGCTTACTTAAACTTAAAATTTCCAAAAAAATGTAACAGCGTGGATGGTTGTATCACCCTGACATTTTTTACTTTATGTTGCCAAAAATGAATAATCAGATAGGTTTATTTAAGTAATTTTATGCATGAATTGTATTTTGAATGTGTTTTTGAATAAAATAATAAATCCTGAAAAGATATGCATCATGTCATTGACCCATTAGACACTATTTTCGTGACACTATGACCAGTTGAGCTCTCTCAACTGGCAATTTAAGCCTGTCACTCCTTGTCCTGAACTCTCTAATGATAATAACAGCTCTTAGCAAGCACAATAAGAAGGATTATAGCAGCAATATAGTGTGCACTAATACATAGAGAGAGCGTAGCAGTGACAGGTGTGACGCCAATCTCTTGGCCCAAGGCACTGTAATGTAATGTGGGCTTCAGATACAAGGACTTTACAATGCGGGATTGTCTTTCTGGGTTAATCCCTTCACTTTGCACCATTGTCCATCAGGTCAGCTGATATAAATCTGATAACCATTAGACACTGAGACTCGATCCAGTGAGGAAGTGCATTAATGTGGGGAATAGTGAAATATTAAGAGCACTGACACACACAATTCATACACTTTATCTCAATGTAATTCCTTATAATATCATGACAGACTGGTAATGTGAACTCCAGTTCTTGTCACAACACCATCAGCATAATTGTCCACATAGACGCCTCCTCCCGAAGTGGGAGAGTATGTTATTTCTGCGATTATAAATCAAACTCAACCAACCAATATGCCACAGTCTAAATATTAAGCAATTCTGAAATCTTCTTACATCAGACAATTAGAATTACTGTAGACTAATCCTAACCCAAAACGAAAACTTTAAATGTTTTTGTATTTTTATTTAGTTATTCATTCTTTAAAAATGATGCCCATGTTTTTTTTTTTTAATAAATAAATGTTATTTATGAATAATTTTTACAATTAATGATGCCCACATTTTTAAATAAATAAATGTTATTTTATATATGAATACTTTTTAAAGTTAATGATGCCAATATTTTAAAACAAACAAACAAAATAATAAATAAATGTTATTTTATTCATGAAAACGTTTTACAATTAATTACAGTTAATAATTATAATCAATCAATCAATAAAAATTATATATTTTTAATACTTTTTTCCTATTCCCCAGGTTGTCTTTATAAAGTAATGTGTTTTCAGGTTTCGTTAAATATCTAAATGAGGACATGTCATTTTTTAAATACTATAACCTTCTATTGTTTTATATATATATATATATATATATATATATATATATATATATATATATATATATATATATATATATATGGCTAATTACAGTATTGGGGAACGTTACTTTTAAAAGTAATGCGACACAATATTGTGTTACTCTCTTTAAAAAAGTAACTAATTGTGTAACTTGTTATGGAAAGCAATGCATTACATTACTTCTACGTTACTCTTTCTCACCTAAGCTGGGCTAGCTTGTTTGTTTTTTAATAACAAAACCCAAAAAAAACTTTTATTTTTGGCAAATGTAAAGGCCATTTCATACCAAAAGTTAAATGAATAAGCCTCAGGCTGAAGTAAATGCAAATTAACTTTTGCACAGTATAGGCAAACCCATTCTGGATTGCAGAAGAATAGGACGCAAGAGAAGAAAGTTCTGTGTAACTGAGATGTTTATCTAAAGTAATTTTTGCTTATTACTTTGGATGAATTGGATCATCGAAGGTCAGCAGCAAAGACATTAGTTAATAAAGTGAGATTAAATACATAAAGTATATTTGTGTTACTCAACATATTTAATTATTGCAGGTTTGTGTAATATTCTGAGTTTGCATTTCACTTAATTTTAAGGAATACTGAATCTGTTTTTGTGCAAGTGAGATGAGCAAATGCATGCTCACATTTAGTCTAAAACTACAATAACCATCATGTTCACACAAAGCACAACGCCGATTTATCTCAACATGGGGACAGGAGAGATGTCAGTAAATAAATAAAACTCAGATATTTTGTTGTAAATTTAAAACTAATGCATTATTTTACTAATTACTTTAAAAAGTAATCTGATTACATGTAATGTGAACACTCACTAATTAAACAGACAATATCGTTTAGGATCCAATTCACACTATTAACTAGTTACTTATTAGCATGCATATTAGGATATTGGCTGTTTATTAGTACTTATAGAGCACACATTAATGTTTTATTCTGCATGACCATATTCTACATCCCTTAATCCTACCCAATAGCTACCTAAACTTAACAACCATACTAACTACTAATAAAGCAGTAATTGGAGTTTATTGAGGCAAAAGTCATAGTTAAAAGTTAGTAAATAGTGAAAATGGGACCGTATTCTAAAGTGTGACCAAGGCCTATAGATAGAAAATAATAAGGACATGCATAGACCTGTTTTGATTTTAAATAAAGCTAATTATATTTAATACAGACTCATTCTAAGCCTACTCTTTTCCCAAACCTTTGGGGGATATGCTATATAGGCCTATTTATGTTTTCCATTTAAGGACGTCCCAAAAAGGGGGTTTTAGTCAGTTTCCTGTAACACCCAGGGATATTTTTCAGCAATTTTCCTCCCCAAGAATAGTTAAACATGCACACTCACGCGCACTCTTCACTCAAGAGGAGCAGCAGATCAGAAGTGTTTGCTTGTCAGTTTAGCACCATTATGGAGGGTGTGGGTTTAGCTGCTGTCAGGTGTATGTCACCATCACTCATGCTCTGAGATTAGCATTCTAGAAAACGTCAAGTAAAACTATTCAGCGGTGGACAGACGCTCACATTACTCGACTTTCTGTCTAGTCTCCTAGTATTGACCGCCACCTAGTGGTTGAAAAACGAAGTGACATTGAATCATCGCCACACCGTGAAAAAAAAAGGCTGAAAAGTACATTTATAGGTTTAAAACAATTGTCAATAAACAATAAATTCAAAACTATGGTCTCATTCTGGGTTTGCGTTTTTAAAAAAATCCTATTTGACTATTATGACTTGGTTAAGTCCATGTGATGTGACTAGATTCTCCTTCAAAAAATAATACTTTAATACTTAAAACACAAAACTGAGTATCTCTTTATTGCAATACCAGGAAAAAAGATCAAACCCTGAACAAGACGGCATCCAATACACTAATATTCAAACCCATTTCAGAGAGAGATGCAGTTCAATGTAAACGACCAGGTATTTCAGAAAAACAGTGAAAGAGAACAGCCTCCATTAAACCCAACTTCCGCTACTGCTCAGGCCAGAGATAGGCTCTAAATGCAAAGTCTTCACGGTTTTCAAAAGGGAATGAAGGTGTAAATAAGAAAAAGAAAAATCACACTCTGACAAGTTTTAACATGCAGAATCTGATTAAAACAATATTTAGCTAATATATATTACTTTTTGGTAACACTTTTGGTACAAGGTTTCATTTGTTAACTATATTAGTTAACATGAACAATACTTCCATAGCATTTATTAATCTTAGCCTATGGTGATTTCAACATTTAGCTTACACATTCAACTTACACATTTTTATAATCCAAAGCTGTATTTGTTAACATTTTATTAATGCACTATGAACTTACATGATCAATCAATGAACAAATGCTATATATATATATATATATATACACACAAGCATTTATTAATCTTTGTTAACATTAGAAAAATCTATTTGTTCATTGTTTGATCATATATATATATATATATAGTTCATTGTTAGATCATGGAAGCTAGTGCGTTAATTAATGTTAACAAATGAGACCTTATTGTAAAGTGTTAATAATTTAGACCCTTTGCAGATGTTTTTAAAATAAAAACCACAATATAATTTTTTTTTTTTTTTAATACACTCCCTATGTATTTAAAATCATTAAACTGTAACTGTCCTTCAGGCAACACCACATGAAGTACTCAAACCAAAATATAGCAAATAGTGAAAGTTCATAAAACACCATAAAAATGTTACTTCTGATACACTTCGAATCTTCTTCAAAAGACAAAGTTTCAAACATAGGGCAACAAACATCCCGCTAAAAATGAGCTGTACACTCGGTCTAAACATCAGCTTATAACCACACATCACATTAGCTCTGGAACTGGTGTTGGAAGATGTTATCTGCTTTACATTAATAGACATCATTGATATTAAATAACTTACAATATCGAAATACATACAAAAATGTAGATTCCATCATACAACAGTCAAGAAACAAAACACGCCCCAAGAAAAAGCCCATTTCTAAGGATATAACAGAACATGCAATCCTCACACTTTACAAAGGTTTTATCAAAAATGTATAATAATAATATTTTATATAATAATAAAACAAGAGATATGTCTCGGATAGTTTCTCTGAAAACAAATGCAGCAACTCAAAATTAGAAAGACAGGGCAACGCTAACAATTACACTGAATACTGGTGTGAATATTTAATGTACAACGAATAAAGTATATTAGCATGGGCAAATGTGCACATAAGTGTTGTGGGGCAAGAAAATTGGATATTTGGAAAAAATAGAACAAGTATAAAAATATTATATATTGTATGTCTACAACTATTTGGTCATTTTCAGAAAATCTGTACAAGCAATTCATGAAATTTAAAAGATTGGCTTGAATAATGCTGTTTAGTTTAAAGGGTAAAAGATTAAATACATCCTTTAAATGAATATTCCTTTAAGAGACTGATCTGCATTCTTTCTTTTTTTATATATATAAAATAACTATAAATCCGAAAGGCTAAAAGGGAGATTTATTTTTTACCCTCACATTCACACCATTAAAAGTGAAAAGAAAGGTGGAAAAACACAATCATAACACATTACAAATTAAAAGAGTCAAAACAATAGCAGTTATTTATTCTTGTGACTATGCAGAACATCGGAGACCAGGTTGTAGGTTGGCTCGTTTGTGTTAGCGAGTTCAGCAGACGCAGAGAGTTGCTTTGCGGTGCTGTAGTATTGTGACGCTGGGCGTCCGTTTGGGACTCTTGCCAGTGTTGCGTTTGGGTAAGGAGCGTTCCCCAGTCCTCCGGCGGGAGCTGCTCGGGGAGAGAGGGCTGCGTCTGGGCCTCTTCCCCACCGGACTTGACACATCTGGTGAGGACAGGGGCATCTCTGGGGTCCGGTTGCCCTCAATGGGGCACACAGTCAAGGCAGCTTTGTCCGTGAACTCAATGTAAGGGAGGTTTTCCTCTAATGGAGTTTCTGCGCTGAGACTCACTCCTGACAGACCATTCCTCCTCTCCAGCGCCGGCAAAGACTCACTGCTGGCTGAGGACAGGTCTGGATCCGGGGTCTGTAGAGGGTCAAAGATATGGTCATTTAGTGTTTTACCCATTTCTGATTCTAGAATTAGCATTTTATTATATACAAAATTACAGGTGTTGGGAAGGCTACTTTTAAAAATGTAGCTTGCCAAGCTAGTAGTAAAAGCAAGCAAAGTCCTTTTGAGAAAGTTGACAGCTCCACTACAAGTTAAGAGGATAGTTCACCCAAAAATAAAAATTCTGTCATTTACTCGCCCTCATGTTGTTCCAAACCTGTGTGAATTTCTTTTTCTGCTTAACACAAAAGAAGATATTTTGAAGAATGTTGTAAACCAAAGTTGATGGGACCTCATTGACATTTCCATACTATGGAAGACAATGGGGTCCATCAATGGGTTGGTTACCGACATTCTTCAAAACATCTTCTTTTGAGTTCAACAGAAGAAGAAATTCATTAAAAAACTACAATAAATCTATTTATGAGGATTATTTATATTATAATATAACAGATTTATTTTATTTAAAAAAAAAGAGAAAAAAAAGAACAACAGAGCAGCATTTATCTGGCATAAAAACAATAAAGACCTAAATTAGAGAATACATTAAAATTAAGAGTAAAATTATGAAAATATATTATAATATTGGAACTATTATTACAGTTTTCTATTTTAATATAATTTCATATGCAATTTATTCCTGTGATGGAAAAGCTGAATTGTCAGCATCACTACTCCGGTTTTCAGTGTCACATGATCCTTCAGAAATTATTCTAATATGCTGATTTGGTGCTCAAGAAACATTTCTTATTATTATCAATATTGAAAACAGTAGTGCTGCTTAATATTTTTGTGGGAAGCGTGATCATTTTTTTTCAGATTCTTTGATGAATGGAAAGTTGAAAAGAAAATAATTAATTTGCAATAGAAATAAAGTCTTAACTGTGACTTTTGAACACTTTCATGCATCAGATCCATTTTAACGATCTGAGCACATGGTCTGAAGTGCATGGCGCATGTGGACTTAGGGCGTGTCCGAATCCACTTTTGCTAGTTTAACGATGGAAAAAACGGTCTGCGTGCCAGGTGCATGGTCCAAAAGGGTTGTACCTAGTCTCTTAATGAGTCATGGGTGTGTTTTAACGTGCAATAACCAATCAGAGTCTCATCTCCCATTCCCTTTAAAAGCCAGTTGGCGCTTGCACCATGGCGGATTCGCTATTTACATGGCAGAATTTGCGAGCAGAAAGACTGAACGCTTCTCCAGAGAGGAATCCTTTTATTTTTAATATTTGGCATGTTTGTGTGCTGCTGCGCGTTGTGCACCCACCTATAGGTGCATATTATTAACGCGCCCTTTAAATAACACAAAAAAAATACTGCGCTATTGACCAGGTTTCAGTTGGTCAATGCCGCAGTCTATTTCAGTTTCCTCAAAATGGCAATGCACCAAAAATGCGCCTGAACACACCTCATTCTCAGACCAGGATTTTTTTGTAGCACAACCTTATGATTTGAAAGGATTTTTTTTTCTTTTTGAGTGGAACTTTTCTCAAACCGGAAGTGCCACCCATAATCTAAAACGCAGTAGGCTAGTTAGGAAAAGGTGGATATCAGAGATTTATATTTATTTAGATTAACTTTGCAATCCTCTAATGGTTAGAGTTAATATAAACAATAATTTAACACTGTTAAATGTAATATTTAGCAATTCTCAAAATTAATATTAATATTCTATACTGTACATGTTTTAAGCCTAGAATCGTGCAGCATTTAAAACTATTTATTTTTATTTTTGGTGTTAAATTCATTTAAATAAAATAGTACATCCTTTTAATATCAGTCATACCATGACAATAATGATCAGTTAATCAGTATTGGCCCGAATTTTAATATATGCGAATCACTAAAAGAAATGTTAAATGTTTTTTTTTTAAGTTAAAATAAAAATCCCAGAGGAAGTACCAGAAATGGAAAAGATTCCAACTGCAAACAAATGGCGACAACACTAAGAGACAAAATACAAATAAAGCGAGTCTAAAGTCTGGTCTTCATCACTACTTTACGACAGGGGAAACGCATCACGGCTGCTCTTTTGCATTCTCTTGCCCTGTTCTGTATTTTTCATTTCCCCTCTATCAAAATCATAACAGCACCAGAAGAGCAAACAGGAAAAACGATCAAAGCAGCCTCCCTAAACCTCAAATCCACTCCACTTAAAAGGATTAAAAACACAAACATCTGTCCACTCTCCAGCTCTCTGAGCCAAAGCAAAACAGCCAAGAGCAGCTGGAGGAGCCGTGCTTCAAACACACTGGGGCCAAACAAACACGGAGACATGGCTTCCATCGGAACTGCTCTGACAATGGAGGCCTCGATTGGGAAAGGGGGAGACGGAGAGAGAGAGAGAGAGAGAGAGAGTGCCAGAGTGCCAGAGAAAAGAAGGCAGGACTGATGAGCAGTGTGCCAGAGTCTCTTTTGGTGGGCATGGAGCCAAAGTGCGGCTAACATGAGCAGGAACTCTGTAAAAAGTCTTATCTGAAAATTTCTGATTAATTGTGAGCCTGGACAGTGTACAGAAATCTCTTGAAGTTCAAGCGTATCATGAACTCCTGTTTATGTCTGCTTGAAGTTGCAGACAAGTGTTGTGAAAAGCACTGGTACTTTGGTACCAAGTTGATACTGGAATTGTTCAAATGTGACAATACCAGACTCAAGATGCAGATAGTATTGACTGGTGCCCACTGTTGCTCTGAAGAGCGTCAAAAATGTATAATTTACAAAAAATTTTCCAGCATTGAGCATTATAGCCAATCACAGGTCCTGTTTACACATGGTATTCAAATGACGCTAAATACAGGTGTGAACAGGGTATAAAACGTTTTGAGCTTGTCCACTTGCGACCACTTCCAGAGGTAGTCGAAAACACATTCGACCGGATTGCTTTTGTAGAGCATTCAAACTGCTGCAAAAGACCGTCTACTCTTTGCCTACTGACCTAATGCATAAACATTATGGGAAGTGCACTAGCCAGATGAGATTTACACTTTGTCGGCTGGAGACCCAAGTTTGGTTTGAAGCCGAAAAACGTACCAAGCACAATGTTCTCTCACCATTCCTGATTTCTAACACACACTCACCACGCGCCGTGGTCTTACAGCTGTCAGAGCAGAAACAAAAGCTGCTGCTCTCTGTATGTTTTTCTGTTTCTCTGTTCATATGTAAATTGGGTGAGCTTATTTTGTCCATTAGATCGAAATATCTGAAAAAGTCCATACATTTACCCACCCATAGACCCTCCCCTCGAAGAAATCAGGACAAAAGTGATTGAAAGTGGGCAAAAGAGACAGATTAAAACACCGCGTATGTGTCTGCCTCGTCTACTTGTGATCCGATTGACCAAAACGCATCTTAATACCACGTGTAAACAGGGCCACAGACATGTCTGCTGAGATCATGAGTGCAATGGCCATTCAGAGGCATTAACGTTAGTCTGAATCCACTCAATTCCAGTCTAAACAGTACAGCTCAATCCTGAATTCTGCATGCTTGCAAATCCTATCATTATAACCAACAAAGTGTAGAGACAATGTAAATAAGAGATTCATTGTGAGGTGTAGGCAACTTCTTTGATTATAACATGAATTCAAATTTCGTGCAGAACTCTGTGAGCTTGAGCTGAAATTAAGTGATTGACAGCTTCAATGATTATACTCGACCGCTCTTTTTTGCTTTCTGTATATAAGTTGAATACAATTAATAAATTTGTGTTGCTTAGATGGCCAAAATGGGTTTAAAATTAAATGTAGAAACAAAATTCTCTCTATAAATTATTAATATAGAAATTGATATTGATGGGGAAAAAAAAGGGGAAAAAAAAAATCAAACCAAATAGATATGTGCTGAATATATGTTTAGTAGCTTTAATAAGCCTAAAACACTCTTTGCTCTATTACTTCGGTTTTTGTTCCTCTGACTTTTTACTTGAGTTTTTAAAACAATGATTACTTGATTTAATAAATATTAAAACATTTTTGAAAGCTACATGGTAATGGTAGCTTATAGTTTTATATTTACTTATAGTTAATGTGAGCATAAATTGTTTTTTTTATTTATTTTAAATATTTTTTATATACTAATAGTAAAAATAAAAACAGTCAAGGAGAGTGTATTGCAATAGGTTTTGCTATAGTATTGCTATAGTATTTGTACAAAGCACTAAATACAAAAGAAAAATTTTACTGGTAATGGCTACTGAAATTTTGGTAACTTTTTTTGGAGTAAAACAAACCATTATCTTTTTAAACTAAAGGCAGTTGGACTCGACAGTGGACTCACAACTCGCCAGAGAACCTGTGGTCCATGGACATTGACATGTGGCCAGGAATCATGTTTTCTGACATTTATATGTGAACGCTTTATCTGCTAGACCAGTGCTTCTCAAACCTGTCCTGGGGACCCCCCACCACCACACATTTTGGATGTCTCCCTCATCTAACACACCTGATTCAACTCATCAGCTCATTAGTAGAGACTGCAAGACTTGAGGTGCGTTCCATTCGACCGTAAGTAGACTTCGAAGTGGACTTCACAGGGTATTCCGCCATCTTAAGTGAGATTCCAATCCAAAGGGAGCGAACATGTTTAGTTCGAAGGGTACTGCGAACAGCGTAGGGAAGAAGGGAACATCGATACATCACTTCACAGGAAGTGGAGAGTGAAAATCACCCAACTGTCATTGCGTGTCGCATCACCTGTCTGAACTAATGGAGCAGAGTCGTTGGAAGAGTTTTTAAACAGCTCTGCGATGGAGGAGTTTACGTATGCATTTGAACATTCACAGTTATTATACAAACTAGAATATTTATGAATGGTTATGGCAATAACTGTTACATTCGCATATTATATTTTATGAATATGTAAACAAATAAAATGTATTTGAGGACGTTGTAGAGCGTTCCAAATGAGTGATTATTGTCAGTGAAGTCCACTTCAACTGATATACCGTGCTCAGGGAGTAGGGAGCAGTGAACACTGCGTAGGGACCCTGTCGAATGGAACGCACCTTTGAATTGGGTCTTACTAATGAGGGAGAAATCCAAAATGTGTAATAGCTGGGGGTCCCCAGGACAGGTTTGAGAAGCACTGTGCTAGACAACACTTTAAATACAATATAGGTAGATCTAAATCCGAATGATCACTTATATCATTGTTATATATCAGGGGTGTCCAATCCTGCTCCAAACACTGTCCTGCAGAGTTTAGCTCGAACCCCAATTAAACACACCTGAACCAGCTACAAATGTGAGAAGGATACATGGAAACATGCATTTTAAAGTTAGACTTTACATTTTTATGTTAATTTTTATGTTAAAATCCTCTATTGTATTATATATAATTGTTCTATACACAGTATTTAGTTACATCAGAAGTAACTGTATTTAAATTACAGAAATAATAAAGAGTAATCCCTTACTTTACTTTTTCAAGGGAAAAGTAATAAAGTTACAGTAACTAATTACTTTTAATTACTGGTTAGTGCCATTGTTTAGTCTCAAGATCCACACCAGTAAAGCTATTTAAATATCCTAATTGAACTAAGGCCTAATCCTGGCTCAGTCTAAGCTCTGTCTGTGAAACCGGGCCTAAATATTCTATCTAAACTTGCTTTGTAAGGAAAATGGTTTGTCTAACATCTAACCATCCCTCTTTGTAAGGTTAAATACTAACAAAGATTTTACAGTTACGTAGAATAAAAGATGGTAAATATTTAATTTATGAGCTAGGGTATGACTTTACCCCAAAATTCAACATATCTGAGACAAAACGGTAACTGCAAATCCATGTTTTGCTGCCTGGATTCCAGTTGTTTCCAGTTGTTTGCAGCAATCCATTTGCTTCTCTTTTCTGCATCTTTCAGCAAAAAATAGCTTAGATTTCTTGTTGAATCTATTTGTAAAGTCAATTGCACAGCTCTTTCCCATTTTAGATGTGTTTTGTGTGTTATTCGCTGCATTCACGCTGAACACCAACACTGCCACTCAGTCGTTTTGCCCCTCAGTCGGTGTAACTGCAGTGACTCCTGCCTACTGTGACGTCATGTATCATTACATGTGACATCAGGGTGTCATTTTTGCGCTACCGGTGGCACTAAGCAGAATAGCAAAAATGAATTTTAGGATTTTGTTTCCTGAAAACACCCTCAGCCTGCCATTGCTTTCCAAAGTGTGGTTTTATGCATCTCTTGCTGACTTTACCTTGATGAGTGGTGTGTTGGAGCGGGACCCTATAGCTGGGTCACAGTGCGGGCCCTCTGCTAGGCTGAGTATGACCTCGTCTCTGTGCATAGGAAGGTGGGGTTTGCCAGGCTCAGGAAGGGCGATAACTATAACGCTGGTATTGTCTGCGCGGAGCATCCGCTGACGCCATCGCATCAACGCATGGCAGCCTAACCGACGTGCAACCGACATCCCGAAGGGTGCCTGTAGGATGTAAAACACACAGTCTTTAAGGCCTGTTCACACCAAGAATGATAGCTATAAGGATAACTACATAAGGATAACACTCCGTTTATTGTAAGCACACGCTGCTGCTTTAAAGGGTCATGAAACCCCAAAACACATTTTTTGTGAACAGATATGTACACATCCCTGAAAACACAAAAAAATTTATTTTACAAACAAGTGGAAATTGGTTATTTTTGCATTTTTCTGAGCAATTTCGTTCTTCCGGGTTGAATAGCAAAGTCGAAACAACGTCACGGAATGGGAGGTAGAAGTGTGCCTAAGAGTGTGTAACGGCTGCAGGCACAATTCTACATCATCTGGTTCTGAGCGCTTCTCTGCATTTATTCATGAGTATAAACTCTTTTAACCCAATCCCTGCGCTGTTATCAAGTATGAGATCGCATTACAGCGGAAAATTCAAACAACATGCGGAGGAGCGCGCATGAGAACAGTTTGTGCGCGGAACGCCACGGTGAGTTTAATGCTCACCACGTGGATCATATAGATCAGATACAGACCAGAGCAAGCGCGTTTCAAGTTTTATATGGACATATTTCATATACTCTAGTGCTCTAAACATGGACCAAATGAAAATATACAGTGGTGGTCAGAATTATTGGCACCCCTGGTAAATATGATCAAATATGGCTGTAAAAAATAAATCTGCATTGTTTATCCTTTTGATCTTTTATTCAAAAAAATTCACAAAAATCGAACCTTTTCATTGAAGTAAAAGAATTGAAAGTGGGGGTAAATCACATTATGAAAAAAAATGTTTTTCTCCAAAACACGTTGGCCACAATTATTGGCACCCCTAGAATTTTTTATGAGTAAAATATCTCTGAAGTATATTCCCATTAATATTTAAAAAAAATTTAGCACACCAGGGTGACTAGGAACATGAAATTGTCCAGCTATGATGTCTTGTTCCACAGGAGTATAAATATGAGGAAACAGAAAGGACAAATTCCCTTAATCATTCATCACAATGAGTAAAGCCAAAGAATATAGTTCTGATGTGCAGCAAAAGATTGTTGTTCACAAAATAGAAAGTGGCTATAGCTAAATAGCTAAAGCATTGAAAATTCCCATTTCCGCTATCAGGGCATTAATTAAGAAGTTCTAATCAACTAAAGATGTTACGAATCTGCCTGGAAGAGGACGTGTGTCTATATGGTCTTAATGCACGGCGAGGAGCGGAGTTTGAGTGGCCAAAGACTCTCCAAGGATCACAGATGGAGAATTGCAGAGATTAGTTGAGTCTTGGGGTCAGAAAGCCAAAAAAAACAACAAAAAAAAAACAACCCCTACATCACCACATGTTGTTTGGGAGGGATTCAAGAAAAATCCTTTTTGCTCATCCAGAAACAAACTCCAGCATATTCAGTTGTCAGGCACGACTGTAACTTCAAAAGGGACCTGGTTCTGTGGTCAGATGAAACTAAAAAAAGAGCTTTTTGGCAGCAAATCCACCAGATGGGTTTAGTGCAAACCCCATAAAAAGTACCCCATGCCCACGGTTAAATATACTGCTGAATCTTTAATGTTGTGGGCCTATTTTTTTGCTAGAGGTCCTGGACATCTTGTTCAGATACATGGTATCATGGATTCTAGCAAATACCAACAGATAAAAAAATCTAAACCTGACGGCCTCTGCTAGAAATCTTATAATGGCCCGTGGTTGGATCTTCCATCAGGACAACGATCCAAAACAAACATCAAAATCAACACACAAATGTGTCACTGAACACAAAATGAAGCTTCTGCCATGACCGTCCCAGTTCCCTGACATGAACCCTATAGAAAATGAGTGGGGTGAACTGAAGAGAAGAAGTGCCAACATGGATCTGGGAATCTGAAGGATCTGGAGAGATTCTGTATGAAGGAATGGTCTCTGATCTCTTGTCAGGTGTTCTCCAAACTCATCAGGCATTATAGAAGATGACTCAGAGCTGTTATCTTGGAAAAAGGACGTTGCAAAATGTATTTAATAAAAAGGGACAAATAATTATGGCCAACGTATTTTGGAGAAAAGCATTTAATTCCTAATGTGATTTACCCCCCATTTCCAATTGTTTTACTTCAATGAAAGGTTAGATTTTTGTGAATTTTTTTAATAAAAGATCAAAAGGATAAACAATGCAGATTTATTTTTTACAGCCATATTTGATCATATTTACCAGGGGTGCCAATAATTTTGACCACCACTGTATGTGCAAATAAGGACACTGCACATACAGCTGTACGGCTGATCATGAACACGATGACACGATGGATTATTCTGATACACTGAAGACAATGATGTAGACCGAAAATTCTAAGAAGAATGGGCAAAAAAGTAACGATGCCTTTATTCTTTCTGTGTTAAACTGACGTGTGTCGTTTGTTTAGAGACTGTAGTGTTCGTAGATGTATTGAAAATATTATTAGAACTTTTAAATGTTCTTCCGCATTTCTCCCTTGTTTTGGCAGTTTAATGTTAGGTGCCCTCAACTCCATGGTCATATTTTAATATTATGTGTCTGTATGAGGGTGTTGCAGGTCTGTGTTTTATTGGTTGTCTCTTCCCTCCCTCTACATTCCCACTTTTCCACAGCTTTACACTCCCATTTCTAGAGACTTTTTCCAACTCTGAGGTGTGATCGACCAGGCGAAAACAGGGGGGTTTCATGACACTTTAAAAGCTTGAGCTCTTTAAAGCAGGATGGATTGTGATTGGAGGTCAGTATTTTTATCGTTCATCAGCTGGAAAAAATAATTCTGAAAGTGATTCCAACTATGTCGTTTCTCTGTGACGTTATCGTTATAGTTGTGGTGTGGACTCAGCTATTCTTTTATATTTAGAGCTAATCTTTATAGTTATCATCCTTGGTGTGAACAGCCTTTAAATAGCAGTTATAATTAGAATAGTACATCATCTGGTTAGAATTTTTTCAAATTTTTTTTTCATACCACAGCTTCATCATGGCTTTGGCACACAGTCACCGCCTCCTGTGGTGGCACCATGTTCCAAAGGCCGTCACTGCCAACGATGATGTAACGATGCTTCCTTGGGTCGAGGGTCACCACACTGGTGTCAGGCTCGGGAGACACCACAAACTCTCCACTGTAGAAGTCATAACTCCATAGATCACCTGCACAGACACGTTAACAACATTATTTGCATACAGTCGCATTTTCCAATAAATATATCCTGGAAATTCTAGATAAGCTTCAGGAAAAATAAATTCTCAATCCTAAATTCTGATATTAAGGGCAATCAGCTAAAAAAAATACAGATAAAGTCTGGATAAGGTTAAAGTGATAGTTCACTCAAAAACAAAAATTCTGTCATCATTTACTGACCCTCATTTTGTGCCCAACCTGTATGACTTTCTTCTGTGGGCCACAAAAGAAGATATTTTGAAGAATGTTTTTGTTTAACTTTAATTTTTGGGTGAACTATCCTTCATTCTTAAACACCCTTTCAGTGATCTGCAGCAACAAAGCAACCAGAAGTCATTCATTTCCAATGATAGTTGGTAATGGGAGGCGAGATGATGGGACGGCACTTAAAGCGTTTTTACATCATTTACACACTCTCATATAATTCCATACCCATAAGACCTTTTGTTCATACTCAAAACATAAATGAAGATATTTGTAATGAAACCAGAGATTTTTGTTCCTCCATTGAAAGTCCATTCACCCAAAACTTTAAACGCTTTAAAAAGTTTAAAAATACATAAAACATCAACATCATAAAATTAATCCATATGAATCAAGCTGTTTAATCCAAGTCTTCCAAAGAGACACGGTTGCTTTATATGATATACAGATTTTATTCACATATAAACACTGATCAACACACATAAATAGAGCACACCAAATATGGTAAATGGTGGCTTGCTAGATGCATGAGAACCAATTAGGCTTGTTCTCGCAGGTCACGTAAACACGTTCAAGCTTCCACAAGAACCAGGTTTGTTTTTGTACATCAAGCTAATAGTTACCTCTGTAAGTAAAGCCTCTGTTTAGCACATTGGATGTGCTCAATGTTTATGCATTGTTCAAAGTTTATACACAATAAAAAATTATCTCAAGTTGTAAATAGAACAGATTACTGGAGTGTGTTTTACAAGAAAATACTATTTCTGTCTTTCAAATGTCACGGTTAATTCTCTGTAATTGTTAAAATTGACTAGCAATTTCTGAGTAATCATTCTAAGTATCATTAAAAAAAATATCTTCATTTGTAGTTTGAAGATGAATCTTATGTGGTTTTACGACATGAGGGTTTTGGGTGAACCCTGATGATGAATAGGCACTGAATTTGATTGTAATGGATTTTACAGGGAACATGGTTTGAATAATCCTTGTAAAAACCATTTAAAGCAACAACCTTTGACTTTTTAATGAGAACTTAAGTCAGTACAAACCACATATTACTCAATATTTAATATTTTCTCTGGGCGTTTACCCAGAGCTCTGGCAACAGCGAGGAAGGGGATCTGATCGATCGGGGTGCTCCTTCTGACCGGGCCGTTGTGAGTTAGCCTAGGCCTCTTCCACACCACACGGTTCACGCCAGACTTCTTCACCACACTACAATCACAAGCAAAAAGAAGAAAAGACTGCATGTTATCCAAGAGATTGATTCTTATGATGACTAGAAAGTATCAACAAACATTAAGCTCTCACCTGCCTCCCAGTCCCTCAATTCTCTGCTTCTCTTTCGGGAGCTCAGGCTTGTGGTCTTGTGTGACCTCCACAGCTTTGATGACTTTATCAGAGGGATCTTCCCTCACACCCAGTACGACAGACGAGTCCCCGACATGAGCCACAAACATGCGGTCCCCTCTGATGACCACCACACTGGCTGTAGTGCCCGAGGTACTGGGGAGGCCAGTTAATGTTTTTGGCCATTCAGCTGAAGAACAGACACAGGGTTTAACACTACTGCATTTCCATTTCCACCACAGCTTGAGTAAAACACAGTTCTGTAAGTCATAAAAATGAGAAACTTTCACATAATAATGACTTAACATCTCATAATAATTTTATCTTTATTTTTATTTAATGATATTATAGGATTACACTTGACTTTAATGAAAACAACCATTTTGCAGAACGTGCAATGTTTGCTGTTCTTTTGCATTTACACGGCTTTGACCAACAGATGTCGCTATTCCCACCTAGTCACATGCATACATTAAGAAAAATATATAATCAAAACGTTTCTCATTTATTTATTCAATACAAAGTCATTATTATGTGATGTTAAGTCGCTATTATTGCCTGAGGAAGGTCTATTGACAAACATTATTCAGCAAATTTTTTCATTTTCTGGTTTACGTTGTACATTTAATCAAGGCACCTGCTACAAGGTACTATATATTTAAGTTATGTCATCATTATTATGAGAAACTTTCATAATGATACTGTTTTGAGAAAGTTCCTCATTATTATGAAGTACTAAATCACTACTACGAGAAAGCTTCTCATAATAAAAGTTATTATTTATGAGAAAGATTCTGATTATGAGATACTAAGTGATTATGAGAAAAAGTCTTATTAGTATGAGATACAATGTCCTTATTACAAAAATCTAATTTTTATAATTTTTACAAACGTTCTCATTATCAGATGTCATTATTATTAGAATATTTCTCATTATTATGAGGTAGGCTATTACAAGATATTAAGCCATTATTATGAGAAAGGTTCTTCTCATTAAAATAACATGTTAATTAATAAAAAATAGATTTTTTTCCCCTAAATAATTTAACTTATTATGAGAGCTTTTTTATTATTATATGAGATCCTATATCCTTATATGAAGTACACAGTTATGGGACAGTTTCTCAATACAATGGTAGTAAATCACTTTTATGAGTAATTTTCTCAATTTAATGAGATACTGAGTCAAAAAGTTTCTAATTATTATGACTAAGAGAATCATATTTTAATCTGTCTACGCTGTGGAGGAAACGGCGGTATTTGCTTAATCCCTCTAAAACGGTGTAAAGGTCAAACAGTTTTTAGATAGACCTGTCAATTTCCGCGCATGCGCCATGCGACCCATCCGTTCGATTTTTTTCATCTTTTCTGCAGTAAGTATATAGCGTGGCGCTCAATTTCAAACGTGTATTATTGCGACAGCTAATTCACACAATCGCAGCCCCAGTATTTATCTTCATCTGTTTTACCATAGAATAATTTAAGAATAAGAATAACACGTATGTGATTTCAGGCACTAAAATATGCCTGGAGTTCTTAAATTACACTGTTGATCATCATAACACTATAATCGGATCTACTCAGATATTATTTAAAAGCACTAATGTCGAGTGAAACAGTCTTGAATGTACTTACGAAGCTTTTTCCACATTGCATGATGACATGCAATGAAGCCCTTACGAATTGCGGCACAAACTTTCCGGTAATCCTTAGACCAAAAGCCCCGTTGCTTCTTGAGAAAATCCCAGAGGTGATCTCGAGCGAATAGCGCGGCTTCTCGCCCTCCGTGGCCGTCAAACACGGCGAAGAATGCGACCGATCTCCTGCTGTCCGCTGCCGCCGGTTGAGTACGGGGCTCCTCTGTACCGTCGCTCTCATCGGTCGACAGTGTGTTTCTCCACGTTACTATGACGGGTAAAGGCTTGTTTGTGCAGTCCGGCGCGTCGCTTTCACAGACAGGCTCTTGGTCCGGCTTTGGATCAGTGTGTCCGGCCGCTCGCAGCTCATCGTCGCTGGGTTCCAGCTCCACGATCACCTCAGTTAAATCCTCCATGTATTTCCTTCCTCCTTGTTCGGAGAAGACGCTCACTCGCAGCGATAGGTCTGGATTCATGGCCAATCGGACAGCCCTTACTGATAGATCAATCTAAAGACTACACAAACGTCGATAAAAGATTATGGTTAACCTCAAAAACATTTATTAATATGAGCTCGTCTTTTGTTTATTTTCTAAGCTGCCAGTCCTTCCTTCCTTCGCAGACACATAGTAATGCAGGCAGACTTGTCATTAGCGCCATCTGTTGGACAGGAGGATTGTGTACGATGCAGGGGAATATGGCAAGCCGTTTTACGATTTAAAACGTACGAGTATCATATGAATAAGTAATGATTAAGAGCTAGTATAGTATATATATATATAAAAAAAGAACTACCGTACGAAAGCACAACAACGCCCCCTGGAGCTGTATGTATATAGGCTACAGGGTGCGATTTGTGAAAAAACTAATTTATTTTTTTACAATAAATATTCTGATTTAACCTTTAATCTTGAGTTTTGAAGTATTAAATAGATTAGATAGCTTCGATATTTGACCACTATTTAATGACACTAATAATTCTTAATTCCTGATAGGAATGCAAAATCAATCGGTAGTGATTGATATTTTGAATAGAATAACGAGACTAACCTGTACACATTCAATCGCGTTTGCTCCCAAATACACAACATACACAACATGCTACAAACCTTTAGTCCAAAAGTGCGCACATTTGGAGAAATATGTATTCACACGTTTACCTCATATTTATTTAGACAGAATAGAACCATCATTTCTTAATGACTTGTAGAAAGACAATTCTCTACCGATCCATCAGTCAATATTGCACGATAATTCCCACCTTACGGTGACGGTAAACTTCTGCGTTCTGTCCGAGCAGCAACCTTCCGGTCTCTCTCTCTTGAAGCCAACAGGGAAGTGACTTAAACTGCAATTCATCGACTGGCTGCAAGAGACAGGCTCCAAAAGTGAGTCAATTCCATTTATCCCCATGTTAAATTGCCCAACTTTACAGCATAAAAACACGTTAACAGCCTGGTACAAAAAGTGGTTTTGGTCTGTATAGCTAATTTTGCCCTTCATGAAAACTGTGAGGTTAGGGTTAGGTTTTTTTTATAACATCCATTTAAATTATATTAAGCCTTAACGTTCTGCATAATTAAGGGCGTGGCCACTTGAGTTGTGGCTGCTGCCATTTGTCTGCTGTCTGTTAGTCCACCCACGTAACGCCTCTTTGTCCATTTTCGGTTATCCAGGGGTGATGCGCGGTGATGCGCTGCCAAGATGGCGACGACCGGCTCTGCCCACTTTTGGGCTTCAAAAATGCTCTTTAGAAACCTATAGGTGCATGACGTCACAATGGACACTATCCATATATTTTTTTTTACAGTCTATGGTTCTGTCTCATAATACATGTATGCATCTGTTATTATATACAATATCTGCATAAGGTCACAATAGAGTAAATTTTGAGCAGAAACATTGTATTAATCTCACACTGTCACTCTGAAATAGATTAATGGTGTGCGCTGACTTTCTGATAAGCTCTGCATGGATTGTGGCAATTGAAACAGGATCGCGAATCCCAGATGGTCTCTAAGCAGGAAGTCTTAACAGTTAAAGTCAATTTCGGATTTTATTGTTGTTTGTATTGTCATGTTGCAGCGTTTTACTTGGCGATGTTGTAAAAAATATATATATTTTTGGTATTTTATATGCTCTGTTGGTGGTTTGTGGAGTGGCATCCCCCACCAGGGATAAAAATAACTCAGTAGAGGCAGGGATACATACCCCCCCTGCCCCCCCCCCCCCCTACAAATCGCAGCCTATAACTTCATTAATGCTTGAACAAGCATAGACAAGTTAAAACATGCCTGAACAAGTATCAGGGGGCAGTCAATGGCTGTGTCCCAATTCAAAGGCTGCATTCTTTGAAGGATTCGGACATGCCTTTGAAGGTCAGACTGAACGTTGTTAAATGGTCCATTTATGTACATAATAAAGAGTATAAACATTTGAACCGCTTTATATATATATATATATATATATATATATATATATATATATATATATATATATATATATATATATATATATATATATACACACACACACATATATATATATATATATATATATATATATATATACACACACACACACACATATATATACATATATATATATATATATATATATATATATATATATATATATATATATATATATATATATATATATATATACACACACATATATATATATATATATATATATATATACACACACACACACACACACACACACACACACATTTCTATCATTAGCAATTCTTAAAAAATCTTGTCATCACTAGTACGCAATTAATTCTGGGGTAGGATATACAAGGCCACGAAGGGTCCATCTGTTGTATCCTTAATTTCCCGCGAAATGATGTAGGGGAATATGGCAAGCCGTTTTAAGATTTAAACCTTAAATGTACTAGTATCCATTTTCATGTTACTAGTGCTTACTTTTTTAGCTACTAGTATCTAATAAATAAGTACTAGCATGCATTTAATCGGCACAATATTTTTATTTATTTTATTTTTTACATTTTACATTTGTATCATTAGATACATTTGATTATTTGAGTAAGTAGAACCCAATACTTACATTTACTAAGTGTAATCTGACTATTTAAAAAAATCGTCGTCACCAGCGCGCAATAAATTCTGGGGTACGCAAAGCCACAAAGGGTCCATTTGTTGTATCCTTCATTTCCCGCAAAATGAGGCAGGGGGATATGGAAAGCCATTTTAAGATTTAAACCTTGAACGTATGAGTATCAGTTGAATAAGTAATGATGAAGAGCTAGTATCTAATAATAGGTACTAGTATCTAAAAAATAAGAACTACTGTATGATAGCCCAACAACGTCCCCTGGAGGTATCTTTATACAACTTCATTAATGCTTGAACAAGCCTAGACACAAGACATGCCTTTCACAAGTCAAGACATGCCTGAACAAGTATCAGGGGGCAGTCAATGGCTGTGTCCCAATTCAAAGGCTGCATTCTTTGAAGGACTCTGACATCAAAGGCCATGCCTTCGAAGGTCAGACTGAGCGTTGTTAAATGGGATGGTCTAGCCTACGGAGGACTGTGACAGCTGCCGTTGACGAGCAGCAGTAACGTTTGTACTGGACTAAACAAAACCGGGATCACAACCTGTCTAAATATGTTCACCTTTGTTCATTTATGTATATAATAAAGAGTATAAACTACATAAAAATCGCATCTTGGTAAGATATGTCAACATTTGAACTGCTTTATACATATATATATATATATTTATATACACACACACACACACACACTGAACAAAATTATAAATGCAACACTTTTGTTTTTGCCCTCATTTTTCATGAGATTTTTCTATGTTCACAAAAGGCCTATTTCTCTGAAATATTGTTCACAAATCTGTCTAAATCTGTGTTAGTGAGCGCTTTTCCTTTGCCGAGATAATCCATCCACCTATTAGACAGCATGATTATTGCACAGGTGTGCCTTAGGCTGGCCACAATAAAAGGCCACTCTAAAATGTGCAGTTTTACTGTACGGGGGCAGGGGGTCAGGGCCAGGGGGTCCCGGGGGTCCAAAAAAAAAAAGTCAATATTTGGTGCGACCACTATTTGCCTCACGCAGTGCAACACATCTCCTTCGCATATCGCATAGAGTTGATCAGGTTGTTGATTGTGGCCTGTGGAATGTTGGTCCACTCCTCTTCGATGGCTGTGCGAAGTTGCTGGACATTGGCAGGAACTGGAACACGCTGTCGTATACGCCAATCCAGAGCATCCCAAACATGCTCAATGGGGGACATGTCCGGTGAGTATGCTGGCCATGCAAGAACTGGGATGTTTTCAGCTTCCAGGAATTGTGTACAGATCCTTGCAACATGGGCTGGCCCATGTGGACCGATCAAACAGACGAGCTACTGTAGCTCAAATTGCTCAAGAAGTTAATTCTGGTTCTGATAGAAAGGTGTCAGAATACATCGCAGTTTGCGCCAACAGTGGGTACGTGAGCATCAGAACTACATCCGTCTTTCGGATGAGACATTAAACCGAGGTCCTGACTCTCTGTGGTCATTTAAAATCCTTCGAAAAAGAGTAGGGGTGTAACCCCCGACATCCTGGCCAAATTTGCCTATTGGCCTCTGTCCATCATGGCCTCCTAATCATCCCCATATATGATTGGCTTCATCACTCGGTCTCCTCTCCACTATAAGCTGGTGTGTGGTGGCCATTCTGGCGCAGTATGGTTGCCGTTGCATCATCCAGGTGGATGCTGCACATTGGTGGTGGCTGAGGAGATTCCCCCCCTTCCATGTAAAGCGATTTGAGTGCCTAAAAACGCTATATAAATGTAACAAATTATTATTATTATTATTCTTATATTATAGAACTGGACCATGGAGCAATGGAAGAAGGTGGCCTGGTCTGATGAATCACAATTTCTTTTACATCACGTGTTTGGCCGGGTGTGTGTGCGTCGCTTACCTGCGGAATATGTAGCACCAGGATGCACTTTGGGAAGAAGGCAAGCCGGCAGAGGCAGTGTGATGCTTTGGGCAATGTTCTGCTGGGAAACCTTGGGTCCTGCCATCCATGTGGATGTTACTTTGTGACGTACCAACTACCTAAGCATTGTTGCAGACCATGTATACCCCTTCATTGAAACGGTATTCCCTGGTGGCTGTGGCCTCTTTCAGCAGGATAATGCGCCCTGCCACAAAGCAGAAATTTCTGGAATGGTTTGAAGAGCACAACAACGAGTTTGAGGTGTTGACTTGGCCTGCAAATTCCCCAGATCTCAATCCAATCGCGCATCTGTGGGATGTGCTGAATAAACAAGTTCGATCCATGGAGGCCTCACCTCACAACTTACAGGACATAAAGGACTTAAATATCCAGCGGCGTGCATTATTTCATATACCAGAGCATCAGCATTAAAGACTTTTAAAATCATTTTTAGATCAAAACTCACTTTCAGACAGCAGCGAATGTTTGAAATAACTTCGGTTTGTGATCCAATGTGGATTCTGACCACCGTATAAAGCAGAAATATGTATATGCGATGCCAAAGACTATGCGCTATATAAGTTAGGCTATCACAATCGTGTATTTATTTTATCTGTCAGTAAGCCTCATCTCTTTATATCAGACTGTCTGATATCCATATTTAGCTCCGCATGTCATAAAATCAATATATTTCTCTCTTACTCTTTTTTTCTGACTGAAAATGTAACTGTATTGGGACTGTCAGAGAGTGCTAACGCTCCTCAGGTCGTATTTTTGCTGGAAAATTTGTAGAAATAATCATTCTTTCTAAATGTGATGTAAACGTCCCGTGAAATCAACAGAAACAGACTGATTAAGTATGCGTGTCCTCTTTTTTGTGTGAAATAATGGTAAATCCCACTTTGTTTCTGTGACTAATGTTCAATCTTGACTTAAATTAATTGATTATGAACAATATATCACTTGTTGTAAAACATTGACGCTTAGGTTTTAAATATTTAAGTAAACAACAAAAATGCCAACAAACGACCGCTTTTATCATGCTCGTTTTGTGATCTCGCTAGTTACAGTGATTTCTTTCTGATTAGTTTTCTGATAAAACTGCAATTTGTTGGTGAAATTATGGGTTTGTGTGACGTTGTTCCAGAGAGGCGGGTTTTGTGATGTGGAGCTTCTGGTCCTACGGTGGAAACGCAGTGTGGTTTTGGGCTCGGTGCTACGGGTCTGAGGCTATTAGCCCAGCCTGGCACTTTGAAAGCCCTGGCTCGCACTGGACAGTGGAAAAGCGCCTCATGCCTCGACGGGTCAGGGCTGTTTTTGCAGAAAAAGGGGGACCAACACAATATTAGGTCAAAATGTTATGCCTGATCGGTGTATACTGCACATTTTTGCAAATGTTAACAGTTGGATTTGAAATCATTTGCAAATGCAAACAGTTACTGCATGCAGCCAGCAACGTTTCTGTTACCAGCCCTGAGTTTCAGCCACTATGCCAAACCAACCTGAAAATTACAATCGTCAGGTTAAATCAGTTTGAGTAAAAACCAAAACATCTGCATAACAATGTAAATAATTGTAAAAGCCATCAAATTAATTTTGTTTAAAATTAATTAATTTTTTTAAAAAATTATACAAAAAAATTATAAATTTAAATTAAAGGAGTAAACAGATTCCCAGGCATAAATGTTCAGATACAATAGCACAGATGTTGGAATTTACTGTGACGGTACCAGTACTGTGATAGTATCAGATAGTAGTACTGAATGACTACCATACCCATTTGCCAAAGATTGAAAAAATTAAAGAATTAAAGACTGAGGAATATTTATGGAACACACTTTTATGTTTACCTGATTTAAGTCTTTTGTGAGGTGAATTCTGAGAGTAAATGGTATTTTGTAGCTCAAATGGACTTTAGTTTGCTGGTTTACTGTTCTGATGTAGTCAATGTACAGTGTTTGTTGTATAGTATCTGGACAATTAAGACAAACTTAAAATGCATGAACGTTATCAAGCAAATGTGTTAATGCATTATGATGTATTACCAGAAAAACCTGTAACAGAAGGCTTTTAAAATATTTACATTGATTTAGTTCATCAGTCATACAGAATACAGCATTGTCTCAATAATTCTGTTTCTCTGTTTTTTCATATGAACACTAAAAGGTATCAAATCTGCATGATTTCAAAAAAAAAAAAAAGAACATTTCACTTGTCATTAGTACAGTCCAACTAAACAACCCGTTTTCTACAGTATGACGAGTGTGATTGTAAAAAGGTTGTGCTGAAATTCCATTATTTAGAAATGTGGAAATCTTGAACATGGGTTATTATTGTACAGCAGAAAACATATGTTAACACTGTATTATTTTGTTGTACACTTATATAAATATTTTACATCTGTATGCCCGGTGCTGTAATGCAACCTTTAAACAGTTTATGACAATGAACATTTTTCTAAAAAGCACCTTATAAGTTGAACCAGGGTCTTGAGTCTTCTACAGTGGTTCTTCACTGTTGTGGGATGGCATCTGCTACTGTTTGTTCAGTCCTCTCTGTCCCAGCAGAGCCCTTGCAGTGCTCCAGTTTACTACCCAGCTGATGGCCGTACTCAAACCGGATCCTCAGTTCTCCTACCTGTGAGTGTGGAAGGATGTCTGGAATCCATTCGATCACAAAGGGCACTGGCTCTGTCTGCTCAGCAGCACATGTCCCTGAGAGACACAGTGTTTTAGTTATAAAGTAAAGCAGAATACTTTGAGTGATAACGATCCAGGATGCCCTGGTAGAAACCCCTCCGAGTGCCTTACTCTGATAGTTCATGTTTTATTTCTTACCAGTGTTTTGCTAACCCATAATAAATGTCATCATGACATAAAAAGTCAAAATCATGAGATATTAAGTCATAATTATGAGATTCATAAATTATGAAATACTCAATTATGAGCCAACATTGAGACAAAAAAAAAAGTTTAAAACAAGACAAAACAATAAATACAGAAATATTAAATTATGAGATACAAAATCATGAATCTGACATTGTAATCATTATTAATTATAATTATTATCTTATAATTTTGACTTGTTATACTTTTTAATGTCATAATCATAGTTCTTATAGGCAAATCATAATTTTCTTATGAGGCTGAAATGGGCTTCTACAGAATCAAGTATTCCAGAAAGAGGTGTAATAATACTATACACCGATCAGGCACAACATTATGACCTAATATTGAGTTGGTCCCCCTTTTGCTGCCAAAACAGCCCTGACCTGTCGAGGCATGGACCCAGAAGTTGTGCTGTGGTATCTGGCACCAAGATGTTAGCAGCAGATCCTTTAAGTCCTGTATGTTGCAAGGTGGGGCCTCCATGGATCGGACTTGTTTTTTCAGCACATCCCACAGATGCTCGATTGGATTGAGATCTGGGGAATTTGGAGGCCAAGTCAACACCTCAAACTTGTTGTTGCACTCCTCAAACCATTCCTGAACTATTTTTGCTTTGTGGCAGGGCGCATTATCCTGTTAAAAGAGGCCACAGCCACCAGGGAATACCGTTTCCATGAAAGGGTGTACATGGTCTTCAACAACGCTTAGGTAGGTGGTACGTGTCAAAGTAACATCCATGTGATGTAAAAGAAAACGTGATTCATCAGACCACGCCACCTTATTCCATTGCTCCGTGGTCCAGTTCTGATGCTCACATGCCCACTGTTGGCACTTTCGGCAGTGGACAGGGGTCAGCATGGGCACCCTGACTGGTCTGCGGTTATGCAGCCCCATACACAACAAAAAATGCAATGTGTATTCTGACACCTTTCTATCAGAACCAGCATTAACTTTTTGAGCAATTTGAGCTACAGTAGCTTGTCTATTTGATCGGACCACACGTGCATCAGTGAGCCTTGGCCGCCCATGACCCTGTCGCCGGATCACCACTGTTCCTTCCTTGGACCACTTTTGACAGATACTGACCACTGCAGACCGGGAACACGCCACAAGAGCTGCAGTTTTGGAGATGCTCTGACACAGTCGTCTAGCCATTACAATTTGGCCCTTGTCAAACTCGCTCAAATCCTTACGTTTGTCCATTTTTTCCTGCTTCTAACACATCAACTTTGAGGACAAAATGTTCACTTGCTGCCTAATATATCCCACCCACTAACAGGTGCCATGATGATGAGATAATCAGTGTTATTCATAATGTTATGCCTGATCGGTGTATCTGGATACTGTACTGAATATAATGTAGAATCTTTCTGTTGTGGGACCTAAAACATTTCTGCTTTGACAATTGAATATCAATCTCATATTTTAAAAGAAAATTGGGTATTATAATATCTAACACAGAGCAAAAAACTTGCTAACCCATGAGTTATGAAAACATTTTTGAAAATGTAAAATGTTTGACCATTTGTTGCTTTGGTCATGTGATATATAATTAAAAAGACATATGATGTATTTTCATGTCAACAACAACAAGCAATATTGTAGAATATTTGATCAGGAAGAAACTTTAAAAAGTTCTTTCAGTCAATGGAATCACTTTGGGGTCCAGTGGGGATGGGAATTGAAAGGGGATTGTGATTTGGTAAAATCCCAGAACCCATAAATACGACTTTATACAAACAGTATGTTTACACGACAGTAATGTAGTAAAAATGGAAAAGTTTTTACTTTGCGTCTTTTCGCGAACAGATGACAACTTCAAAACGATCCCCATTCACATGGATCTATGAAAACAACTAAAAAAAAAATCTGTATTATGCTGCCAGGCCAGTAGTTGGCGATGTCTCTTTGTAAAGAAACACTACATGCCAATAGACTGAACATGTAATACGCATGCACATGACGTCACTGTTTTCACACATTATCATTTCTGTAGTTTTCACAAAGACTATAACGGTAGAGTTTTGTCCCCAAAACGGCATTGCCATTTAAAGGTATGACCAAAATGCATTCGAAGTTTATATTTCACAGCCCCTAAGTGAACACATCCACTTACCCACTCTGAGGAAGGTGCGTAGCTCCATTGGTCTGATGGCCAGAGGCTTATTGGTGCGAGAATGGTGGCAGGTGCCTGATCCAGGATCAGGAGGGGTCTCCCGGCAGCGGTAAAGTGAATAGGACCCATTACTGTTCTTCACAAAACTCTGAGTGAGTTCCAGAGGTAACTGTTCAAACAAAGTGCCCTCATTTAGAGACTGCCCACAGATGCTATGGCCATTAGTGAGGATCTGAAAACGCAGAAAATTAGTACACACCTCTGGTGTATCAAAGATCCGTTTCACGTGCATCAGGTTGGTAATGTGCCAGGTGTATTTAGAGAAAGAGCCCAGAGGCAACGCGTCATTACGCACAAATGCTACAGAACACAGAAATGACCAAATATTAAAACAAGGTATATGTTTATATATCAGAACTATATTGTTAGCACATGATCATAGCTACAAATATTATGCTCACTGGTGGTGTAGTTGGGAAGTCTTCTCTTTTTTGAGCCCAATGATAAACGCTGCTGTAGTGCATTAAAGAAAGCCTGAGGGATGTGGAACACCAACGGCTCCGGCTTGCCTGTTCACATTAAACTTCAATTTCAGTGTCAACTGAAAGTGTCAACAGATTCTAATCTGAACATCTGATACAAATGTAGAAATGCTTGAAAATTGAGAAACACTCTGAAAAATCACACAACGCCTGTCAAGAACATGTCTGGTCATAATTCGTCACAAAATCAACAGAAAAATACACTCACTGGCCACTTTATTAGGTACACCTTGCTAGTAATGGGTTGGAGCCCATTTTGCCTTCCGAACTGCCTTAATTCTTTGTGGCGTATATTCTGCCCACAGAACTGCCACTTTTTCAATATTTTCTCTTTTTTGGACAATTCCATGTAAACCCTAGAGATGGTTGTATGTAAAAATCCCAGTAGATCAGCAGTTTCTGAATTACTCAGACCAGCCTGTCTCTTAAAGTGTTGGTTCACCCTAAAATTCTGTCATTAATTACTCACCCTGATGTCGTTCCAAACCTGTAAGACCTTCGTTCATCTTCGGAACACAAATTAAGATATTTTTTATTAAATCCGAGAGCTCTCTGACCCCTCCATAGACAGCAATCTAATTACCACTTTCAAGGTCCAGAAAGGCAGTAAAGAGGAAATCGTTAAAATAGTCCATATGACTACAGTGGTTCAACCTTAATTTTATGAAGAGACGAGAATATTTTTGTGTGCAAAAAACAAACAAAAATAACGACTTTATTCAACAGTTTCTTCTCGTCTGTGTCAGTCTCCTATGCAGTTTACGATGTAAACGCAGCGCATCGCTTCCGATTTCTACGGTAGAATGAAGTCTCACCATTGGCTAACTCCTGCATCAGCATCTCCTAAAACCAACCGTGTGAGTAAGGCCCGTCGAGCCCCAAGATTACGTCGCTGGGCAACGCCGGCATCGTCCCGCCACAGACTCCGCTGCTGTAAATCCTCATTGACACTCCCTTTCCCGCTCCTCCAGTCGTTGCGCCGTTCATTGCTATACGCCCACTGGCTTCCCCCCAGCCTCCCAACTTTTACATTTTCCCTCCTGCCACCTCCAACTCTTTCCATTCCACTGCCTCCAGCTCCTGCAGCAGACGCTAACATGAGACTGCCTCCGCTAGTGGTGCAGGCCCAGGCGTATCAGTACTTCCCTCAGCTGTTTCTAGCCCCTTCCCGAGATCTGCAATCCCAGCAGCAGAAGCTAGCGCAAGGCTATCCCTTCTAGCGACACCAGCTTAATTTTACTGTCCCTTTTCCCTTTTGCCCCTCACTCTACGTTCCTACCCAATGCCGTGAGTACTGAACTCCCGTCGGAGGCTGTGTGGGCCCTCCCGGTTAAACGGCCAGGCTCCTTCCCGAAATACCATCCTGCCAATTTATGGCACTCAGTTTTGAGGGGTCTTTTAGGTCAATCCATCTGAAGGCTGTCTTTTGCTTTTTGGGGGAGTAATCTGGGTTTGGGACAAATTCAGAGCTCTGAGCCCTAACCTCGGACAGCACACCAAATACGCATAACCTTTACTCAATCTGATTATATGTAAGTGTTAACTTGTGAAATTATCTTCTTTCTTTTTTTTCGATCTTGAGGTAAAATATGCCCCAGACATGAGAGCTTTGTGAGAGTCGCCCTAATATTCTCTTACCATCAAACTGGAAGTGCATCGTCTGATGGATCCTCTCGGTAACACTGGCCAACCACTGCTGGAAACCCAGTGACACATGTGTCTCATCCACCGGCTGACTGCTTCCTGTTTAATTCACCCGATGACATAACACACATCAAAAACAACAAACTATGATAATGAAAGCCATGTGTACGTCATTTATATTTTCAAACTTAAAGGGGTAATGTGATTCTAAATCTCTCAACATCAACCTAAAAATGTTTTGTATCTGTAACAGTGCTAAAGAACAATGAGAGCCTGAGTGCTGGAAAAGAAACAAAAATAAAGTCAAAGAAAAAGAAAAGGAACAGCAAAATCGTGTAAGAGGAAATATCTGGAGCACCTGGGTTCTTAATTCCAGTAGAACTGGAGTGTTTTCTGTGAGTGGGCTTGCGCTGGTTTAGGGTGGGAGCAGAAGTGTCTTTGACAGCCAGAAGAGACGCAGAGGACACAGAGGAAGCTGTGTGAAACAGTGACAGGTACAGAAAGCCAAAGAATAAAAGAGGAAAACAGATTACAGAGGAGGTGGTCAGTAACTGCAGAACTGCATAACAGCAGCATTTAGACATCAACAACAGATTTCAGTGGGTGGAAAAGAAGAGGCTCCAGGAGGGATTCATTTTGAGCCCCACTGGCAGGCCCACAAAGAATTTGCACCAACAGAAAACTCAGATTTCCACAAAATTAGAACATTCATCATTCACAAAATTCCCTGCTACTCCCTGCGTTTATTAAATATTCCCATTCCAGTTGAAAACCGTAGCTACTTTATGTATAAAATATTTGGCTTAATCATCAAATGAATGAAAACAGAACATCCTACAGATGGAGGTTATGCACTGTGTGCATTTTGTTATGTCTAACCTTCTCTATGAGTCATCATTTTATACGTAAATATAACCACAATCACAGCACAGCCGTTGTCTTTAACATGTCTTTGATGATTTTGTCAGATGACGTTGTGGTTATAAATCAGCATTTTAGAATTTCATACTCATTTCGTTGTCAGAAACAGAAAAATATGTAAATGAGAGCTTTATTCATAATTCGCCTGTATTAAAATACAGTATGCGAGAGCAGAGAGCATGAGAGAAGTAAATAGATTTAAAGGGTTAACACTAGGCAGAATGAAAATACAACATAATTGACAGCATTAATATGCCGTGTCATCCAGTGACATTTAGCCATTTTCAAGCGGACTTTAGCTACTTTCGACTGAAAGTAGTGGCAACAGTGGCCCTGATACAACCTGTGGACTTTTGTGCAGTAAGTGTGTTGATGGCTGGTCAGAGGTCACACATTCTTGTAGGGTCTGTCCAAGAGCTTTAACTTACCCGTAGACGACTCCACAAATTTGAGTCTCTTTGAACGATGAGAGATGGAGGGCTCAATGTGCTGCTGAGACTGAGATATACCGAGTGCTGTGGCATCTGCCTTCTCCTGCAGTCCTGGACATACACAATAATTCTGACAGTCATCTCTGATGCATAGAAAAACACTTAATGCACTATATATAGAGCTGTTCCAAACCTAACTACCAATCTAACTAGACACCACCTTCAGTCATCACAGATGTGCTCTAGACACAAATGCTGGCAGGAATAGTATACTCTTTTCTAAGATAGCTAATTCTTGCCAGAACCTAAAGAAGCATTGCATGTATCCTCAATGGAGAAGGCAATTCCAGAATTAACTGCGATAAGTGCAAAAAAATTATACAAATTAGTCAAGAGGAAATTATGAATATATTAATATACTTTGTTTAGTACTAATAAGTATTAATAAAAAGTTCAGACTTATTTAAAATGTAAAGTCTTACCAAATATTTGTCTAATATATGTTTCTGTATACATTATTAGATAATGTTGTTAGCTTAGCAGCAAAACATCCAAATTTATTGGAAACAATTTAGTCAAGTCTCCTGTGCACTTCACTTAAGGAGCACTATTTTTGTGCTGTATAAAGCCACGTTTCCACCGAAATTACCAGGAACAATTTGTCCCAGGAACTTTTTTTGCTGTCTGCGTTCCATCACAGTCTAAAGTCCAGTTAAGATTAGTCAAATTAGTCCGGTACCGTAGGACTGCGCGCAACTTTCCAGTTCCCCTGGATTTCGTCCTCCGCATATAAGCTTAATAAAGCCTGAACCTCGTTGTCGGTCCATCAGTCATATTTTATAAACTCTATTGATTTGAATAGCAAACAACTCTTACTGCACACACCGCAACAGACTTTTAAAATGGTGGTTGAAATAAAATGCTGCATGGAGTCAACCAATCAAAAAGCTGCGTGAACTCAACCAATCAGCATGTTCAGCATCCAAGTCCCACCTCCAAAAGTTCCTGAACTTTGAAAAAGCACTACCTCGCAAGCAGGGACTTTCTGAGGGGTACATTTTTACCTGGAACTTCATTTAGGCCCTGATCCCTGCGGTTGAAACACACCGAGTACTACCCCAAAGTCCCTAGTTCCTGGGGAAAGTTCCTGTGGTGGAAACGCGAATTTGCTTCCTAAATGGAGCTTTACAAATTTGTCACTTTTGGAACCTGGGTTAGGATGTAACTTTAGAGCAGGTATAGCCAACCCTGGAAGACTACCTTCCTGCATACTTCAGTTAAGCCTGCTATAACACACTTTAAAGTTTTTTAAGTACTCATGAAATAATCATTGATTAGCTAGTTTAGGAGCAGTATTGGCTAACTCTGCCATAGAGCAGGGGTTGGCAACACTGGCCCTCGAGATCCACTTTCTTGCAGTTTAGCTCCAACCCTAATCAAACACACCTAAACAAGCTAATCAAGGTCTTCAGAATTACTAGAAAGCGACAGGCAGGTGAGTTTTATCAGGGTTGGAGCTGAACTCCGGAGGAAATCTCAAATGCCAGAGGCCATCCCTGCCTTAGACAGAAAGGAGGATCACTCAGTGGTTCTCAATTCCAGTCCTGGCAATCTTATTTGACACACTCAGTTCAGTTAATGGAGATCACTCCTAATGAGCGGAATGGTCTGATGATTAGGTGTGTTAGAGATAAGAGAGAGATGTGCAAAGTGGTGGGTCGCCAGGACCAGAATTAAGAACCACTGCACTGGGTTTTTCAGAAGAGAGCTTATGTGGATGGAGGTGCAGACAACTTAAATCAGGGATGTCCAATCCTGCTCCCGGAGGACCACTATCCTGCTGAGTTGAGCTCAAATCCTACTCAAACACACCTGAATCAAGGGGTGCGTGTCAATCAGCTTTCTAGTTCGTGAATCAGTATACTGTGTACACGAATTAGGTTATTGTAAGTATCCTGGCTTACTACACATTGGGACACGGATGGCTCTATTTCAGGGAATTTCAGGGGGTCAGAGGTGTTGTATAAAGCCCCGTTCACACTGCCAGCGACACGCATCCCAATAATTTCAATGGAGCGCTGGCAACTTCCAGCGACAGTGACCGTTGCCGACAGAATGTAGGAGTGTCAAGCGACACGAGACACACGACAAAAGTTCAGAAATTTCAACTTTATGCAAATAAGAAGTCAACCAATTTCACGAGCAACAACCAATAGGAGTAGACTGTCTGTGGAGCTCACGACACCGTCTCGAGTGCAGGCAAGACTGACAAGACAGCGTTCCGGAGAGATTTCACTGTTTTATATAATTTGACTGTAACCACATCGATATAATAAAATGATGCGTGGAAAATAAACTATCAGCAGTCTTAGTGAGTTTGATTCATACATTGATAGTTTGTGTTGTTAACCATATGATGCAGTGAGCAGTTTAGCACTGCTGCAGTTCATATTACAGTTTCCCCTACATTATGATGATTATTAGGAACAAGAAAATTTATTATTTGTCAAATTCGAATGACATTTTAGTCATTTGACAGTATGAGTGAGTTTAATTTGTTAATAGATTGATCGTTAATCTAGTTAATGATTTAAGGCACTGAGCACTGCTGTGGTTTATATAACAACACTCTCCAACAGCAGAATGTTACTTTTAATTATTTTAAACCTATAATTCTTAGTCAAATTAGAATAATAACTTAGTTTTATATATAACCTGTTTCGTTTTATCGTTTTCTAACGATGTTGTTTTCTAAAGAAATGTGCCTAGGGCGCCACCAGCTGGAGAAAGCGCAAATGAGCAAGGGTGTGTCTAAAGGGTGATATGTCCAATAGGGATTTCGCCTAGAGCGTCAAAATGGCTAGAAACGGCCCTGAAAGGATTGTAATTTAAACATCTCTTGAAATGGCCGACTCCCTGATCAGTGGCCTGACTATTAGGAAGCTGAGATGCACCAAAGATCTTAGGGGCCGTTTACATGACACCGTTCTCAACTAAAAACAGAAAACTTTTTATCCGTTTTGGCCATTTCATTTACAAGACAACTGCGTTTCAGGGGCCTAAAAAAGAAAACTTTTGAAAACAGGTTTCAAAGTGCAAGTTTTTGAAAATGATACCATTATTAACTCTGAAAACTGTGACGTCATGCGCATGCACATTCTGTGTTCAGTCTATAGGCGCGTAGTTTTTATTTTATTTAAGTGACCTCGCTAACTACTGGCCTGGCATGCAAAATACAGTGTTTTTAATTATTTTCGCAGATCCATGTGAACAGGGATCATTTTGACAATGTTATCATCTGTACACGAAAAACTAAAATTTTTAGTATATCATTGCGTAAACGTACCTTTAGAATTACTAGAAACTTCCAGACAAGTGTGTTGGAGCAGGTTGAAGCTAAACTCTCGCAGGAAATTGGTCCTCCAGGAGCAGGATTTGACACCCTAAGCTAAATGGTTGACTTACCATTCATGTTGTAGTTGAGGAAAGCTGAAAACTCAGTGGCAAGCTTCTCATCACTCGTGAAGGCACAAACGCAGGCATAGAAGTGCAGGCAACGTTCAGGTAAACTGTGCTCATGGGAATTTTCTCGTTCTTTGACATTAGGGTGACCCCCACCTCTCGTCCCCAAATCCCCCTTGGCATTGGGTGCGTAGCATGCACAGTGAAAGGGAGCAGCACCCTCAGTCTTCTCTTTACCACTAGATAAGCCTACAGTCAAATGCAGCAGTCCCAGAGGGTGGGCATCACCTGGCTGGCACTTAACTATTAGGGTACCTTTGGAGACCCTCTGCACTAAGGGTCCCGGTGTCTCTGTAGCCAGCCTCCACAACTCTTCCTTGGCCTGGGAAGTGGCCACCAGGGCTTCCAGCACAGAGCTCTTGAGTGGCAGAGGTGTTGCTTGGGTCTGACACTCCATTGCTTGCTTCACATGATTACAGGGACTTTTGGATGTTTGCGACACTTGCTGATGGGAACTGTCGACTGTCGACTCACTTTCGTTCTGCTGGCAAGAGGGCATGTAACAACGACCTAGGTTGACACGAGTCAGCAAGGTTCCATCTGCGGTAGTAATGGCTGTATCCGTGAGGACTAACTCAACAAAGCCTCGCTGTTCGGAGCCACGTCCCCGCTGACGCACAGAGAACACCTGCGGCCCTCCAGCTCTGCCACCTCCACTGTCCGTCACAACTCTAACCACTTCAGATACCCCTTTCTTTAAACGTCCCGTCCCATGGTCCCCATCCCTGAAGATTGTTCCACAGGCCTTGTTCTTGCAGCTGAGACCGCGAGTGCCATTGTAAACACCACACTGAGGGCACTTGCGGATGCCTCTTAAGGTAGCCTTGCCCAAGTTGGACAAGAATGAAGGAGTCTTCCGCTTGTCCCGAGGTTTCCCGCTTAAGTTACCAGAGGCTTGAGTGACAGGAGAAATCACAGTTTGTGTCGCTAGCGGTATTCCAGAATTTACCAGAGGACCATCCATTGTTAGCACATACACTGAAACCGAGAGTGATACAGAGGAAAATTTTAGGGAGCCCTAAACAAAATACTGTTTAAGAACTATAATGCTACTACAGGGCTTTAGACTGCGACCAAATAGTCGCATTTTGCAACCTTTTTTCCTGCTGGTGCGACAAAATTTTGTTAGAGGTCGCAATGGTGCGACCACTACTATACCCAAACTGATAAGAGCTGCCATTTGTGTTACATATGAGAAACCTCAAATGGCAAACGAAATTAAAGCTGAACAGAGCCACGCTACTCATTTGAGCTGCGAAGCGCAGACCGATTATTAGCCCGGAGCAATAATAGACAGCGCAGCGCAAGCTCATACACGGGCCAATCTCGATCACGCGACACTGTTACTACACAGCACTGGGAGATCCAGTGAGAAAGCATTTGAATTAACCACAGAATTAGTAACATCGCTACTGCAAGATCTAGTGGGAAGCGTTCGGAGCAGAATTCTCTGTTATAAACCATAGATATCAGATCAAACAGCGCTGACGTAGAAACAAGGAGAAACCATTGTTGCATGAACAAAGTTCAGGAGTTTCAGTCCACAATTCATAAACATTCACCATGGATTTACTGTAGTAACACCCCATGGTATTGTGAAAGAAAACAGTCATTATTCATCTCAGGGTTCGTACAACCTTTTGAGAATGAAATTCAAGCACTTTTCAAGGACTTTCAACTGTGCTTCACACTTTTTCCAGCACTTAAATGCTCTAAATATTATCCAATTTTAATGTTATTTTTAATGTGATGATTTGTAAAACTAAAAGTTTAAAGGTGAAAAAAAGACATAAAAAAGACATTAAATTACTACTATAAACAGTAGATGGCGGCGGAGGAGCACTTATTGACTTATTAGCAATTTCCACTCTTTAATATGTGGAAAAAAAGTAGGAAGTCACAAAGTCTCAAGAAAAACAAAAACCTTTCTACAAATTGTGACTGAATTACCCAGAAAACAAGTAGCTAAAGAGTGCTCCTTTTATAATCACTGAAGCTGTCAGTCAGTTCAGTATGATACTATAAAAAAACAATGATACATTTAATAAGAGAAGAATATTTACATTTCCCTATAAAAATTAGGTTTTTGCACATTACGGTTGTTAATAAAAGTTAATTTTATCTGCATATCAAATCAAGCTCAGTGCTTCACTATTAAATTTCATATAAACAAACATGTAAAATTATTAGTAACTGCACTTATTAACAAAGCAACGCAAACAATAGTAATTTTATGATTAAATTAACTTTATGATAAATTTTCCTCCAGGGCCACCAAATCAGGTGTTGGCGCCACCATCTGTAGAACTCATTTTATTAGTGGCACTGGTGCCACTGCTCTCAAACGTTAGTCTGGAGCCCTGTACTACGATACAGTGCAGTGGAATCGTTAGATCCTATTTTTTACTGGAGCACAAACTCCAGTGAAATAATTGCTGTCCCTGTAAAATATTACTGATAAATCCTTGTCTGATGGTGGAGATTAACATATTCCATGTTACGGTTTGCAAAAAGGTCTGAAATCGTTTGTGATTCAGTTTGATTCATTTGGACATCTAAATAGTAACAGGATACTTTATAAGACAGCTGAATGAGGTGGATGTTTACCTCCAATCCATTGTTGGAAACAAAATTTGCAAATGTCTTCTTTCATTTGTCAGCAATGAAGCAGCACTTCATTTACGTGCAACTTTGAATGACTCTATACTGTAGGTAAAGACAATTCACATAATTTACAAAAAAACATGACAGTATGGGGAACTTTGATTAGGGGCTTGTGCAAAATTACTGATGAAAGGATAGAAATGTTCCTGGTACAATGATAGTATCAAATGGCCATGGCACTGAATGGCCAACATCAAATACTATGGTATTTTCATGGTACTTCAAAGAATACCATTGTATGTTCAAAAAATCCTGGTGTTAGAATGGCACATCTAAAAACCCATAGTACTGCCACGGTACCATGTCCAGAAAACCATAGTACTTTTTTGGTTAATCTAATGAAATATAACTCTTTAAGCCTATATGATGAATGAGGATAAATAAAATTGATTAAATGATTAACCCTAACCCTCATCAAGTGGGTCTTAGTAGAATATAATATTTGAGTAGTTTTAGTACACACTTCATAGAGTAAATTTAAATAAAGACAAAAAAAAACACATTAAACATTCATTAAAATATTTCTTCAAATTCTTGCATAATATTTCAGAGTACATTTGCACAAATGGCATGAAAATGTCATTGATATGTTGCTGCAATTATACAGTAGTACAGTATAGATTAACAACGCATTGAAATGACATCGAGTTTAACATTAGCTGTGTGGTAGTGAATGAATGCAATGAAGTAAATGATGATGGGAGAAGGCCAACCTCTACAGCGGCGCTTTCCAGGCGCTCAGTGGTCAGATTCCACGGAGGATTTCACTTCAGAGCCTCAGGAACCGTCGCCATTCCTCCTTACATACAGACTCTTTGCTGCGGCTGTAACGAGCTTTCCGATTGGCCACAGGGTGACCAATCCATAGAAATTTATACGTAGAATCCATATTCGACCGTTCCAGACACGTCGTCGACCCCGCCATGTTGGAACGGTGAACTCACAGTAAGAATCAATGATGGAGCTTCTGATTGTGAAATTGCCGAGATTTAAATTCCTGAAGAATTGGAATAACTTTTACAGATGAGAATGTGTTGGTTTGTGTTTTTATATGTATTAACTCAATATTACAGGTTTTTATACTATGGTAACTTTTTGACCGTTCAAATATGGCGGACGGCTTACTTTCAACACAGCAGGCCATATATTAATGCTGCCTTCGCGTGCTATCGGAAATTTGATAATTCCCACAATTCGTGATTACGAGCTCTGTGGGAGAGGGGGAGGAGAATGGGAAGGAGTTTATGTGCAATTTTCACCTAGGAAACTCGTATTTATGATCATTTCGAGAGCACGTGAAGGCAGCAACAGCCATTAATGAGGCATCTATGTTGTATATATCTAAGGACCAATCCAACGCATAATGGAAACTGAAGTCAGTAGTCAACTCTAAACTCATTAACATTGTGGAAATATACTTATTTACCCCTAGTTTTGTTGTTTATTTCCGTTGTGCGTTTTTATGTATAATTATTCTAGCTCTTATATGATCACTTTTTTAATATTATTAATCTATTTACAATTGCTATATTTTTTATATTTTTTATGTTTTACCTCTGTTCCAGATTGTCCATATTAAAAACATATTTTACATTACTAAATTAAAACCATACATTAAAAAAGTTACAATTATTTTATTACTTGTGTGGTTGGTACATATATCAGTATTTAAGCAAATTAAAACTGTCCTTCACTTATTTCCACCACAACCAACAATTATGCCTAAACTAGTAATCCTAGTGTGTGCATGTCTACACAAGGTAGTGTAAAACAATCCAGCTTAAAGACAACATAACAGGGCAGACAGAAATGTTGGTTTGCATCTGCATTTTAATGGGACAAAGCAAGAAACACATAGTAGGATGAACATTAAAAAAAAAAAAAAAAAAAATCCAAAACACAAGGTCTAAATTTATTTGTAGGCACTGCCTATGTTTAATGATCATCAGTTTCTTCAAATGAAATCAACTCAAATAAGGCAACACAATTGGTCTTGTGTATTAAAACTCCAATGGGCAACAGTGCAAAATTCTGATCCATTCAGGTTTCTCGTCTTGATACTAAATACTTCATTTAAAAAAAAATTCAACGTTTCGATTTTATACACAGAATTATTCGCAATTCTAACAAAATGCTTGTTGCAGCGCGAGTCAACAAATTCTTCTCCAAGAGTTCTCTGGAAGAATCCTTAAAAACATATGGACCAGCATTTAACAGCGCTGCTAATGCCGAAGAATAGTTGCGATGAAGCCCAAACCCATTCCCACCCACCCTTCCAACCCACCCTCCCACCTACCTACAAAAAAAGCAAGCAAGCAAGCATCCATAATCAACATCTGAATTATCTTTATATAGCGTCCCAACAGTTAAACACAGTTTGGTTATTTACATACAGAATGGTATACTGTACTTATAAGCCCTCAAAAAAAGTGGAATGCAAAACAATTTAAAATACCTAAAATTTGAGTAACATCAAATTCTTGTGAAAATGTATTAATATTGTGCAATATTCATCTGCCTTTAAGGAAAAAAATGTGGCAGTCATCCCTGCAATTGGTTTAGTTTGAGAAATTGAATGTCTAATTAAAAAAATACAACAGTTGACATCCATTTTATTCATTTTATAAACAAACAAAAAACGCTGACATTACACACGATTCGTTGGTGTCATCGCTTCACTCAACAAAACAATTCTGCTTTTAAAATGGCAAGTCCCGAAAAAAAGAGAAAAGAAAAAAAAAAAAGGCAAAGCTTCATATATTACAAAATCAGCAGCTGAAATCGCTCTAAACAAACCAAAAAAAAAGCAAAATGGAAAAGTTGCAGTTATTGTCAATTTTATTCATTTATAGTACTTTGAGTTAAAAATGGCATAGTCCTCTCCAAATAAGTCAGTCGGACACCAGGCCGAAGACTTGTGGATTTATGTGGGTGTGTGTTAATGTGTCTGAATACGCTTGTGTACCAGGGTGTGTGGTTTAATCCCAGTGTAGGGCAACTCGAGACACCACAATGAGCAAGATCTGCCTCAAAAAGTCTCAAACTCAAGGAAAATTACAGGTGGAGGGTGGGGAGGGTCAGGGGACAAATGGCACACCCCCTCTCCCCAGCCCAGGCATCTTGATGGGTGTTTGAGAATGGGGGGTGGGGGTCGGGTGTAGATCCCTGCTGCGGCCGCAGTGGAGTGCTAGAGTTGTCCATCGCCCCATCAGTGTGTGTGGTATCCTGCAGTGCCCATGCTGGGCTGGTTGGCTAGCACGGTTCCATTGACTCCCTGCGCAGGCTCCACCACGCCTCCATTACTCACGGCACTCACGCCAGTCCACCCAGCGCCAGCCTGCAAGTGACTACAAGACAAAGTAGCTGATAGTTGGTGGAAGAGAAGAGAGCAATTATATATATTGGGTCTTTATACCAGAAATGTTTTTAATTTTAGGATGGTGGCCCCTCATATTGATCATATTTAGGAGTTTGTGAAATGATAAAAGCCTTGCTTTAGACTACCATTGGTTCATTTTTGACTCGATGCCCTCTGTTTTCTAACACAACAGTCGAAAATGATGTGGCATTTCTGCTGTAATTGACAAAGCTGCATGTTTGCAGACTTTATTAACATAAACTGGGAGCCTTGAGATAAATGTAACCACGATTAATTGTGATTCCAGAAGTTTAGTATAATTAAATTAAAATGCAACTCCAGTCTAGATTAACATTTTAGCAGTAATAACAAAACAGAAACAGCTCTATATAAACATTGTTATTAAATGTGATCTATATTCGTTATAAGCATAAGACAACGTCAGACTTAAGCAATCAAAAGCAGCAGTTATAACCCTTAAATCTACATACTGTATGGAGTTATGGGCGGGAGCTAGCAACTAAAACTGTTTGACTGGATCTTCACACATTTTCCACTAATTTATTGTGTGAAACCCCTCACATTTGAATGATTGCCCACTTTTTTGCACACTGATTATTGTGTGGCAACACTGATTTCAGATTCTAGTCAAATTAGTATTTGAGCTGAACTAGTATGTGTATAAAAAAAAAAAAAAAAACATATTTAGTGGCCGGTCAATACATGCCATTTTTTAATCTGCATTGGCCACCAAGTGTGGACGGAAGCGGGAGTTTTACATCGACAGCACTGCTTAGCAAAAGCTCCTTTACTCAGATTTCATTAGTTTATCATCTTGTTTAAGTCATTTAAAATGATTAATTTAATTTACACCAAGTGAATCATTTTTCATGTTGATTCTTTAAATTATTTCTTTAGTAAATAGTATGTAAAAAATAAATATGGGTTATGTACTCATCCTTAAAATAGTGTAATATCACATATATTGGCTTTATATCAGCCACCGTGGTCTCCAAGATATAGGCAATCAAAAAAATTTATTCACGTCAACCACTAATTATATTCATTATAGAAGTGTCCACAACTTTAAGGACTTGGTTTTCATGAATTTTCCAGTCCTGGCTTTATTTCCAGTTTTTCCTGTTATGATGGTGTAACTGTACTGCATTATTTTTTTATTGCTGTATCAGCATCTGTGGCTATTTTCATGGCAAGATCAATATATTAAATATTTATAAACAAAAATAACAGTTGTAGCAACAAAAAAACAAAAACAAATCGATAACCATCTCGCATAAATAATTATTATATATTTTTCATTTCAACATTTGATTAATAATTTTTTTTTTAAACACTTAAGATTACTGAACAGCATTAAATCTCCAAAATAGAAGCCAAAAGTACATCCAACTACCATTTTACCCACCAGTAACGCAGCTCTTATTTTTAATTAAACCAGTGAATTACACTAGAAACAGCCTTTTTAAATATTAAGCAAAATGGAGGAATGACGATCTGTAGACTTACTTGAAGCCCTGTTGGTTCCAGGCCTGTCCGTACACGTTGTAAGTAGGTACCTGCCAGCCGTTTGGGACATACTGACTAATTTGTTGTGCATTGCCGTACCACTGTCCCCACTGGCCGTATGGCTGTGCGGCGAAACCAACCTTGTTCTGCTTTAAGATCAGAAACATACAGAACATAAAAATCACGTGCTCAACATTTACTTGTATTGTATGTTTATGGTCTATGTTTGCAACAATACTTGACAAGCAGCAATTCCACTTTACCACTTTTTATATTTTGCTGTAACATTTCAGGGGATGAAAACATACTACTGCTCACCTGGGGTACCTGCACCTGCTGCATGGGGCTCACCATGTCTGTGGTCTCTTTACCCCAGTAACATTTCACTAGGTGACCTTCTAGGGATGTACCATTAACGGACACTATCGCATGAGCTGCACTTTCATGAGAGTTGAACCTACAGAGATTAAGAAGAGTGTTACATCAGCCTCTGCCGTTAGGACATGTAACCAACCACATTTCATGTGAATAAACATACCGGACGAACGAGTAGCCTTTGTCTGGGAACACTCGAATTTCCATTATTTGGCCAAAAGGGGAAAACGTCTGTCTCATGAGTTGTTCTACAGCAAAAAGAGAAGAGCAGAGCATTACAAAAAATACTTTCAATTAAAATGAGCTTAAATTCAAAAGGGTTACACAGACTGCACAATAAAGGTCCAAACACACACTCACCTGTAAGGCCTGTGGTGACTCCACCACAATAGACAGTGCAGTTGCTGGGGCTGGACTGGTTCACTACCTCATCAAACGACAAGTGCTTGGTGTTTGCTGTGAAATTGATTTAAGAAATGCTGATGAACTACAAACCGTCTTTAAAGTTATTCAAAGATACGGTCCATTTTGTAGGCATCTATTATACACCCTTGTATCAAGACACATTGCATCAGGATTGACAGAATGACAAACACGTTCTTGCAAGTCCCACCACTAACGCTAAACATGGAATGACATGTTTTGACATGCCATATTAGAACTGAATGAGATTTGACTGTGGATGACTTGGATTAAGCATACGCTTTGTGTGAAAACATCTAATATAACACAGAGTCCTGCGGACCACTTTTAAAACAGTATTTTCTTGTTTGACAAACTTTTTTTGCACGAGTTAGGAGATGTCTGCAAATGCATATGAAAACTCACTTTCATAGGTGGCTTTAGGCGCTGGGGGTTTTCTTGTAGCCCAGTTAGTCCTGATCTGCCTGCCGCCCAACCACTGACCTCCCATCTGCTGAATGGCATTCTCTGCATCCTGTCAACAACCAGTGCAACAAGAACATCAGCACAGCAGAAGCTTCTGAGATTTGCATTCAAATGCAGATGTTCCACACCCTGGTTCTGCTTAGTTAAAAACCTGCATTTCCTGATTTTGAGATTGTGACTCACCCATTTGTTGAAGAATGAAACAAAACCATAGCCTTTTGACTTCCCCGTCGCCATGTCTTTCACTACACGTGCATCTCTGAGAAAAGAGAAAAAGATGAAAATGTTTAATTCCAATGTGCAGTTTAAAACAAGAAAAAAAAAAAAAAAAAAAATGACATTGTGACAATGAAATGCTTGAGATTGAATGACTTAAAACATTCATCGAATGTTGTAATGTGCAAAACAAAACACTGCTGGCTACCGGAAAACTGCTCATTACAAAAGAAAACGAAAACTGACAGTGCCAGAAAACCATTTCAATGAGTTTAAATACTACACTATTTAAAGCAAATAATCAGATGTGTGCATTTTTAATAAAATGGCACAAATGAGTTATAAAACCAAACCAAAAGTGGGGTAATAGGTAAAATTGTAGGCATTTGACTCTTTGTATTATCCATATGATATATGAGCAGTGTATATTTCTTGATAAAAAGGCAAAACAGTTAAAGGCATTTACATGACCTTACACGTTACTGGCTTTATTAGTGTACAACTGTTTAAACAGACTCAATGACTCAGTAGTAGTTGAATTCATCTCACTGGGGGGTGGAAAAAAGGGATTCAAAATGCATCATGTCACTTACGATATCCTCCCAAAGGGTGCAAAGGCAGCTCTGATATCATCAGTGGTGATTTCTGGACTGAGGTCTCCAACAAAGACGTGAAAGTGATCTAAAGAGCACCAGACAAGAGTTACTTGGATTGATACCTCATTTGTAATAATCCAGACATTTAGCTGGTATAAATTATTGACAGATCGATGAATGGGCCAGGTCTATTAATCAGATATCTGGCCTTCTTTAGACATTAAGGAACATTAAAAGCAACTCACTGCTTGTGTCTTTTTTTTGGCTGCTTGGTGATGTAGCCCAGTTGACCTTTACCTCCTAGGAGAAGGGAAAAGATTAAAAGAAAGGTTAGAAATTACACAGACTGTTCAAGTCGCTGCTCTCTACTTATCTGGCAATAAATCACTCTCCTTAACATAATGGAGGTCTGAATGTACAGCAGAGAGGAGGGAGACCTGACGATACTCAAGTCACACTTCATTGTCCTAGTGAGAACTTATTTGAATAGGCAAAAAAAAAATCTTGGTAGTAAAAACGTCCAAATAACAAGGGACTTACAAAACAAGTGAAATTACCAACTTGTATTACTCCTCAAATGGTCCTTCATTACCTGTTGAGGATAAAATATTTTGTACTGAGCAGACATAAGACGCTTAAATTGCCTCTAATGTATAATCTTGTGGAAATAGATTCAAATTCTAGATATTTTTTGGAAAAAAATTATACTTTATTCAGCAAGGATGCATTAAATTGACCAAAAGCTACTAAAAGACTTGTACAAAAGATTCCCATTTCAAATTAATGTGACCCTGGACCACAAAACCAGTCATAAGGGACACTTTTTTTGAAATTAATAAATAAGCTTTCCTTTGATTTATGGTTTAAGATGGGAGACGCATCTATTTGAAAAACTGGAATCTGAGGGTGCAAAAACAAATCTCTAAATATTAAGAAAATCGCCTTTAAAGTTGTCCAAATGAGGTGCTTAGCAACGCATATTACTAATAATACATTTATACATTTACGGTAGGAAATTTACAAAATATCTTCATGGAACATGATTTCATTTTGACCCATACAATGTATTGTTGGCTATTGCCACAAATATACCTGTGTGACTTATGACTGGTTTTGTGGTCCAGGGTCACATATTGTTCTTTAGAACTTTCTAATCAAAGAATACTGAAATAAATTGATGTTTAACAAAAATATCAAATCGGCATATTGGAATGATTTCTGAAGGATCATGTGACACTGAAGACTGAAGTAACGATGCTGAAAATTCAGCTCTCATCACAGGAATAAATTACATTTTTAAATATATTAAAATTGTTTCAATTGTAATATTATATACTGTATTTTTTAACAAAAGCAGCATTGGTACGCATAAGATGCTTCTGTCAAAAACAAAATCTTACCAACCCCAAAACTTTTGAATGAGAGTATATATGATAAAACATCTAGAAGCATACAATTAAAAAGCTATAGGGGTGACATGACAATGAGAGAATGTGGGTGACATTAAAAGCTTTTTTCATAATGTTGTCTTGCGTACAATAAAAAACAAGTGGTAATGGTTGGAGTGGTAAATCAATTCAACATTGGATTTCCTGCCTGTGCTTTAGCATTAAATTCACATTTCAAGGAGGTGGTTCATCTAACAATGGAAATACAAAAGCATGGGTCAAGGTCATGCCACAGAGCTGGATCTTTTCATGAAAGATGTAGCATTGTCACATTTTGGCAAATCTGAGTAAACTATAATGAGATTTATGATCTGAAACATCAGTCAAAATCTCCCTCTCAGTTCACATTGCACATCCAGTATACAGGCTAATGTTGACCTCTGAATCAAGTGGTGAATTCTACTTCACAAAGTTTGCAGAAGATCTAAACTGTCCCACCCTCCCGTCCCAGCCCAACTCACCCTGTAGATACGATAGCTTACCTTACCCATTATTTTACGCCCATTCATGGCTGCAAGTGAGGCCGCTGCGTGCCTATGCTCGAAGAACTCCACAAAGCAGTATGGATCGTTGCCTGCCGTCTAAAGGGAAATGAGTGTGATTAGACTACAGCAACTTATTTAATGAAAGCCTTTACAAGAGCTGTGTAATATCTTTTTTTACAACGCACTGAGATGCTGATGTGAACAATTTTTTTGCTGCGTATTGCACTTGAACGATGAGATACACACAAAATTATTTCAAAATATCTGTCAGTCGTACATTCATGCATTAGGTCTTAATATAAAAAACCTGCTTTTGTCTGCATCATAAATTTTAAACAACAAAAGAGGGAATCAATCACTAGTGATTTATACATTTGATAATTCAAGTTCTGTATTTCTTACTTGAATGCTTGTGTTAAACAGAAGTATATTGTGGTGGTTAATACAGTAATTATTATTAATAAATTGGAGGAAAAGACGCGATACATCAAGAATAGATTTATAGTAAAATCGTTACCCTCTGAATCATAATCGAATCATGAGGCAAGTGAAGATTCACATCTCTACTACTATCGAGATGCTTATGAAAAACAAGAAAAACAAGTTACTGGTGCAAGAAATAAATAAAAAAAACAATGCTAAACATGTACATTTAAAAATATCTATACATCTAAATGCTGAAAGACGGCAATAGCACAACTCGCTGTATGAGCAAATGACATACTCACATCCACAATCATTTTACAGCTCTTACAGGGGCCAATTTGACCAAAGAGCTGCATAATAAGGGCCTCTGTCACATCCCGTGACAGGTTTCCAACATACCTGCAAAAAAAAGAGGAAAAATAAGGACATGACAATGAGTGACCTGTTGAAAAGAGAAGATACATTTATTTAAATGTATAATTTGATACAGTAATTTCGGGGTCCATGTGTGCAATCTGTGCCATCCTCAACTACCTGAGTTACAATGATCCAACTAATCTACATTACAAAGGAATCAGGTAGGCATGAGGACCCACGGGCCGTTACTTAACCTTAAAAACCCTCATTAGTCATCCAGCAATGAGCTGCTTATTATGGTGTATACAGGTTTGAAACAAAGAGATGACAAAACGGAGCACGCACGAGCGAGTGCACAACCAACGAGCGACCAGCAACAAAAGCTCTCGCGCTGTCGGATACGAGGGACGAAAAGCCAGATATGACCAAAATATGCACAATTTAAACATTTATAATCCGTATGTACACACTGGCTGCGTGTCAATTGGATAAGTATGCAGCTTTTATAGACGTAAAGCTTTAGAAATACGTCAGTGAATACACTAGACGGGTTCTTTGTCTAGCAATTCGGTAACGACAATGAGCTTCAGTAAGTACAAGGCAACTTCACACACTCAAACACAGACAGCAGTGTGTGAGAGCGGCCGGGCTGTGGCCTCAACGGGCCTGCTGCAATTATCTAAATTAACTCAACTAGCACATGGTGTACGAAATGCTTTGAAATCACACGGCTGTCTTGTGCCTAACGGTCTTGAGCGCTAAATATAAAGCGAACCTCTTTTTGCAGCAATCAGAGCTTTTGTTTGGGGCACAGAATGTACACGTCTGCTTTGTGGTGTTTCCCCTAGCATCACACTCAAGACTGTTATGAGCTAGAAATGACTTAAGCGAAACGACAAAACGGAAAGTACTTTTTAAAAAGCTATGGCATGAATGACTCGATCTGATATGAAGTTGTCTGTCTAACGTGTTGGCGTACAATACCAATATACGTACAGGGTCTTGGGCTGCTCGTCGTCCATCATATTTTCCCGATCGAATTAAGACAACGAACCCTGAGAGAAAATCCTCTTGTGTAGATTTGAGATGATCTCGAGTTCCGCCTGTGTCTCGCTCTTTCCAGTGTTGTTACCCTCTCTGTTCTCCGTCAAACCTGTTATAATGAGAGTAAATGTGAAATGCCGCCTCGGCTGACTCTAGTTATGAACAATGGAAAGGCGACATAAGATGGCGGAGGAACCGGACCGGAAATGCATAAGCGCATGCGCGTACGAACTACAAAGCGCACAAAAAGCAAGCTTTGAAAATGCGTCTGACCTCCGCACTGTACATTAAATGCAAATGTATTTACAGTATGCGCCGTGTTTAGAAGGGTATAACAGTAATAAAATAGGAAAAAGTCAGTGAAATATTAACATTCACCGACAAAACACTAATGCGCCGCCCGGGAATCGAACCCGGGTCGCAAGAATGGGAATCTTGCATGATACCACTACACCAGCGGCGCTCTGTGTTTGCTTTTATCCATGTACATAACTTGTATAGGGAAAGCAATTTCCATCACATAGTACAAACAGATCATGCTTTGGTAAATCATAATTATGGCATAAAAATAATTGACATACCTAGTCGAAATCATTCAACAATAATTTCGACTTTTACTTCATAAATATGACTTAGTATGTAATAATGTACTTTATGTCTAATAATTATGACTTAATATGTGATATGATTTACCAAAGCATTTTTCTTAGGTGACGGAAATGGGCTTTTTATAAGTCCGATATGATACGCAATTTTGCATGACGATTTGCTTTCGGTTTTATTCATAGACGGGTTTTATTGCACAGCAATGTATTTGGCTCTTTCAAAGTTCATTTTCAGTACGTTGCGCAAAATGTTGTTGACAAGGTAGTCATGGCAACACTTTAACCATGAGGAGGGACGTGACTACCAGTGTGGACTTTTTGCATTGTGCGAGTGTGCTGAACGTATCAGTATGCCTATAATCAAAATTCCTATCAAACATTATTTAGGAATAGTTTCTCAGTCTCAACAAGAGGACTTCAAAATGCGTTTCAGAAAATGGGTCGAAGAAACTGATACTGCAAGAAATACCACCAGTGTCAGAAGGTATAACTAATCTAATCATTCGTACATTCAACAATTTATTATAATGTATTATTGTTACTATTATTATTATTAAACTGACATTGACTATGACATTTTCCTATTTTATAGAAACCCCTTTGAAACAACAGAAGGCTTCCTTGACAAATACAATCAGGCACAAGGCTCCAAGGAGCAGGAAAAGTATGAAAATCTCGCAGATGTGTTTCTTAGTCGATGCAAGGTATTAAACATGTTTCCTTCATTGTTCACCCGGTTTAAATAGCCTAAATTGGTCCAAATCCATTTAGAATCCTGGAAAAGAGCACCTGAGTAGTTGTAATGAAATTGGAGCATTACTATCTCCAGCCACAAGGTGGAGACAAACCTCTATTGATGAAAGCACTCGACTTTTTGTCCTCAGCGTCGTGCTGGATTCACATCTGTTGGTGAAGGCAAACATGTTGATCTCACCGGGGCCTGGACACAGCTTCTCCTGCTGAGTTTGTGCAATGGAAAAGTTAGAAATGGTGTGTCAGTGACTTGCAACGACGAACAGTTTCTTGTTACAAAAGAATAATGTTACAATGTTACAGAATTCATAGTGAGAACCATTTGTTGACTGAGTCAGTACTCAGAGCAATATAGTATTAGATGTTAATGCTATGACACTTTTAAAGGCAGGGTAGGCGATTTGTTCCAGATTTTTTTTTTGAAAGTCTCTTCACATCCTGATAGTAATCACTAAGTTAAGTGGTCTAAATGTTATATTTTTGTGGAAGGCGAAGGACCACAAAATGTTCGTCCAATCATTGCATTAGGTCCAATGCCATGATAAGATGTCCTACCTGCCGGTCAGCATATATTTTCATACCTCTGCGCACCCTGCTCGCATAGACATCACACATCATGCTACGAATGCAGAGCATAGACTGTAAAGAAAGATGGACGACACCCCTTCACTATCTTCCATTGTAGAAAAGTGAAGCCGCCAATGTCCGAATATGACGCTGACATCTTGTGCTGATTTGGGACCTGAGAGTAGGAAATAGAGCCGCAATATCAAAACAAAAGGTTGTGGCTAGAAGGGATACAGCAAATGACGGAAGTGAGGCAAAATCTCACAATAAAATAACAATAAATAAATTTGCTACTTATCAGATTGTGTTTTATTAACGTCTACACCCTAAACCTACCCAAAATACAATATTTAAATGACGCAATATTGATTTGCGCATGCCCAGTGGTCGTAGCTGTATAGACTGGAAAAAAGACGCCCTTTCACTATCTTCTATTGGAGAAAAGTGAAGCCGCCAATGTCCGAATATGGCACTGACATCTTGAACTGATTTGGGGCCCGAATCTGCGCAGTAGTAAAAGCGGGACCCGAGTCTGCGGAGTAGAGAGCAGGAAGTAGAGCCGTGATATCAAAACCCCGCCCACACTCCCGCAGTATCTGTTAGCTGCAGAACAACTCATTATGTCGGTGTGAAATAAACAGTTGAGGAAATGTAGAAATTAAAGTTGAAGCACCAATCTCCTCCTGAATATCCCGGAAAAAATCTGTTGGTGCTTCAGTGACAACTTCGCTCAGAGAAGCTGTCAATCACAGCTGTCAAACATGACGTCACATTCCCTGTTTTTATAGCATCAAATAACTAACTAAAACCAAACTTATTTAAAAAAACAAACACTTGAACTTACATCAGCGTGATAAAAGCTACCTAAAATGACAGAAACTTTGGAACTTTTTTCTTTGGAAAAAAAATAGTGATTGAAAAAGTGTAATTTGATAGTTTAGTTTGTCTCTTGTCACATTATAATACATGGAGGGGGAGGGGTTTATGAGCTATACTGGGACCAACCACCTGGGTCCGATCGAGGCGCTTTGGCTACACTTTTCAGGATGTATGCAGCACACTTGACGCAAAGCCGGGTACACACTGTGCGATTTTGGCCACGATTTGGCCGTCTAAGACAAATTTTGCAAATCCTAAAAGATTCCTCTGATCCTAGGCTAAAATCTGAAGTCTTTGATCGTTAGTTTGACATGTTCACTGTCAGCCGATTAATGACCGCTGCGATCAAATTTTACCTCAGACGAAATTCTGGCAGTGTCAGAAGATTTGGTGCATAGTCCTGCAGTGTGACTTCTCCTACGACAACCGTCAAATTATCTTCGTTTTTCAAGACAAACCATGATCAAAATGAGCGCTAAAGATTTCTTTGTAGCCACCATTTCAATCCCTTGTGTAATGCAGCCCACTGTCACCGAACGCGTCATTCATTGATGATGTCCGTTTTAGCGTACCTCAACTATCGTACAGTCTGACATTAATGACAACATAGATCTTACAGTGTGACATGGCTTACAGAGGGGATCATGCTCGTACAGTCTGACAAGAAACAATCGCAAAGGACTATTATAAATCGCACAGTGTGTACCCGGCTTTAGACAGATGTCAGTCAGTCACAGAGCACCGCAACAGAAACAGCAGCCACCTTTTACAGTTCCTCCTGAACCAAAACAACCAGCATATGCTGCGTTCATGTCATAACTACTGTAATTTGGAAGAGATGGAAATGCGTGACGTTATACTTAAAGCGGTTTGGGACTCAAATTTATGCGTTTCAATGGCAACACTATCAATGCTGAAATGAATCTGCAGCAGTCGGGGTACAGGTCAGTGCTCTTTAAGTTGTTTATTTTCGTTATTATTGTAATGTTGTGTGCTTTGAGACATGAGGTAGTTTAACGCCGTCTCTCATGACGCTTTTGTTTGCTCCTTGCTGTACACGTTCATGCGTTTTGGAGGAAGAGTGGCTTTGTAGACGCTTTGAAGGGAGGGTGGGATCTTATGCTTTCAAAGCTAGCTCACTATTGCTAGCTACTCTGAAAATTACCTACCCTACCTTTAAGACTGAATAATTACACACAATATTCTCATACCATGGTTACTATTTGGTACATACATTTCCAAAAACATAATATTACCATAGTACTTTTTGGTTCATTTTGTTAGTGAACAAAAAAAACATTTCAGATTCACTGGATGTCCTGGTCGTGTCACTGGACCATGCACCCATCCATGCAGATCAGATCCCTGTGCTTTTCCACCTGGCAGAGTCAATCCAGCACTTCCTGTGCTCTGACACAACTCTGGCGGACCCACCATGTTCTTATATGATGAAGATGCTGCAGGTATATGCTACACAATATCAATATCACTAAGCATGGATCATTCTGTAATTGCAGACACTTTTTTTATACAAAGTTCCATGCTTAGAACACCTTGTATTCTTTACAGTGTACAAACCTGGGGACAGGTGTATTTTAAAAATAAACAAAAAATGTTTTAACACTTAAAAAACCTTTCTATAAACTATGTTCATTGAAATCTAAGAGATATTTGTAGTATTTATAACTGACTTGAATGTAAAAAATAGTCGAGGAACATGGCAAAAATGGCAAAATAAAGTTACCAATAAAATGCCATAAAAATCATAGTCCATTATTTCCCCCATTACATCTATTCAGTTATTTTCTAATAAATAAGAAATACACAAGTAAAGCCTTTTTATTGCCTGTACAGAATTACAGCCCTGGCAAAGATATTTATTGATCAAAACTGTTGTTTTATTTTGCTTTTCTTTATTATAGTGGTTACAGAATTACCCATATATAAGTCTTTATTTATATATGTCTCTTTTCATTTATAGTTCTGCTGACAGTTTTTGTTTGTTTGATTTTTGTTTTTTACAGCTTGGTTATTTGGTCTCTCTGAGGCTGTTCATCTTTCAGCTGACTGGTAATTTAAATGGACGTCAGCTAAGCAGAGTCTATCTACACAGCTTGAAAGGTTTGACATTGTCTCAACTTAATAATTATTGCAAAACAATAAAATGTTTATATGACTGAGTGCTGTGACAAAACTACAGGACTGCAAAATAAAAGTTAATGTACCAAGAAATTATTTTAGATTGTTCTGGTAAAACTGTTAAAATAAATGTTAAGTTTAATGTAGTAGATATTACACTCACCTAAAGGATTATTAGGAACACCATACTAATACTTTGTTTGACCCCCTTTCGCCTTCAGAACTGCCTTAATTCTACGTGGCATTGATTCAACAAGGTGCTGAAAGCATTCTTTAGAAATGTTGGCCCATATTGATAGGATAGCATCTTGCAGTTGATGGAGATTTGTGGAATGCACATCCAGGGCACGAAGCTCCCATTCCACCACATCCCAAAGATGCTCTATTGGGTTGAGATCTGGTGACTGTGGGGGCCATTTTAGTACAGTGAACTCATTGTCATGTTCAAGAAACCAATTTGAAATGATTCGAGCTTTGTGACATGGTGCATTATCCTGCTGGAAGTAGCCATCAGAGGATGGGTACATGGTGGTCAGAAAGGGATGGACATGGTCAGAAACAATGCTCAGGTAGGCCGTGGCATTTAAACGATGCCCAATTGGCACTAAGGGGCCTAAAGTGTGCCAAGAAAACATCCCCCACACCATTACACCACCACTACCAGCCTGCACAGTGGTAACAAGGCATGATGGATCCATGTTCTCATTCTGTTTACGCCAAATTCTGACTCTACCATCTGAATGTCTCAACAGAAATCGAGACTCATCAGACCAGGCAACATTTTTCCAGTCTTCAACTGTCCAATTTTGGTGAGCTCGTGCAAATTGTAGCCCCTTTTTCCTATTTGTAGTAGAGATGAGTAGAACCCGGTGGGGTCTTCTGCTGTTGTAGCCCATCCGCCTCAAGGCATTCTTTTTTTCTTAGGTGGCAGAAATGGGCTTCAGTTAGGGTCTTTAGTTTAGGTTGTGCGTGTTGTGGCTTCACAAATGCTTTGCTGCATACCTCGGTTGTAACGAGTGGTTATTTCAGTCAGAGTTGCTCAGTTGAATCAGTCGGCCCATTCTCCTCTGACCTCTAGCATCAACAAGGCATTTTCGCCCACAGGACTGTCGCATACTGGATGTTTTTCCCTTTTCACACCATTCTTTGTAAACTCTAGAAATGGTTGTGCGTGAAAATCCCAGTAACTGAGCAGATTGTGAAATACTCAGACCGGCCCGTCTGGCACCGACAACCATGCCACGCTCAAAATTGCTTAAATCACCTTTCTTTCCCATTCTGACATTCAGTTTGGAGTTCAGGAGATTGTCTTGACCAGGACCACACCCCTAAATGCATTGAAGCAACTGCCATGTGATTGGTTGATTAGATAATTGCATTAATGAGAAACTGAACAGGTGTTCCTAATAATCCTTTTAGGTGAGTGTATATGTGGTATGTGTTAAAGGTGCAGTAAGCAATTTCTTAGAAACACTGTTGATATTTGAAATCAACCCAAACAAACGCACCCCTCCCTTTATTGCTCCGCCCCCCAAAATGCACAAACACGCAATGCAAGAGTGGATGTAACTTTATCATAGCTGAAGCGAAGCAAAATAATGTTTCTTGAAAAATAAAGCAAAGATGACAAATCACAAGGAAGAACAAATAATAAGATCCACTTTCAACATCGTTTCTCAGAAATTGCTTACTGCACCTTTAACATGCATAGGCCTGGTTTCACTGACAGGTTTTAGGATTAGGATTAGGCCTTAGTTTAATTAAGACATTTAAGTAGCTTTTTTAAACGCGCCTTTTTTTAAAAAACATTACTGATGTGCATCTTGGGGTAAAACAATGGCACTGACATATTTTAAGATATGCCATTGCAAGTTGCTTTCAATTAGAACAGCTCAAAATGCATTTTAGTCTGGGACTAGTTTAAGCCTTGTCTATGAAACTGGGGGATAGTATTATATAATATGTATGGAAGCCCATTTCTGCCACATAAGAAAAAAAATCATGCTTTGGTAAATCATAATAATGACATAAAAGTTAAAATGAGATACTAAGTCATTATGAGATACAATTTTGAAATAAAAATGATGACATACTAAGTCATAGTCAGAAATTTACATAAAAATGATGACATTATGATATTAAAGGAACACGCCGATTTTTTGTGAAAGTTGCAATTTTCTAGACCGATATGGCTAGGGACTATACTCTCATTCCTGCATAATAATCCAGAAACTTTGCTGCCGTACAATGGGTGCAGCGGCGCAATGATATTACGCAGTGCCTGAAAATAGGCTAACTTCCGTCAACATAACCAAGGTGACAACCTGCTTTCACAGAGAGCGTGCTGGGGACTATTTTCTGGCGCTGCGTAATATCATTGTGCCGCTGCACCCATGGTACGGCAGCAAAGTTCCTTGATTATTACGCAGGAATGAGAGTATAGTCCCTAGCCATATCGGTCCAGAAAATTGCAACTTTTAATTTTCCGTCGGTCTTAGTACACGATGAAACTATACACATCACAACATGTAAATAGGAAAATGTTGCCGTTATTTTGTCATTTATTGAGCAGTAGGCTAGATGGAGCCGTTTACCTCCAGTCTTTGTGCTAAGCTAGGCTAGCGGTGGGTGCGTCAGACAGAGTTATGGCACGCACGGAGATAAAAATGGTATGTATGGACTTATCTAAGTCTGGGGAATACGGTGAATAAGCTAAAGTCCCAAAAAGTCAGCGTGTTCCTTTAAAAAATCATTCATCATCACTTTTCATGCGACACTATCTCATAATTCAAATTTAGTATGTCATAATTGTGACTTTTATGTCATAATTATGATTTAACAATGCATTCTTTTTTTCTTAGGTGGCAGAAATGGGCTTCAGTTAGGGTCTTTAGTTTAGGGTCCAGTTCTCACTATTAACTAGTTGCTTATTAGCATGCATATTGCTAGAATATAGGCTGTTTATTAGTACTTATAAAGCACATATTAATGCCTTATTCTGCATGACCATACATCTACATCTACCTAAACTTAACAACTACCGTACTAACTATTAATAAGCAATAATTAGAAGTTTATTGCGGCAAAAGTCGTAGTAAATAGTGATAATTGGACCCTAAAATAAAGCATGACCAAATGATGTATTGAATTCCAAAGTTTAAATGTTGCTATTGTTAAAATAACCATTAGGCTGGTAAAATTGTGGGACACGTTTTGTCCAATGTCACAAGAATCAGTGGAATGCATATAAAGTTTGCAGCTGTCTTTATCTGTTGACAGAGCTGTTGAAGTGTGAAACACGCTACCAAGAGTTCCCGAACATGTTATTTTCTGTTCACTTCATGCTGCATGTTGGGGAGGTTCTATGTGGTCTCAAACTTACTAAGGACACTTCAGTGCAGGTTTGAAGGCTAGGTTAATTATATCAGAAAAGGAAAGCTGAACGGTTCACTGTATTGAAAATTCTATTTGATTGACAGGTCTCTGTGGAAGCACAGGAGCATGGTGTTAACCAGGTCCTAAGGCAGTGCCTTCTCAGCTATCACTGTGTGCAAAACAATGGCAGTCAGCTCTCTCAAGTGATCAAACAGCTTATGTTGCTGAGAGATAAACTTCAACAAGACAACTGGTGCGTGAAGTGTGTTTGTGAGATACTTTCCACAGGTTTTTATGTTTTGTAAGCAGCTTATAGGTGGAACTGTGGGTTAAAATCCCAGAGTAACATCAGTCTTTTTTACCTCCTCTGTTCTCAGGGTCGACTGTGGGTTAGGACTGATGATTCTGGGAGAGGCTGCCAAATCTAGCATGCTGTGCCTTCAGACCCTTATGAACCTTCACATGGTCCAAACACAAGAAATCACTCAGGTGCATAAGAAAGTAGAGGAATGACAGAAACATATTTAAGTACTTAACGGAATGGTTCAAATAAAAGTAATAATCAGAAAGTAATATGGGTTTAGAACAACAAGATGGTGGGTCACTGACAAAGAGTGTCCAACATAGATATACTTAGATCGGCTGTTTCTGTGGGCTGCTATACTTCAACACTCAAAAGCAAGTTGACTGTGCGTCTGCAACCGTAGTTAGATGCATTGAATATCTATATCTTCAATGGACTTCAGCAGATGATTTTACTGAACTAACACAATACAACAAGACAAAGGCATCAGCTAACATGACAAAAGTTACCTGTAATAAATAATAAAATAAAAAAACTGTAATATTAAGTTAATACAGTACATATGAAAATACAAACCAACACATTCTCACCTGTGTAAGGTTATCACATTTCTTTGGGAATTTAAATCTCGGTTGTTTCACAGCCAAAAGCTGACGACACAGTAACCGATCCAAGATGGGGGGCGCGCCAGTGTGTCTGGAGCAGTCTACGTATACATATCCATGGTGTCCAAGATAAAGATAATGACATAATTTCCTGTTTTTAATTTAATTTACAAGTTTTTAAAATATTAATATGCAGTGAAATTAGAAACATAAAACATACTCATGATACACATATAGATTTATGAATTGCATTTTAATGTTGCATTTTAAAGATTGGGCTAAAAAATCAGCGTTATTGATGCTGGTTACAAATAAGATAACAGAATTTGGACAGAACAGAAACAGAATGTTCTTTTTTGTGTAAATTATATATTATTCCTTTTAATTTTTTTTTTTTGTCATATTAATAAAGGTTCTAAATAAATCTGTAATCATTTCATTTATTAATACTCATTTTGTGAAAGTATTTTTATTTGTTTGTGTGTATTTTGTTTTGTGCAGGAAATGACATCCCAGAAAGCATCCTGGCCGTGGCAGTTGGAGCACATATACTGCTCCATTTTGATTGATATTTGCCAGAACAGCTACTGTGCTGAAATTAAGAAAACAGCCCTCATCGGGCAGTCAAACTCTTCTCTGTGCAGACGTTCTGGAGGACTTTTAACTATGCTAAAACAATGTAAGTTCTTTAGACAGAAATATGCGTAAAGGCTGGGTCCGAAAGCTTTAAAATGCTGCCTTTGGAGGATGAATTCCAAGATAGGAAGGCATCAAGGCACGTCCGAATCCAATGTTAGCTTTACTTCCTGTCTCCTAACATACCTTCATCTGATCGATTTTTGAAGGCAGCATAGATGTATCCTTTGCTGCCTTTGATATCCCACAATCCTATGCGTTCCATTACATAGCAACCTAGTTTTAAAAAAATAAAGATGGCATCTAAAAGTTGGTCAGTTTGTGTGTAAATGTAAATTTTTGACCAACGTCTTCCACTTTTGAGAAATTACTATTGTAGTAATTAAATATTTGCTTAGTTATCACCAAAGCTCTCTCTATTTTGTTCATTAAACCGTTGTGCTGCCTCAGAAGTTTGAAATCAGTTTTTTGTGAGGTACCTTCATGCGCAAATGCTGCCTGCAAAGTCATTGCCTGATAAGGCAACGAGGCAACAAGTCAGCTGCCTAAGCTTTCGGACACAGCCAAAGTCTGCAAAAGACCAGGATCATACTCAGAACTAGACTGGGCAATTATATAATAAAAAGTATATGTGAAAAAATGATATACAGTGGCTTACAAAAAGTATTGTTTTAAGTTTCTTTATTACACCCATAAATATATATACGTAGATGCCTCATTAGCGACTGTTTCTATGGGCCGCCCGCCATTTTCGAACGGTCAAAGCCGGTCGTGAACGCGCTTTGTGAACATTCAAATGTTGCCTGTGTGTCTGCAACCGTAGTTATACGCATACATGTATGAAATTAATATCTATATAGCAATAGACTGAAGCAGATGATTTTATATGATTTAGTTTATCATTAATGGTAGATAATTCTGCATATGCTAAAAATATTGGTTAAAGATCTTAACATCTTAACATCATTAATATTTATTGATCATCAGAGAACCCTACAGACATATTGCTCAGCTTTTAATGAAAGCAGTGAACTCATTATAAACAAGTTAATTGGAAAGAAATCATAAACCATCAACCAATCAGCCATAAAAATAAATAAATTATAAAAAATAGTAATAAATTAGCTAGTAATGTGTTTAATAAACATCAATATAGCCTATTTATTCAAACCATGTTTTAAGTAATCATAGGTATTATCTGAAAGCTCAAATTCTCAAAAATCATCCTGTTTTGCAATCGTTTTATAAAAAGCTTTATAAAATTATCAACATCACATAACTGCATTTAAACACTTTTTAAGAACAGGGAAAATTAGGAGTCAAAATGATAAATTATTATACGTTTATTAAAAATATGATTAAATATAATATTCTAGATACATTATTATTCTACATTATTTGAATGCACATAGCTTATAGATCCAACAGTTAATATTTACAACACTGCGTGTAAGCTGTGTTAAAATAGGGGTTTTTCTTTTGCATCCTGAACAACAACGGCAGCAGACTCACTGAATGAAAATGCACTTTCACTCTCTGACAGAAGGGCGCGCTTATGGAACAGCAGAAATATGTCGGTTTCTCTTCTTTAACTATACTCTTAAATTTAGTTTCATTTAAGCACTTTCAAAGGCCAATGTTTGTTTTCACATACATTTTCCAGTCCTTGAATACTGTGTCTGAAATTCAAGAACCATGAAGCCAAATGTTACGTGTTTTTGTGTAGATCCAAACATTATAATTGCTAAACTAACACAATACATAAAGAACGCGTTAGCTAACATGACATTAAAAGTAGCTAACGGTAGTTAAAAACCTGTAATATTGAGTTAATACATATCATGCTATTGATGATTGACAGCATCTTAAGTGTTGACGTGTGTTGACGGTTCTAAAATGGCGGCACGTCGACATGCCTGGAGCGGTCAAATCTACGTATATATGTCTATGAATACACCTGTAGTTACTCTGCACTGTAGGAGACCTATGTTAACTTGAAGAGAACTGACTTCATACATCCACTAAAAGTATTTGCAAATGCCTGTCCAAATACTTTTTGGGGCTACTAGTGATACTGTCTGTCATAAAGACAAGTAAAGCAGATATCTGTGTTTGTAGCGCATGAAGACAAATGGAGGCTGCGGTACAGTGTGGTTCAGGGTTTGGCACAGATCAGCCGGAGGATCACGCTTTCAGAGAGTCTGAGGAATACTGCCTGGTTAACACTACTGAAACACCTGAAGCAGGAGACAGACCCCCGCATAATCAATGCTGTGAGGATCATTGAGGTACTCAAGCTTCTTGCTGCTACAGAGTAAATGCGGTCCAAATTTTAACACAGTACTCACAACTGAAGACAAAAACAAATGTGCTTATTTGCTACTTCTACTTCTTTCTACTTAAGACGGATTTATGTTTCAGCAAACATTAGTCACGAGCAATGCTAGGGGTAACGCATTACAAGCAACGCAACGCAAGTTATGTAATAAGATTACTTTTTTCAAGTAACAAGTAGTGCATTACTTTTTAAATGTACAAACATTTTTATCGAATGACACCTCTCCTCTCCCCATGTTGAGAGCAATCTGGAGTAAGGTGCAGAGGTGTTGTGTGCGCTGTGTAAACATGATGGTTATTGTAGTTCTAGACTAAATGTGAGCATGCATTTACTCATCTCACTTGCACAAAAACAGATTCAGTATTCCTCAGAATGAATAAAAACTCAGAATATTATGCAAACCTTCAATAATTAAATGTTAAATTACACAAATATATTTTATGTATTTAATCTCACTTTACTAACTATTGTTTGCTGCTGACCCTTGGTGATCCAATTCAACCATACCAATAAGCAAAAATTACTTTAGATAAACATCACTTTTTTCCCCCTTTTTTTTTGCTTCTCGTGTCCTATTTTTCTGCAATCCCGAATGGCAGCACAGCTGAAAGGTTTGAGAGCTGCGCCCTCTACTTAACAAACATGCATTTGCTTCCTTCAGCAGAATTTCCTTCAGCCTGAGGCTTAGTCATTTCACTTTTGGTGGGAAAGGATCTTTATCAAAAGTAGAACAAACAAGCAAACCCAGACCAGGTGGGGAAAAGTAACGTATCACATTACTTTCCATAAAAAGAAACTAAGTAATCCCATTAGTTCCCTTTCGCAGTGGAACTCAATGCGTCGATGGGAACACTCTTTGTGAACTGGTGTCTCAAGCATGTGTGCTAAATGCCAATCTTGATTGGCTACTGCAGTCTGGTGATGTCATAGGCGCACTGGCAGACTATGAGGGGCATGTCATTAGCTAGAGAACACATCATCAGCTTCATTGTCTTCAGGAAGCCATTTGTTTTTGCGTGTGCTGTAAATCTGTGAAAGAAACTAAAAAAATTAGTGCAGATTCAGGCAGATTTTCTGTGTTATCACTATAGTACACCCAATCGTGTGTGTCATTTGCTTGGGAGTGGTGCATTTACGGACAGCCCTGAGGGGGCTGGCTGTGCTCACTGTGATAATTTCACTGTGAAAATGCTCCGCTCCTGCTTGGCTCTCTTCAGGGGGGGTGGTAGCCAGGTGACTGCACCTCATGGCTCAGGACCAGCGCAGATGGATCTGGCTGAGGAGCTTTGGACGGGTCTTTCCCTTTCCCAATCCTATCAACAGTTCCAATGTTCTCAGGCTGAATCCGGAAGCCAGTTCCAAATGTGATGGGAGTTGAGGCAGACATTGTGAGCGAGGCCACCTTCTCCCCAACAGCCACGTATGAGGAGTTGCCACCAGAATGAATTTAAACTGGTCAGTGGGAAAAAAGGAACACACTCTGGCGAAGCTAGTTGAGCGGTTCCTGGTGGATGTGGAACAACATTTCAATCAACCAATCAATAGTTTATGTCAAGTTTAGGTTACTATATATATATATATATACAGCAATATATATATTATACTGTGCACTTATGCATACTTCTCATGTGTTCTTTCTGTCCCAGACAGCTAAATACGAAATATGGGTCATGCCTACGTTTCTAAAATACAGTCCCAGTCCAATGAAGTGGAGGATTCTCAACTTACCCCACACTCCCTAAGCATCTTTTAGTAGTTGTCTGTAAAGACCATTCATTGGTCTGTGACATTAAAACTGAAATGCCAACATTTTAACATCAAATTACCATTACAAAGTAAACACATTAAAGGGTTAGTTCACCCAAAAATGAAAATTCTGTCATTATTACTCGACACAAGCGTGTGATGCTGACGCTGTACTGCATAGGAGACTGACACAGGCTAGAACGAAATTGTTGAATAAAGTCATTATTTTTGTCAGTTTTTTTTTCTAAAGGAGGAGACAGATCCCCGCATAATCAATGCTGTGAGGATCATTAAGGTACTCAAGCTTCTTGCTGCTACAGAGTAAATGTAGTCACAACACAGCACATTACTCAGAACTGAAGACAAAAACAAATGTGCTTATTTGTTACTTCTGCTTCTTTCTACTTAAGAGGGATTTATGTTTCTGAAGTCAGCAAACATTAGTCACGAGCAGTGTTGGGGTAACGCATTACAAGCAACGCAAAGCAAGTTACGTAATAAGATTACTTTTTCAAGTATATTTTTGTCTGTTTTTACACATAAAAAGTATTCTCATCGCTTCATAAAACTAAGGTTGAACCACTGGAGTCACATGGACTATTTTAACAATGTTTTTACTACCTTTCTGAGCCTTTAAAGTGTTAATTAAATAGCTGTCTATGGAGGGGTCAGAGAGCTCTCAGATTTCATCAAAAATATCTTAATTTGTGTTCCGAAGATGAGCGAAGGTCTTATGGGTTTGGAACGACATGAGGGTTAATGACAGAATTTTCATTTGTGGGTGAACTAACCCTTTAAGTGGAGGCGCTACCCACATAGCAAAACTGGCCAATGGGTGCTTTGTAAATCCACGAGTGACGCTAATCAGGCAACACTGGAATATGTTGGTATTATATGACATCACAGTTCTAAAAAATGACATCACTGGAGGTTAAAAAAACTGCAACTCTTCTAACTTATTTTTTTGGTTCTATTAATTCACTGTCCAAGCTCCAGTCTGCACTGAGTCCGACTGGAGTGTTGATGCCCTCCAAGCTATATTTAACAAGAAAATGTTGTTAAATATAGTTTTAGAAGGAGCATGTCACTCTATAGGATGTCACTGCTTTGACATTTTATGTCAAATAACAGTAATTTCTTATCTTCATCCTTCTGATATCTGTTGCAAGTCCTAGTGTATCTTATGTCCACTGTTTAGAGCAACTGACCTCTTTAAACTGTCAGATGGACCAAATATACTCTACGTGTTTTTATATTCATACTTGGAATTTATACAAAACTTTACATCTCTGTTCAGGATTAATGACCGGAATGATATGACCTCTACACCTGTTAATTGTAGTTCTTACACAAATTCCTCTTATTCCTTGTGTTGATCAGTTGGCAGTGAAAATTACCAAAATAACAGAGCATTTGGAATACATCAGCATTGTAAGTAAACTGTGCTTTCTGTTTTTCCCTCAGACATCGTTTTCAATATTTGGAAAACCATCTCCATCTAACTCGTCTAACTAACTAAGGTCGCGTTAACCGAAATGTGAAAGCAGTTTCAATTACACTGAGGGTGATCTGATTGTAACTTGTAACTGCAATTCTCACCCCTGTCCACTTGGTGGCGAGTGCGCTCTTGCTGACTATCAAGTTGGCTTTTGGCTTTTCTGAGATACATGGATGCTGTGTTCGAAATCGCCACCCATACCCTCATTCACTATTCCTTACATTACTCCACTTGAAGGAGTGAATGAAAACGAGTGAGTGAATTCGGACACTGAGTGTGTTGGAAAGGCTGCTTTTGCATAGTTTCTGCTTGCTGTTTAATAATTAGGCTTGAATTAGGATTTATCTTGAACTCTGCCATGGAAACTAGGATGTATATAGGCCCCATTGTTCCCCAGATAATCCAGCTGCTTGTCTGGAAGGATCTGCCCTGACTGCACCCAGATCATCTGGGTGAGTACTACATCATGGTTCTGGAGCAACCTGTTCCCTGCGAGCGCCTTTGAGGCAAATTCAATGAGAAGTTAGCCCGGGTTGTCATGTGGCAAGTAATACAAGCCGCTTACATGAGCTGCCAACGTGGAGTACTCCAGCGAGACATCAAAAAGGAAAAGCTTTTAATCAACCAGGACACCCTAGAAGTCAAACTGTTTGACCTCCTTCAAAGCTCAGCATATACTACATTCATGGGTATGTATTGATAGGAATAGAATAGGAATCACTCAAATAGCACCTAATGATTTCTAGCATGCTAATGAACACCAAGGCAAAATGATGTGGTAATGCATTACCCATAACACAAAATCTTTCTTACAGGCACATGACTGTACTGCCCACCCGAATTTAAATCAAATGGCCAGTACCACAGGGAGCAAGTGACAGTATATTCATTGGGGGTGCTCTTGTTCTTGCTAGTATGTGGGAAATTTCTAGACTTCCACGACTTGAATATGATAAATCTGAACCTTTGGTACATAGCTGGCTTGTCACAAGCTGAGATCTTAATTACAACAAAGAAGGCCAATTGTAATTCTAAATCATACAGAAGAGAATTAGTTAATAAAACATGGCAGGGTAGATAATGCAGGATTTGTTCACATTTCTAACCTCCAGTTGCGTCTTACAGTTTACAAAAGAGAATGTCTGTCCTATCTTTCTGCACAGACTGCTGCCAATATATCTGCCCTTGCCTGCAGCATAAGCCAACACAGCGTCTTGATTTGGGAAATCCATGACTGGTTTAAGAAAATATTTTACCAGATATATTACCCAGTTTTTTCATGTAATTATATTGTATGTGTTTGGCGCGTAAGATAGCCTACATAGAACAAACTTTAAAAAATCATATTTTATTGTATGTCCTCTGAGGACATCTTGATTCAATTTGTCTATTTTGAAATGGGAGGAAGTTGCCTAGTCAAAATATGACTAAATAATAAACCTGATTTTTGCTTTTGTTTCACAGATGTGAGGAAAATTGGAAAATAGTTGTCATGCTCTCTGTTACAGCCAGCCCAGTTCTTGTCATGGATTCAGCCAAAGTCAGAACTGAGATTGGCTGGGTCAGGTTTACCAGAAATGACTAACAGCTCCCTGTCTCAGTCCATCCGTGCAAACTGTTAGTACAAAACTACTTTGTACTAACATTTAAATTAGTCTTTTGATACAGTGCCCTTATTTTGTAAATACATGTTTTTACACTGTATTTATATTTTATTACTTATGTATGTAGCTATGTATGTGTATAAATAATACATAAAATAAAAAAAACAGTTGTGTTCTTTTAAATCTGAAAAATCTCAAAAGTCTGTTTTCTCGTTTATTTAATATTTCGTCTATGCAGTTGCACTAAAAAGTAGTCCTCTAATGTGACAATTTATTTTAAACAAAACCTCATTCAGAGATTTTTTGACAAAATAGTCTCATTAATTTGTCCTAATTATATTACAAAAACAACAGTAGCTAGTCTCTAAATCAGGGGTGGGGAACATTGATCCTGGAGGGCCACTCTCTTGCAGAGTTTAGCTCCAACCCTGAAAAAATACACTCACCTAACTTTAGGGTGTGTCTCAATCAGCTCCCTGGTTCAGTAGTCAGGGCACTGATCAGGACATTAGTTAATTGGCTGACTGAGTTTTTTTAACAAAATGCACAGATTGTCACAGACACGCCAGGCTCCTACGTCACACAATCACAGCGCACGCCTTCCCCTGAGTACTAATCACACACACCTGCAGTTCATCATCACGGCAATCACCCACAGTACAAAAGACACTCACACACTCTGAGTCACTGTCCGGTCTCGTTCGTATTGGGTACTTACCTCTATGCTTACTTCAAGGACTTCCTATATGATACTTACCTTCTTCCCTTGTTCCCTCCAAGTCTCCATTGTGTTCCAGCGTCGTGTGTGTGTGTGTCTTCATCGACCTCTCCGTTCCAAGCCTGTCTCCAGCGATCTCCACCTGCAAGTATACAGACTGCATCATTCAGGATCTCATCACCAAACTCCCACGAACCTCAGCACCACTCACCTGCACTTCCGTATTCTCTACTGGATTGCTCAATAAACATCACTAACCCGTACTTCTTGTCTCCGTCCCTTCTGTACCGTAACAGAAGACCGGACCACAACAGATGAGCACCAGTATGAGCACTCCGGATCCCTTCCAAGAGCTCGTGGACGCAGTCCGTCGAGCACTTCCATCCAACCCACCAGCGAACAATTCCGCCAACAACACTGCTTCTCCCTCGTCACCCGTCTATGCCAGTCCCATGGCCAAACCGGCGCCCTTCTCTGGTTCGGCGGAGGACTGCAACGGATTCATTCTGCAGTGTTCGCTGATCCTGGAGATGCAACCGCACTTGTATCCCGACGATCGTTCCAAGGTAGCCTTCATTCTGTCTCAACTGAATGGCAAGGCGCTTCGCTGGGCTGAAACCCTTTGGACTCAGAATAATCGGAGAATAATACAAACTCTGACCAGCTTCATCGCCCATTTCAAAGAGGTCTTCGGGAAACCAGCCTGGGATGCCTCCATTGGTGAGCAATTGTATCATTTGAAGCAGAATAATATGCCGATCAATGAGTATGCCCTCCAGTTTAGGACTCTAGCTGCCGCCAGTGGATGGAACGAGCAATCTCTGCTGACCACCTATCGTCAGGGACTAGATCCCCGTGTGCGGTTGCATCTCGCTGCATACGAGGATACCATCGAGCTCGAACCCATTCGTCCTCCTCGTCCTGTGGTGAGTGCCATTTTTCCATCTACTCATGAAATGCAACCTCTCACCACTGTTGTGAACCTAACTGCTGCCGGTTTCACCCTTCCAGTATGTGCCCTCCTCGACTCTGGGTCAGCCGGCAACTTCATCTCTGGCGCCCTCTGCCGTCAGCTCAAACTCAAGACCACTGCCATACCATCTACCTACCAGATCCACTCGGTAACGGGGAAACCCATCAGCCGAAGACAGGTTCGTTCCGTCGCCGGTCCCATCCAGCTCCAAATGGGTATCCTGCACACGGAACAACAACATTTACTGGTTCTGGAGGAGTCCACCGCTGACGTGATTTTAGGGCGCCCATGGTTAGAGCAGCATAACCCCATCATCTCATGGAAGACCGGTGAGATCCTGAAGTGGGGTGAAAGCTGCTTCCCGGATTGTTTTTTGGCTCTCCCTGTTCCCTCTACTCCATGCTCCAAGAAGATGTCAGTGTGTGCCACCTCCATAGAGAGCCCGGTCGAGCAACGCTCGGTGGAAATACCACCATGCTACGCCCCCTTCAGTGATGTCTTCTGTACTCAGCGAGCCTCCAAGCTGCCTCCCCATCGGCCATGGGACTGTGCCATTGATCTGCTTCAGGGTGAGTCAGTGCCCCGTGGTAAAATTTACCCTCTGTCACTCCCGGAGGAGAAGGCCATGGAGGAATACATCAAGGAGGCGCTCGACCAAGAATACATCCGCCCGTCTACTTCCCCTGCTGCTTCCAGCTTCTTTTTCGTGGCCAAGAAGGACGGAGGCTTGCGGCCCTGCATCGATTACCGGGCTCTTAACAACATCACTGTAAAATTCCGTTATCCCCTTCCTCTCGTCCCAACAGCGCTGGAACATCTCCGTGGTGCCACTGTCTTCACCAAGTTGGACCTCCGCAGCGCGTACAACCTCATCCGAATACGTGAGGGGGACGAGTGGAAGACGGCATTCGTGACCCCTACTGGCCACTACGAATATCTCGTCATGCCCTATGGACTGTCCAACGCCCCCTCCGTATTCCAGGACTTCATTCATGAGGTGCTCCGGGAGTTTCTCCACAGATCCGTACTGGTATACATTGACGACATCCTGATATACTCCCGGAGCCTGGCCGAACATCGCCATCACGTTGCGGAGGTCCTGCAACGCCTGAGGGAGTTCCAGCTGTATCTCAAGGCCGAAAAATGCTCCTTCCACCAACCCTCAGTGCAATTCCTTGGATACAACATCGATAACAGTGGCATCCGGATGGACGAGGAGAAGGTGGAAGCCATCAGGAACTGGCCCACTCCCACAACCATAAAGGAACTTCAGAGATTCCTAGGATTTGCTAACTTCTACCGCCGTTTCATTCACAACTACAGTCTTATTTCATGCCCTCTTACTCATCTCCTCCGCAGTAAGCCCAAGTCTCTGTCCTGGAACCCCGCGGCCACGAAAGCCTTTGAAGACCTCAAGGAAGCCTTCACTTCGGCTCCCCTCCTAGTGCATCCAGACCCCATGAAGGCCTTCGTTGTCGAGGTAGACGCGTCTACCACAGGAGTGGGAGCAGTGCTCTCACAGCAGCAGGGGACCCCAAGTAAACTCCATCCATGTGCCTTCTTCTCCCGCAAACTCAACCCGGCTGAGGTTAATTATGACATCGGCAACCGGGAGCTTCTCACCATCAAGATGGCCCTGGAAGAGTGGAGGCATTGGTTGGAGGGTTCCCAACTTCCTTTCCGGGTACTCACCGATCATAAGAACCTAGAATACCTAAGGAATGCCAAGCGACTCAACCCCCGCCAGGCCCGGTGGGCACTGTTCTTTACGAGATTCAACTTTACCATTTCCTATCGTCCAGGACCCAAGAATGTCAAGGCAGACGCCATTTCCCGTCTCTATAACGCAGAAGAGAATTCCAAGAAATCCGAGCCCATTCTTACAGAGAAGCTGTTCGTGAGTCCCATCACCTGGTCTGAGGAAACATTGCCCTCCTCCAATGTCTCCACCAATACTCCGCCGGGTTGCCCACCAGGGTTGCAATACATCTCACGGACACGGCGCACTCCCCTCATCCACACTGGCCACCCGGGGGTCAATGAAACTCTCTCGCTGCTGAAGGAGCGCTTCTGGTGGCCCAACATGGCATCTGACGTCAGAAGGTACGTGAGGGGATGTCAGGAATGCGCCATCTCCAAGAGCCCTAGACATCTTCCCTCCGGCAAACTCCATCCTCTGCCCGTTCCCAACCGTCCATGGTCACACCTAGGAGTAGATTTTATCACAGATCTACCCGTGTCAAGGGGCTGTACCTGTGTTTTAGTGGTCATGGATAGTCGTCTGTCGTATGATTCCGTTGAAGGGACTGCCCACTGCCATGGAAACTGCCGAACTCATGTTTAATATGATTTTCAGATACTACGGAATCCCAGAGGATATTGTTTCAGACAGGGGACCTCAATTCATCTCCCGGGTATGAAAAGCTTTCTTCTCGCTCCTAGGTGTGACCGTCAGCCTCTCCTCTGGGTACCATCCACAGACCAACGGGCAGACGGAGAGGAAGATTCAGGAGATCGGCCGCTTCCTCCGTACCTTCTGTCACGGCCACCAGGACTCCTGGAACCAGTTCCTGGGTTGGGCCGAGTACGCACAGAACTCCCTACGCCAGCCAACCACCGGTCTTACTCCATTCCAGTGCATGCTCGGTTACCAACCCCCATTGTTCCCCTGGTCCGGGGAACCGTCGGATGTTCCAGCTATCGACTACTGGTTCCGGGAGAGCGAGAGGGTCTGGGACTCCGCACATCACCAGCTTCAACGGGCCCTGCGCAGGCGCAAGATGACAGCCGACCTTCGTCGCTCCAACGCTCCCACATTTCAACCTGGTCAGAAGGTCTGGCTGTCCACCAGGGACATCAGGTTGCGTCTGCAATGCAGGAAGCTCAGTCCCAGGTTCATTGGCCCCTTTCCCATTGTGAAGCAGATCAACCCAGTCACGTATCAACTCCAACTCCCTCCACAATACAGAATTCATCCCACGTTCCATGTCTCCCTGTTGAAGCCTCACTTTCCCTCTGTTTCTATTCCCACAGAGCCTGGCGTAGCCGAAGAAGCCCCCCTCCCACTCATCGTGGAAGACGGTACCGCATACCAAGTGAACGACATCTTGGACTCCCGGCGCCGTGGTGGTCTCCTAGAATATCTAGTGGACTGGGAGGGCTACGGCCCAGAGGAACGCTCATAGGTACATAGAAACGACATTCTTGACCCGAACCTGCATGAAACCTTCCATGCCTCTCATCCCAACAGACCTGCACCTAGAGGCAGAGGCCGACCACCACAACGTCGGGGTCCGCAGCCCTCAGGAGCGGGCCGTGGAGGGGGGGGGGGTAATGTCACAGACACGCCGGGCTCCCACGTCACACAATCACAGCGCACGCCTTCCCCTGAGTACTAATCACACGCACCTGCAGTTCATCATCACGGCAATCACCCACAGTACAAAAGACACTCACACACTCTCAGTCACTGTCCGGTCTCATTCGTATTGGGTACTTACCTCTTTGCTTACTTCAAGGACTTCCTATATGATACTTACCTTCTTCCCTTGTTCCCTCCAAGTCTCCATTGTGTTCCAGCGTCGTGTGTGTGTGTGTCTTCATCGTCCTCTCCGTTCCAAGCCTGTCTCCAGCGATCTCCACCTGCAAGTATACAGACTGCATCATTCAGGATCTCATCACCAAACTCCCACGAACCTCAGCACCACTCACCTGCACTTCCGTATTCTCCACTGGATTGCTCAATAAACATCACTAACCCGTACTTCTTGTCTCCGTCCCTTCTGTACAGTAACACAGATCTGATTTGATTTTTTTTTTGTCCTGCCTGTTTACATGTACTTTCTATACAACCGAGTGTGTTTAAATGTAATGACCCGCCAATATTCACCAGGTTGTCTAGTAGCACCATGGGCGATATCATGTGGGGGGCATAAGCAATAAATGTTTTTTGTTTGGAATTATCCATGAAATCAAAATAAACAATTTTTATTTTTTAAGGAATATTGCAGTGTTTATTATGAATGATTTATCCGTGCACATCATTATTTTGCCCTTGTAAACTTTAATCAAAATAACTTGCCCTTCCTCTTGCAGACTGGTGTGAGGTAATAAAGCTCTGTCTGACCTGTTTAAGCTCTGCTGCTATTAATTGTTTTTCTATGTAAATATGTACTAGACAGACGTCTGACTGTTGGACCGTGTCTTGTGCTTGAGTCCCTTCTTTTCCATTCTCCAGCAATGCGGCTCTGCAGTTACTATTGCGTAGGTTACTATAGTAACTATTATGCATCTTGAGTTTTTAAGAGCAAAAACACATTCTCTATGATCATCCCCTTATGGCTGTCACTCAGAAGTAAACATTTTTTTTTTGTCAAACTGGACAGATAGTGAAACTTTCAAGTGTGAACAGCACATTTGTGTCTTTACCGGAAAATCTGTTCATTTTGCAGTAATTTACCGGTTTAATGTGTGAAAGGGTCTAATTGTCACAGTCATGTTCTGTTTTATGGTCGTTTAAGACTTGGGTATACTTAATTTTACGCATACAGGTATAAATTCCTTTTTAATTGATTAAATTGTTTAATTAAGGGTTATACATGCTAGTTCTACTAGAAAGACTCAGAGGGCAGATGAACATTTATATGGTATTTATTCATTAACAGATGGTAGTGAACTACAATGATTCGTGTTTAGTTATATAGAAAAGTTATTTGGGGTAGGCCCCGTCCTTAGTCCAAATCCTGGGAATGCAGATTCGGCTGATCCTGCCTGAAGATGAAGGCAGGGGCGGAGCCTACCCCCATGGATGGACAGGGCCAATCAGGTGGTGGTGGGGAGGATGGACAGGGCCAATTGGGTGGTGGGGAGGATGGAGGGGAACAACAGCATTGTCAACTATGAACGTGAAACAGAGAATTTAGTGCTTATACTTCAGGTGCTGAGCAGTGATTATTTTGAATGAATGACATGGCATTAGAGTCTTCCTGGTAGAACCTACGCTAAAGCTATAATTTCTATGGCAGAGTTTAAGGTAAATATTTTAATTACTACTGGAGCTGCCTGTTTGCTATGTTTTAAATTATTATTAAACAGCAAGCAGAAACTATGCAAAAGCGGCAGCCCTTTCGGTGCACTCAGTGTCTGAATTCACTCATTTGTTTTCATTCACTCCTCCAAGTGAACTATATTAGTGGACTAATGTAGGGAATAGTGAATGAGGGTATAGGGGGTAATTTCAAACACAGCATATCAGACGTCAGAGGGCAGCAGTAAGTCATGTCAACTGTACAGTACTGTGCGTATTGCCACCTAGTGGACTGTTCTGTCTCAACATTAATCTTGCGCATGCGCTGTGTCGCACCGTCCACACTATCACAAAAATTCGACTAGACGCAGACGGGGTGTGCGGGCGTCCACAGATCCTCCTGATAACTGAAATTACGTCACGCGGACTGCCAAAGTATATTTTGGCTTCAGTTTGTTTCACCTTGTTTTCCTATTTCTTTTGTTCCCCATGTTCCCACTCTTCATTTGTTTCCGTAGCAACCCATTGTGTTCACCTGCGTCTCGTTTAGATCTATTGTTTGGTCTGTGTATTTAAACCCTCTCTTCAGTTGAGTTCTTTGTCTGATGTCTTCAATGTAAAGGTTGGTTTGTGTTACTCCTGTGTAGTGTTTCTGTGCATTCTTATGCCAGAGTGTTTTGTTTTGTTTATGTAGTTTAATAAAGGCTGCTGTTAGTTTAAAAGGATCCTACGCTTCATTGTAGGACCAACCCGTGACAGTACACCAGACCTTAAAAATATGGATCTCGCAGCAGCCCACATTTGTACTAGCAAATAAACCCGAGTACTAGCTACTAAACCTTCGCCAGAATGGTTACCCCCTGGAGAGGTATATGGAGGATTTTTTGGACTTAAACTGTTGAATCCCCTGGAGTAGACACATGCTAAAAGCATGTTTTCGGGAGGTGCTGGATGACTATTTGTACATGCTCCTCTTGTCAGGAAAGGACAGCACAACGTTAGTTCCGTACATCAGCTATTTTCTGGCTGGATGGTTTCGGTTTCATTGTGGAGGAGATGGATGAGGACCACACCAGAGATGTTCCATCTCCTCCCTGAGTGCAATTGTCTATTCCAGTCCTTCCCAGGTCAGTGCCCAGAACCCATTCAGCCTCTTGCCACGCCCGCAACGGACCATCAGCCAGAGGCCGCCACAGACTCAGAGACTGAGTCTGCCACAAAGCTAGAGCCAGAGCAACTGCCAGAGGCCAATTTCGTCCTGGAGCCCATTGCGGAGTCTGACCAGGTCCCCAATGTATTAGTAATTGATGTTCTGGATGATGTCATGTTTCAAGGTCTCCAGTCTCCACTGGTCCCGTCCACTCGGTCTCCATCGCCATTGGTTCTGCCCAGCTCCAAGTCTCCTTCTTCCCAGATGGAACTCCCTCTCACTTCTCCTCTGCCAAAGCCATCCAGTTCATCTGCCCCGCCTCCACTGGCTCCCTTCAGCCCCCTGGCTCCTCCTTCAGTGGTTCCCCTCAGCTGCATGGATCTGCCTTGGGCTTCCCATTTGTCAGTTCCACCTTGGTCTGTGGATCCCTCAGCTCCACTTCGAGCCTCCAAGCCACAGACTCCATCTTGGCCCTCCAACCCATCGGCTTCATCTTGGCTCCACTGTGGTCTGTCGTCCCTCAGGCTCTGCCAGGCTGCCTCATTCCTCTGGCTCAACCTTGGTCAATTGTCGCTCTTGCTCCGCTTCAGAATTCCAGACTCCAGCTTTGCCTTGACCGTCCACCCCACTGGCTCCGCTGGGCTCCTTCTCTATGGCTCTGCCTTCCGGGGGGAGGGTATACTATCATGGTCATGCTCTGTTTTATGACATTTTATGGACTGGTTTTCTGGGTTCCTTTGTTCCCACTCTTCATTTGTTTCCATAGCAACCCATTATGTTCCTCTGCGTCTAGTTTAGCGCCATTGTTTGGTCTGTCTGGTGTCTTCAAGGTTAAGGTTGGTTTGTGTTACTCCTGTGTAGTTCTTCTGAGCCTTCTTATCCCAGAGTGTTTTGTTTAGCTTAATAATGACTGCTACAAAAGGATCCTCTATGCACTTCATTGTGAAACCAACTCGTGACAAGTGTCTTTAACCTTTGTTTGGATCAATTGACTGCATACTTCAATTGTATTAATCGTATTAATTTAGTATTCATTTATTTCCAAACCAAAAAAAAAACTTACTGACCCCAAACATTTAAACAAAAGTGCATACTATATATACTGTTAACAATTTTAAAAGTAGTGTTATCCTTGCGTAAAATAAAAGCTACTTTGTTTCAGTCAGTTGTGTTTGCCAGACCAGTTCTTCACAGTGAAATCTACAAACTAAAGACAGCAGCTGTTTTGTGTTAAATTTCACTGTAATCCAGCTGAATAATGCATGAAGCTTTTATACATTCAGTACATTTTTAAGAAGTTATACTATGCCCAACACTGAAATGACATGATACACCAGAAAGCAAAGTACATCTGAATATAAACAAAATGCTAAAGTACATTGTTGGCTTTAAACTGCATTAATCTTTAACACAATAAAATCAGACAAGTCAAGAAGAGAATTCAAGTCTCTACATGATCAATAGGACCTGCAGTTTCTCCCTCATATTATCTCCTTTCCAGAGTGATAAAAGGCTCGTGGAGAACCACAGAGAGAGGATGAGAAGTTCACACACAGTTGATGTGCGTGTATGTGCACAGAGCGAGCAGATCACAGGGCGTCTGGCACACACTCTTTCCCAGATGTGGGCTCCAGTTCAGCTCACTACTCATTCTGCAAACCACCGACACAATATAAAAACCACCAAACCCAGGAAAGAGGCAGTTTCCACAGCCACGACTGGAGAAGGATACCCTGAACCACTTCAGAAAAAAAATGCTTGCAAGACACCAAGGTTATTGGCTTTTCTTTTAAAAATTGCAGCTAGTACACTAACATAAAAGTAACATAAAAGATACAGCACTTTTTTAGGTAATACCATGTTTTTGAACACATACTATGGTTTTCAGTTTGTGGGGTACAATGCAAATACCATTAACAGTAATTATTGACAATATATCAGCAGATATATTACTTTACTTTGTTAAATATTTCTAAAAATATATACCGTTCAAAAGTTTGGGATCAGAAAGATTTTGTTGTAAGACATTAATAATTTAATTCAGCAAAGATGCACTAAACTGAGCACTTTTTATTCATCAAAGAATCCTGAAAAAGATGTTTTCAACATTGATGATAAGAAGACACATTTCTTGGACAATTCATATTAGAATGATTTCTAAAGGATCATGTGATACTGAAGGCCTTGGGTAATGATACTGAAAATTCAGACTTGCCATCACAGGAAAAAATACATTTTAAAATATATTAATAGAAAACAAATCTTTTAAATTGTAATGATATTTAAAAATATTACTGTTACTGTATTTTTGATCAAACAAATTCACCCTTGGTGAGCATCAGAGACTTCTTTCATAAAAATGTTAAATCTTGCAGACCCCAAACTTTGATCTCATTTGCTTTTGTTAGATTGCATTATGTATCATCCATTGGCCACTCTGCTCTCTCTATTATTGTTATTACGTTGCCCATTGAAAAACTTATATGACCATTTAATGTTTCAGTACCATGGTATATATGTACCACAATATTACCATCTAATACCATCACTGTGTCATAGTACCTCTACAGTATTTCATTTTATCTCTTTCATTTCAAATATGTGCCAAATTTGATCAGACAGGGCAAACATGGAGCTTCTCATCTGGACCTGAGAACCAGGACTGATATTGATCTGATTAAAGTTGTGAAAGATCAAGTGAGTATTGCATTCCCTTTGATTCAGCGAGTAATCCATCAGCCAGTCAGAAAGCTAAGCTTTTCTAACCAAGTTTAGATTAGTATTAAGATATTCAGAGGCACAGTAGTTGTTTGTTAATGGGACCAAGGAGCTCTAAACTGGAGAAAGAGTGTAGAGAAATATGTGTAGAGAATTGCTAATAATCTATTCTAACACTTTTAGTGGCAAAAGGAACTGAAAATAATGATGGAAAGAGAGGAAGAGATTGAAAAGTCAGTGCTGGAAAAAAGAAAGCAAGAGGACGAGGAGAAGATCACGAAGAAACACACGGAAAAGGTCAAAAAGAACACAAAACCTTTCGAGTTACCATTAACCAATATATAATTTTAGCTTTAAGTCTATAAAGCACTGAGAAATAGTGACAAACACATCCTTAAAATTCAAACAAATAAAAGACTGAACAATTTTTATTTTTCTGTAACATTCCTTTGAAATGACTGACAGACAGACAGACATTCGTTGGCTAAAATTGTAATTGGCAACTGTAAAAAGACAGTCACCACACCCAGTAAACCCAGCCTTCAGATAGTCACCACACTTTTCAAGATTAAAAATAGAGGAATATTCTCACAGGGTCGGAAAGCATTGGCCTGCTTTCATTATCCTGATTCACTAGTCACAGACCAATTTGGTCATAAAAGTGTGAATTAAGCAGCTAGTTGGAATACAGTGATCACAGCACATCTGACTGACCAACAGAACGACACGCCAGTGAAAAAGGAAAACATGCCGAATCATCTAAATTAAAGAAATCACAGTAGCAAGTCAACAAATGATCATTCTTCACACTCAAGAAAAGCAGCCAACTCTTATAGCCAGCCTGAAACAAAACACCCAGAGTATAAGACAGAAAATGGACTCCCTTCAAGAATAAACATCACAGAATGAAGGAAATGCATTTAAGAAAAACATTCCTATCATATATCATTATGTGTGGCAAATCTACATATCAGAAAGAGTTTCATAAACTTTGCCAGGGATCTCTTGGAGAATTACTGCCAGGCAATTTCTGACGACAGGAAGTCTGTGATTTAAGGTCTAAAAAAATAGATAATTGTTGCATAAGACAAAAATGTACATTTGCATAGTTTGATTGTATAATAAATCTAGCTTTTTCCATTCATAAACTTCAACACAATCACATGAAGTTTATAATCCATAATAAGCATGACACCCTTTTATGATTAAGCACCCCTTCCAACTCAACCATTACGAGAATCTATATTTCTATTGATATAAATATATGCATGATTATAATCATATAGCCTAATATATTAAATAAAACATTTGATTTCTTCTATGATAATGATCATCTCTGGGAATTAAATCTTCAATACACATTCTTTAGTACAAGACACCCACCCACCTTTGGTCAATTTATGTTGCTACAGAACCTATTTACAATCCTTCAGACTGAATAAAAAGACAATTTAAGCAAAAAAAAAGTGACCGATATATACTATCTATGTATTTAGAAAAAAACAGATAATGACAAAAATCACTTAAGAAAGATAGACACAAAATCTGAGGCTTCATCATCTAAATTTCATGTCAAATTAAATGATCCATTTCAATGAATGTGATAAACACACAGATAAACTTGCAGTCATTTGCATCGCTAGAAATTATCAAGAGAATTTAAAGGAATCGTTTAAAGATAGCAAAATGAAAACTGTCTGCCGTTAGTGTTTTCTACGTTTTAACAGAAAATGATAAAAATGATGTGTTCAATTGTAAAACTGCTTATTTTATCCATTAAGAAAAACGCCACCTTGTGAGGCTAAGGCACAATTCAGGGTAAAAACTTTGGGATGGTTTAAAAAAAAAAATTACAATTCAGGTAAGATTCCAATAAATTGTCCAATCTATATATTAGCTTTCATCTGGGAATTGTGAGAATAAATTGAACAGGGCACAAGCCCTCTGATCAAACAGAAGCTTTTCTCTTCATCAAGTAACAGAACCAAGAAAGAGATTCTATCGCCACCCCCACTGTAGCAACACTTTAAAACCGTACAACTTGTACGTTCCCAGCTAAAGACGTGAATCACACATAAGACGCGTCATGTTATGTTAAAATAACCTGAGAGAGCTGGTTGGGAATTCTTGGAGATTTCATATTGCACTTTGCTGTGAAGCTTAAGGTTTATATTGACAATCATTTAATGAGTCCTCGACTGAAGGCAACAACCTTATGGCTCTCGAGTACATGAGCCGGTGTGACTGCAGCTCAGCTCAGCTGCAGGCGGTAAGTCCTGATTTCCATGGGTTTAAGGCTGATCTCCTGCGGGTTGGCTTCACTGTTGTATGTGTGCATCAGAGACAGCGAGACAGGAGTGATGCTTTTCACCTTCAGATCTGTCAGGAGCTTCTCTAAACTAATCTACACACACACAGAAAACACAGTATGTTCATTAAAACATTTCCAACACAACATGATCAAGCATGCATTGAGTCACGGCCGTAGATCTTGATATTTCACTTGTAAAAAAAGAAAATGAGATGGTTAGCATATCTGACAGTCTGACAGGTTTACAAGCTAAGCCTAAGTGGAAAGTAAACAACTTTTATTTACTTATGGTACTACATTTGTAAATAGCTCATTCCGTTATTTACATAAACATAATTTAGGTTAAAACACTTTCTCCTGTCCTATATATATTAATATGCAGAGTTACTAAGTAAGCCATTCGTATGTTGACTTCCATGTAGAGTCAAAGACTTTATATATAGGAAGACGATGCACTCCAATTACTTATGATTGGTGCAACACCCAATATGGCAAATAAGCCCCACCTTCAATATAAAAAGAGCCAATCGTTGATTAGTAAAGTCATCGCGTCACTGCAGCTGCCGTTAGAAGCTCCGGTTGCTATAGAAACAGGCAGTGTTCTGAGACGCGCGTTTAGGATTGCGCATGCGCATTAGCTTTGTCCAGGCTGAAAAATGCAGAATTTTATGCAGATGCAGAAAGTACTTTTTTTTAAGTATATGTACTTTATCAGTGTCCTTCTTTGGAAAACCTTTACTTCACAACATTCCAAAACATAATATTGTACTTTTTACTGCACTACGTTTCATATTGAATATCATTTCATACTTAATTACATTAAAAATTTTGTATTTTCTTACTTTTATTCAAGTAAAATTCAAAGTTTTACTTGAGTACAAGTAAGAAAGTACTACATTTTTAATGTAATTAAGTATTAAAGGTAAAAAATAAATGCTTATTTATTAAACGTAGTGCAGTAAAAAAATGATTTGGAATGTATTGAAGTAAAAGAAAAACAGTGATAAAGTACTTGAGTAGAAAGTAAAAATACTTCACTACTGTCCGCCTCTAGACTGGGTAAACCCAGCCCAATCTGCCAGCGATTTGATTTCACCCTGCAGCTTAGGCTGGAAACCTGTACATCTTTTTATCCTGCTTCTGTTACAAATTTGCGGGAACCAATCACAAACTGGCGCGGACTAATTATGCACCTGGCGCGCTATTGGCGGGTTTAACACGATGACGGATAGAGAAGTGATGGATAGTTGGTCTGATTGGTTGAAAGACTATCCAATTTTGTACAGAGTCATTTGAACTATGCTCGTTGATCACGCCTCTTGTGCAGTAGAAAATACAGAGCAGACTCCCCAGACCAATGTTCAATCTTAAAAGATTGAGCTTGGTCTGGTGATAGCCAGACAAGTCCGCCTCTGTTTTTTTGTCATGATTCGAGCATTTAGAAACAACATTTATGAGACAGTTGTTGACAGATTTTAATTGGTGATTTCAAATATGTAATTTAATCGTAAGCTCGGCAAAGAATTTGATGTTTCCCCATTCAAAGAGATAGGAGCTGCACTTGGATGCCTGAGAGGCGTTTCAAAGATGGCCGTCGAGTGAAATGACTTGTCTTAAAGGGACTTTGTTAGAGTGTAAAGGCCCATTCACACCAAGGACGATTATAGTTCTAAAAATCATTCTAAATATTAAAAAAAAGTTCCAGACCATAACTATTACAATGGCACAGAGAAATTATATCATTGGAATCACTTTCAGAATTTTTTTTCTAGCTGATGAACGATACAAACATTGACAGCCAATCAGAATCCATCCTGCTTTAAAGAGCTTGAGCATTTAAAGCGGCAGACAACATAACTGGAGTGGACGTTGCTAGTGTGGACGTTAATATAGTTATCATTATAGTTATCGTTCTTGGTGTGAACAGGCCTTAACTGTCACATGTCTGTCTTGTCTTGTACCAGACGCTCCACCATGAGACCAAGGAGGGGAGGGACCGACCAGGGTGGGGCGGGTAGGGAGTGTAGGGAGGGACAGACTGGTCTGGTCCTCCCGTCCCTCCCAAGTCCGGCGGACTCCAGTTCCTGGAGTCCGGTGGTCCCGAGTCCGGCGGTCCCAGTTCCGGCGATCCCGAGTCCGGAGGTCCCGAGTCCGGACACGGCCAGGAGGGCTGTGCTGGGTTTTTTTGTGGTGGCAGTCCTACGTGCCTGGGAGGAGCACAGGGCTTCCTCCAGACATTCAGGGACAGTTACAGAGCAACCTGCGGTTGTCGTGAAGAGTGTCCTAAGCCGCCCAAATGTATTGCCTTGCAGTGGCTAGCCCGTGCACCGAGTCCAGAGGGGGCTCCGTTTCCTGAACTGTGTGCGCCGCCCTGGCCTCCTGAACTGTGTGCGCCGCTCCGGCCCCCTGAACGGTGTGCACCTGCTGGGTCTCCTGAACCTTGTGTCCCACCCTGGTCTGTCCTCCCGTCCCTCCCTGGTCTGTCCCTCCCGTTCCTCCCTGGTCTGGTCCTCCCGTCCCTCCCTGGTCTGGTCTTCCCGTCCCTCCCTGGTCTGGTCTTCCCGTCCCTCCCTGGTCTGGTCTGTCCCTCCCGTCCCGCCCTGGTCTGTCCCTCCCGTCCCGCCCTGGTCTGTCCCTCCCGTCCCGCCCTAGTCTGTCCCTCCCGTCCCGCCCTGCTCTGTCCCTCCCGTCCCGTCCCGCCCTGCCCCGGTCTGTCCCTCCCTACCCGCCCCACCCTGGTCGGTCCCTCCCCTCCTTGGTCTCATGGTGGAGCGTCTGGTAGCCGCTCCTTAAGGAGGGGGTAATGTCACATGTCTGTCTTGTCTTGTTAGCACATGTGGTGTTTTTGTTATTTTCTAGCTATGTGCTTTGGTTTGTCATGTTTTGGTCTTACGTCATGTCTCCTGTCTATTGTCTTGACCTCGCCCCTCTTGTTACCTGATAATTGCTTTATTTGCCCCACCTGTCTTCCCTCTATTATTGTTTACAGTCCTGTGTTGGTTCATTGTCATTGATTCCCATCCTTGCTTTATGTCTCCTGGTTCCTTGTGTGTGGTATGTTATGGTTTTCCCCCTCGTGGGTGTTTTGTTTGTTTATTTATGTTTTTGTTGTTAATAAAATCCCAATTTCTCCTGCACTTGAGTCCTCACTCCTTTTCACCCACACCCCACGTGACATTAACACTGTGAGCCTATCAAAACATTGCTCTGTTTGAGCATTTCCTAATCAATGACGCAACTCGCTGCTAAGGCTTCACTACCATAGTACAATGCATCACTGGAGAAATTAACTAGCTAGTCACGAGTGTTGTTTTAGTATTTTTTTTTTTTTTTTTTTACATACTATCAATACTTTTATGTACGTTTAGTATTTGTATTAAATTAAAACTAAAATAAAACCAAAGCTAACTAGATTTTTTTTTAATAAAAACATTATTATAGTATTTTATAGTAGTTTAAGTTTTATTTATTTTATTTTTTTTCGTTTTTGTTTTTAAATATTTCTATTCAGCTTTAATTTATTTCAGTTTAAGTTTTAGTAGTTTTAGTACTTTAACCTGTTGCCAAGGCAACATTTCTGATTTAATATTTTTAGTTAATTTCAGCTTTATTTAATTATTGAAAATATTTTTTGGTTAACAGTAACACTGTCCTGAAACTGTGGTAAATTTGTCACACCACATTGGTTCAACAATGCTGGGGTGCATTTCCCAAAAGCATCGTTAGCCAACTATGGTTGCAAGTTCTGTCGTTACCAATATTCTTGAACAATTTAGCGTTTACCGAAACCATAGTTCCAACAAAATTTGCAAACAATGTTTCAAACTTGTGGGTTAAAAAAAAAGACAGCGCTCGAGCTGTGAATAGAAGCACAGTTTCTAGTTAAAATGTCGTGGACCAAAGAACCCTGGTGGATGACATAAGAGGGAACCTGTGATAAATCAAACATTAAATAAAGCAAAATGACAGGGAGCAAAAATGTGCGATGTACTTTTTCGTTCTTCGCTTAGGGATAAAAAGAAGTTCGAAATACATGAGCAGCAATATGCTGTTATCAAACATCCAATCCCAACCACATTGCTGAGAGTGACGGTTAGATGCATATGTAAATGGGTGTTTCTCAAATGGAAGACTGCATCCTATGAAGGCTGCATATCTCAGCTGCCACGTCTTCAAACATTGCTGAAGGCCATCTCAATTTGAAGGATCCTTGGAAGGCAGCCTACGTTTTAAAGGATGCATCGGATGTATCCTTCGCAGCCTTAAATCACCCACAATCCTTTAAATTCACAAAAATAAACTGATGGAAAACTAGTTGGTACTGAGCTTGTCTGAGTCTATTATGAAATGTAAGACAAAAATAATGTTTTTGGACATAAAAGCATAGATGTTATCTTTTGTTTTGCTGTAAATTTATCACTAACACTAAATGACCAATAATGTAAGCCACTGGGAGACCGCAGACGGCTTTCATTCACTGTATTGCATTAATAGAAAGCCAGTTAATATTAAGATTTGTAATACAAAGTATTACAAGTTTTAATAGTATTTTCGTGCCGTGACCGTGGGGGGTGGTAACATGTGACATAGCCATGCACACTTAATAGGCCGTCTCATTCTAGTGTTTAATTGCTGAGGAGGACACTAGCCTACAAGCCTCAAAAGGACTGGACTGAGAAGGATGCAGCCTTCTGTTTAAGAAACACCCATCATGTGCTGCACGCTTTCATGTCAATAACAAAATAATCACACAACCAAATTTAGAAAACAGCAAGCATTTGTTAATTAAGCATAAGAAAAGCATCTGATCATCATAGCAACATGGATATGTTTGCACAAGCTCTGCATTTCGGCAAGTCACGTCACATTTATTTATATAGCACTTTAGTTTTACTCCATGTTGCTCCAGGGGGATTGTCCCTGTAATAAGTGCACTGTAAGTCGCTTTGGATAAAAAGCATCTGCCAAATGCATATAAAAAAAAATAATAATAAATTAATACATTTTAATAAATAAAATTTTAAAAACATTATTATACAATAGATTGCTTAAGATCAAGCAGCTTTACCGTATTAAACATGAAAATTAGTGAAAAAGTGTCTTGTTTCATCAGAAATACAACTTCATTTACTACTATATACTCACGACATCTGACCTCCACGGAGTGAACAGGCCGAATAAACCAGAAAAGACTTCCATGTGAAAGAAGGTGGAAACAATAATTTTACATACAGCAAATGAATATGACAGAGTGGGCAACTGGACATAGCGCAGCATAGTTTGAAATCAAGGGTTGTTTTCACCTGGTATTAAGATGCATTTTCTTTGATCGGTACACAAGTGGACGATGCTAAATAAAGGTGCAAATTAGGGCTGGGTATTGACACAAATTTCACGATTCGATTCGATTTCTATTCACAAGCTTTCGATTCCGATTCAATTCGATATAGATTATTTTGGATATATCAAAAAATCTCTCAACTAATGCTGTAAACTAGGCCATACATGGGTGTCAGTTGGTACTACATTACTTTAATATTGAATGTTAAAATTACATTTGTATAGCCACTTAAATTACACTCAAGGATGTTTTTTATAATAATAATGTTATAATACTAACTTTACAATTACATAATCATATTTCTTCTCCAATTCATTTTTTTAAATATAAACATTGAAATGGTGGCTGTCATAAAAACTTTACTGATTTATTCAAACATGCATTAGGCCTAAATATTAAAGAACATTAAAAATTATAATGAATGTAATGTGGGGCACATATTTATCAAAATGCTCCTACAGTAATTTTCTAGCTCACTAATAAGTTTATGGCCACTGAATATGATTTTTCTGAGGTAAATGTGACGTTACATGACATTGTTTACAAGCTGTTTTACTGACGTCTTTCCACGGTTGAAACACTGATTGAGCGATTACATGTGACGTGATATGGATTTCGGTAAATTGTACTTTATTTTTTAACATACCTTTAGATGTTCATTTATGTTTATTTCACGCTAAAGGAACACTCCACTTTTTTTGAAAATAGGCTCATTTTCCAACTCCCCTAGAGTTAAACAGTTTAGATTTACCGTTTTCGAATCCATTCAGCTTAGCATAGATCATTGAATCTGATTAGGTTCCGATATGGCTAGGGACTATACTCTCATTCCTGCGTAATAATCAAGGAACTTTGCTGCCATACCATGGGTGCAGCAGGCACAATGATATTACGCAGCGCCTGAAAATAGTCCCCAGCACACTCTCTGTGCAAGCAGGTTGTCACGTTGGTTATGTTGACAGAAGTTAGCCTATTTTCAGGCGCTGCGTAATATCATTGCACCTGCTGCACCCATGATACGGCAGCAATGTTCCTTGATTATTACGCAGAAATGAGAGTATAGTTCCTAGTCATATCGGTCTAGAAAATCACAACTTTTCATTTTCCGTCGGTCTTAGTACACAATGTAACTACAGAAGAGTCAAGTGTTAAATAGGAAAAATATCGAAAGTCTTCGGTCATTTTTGAGCGAGATGCAAATGGTCTAGTCAGAATCAATGGTCTATGCTAAGCTATGCAAAAAAAGTTCTTCCACCTGATCCAGAGATCGGCTGAATGGATTCGAAAACGGTAAAACTCAACTGTTTAACTCTAGGGGAGTTGGAAAAAAAAGTGAAGTGTTCCTTTAACTGGTAATAAAGCGGATGAGTTCACGTGCGCTACGCGCTGCCGCTTCACTCATCAATAGTAACAAAGCACAAAGATTATTGCGATTTATTGGATGGGAGGCGCGCTACAATGTTCCATTCATTCATCAACTGTAAACAGGATAGACTAATCAATTCTTGGGATTTAAGAATCGATATCGATTAATAAAAATGAGAATTGATTAAAATCGAGAAATCAATATTTTTTACCCAGCCCTAGTGCAAACGGTCTAAAATTTTTTGAGTTTTCGACCACTTCCAGAGGTAGTTGAAAACGCATCTGACCGGATTGCTTTCGTAGTGTAGACACTCATGTGGTCGAATGTGTTCGAACAGTTACTAAAGACGGCACACCTATTTTGAAAATAGGCTCATTTTCCAACTCCCCTAGAGTTAAACAGTTTAGTTTTACCGTTTTCGAATCCATTCAGCTTAGCATAGATTTTCTAGACCGGGATTTAAACGTTGTTGATTGAAGACTCAAGTTTGGTATGAAGACGAAAAACATACCTAGCACAATGTTCTTTCACCATTCCTGATTTCTAACACACACTCACTGCATTCAGTGTGGTCTTGTGACCATCAGTGCAGAAAGGAAAGCTGCTGCTCTTCGTACGTTTTTTGCCGTCATCTCCAGTCACGTTCATATATAAATTGCGTTAGCTTATTTAGTCCATTAGATCAAAAAGTTCTGAAAAAACATACATTTACCCGCCCATAGATCCTCTCCTCTGAGAAATCAGGACAGAAGTACTCGAAAGAGGACAAAAGAGACTTGTCAGGTGTAAACGGGTATGTGTCTCCCTCGTCTAATTGTGATCCGATCGTCCAAAACGCATCTTAATTAACAGGGCTAAGGGTTTAAAGCTTGTCGATCATGCGTGACCAGTGAAGCTGAACTCTCCTGTCCACATTCAATTCGCACGGACCGACCATCATGCACAGAATACGTTTTTTTTGCGTGTATTTTGCAGTCCACGAATGCACACTTCAGAAGATCTCACAGCTGGATTCGACTAAGTCTGCAAGGTTTGTGATAATAAATGTTTATTAGATATTCAAAGATTTGTTTAAATGACATAAACAACTTATTTATACCGATTACTTTCGTTGTTTAACAGTTCTATCTAATAATAACATATTAGACAGCGCTGTTAAACAAAGACCGTAAACTAATGAAGACTCAGACTCAGTGCTCAGGAGCTGACGTTCTCAGTGCTGTCTAAATAAAAGTCCCGCTTCCGACACATCGGTCAAACAGTATCGGCAGATTCCAATATTTAAAGCCAAATATCGGCCAATATAAATCTGCTTTGGTGATATATCGGTCGACCACTAATTTCAATAGCAGCATTTCTTAAGTTAAAAGCTCACTGAAGGTGAAGATTTTCAGTGAATTGTTTCTCACCCAAAAAATATGACTTCAAAAGACTTATCAGTTTTATTTTTAGATCACTTTTATGGTACTTTTGTGTCCTTTTTGAAACTTTGAGTCACATTTCATTGTAACTGGACGGGGAAAAAAAGACCACTAAGTTTTCCCTTTTGTATTCCATAGAATATGTGTTTTATGTTTAAAACAGATTTTCATTTTTGAATGAACTATCCCTTTGGGAACACATGTACACATTTTTAAATATAAGCTTCAAGTTCTTTTAAAAGTCAGGCAAAAATTAAGTAGCAGTGATGAGACTCTCTTTGAATTTTTGATGTGTGTCTGTGTGTGGGAAGCCGCGTGATCTGCTTACCTTGCCACGTGTGGTGGCACACAGTAGGCCAGTGTTCCGATTGGAGAAGCCACAGTCAAAGCCTTTTCTGTGCAGTATCAAAGCAGCCTGCTCGGATGGACCTCCCCCTTCCTCCTGCGAGAGAAGCGAGATGGAGCCTCAGGCTGCATAAACACAACACTGTTTCCTCTCAACACGCACACACTGAGCCAATTATGGAGCACTGCTTTGCACTCATCAGCTGCAGCTCAGCACAGTGAGAGTCTCTCCCATCACAACTTGATGGAAAGAGCCTCTCCTTGAGACATCAGAAAACAAAGGAACTTTAAGCAATCGTCCTGGTTCAAAATAACTCAAGCTTTATCATGTGACAGACTGCAGATTTTGAGATCATTTCAATGTCCTTCGGTTTTAAAATCAAACAAAGATTGCATTTACAGTAATGCACTTACAATGGATTGATGGGGCAAGGCATTCTGGGGGGTTTAAAAGCAGAAATGAATTTTCACTTTTTTTTTATGAAGCACACATATTAGATCTGAAATGTGTATTATTTGATCTGTGCAAAACTGAACTTTAAAGGAGTAACTCCTTTTATTTATTTAAAGGGGTCATGACATGAGAAATCAAATTTGCCTTGATCTTTTGACATATAAGAGGTCTTTGTGCCATTAAAACATCCTGCAAGTTTCATAGCTTAAAATGTCCTCCTTATAAACAAAGCTTTTATTTAATCAAGCTCGAACAAATACACTATATTTCCAAAAGTTTTTGGATGCCTGCATTTACATGCACATGAACTTTAATGACATCCCATTCTTAATCCGTAGGGTTTAATATGGAGTTGGCCCACCCTTTACAGCTATAACAGCTTCAACTCTTCTGGGAAGGCTTTCCACAAGGTTTAGGAGTGTGTTTATGGGAATTTTTGACCATTCTTCTAGAAACGCATTTGTGAGGTCAGGCAGTGATGTTGGCCGAGAAGGCCTGGCTCGCAGTCTCTGCTCTAATTCATCCCAAAGGTGTTGTATTGGGTTGAGGTCAGGACTCTGTACAGGTCAGGCAAGTTCCTCCACACCAAAATCGCTCATCCATGTCTTTATGGACCTTGCTTTGTGTACTGGTACACAGTCATATTGGAACAGGAAGGGGCCATTCCTAAACTGTTCCCACAAAGTTGGGAGCATGAAACTGTCCAAAATGTCTTGGTATGCTGAAGCATTAAGAGTTCCTTTCACTGGAACTAAGGGGCCAAGCCCAACCCCTGAAAAACAACCCCCACACCATAATCCCCCCTCCACCAAACTTTACACTTGGCACAATGCAGTCAGGCAAGTACCGTTCTCCTGGCAACTGGCAAACCCAGACTCGTCCATCAGATTGCCAGGCAGAAAAGCGTGATTCGTCACTCCAGAGAACATGTCTCTACTGCTCTAGAGTCCAGTGGCGGCGTGCTTTACACCACTGCATCCGACGCTTTGCATTGCACTTGGTGATGTAAGGCTTGGATGCAGCTGCTCGGCCATGGAAACCCATTCCATGAAGCTCTCTATGCACTGTTATTGAGCTAATCTGAAGGCCACACAAAGTATGGAGGTCTATAGCTATTGATTCTGCAGAAAGTTGGCGACTTCTGCGCACTGTGCGCCTCAGCATGCACTGACCCTGCTCTGTGATTTTATGTGGCCTACCACTTCGTGGCTGAGTTGCTGTTATTTCCAATTGCTTCCATTTTGTTATAATACCACTAACAGTTGACCGTGGAATACTTAGTAGTGAGGAAATTTCACAAATGGACACAGGTGGCAAGCTATCACGGTACCACGCTTGAATTCACTGAGCGACCCATTCTTTCACAAATGTTTGTAGAAGCAGTCTGCATGCCTAGGTGCTTGATTTTATACACCTGTGGTCATGGAAGTGATTGGAACACCTGAATTCAATGATTTGGAGGGGTGTCCCAATACTTTTGGCAATATAGTGTAGTCATACATCATCGCACCATAGGCCCCGCCCACTTGCATTCAGTTGTTTAGCGGCTGACATTTACCTACACTCTCTTCCATTGTAGAAAAGAGAAGCCGCCAATGTCCCAATATGGCGCTGACATCTTGCACTCGGAGCCACGGTATCAAGGCCCCGCCCACACTCCCGCAGAATCGATTTGTACAGTTTACTGCAGAAGTGCTCATTATGTTGGTGTGAAATAAACACTTATGGAAATTTAGAAATTAAAGTTGAAGCTCCAATCTCCTCCCAAAGATCCCGAAAAAGTCAGTTGGTGCCAGCTGTCAATCTCAGCTGTCAATCATGAAACCACACTCCCGTTTTTATAGCATCAAATAACTAACTAAAACCAAACTTATTTAAAAAACGAACACTTGAACTTACATCATCGTGATAAAAATGCTAAAATGACAGAAACCATCTTTGGAAAAAATTTATTTTAAGTGTAATTTGATTAAATATTTAGTTTGTCTCACGTGACCTATACTGGGACCAACCACCTGGGGGCGATCAAAATGTTTTCGCTTCACTTTTCAGGACTTGTGCGGCACACTTGATTAGATCTGACAGCAGTTTCATCACAAACCATAAGTAAATTATTTCATAATGCTTTGTCTATAAATAATAGTTTTTACGCATATACCTGTACAAAAAACTTTATTAACATTATAAGTTAACCTCAAGGAACATATTCAAATAATTTAAATTCATAAATGTCATGACCCCTTTAAATAGTCTGTCTCTGGTATTCTTGCATGTATAATGTCAAAGATAGCTAATTTACAGACTATGAATGGTCATAACATGTTGAAATACTGGATTAAAACTAGTGACGCACAGAAATGATTTTCTTTTTACTGAAACAAGTTTTCACAAAGTTTATTTAATAATCAGTTAATTAATCAGATTTAGTTGAATATCAAATTCAGCTGTATATATATATTTTATTTTTTACTTTTTAATTGTATAAATTGTACAAATAGTTTCTACTCCAATTCATTGTTGAAATAAAAACAATTTAAAAAACGTGTTTCCATGTCAGATGTATTTAAACACATTAAATAATGAAGATAACAGGTTAAGTAAAAATATAATGAATATGTAATATAGTGTATGTTCAGCAATAAACTCAAGCAAAAAGAGTTATTTTTGGATAGCTGACTAAAAAGATTTCCTAAATAAATGTACAACGTTACATTATATATTGTTTACAAACTGCAGCATCCATAAAGGGGCAAACTGCTCTATGTAAAATAATACAGCTTTTTTCATATTTCTGAAAATCACTATTCATGTCATGCGTAAAACATTTTAATCAGCAAAACAGATGCACCTTTGAATCTTGTGGCTATACAATTAGTCTTTTTCCCAAAAATAAAGCATCTTTCCCCATAAATGTCCATTGCAAGTGCATTTTTCTTTTTCAAACTGAAATGAGTGGAAATTATTTTTTCTATGGTCACACTTGTATTGAGCCCGAAACATTCCATTAACTTTTTCTGTCATTATTCATGATAAAATTTGCACTCAAATCTGTATTTGCCCCTTCATTATGATTCTGCCCAGCAGAATCTCTCATCACTGTAAACCTGGAGCACTAGATTAACAACAGAAATAGCAAATCACTCTGCACAGTCGATAAAGCTCTCTTTCTGGTGGTGCAAAAATAAATAATGAAACAATGAAATATAATCAATGTCTTCCATGCTTGAAAAACACTTTCCTTTTCCATTTGCATAAAGGGTGTCCTTGAGTGGATATTGCCATGACACATAACAAAGGAACTTTTTAGGCATTGTTTAGCATTGACTTTATTCTACGAAGTGCACCAACAGCTCTTGCAGCCAACTGTCCTATCAATCATTTTAATTAATAATTACATATACTGAGAGTGCCTCCCAAATCAGCAGTTAAGGAGAGTTTTTTGGCTTTCTGATGGTCTGTCAATCATAATTCAAGCAAGAGACACTAACATTGATGATGTCATTGTTAGAGGTCAGATTCCTGAGACTCGGAATGAATTCTGACACACTCTAATGGTGACACAATGAATGTAGCCAATAAGTAAGTTAGAAACAAAGCCCAAAGTTTTAACGGCTCTGCCTACCTAGGCAGCATTTTTAGACTTCAGATATAATGCAAGGCAGCAATATAATGCTGCTTTATAATATTATTTTGGCTCAATTCTAAAGCAGCAAAGGATGTACACAATTTATAGTAAATTTATGCTAAACAATGCTTGAAAAGTTCCTTTATGTGTCATGGCAGTATCCACTCAAGGACATCCTTTATGCAAATGGAAGAGAAGTTTTTTCAAGCATGGAAGACATTGATTACTTTTCATTATTTATTTTTGCACCACCAAAAAGATAGCTTTATCGACTGTGCAGAAATACTCCCTAATCTGTCTATAAAGCCTATAAAAATGTATTGTATTTCATGTATTTTACAACACTTCAGCTTGTGATTCTCATTAAGTCTCTGAGATCCTGACACCTTGACCTTCTGGAGACTCCAGGTAGGTTGCAGTTCTGGAAAATGGTGGCGCTGGATACTAAAGGGTTCCTGATGGTTTCACACTTAATTCTTCACTTTAATTCTTAATTCTTTTGCAGTTAACATGCGTCTTTTCTTTGCCACCTGTTTTTGTCTGACCTTGCTGACCCAATGAGCATTTCACGCTCCAATGGTCATGCCTTAACTGCAATTTCTAGTATTGAGTTAGTATTGCATCCTTCTCATGGGCATTTAATAATTTTTGACTTTTCAGTCTGAGTTAGATCTCTTTTTTGGCTCATTTTATCTGTAAAAGAAAATGTGCCTAATAATTCTGCACACCTGAATATAAGGCATTTTTCATTTCCAGCCTTCATGAACAATTATATATCACTTATTAATGATTAAATACAAAATTAATAGTAGTTATTAAGACTAATGTGGTTTGGAATTGATCAAATGTGCCTGGAAAAAAAATATGATCAGAAAATCAATGTGCCTAATAATTCAGCACGCACTGTATGGTTCATCAAACAATCCAAGCTGATGTGTGCCACATAAACTGTTAATCAAGGATATTGTTCAAAATAAATGTCAGTCTTTCTAACACTGAGATTCTTCAGAAGAATACTGCAGAGTGACAGTATTTCTTCTGGAGTTAAGAATAACTATCCATATCCATTTATGAATACTAAATATGCATTTGACATGTTAATGACGGCAGTCATGTGTTTATATGTCATTTCAATAAACAGTCACTTTGTAGGAAGTACTGAGTTCTTAAAGTTACAGTATGTTTTAACAGTACAATTAAGTCTTTTATCTCAAAAGCTCAAGCAAAATGGTAATTCTCATGATAAGCATTTAAGCCAGCATGAATCACATCCTCCCATCCTCTATGAAATCTTTTAAAATGGTCCCATAAGCCCTCTTCTGAGCATTTTTACCTTCATCCTGTCATGTTTTAAAATATTACCATTCAGCCCGGGGAAATGGGACTCTGATATATCAATCTGAAGGTCAATACACTTTATGGCCCTCTTAGGAAGTGAGCCAGCAGTTCTATACTCCCTAATTATGGCCAAAACAGCGTTCAGCTTCCTCTTTCAAATCCTCTAGATAGAAGATACAAACACAGACATACCTTAGACTGGATAGAGCGCAGGTTGACCAGATGCATGTCGCAGGGGAAGGAGGTGCTCAGAGGTCTGTAGGGAATCAAGGATGGGGCATCCGAGTTCTGACTGACTGGCATTGAGATGAGGGGATGGTTGAGGTACATGTATGACATGTGACTCAGTATAGACGGATAACTATTCGGTGCGGTCTCCTTATTCTGGGCCTAAGAAAGAAAAGTGGTGTATTAGCAGAGAACATTAACCTGCTAGAAATTTTTGCAACTTTTGTGCAAATCCGGCGTTTTACTGACCCTCATTTGCAAAGCAGCCACAACAAACATGTTCTGAAAACATTACTATAAACGTGATGGAAGGAACTAAATAGGACCAAAAAATAACATTCTAGGTTGGTCCCCTAAAGCGCAGTCCTGAATGAAACGTCCCCATCTGACTAACAGGGAACCGCATGGGAACATTCTGTTAATGTCCTCTTTGTAACGTTGCTGTGTGACCATAGAATAACCAAAATGGAGTCCCCCTAAAGTCATATCGGGAACATTATTATATGAACAACAGAGGACCATGTGGGAACATTCTGTTAACGTCCCAAATTTCCTCTTTGTAACATTACTATGTGACCATAGAATAACCAAAATGGAAAGTCCCCCTAAAGTCATATCGGGAACGTTATTATATGACCAACAGAGGACCATATGGGAACATTCTGTTAGCATCCCAAATGCCCTCTTAGTAATGTTGCTATGTAACCTTAAAATAACCAAAATGAAACGTCCTCCTAAGGTCATATAAGGAACATTGAACTAAAGCACTTTCATAACCAAAAGAGAACGTTTTAGGAACGTCCCTAATGTTTTATGAAGGTTCGGGATTTTTGTCACATTTAGATAACTTTTAGGGAATGTTGCGCAAGGTCGCGAGAATGTCTTCTCCTACGTAGGAAAGACTCAAAAGAACCAATTATGCTTTTTTTTACATTTTCAACTTTCTTTAGTGTGAAATTTAGCTGTTTAAGCATGAAACGCCTTGATTGTAGTCTTGAGTTTTCACAATATTTCCTCATTAAAAAAAATTCCCGCCCAAGACGTACGCAAAAGAAGGGGCAAGGCCTGGTTGAGTTGCATTAGTAGTGTGTTGAAACTCGTGATAAGGGTAAGGGGCGTAACATTTCTGAAACTCGCTCAAAGTGGTTGACCAATCATAACACTGGTCCAGCCGACCAATCAGAGCATATTGCATTTTTGGGAAGGAGGGGCTTGATAGAGACAGGAACTAAACAGAGAGTTACTGACAGACTGGGAAGAGAGGAACTGCAACCATGTCAAATATGTGAAAAATAAAGCATGGAAACCTATTCTAGTAGACCCCAAAAACAAAATCAAGACTTTGTAAAAAGACACAATATGCTTTAACTCATTTGTTTCATTCAAACAATACAAGCCTGTGAATGCAAACACTTCTGCATTAGAGCAAAATTGTCTTTTACTATGACTGTCATGGTGTAGCAGCATTTCAAAGAAAAGTTATTTAAACTGTCAACATGTTTACAGCTTTGTTAGATTAATTATAACAATTACATAACTACTGCGGTATTTTACAGTCACAATGACGCAAGAAAGTCTAAGTAGACTTTGTCAACCCTGCAGGGGAAAAACTGGTTAAGGTGGTTAAGCCAGTTAGAAACCAGGAACTGGTTTGTTGTTTGTTTAGTTTGTTGTCCACAGTGGTCAACCGGCTCTACCAGGCTGAAACCAGGTACATGAGCTGGTTTAACCATCTGTTTAGCCAACTAATGTCCATAAACAACAAGCTTGGACCCATTATCAGTCATGTAAAACCAGGATGCCATTAAGTATTTTCATGTTAAAGCCATTAAAGGTGCACTACGTAACATTTTTTCAGTAAAATATATATAACTTGGCCAGTGTTATATATTTTGTTCAGTTGAGTACTTACAATATCCCAAATGTTTCCAACTATTTGTAAATCGTGAGAAAATTGCTATTTTAAACAAGGAACTGGGACGTGTGAGGGAGTCGCCTGTCTATTGCGTCATATCTGCGTTACCCTCGGTTTCCGGTTTTATTTAGCAGAAACGCTTTACTCTTACTGCAGTGTGCAACAAGTGTCATAGCAGCTGCCGAGCGAACGCACAGATTAACGTCATAACATCTTTTTCAACACACTCAAATGTATCTAATATGATAAACAGAGCTGCGTTACCTCATACTCATGACCGGAAATGGCGCCGGCGACTGTGGCATAATAAAAGTCCCGCTGCTCACGAGGCATGTGTTGCATTCATCTTATTAACAATCACTCCAGCGGCCTTGCTCAGCTCCCACACCACTCGGGTCTGCTCTGCTTCATACTACATTAACGTTAATAATCACATCCATGAACATGATTTCTGCCCGAGTTCTATCGCAATTTTTTTCCACCAGCTGTGAAGTGAAGACCACATGTCCCAAGATTCTGCGCTCAAACCTGGCGTCATCAAACTACGCCTTTGTTTTGAATAGGCGACCTCTACCGGACCGAAAAGTTACATAGTGCACCTTTAATGGATATACTATTTATCTATATACATACAATACCATTCAAAGTTTGGGTTCAGTGTGTTTTTTTATGTATGTTGTTTTTAAAGAAATTAATAATTGTATTAAGCAAATATGCCTTAAATTGATCAGAATTGACAGTAAAGACACTTATAATGTTGCAAAAAAAATTATATTTAAAATTCTGTTCTTTTGAAATTTATATTCATCAAAGAATCCTGAAGACAAAAAAAAACGTATCACAGTTCCACAAAAATATGAAGCAGAACAACTGTTTCAAACATTGATAATAATAAGAAATGTTGCTGAAGAATCATGTGACACTGAAGAATGGGTAATCGCTGCTGAAAATTCAGCTTTGCCATCACAGGAATAAATTACATTTTAAAATATATATTCAAATAGAAAACAGTTATTTTAATATTATTTTACAGTATTACTGTTTTACTGTATTTTTGATCAAATAAATACAGCCTTGGTGAGCATGAGAGGCTTCTTCAAAAACGATTTAAAAAATCTTACCGACCAAAACTTTTGAATGGTAGAGTATATATCGAAATAATAATAAAAACATTAAAACAAATAAAAAAACTAAAAAACATTAAAAACTAAAAACAGTCATTTTAAAAGCTACACAAGAATTTAGGCATCAAAACATTATGATGTTCAGTATGAAAATGGATATAAATTTTTAGATTGGCTAAAGATCACATTTAACAGTGTTATTAAAATATTAGTGATTTTAAAGATTAAAAAATTAAAAAATAGGGGAAATGAGCATGTGCAATTAAATATCCAATATCAATCAACAGAACATCCAAATTAAAAAATTCCAGTCACTGAGATTCAATGGTCAACGGTCAGACATTAATGGATGCATGATTTTCTTCTTTAGCTCAATTTTTTCTCCATCCTGATTACCTCCTCCGCAGAGTTCCTCTTCTCCAGCAGTAGGCGGAAGGAGTTGGCAGTGATCTTATTGTCCAGCACTCCCTGACCCAAACCTCGATTATCATCCTGATTGAGCCTGCGGTCCATAATCACCTCCAGCTGACCTGTGGAATCCACACCAATGAGCTTCATTAGTATGTCACACATACTTCACCAGAACATTCACTGATGCCTCCAATGGACATGCATAAATCATGTGTGCCAAAGTCAATGAGACCATTGAGCCGTGTTTGAGCACCAAACAAATAAATCTATTTTTATAAAACAACCTGACAAAACCACACTTGACAGACTGAATTATGGACAAAACCACTTTACATTCAATGGTGGAGTGTTTTTCACCACCAATTCACCTACGCTTGTACATCTGCCAGAGTGCTGAATAAATTTTTTTTTTTTGTAAGGCCAAATCTATTCAAGCAAGGGATAACAGTTCTGATGGTCACTGATGTGTCTGAATGGTAGGCTGTCAAATTATTTGCTTGTGGTTTTGTAATTGTTGCAGCAATAGGTTGGCATTTATAATTAACTGAGAGGGACAGACTCATTATAAAGATCATATCATTGAATAAAATATTGTATATGTACTTGAGCAGATGAAGTCAGTCCATTTTCCACAAGAGAAAGACTTATATTTTAAAAGTGTATCTGTTAACTTTGTTTTATGACTACACTTGCATACAAAGCTAGGTCAAAATATCTATAACCACCCTGCAGAAAATTTCTATTTTGCAATTTTATATGATCAGCATAACAACTTGAGTGAAAAAGTTGATTACAAATCTATAGAATTTTGTCTAAAAGAAATAAAAATAAAGAACACTTAAAACTAAAATCAATAGTTTTTGTCAATGTCAAATCAATGTGAATTTAGGCATGACATCATTATAATAGACCCTACCGTTCAAAAGTCTGGGGTCTTTAGTTTTTGTTGGGGGTCTGGGGTTCTTTGATGCTTTTGAAAAGAAGTCTCTTATGCTCATTCCTTATGCTACACAGTAAAAGCAGTAATATTGTGAAATACTATTATATTTCAAAATAACGGTTTTATGATTGAATATATTTTACAGACATCTGGACTAAATGGTTTAAATGGCATCTTAGGGTGTACTCACACTAGGCGCTCTGAACCGTGCCCGAGCGCGTTTGACCCCCAAAGCCTGGTTCATTTGACAAGTGTGAGCGCTCCGTTCTGTGCCCTGGCACGGTTCATTTGGCCGGCCCAGAGTGCGGTTCGGTTGGGCTCGAGCGCGGTTCGCATGCAGTGTGAGCGCTAACCGCACCAGAGCACGGTACAGCTGTGCACTACTGTCATCATTACGACAGCAAACACCAAACTATTACTACTTGGATACACTTTTCAATTAATTCAAGTATATTTAGGTTTATAATGGGCCTGGTTCTCACCTTAGTGATGAACATGAATTGTAGTTTGCGAGTAAAGCTGCAAATTCTTCCATCAAAGTCAGCTGCCTCCGTAATAATCTTTTGATACGTGCAGTGCAATCAAATGAAAATCGCTGCGCAGCATAAATGATAAATCTATTAGGCAATCTATTAGCGAAAGCGCTATTCTTCCTGTATTCTTCAAAACAAAAAGTTGCATCGTGAATGACGTAAGCGTGCTCCAGCCCGGTACGTTAAATGCAAGTGTGAGTGCAGAACCAGCGGGGGAGTGGGGAGGGGGGACAATCGCGCTCGGGCACGGTACAAGGCAACCGTGCCTAGTGTGAGTACACCCTAAGGCCCTGTTTAGACCTGGTATTAAGATGCGATTTGGTTGATCGGTTTACCAGTGGACGACACTAAATACAGGTGTAAACGGGGTCTAAAAAGTTTTGAGCTTGTCCACTTTCGACCACTTCCAGAGGTAGTCGAAAACACATTTGACAGGATTGCTTTCACAGTGTAAATGCTCATGTGGTTTAATGTGTTTAAACAGCCACAAAAGATCGCCTACTCTCCACCTACTGACCTAACACGTAAACATTAGATGTGTTCGACATCGGCTGCGGCTGGATGTAACCGATCAGTGAGAGTTGCCGCGTGAAGGCGGGGAGGAGCTGAAAACGGAGACGCGAAGTCGGACTCTTGCTGCTTCCCGTAGTGACACTCATGTGGTGTTTGCATACTTTATCACAGCTGAACTGAATAAATGCTATATTTGTTTCAGAGAAGGATGTTTCAGTTACTTTATGTACTGCTTAATACAGCGTCTATTTGTACAAGAATAAAGTTCACCATAAGCTGATTTGTGAGCATTAGTGGAACTGAAGATTTAGAATAAACACGAAACACATGTGATCGGGGGGGGGGGTGCTACATGTCTGCGCAGTGCTACATGAAGTCGAACAAGCCTACTATGGGAAGAGCGCTAACCAGGCGAGATTTAAACATTGGCTGGAGACCCATGTTTGGATTGAAGACAAAAAAAAAACATATCAAGCACAATGTTCTCTCACTATTCCCGATTCCTCTCTGCGTTTGCCATGGTCTTGCAGCTGTCAGAGCAGAACTGAAAGCTACTGCTATCCGTATGTTTTTTCTGTTTTCTCTGGTTGTGTTCATATGTAAATTGCGTGAGCTTATTTTGTCCATTAGATCAAAAGATATGATAAGACCATAGACCGGACCAAAAGATAAGTCCATAGACCATAGACCCTGTCCTTGAAGAAGTGGTTGAAAGTGGACAAAAGAGATGGATTAAATGGGAATGTGTATCCCCTGTCTACATGTGATCCGATCGACAAAAGCATCTTAATACCAGTTGTAAACAGGGCCTAGCAGACATGGGGTAAAGTCAAAATGCTTCAATAGTGATTTCAGGAGGCTTTAAGATGAATAGAAAACCTAAAGCACTCGGAAGTAAGGTAAAACTCTGACCGCTCTTGAGGCTTGCCGCTCCGAGTGACTGTGCGGTGAGTAGAGAGAGTCTGGTGCTGGAGTCCTGCAGGTAGATCATGCTGGTCATGGGGTAGAAGTTTGCCTGCAGGGGGAGCTTAGCCATGGCTTTCCTCGGCTGCACCTGTAAAAACAGCCCAAGGCATTTTTAACACTGCAGGGAGAAAAAACTCCAAATTCTTCCTGTTCAGAGACCTGAAAACAATGAGCGTGGGCATGTGGAGACACTTATCTGAAGGAAAAACACTGTAAATTTATGAGCTTCGATGTGTGTGTGCGCACACATGTAAGTTAATGTGACTTGGAGGAAAAATGGATTGGATATTCCACTGTTTTTATTCATGAGGCATTTGTTTTGTGAAGTCAGTTAATTAGTTTGGACCGAAGAGAAGCACTTAATCCCGGCCAATGCCAGAAAGACATCATCAGCTAATTAAATGCCACGCTAATACCACAACATGTCAAGATAACTTGACAGAGTGATTTAAATTGACACTTGTTTGTTTTGGTCAGCCCTACAGCACACTATAAACTGTTCTGATTAATTATTTGTCAAGAGAAATGAAAAATAAACTGACATTTTCATTATGCTGTCCAAAAACAACAACAACACATTTTGACACTATCAACCAAAATCAAACAAGACTGTCAAAACAATCACTTCAAGCAAATTAACTAACTTCTGATGACTCTGTTGTTGATTAGTTTTACTTGTCAGTAAACAGAATTAGTCAAGCTAGCCGTCTATTATCCACACCTTGAGATAATGTATTTAACTTGAACTTAATTCACTTTCATTCAGCTATGTCTTTATTCAAAGACTAATGATAATTTGGTTCCATCAAACTTGATGTGTGTGACCAGGCAATAAGAATAGCTTCTGTTGATATTAATGTGTTTTTGAGGATAAAACATATTATATTATATATATAATATTAATATTATATACACCGATCAGGCATAACATTATGACCTAATATTCTGTTGGTCCCCCTTTTGCTGCCAAAACAGCCCTGACCCGTCGAGGCATGGACTCCACTAGACCCCTAAAGGTGTGCTGTGGTATCTGGCACCAAGATGTTAGCAGCAGATCCTGTAAGTCCTGTAAGTTGCGAGGTGGAGCCTCCATGGATCGGACCTATTTGTTCAGCACATCCCACAGATGCTCGATTGGATTGAGATCTAGGGAATTTGGAGGCCAAGTCAACACCTCAAACTCGTTGTTGTGCTCCTCAAACCATTTCTGAACCATTTTTTGCTTTGTGGCAGGGCGCATTATCCTGCTGAAAGAGGCCACAGCCACCAGGGAATACCGTTTCCATAAAGGGTGTACATGGTCTGCAACAATGCTTAGGTAGGTGGTACGTGTCAAAGTAACATCCACATGGATGGCAGGACCCAAGGTTTCCCAGCAGAACATTGCCCAAAGCATCACACTGCCTCCGCCGACTTGCCTTCTTCCCAAAGTGCATCCTGGTTCCATGTGTTCCCCAGGTAAGCGACGCACACACACCCGGACATCCAAGTGATGTAAAAGAAAACGTGATTCATCAGACCAGGCCACCTTCTTCCATTGCTCCGTGGTCCAGTTCTGACGCTCACATACCCACTGTTGCCGCTTTCGGTGGTGAACAGGGGTCAGCATGGGCACCCTGACTGGTCTGCGGCTATGCAGCCCCATACACAACAAACTGCAATGCACTGTGTATTCTGACACCTTTCTATCAGAACCCGCATTAACTTCTTGAGCAATTTCAGCTACAGTAGCACGTCTGTTTGATCGGACCACACGGGTCAACCTTCGCTCCCCACATATATCAATGAGCCTTGGCCGCCCATGACCCTGTTGCCGGTTCACCACTGTTCCTTCCTTGGACCACTTTTGATAGATACTGACCACTGCAGACCGGGAACACCCCACAAGAGCTGCAGTTTTGGAGATGCTCTGACCCAGTTGTCACAATTTGGCCCTTGTCAAACTCGCTCAAATCCTTACACTTGCCCATTTTTTCCTGCTTCTAACACATCAACTTTGAGGACAAAATGTTCACTTGCTGCCTAATATATCCCACCCACTAACAGGTGCCGTGATGACGAGATAATCAGTGTTATTCACTTCACCGGTCATAATGTTATGCCTGATCGGTGTATATATATGTATATATATATATATATATATATAATATTTGTTTACTGTACCCCTTTTTGTTTAGTCTTTATACATCTTAGTCTTTATATATGCGCATACACTACCTAAAAGTTTGAGTCTATGACAGCCCATAGAATCATATGGTAAAAAGTTGTGAAATTTGACACACAGATAGAGGACAGTCTGAACTTTAACCACTTATTTTGGAGTCTCTAACTCAATTCCTCTAGCGCCACCAACTGTCCAAATTTGCACTCACGTTTATGCTAATAACTTTTGAACCATAAGGTCAAGAAATACTTTTTTCCCCCTCCTATTCCTTGGCTCAAGACATTTAAATTTTCCATCATGAAACTTTTTCCTCCATTTTGAATTTTCATTAAAAAAATGTTAACTTTTCCTAGAAAATCGAACCAGATTATCTTCAGACCATGGCAACGGAAAACAACTTGAATCGTCAAACCATTCTCAAATAAAGGAACTTTCGCCATGAACTAGGGACTTTGGGGTGGTACTCTGTGTGTTTCGACCGCAGGAACCTAAATGAAGTTTCAGGTAAAAATGTTCCCCTCAAAATGGCCCTGCTTGCGAGGTAGTACTTTTTCAAAGTTCAGGAACTTTCGGGGGTGGGACTTGGGCGCTGAACATGCTGATTGGTTGAGCTCACCCAGCATTTTATTTCAACCTAATAGTCAGTTGCGGTGCGTGCAGTTGTTTGCTATTCGAATCAACAAGGAAGTTTAAAAAATACGACCGATGGACTGACGACGAGGTTCAGGCTTTATTAAGTGTATTTGTGGATGACGAAATCCAGTGGGCTCTGGAAAGTCGCGTGCAGTCACCGGACGTCACCGGACTAATCTTCACGGTACCACGATGGAAACGCAGACAGCAACAGGTCTGGAGGGAAAAAAGTTCCTGGGACAAATTGTTCCGGGTAATTTCGGTGGAAACGGGGCATACGGGGCGTAGAATGTGCAAAAAGGGATGTGAGGTTGTATCTCTGCATCTCTTTAGCGCATTAAAACCAAACTTGATAAGTGTAATCACAAGCATGCCGAGTAGGACGATATCAAATTTTCCCATGTTGGACATTTTGGGTGCTGGCCATTTTGAATTGTGGTGTAAAAAACTATATTTGCTAATAACTTCTGAACAGTTATCCAAAAATCACAAGACTGGTCTCTCTAGATTTGGTTCAGCATACCTATTATAATGTAAATATCTTAATATATTCCTTGGGTCATGCAGAGAATATACACTCACCTAAAGGATTATTAGGAACACCATACTAATACTGTGTTTGACCCCCTTTCGCCTTCAGAGCTGCCTTAATTCTACGTGGCATTGATTCAACAAGATGCTGAAAGCATTCTTTAGAAATGTTGGCCCATATTGATAGGATAGCATCTTGCAGTTGATGGAGATTTGTGGGATGCACATCCAGGGCACGAAGCTCCCGTTCCACCACATCCCAAAGATGCTCTATTGGGTTGAGATCTGGTGACTGTGGGGGCCATTTTAGTACACTGAACTCATTGTCATGTTCAAGAAACCAATTTGAAATGATTCGAGCTTTGTGACATGGTGCATTATCCTGCTGGAAGTAGCCATCAGAGGATGGGTACATGGTGGTCATAAAGGGATGGACATGGTCAGAAACAATGCTCAGGTAGGCTGTGGCATTTAAACGATGCCCAATTGGCACTAAGGGGCCTAAAGTGTGCCAAGAAAACATCCCCCACACCATTACACCACCACCACCAGCCTGCACAGTGGTAACAAGGCATGATGGATCCATGTTCTCATTCTGTTTACGCCAAATTCTGACTCTACCATCTGAATGTCTCAACAGAAATCGAGACTCATCAGACCAGGCAACATTTTTCCAGTCTTCAACTGTCCAATTTTGGTGAGCTCGTGCAAATTGTAGAATCTTTTTCCTATTTGTAGTGGAGATGAGTGGTACCTGGTGGGGTCTTCTGCTGTTGTAGCCGATCCGCCTCAAGGTTGTGAGTGTTGTGGCTTCACAAATGCTTTGCTGCATACCTTGGTTGTAACGAGTGGTTATTTCAGTCAAAGTTGCTCTTCTATCAGCTTGAATCAGTCGGCCCATTCTCCTCTGACCTCTAGCATCAACAAGGCATTTTCGCCCACAGGACTGCCGCATACTGGATGTTTTTCCCTTTTCACACCATTCTTTGTAAACTCTAGAAATGGTTGTGCATGAAAATCCCAGTAACTGAGCAGATTGTGAAATACTCAGACCGGCCCGTCTGGCACCAACAACCATGCCACGCTCAAAATTGCTTAAATCACCTTTCTTTCCCATTCTGACATTCAGTTTGGAGTTCAGGAGATTGTCTTGACCAGGACCACACCCCTAAATGCATTGAAGCAACTGCCATGTGATTGGTTGATTAGATAATTGCATTAATGAGAAATTGAACAGGTGTTCCTAATAATCCTTTAGGTGAGTGTAGACACCTATTTTGCCATAGTCGGCCAAACTTTCTGTCTGCTATTCTGATTCTCTTTAAAAACCTACTCTTTCAAACTCCTCCTTTGTCTGATTTTCATCAAATTCGAGTCAGATCATCTTCAACCAATGTCAAAAAAAAAAATGGATTTAGTGTCGATAGACAAAACTGTTTCTGTATACCACATCAACGAATTTGATGGCATAATGACAGTATCTCTGGAAAGATTTAACATACTGACACCAAACAAAAAATGTAATATTCACTCATCACTGACCACACCAGATCAATTTGGTGTGGTCACATATTGGTCAAAAGTAATAAGCAATTGTCACATTACAAGTGATTGTATTTATGGGCTTTCAACGATTTTGCTTAAAATCGTCTCCAAATGTCTTTACTCATTTCTGTTGGTCTGATGCTCACTGCCTTGATTTTTAGCTCCTGATTCGGTCTCTGTGGTGCTTTGCCTCACGCATGCACCACGCATTCACATTTTCATCACGCATGCACAAATTTGCTCCTTATTCTGCTGTCATTGTTTGCGTGTCTAAAAACTTTGCTTGTGAGTTGAAAAGTTTTGAATTCAAGTGAAGCTGCGAAAGACCTGTTTCAATTGGTCACTCTTGTTTGGTGCAATAATTTGGCCACACCAACTACCCTGTCCCGCCGTGAGTCTGACAGAGTGAGAGTGGGATTGTGGCAGCCATCTAGCATTGCAGAGTGCGTTAGGTATATTTACAAGCTTTTATTTTTTAATTACAATATAGTTATTTTTGCTATCAAAACCATTTTGTTTGATTGCATAAAGAAGGCACAAAGGTAATTGCACATAGTTACATACTGTCTGGCTCAGTATGAAGTCAGTGGAAATATGGGCTGGTTCAGAGATATATCCGCAGATCCCCCTGCCAAGCCCCAGCCGACCACCAACTGCAGCACCAGACACTGCCTTGCCTTTATAATTTACACTTGCATATAAACTGTGTAAACTTGAATGTGTATGTGGGTGTCAGGAAAGAGAATATAAATAATGTTCTGTTGTCCTACCTGGTAGCCATTGAGGTCAGTAAAGAATCGATCCTTGCTGTTCAGATCCGAGGTTATCCTCATTGCAATTTCATGGTTGATTTCGCCTCTTATATCTACAGTGTTACAGATCTCAACAGACTGACCCTCTACACCTATGAGAAAGAGAGAGAGGGGGGTCAAAATGGCCGACTGAGCACAGACAATAGAAAAGGGATTGGACATCTGTTTCCTCCACTTTCAAACTACAGTTTCTGACACTCTATGGGAGGGAACTCGTGGATTGTGTGGATCAGCTGGTGGAGGTTTCTTGCAACATCTTCAACCTCTCTCTGTCAATGTGCACTGTCCCTAATTGCCTCAAGTCTGCCACCATTGTGCCTGTCCCCAAGAAGACAGCTATCAGCAGCTTCAATGATTACCAAATTGGTAACCAAACTGCTCAACCAATGACCATATATGCATATGGATCAAAGATTGTTTTAATAAACCGAACACAAACCGTCAGACTGGGGAGCCATTACTCCTCCACTCTGACATTTAGCACGGGAGCTTCACAAGGTTGCGTGCAGAGTCCTTTCCTCTATTTACCCACGATTGCACACCAACCCACAGCACAAACGCAATAATTAAGTTTGCTGATGACACCACTGTGGTGGGGCTAATATTGAATGGTGATGAGGCTGCCTACAGGGAGGAGGTTGCTGAACTTTGAAGTGCCCCTATTGTGTCATTTTAAAGGTTCCTAATTTAGTTTTGGAGGTCTCCTACAACAAGTTTACATGCATCAAAGGTCAAAAAACACTTTAATTTTCTCATAATATACAATGCACATCACCACATTTTACAATGATTCTCAAACGACTTGTCAGGTGAATCAGTCTCTCTAAATCCCTCCTTTCCGTGAGCCTACTCTGCTCTGATTGGCCAGATGGCCCAGTCTGTTACGATCAGTCTACCACTTACAACGCGTGTCGGAAGCTAAACGGCCATTAGCATAACTGCTCTTCAGCTCTGGAGGCTTCCTAAAGCTCAGCGATTATACACTGTAAAGACAGAACACGAGTTCGAGGATGAAACATTGGAAGAACTAGTTATTTAACCAGTTATTCTCCATCGCAAGGACGATCTGAGCAGGACGTTTCTCAGTGATACGCTACTCATTTTGAGTTACATTATGAGATGTTGCAAATGTCATTTCTCTACATCAGCATTATTAACTCCAACCATTGCAGTCTGTCAGTCATATAATGCATGTGAATGGGGTCAAATTCTATGAGAGTAAAAAAAACAGACAACTTCAAATTAAACCCTGCGGCTCGTGACGACACACTGATGTCTTAAGACACAAAATTATCGGTTTGTGTGAGAAACCGAACAGTATTTATATAATTTTTTACCTCAAATACAACACTATGTCCAACAGCCTTGAACGCGCATCACTTCCGGTAAGGGAGGTCAATGTACACGATCTGGCATAAACTACGCCAAGTGATGTCTGTACATGTAAACCACGCCAGATTGTGTATATTGATTTAAAGTTGTCTGTGCATGTTTTTTTTTTACTCTCATAGAATTTGACCCCATTCACATGCATTATATGACTGACAGACTGCAGACAGCCTGGGTTATTTTGTTTCGATATTAGTTATATTTTAAAACAGCCAGTCATTGTAGCCTACCACTCGGGGGAATAGGCGTTTAAAAGAGAGACAGATTATGGAGTGATATCAGAAATGACATCGGGCAATGGCAGCGCGAGATGTTCAGAAGAACGCAAGAGCTAAACTTCTACAAGCTCAGTAACATCCACAGCAAAAAAAAGAAGGTAAGAAAAATAGTCTGAAAACTTTGCCCATTAATTAGATGTGCAAGGCAAGCAGGCAAGTTTTGAGGTTGTTATGGACAATTAAAAATGTGAACATGCACGTTGCACTGTTGTGCGGTGGACTTTCAGCGAATTTCAGTGAATGAATAGAGTCTGCGTTTCTTTAAAGGGGTCATAAACTGAGAAATTTTCCTTGAGCTTTTGACATATAAGAGGTCATTATACTATAAGAATATCCTGTAAGTTTCAGAACTGAAAACTTCCTTGTTAATCCAATAAAAGCTTTTATTGACACCAGGCCCAGCAAATGACAGGTTTTTCAAAGTGGGGATCTATGACGTCAAAGGAAGGAAAGCACCGCCTCAGCAGAAGAAGATCAACGCCTACTTCATCACTGCCTGTTTAGCCCCGCCCAACAATCCACGCATGACATGCAATAGAATAGGTAGCCTAAGTAACATAGGCCTACGTGGTGTTAAACCAGATCGAGCTACCAAGCAATAAACATGCTGTTGAAGAAACTGCCTGGACTCAACAGTAATGCAACATGTAAGTAACATTCTAATGCCTGATCTGAAATGTGATGATTCATGTAGTCAGATGTTCTTTGTCTGTGTCAGTAAATCAGACCAGTGACTAAACGTCAACTTGCGTTGTTTCTCTTAGTAGGATGAAAATAATCTGTTATTTAACAGTGATTAAATTCTATAAAGAAAGCGATCAAAGAAAGCTCCCTTTGCAATCGTTGGAGCAGCACGCGCTGAACCTGTCAATCAAACAGGAGAGTTTATCAGTGTTTTATTACGCATTTATCAGTGACTCCCGTTTTAATCAACGAATCTCTTAACTATATCACGTTTGCACAGTTAGTGAAGATGAAAGCATTCGTTAGTGTACAGAAACTGAGTTGCAATGACGAGATCGCTGCTTTCATGCGCTCAACATGTCTGTGATCAGTGTGTTCATCTCTGCAACCTTTAATGCCACGATCTAAATATAATGCCATAGATCTAAATGTAATGCCATAGATCTAAATGTAATGCAACACTTGTCACTTGATTAGTTAACCATGAGAGAGCTGTAATAGTAAAAACGTGCTAAAAGAGAGAGTAATACTTAGCTATTTTAAATGGAAAGACGTTAGCCAATCACAGCAGTGGGCGTTTACACTGAAGTCTCACAGCAGACACGCCCATTAAAACAGAGTGTTCAGAGCAGAGGGCTAAAATCAGGGTAGGAAAAATGCCTTTTATTTATAAATTATGACAATTTTTGATGTAAACAGCATTCTAACATTATAAGTGCACCCCAGGAAACATCATAAAACAATAAAACAAAGCAGTTCATGACCCCTTTAATATCGAGGCTCTATAGTTTGTTTCTTGTATGATTGTTAGGTATAAAATGAATTGCACTGTCTGCCTGAAAACGACGTGCTCTCTTCCCATGCAGTCAAAATTAACGGTTTAATTTATTCGTCCTCGTCCTAGTCGTCACCCTGACATGACAGTGCGTAGAGTTAATTAGCCTATAATGTGAATGACTTGTTATTTTATTCGAGCTTTCTTTCTTTTTGCAAAAAAATAAAGTGCAATAGGCATTAATTAGTAGTGGGCTAAATAGCAGGGATGTTGAAATGATGTGCCAAATTGCGTAATAATTAATAATTACAATGATAAAATTGTAGCCTATTCAGTTAAGATCAGGTTTGCAGATGTGCGTTTTATTTAGGCTATTTATTTATTTTTGTCCCTGTGCGCCGATCGGAGACGGAGTTCACTGCTGATATTCTGAGGATACAATATTCATAGCCAATAGGCAATATTAGTAGGGACTTTAGCCTTTAAATATCTTTGCTGCATTGGATCAGTATTCTTTCTAGAACAGGCAAGAGCTTTCTAGCTTTGCGGCTCACGTCAGAAGCGCCTTGCATCGCCCATAGACCTTAAAACAATCAGCAGATGGCGGGCGGGTGCAAATTGGTAAAAAAACTTCGGTGCGGATGGATGGCGGACGGATGATGAGTTTTGTAATGCGGTTGCGGATGAAATAATAGCCCATCCGCGCATCTCTAATGCATATGCATATGTCATATGTTATAGACCAATACGTATCATTAGGTTGATAACGGTTGATACTGTTTGTCATTAAACATGCATAATCACATACAAACCACCAAAATACTACAAACTGTACATTTTTCAGCGACAAATGACTGCTTTCCTTTTTTAAACTCCGGATGAGAATATGAGCAATTAGATTTACCAAGTACAATGAAAATAAGTGAACACTCCTTCGTGTTAAATGTACATTTTGAATTAGACTAATTAAGCCTTTGGGAATAAAACAGTGCAAAAAACAAATATGTTCAGTTTCCTTTAATTAAAATAAAAACCCTTAAAGGTAGAAGAACATGCTCTATATAGCAGCACAACCATGAAAACAAGGTTGTTTTTATGGTGTACGATAGCTTGGAATATTTTCAACATGAGTGTGTCCTCATTAGCTCATAGCGAGATGGTAACCTGACACTTTTAGTGAGCAACCCTCACTGATACTACTGCTCATATTGAGAGTTACTGATGTAGTAAATTTATCTTAAACTGTGTTGCTTAGGAGGTGTGTGCTATTGATTTTCTGATTTAGGATTTTCTTCTAATGGAAAAATCCCAGATTTACACTAAAGAAGAGATCCAAACTATCTCTAGAGATCAGAATATCATAGAGACTTATGCCGCGTTCCAGGCAACCTGTAACCCGTGTTTTTCCAACCTTCTACCCGTGAAAGTGCACTGGAACGGCAGTTAAACCCGTGACTTCCCACCCGTGAACTTGTACTAGATCGATATACTCCCAGTTACGAGATCTGACGTCACAGCCCGCGAAACAACAATGGCAGCTCCTACGGATGCGGTGTTTATGAAAGTCATACATTAAAAACCAAATCGTTTATTAAAATAAGGTATTGCTCTAACGTTATTTATCCGCAAATGTTATGCATTATCAGCAGCTTTTCTAGTGTTACCTAGTTTTCAGTCCATTGAGTGCAAGAATAAATTAATACCAAATACATTTCCAAATATACAAATAATGTAAAATAAAAGGTATAACAGCTTCTCTTGCCTTATGTGCCGTTTTTTCTCCTCCGTTTCCCTCAAATAAGCAAGGAGTAAGCACCTTTGGCGATAGAAATTATTGTAAATAAGCATAAGCCCCGTAAGGTCCGCCATGCTTTGTTTTCATCTAGCTACCACAATTCCTTGCGCTCAGGCAGTGTGACTTTGCCAGGAACGCTACAAAGTCATGAGTCGTGGTTTGAAGTTGTAACTTACAGGCTCAAAAACCTGCCTGGAACACAGCATTAAGCTCTTTTAACCTAAAAACCACCCCGAAAACCACAGGGAGAATAAAGCCTTGTTCAGACCGTCATTCCAAAATCAGATTTTTGTGCATATCCGGTCAGATTTAGCAAGTGTGAACAGCAAAAAAAAGCTGCATTCGAGCTACATTCATAAGTGGTTGGATCCTATTCAAATCACATTTCTAGAAATCAGTTTCAGTCTGACTGCTCTGATCGGATTCTGCATGGTTTATGTGACTTTCTCACACCACATAAAATGTAAACGTCAGATGTTGGTATAGGAATCATGCTGAAAGTCACTGCAGAAACAAGGTTGTGTTGTTGAAATATAACAGAGACATGTTTTAAAACCAGCAGAGACAACAGTACGTAATAAAGCCACGCATACCTGCAAAGTGCCGGTCAAGCAGAAAATTACAATATAATGGAGACATACATGTTGAACTTTGGGACTGGCGGAGACAGCACAGAATAAAGCCGCACATACCAGCCTCATACGTTTCTGCCTCATAAGACACAGTAGTCCGCGCTGGCTACACATGTTATAAATAAGACAACATCTGTATTGCAAAGCCCTCCTTGTCTTCAGCGTATACCTACCAACACAACGCCATTACCATAGAAACCAAAGCAGATATTCCAGCACCACGGAACACAGCTGTGATACACAATGTGGACAGTCAGTAACTGTACTCAGATTCCAATAACATAGACAAATAATCGGATTTGGACTGACAGTGTGAACATAGCTAATGTGTACAGTCAATAATTTTGGGCAGATTCCAATCAGATACACAAAAAATCGGATTTGGACTGACAGTGTGAACGTAGTCTAAATAGAAGAGCAAATTATGAGGTTAATTAGGGAGAGAAGGTGGGACAAATGAACCAATAATCAGTAACAGGGTGGGGTTAAGACAACCCAGCAAGCAATAGCCATCATTTCACCATCTAGGTTAACTATAGACCCGATATATTCCGGCTATGAGTAACCCACTTCTAGCCAAAATAACCTTTGGTTACATGCCGTTTTTTCCAAAATAACTTGTGAGATATATGATATTCCATCATGTAAGCAAAGTCAACAGTGATTACAAGGTGTTTGGTTTCATTTATTTGACATGTTCATATTCTAGATGACTAGTCTATTTGCAATAATATTTTACAATAGTAGTTTTTTTTTTTCTAAAAAAAAACGAGACAAAAAAACATTACAATTTAACAATAGTAGCCCATATGACTAAATGAATGAATCATTCTCTATGATGATTCATTCACAAATCGAACTGATCAGGTTCTTAATGAGCAACTGCAACAGTTATCAGTCCAGAATATTATCAGTGAATAACAGATTAAATAAAGCTATTGTATGAACTCTTGAAATATAGTAAACAAGGTAAATGGACCACTTTTATCTTTAAATCCTATTTGTTGTAACTGCATGGAAAAGAGGGATCAGTACATTCTTCAAAATTTCTTCTTCTGTGTATTTTAGAATGAGATGACGATGAGTATATAATAAAGGAATTTTATTTTTATATGAACTATTCCTTCCAAATCACAAAAGAGTGACGGCTATTTTCTTTGCGAGAAAAGGTTCCTCTTCTTAAAGGGATATTCACCCTAAAATAAAAATTCTGTCATTAATTACTCACCCTCATGTCGTTCCAAACCCGTAAAACCTTCGTTCATCTTCGGAACACAAATTAAGATATTTTTGATGAAATCCAAGAGCTTTTTGATCCCTCCATTGACAGCAATTTAATTAACACATAGTGTTTAAATTTTGTTAAAATAGTCCATGTGACTCCAGTGGTTCAACCTTAATTTTATGAAGCGTTTACTTTTTGTGCGCAAAATAAAACAAAAATAATGACTTTATTCAACAACCATCGGCCGCCGTAGATCTCGAGAGCGCTGCACTATTTACAAAGTAAACTGTGTAGGAGATTTGCACAGGCTAGAATGAAATTGTTGAATAAAGTCGTTGTTTTTGTATATTCTCGTCGCTTCATAAAATTAAGGTTGAACCACTGGAGTCACATGGAGTATTTTAACGATGTTGTTACTACCTTTCTGGACCTTGAACGTGTTAATTAAATAGCTGTCTATGTAGGGGTCAGAGAGCTCTCGCATTTCATCAAAAATATCTTAATATGTGTTCCGAAGAAGAACGAAGGTCTTACGGGTTTGGAACGACATGAGGGTGAGTAATTAATGACAGAATTTTCATTTTTGGTTGAACTATCCCTTTAAGCTTTGCATCCTAAATTCAGTTTTAACTCAAGGGAATAACCCACGAGAGGTTTCGCTTCATTCTTTTCTTTTTTGGACAAAAACAAACATCACTGGGGGGGAAAGTCCCTAGGGCTACGGGGCAATGGCTCATGTGACTGCTCCGCTGTTTCAAAAACACTCGTGTACATTATCTCACCCAGCCAGAGAGGGTCACAAACCGACCGTCCAACCCCCTGGCGCTTTTGATAAGAAAAGCATGAAAACTTTCTGAATGCATTTCTTTCTTTTACAAAATGATCCATTTCATCATTTCAACATTAAACTTTTGCTGTACTGTCTTTTGTCAAGTATCAATTTTCCTTGTCTGATGCTGATTAAATCTTTGTTACTCGGTGGTGTAATGCACTGCCTCTTTTGGCATTGGTGATTACACAGATCAATTTGTTATAGTTTGAGGAACATTCAAAAGCTTGCCTTCAAAATTCAAAGATTTTTATTGCTAGAATTGCACTACAAAAAAGCTTTGTACAGCTTCCAATAAAAAACAAGCTGCTATAGTACTGTAAATCAAAGGCTCTCTTAACAAAGATTACTTGGAAAAGAAAAGGACATCATCCAGCAGCACTTCAAAGATTTCGAAATTCACTATTTTTTCTATCCCAGAGGTCAATCAACTTCCTGAGGTTACATTGCTGCCTTCCCACCATTGACTTTCGGCATAAACAAAACCTGCCTAATTATACAGGATCTTGTTAAACTTCTTAAACTAAGATGACCAGTCAAACTTGATATGTCGTTTTGTAAATCCCTTGTGTAAATATTTGATTTACATACTGTCAATAGTGGTGACTATTTGAATAAGTGAGAAGTGCCGTCCTCTCTTACCCTTGATGTTGTAGAGCCGGAGAGTGTGTACGATGTGTGTGAAGGTAGTGGTGACTTCAGAAAACAGCGGCCCTTTAGTGACTCGAACCACCGGCGGTTGAGTGGGAGAGTAATTCTGTGTGAGAGAAAAAGAAAATTCAATGTGAATCAAATCACACACATAAAATCCCAGAGCAGAGCTACCAAAGACACTGCATGACAAAACTGCCTAATGCCCTGATGAAAGACTCTTACGAGGTTTCCCAGAGTTCCCTGTGAGCAGTGACCAAATTCTAATTAGCTGAATGACACACAGTTATGCTATAAGGTTCAATGAATCTACAAAAAATACAGCATTCCAGAAAAATCTCATAGAAGGAATTAAAGGATAAAAGGAATAGTAACACAAAATTGACGTTAGTGAATGAAAATGTAACCCAGAATTTCCTTATGTAAAAAAAAAAAGAAAAGAAAGTGCAATGGAAATAAAATATAATAATAAAATAATAATAATAATAATAATAAAATAACTACTAATAATACTACAATAATGTCACATCAGAGTTTAGTTTTTGGACATTTTTAGTTTGTTAGTTCCCGTTTCTCATTTTTGTTCCCTTGGTTACCAATCGTGTTCACCTTTGTCTTGTTTAGTTTCTCTTGTTTTTATATATTGTTTTTCTTGTTTAGTTCATTGTCCTGTATTGACTTTGCTGTTATGCTTAACTGTAACGTTTTCTCCTGCACCCAATTTTGTTTCAGTGTTGGTTTGTTTTCTTTGTTTTGTTGGATAAATAAAGTTATTAACAAAGTTATTATACACAAGTTATTACTCTGTGGAATACTTGATTCTGATTGGTCAATCGCGCCATCCAGCGGTCTGTTATTTCCCAATAACAACCAGTAAAAACTGATAACACAGGCTCATCCGGGTAACTGTCAGTGGAGTCGGCGCTTTACGCTTGCTAAAAATGTTTTTTTCCTCATGGAGGTTTTGCGTTTGGTGATCTAATAAAATATTAAAACTCAAATCAATATTTTGAGTATAGTTATTTAATTATGTCTTATAAAACAGTTAGTTCCATTTCTTGATTTTGATTGGTCAATAGCTGTGTTTTAGCCAATAAAACACGGCTATGACCACTTCACCCAACAGTTCTGTGTATCACTACACAACACCCTTAGCAACCACTCTTAGCAACGTAAACATATGTTTGTTCTCACTGATATTGTTCATTGAAGCTTACTGTATTATGTAGATTAGAGTATTGTGAGAGAGAGAGATCGAGTGAGCGAGTGTACCTGCATTCAGATATAGCATTTTCCTTTAACGGTTAATGGGTTTCCCCGTGCCCTGACACTGACAGCGCTAGTCAATGTCTCTGTGTGCACAACAAGTAGTGTCAGTCCTTTCAAAATAAAAGTCTTCACTATTGACTGACTCACTCATAAAGACAGTATTTGCCGCCATCTAATGCCGTAATAATGTAACTTCTGTTGCTGTTCACGGTCAGGGACTATTTTTTCCAGCGGAAGGAAGACTTTTAGTGATTTTACTTAATGAAAGTTGCATTGATATATATTTTTTTGGCTTTAATATTTGTATTGTGTGGTAACCATTTTATAAAAGCAATAAGGTACTCGAGGCTAGTGCTGTATCGTTAATATGTCACGGCTGGCTTCGCGTCAAGCCTAACAACGCTCTTCAGCCGTGACTTATTCACAATGCAGCACTCTCGTACCTTATTGCTTACATCCGGTATCGCGGACTCGCTCTCTTGTTTCATACAAACTCAGCTGCTGCCATTTTGCGACGATTGTCTTGTACACTGTAATAGATTATAAGATAATAAACAGGTACGATTTTAAAACTATCTCTTATCCCCATAATTATTTATGTGGTGAAATACTGTGTAATAAGTGGTATGACTGTATCATATCTATTAAATGTCTTTCTTGAACTTGCCACTTGCTAGCAACTGCTCGCTCTCTCTGCGGAAGCTTTGCGTTTAATTACAGTCGTTTCAGTAATAATAATTCAGAATAAACCTCTTCAGTGTGAAGCAAGACTCCTCTGCTTCGCTTCCTGATCACTCTGTCAGGGTTTATTCTGGGATAACAACCGGCTGGATGTACATTATACCTTACTAAAACGGCTGTGATTAGCCGTAACAAATAATACTTATACAACAAAAAGTATTATTATTATCATTAATAAAAGAATAGTAACTCAAAATGAAAATCCTGTCAAAGTGAATAAAGATACAAGCCGGTATTTTCTGCACCACTATTCTGTATCTGAATAAAAAAGCATTGTAGGGGAAGAGCTTGAGCTGTGGTGCTCATGGGATACCAGGGTCTGGGCCTAATCATGATTCTAACCCAGTCTCCTCTATCTTGATTCCCATATCTCTCTCTACTACTATAGCTATAAATAAAAAAGTAACCCAACAAAAAATGAATTCTGTTGGCCAAGATATAGAATATCTGATTAATCGAAGAAATAATAAAACATTTATAGTATTTACTGTTGCTTCTTTGTCAGGCAGGAACAGGTAGGCGCCACTCTTGTCTTTATTGCTGGTGGTGCCGTACCAAACAAACTCCACTTTGACCTGGTGCTCTGAGTCCTCGTCCTTCAACCTCATTTTCTGCAAACAAGAGATGTTTTCTGAACGTTACACAGAGTCATTCCTAAACATATCACCTTATGACAAAGCAGAAGTCAATGGTCTAACCTCTAAAAGGCCTGAAGCTGTAGAGATAGAGAGTTTGAGGTGAGGATTTTCAATGTGCACAAGAGCTACATCGTTTTGGTACAACTGTCGAAAATGCTCCAGTTTACTGATTGAAATGCGGCTGCCTTTCTGAAGAAACATGTACTTAGCAGCTTCTGTCCTTGGCTCCATTCCTTCCATCAGCTGGTACAAGCTCAGACACAGAGGAGCAGCGTGAGCCATAAAAGACAACTGCAGAGGAGTAAACATTTAAAGACATCATGAAATGGCTTGAAGGGCATTTAGATAACCTCATCCTAACTAGGGATGGAAAGGATTACCGGTTTAACGATAAATTATGTTTTATTATCAAGGTTCGGGAGGAGCCCTCCCCCGGACAGCACGCCAAATACGCATTTAAATTTACTCTCTATAAATTATATGTAAGTGTGAACTCGTGAAACCACAATAAAATGTACTGACGGTTAGTATTATCATTTAAAATTTAATTATCATTAAAACCATGTTTGATTATCGTGATTTTGAAAACTTGCGGTAAATCCTGTCCAGCCAGCATCAGTCTGACGCAGTGACAGCGCTGGGGAGATTTTTCAGCCTTCTAAAAGGACCAAATCTGAGGTCTGGTCATATTTTGGCTTTTACAAAAGTTCTGAGGGAAACTTAATCGAGGATGGTCACCCTGTCTGCAGAACATGCAAAACGAAAGTCGCTGCAATAGGAGGAAACACTTCAAATCTGCTTAGTCGTCTTCGTGACCATCACACAGTGAAAGCAAGGCAAGTGGACTTTGACCTCAATACCAAAACTACGTCTAGGAAATAATTAGACAAAATGTTGTTCCCTTTCGAACGGTCAGTCGTACTGCGTCTTAAGACGCAATGGGAAATAATCTATTTCTCGAATTACTGAAGCATTTTTGTAAAATCACGCAGTACTACTGCCCAGTCAAAACAGTGTAGAGACATCTCGCACGCTATTGGCTGGCCAGTGGGAACTGCATGAACCAATGGCAGAACAGCGTAACTGAGCGAACCAATGGGCACAATGCCCGCGAAGCAGGGCACAAAGCCCGCGAAGGTGAGCACAAAGCCCGCCAAAATGGGCGTGGCATCTGCCTTAAAGGTACGCTGTAATGCCCTAAAACGTCAGATTAATCTCCTTCAGCGACGATCTCGGTCCTTGCTGATAAACTCTCGAAGCTACACCACCTTTCGCAGAGAAAAGACGAGCCTGCAGCGGAATCGCGAGCTAGCCAGCCCGGACATCCTGCAACGAGTCAGTGGCCTGTTTCAGCGCGCTCAATTGCCAGCGTTCCTGTGAGCTGTCGCGCCTTTCCCCTGTGCTCTCCGGTGAAACACTCTCACTGCGAGGGTATGCCCATCTCCTCTTTCCGCTCGCGGATAGCGCTCTTCTCAGAGCGCGAACCCGCCCCTCGCGCTCTTCCGTTCCCTTTCCAGTCCGAACCTCGGCGGAAAAAGCGGCGGAGCCCGAGGGCTGAGTACACCTAGGCTAACGAGCTCACGTCGGCCCAGTGCCCGTGTGCCTCGTCTTCGCCTCAGAGAGACGTTTCTCCCGTGACGTTCTCTCGATCAGACCTGTTCCCTCCGCTCGAAGCCGAGGGCCTGGTCTCATTCGGCGGCAATGATGAGGACGCGCGCGAGCATCCACACGATGACTCTGTGTCTCTCGCCGCTTCTGACGCTGAGGAATGGTCGGGCTCCATCGACGAGCCCGCTCCCTTAACTTCACAGCAATGCAAATTCTTCAGCGGGTATCGCGTGTGTCTCGGCTGAGACCACGCCGAATTTGCACGATGAGATGGTGCTGCCGACCCCGCGGGCTCGGCTCGCCAGCCTCGATGCATCCCGTCTCCCTCTCTCTCTTCGCGCTGAAGAAGCACTGCGGACAGAGAATGCCAGAGTGGACGAGCGAACTCACGCCGGAGCTCTCCCCGCGTGTCTCGCTTTCAGACTGCTAGAAATATTGAGGGCGCGGCTTACGATACAGCCTGTTCTCACTGCAGCTCGCGCTTATTGCCATGGCAGCGCGCGCGCCCTGTTGAGAGCGCGACTTACGCCATTGCTGCACTCGCTGTCTAGTGCATAGCGGCGTCGTAAAATGCCGGCCAAGCCCTGCCCCTTTTTCACTCTCTATCACTTCTCCCAGTTCCCTCTATTCAGGCGACTGGAGAGGTTCAGCATTGCAGTATACGAGCCTGTTACAAAGCACACTCGCCTGCACACAAAACACACTGTTGAGAGAGTGACTTCTCTCTAACACTTCTCCCAGTCCCCTCTATTCAGGTGACTGGAGAGGTTCAGCATTGCAGTATACGAGCCTGTTACAAAGCACACTCGCCTGCACACAAAACGCACTGTTGAGAGAGTGACTTCTCTCTACCACTTCTCCCAGTCCCCTCTATTCAGGTGACTGGAGAGGTTCAGCATTGCAGTATATGGGCCTGTTACGAAGCACACTCACCTGCACACAAAACACTGTTGAGAGAGTGACTTCTCTCTATCACTTCTCCCAGTCCCCTCTATTCAGGCGACTGGAGAGGTTTATCTATTGCAGTATACGAGCCTGTTATAAAGCACGCACGCCTGCACACAAAACACTGAGAGCGTGACTTCTCTCTACCACTTCTCCCAGTCCCCACTATTCAGGCGACTGGAGAGGTCCACCATTGCAGGAAACGAGCCCGTTATGAAGCGCGCACGCCTGCACACAAAACGCTGTATTAAAGGCGATCCTAATAAGCAATTAAGAGTATTTTCCTCTTATGACTGTAGGCAGTGTGTCCCCTACATAGTGTGCACCACTGCATATAAGCACTGTTAATTCAGCGCTACAGAATCACTCAAAAGATCAGGAAGAGAGGAGGGTTGAGTCCCGCCCAGGCCGGTCCGCCCCCCAAAACAACTCAGAATTCTCTCCACACGGGCCGTTTTATTCCGGCCAGGGAGAAAATTTTTATTTTGAATGTTGTGAGTGTAAACTGCGAGCCCGCTCTGATGCGCGCTCCCTTGCATTCTGCCGCTATAATAGCGAGTTCAATAAAAGAACATGTTCAAGAAATGAGTTTTCTGTCTCTTCTACACCACACGAAAGTCGGCGCCCTGCACACTATAAAACCCCTGTACAACCGGGCAGAGGCTTGGAAAGCCATCCCCAGTGTGTCACAGCGGGTTATAAAAACAATTCAATGAGGTTACTCGCTCCAATTCGCTCGCAAACCACCCCGTTCACGGGCATAACACACACTTCGGTGGAGAGCAACGTGACTCACGTCCTCAAAACTGAAGTGGAGAGCCTATTGATGAAAAAAGCTATAGAGGCGGTGCCTCTAGCACAGCGCGAGTCAGGGTTTTACAGCCGCTATTTCCTCGTCCCCAAGAAGATGGCAGTCTCATACCCATCTTAGACCTCAGACATCTGAACAAGGCTCTTATCAAATGGCCTTTCAGAATGCTGACATTAAAACGGATCATCGCGCAAATCCGCTCGATGGAATGGTTTTTCTCAGTGGATCTGAAAGATGCTTACTTTCATATCCAAATTACCCCCCCCCCCCTACTTTCATGAAGTGCATGGATGCAGCTCTCTCCCCCTTAAGACAAGCGGGAATGCGCATTCTGAATTACCTCGACAACTGGCTCATACTGGCCCAGTCAGAGGAAGAAATAAAATCTCACAAATCTGTGCTACTCAGCCATCTAGAATGCCTGGGTCTCAGAATAAATACAGCCAAGAGCTCATTGTTTCCCAGGCAGAGAATCTCCTTCCTGGGAACAATTTTAGACTCAGCCCAAATGAGGGTGTGGCTGTCGAACGAGCACGCTCTGACTACACAGCAGCTTGCACGCTCGTTCAAAATGGGAACTAACAGACCCCTGAAAACTTTTCAGCGAATGCTAGGCCGAATGGCATCAGCTTCTCCAGTACTTCCGCTGGGCATGATGCGCATGCGCCCCCTGCAGTACTGGCTGAAATCACGGGTTCCTCCAGTTTCCAGGCGGATGGTGGTCACCACGGATGCCTCCAACATGGGTTGGGGCGCTCTGTGCGAGGGAGAACCGGCCTTCGGCTTCTGGTCGAGCACGGAGTCACGGTTGCGCATAAACTGCCTAGAAATGCTAGCAGTAGTGCTGGCCCTCGAGACTTTTTTACCACGTCTCTCAGGTCACCATGTTCTAGTCCGCATGGACAACACGACAGTGGTCTCCTACATAAACCGCCAAGGCGGGCTCAGGTCGAGATGGCTCAACCAACAGGTCAGACATCTCCTCCTATAGGCAAAAGGCAATTACACTTGCTAAAAGCAGTGCATGTGCCAGGCAGACTGAACTAGGGAGCAGTTCAAATGATATGGAATGTTTTCGGGAGGGCAGAGGTCGTCCTCTGTGCCTCCGAAGACTACTGTCACTGCCTGATTTACTTTTCAAAGAGCAAGGATGCGCTGGCCCACGAATGGCCCAGCAGTCTACTTTATGCTTTTCTTCCACTCCCGCATCTCCCTCATGTCTTAAAAAGAATCAGGGAATGCGGGCATACAGTCCTGCTAGTGGCTCCACTTTGGCGAACCCACCACTGGTTTCCCGAGTTGATTCAGCTACTATCAGCTGCCCCATGGCCAGTTCCACTGAGAAAAAATCTCCTTTCTCAGGCGAACGGGACAGTCTGGCACCCCCATCCCAAACTGTGGGCACTACATGTCTGGCCACTCAAAGGGAGCTCGAGTACCTCCCAGTGAGTGTTCTTAGCACTATCAGTGAAGCTAGAGCTCCGTCTAATAGACGTCTCTATGCTCTTAAATGGTCAGTGTTCTCTGACTGGTGCTCAGCCAGAAACCATAGCCCAGTGTCATGCGAGATATCACAGATACTCATTTTTCTACAAGAGATGTTGGATGCAGGACGAACTCCATCCACACTCAAAGTCTACACGGCAGCTATCGCCGCTTCTCATGCACCGATAGCTGGCCAATCAGTAGGCAGACATGACATGGTTGTGAAGTTCTTAAAAGGAGCCAGGAGGCTTAACCCTCCTCGCCCTCCTACAGTGCCAGCTTGGGACCTTTCACTGGTCCTGCGAGCACTAAAAGAACCTCCCTTCAAACCGTTGCAGACAGCCAAATTAAAACCGCTTTCGCTGAAAACTGCCCTGCTATTAGCACTGGCATCAGTTAAGCGTGTTGGTGACATTCAAGCGCTCTCTGTGAACGCGTCATGTCTAGAATTTGGCCCAGGTGATTCTAAAGTCATCCTCAATCCAAGACATGGCTATGTACCCAAAGTGCTTTCAACACCGTTCAAAGCACAGGTAATCACTCTCTCTGCTCTCCCCCCCTCTGAGGATGAGAGACAGTTACACCTGCTCTGCCCAGTTAGGGCTCTTAGAGCATATACTGAGCAGTCCTCCCACTTTAGACAATCGGAGCAGCTCTTTGTAAGTTTTGGTGGCCGCACTAAAGGACTTACGGTCACCAAACAAAGCCTGGCCAGATGGCTAGTGGACGCAATAGCGTTAGCTTAGGACACTATGGGCCTCCAATGCCCCATAGGTGTCAAAGCTCACTCCACTCACTTTATTGGTGACATCTGTAGATCGGCAGGCTGGTCCTCACCGTCTACTTTTACCAGATTCTACAGCCTGGAGGTCCCTGCACTGCAGGCGCAAGTCCTCGCTGTATAAGTATACTGAGACGGCCTCTGTAAGGCCTTCATATGCTTCAATGCTTACAAAAGTTTTTCCTTGTAGTTACTGGCCTTCTCCAGCCCAGTACGCATAGAAATACATATATATACGTGTGTGTATATATGTTATGATGTGTCAATAACTCTAGTCTTGGGCCCTTTATTAAGTGTTCAGCTTGAGAGAATACATGTCATTGCGCCTATATAGCACGGCGGGATTGAACAGGTTCCTATTGCGTCTTAAGACGCAGTACGACTGACCGTTCAAAAGGGAACGTACTCGGTTACTTACGTAACCTCGGTTCCCTGAGATAAGGGAACGAGTACTGCATAGACGGCTGTGCTATGGCGCTAAAACAATGGGTGATCGTCACTTCAGTTGATCTAACCTGACGTTTTAGGGCATTACAGCGTACCTTTAAGGCAGATGCCACGCCCATTTTGGCGGGCTTTGTGCTCACCTTCGCGGGCTTTGTGCCCTGCATCGTGGGCATTGTGCCCGTTGGTTCGCTCAGTTATGCTGTTCTGCCATTGGTTCATGCAGTTCCCACTGGCCAGCCAATAGCGTGCGAGATGTCTCTACACTGTTTTGACTGGGCAGTAGTACTGCGTGATTTTACAAAAATGCTTCAGTAATTCGAGAAATAGATTATTTCCCATTGCGTCTTAAGACGCAGTACTCGTTCTCTTATCTCAGGGAACCGAGGTTACGTAAGTAACCGAGTACGATTGATCTACTCACTTGAAATTAACGTGAAGCTTCCGCAAAGAAAAGTTCACAGCACAAGTGGCTTTGAGCCAAAGATGAACGAACAAGTTCAGAAAAGACTATTAAGGGTGATAATAATGTATAGTCATTGTACACTTATTACTAAGATTACCACATAAATAATTACGGGGACATATTAAATTGAGATTAATGTTTTAAATATTACCTGTTTATGAATCTGTTTTGTACAGCGTACAAAACAATCGTCCAGATTAGATGATCACAACAATATTATAGTAGTATTAATAGTAAAGTCCTCTGATTTCACTTTCAATACAATCAAAAACTGAGATGCAAGACGGCAAGTTGCATTTGAATGAAACGAGCGCGCGTCTGTTGTGATGCATGGATGTGCGCTGTTATAATGCGTTGCTATTGACGCCGGTCATTTTAAGGAAGGAAATGCCACAGAATAGAATCCTTGCTTAAATAAGTGCATAGAACTGCTTGTTTTATTTGTTGTTTGTTGATTTTCAAATATAAAACTTGTGTGTGCATCAGTTCTTTTTGAACATTTTCATCAAATTTGAACAAAACTGTGATAATATTGATTACTATAATCGTGATGTGAAATTTTCATACCGTCCCATCCCTAATGCTAACAGACATGGACTAGTTTGAGGAATCTACAATCTTCACATTGATCTTTTCAATACAATACACCACAAATGCTGTGATATGATGCATCGATGTAGCAGACCTCACCTGGAAGACGTCGGCAGCAGCATGAGTGGCATCAGTCCACACTGCACTGACTTGAGCGCGGACCACATGACCAAGACCATTAAGCACGCGCACGTTAGGAGTATTCACATACACTGTAACCATGGACGTCCTGGCCTGCTCTGTGGGGTTGAAAACTACCAGCAACCTGGGGACAGCAAAAAAAAGAAGAAAAAAAAAAGCATTTTTATGAAGCATTTTCTGCCACAGATTCTGCTGCCTCTAATTTATAACACATGTACCATGAGGCCATTCTCAGGAACTCAACGTTAGTCTGCTATAAAGCACAACAAAAACATTTTTTTTTTTTTTTTTGCATTACCTTGGTTTTTCACTAACTTCAAGAACAGTTTTGCGAGGTAGGGTATCTTGGGATGGCTGAACGTCATCCTGTAAAACAGAACCAGCAAAAATGTGACGTGCAGATGGCAATTTCCAAATTTTGGAGTGATGCCAGCATATTGTGGATATGCAGTATGAACACTCACCATCTGAAGAAATAGATTTGAAGGATCATGGCTGTATGTTTGTTTGTCCTTCAGCAGCAACCAATGAGCTGAGCTCACAATAATTTGCTTCAGGTTCAGAATAGAGTGAAACAACCTTAAAAGTAACAAAGATCATTATTTTTCTACATCACAGGATGTATGTGCCGGAATTCCTGGGTAAATTAAACTGTTAACAAGCAGTAATGCAATTCACTATGGATGCATGCTATATCAGCAACCATAATGGATATTATTTTCAATTATTATGCTGGTCTGTTTTGCCTGATAATATCAGATAATAACAATCAGATTTTTTTTAAACCTTTTTTTTTCTTTACCAGAAAGTCAAATTGTTATACTGTGTGGTGTTTTTATATGCTTTCAGATGAACCATGTGCTAATTCATCAGTCAACACCATTGCTGAGTATTTTCTCCTTAAAAGTCCAGTGAAACAAAGCCAGTCTTAAAAAACATGGTTTGAAATCGCTGACGTGTTTCTGACGTCACAAACTACCTTGTAACCAATCCTGTCAACGCGCGGGTGGGCTTTAGCATATCATCATTACTATGTTGCGATGCAGGGGAGTCTCAAGAAAAGCCACACCAATATATATTTTTCTGGTGATATGAAAAACCATGTACATTTAGCAATATAGAGGGTGAATGATGTATTTTATGATGTTATGATGAACTATATGCCTTTTTCCACTGACGTTCTATGACATCAGTAGAATGCTGATTTTTAGAAGGGAGACTGAGATGGCGAATGGGAACATGGTTTGTGTAACATTAGCAACACATTATTAGCTGTTTGATAACGTAGTCAAGCAAATAGGCTAATATTAATTACTGTTATGTGGCCAACATTGTAAAGAGCGATACCATTGTGCAGCGTTTACTACAATAAAGTTGAGCGAGTGGATCTCTGAGCTGGTGTGAGTGAGTGGAGGTGGGGATAATTTACATATTCATGGGTCCGCATATACTAAATTAAGCAAGGGTGTAGTGTATATTCAAGCTATTTTAAAGGGCACCTATTATACAAAATTCACTTTTATATGGTGTTTGAACATAAATGTGTGTTGGCAGTGTGTGTACACAACCACCCTATAATGCCCTATAATCCACCCACTCCTTTTTTTTTTTTTTGTATCCCCATAAATCATAAGCAGTGTCTCAGAACAAGCCGTTTGCAGACTCTGGGCAATGTGACGTCACATTTCACAGGCCCCGCCCACGAGTGTTGATGGACACTGCTGTATTAGCATAGACCCCGCCCTCAGAGAGCTGTACACAGTCCACCATGTTTATCTCCTCGCCAGAGCATATAACAGCAGCATTCAAGCAAGAAATGTGTTCTTAATAAAGCTACTAAAGTTCATTCAGTCAAGAGCAGTGAGTGATTTTCTGTTTATCTTCTGTTGTTTGATTCATATTAACAGCAGATATAGCAGTAGGTACTGTATATTACACTGCTTTCACTTTAGTACACAGATCTAATATACACACAGGATTTCTGTACTTGCTGCATACGTGCACAGACATAACCAACTGTTTTCATGTGAACTTTGTGTGTTTCTGACATAACCTTGTGTGCATTTGACAGTTTATTCGCAATAACACATGAAAGAGAACTAGTCTAGTTTAATAGCCTACTCACGGACGCGCCGACATCCAGCTCTTTGTGCGCATGCGTCAGGGGTGTGTGCTCAAGTTGAGAGCATAGACTGTAAGGTTGAGAGTGATATGGCTTTAAAACGCATGCAGGTGATAATATTTCATGATGATGAAGAACTGCAATGTCACATGACCGACCGTGTCCGCAATAGAGATGATAATCAAAGCCAAACAGATGTATCATGTTTCAGTTTTCATTCTCCGCCCCTGGGGGTGGGGAGCAGCACCTTATTTGAATTTAAAGGAGACACACACACAGCTCATTTTTTTCAAACCCAAAAATTGGCATTTTCAAAATGGTATATTAAATGATCTTTTAGGAATTTTGATCTGAAACTTCACAGACACACTCTGGGGACTCCTGAGACTTATATTACATCTAGTAAAAACGGGCATAATAGGTGCCCTTTAAGGTATGAAGAAATGTTTTCACAGGAAAAAACTTTTAAATATGCCATTTTGGTGATCAAAGATGAGTTTTAAGGTAAGGTAAAGTTCATATAAACTAATATTTTGGAGATTGTGGGTCTTAAAAGTTAATCTAGCCTTGCAACCAAAAGGTTCTAAACTACCGTTTAAATGTTTGGGGTGAGTAAGATTTTTTTGTTTTGTTTTTGAAATACATTAATATTCAGCAAGGATGCATTAAATGGATCAAAAGTGACAGTAAAGACTTAAATATTCACATAAATACTGTTCTTTTGAACTTCTATTCATCAAAGAATCCTGAAAAAAATGTATCAAGGTCAACATTGGTAATAAGAAATGGCATATTCGAATGCCTGCTGAAGGATCATGTGACACTGAAGCCTGGGGTACTGATGCTAAATGTGAATCATATGTGAATATTGAAGATAGTGAAAAGATGGCTTAAGAAACTTAACCCCAGTTTGCTCCAGGGGAACAGTGACTAAAGCGAGAGGGTTGGATAAGAGAACCCTCTTCTATCTATCTTACATCCTATTCTTCATAACATATTTCACATCCACACATCTCACTTCTATGTTTCAAGAAATATGTGCTACCTGGTTCCATAGTCCACAACCACCCAGTCTTTGCCCGTGCCTGTGATGGCATCATGGTGCTGGAAGAGACCTAGATTGCGCCTGGCTTCTGTCAGTAACTTGTAATTATCCACTGCAGGGTAATCACTGTGCTGGCCGTACTTCTGAATGTTGGCCAAGGTCAGAGAGTAGAGGACCTCAGCTGCCCTGCGGAAAAACATCAAGTGATATATGAAACTACCTCCTTCGCAAGATCAAAAGTTCCCTCAAATCCACACTGTTACAAGAATACATTTGGCATGAAAATACCTCCTGTATTAGGCTAATTTTCACATTACAGGAAAAGCAAGACAACAGTCTGCTTTGGTCCCTGTTGTGTTGGGAGTGTCGGAGCGCTCCCACAATGGAGAACAACAATAAAACCAGAATCTCTCCACATTATGGTAACAATACAGGTGTCATCTCTCTGAAGAATGACCTTCTCAAATGTTATACAGAACATGAAAATCTATAGCTGGGCGAACCCCACAAAACCTGTTGGAAATGAGTCATATTTCACATCTGGAAAAAAAGAAAAGAAATTATATTTTCCTTTAAGGCAGTGGATCTCAACACACTAGGTGGCTTCAGCAAATTTCTAAGGGGTGCACAAGATGACTTAAAATTATTTCTAATCTAATTAAAAATACATCTACTATTAATAACTATTCCATCAATAACTAAACAACAATAACTATTGTGTTTTATTGAAGAACATTCAATTCTTGAAACATCTGGAATCACAAAATGAATCATGGTTCAGTTATTTAATACATCAATACTCTCCGTTTCTGAAGTTTGAAAACAAGCAGAAACACAACATATTGTGATTGAATAATATATATATATATACACACTCACCTAAAGGATTATTAGGAACACCTGTTCAATTTCTCATTAATGCAATTATCTAATCAACCAATCACATGGCAGTTGCTTCAATGCATTTAGGGGTGTGGTCCTGGTCAAGACAATCTCCTGAACTCTGAAAACTGAATGTCAGAATGGGAAAGAAAGGTGATTTAAGCAATTTTGAGCGTGGCATGGTTGTTGGTGCCAGACGGGCCGGTCTGAGTATTTCACAATCTGCTCAGTTACTGGGATTTTCACGCACAACCATTTCTAGAGTTTACAAAGAATGGTGTGAAAAGTGAAAAACATCCAGTATGCGGCAGTCCTGTGGGCGAAAATGCCTTGTTGATGCTAGAGGTCAGAGGAGAATGGGCCGACTGATTCAAGCTGATAGAAGAGCAACTTTGACTGAAATAACCACTCGTTACAACCGAGGTATGCAGCAAAGCATTTGTGAAGCCACAACACGCACAACCTTGAGGCGGATGGGCTACAACACCAGAAGACCCCACCGGGTACCACTCATCTCCACTACAAATAGGAAAAAGAGGCTACAATTTGCACGAGCTCACCAAAATTGGACAGTTGAAGACTGGAAAAATGTTGCCTGGTCTGATGAGTCTCGATTTCTGTTGAGACATTCAGATGGTAGAGTCAGAATTTGGCGTAAACAGAATGAGAACATGGATCCATCATGCCTTGTTACCACTGTGCAGGCTGCTGGTGGTGGTGTAATGGTGTGGGGGATGTTTTCTTGGCACACTTTAGGCCCCTTAGTGCCAATTGGGCATCGTTTAAATGCCACGGCCTACCTGAGCATTGTTTCTGACCATGTCCATCCCTTTATGACCACCATGTACCCATCCTCTGATGGCTACTTCCAGCAGGATAATGCACCATGTCACAAAGCTCGAATCATTTCAAATTGGTTTCTTGAACATGACAATGAGTTCACTGTACTAAAATGGCCCCCACAGTCACCAGATCTCAACCCAATAGAGCATCTTTGGGATGTGGTGGAACGGGAGCTTCGTGCCCTGGATGTGCATCCCACAAATCTCCATCAACTGCAAGATGCTATCCTATCAATATGAGCCAACATTTCTAAAGAATGCTTTCAGCACCTTGTTGAATCAATGCCACGTAGAATTAAGGCAGTTCTGAAGGCGAAAGGGGGTCAAACACAGTATTAGTATGGTGTTCCTAATAATCCTTTAGGTGAGTGTATATATATAATTTAAGAAATAAATATACATTTAAATGTACAGTAATAGTATTTGTTGTACTGGCTTCAGTTTATGCTGATTTAAATAAAAATAATTGCATTACAATAATGAGAATCTAATAAGTATGACTAGTAAGAATAAGGAATTTACTAAAAAAAAGTCCAATAAAATGAGGGTAGCAGACTTAATTTTCTTTATGTCAAATATAATTATTTGTTTTAATGTTATGGTTAAAGGTAACATGGACATGTTTTCTTGAGATTCAATCAGATACAAATTGCCAGTTGTCTAAAAGGTTTAGTGACATTTTATTGACAACCAGTATCTTCAAAAAAACTATGACCTCTCACCTGAGTACATTAGTAAACTGGAGTGATATTTCACAATAATCCATAGTTTAAAAGTTTTTTTCCAAACAGACCTTTGAAGCGAGATGAGCCTTAGTAGATTCAGCAGATCAAAAACATTTCTGTATATGGTTCACAGACAGTAGATATGAGATTGAAAATGCGACCTACATACCACACATCAAACATACATCTGCACCCGTAAGAACAGCCAAACACTGACTTTAATAATTAATTAAACATGAAATGACCTTGGACTGAATATCTCTAATCAATCTACTGTGTGTGTCTGTGTGTGTGAAACTGAGCAGAGCTGAACAAAGTCCTATTTGCTGTGTGAAAGAAGCCATCGTGTAGAACGGGGAATAGTTTAACAACTGCATACTGATGAAAACTGTCTCCTGCCTACATTTAGACACCCATCAAAATGCAAATGCCGTGTTAAATAGAGTTCTCCGGATCCGCAAGCTGAAGGTGTACCCAATCTATTCACTTGTGTGATCAAGTACAGCCGTCTTTGAGAGGACGGGGTATACAGACGTACAATACAGTCAGTAAATGAGGGAAATTTATATCCTTATCACGGTCTTGCAGTAAACAATGAAATGCAGGGCAGCCACTGACATACACAAACACACAGACACACCCATAAGTCAAATATCTAAATACTAAAAATCAAATATACACAAAAATCTACTAAAACTATGGTACTATGGGACTTACCCCTTAAAGACATGGGACATACTACCATGGGAAATTTAAAAAAACATGGTATATCAAAGATGGCCAACTTCATGGTACATTTTCAATAAAAAACATGGACATTTCATAGTACGTTTTGTGGTTAGGGGGTTTACATTTAGAGCTCTACTGCAGTGTTATTTTGCCATTATTTAAATACTATTATAGTATTTAATAGCTTTTTTATATTTTGTGTGTTTGTTATATTTTAATTTCATTTTTTTAAATATATTTTTATTTTGCTTTCATTTTTAGTTGTAGTAATGTTGGTACTTCAACTTAACTTATTTCAGTTAGTTCCCAAGGTAACATTTCTAATTTTTTAAGTTTTTATGTCTAATTAGATTTTATTTCTTTTCAGTTTATTTCAAATGCCATTTTTTAATAGTTTTAGTTAACAATAACAACATTGCTCTGTGGAGGAGAATGTAGAGACAAATCAATGTAGAAAATCAATATGTAGCACTGTAATTGTCTCATTATCTAGAACCGAGCCAATTAATGAGAGCTGTGAAGACATTTAAACAATTTCCTGGTGTAGACACTAAATAAATAAATAAAAAACAAGATATTTCTTTCCAATTCCACATATTAGCAATAATTTTACTTTATAAAGGGCTTTTACTAAATAAGATACATTTTTATGTTTCCAGGGCCAAAATCATGTTAGAAAGGTGTCAAAGAGTTTATAAAGATCCCACACATGATAAGGTGCCACAGTCAATGGCCACGGTCAAATAAATAATGAAGCCATTGAGCTGCTGGCTCAAAACTGGCTGCTTTAGTTTGCTGTGACCTTGTCATGGGGCTTCAGTCTAAAGGAGCTAGTATACTTCGGCCATCCGTAATTTTCATTATCAGAGGGTTCGCGGACATCCGCCCAATTTTTGAGACTGTACGGATGGTGCACATACAACAGCGCATGAAAGACAGAAAAGTCCACTAGGTGGCAATACGCACAGTACTGTGCAGTCGGCGAAGAGTGCTTAAAGAGCAATACAAAAACAACACGCTTAAAAACACAAGTCCTGAAAAGTGAAGCCAAAATGTTTTGATCGCCCCCCAGGTGGTTAGTCCCAGTTTAGGTCATAAACCCCGCCCTCTCCATGTAATCGAATGGGACGTGAGACTAAACTAAACAATCTAAAGACAACCTGTAATTTCAGGTAGTTTTTATCACGCTGATGTAAGTTCAAGTGTTCGTTTTTTAAATAAGTTTAGTTTTAGTTAGTTATTTGATGCTATAAAAACGGGAGTTTGACGTCATGATTGACAGCTGTGATTGGCAGCTTCTCTGAGCGAAGTAGTCAGTGAGGCACCAATGGACTTTTTTCTGGATTTTCAGGAGGAGATTGGAGCTTTAACTTTAATTTCTACACTTCTATAACTGTTTATTTCACACTGACATAATGAGTATCTCTGCAGTAAACTGTACTAACTGATTCTGCGGGAGTGTGGGCGGGGCCTTGATACCGCGGCTCCACTTCACGCTCACTACTGCGCAGACTCAGGTCCCGAATCAGCGCAAGATGTCAGTGCCATATTGGGACATTGCCGGCTTCATTTTTCTATATTTTTTTAAAGTCTATGGCTTGAAATAAGAAGAGTAAACTAAGAAGCCTATCCTTCTCCATAGTTTTTGATTCCTGTTCTTTGCTCTCTTTTTGTTTCTTCTGAACTTTGTTTGTAATGGGGGATCCACTACTTTTCTTCTTCTATCCTGCCAAACGAAAGTCCTGTTGATGACACGACTCAGTGCTGCCCTCTGATGTCTGGTATAAAAAAACAATCGTACTGCGCGCATGTCAAACTCTGCCATCTGCGGTTCAGTATACTTTGAAAGCTGTGCGGACACGACTGCACGCAAGATGCACCCGGATGCGGAAAATGTAAGTATACTCGGGCCTTTATCGTGGCAACACAGACATGTGACCTTCAGCTTTGTGTGTTAGTTAGCAGCATACAGCCCAGGAAGAAAGAGACAGTAACGTCTGTTATCACAGAGCTCCATTTCCTATAGAAAAACTCTACTAGAACAGCGACCACAATCACCAGTGATCAGTTCGGGACTGTGTGTGTGTATGACAGGGGTGTCCAAAATGCTCCTGGAGGGCCACTGTCCTGCAAAGTTTAGCTCCAACCCCAATTAAACACATGAACCAGCTAAGCAAGGTCTTACTAGGCATACTAGAAACTTCCAGGCAGGTGTGTGGAGGCAAGTTGAGTTAAACTCTGTGGGACAGTGGCCCTCCAGGACCGAGTTTGGACACCCCTGGTGTATGAGTTTGAAAATTTGAAAAAGTTTATGATATTCCATAGAGTTTCGGGGTTTTTAGTACATTTGTGTCAGGTCATCTGTATGCTAGTGTACTTCTAAAATTGACTAAACAAAAACTAAAAGTTGTTCCAACCAAACAAGCCAAAAAAAACTAGGTCTCTATACTGAATATTTAGAGAGAGAGTGATCAGACTTTGAATAAGCTGAATTTCCAGGTTAAAAATGAACATTTTATGTTAATTTTGAACTCATGGCCTCAAAGGCAAATTAAGACCAGCCATATAGAAATGGTTTCAATTTTTAGACATTTAGACCATGACCAGAAATGTTTATGCAGTGCATTTATGCAGATTTATGCAGTACTTTTGGGTTGTGTTCTTTATACATTCACTTTGGTGCAATGAATGACATTTTTTGTGCTACATAGAGTACTAGTAATAAAAAAAAAAAAGAACATTTTATTTTTTGCTTCCTATAAACTTCTTTTCTCTCGTGGACTGATTCAGCAGTGAGGATCTGACTTTAGTTCAGTTTTATGTACTCTCTGAAGCCAACTTTTTCCTGCATTTGGCACTTGGCGAGTGTTAATATAATGTGATTGTAGATGCATGCAGTACATTTGGATGTAGTAAAGACATACCGAAGATGTGATTCCAGCACTCTGTCCATGCGTTTATAGAACGGCCGTGAGGTGAAGTATCCGCTCCAGTAGTGGTCGTCTCGATCTGCGTAAGTGAAAAAGTCTCCGCTTAGCACAGGCAATGCCAACTGGCCAACGTTCATGCTATCCGAATCCATGCCAGTGCTTTTACGCAAGGCCTCGAAATAATCTGAAATGGTTCCAAACTGGGCCTGCAAAGAGAAACAAAAGAGGTATATAAGGAAATATATATGCAATGATTGCCTGGAAATATACAAAGAGTTCAAACTGTGACCAATTTAGAGTGACTTAAGCAAACACTGAAGCAAGACCTTGACGTGGAGCTCAGGGTGAGAATTCATGTAGTCAAAGAGTTTCTGGTAGTTTTCAAACTGTTGGTCCCATTCGACAGCTTCAGTGTAACGGAAATCATCTCCAAGTGGTGCCAGCACCACCTTGGTCCGAAAAAGCTTGGATTTCTTCCTGTACTGGTCCAACAGCGTCTGAGCTCTAAACATGGAGAGACTAAACTAAATGGAGGGAAATCTAAGTCTGAACCGAATTGAGGGAACACTAATCCACAAACAATGACATGAAAAAAGGGTTAAAAAAATCGTTATTCATTGAAACAGACTTTTTTCAAGACATAGTTAAAAACAATCATTGTTATTTCTAGGTCGTCGCAAGTAAATAAGGTAGTTCCTAATGTCTGTGACTAGACACGGTGTGTATAGTTGTACCTCTCCTGTACGTTGTTGTCTGTGATGGCCTGAGGAGGAATTCTCCACGGACAGCTGATTCTTCCACCTGGCAGCCTTTTAAAGTCAAACTGGCAGCAGATCTTTGGGTCAGGACCACATGTATGGGGAATATCATAGCTGTAGAATGGCATCATGTGACACAAAATGTCTGAACTTGAGTCCTGATCTGTTGGAATCAAAAACAAATGCCATTTTAAATGTACCATTCTGAAGGTATGGCCACACTGCCGAAATTTCCCCGAAATTCCATGAACAAAAGATGTCCATTATCCATTGTCAATAGTGTTGTGATGTATGAAGCACCAATTTCTACCAACTAAAGTGACTTGAACACACCTGACGTGGTAATTACGACTTCCCAACTCGCTAATACGAACTTCCCAGGAGGACTTGAACACACCAAATAGAAATTTAAAGCTAACAGTCTAAAGGTGCAGCCGCATTGGCAAAAATTTACCCAAATATCACAGACAAAAAAGATCCACTGTCTATAGTCAATTGTCAATAGTATAGCAATGTATGAAGCACAGATCACACAGAAGTCACTTTCCAACCAAGCAGCTGTTGGTCAACGTAGCGAATCTGCATGGTAAAATCTTGCCCTTGCGTGAAATTTTCAATCGAGTGGATTCCTATTGATATGATTGGATTTCGCCCATTAATATTCACAAAACAACAGTAAATTTGACCACAACTAAAGACTAATATATTGAAATGTTACAGCTAGTATTGTGATTGTTGTGGTTTTTATAAAATAAAACAAATATGCAAATTAAAACAATTTTGTCCTCCTCTCGATTTCGGGACATTCCTAAAATTAAGTAAAAAGGCCCACTTACTTATAATACAACCAATTGCTGAAGGACAGAATCAAGTCCCAACTTTTTTTTTTCCTGTTACACACTGAAAATGTTTTGTTTACACATAATTCAGTGTGATTTTGACAAACAACTAAGAGTCCATTAATTTTCAGGGCAGCAAATCATGAAACGATCCACTAATGTCAAAATCCAATCATATTTCATTTGCAATAAAAATATTCAATTACCCATTCAGCACAGCATGTGCTCCAGAGTGACCTTCATAAAAGCTGTGTGAATAAATAATGCAAGATTTCCCTTTAAACAAGGGACCAGATGTGAAGCACAGAGTAGTCTGGCTGTCTGTTAAATGGTGATATATGGAATTACACTGAGTAGAAAGCTAATTCAGGCTGGCATAGAGTGCACGCTGTTGCGGCCAAATGAACTGTAATCATATTTGTTCAGCAGCGGCTATGGTCAGAGATCTAAAGTTAGGAGTCAATTTTTCCAGGGTTTTTTTAACTCTAGGTCTGGGAAAAACAGCATATCCCAAACAGATGCACAACACTGAACAGGCAAACAATGGAAAACAATAGATGGGATGTGGGAGGACATTTCCCCTGACTTCTCTTTAGTTTGATGTTCTGAGAAAAGCTGGCTCCAATTCAGCCCTAGTAACGTTTTACTCATTTCCCTCAGCTGTTATTTTATATTCAAATCATTAAGGAACAAGTGCCAATGGAGCAACATACAGCAGCTCCAAAAAATATGAGAACACTTAAATACTTAAAATGTATTTGCATGAGATAACACTTTTATGAGCCATTTTTTACAATGATTTACCAAGATGATTTTTATCGAGTTTACTCCTCAAGGTGTCCTAGCAGAATAACCGCATGGTGTACTTCAACACATTAAAAAAAGGCACTTAACTATGAATTGAGAAACTTTTTACATAGTGAGAGATTAGGTAAAGGTTGTAGGGCGTAGTCTTTCCAAATGAACTTTTATGCATTTCATGTTGTTACACTTAACTTAATCACTTATGTGATTTTGCCTGACTAATAAGCACTCTTATAATGCAAACTAAAAGAAATGCTTTAAAATCCTTATACTTTTTCAGAAAATTTTGAATACTTTATGTTTTAAATATTTTTTATTGTTTTATGTATTTTAATATTTAATATATAGCCTATTTAGTTGAATTCATAAAATTGAAAGAGGTTAGGCTGCTACTTCAGCAGTGTGGAGATAAAAAAATAAAATGTACTCTGTTCAATTATTAAAAAATATTGCAAAACATCATTAGATAAGCTTCTGTACTACACTTTTCTTTGATCTCCTTCATCAGAATAACAGAGCAAACTAATTTACATTATAATAACACCAAAAATAACCAGTTACAAGAACAAAGTCTTTGAGGTTTTAACATTTAAATCTGTTATTTTTAGGTTTTAAAAAGTAACATGCTTGTGTCACTTACAGACTTTACAGTATGGACTGAAAGGTTTTGCGGCAGTGCAAAGACTTTTTTAAAAGAGCCCTTGAAGTAGTTATGTAACATGTATGATCTGTGTTTCCTTCCATTGTTCTGCCCTGTGTTGTCTGATTTGTCATTATATTCACCTGTGTCCTGTTAACTATTCGTTAGTTCCTTTTATTTGCTGTGTACTTAAACCCTCGTTCTCCCTTCGTCTCTGTCAGTTCTCGTTAACGTTAGTGTGTGTGATTTACTCCTGTGTTTATTCCTGTTTCCAGAGTATTATTAAAGTGTTAGTTCACCCAAAAATGAAAAATTCTGTCATTAATTACTCATCCAAACCTTGTCCATCCAAACCTGTAAGACCTTTGTTCATTTTCGGAACACAAATGAAGATATTTTTGATGAAATCCGAGAGATCCCTGACCTTAACCAACACTTTAAAGGTCCAGAAAGGTAGGAAAGTTAAAATAGTCCATGAGACTCCAGTGGTTCATCCTTAATATTATGAAGCGATAAGAACACTTTTCGTGCGCAAAAAAACAAATAAAAATAACGACTTTATTCAACAATCTTTTCTTGTCTGTGCCAGTCTCCTACGCAGTTTACGTTGTAAATACAGTGCAGCGTTTTCAAAGCGCTACGGCAGAACACATGGATTGATTCACATGGACTATTTTAAATGATGTCTTTCCTACCTTTCTGGGCCTTGAAAAGTGTTAATTAAATTGCTGTCAATGGAGGGGTCCGAGAGCTCTCGGATTTCATAAAAAATATCTTCATTTGTGTTCCGAAGATGAACGAAGGTCTTATGGGTTTGGAATGACATGAGGGTGAGTAATTAATGACAGAATTTTCATTTTTGGGTGAACTAACCCTTTAAAATCTCCTAGCATTATTCCTAGTCTTTGTGTGCTTCAATACCACGTTCCGTCCAGTTATTTTGAGCACTTATTTCGTTTTGCATTTTAATTTATAAAAATATATTTATTATGAATTTATGCATGTTGGAACCATAGACTGTAAAAAAAATATGGACGTAGTGTCCGTGACGTCACCCATAGGATTCTGAAGAGCAGTTCTGAAGCGCAAAGTAGGGTCGAGCTGGCCGTTGCCATCTTGGCAGCACGTCACCGCGCGTCACTCCCAGATAACTGACAATGGGCAAAGAGGTGGGACGTGGGTGGAGCTGAGGTGACGTGATGACTAACAGACAGCAGACAAACGGCTATCCACCTGTCACTCAAAGTGGCCACGCCCTTAATTATGCAGAACTCTAAAGCTTTATATAATGTAAACGAATGAGCTATAAAAAAATTCACCCCCTCACAGTTGTCATGAAGAGCAAAATTAGTTGTATAGACCAAAACCACAATTTGTACCAGGCTGTAAATGTTTTTTTCTGCTGTAAAGTTGGGCATTTTAACATGGGGCTCAATGAGATTCTGCTCCCTTTTGGAGCCTGTCCCTAGCGGCCAATCGATGAATTGCAGTTTAAGTCACTTCCGTATAGGCTTCAAGAGAAACTGGGGGAGGTTGCCGCTTGGTTGGAACACACTGATGATGCTTCATAACCAGGGCTTGACATTAACACCTGCCATTTGAGGGTGGATTTCAGCTGTGGCGTGTAACACAGTCACTCCCACTAGCCACTTTGGCGGGTTGCATTTTATTGTAGTCTTTTCAAAAGGCATCTGTTAAAATCGTGTTGTGCATTCTAACCAATCACACGCGATTCTGTTAAGCTTATGAATGCAATGTCTAATAATCAGAGGCATTCAGATTAGTCATCGCTGAAACGCCAAAGTTTTGTTCAGAGCGCGCTCTCACTCACTGAAATCTGCACTCTCCTCATAAACAACAAAGCAGAGATATATGTAGGAGATTCATTCATCATACAGTGACTGTTTTTGTTCTATTTCAGCAGCGAAAATAGTTTCAAACAAAGATCACAGCAGAACCACAGCGCATTGTTGGCTTGACGTTGGACGTTCGATATTCACTAATTTAGGGACCGTCTCTAAAGTTACATACGACATAGGCATACACGTTTCTAACTTCAATAGCATTTGAAGAGAATAACTTATAGTCATAAAACCAACTGTAAAGTGTTCATCTAGGTGTCCGGTATGATGCACACCTTTTAGATTTTTGATATTTAAAAAATGTGTGCCAAATCACATGAAAATATGGATATGTATAGGCTTCTGTATGGGCTCATACACAAAATAAATAATTAAATATGTCATAGCTGATACAACACTGATGAGAATATTGCTTGAGGATAAATTATATTTACACCAAAAAAAATATTTCACACAAGCAACTAATAGTGTTTCTCCGTCTAGATTAAGGAGCTTTATACACAACCTTATCAGAGCTAAATATGCCTATTTGATGACCTGTCATGTTATACATTTCATGTAGACTTGATTTGTACAGTGGTCATTTACATATAGCTAAAACAACAAATTTCCCAACAACACAATTTTGGCCAGTGAAAAAGATGAGTGGCTAGTAACTTTGGAAAACCACTAGCCACAGTGGCTGGTGAGCAAAAAAGTTAATGTCAAGCCCTGTTCATAACCAAAACGTTTCAAAATGCATCATTTTAAATATAGTAATAATCTGGCAACACTTTAAAATAAGTGAGCAACACATTTGTTTCAGTATTTATTAATCTTTTGTTAGCGTTAGTTAAAGGCACAATATGTAAGATTTTTAGATTAAAATATCCAAAAACCACTAGAACAATGTTATATATTTTGTTGACCTGTGTACTTGCATTATCCCAAATGTTTCCAACAATGTTTAAAGGAACACGCCGACTTTTTGGGACTTTAGCTTATTCTCTGTATCCTCCAGAGTTAGATAAGTCCATACATACCATTTTTATCTCCGTGCGTGCCATAACTCTGTCTGACACACCCACCGCTAGCCTAGCTTAGCACAAAGACTGGAGGTAAACGGCTCCATCTAGCCTACTGCTCAATAAATTACAAAATAACGGCAACATTTTCCTATTTACATGTTGTGATGTGTATAGTTACATCGTGTACTAAGACCGACGGAAAATGAAAAGTTGCAATTTTCTAGACCGATATGGCTAGGGACTATACTCTCATTCCTGCATAATAATCCAGGAACTTTGCTGCCGTACCATGGGTGCAGCGGCGCAATGATATTACGCAGCGCCTGAAAATAGTCCCCAGCACGCTCTCTGTGCAAGCAGGTTGTCACAGTGGTTATGTTGACGGAAGTTAGCCTATTTTCAGGCGCTGCGTAATATCTTTGCGCCATAGTACGGCAGCAAAGTTTCTGGATTATTACGCAGGAATGAGAGTATAGTACCTAGCCATATTTTCATTTTCCGTCGGTCTTAGTACACAATGTAACTATACACATAACAACATATATATAAGAAAATGTTGCCGTTATTTTGTCACTTATTGAGCAGTAGGCTAGCTGGAGCCGTTCGAAGTGCTTTGAAACTGCATTGATTTGGACCTTGAATGTCCTGGAATGTTTTCCTCAAAAACCGTAATTTATTTTCGACTGAAGAAAGAAAGACATGAACATCTTGGATGAGATGGGGGTAAGTAAAATATCAGGAAATTTTCATTTTGAAGTGAACTAATCCTTTAAATCCAGAGAAATCCGCTATTTTAACCAGTGTTTTCTTGATTCACCGCAAGTAACGTTTTTACCATGCCTCAGAGACAACACTATTTTGTCAAGTGGCTAACATAGCATAATCAGAGAGAGATTTCTCCTTCATACAACATATTTTAAAATTAATTACATGTCAATTATCAACAGTCATTTAGTCAGCCTGTTTTTATTAATATGATATTCTAATATCGATCTAGATTACTGCAAAGCGCAACAAGTCTCTCATACTAGCAACCAAGCGACATTATAACATAACTTTCAACACACTCATGTATTTAGTATGATTGTTTTAACCATGTAAAACAGCACTGTGTTACCCCACACACACAACAAAAAGGGCTCTCGACGCGTCCTGCTTCATACCACCATAACGTTAATACATTCGCTCATTCATGAACATGATTTCTGCCCGAGTCCATCAGATTCCTTTCCATCGGCTGTGAAGGTGAAGAGTCAAGGCAACAACTCCCATGATTCCACACTCAATCCAAGCTACGACTTTGTTTGAATAAGTGACCTCTAATGGCGAAACTTATATACTGTGCTTGTATAAAAATACAACTGCTTGTTTGCACAGATCTGTTAATAATATTAGCATACAACTTTTGGTTTTAATAATGTATTAGTAAATGTTGACATTAACATGAACTAAAATTATTAAATGTTTTAGAAGTATTTTCATTTTAAGTAATGTAGTTAAAGGTGCAATGTGTAAATTTTAGTGGCATCTAGCGGTGAGGTTGTGAATTGCAACCACCCACCTCTCACCCCTCTCTTTCGAAGCACACAGAGAAGCTACGGTGGCCAACACAGGACAAAGATGTCGTTGTCTGAGACAGCAGAGAGTAGCTAGCGCTCTATAGAGGAGTTTGTCCGTTTAGGGCTACTGTACAAACATGACGGCACAAAATGGCGACTTCACTGTAAGGGGACCCTCAGTGTATGCAGATAGAAATGGCTCATTCTAAGGTAATAAAAACATAACGGTTCATTATGTAAGGTCTTTATACACCACTGAAAACATAGTTATGTATATTATATTGCATTTCTGTCAATAGATCTTAATAAATATTACACACTGCACCTTTAACTATAATGTTAACCAAATGGAACCTTATTGTGAAGTGTTACTAATGATCTTTCTGTGCATTTACTTCTGCTTAAAAAAAAATGCTACTTGGTTTGATACAGTATGTGAAAAGTGGCACAACTGCATGGTTTACTCCTTGTAAAATCTCAAGAAATTAGATATATTTTTCATGATACAACATTTGGCATGAGGCATTCGACTGAACTTGTCAACATCAACATTACACTATCAACATGTAGCTACATGCAGGATGTTACCGAACAATATTTATCCAACCATAAATTATGAAATGCTGAGGGAGGAGTCCAGGGTGTGATGCACGGTGACTGCATTATTATCATTAATTTAACCTGGCTTCCTGTGTGATAAGAGCTTTCTGAGCTCCTGGCTTGACTGTTTGATGAACTCAACCAACCTGAAATCTGGCCTTAATACTGACCAGAAAGTTTACACACAATCAGTAGTGCATCAACCGGACAAGTGATATCAACTCATCGCAGACCCACAACACAACATCGTACGATAGCTTCAAGCATGAGGTAGATCATTACAGCTCCTGTCAACATCTCAGTTTGTATCTTTCAGGGCATCCAGTGATGGAGATGTATCTGGAACGGGAGTGAGCTTCCCGCACAGACGGGGTTGGGTCCGTTACCAACTGCTTAAGGGCCAGCAGCTGCAGATGCTTCACGGAAAACTGGATTTATCTCACTTCGACCTCTATTTCTAAATCACGAGGCTAAATGTAACAAGCACTCCCACCTATCCAGTTTTTAATCAACGTAATCGCTAAATAAAACATGGATTCAATCAATGGGAAGCGTGAATGGCACCACAGAGCAGCTCATATGATTAGAACAGGCTCCTACAGAGATTTCCAATCAAACGTGTGAGGCCACTCTGACACACACTGAGACTTAAAGGGACAGTTCGCACAAAAATGAAAATAATGTCCACTGCAGGAAAAGTTTTTGTCTTGTTTTCCACTACAAATATCTAAACATGCTTAAATCAAGATACATTTACTTGACAATCAAAATGAGTTTTTTCTGAAAAAATGATCAAAATTAATTGACTTTATGCTTAAAACAATAAAAAATATCTGTCAATGAGTAAAGAATTTAAAGTGAAAAGTTTATTTTTCTTACCCCATTGGCAGATATTTTTTCTTGTTTTAAGCATGAAGTCACTTAATTTTGATCAATGTTTCAGAAAGACTGTGTCTGTATCTTACTGTATCTTAATTTAAGAATGTTTAAATATTTGTATTGGAAAACAAGACAAAGATACTGAGGTACAAGGGACCTGCAATCAAATACCCCATATGGCGCATTTACATTTAATCATTTAGCAGACGCTTTTATACAAAGCGACTTACAAATAAGGAGAGCAATAGAAGCAATCAAAACCAACCATAAGAGCAACGATATGCAAATACTGTGACTAGTCCCAGTTAGTCTAGCACAGTACACAAGGTTTTAAAAAAAAAAATAGATATATAAAATAGTAAATGCTAGTATTAATGGGCCAAGTGTCGTCAAACTGGACACTATAATAACTATACAGTAATAAAGTACTTTTAATAGGCTATATACAAATAGTGAGTTCTTCATTCATTGTCGCTGTAATTAAAACAATTATTATTGTTTAATTAGCTCGTAGTAAAGGGATTGTTAATTGGTTCTTAGGAGTAAATAGTTCTCCCTTTAGAATAGGTCACAGAAAATGGGAAAATGACATTAATTAAGTGTTTTAAACCAAACTTTATTAGACATTAATTGCGTTCATATTCAGTGCTCCCTTAACATTTTTACAAATACATAAAGCACACATACACACATGTTGGCACATGTGATTTTTACACTTTTTAATGACACATTTTGTAATATTTGCATTGTTTTATTCTTGTTACATCGGTCACACTTTAGATTCGAGTCCATTTCTCACTATTAACTATGACGTTTGCCTCAATAAACGATTTATTACTTATTATTATTTATTACTAATATTTTACTTCTTAATAGTTAGTAAGGTAGTTGTTGTAGTTGTATTGAGTAGGATTAAGGGATGTAGAATATGGCCATGCAGAATAAGGCATTAATATGTCCTTTATAAGTACTAATAAACAGCCAATATCCTAGTAATATGCATGCTAATAAGCAACTAGTTAATAGTGAGAATTGGACCCTATATGATTTTTTTTTAAGGAACGCTTAATACTAATGCAATTAATGTCTAATAAAGGTGTCACAGGGTGTTTTGGGTTGTGTTTCATGTTCATGTTTTTGAGTTTGTCTATTCACAACCATGTTTACTGTCAAGTTTCTTAGTTTGCTTTGTTCACTGCTATGCACTTCCTGGTCTTGTCATGTGATTTCCATGCCCTCGTGTGTTTGTGTCATATCATTGGTTCATTGTCTCGTCAGTGTTCACAGGTGTCCCTCGTCCAGTCATTAGTCCATGTGTATTTAAGCCCTCATGTTTGCTGTGTGTCGGGGTCTGATATTAAATGTTGTAACCCATTGTTTGGTGAGTTCGTCTCTGCTTTAGTCTAGTTCATGTCAAGCCAAGTCTTTTGTTTATTGTTTTGCCAAGCCTTTGTTTTATGTTTATAATTTTGGAATAAAGACTGCATTTGGGTTCTGAAACTTGCCTCTCAGTGGACTAGTGTTACAAAAGGTTGGTTTAAAGCACTTAATTAATGACATTTTACTATTTTCCATAGCATAAAAAACATTATCTAACTTTTTACATATGAGCTAATTAAACAATAATAATTTGGTTAACTGTGGTGACAACGAATGAAGAACTCACTATTTGTATATAGACTATTAATATATTAACAATATAGAGACTACAATATATTAACTATGAATCAGTGTTAATTTTGACAGCTAATTTTGATTTAGTTTTAGTCATAGTCTTTTGACTAAAATGCCATTTAGTTTTAGTCGACTAAATATAAGATTTTAACTAAATTATGAGTTTAGTTCAATTGTAATGCATTAATTGAGCACTTAAGCATTACATAACCAACTGTTACTTGAATACATGTTAAAACTGACATTTTGACATAATTGTGTTTTTGACAATTCAAGCGCAAAAATACACGAAAGAGAGCTCAATTCACTTTTTTTGTTTGTTTTTTAAATAGTTTTTATAATTTTGTATTTCTGTTTTAGTTAGTATATCAGGTTAAGCTAAAGATTCAAATAAGTTTAGGTTTATTTATTTCATTTCAAGTAATTAAGATTTTTAATGGTTTTAGATAACTATTATAACCCTTGAATAATATGTCAAATATTGTTCTTAGTCTTTCCTCCTGACTATGAATTAAATGGGAATGAAATGAAATACAGTTTGTGTAACCAAAAACGTATATATTGTAACAAACTGCTCTGAGGCTTGAAGGTTGAGGATCCAAATGCAGTATTTATTGAAGGGGTAATCCACAATCGTAGTCAAAACAAGGCAGAAGGTCATACACAGGCAAGCAGTCCAAACAGGCAAACAAGGCAGGAGAGACAGGCAAAAGGGTAATCCACGGAACAGGCAAATAATCCAAGACCAAGAGACAAGACACAAGAAACCAGGAAGAGCGCTCAGAATTGCAGTTGTTACACTTAACAAGACTTAGCCAAGAATGACAGGGTGAACAGGCTATCTATAGGCAGAGGTAACAAGGTAAATGAGACACAGGTGAAAACAGTGAGTGCTGGTGAGTCTGGGCAAAGGATTATGGGTGATGTAGTCTATGATGGAATGACAGTCCGGGTTGGTCTCTGGTGGTGATCAGGGGCACTCACACTGGTGAATTGTTACATATATAATGCCTGACTTTTAATTATAAACAAGCTCGAAATACACATTGACTTTTATTTTGAAATGTCTGCTTCTTACTATTGCAGTTGCAGGCTGCTCTTTCAAGTTCAACTATCTAAATCATATTACCATATAAACATCGTAAAGTAAACATTGACATTATTCATCAGCATTAGTTCATAAACAATTGCCTGGCATAAATGTGTGCTATTCATTGATTGAACCGCTCTGAAGCGCTGTCGCATGAGCCTGTAGAAGCACAACAGCGCCGTGTTTTCCCGCGGTTAAATCAGCAGTTACAATTCAAATGTGCGCATCTATTGTCAGTTCTGACTGGATCTCTTCCCTAATCGTCCCTCCCTAACATTGCGATTTTATTTGTTGACAAAAATGACAGTAGATTTTCGTCATAGTTTTTGTCATCCAACGAAAATGATGACGAAAATTATTTGTCAACGAAATTAACACTGTTATGAATGAACTATTAACTAATAGTTTTCAAATGATTTTCTAAGTACTTTATTACTGTATATTTATTATAAAGTGTTATCCATCATATTTACTAGTTTACAGTAATACAATAAAACATCATGAATATTGAAGCACTGCATTAATGGACTATAAAAAGATATTCATCCATAAAGACATAGTGGTTTCATATAACTACATTAAGATCAGTTACTCACCCCAGTTCTGTCTCCAGAAGAACTCCAGGGTCTTCTGAGAGGAAAAGTGTTTCTTCACTGAGTAGTGCACTCTCTGGATCAGCATGTTGGACAGACCGGCCTGTCTAAGCAGGTAAGCTTGGGTAGGAGAGTACCCGAACGGATCCACAGCCCAGCCAGTCTTTGGTTTCACTCCTAACATAAAGTGGGGGAATATAATTTTAGGTTAAATAAACAAATGTACATAATTCAGTCAATTGGCATTTGTTTGGAGTCTCTGGCTGAAATTGTCACCTCTTTTTAGCTTATCTATAGTGTCAAAGGCCTCCAAGTCTCTCCAGTCAATATATATATTTGGGCATCAAGTTACAAAATACGCACTATTACATACTAAACATTAAAAGTGTGTAGTACTATAAGTGCTTTTTACCACTATATGTAGTTAAAACAACATATAATAATATACAATATAATAATAACAATTATATATATATATATATATATTACTATTTCCGATCATCATTTTTTCTACTTACTGTAATAATAATAATAATATTTAGTGTTTTATATCAGAATATAAAACATGCCATGATTGTTTAACTAGATTTAAACTGTATTTTACTGCTCTGATTAAAAGCCAATTATAGATATATTAAATACACTTTTTATACAATTGTTTAAAAAAGAAATTAATACTTTTATTCAGCAAGGATGAATGGGATTTAAGAATTTATAATGTTACAGAATTTAAATTTCAAATAAATGCTGTTCCTTTGAACTTTCTATTCATCAAAATATCAGATTTTTTTTTTTTAATTCACGGTTTCCACAAAAATTTATACTAATAGAAAATGTGTTTTGAGCACCAAATCAGCATATTAGAATGATTTCTGAAGGATCATGTGACACTGAAGACTGGAGTAATGATGCTGAAAATTCAGCTTTCTCATCACAGGAATAAATGACATTTCAAAATATATTCAAATAAAAAAACAGTTATATTAAATTTAAATAATAATTCACAATATTAGTCTTTTTTTGTCACATACATGCAGCTTTAGTGACCACAAGAGACTTCTTTCAAGCACACACAAAAAAATGTAACTGAACCCAAACTTCTGAACGGTAGTGTATATAACTCATTTATTTTAGCTATATTCCTTGTCGCATTTTCAAGAACAGCTAATACAATCATAAACTTCATGGAACAGAGTAAAACACAGGAGACGCAAGTAATCTTGAGGGGCATGTGTACCCTGAAGAGACTTGTTTATATTCTACAGCACATGAGCATGAGCAAACCATAACTCAGCAGCACAAAGTTCTCCTGATTGTAATAATGGAAGCATGGCATCATCGGCTAAACAAGTGTTGTTTGAAATCCAAAGACTCATTGTAGTATCCGTCTCTTCAATCTATCTACATTTGAGAAACCGGTCTACTGACAGCTGAGATATCGGGAGAGCAGATGGTAGAGTGGATGTGTAGTAATGAGAGCCAGAGCTATGCTCCATGTTTTAATACACTAATAATGAACATTGAAAAAAAATCTCCCAGAGGTCTTTGAGCCAATATGGGAAGCATAAATATGTAGAGGAGCTAAAATTCCTTATAGTATTGCAGTTAAGAGGTTTAGCATTCTGGGTTTCACAACCCACCTCTTGAGCTGAGGTTGATTCAGAATTTAAATGGGTCTGAAACAAGATATTGTTACCCAGTTCAACTTACGACCGCCCACAGTCCATTCGAACAGGAACACTGGAAAGTTCTTTCTTGATATAATAAGTTATAATCTAATTGGCTGACTTTACATAACTCCTCGGTGTAAAAGTACACAGCATTTTTTATCAATCTACCAAAACAAAGTTGCGTTCACTAAAAATGTTCTCACATTGGTATAATAATATGTATGTTATGCAGCTGTGAGGTAAACATGAAATGACTCTTAGATTTGATGTAGAGTTATCAACTACTCTGTTGTTAAATAAAGGAAACAAAAGGGAAATAAAGAAGCAATACTGTATGTGTACGTACCCAAATTCTTTTCCAACCACTGGTGGCCTTCAACTAACTGATCTATCAATGCAAAGTAGTGAGTGTTGGCTTCATCAGGCATCACCCAGCCTCCTGTGCCCACCTCGAGCTGACCCCTCTCTACAAGCCTGTAACAAAGAAAGAGATTAAATAAAAGAGAAGAGAAAAATCTCCTTTACGCAACATGAAACTGCATTCACAAACGCATTGTACTTCTGTAAGGATTTGATGCATCAGGAATTGATTGGATCATGAAAAGCAGGTATATTTTCATTTACTAAAACTAAGGGTGTTTTCACACTAGCACTTTTGGTGCGCACCCAGGTTCGGTTCATTTGGATGACGTGACCGCTGTTTTCCGAACTCAGGTGCGCACCCACGAACCGCCTAAAAAGCATGGTCTGGGGTATGGTTCATGTGAACTCTGGTACAGTTCGCTGCTGATATGAACACTAAATCACAGAAGTGAACCGCCACTGATGATGTATTATTCAATAAAAATGTGTTTTTGTGTGTGTTTGTGTGTGTTGAAGCATGACTGACGCACTGCAAGCAGAGAGAATGTATATCTAATTTCTGCTTGCTTTGACGAAGCAAACGCACCACGGTTTGAATTCAAACAATAGTGTAAACACAATCCAGCGATGGCAGAGGGAGGTGGGAGCATTCAATCCCGGGTTTGGACCAGGCAATCGAACCAAGTGTGAAAGCACCCTAAAACTAACAAAAACAATCTTTCTACGGAGCACTACACATTAAAAAACATGGGGAAAAAAAGTATTGTGGCCATGAATTAAGAAAACGCTCCAACTTGATTTGTGGACATTTTATTAATTTGTTCCCTAGTTTTAGTTCAATCAAGACCACTTTGTACTAATTTGCTTCCTCGTTTTAGATAAATCATGACCATTGCTGTAATAATTTGCACCCTCATTTTAGTTAAATCATGGCTCTGTTGGGTGTGTTCACACTTGGCATGTTTGTTTAGATTAAAACGAACCCTGGTACGACTGCTCTGTTAGTGCGGTTCATTTGAATGTGAACGCTGCCATCCGAACCCTGGTGCGCACCAACCAAGCCGACCGAGGCCGCTGAAAAAAATGGGTCTTGGTCCACTTCCAAACAAACTCTGGTGCGGTTTGAATAATATATGAATGCAACACGGATGAAGGAAATGTAAATGTTCCCCAAGATGCGACCCTAAATAGGACAGAATGCTCACGGACACCTGTTTTTTCAGTACCAAGTCTCCTCACAGAAGATTTTTGTGTCTGTGTGTGTGACGAAGGGATTCCTGCCGCTGTTTTGACTCCTTCACGTATTTTATAAGCTCTTCAGGAGTACTCAGCTGTTCAAAATACCATCATATGTAGGCTACGCACATACAACAAGTGCATCTATCCCAGCACACAGCATTGTTTTGGATGTTCGGAAGTTCTGTCTCAAAATAGACAATACATCATAAAAGCCAACCAATCAGGTTGTGAACGTATCCCTATGCCTTTAGGTTTGTTATCTTTAGGTTAGGTGATAAAAACTCCAATCTGAAAGCTGTGGACCAGAACCAAGCGAACCGAACTAGAAGTGTGAACGCACCCTTAGTTAAATCAAGACCACTTTGTACTAATTCACTCCCTTGTTTTAGTTAAATCATGGCCATGTTGTAATAATTAGTTCGCTCATTTTAGTTAAATCTTGGCCATTTTTTTTTATTCACTCCCTCGCTTAAACTGTGGCCATGTTGTACTAATTAATTCCCTAGTTTTAATTCAATCGAGATCACTGTACTAATTCGTTGCCTAGTTTTAGTCCAGTCATGGCCACTTTGTACTAATTTGTTGACTAGTTTTAGTCCAGTCATGGTCACTTTGTAATTCACTCCTAGTGACCATATTGTACTAATTCATTCCCTTGTTTTAGTTCAATTGAAACCACTTTTCTCCTAATTCGTTGACTAGATTTAGTTCAGTCAAGGCCACTTTGTAATAATTCGCTCCCTCATTTTAGTTCAATCAAGATGACTTTTTCTACTAATTAACTCCCTCGTTTTAGTTAAATCATGTCCCTGTTGTACTAATTCATTCCCTATTTTTAGTTCAATCGAGATCACTTTGTACTAATTTGTTCCCTAGTTTTAGTTCAGTCGAGGCCACTTTGTACTAATTCACTCCCTCATTTTAGTTAAATCGTGGCCCTGTTATACTAATTCATTCCCTAGTTCGATCAAAATGACTTTATACTAATTCACTCCCTCGTTTTAGTTAAATTGTGGGGTTACACTTTATTTTAAGGTGTCTATGTTACACTGTAATTATACATTTAAGTACTGAGTAATATTAAGTAACTACATGTACAGGTGCTGGTCATATAATTAGAATATCATCAAAAAGTTTATTTATTTCACTAATTCCATTCAAAAAGTGAAATTTGTATATTATATTAATTCATTACACACAGACTGATATATTTCAAATGTTTATTTCTTTTAATTTTGATGATTATAACTGACAACTAAGGAAAATCCCAAATTCAGTATCTCAGAAAATTAGAATATTGTGAAAAGGTTCAATATTGAAGACACCTGGTGCCACACTCTAATCAGCTAATTAACTCAAAACACCTGCAAAGGCCTTTAAATGGTCTCTCAGTCTAGTTCTGTGGGCTACACAATCATGGGGAAGACTGCTGACTTGACAGTTGTCCAAAAGACGACCATTGACACCTTGCACAAGGAGGGCAAGACACAAAAGGTCATTGCAAAAGAGGCTGGCTGTTCACAGAGCTCTGTGTCCAAGCACATTAATAGAGAGGCGAAGGGAAGGAAAAGATGTGGTAGAAAAAAGTGTACAAGCAATAGGGATAACCGCACCCTGGAGAGGATTGTGAAACAAAACCCATTCAAAAATGTGGGGGAGATTCACAAAGAGTGGACTGCAGCTGGAGTCAGTGTTTCAAGAACCACTAAGCACAGACGTATGCAAGACATAGGTTTCAGCTATCGCATTCCTTGTGTCAAGCCACTCTAGAACAACAGACAGCGTCAGAAGCGTCTCGCCTGGGCTAAAGACAAAAAGGACTGGACTGCTGCTGAGTGGTCCAAAGTTATGTTCTCTGATGAAAGTAAATTTTGCATTTCCTTTGGAAATCAAGGTCCCAGAGTCTGGAGGAAGAGAGGAGAGGCACACAATCCACGTTGCTTGAGGTCCAGTAAAGTTTCCACAGTCAGTGATGGTTTGGGGCGCCATGTCATCTGCTGGTGTTGGTCCACTGTGTTTTATGAGGTCCAAGGTCAACGCAGCCGTATACCAGGAGGTTTTAGAGCACTTCATGCTTCCTGCTGCTGACCAACTTTATGGAGATGCAGATTTCATTTTCCAACAGGACTTGGCACCTGCACACAGTGCCAAAGCAACCAGTACCTGGTTTAAGGACCATGATATCCCTGTTCTTAATTGGCCAGCAAACTCGCCTGACCTTAACCCCATAGAAAATCTATGGGGTATTGTGAAGAGGAAGATGCGATATGCCAGACCCAACAATGCAGAAGAGCTGAAGGCCACTATCAGAGCAACCTGGGCTCTCATAACACCTGAGCAGTGCCACAGACTGATCAACTCCATGCCACGCCGCATTGCTGCAGTAATTCAGGCAAAAGTAGCCCCAACTAAGTATTGAGTGCTGTACATGCTCATACTTTTCATGTTCATACTTTTCAGATGGCCAAGATTTCTAAAAATCCTTTCTTTGTATTGGTCTTAAGTAATATTCTAATTTTCTGAGATACTGAATTTGGGATTTTCCTTAGTTGTCAGTTATAATCATCAAAATTAAAAGAAATAAACATTTGAAATATATCAGTCTGTGTGTAATGAATGAATATAATATACAAGTTTCACTTTTCGAATGGAATTAGTGAAATAAATCAACTTTTTGATGATATTCTAATTATATGACCAGCACCTGTATTTACTATAGGATAGGATTGGGGTTGGTTTGGTTTAGGGTTAGTTGCATGTAATTATGCATAATTTATAGTTATTACTATAGTAACTACATGTAACATGCAACAATGACACTGTAAAATAAAGGGTTACCAATTGTGGCCATGTTGTACTAATTCACTCCTAGTTTTAGTTCAGTCGAGGCAACGCTGTAACTAATTCTCTCCCTCATTTTAGTTAAACCGTGGCCCTGTTATACCAATTAATTCATTCCCTTGTTCAATCAAGACCACTTTATACTAATTCGCTTGTTTTAATTAATGTAATACAAATTTAAATCAAATATTGAAATGTATTAATGAGTTGCCACTTGATGTCCAATGTAAAATCTGGGTCCTGAAGGAAAACCAGAATGAGAACCACTGATTCAAGAGTGGAAGAGTCTGTTTGGATGAAGACATCCCATCTAGAATGTTAATACCATTTGATGAAAGATTATGAAGACAATTTACTTTAGAATAACATGCACAATAACACCAGGAACGTAAAGTATACAAGGTCAATTTTGATGTATTTAAACTAACATAAGCAAAGCTTTAAAGAGGACAAAAGAGCTGAAAATATTTCACCATTGCAACATCATCGACAGCTTTTCTTCAGGGTTTTTACTACAAAGCACTTTCCCCACATATGTAGCATTACACAGAGTAACCAACATTTTTCTATATTTGCAGATTTATTGAGCTTTGCTGCTGCAAACTAATTATTTTCTTGAACAGAGAGCAGACACCTTGGGTAATGGCATCCCTTATTAGAAGTAGAGTTCTCCAGGCCTGATTGCCAGTCAGCAGCTTTTCTCAGTAATGCTGAATATTTCAGCTGTGAAACATATATCGTGGCCCTCTGGAGGCCAATAATAAGAGCGGCGGTAGCAAAACCAAGAGCACTAGCTCAGCACGTAACTGACAGAAACTTTCAAAATTACTTTGAAAAATGGTCTGTTATTTTCTAATCAATCACTGGCCAAGAGAAAAAGCCACTGGGCAGCGCAGCTGTGATTAGATCCTTTATTAAAGTCAATGTGAATTCAAAAACCACCCTATTCACTTTCTTTATATAAGTTCCTGGTCTTATTCATACATGTCCCTGGACTTATTGTGCACAATGCAATGCATATTTTTCGAAAATTGAAGAAGAAAAAAACTTTACTCAGACATACCAAGTAATAGATGAGGAGCATCATTTTATGTTAACTTCGTCCCTACTATGACCCTTTCCGCATCATTTAAGACCATATTTTGTTTTTAGACCAACAGCTGCTACTACAGCTGCAATTTAGAACACAGAATATGAGTTTCTAAATATTTCTTATATCCAGGACATGAAATTGAGGTTCAGGTGAGGTTAGACCAATTTGAAAATATGTTGACGTGCTCTTCGATTAGCAACATATAAAATATTTGAAAAGTCTCATTCCCAATACTGCAAATTAAATATATATATATATATATATATATATATATATATATATATATATATATGCCAGCATAGATTGGAATTTATTGACTTAACTGAAGTTCCCATTTTCCTGAGCACAGACAACTTGATTTATTCTGAAGATACACCGCCATGTATGTGGCAGTAAAAGAAATTGAATCATTATGCTAGGCCTTGATTCGGCTGATATAAAATGAAATAAAACCTGCTCATGCCTGCCAAAAATCTTGATTTGGAGTCAGCCAAGGCCATCTTGGAAATAAACGGAGGGGCTGGGGGGGGGTGTGGGGGTGTGGGGCTTTGGGGGGTCAAATGTTCAAAAAGAATAGAGCTTGTTTGCTTCAAACTCTTTCTGTGCATCAAATCAATAATGAATAAATATTGCAGTTGGATTTTTCATTTGGCTCCAGCATTCACCTCAGGCCGTTTTGAAAGATGCTCTAATTGGAATTCAAACCCACAGCAGAAATGTTTATTACATTTCCACATGGCATTTGTGTCTTTTCCCAAGGCTAGTTCAACAATGAACACAACCAGTTCTGTATATTTGACATGCATTTATAGCCCATCTTCTCCTGTGACAATGTTGTTGAGCTACTAATCATATGTACAGTACCTGTCAAAAGTTTGAAATATTACATTTTTTTATGTTTTTGAAAGAAGTCTCTTATGCTCATCAAGGCTGCATTTATTTATTTAAATAAATAAAAATACAGTGAAAACAGTAATATTGCAAATGTTTTCTATTTGAATATACACTATATTGCCAAAAGTATTGGGACACCCCTCCAAATCATTGAATTCAGGTGTTCCCATCACTTCCATGGCCAAAGGTGTATAAAATCAAGCACCTAGTCATGCAGACTGCTTATACAAACATTTGTGAAAGAATGGGTCGCTCTCAGGAGCTCAGTGAATTCAAGCGTGGTACCGTGATAGGTTGACACCTGTCCATTCGTGAAATTTCCTCACTACTAAATATTCCACGGTCAATTGTTAGTGGTATTATAACAAAGTGAAAGCAATTAGGGACAACAGCAACTCAGCCACGAAGTGGTAGATCACATAAAATCACAGAGCGGGGTCAGCGCATGCTAAGGGTGCACAGTGCGCAGAAATCGCCAACTTTCTGCAGTCAATAGCTACAGACCTCCAAACTTTGTGTGGCCTTCAGATTAGCTCAAGACCAGTGCGTAGAGAGCTTCATGGAATGGGTTTCCATGACCGAGCAGCTGCATCCAAGCCTCACATTACCAAGTGCAATGCAAGTGGTGTAAAACACGCCACCACTGGACTCTAGAGCAGTGGAGACATGTTCTCTGGAGTGACGAATCACGCTTCTCTGTCTGGCAATCTGATGGACGAGTCTGGGTTTGCCAGTTGCCAGGAGAACGGTACTTGCCTGACTGCATTGTGCCAAGTATAAAGTTTGGTGGGGGGGGGATTATGGTGTGGGGTTGTTTTTCAGGGGCTGGGCGTGGCCCCTTAGTTCCAGTGAAAGGAACTTCCACCATGCAGTGCACAAAGCAAGGTCCATAAAGACATGGATGAGCGAGTTTGGTGTGGAGGAACTTGACTGGCCTGCACAACCCGATAGAGCCTTTGGGATGAATTAGAGCGGGGACTGCGACCCAGGCCTGTTTCGTCCAACATCAGTGCCTGACCTCACAAAGGCACTTCTAGAAGAATGGTCAGAAATTGCCATAAACACACTCCTAAACCTTGTGGAAAGCCTTCCCAGAAGAGTTGAAGCTGTTATAGCTGCAAAGGGTGGGCCAACTCCATATTAAAAACTACGGATTAAGAATGGGATGTCATTAAAGTTCATGTGCATGTAAATGCAGGCATCCCAAAACTTATGGCAATATAGTGTATTTTAAAGTTTAATTTATTCCTGTGTTGGCAAATCTGAATTTTCAGCATCATTACTGCAGTCTTCAGTGTCACATGATCCTTCAGAAATCATTCTAATATGCTGATTTGGTGCACAAGAAACATGTATTATTATTATTATCAATGTTGAGAACATTAATAATTTATACAATAATTTACATTTTTAAATTTATTTTTAAAACTCTTATTTTAGGTTGTAATAACATTTCACAATATTTTTGATGAAATAAATACAGCCTAAGTGAGCAAAAACGATACAAAATTGTAATGTTTCCAAACTTTTGACAGGTACTGTACATTGTATACATTTTTGGAAAAGTTGAAAATTGTTATGAAAATAAATATATACTAGAATCTATATTTGTTATAATTATCATCATTAAAACAAAGTATGTTTGTATCATACTCATGTCTGAACTTGATTTTGTTGTTGTTTCATTTTTGCGCATAAACCGTCACCTGAGAGCTAGGCAATAAAGTACAAACTTTGAGCTTAATTAAAATGGGACCAAAAGCACAACGGAGTCCTCCAAAACTCCTCAACATCTCCCAGTCTTGCTTACACCAGACTTGTGTGTGAACGCTGCAATTAATTAATCCATAAATTACACCAACGCATGAGGATCAATGGATATTAACAACAGAGAAAAGCCTCACCTCCTGACAGCATCTCGTTTCTGCACGTCGATGTTGTCCCACCATTTTGAAAAATATGAGATCTCAGACCAGATCATTTTCCGCCGACTGTCTTCGTGTAGTTTCACCACCATGTTGTTGAGAATGTGTTGCGTCTGGTCTCGATAGTAGTCATTGAATGTCTTCAGCCAGCCTGAGCAGAACACCACACACATTTGTCACAGAGGTTGTTGAGGTTGTTATTATTGGCTTAATATTTAAAATGGTTTTAACTCAAAAATTGTATTTCTCTCATCATTTATTTACACTAATTTAATTCCAAACTATTCTTACTTCTGTGGAACACAAAAGAAGATGTTTAGCAGAACGTCTATGCTATTAAATGACAGTGGATGGGGATCAGGAACAGCCATAGTCACCATTCTTTTTTTATTGTATGTAAAAGAACAGCTTGGATATTCTGCAAAATATCTCCTTTTGTATTCAATGCAAGAAAAATTTGCAAAAAATTTGTAGATTACATCATTAAAGGGGTGTGAAACAATAAAGCATTATGGTATCAGCATATTTTTGAACATGTACTGTACCATTACTGTTATAGTATTCTTTGAGGTAACATGAAAATGCCATGGTATATGAATATGGTACTCATTCATTTCTATATTTCAATGTATAAAAACTGCATTCAAATGTTTGGGGTTGAATTTTTAAAGGAAAAAATGCTCATTTATTTGACCAAAAATACAGTAAAAAGAGTAATATTGTGAAGTGTTAATATAAATTAAATTAACAGTTCTCTTTCATAGGTTCATTCAACGCTGCGTAGCTATGACGTAATGGGAACGCCCTCTGGGTGTGCCGATTGTCTGAAGCCCTTATAGAATCACGGCAATTCATTGGCTGATGGCGCGGGCGCCGCCCCTACACTCTTACGTTGTCATTTTATACTGGCGCGCACGCCATCCGCTCCTCAGATTTCTCTGCCTTCACGAAGCGGCCATTCTAGCCCTTCGGTATTGTTTTTTCTGGCCCAAATACATTGGAATTCGTACAACTTTCATCACCAGCACTTCAGCGACTGCGGATAGTGTTCTCCTTGCGGTGAAGTGTCATGGAGTTTCGTCGCTGCCTGCCGCCGTGCACTCGCTTTATTGCGAATGACGACCCTCACAGTAAGTGTGTTAAATGCTTGGGGTTTTCACACGCATGCGAGGCGGTTCAAGGCTCTTCTAAATGCAAATTCTGCGATAATCTCCTTCTCAAAACCCTCCGCTCTAGGCTCGCGTTTTTTGAGAAGGAGTCATCCGTTTTTCCCCGTCGCGCTCCCGAAGCCGCGCAGGCCTCTCTCGGATCCGCGACCTGGGGTTCGGATGTAGAGCTCGAGGATGTGGAGTGCGAGCAGACGGGCCTCGCCCTTTCTCTCCCTCCCTCCCCCGAGCACGTGCGCGGGGTTCCGCTGGTCGAGTTTTCACACGACTACCTATGCCCTAGCCCGGAAGCGCGCGAGTCGGTTTCTTTCGGGCTAGATGATGTCATTTTCACTGCAGCGTCCGACTCCGAGGATTTCGGGCCTGCTTTAATCGATGACGCTTTCCCGCCTAGTGGCCAGGAAGCGCGGCCTTCTGCGGCCTATGCCGAGCTCGTTGACGTGCTTTCGCGCGCTACCGAAAAGCTCGCTATTGATTGGCCGGACGAGCCCCGCGAGTCACGTTCATCTAGACTCGACGAGAGATTTTTGAGTGGTCCTAATTCTAGGCCAGTGCGGAGAAAGCTGCCCTTTTTCAGCAATCTGCATAGTGAAATCTCCAGATCCTGGAAACAGCCTTTCTCAGCCCGCTTGACTAATGCGGCAGCCGCTGACTTCACCAACCTTGTTGGTTCTGTGGAGCAGGGCTATTCCACCATCCCTGCGGTTGAAGACACGCTGGCCACTCATCTCTCTCCTTCTTCGGCTCCTTCATGGAAGTCTCGCTCTCTCCTTCCCACTTACTTCCGCCCTTATCGGGAAGTTCTACACGGCAGCTGGTCAGGCAGGCATGGCCCTCCACACCATGGCCATCCTCCAAGCCTACCAGGCGGATGTTTTAAAAGAAATGGACGAAGGCGGTGGCTTGACACCGGAAGCGGTCAAAGAGCTGCGCAAAGCCACAGATTTGGCCCTAAGAGCCACTAAACACACTGCTCGTGCCATAGCACGTTCCATGGCGGGCGCGGTGGCGGCAGAGCGCCACCTGTGGCTCAATCTCACGGAAATCCGTGATAAGGAGAAGGTTTGGATTGTTTGGGGAAGCGGTCAACGCGGTGGTTGAGAAATTTCGAGCCGCCAAGTCCCAGTCAGCTGCTTTCAAGCAGTTTATGCCTAGGAGGGCTAGGGACTCCCCCAACCCCTTCCCCTCTCAGTCCAGCGAGCTCCTCCGGCGCTGAAGGAAGGAGACGCGTCTTGCTCTCTCCCCTCACGTCCGATTGGCTTGCTATCCGCCGCTCGCTTAGACGGAGACACGTTCGGTTTTCTCCAGGAGCTGGTAGAACCTACTTTTTCCACTCAGACCGTGACATCTCCCACTCCGCATCAGGACGCCAAGCGCTCTCCTTCGCGGTTGACCACACCTACTCTCAAGGATCAGCTCGACACCCTATCTCAGGTATGTCCACTGCACCTCAGCACTCCACTTCCTCTGTCTCATTTCTCTCACGAGTGGAAGCGTCTGCCGGGGGTATCACCTTGGATCCTCCGCACAGTTCAGTCCGGTTACACACTCCAGTTCGGTCGCAACCCCCCCCCACGCTTCAACGGGGTCATTCCAACTGTAGTGAACAGCGCCACAGAGGCTTCTGTACTACAACAGGAACTTGCTTCTCTCCTCCTCAAAGGAGCGATAGAAGAGGTCCCTTCAACGGAAATGGAATGTGGCTTCTTCAGCCGTTACTTCCTGGTTCCGAAAAAGGACGGTGGACTGCGACCCATTCTAGACCTTCGCCGTCTGAACTTCGCCCTTTACAAAGGGAAGTTCAAGATGTTAACGCTGAAGGCTATTTTATCTCAGATACGTGCGGGGGACTAGTTGGTTACGGTAGACCTGAAAGATGCCTACTTCCATATTCAGGTCATCCGATGACACAGGAAGTTCCTCAGATTCGCTTTCGGGGGAAGGGCTTATCAATTCAAAGTCCTTCCCTTCGGCCTTGCCCTGGCGCCGAGGACTTTCACAAAGTGTTTGGACGCTGCTCTGGCCCCATTGAGGCTCCAGGGCATCCGTATACTCAATTACCTGGACGATTGGCTCATCCTGGCCCACTCCAGGGAGTTGGTGACTTGTCACAGAGACATTGCTCTTCAGCACATTCAGTCTCTTGGCTTGAGAGTGAACACCGACAAGAGTGTTCTCACCCCAGCTCAGCAGACCACCTTCTTAGAAGTTCGTCTGGATTCCGTTCTGATGCAGGCCCATCTGGCTCCTGCCCGGATTTCCAGTCTCGCTTCATGTTTGGCCCGCTTCAGGCTCGGCCATCATGTTTCTGTGGGTACTTGTCGCAGGCTCCTGGGTCTCATGGCCGCAGCTTCCCCGGTGCTTCCTCTGGGGCTGCTTCATATGAGGCCCTTCCTCTGGTGGATAAAGCTCTTAGGCGCCCGATCAACAGGATCGGCTCTTCGCCTACTGAAGGTGTCACGCGGTTGTTCCCGCACCCTATCAGTATGGCGGGACCCTCTCTTTCTTCAGAGGGGGGTCAACATGGGGGCTGTTTTCCGTCACCAAATGATTAAGACGGACGCCTCTTTGACCGGCTGGGGGCGCGGTTTTCGAGGGCAGACCAGCATTCGGAGTCTGGGAGGGGGAGGTTCTCTCTTGGCACATAAACTGCCTGGAGCTGAGGGCTGTCTCCCTGGCCCTTCGGTACTTTCTCCCCTCTCTCAAGGGACACCACGTCATCGTCAGGACGGACAACATGGCGGTGGTGTCTCATGTGAATCGTCAAGGGGGCTCACGGTCATGCACCCTGGACAGGCATGTGCGCCGTCTCCTCCTGTGGGCTCAGGACAAACTCCTGTCCCTGAGAGCAGTCCATGTACCCGGGATTTTGAACCGTATCCCAGATTTGGGAAGTGTTTGGCAGAGCGGAGGTGGACCTCTTTGCCTCGAAAGAGTCGTCTCAGTGCCAGCTCTGGTTCTCTCTGAGTTCTCCAGCGCCGTTGGGGATAGATGCGTTCGCGCATCCGTGGCCCAGACTAAAGCTCTATGCATTCCCGCCCATCAAACTGATTCCGGCGGTTCTGTGCAGGGTAAGGGAGAGCGGAGTCAGTCTCCTACTTGTAGCCCCATTCTGGCCGTCCCAGACCTGGTTCTCGGAGATGGTTCAGAGAGGACCTACTGTCTCAGCTTCAGGGCAGGATTTGGCATCCTCATCCCGAGATTTAGAAGCTGTGGGTATGGCCCATCAAGGGCCATTAGCTCTAAGTGCTGGTCTTCCTGCCGATGTTCAGGAGACCATTGCAAGTGCGAGAGCTCCTTCCACTAGGAGACTCTACTCCTCCAAGTGGAAGGTTTTCGAGTCATGGTGCTCATTCCATGCGGTGGACCCAGTTAGCTGCCTGGTGGGTTCAGTACTGGAGTTCCTGCAGGAGAAGTTTGCCGCTGGAGCAGCAGCTACCACCCTTAGGGTTTACATCGCTGCCATTGCTGCTCGCAGGGTTAAGCGCCTGAGACCGGCACGCTCCCCTGGTATTCCCTCTTGGGACCTTTCAGTTGTCCTGGAGGGGCTAACGAAGGCTCCCTTTGAGCCCTTAGAGTCAGCTCCAGAGCGGATTCTGACTCTCAAGGTTGCTCTTTTGTTAGCCTTAACCTCTTTGAAGCGAGTGGGCGACCTACAAGCTCTCTCTGTTAACGAGATATGTATGGATTTTGCTCCTGGTCTAGTTAAGGTAACCCTAAAACCTAGGCCAGGGTATGTGCCCAAAGTTCTGTCCACATCGTTTCGTTCTCAAGTTATCACCCTTTACCCTTTCCACCCTCCTCCTTTTGCATCAGAAGAGGATGAAAAGCTTAATTTGCTCTGCCCTGTCCGAGCATTGAAGTTTTATGTAGATCGGTCTGGTGGTTGGAGGAAATCAAGTCAGCTCTTGGTATGTTTTGGTGTTGGCCGTCACGGGGTTGCCGCATCAAAACAGAGGATTTCCCATTGGGTGACGGATTTCGCTGGCATATGAGGTGCGTGGTCTACCTTCACCTCTTAGCATTCGGGTACATTCTACCAGAAGTGTGGCTTCCTCTCTAGCGCTTTTTAGAGGGGCTCTTCTGGAGGACATTTGTGTAGCGGCAGGCTGGTCCTCCCCGCACACTTTTGTCAGATTCTATAGTTTGGATCTCGACATGGCTCCGGGTTCGCATGTTCTATCTGCTTGATCCGGCCATGCATGTTATCTGGTGTTCTTTGAGCCAGATATGGCAGCGCTTAGCTTGGCGTGTGTGGTATATCGTTCCCATTGCGTCATAGCTACGCAGCATTGAGTGAACCTATGAAAGAGAACGTCTCAGGTTACTGGTGTACCCTATGTTCTCTGAATAGGGAACGAGACGCTGCGTTCGCTGCCAAGCTTCTCGCACTGCCGACAGGCCCCCTTTTCGGCAGAGAAATCTGAGGAGCGGATGGCACGCGCGCCAGTGTAATATGACGACGTAAGAGCGTAGGGGCAGCGCCCGCGCCATCAGCCAATGAATTGCCGTGATTCTATAAGGGCTTCAGACAATCGGCACACCCAGAGGGCGTTCCCATTGCGTCATAGCTACGCAGCGTCTCGTTCCCTATTCAGAGAACATAGGTTACACCAGTAACCTGAGATGTTTTTCAATATTTCTTAAGAAATATTTGTATATAATTTTTGAATACATTTTAAAATATCAGCTTTGTGTGATGGTGGCAAAGCTGAATTTTTAGCATCATCCTACAGTCTTCAGTGTCACATGATCCTTCAGAAATCATTCTAACATGCTTGTTTGCTGTTCAAGAAACATTTATTATTATTATCAATGTTGAAACAGTTGTGCTGCCTAATATTTTTGTAAAAAAAAACAGGTTACAACATTTTTCATGATTTGATTCATTTAAATTGTACGGAGCCCCTAAGGGGACATGGTGGTGGAAAAAAATATGAGATGGGAGGAAAGATAATAAGTGAATGCTTTTGCATTCCCCTGAGAAACTTTTGGCGATCGCTCAAAAATGTTTGTGTTTCCTTGAGAGAGTGGCATGTCTGGTCATACAGGAAGCAGGAAGAACCCGTTCTTCACCTGTGATGATTGGTATAGTATCTGGTTGCTAGTGTAAATGTACAATTATACTTTGTAAACTATAGACACAATATACAGTGGTGTGAAAAAGTGTTTGCCCCCTTGTTAAATATGATCAAAGATGGCTGTAAAAAAGAAATCTGCATTGTTAATCAAAACTCTAACCTTTCATTGAAGTAAAAGAATTGAAAGTGGGGGGTAAATCACATTATGAAATAAATGCTTTTCTCCAAAACACGTTGGGAACAATTATTTGCCCCCTTTTATTGGTCTCTGATCTCTTGTCAGGTGTTCTCCAAACTCATCAGGCATTATAGGAGAAGACTCAGAGCTGTTATCTTGGGAAAAAGACGTTGCAAAAAGTATTTAATAAAAGGGGGCAAATAATTGTTCCCAATGTGTTTTGGAGAAAATAATTTATTTCATAATGTGATTTACCCCCCACTTTCAATTCTTTTACTTCAATAAAAGGTTAGATTTTTGCTAATTTTTTTTAATAAAATATCAAAAGGATAAACAATGCAGATTTATTTTTTACAGCCATCTTTGATCATATTTAACAAGGGGGCAAACACTTTTTCACACCACTGTATATAATATATAGTATAACTGTTGTAACTGTACCTTTTTACAGTATGACCTTGTAACAGTACCTCAAGGATTTATCAATTTTACAAGCTTGGGTTGACTAGCAATATAAGTTTGAAGTTTTAAATGAAGACAATCAGAACCAAAATTGCAAACAAAGAGAGACTTCGCAAACACTCCCACAGTCTTCAACTATTTATACAAACACACCCTGCAAACAGACACGCCCACTTAAGTAATAATTACAGATATTTTAATCCCACATGAAATGTACATTAACATGAAATGACAGTCATCATACAGTGCCCTCCACTAATATTGGCACCCTTGGTAAATATTAGCAAAGGCGGCTGTGAAAATTAATCTGCATTGATTATCCTTTTGATTTTCATAAAAATAAAAATAAATCACACAAATCTAACCTTTCATTTAAGTAAAATAATTGAAAATGGGGGAGAATCTCATTATGAGATAAATGTTTTTTAGCCATGACTTCCTGTTCCACAGAAGTATAAATATGAGGAAACGCAAAGGCCAAATTCCCTTAAAGGGGTTATGAACTGAGAAATCAAAATTCCCTTGATCTTTTGACATAGAGGTCATTGTACTATAAAAACATACTGTAAGTTTCAGAACTCAAAACTTTCTTGTTAGTCTAAAAACAGCTTATATTAAAGTAAATCTGTCCAAACGACAGGATGTGGAATGTGCCACTTTATTATGTAATAGTGTAGATAAACACCGCCTCCGCAGAAGATCAACGCCTGCTTCTACATCACTGCCTGTTTAGCCCCGCCCACCATTTTGCGCAGGTAGTAAGTAAATAACGAGAGATGTCTATGCAGAAACCAAAAGATAAAGGTGGATCCGAAGGCAACAAGCAGCTGTGCAGTGCCAAGTTTCCTAATCCCAACATTTGGAAAGAGTGGATGAACTTTATTTTTAATTCCAGACCACGTCAATAAGAACTTGGTCCTTTGTTCACTTCATTTTACTGCGGATTCGTTTACAAGCAAGGCACAATTCGACGCAGGATTTTCAGAAAGATTGAAATTAAAAGACGACGCTGTGCCGACTATATTGGATCTGACAATAATGTCACACCACACAAGTGTGAGTAACTGTTTTTATTACATGGTCACTATTGCTTTGTCTGTTATTACAAATGTACTGTATTTATATGAGTATTTATGCCTTTTTAACCTAATCACAGCAGCATTTGGGTTAGAAAGGATGTACCTGAACGATCAACTTCACATTGTTTCTCTTAGTAGGATGAAAATAATCTGTTATTTAAAGGGGTGATGAATTGAGAAATCAACTTTCCCTTGAGCTTTTGATATATAAAAGGTCATGATAATATAAGAATATCCTGTAAGTTTCAGAGCTGAAAACTTCCTTGTTAGTCAAAGAAAAGCTTTCATAGACACCAGGCCCAGCAAAAAACAGGTTGGGGATCTATGATGTCAAAGGAAGGCAAGCACCGCCTCAGCAGAAGAATATCAACGCCTACTTCATCACTGCCTGTTTAGCCCCGCCCACCGATTTGCACATGTAACATAGGCCTAGTGTTAAACCATCGAGCTACAAAGCAATAAACATGCCGTTGAGGATTACAAAATATTGTGCAGTGACTGAGTTCAACAGTAATGCAACATGTAAGTAACATTCTAATGCCTGATCTGAAATGTGATGATTCATGTAGTCAGATGTTCTTTGTGTCAGCAAATCAAACCAGTGACTAAACATCAACTTGCGTTGTTTCTCTTAGTAGGATGAAAATAATCTGTTATTTAACAGTGATTAAATTCTATAAAGAAAGCGATCAAAGAAAGCTCCCTTTGCAATCGTTTGAGCAGCACGCGCTGAACCTGTCAATCAAACAGGAGAGTTTATCAGTGACTCCCGTTTTATTCAACGAATCTCTTAACTATATAATGTTTGCACTGTTAGTGAAGATGAAAGCATTCGTTAGTGTACAGAAACTGAGTTGCAATGACGAGATCGCTGCTTTCATGCACTCAGCATGTGTGTGTTCGGCTACAATGATCATCACTGCAACCTTTTATGCCTCAATCTTAATATAATGCCATAGATCTAAATGTAATGCCATAGATCTAAATGTAATGCAACACTTTTCACGATTAGTTAACCATTAGAACTGTAATAGTAAAAACGTGCTAAAAGAGAGAGTAATACTATTTCAAATGCAAAGACGTTAGCCAATCACAGTAGTGGGCGTTTACACTGAAGTCTCCCAGCGGACACGCCCCTTAACACAGAGTGTTCAGAGCAGAAGGCTAAAATCAGGGTAGGAAAAATGCCTTTTATTTATAAATTATGACAATTTTTGATGTAAAAAGCATTCTAACATTATAAGTGAACCCTAAGAAACATCAAGAAACGATAAAAAAACGCAGTTCATGACCCCTTTAAATTGTGATTAAATTATATACAGAAAACGATCAAAGAACGTTTCCCTTTACAATCGCCTAAGCTGTCAATCAAACATCGCGAGTTTACTGTATCTGGACACTTGCCAAAACGTATGTAATCAATGACGCTGTTACACTGCACAACGAAGCTCTTACTGTATTTACATCGTGTTTGCATAGTTATTTATGGTGAAAGCATTCGTGAGCATGCAGAAATCGCTTTGCAATGATGAGACCACTGCAATTCACGCGATCAACAGACTGTCTGTCATCTGCTCAAAGCTCATCACTGCAACCTTCCATGTGATGGGAATAGATCTAAATATAATGCTATAATCAACACTTTCCACGATTCGTTAATCTCGACAGCTGTAATAGTAAAAACGTAGTAAAAGTATTAAAGAGGGTTCCACATGTAATACTTATTTCATATATCACAGCAGTGGGCATTTAACTTTACACTGAAATCTCACAGCAGACACGCCCCTTAACCCTTGTGTTGTGTTCAAAACCCTATAACACTTTTGGTGTTCCCGGTCAAAAATGTCCGGCCTACAAAAAATTGCTTATAAATCTCTCATTATGCAATATTATCACCAAGTATTGGATTCAATCTTTTTGTCAATTTGTTTTCTGTATGTGAACATGAACATAATGAAAATAACCGGGAACACCACAAGTGTGACTCTGTGCAAAATAAAAGCATTTCTAAACAAATGTCCTGGTTAAACATTAAAGCACACTAGTGTGATCAACAGTGCAAATTTTCTTCATATTTTATTTAATATTGTGAAAATTATTAATAAATAATGTTTTTTTCACTCAAAAAATGAGGTGCCTACTCTCAGATAAATGAGGCCTACGATTAATCAGTTTGAAATAGAAACATGAAACCAGTCCTACATGAAAGAAAACAAGTTGACAAAAAGATTGGATCCAATATTTGGTGATAATATTACATAATGAGAGATTTATAAGCAATTGGGAACACAACATGAGGGTTAAAACAGAGCGTTCAAAGGGTAGAAAATAGCCATTTATTTATAAATTGTGAAAAATTTTGATGTAAAAATCAGGAAACATTATAAAATAATTAAAAAATACAGTTCATGATCCCTTTAATCATCATTAATCACAAGTAAAACCAAAGAATATAGTTCTGATGTGCAGCAAAAGATTGTTGAGCTTCACAAAATAGAAAGTGGCTGTACGAAGATAGCATTGAAAATTCCCATTTCCACCATCAAGTTTCAATCAACTAAAGATGTTACGAATCTGCCTGGAAGAGGATGTGTGTCTATATTGTCTTAATGCACAGAGAGGAGGAAAGTTTGAGTGGCCAAAGACTCTCCAAGGATCACAGATGGAGAATCGCAGAGATTAGTTAAATCTTGGGGTCAGAAAGCCTAAAAAAATGATCAAACAGCACCTACATCACCACAAGTTGTTTGGGAGGGTTTCAAGAAAAATTCTCCTCGCCCATCCAAAATCAAACTCCAGCATATTCAGTTGTCAGGCACGACTGTAACTTCAAAAGGGACCTGGTTCTGTGGTCAGATGAAACTAAAAAAAGAGCTTTTTGGCAGCAAACCCACCAGATGGGTTTAGTGCAAACATGAATAAAAAGTACCCCATGCCCACGGTTAAATATACTGCTGGATCTTTAATGCTGTGGGCTTATTTTTTGCCAGAGGTCCTGGGCATCTTGTTCAGATACATGGTATCATGGATTCTAGCAAATACCAACAGATAAAAAATCAAAACCTGGCCGCCTGACATGAACCCTATAGAAAATGAGTGGGGTGAACTGAAGTGAAGAAGCACCGAAATAGAGCTGGGAATCGGGAAGGATCTGGAGGGATTCTGTATGAAGGAATGGTCTCTGATCTCTTGTCAGGTGTTCTCCAAACTCATCAGGCATTATAGGAGAAGACTCAGAGCTGTTATCTTGGGAAAAGGATGTATCCCCGCTACGCTCTGCTCACATGCTCTGATAATAATAGCTTTGTAGGACTGTACATTAGTTGTATAATTGGTCAAAAATTAATCTGTCAAACCTGATTCTGTTGCATAGAATTGAAAAAAGAACAATATACTGATATACAATATTAATATATTTTCTGTATAATTTTAGTGTTTTCAATAAAGTGTGGTTATTTTATTGCATTGGCTTGTTTTGTTTTGTTTTTTCAATTCACTATGATTAAATTATTGAATTTCATTAAAAGTCTAATATTAATACAATTATACAAAAAAAGCTTTAAATAAAATCAGTTTTCGGCCAATTGTATCCAGAATTTTCATTTCGGTTCATCCCTACTTCCAGCATAGACTGCTTTCAATTTTAATTATATTTTACACAAAACTGCTTATTTAAGAAATAATGAAAACATTTTGCCAAAATAAATCCTAAAGCTTTTCTTTCAAGAATTCCAGCTTCTTAATGCGTTTTTCTCTTCTTTTTCCTAAGGATGGTTAAACCAACCAGATGTTATTTTTATGTTTTGCTCTACAAAAATGAATTGAAATTCCAAAATAGAAATAAAAAATGTTGTATAAAGACAACTGTTAAGAGGAAGGTTACATCAATTCTCGTCTATCACAGCTATTGAAATACCTTGAAAAAAACAGCAAGTCTATTCAGTTAGCTGGTCTAAAGGAATATTCAGAGCTCAGTATAAGTTCAGCCATCAACAGCATTATCTTTCATCACCAAAGGAAACAATTTCTACAATTCCTAGCTATTTTTAAGCTAAAAATCACAGTACGGCACTTACAATGGACAACCATGGAACCAGCCAATAAACATAACACAGACCATTTCTTTTAAGTATAGCTGTGTAAATATTAGACTTATCGACCTTTCGTGTGTAAACGATCAATACGCAGTGACATAAAAGTTTAGAATAAATCAACGAAAAATTGTAAGTGAAACATCTTGTTTGTGCAATTTTTTCAATCGTTTTCAATGGTTATGCTAAATCAACACACACTAATAGTGTGATGTATGAAGGTGATGATGAGTGATGCATATAGTCATGAAACCAGAGACCCTCACTTGAAATCTGATCCGACTGGTCACAAGAGATTTGAGGCTGCCAGGTGTAAACAGCAATCTGTCTCGTCTGGCTACCCGTGATCAGACCACCCGAGACAGATCTTAATACCAGGTGTAAATTCCACCCACAGGAATTTTGTCGGTAACACAAAACCAGACGTTCATCCACCTGGAAAACTATTCCCACCTCAAAAATGACAATTTAGTCAACTATAGAATTATAGACTATTTAGACTAGCTCTTAGTGCTTTAACAAAAATCAAGCTTCGTATTTCTGCTTAAACAAATCTGAAATACCAGCTATATTTGCATGACTCTAACAGGAATTGAAAACACTAAAAATAAATCAAAACATATCTGAAAGCACACATCAATCTCGCATCCTCAGGGCTGGGTGATACGCCTAAATCATTCAGTATAAATATTTATCACAATATTCATTTCATACCATTAAAGGGATAGTTCACCCAAAAATGAAAATTAGCCCATGATTTACTCACCCTCAAGTCATCCTAGGTATATATGACATTCTTCTTTCAGACGAATAAAATGGGAGTTATATTTAAAAAGTCCTGGCTAATCCAAGCTTTATAATGGCAGTAATTGTTGCTCTGTTTTTGAAGTCCATTAAAAATGCATCGGTCCGTCAAATAACGTGCTCCACACGGCTCCGTGGGTTAATAAAGGCCTTCTGAAGCGAACTGATGCATTTGTGTAGGAAAACAATCCATATTTAAACTTTATAAAGTAAAGGTTCGGCCGATCACCTTCCGTATTCAATTTATGGAAAAAGTGTTGAAAGTGCCTCTGCAGTTTAAAAGGCTTACGCTACCAGGTACGCTCGTCAGACGTAGTGTAAGCATCTTGAACTGCGAGAAGGCACTTTCAACACTTTTCCACAGAAGGCGATCGGCTGGAACTTTGCTTTGTAAAGTTTTAAATATGGATATTTTTCTTACACAAACGCATCAATTCGCTTCAGAAGGCCTTTATTAACCCCCCAGAGCCGTGTGGAGCACGTTATTTGACGGACAGATGCATTTTTTATGGACTTCAAAAACAGCTACAATTACTGCCATTATAAAGCTTGGATTAGCCAGGACTTTTTTAATATAACTCAGATTTTATTCGTCTGAAAGAAGAATGTCATATACACCTAGGATGACTTGAGGGTGAGTAAATCATGGGCTAATTTTCATTTTTGGGTTTTTTACGGGCATTCCGTATGTTTATTAGACATAATAAATGTAAAAATAACTTTGGTTTGTTTACCAATAAACACCCAGAGCAAACTTACCCTTAATTTAGTGCACCATGAATTTGTTTTATTTTTTCCCCAAATTATGTTTTACATTTTTTTTTGGATTCTGTTTTATGATGTAATACAAATTCATCATCAAATTGGTGCCTAATGAAATAAATTCAGAAAACTTTAACTATTTAATCACATTGCATTTAATAATGTAATCAATTGAAATTATAACAATTAAAGAAACACACCGACTTTTTGTGACTTTAGCTTATTCGCCATATCCCCTAGAGTTAGATAAGTGCATACATACCATTCTCATCTCTGTGTGTGCCATAACTCTGTCTGACGCACCCACCGCTAGCCTAGTTTAGCCTACTGCTCAATAAGTGACAAAATAACGCCAACATTTTCCTATTTACATGTGATGTGTATAGTTACATCATGTACTAAGACCGACAGAAAATTTAAAATTGCGATTTTCTAGACCGATATGGCTAGGGACTATACTCTCATTCCTGCATAATAATCAAGGAACTTTGCTGCCGTACCATGGGTGCAGAGGCGCAATGATATTACGCAGCTGGTGAAATTGTTTTCATATCGCAATATATATCATGGAAAAACAAAATATCGCGGAAAAACTAAATATAGCAATGTCAGTTATTTCCAATATCGTGCAGCCCTACAAGAAAGTACAATTCATCGTTTCCTATAGCAGGCAAAATTGTTCAAGTGTTTTTACTAGTAGACTAGATTGTGCACAACAAATACTTGACTAGTAAGTAACTCATGCAGACCACTGAATTTAACCCATACTCGTGTCTGTAGCCAATCGAATTTCAGCTGTCAATCACAAATATTTGTAATATTGATCACATACAAACATCAGGACAAAGCACCAGAGATAAACAAAAGTCTATTTACTTGATAAATGGTGAGTCTCATTGACTACAAACACATGACAATGGTCAACAAAATGTATGACTCACCAGGGTCATTATGTGAATGGGGTACAACAAAGACTTGCAGTGGCTCATTGTCCCATTCATCAGCCTGATAAGAGATATCAAAGCCTTGTTTCCATACTCCACCATCAGGGTTATCAAAGCTGATCAAATCATAAACATCCAGCATCTGAAATAAAGCAGGAGAGAACATCATTTTACTGGACTGTAACAGGCATGCATACTTCCAATTGTTGACCAAGTGCAAGAGACAGTTCATAATACTGGACATGTACATCAATATTTATTAATACGAAAGTGTTTCATATTTTGCGTAGTTATTTGAAGGCTTTGCAGTGTGAAGGTGGCGATAGTTTATGTCAGCTCTCTGTTCACTGACTGGACAGGAATTAAATTAATTTATTGACAAGCACCACACAACTCTGGTGTTTGGAAAAAAAAAAAAAGCAGGCAATATTTTCAGTTGCACCTGTAAATGCTTATATTACATCACAACCCCAAGTAAAAAAATAAATAAATAAAAAACAATGGAATAGGGTTAAGTAAAAAGGCAAGCCATAAACAAATGCACATGCAAAAGTATGTAAAAATTACGTGACGATTCAGGCATTTCTTAACCTTCTTTGCAGCCAGTGGGGTCTTTGCAAAAACAAATCTCTCTGGCATTGATCTATTCATGTTTACTGAACCATTGTTCATGAAAAAAATCTTTAACAAGTATATTGTGCATAAAATAATAGCAAAACTGTTTTGCACCTCGCAAGGTTATTCTTTTCCACTGACCACATTCTTCATGGAATAATGTGTCTTCCTGATTCATGATAGTATCACAACATATAAAACACACGTGACAACTTGTGAACACGCTTCAACTTTCAGTTAAAGTAGTTACCCAGTATGCTAAATGTGATTTTATTGTGTAGAGTATGTCTTACAAAAAGATAATGACATTGAGGTTTTAGTTTAGAGGAAGAATTATTATCAACTCCTTTATCCCTCATTAATTACTTGCCATCTGAATACATGATTTTTATTAAAATGATTCAAGCAAATGTTATTTACAGACTGTTATAAAAAGCTAGTTTACTTCCAGCTATTTTTTGCTTTAAAACCCTAATAAATTGTTGTAACTTTTAAATGTATGTATATGTAAACTAGTTACATTGCCATTCCAAGGTTTTGGGGTTGGTAAGATTTTTTATGTTTTTTAAAGAAGTCTCTTATGCTCACCAAGGCTGTACTTATATAATTAGTAAAAACAGTAATATTATGACATATTATTACAATAAAAAAAAAAAAATTCACTTTAAATTAGTGCAGTCAAATCGATTAATTGCGATTAATCGCATCTAAAATAAAAGTTTGTGTTTACATAATACAGTACAGCTCTGGAAAAAATTGAGAAATCAATGTTAAGTGGTCTCTTAATTTTTTCCAGAGCTGTATGTGTGTGTACTGTGTATAATTATTATGTATATATATAAATACACATACATGCATGTATATATTTAAGAAAACATTTATATATTTATATATAATATAAATTATATAAATATATATACAGTATATACATGCAAATATTTCTTAAATATATACATTAATGAGTGTGTATTTATATATACATAATAATTATACACAATACACACACATATTATGTAAACACAAACGTTTATTTTAGATGCGATTGATCATGATTAATCGTTTTGACAGCACTACTTTGAATATATTTTAAAATGTAATTTATTCCTGTGATGAAAAGCTGCATTTTCAGCATCATTACTCCAGTCTTCAGTGTCACATGATCATTCTAATATGCTGATTTTCTGAAATCATGATTTGTGATTGTACATATACTATAATTATTTATATATAAAATGATGTATTATTTTTAAATTCATTATCAATTAAATACATTTCTTTCTGACACAGAAAATGTGTTGATAAAAATAAAAAAAAGATTTTTTTGTGTTGGAGCCAGAAAAAATATTGGGCAGGTAGAAATCAGGGCTGACATAAATATAAACCACTGGCCTGACTGGGCAAGTAGAAGAAATCCTTAGGTCTTGAGCCCTGACAATAATCAATTGGTCCACTTAATCTTAAAGGTTCAACCAAAAATGGAAATTCTGTCATCACTTACTCACCCCCAAGTCGTTCCAAACCTGTATGCGTTTCTTTCTTCTGTTGAAAACATAGACTGTATAAAACTATGGACGTAGTGTCCGTAGGTTTCTGAGCAGCATTTTTGAAGCCCAAAGTGAGCGGAGCCGGCCGTCACCATCTTGGCAGCGCGTCACTCCCGGATAACCAAAAATGGGCAAAGAGGCGGGACATCTGTGGAGCTGAGGTGACGTAATAACTAACAGACAGCAGACAAACGGCAATCCACCTGTCACTTAATTATGCAGAACTTAAGGGCTTAAAAAAGTTCACCCCCCTCACAGTTGTCATGAAGGAGAAAATTAGCTATATAGACCAAAACCACTTTTTGTACCAGGCTGTAAACATATTTTTTTCTGCTGTAAAGTTGGGCATTTTAACATGGGGGAGATACAGATTTGACTCCCTTTTGGAGCCTGTCTCTAGAAGCCAGTCGATGAATTGCAGTTTAAGTCACTTCCGTATTGGCTTCAAGAGAGACCGCGGGAGGTTGCCGCTTGGTTGAAAACAAAAGAAGATATTTTAAAGAATGTTGGGTAACCAGACAGTTGATGGCACCCATTGTTTCCATAGTAGGAAAAAATAAATAAAATGAAAGTCAATGGCTACCGTCAACTGTCTGGTTACCAACATTCTTTTGTGCTCAACAGAAAAAAGAAACAGGTTTATAACAACATAATGAGTAAATGATGACAGAATTTTCATTTTTGGGTGAACTGTCCCTTTAAGACTCCCTTTTCTCTCTGTACCTGTACTCCATTCGCTGCCTTGGAGTACGTCTGTGCTGCAAACTGGCAGTCCTCTGAGTGGACGGGGAGCAGTGCAGGAGCAAGGGGCAGCAATTCCAAGTTTCCCTGACTCGTGTTCCCTTCAGGAAACATTTTCCCAACTTTCACAGTTTCTCTCAGGTTAATTACAGAGTCCCTGATGTTGGCAATGATCTCATTGTTCTCTGAAAGCAGTCTTTCTAAGTGGTCTATTTTCTCCTGCAGAACACCAAGCTGACCCTGTAAAACAGAGACAAACGTTGAGTAACACTTTTAACACTGCATTGGACAGAATCACGCAGCCCTTCAGCACAAAATTCAGACAATGACGTAACTGAATACGTTTCCACATAACCTAACTGTCGCAGACTTTGTTTACGGGCCTTACGGGCTTTTAAAATACATTTTAACATCCAAAGTTATTTAACGCAGTATCTGGCCTACAACTTTTCAGGCACAAGCACCGTGTCTGTGAAAAAAGGAGAGATTCAAATTTACAACATTCATTTAGAATTCTCTAACTTTCAACAGTGGCTCTTAAAAGTCATTTAAACAAGGTATTTGAATATTTGTCACACCTTTTTACATCAGTGACAAAGAACAGCATTGCTAAACTCTCAGGTGATTCACATTTGCTGCTGCCACAATTTTAAGCTTAGGTTTAGGGTTAGTCTACTGGATTTCAAATAACACATTTTATGAAAAACATGTAATTCCAACAGGACTTGTTCGTGAATTTGGGTTAGCAGAAACAACTGTAAACATCACTGGTTATCGGCTGTCATTTTTTTAAGACTCTGCACACATCAGAAATGGTTTCCAATATAGCAATGTTGTTTCTGAAAAACACTAAACATACATTTAAAAAAATCCAAACAGACAATTGGTAACTACAAAATTCAAAACTGAATTATTGACTCCCTTTCAAGTTCAACTGAACTGCGCACACCCACAAATCTTTTAAAGCACTTTTGAGTAATGACAATGTAGCTGATTTGGTTTAATTGTGCATTTTATCAATGAGATAAAATAAAAAAAGACAGTGTACCACAAAATAATTCCAATACTAAAAGTTTTTTTCTGTTGAGCAAGCTGCATGTAAAAAGAGTGTGACTGGTTGTAGTCTTATTCACAAAGATGAACCATTAAAAATATCACAAAATCATTTGATTTCAGGTTCAATTATCAGTCTGACGAAATAAAGAATTTTCTTATTTTACAGTCTTTCTTTCAGTCATGTTGGAGTCCAATTGAACAACTGTTTTGTGTACTTAAGAAGCATGACATTTGCCATATGGTTGTTCACTTGACAACATGTCGCTCATTTTAAAGTCAGCAAGAAACAGAAGTTGCAATAGTCTTTCTTCTTTATTGTGACGTGTCCGAGCGAAGGACAAGAACAAGAAAATAAATCTAGGGCGGGACTTGATTTTGTCCATTGGGAATAGAGTGGTGCAGGTATGACATCACTTTGTAGGCCAAAACGCGGAAACGAGTTAGTATTTTAGCCCTTCCGGCTCCATCGTCCCGAAGTCAATGGGTTTTTTGAATGGGGTTTTGGTTAAATGGTTGAAATAAGGTCTGTGGTGAACACAAGCTCAAGACACTTTCACGTTTTATTCTACAACATAAAATACATCAGTATTACCCTACTTGTGATGTCTTGCGTGTCTTGAAAAAGGCGGTTGCTAACAAGTGGCTAAATGGGACTACAGACTGCAGGCTGTCGGGGAGATTAAACGTCATCACGCCGAACAGGTAAACCCAGTCCGCTTTTACAACCTTATTATGCTCATAATTGTGCTCTTATAAACTAGTCTAACTCAAAATTTCTAGGAAAATGTTTTAAGATAAAAACTGAAAGAGTTGCCGGAAGCTTAGTGATGGTGAAGTTGAAATCGTGGGACTGTGGTGTAGTCTGTTTATTGCCTATCTTTAGCCTTTTACTTCTGCCGTCTGCATTTAGGCATCAAAATTCATATATTGTGTATCATAAACTTTTGTTGATCACAGAGCTTGTTTTTTTTTACAATAATCCAAAAGCCTATGGGGGAAACCTATTGTTTTTTTGTTGTTGTTGTTGTTGAGGGAACCAGTGTGATACTGCCGGTTGGCCTACAAAGTGACGTCATACCTGCACTACTGTATTGATTGGATCATTGTAATGATGTCATGTGAGTGACAGGTTGTCCTGCCTTCATGTCAGTAAACACATCATCAGAAAAGATATGTAGAAGCAAGAGGGAGGGGTACTTATTTTAATTAAAGATTACAAGAGCACATGAATTTAACAAAAAATAGTAATGTGCATAAATGAACAGATAAATAATTTATAATAGACATTCAACATTCCATAAAAAAATAGGAACTTGTGATTTCATGTTTCAAATATATGTTATCCAAATAGTTTATACATGTAGGTAGGTCCAATTACGGAAGTTTGAACCTATTTGAATGCAAAAAAATTGAGCAGGAAACAGTGTGTGTTGTCTAAATAGGCAGATCGTTGGGGGTTTTGAAAGACAATCTATGAACAACGCTGAGGAGGACTGCGAGGAAATGACCTTTGAGCTCAGTTCACTGTCCAAAGCGAGACAGAATCTCTTTTAATTCGCTTTCTGAATCGTTTAAGACACTATTGTGATTCTAAGTGGATATAACACGATAAAAGTATTTGAGAAACAGGAAATGCAGGCTCACAGCCATCTTTGTGTCAGTGTATTACTTTAATAGTGTAATGTCACTTGGAAAGAAGCAAACTATCAATTAAAACTGCTAGGTGTCTTTTATCCACCACATCACGATCGAATTAATATTATAAGTTCACGAACTTGAACACAGAAAACACACATATGCTGACAGTAGGCTACTCTTTATATAACACAATTTATTGACAAGCATAAGACCGCACATGGAGTACTTACGTTTTGCATTCTCTCTCCATTTGGGTTTTTGCTATAATCTAAGTGATCCAACATCAGGTACAAGGAAAATACCACCACACAGAATATGGCACTGCCAAAAACTGTGAACTGTCTGCTGAGCTTCATTTCTCACACGAGTCCTGTACATTCACGGGAAAGGTAAACTTTTAAAGGCTTGTGTCTCGCGAGCGGTGGTCCCGTAGGTGACAGACGGCAGAAGTGAAAGAGAAAGGTCTTTTCGCCATGAAGAGTTGCACGAAAGGGGACACCTTCTCTGTCTGACGGCGGGGAAATGCCGCGTTATGTATCCACGGACTGAAGTCCACTGCGATCTGTCTTCAAAGTTTTGACGATGCGGAAGAGTTTGTGTGATTCAGCAAATTGTGATGGTCAAATAGGCAAAGGAAAAGCGCCAACCCTGCCCCCTTCCTGCGCTTACTGTGTGTGCTACAGTACAGACAGAGGAAAAGTGAGTGTGGAGTTGCGCCGCCTAACGAGTGAACACATCACACACACACACACACACACACGCAGTCTGGTTCGCTATCTTTGTGGTTCTCGCTCCATATACGTAATGGTTCTTATACTGTACAAACTGAATATTCTATCCCCTTACACTAAACCTACCCATCACACAAGACTTTCAGCATTTTTAGATTTTCAAAAAAAAAAATTCTGTATGATTTATAAGATTGTTTTCTCATGGGGACTTCAATTTCGGGCCCCATGAGTCACTGTGCATTCAGGTTGAAGTCCCCACCGGAATACACACACACACACACGCACACACACACACGCACACACACAATCATTTCATGTTTTATGTGGCCTTTCCATAGACATAATGATTTTTATACTGTACAAACTGTATATTCCCTACCCCTAAACCTACCCATCACAGAAAACCTTCTGCATTTTTAAATTTTCAAAAAACATTTAATAAAAAATACATGTAAAAAATCCCCCCAAAATGTCAATTGTATTATTTTCCTCAGCCCCATTTGACAGCTTTTGATCATTCATAACCTGCTATATATCTAATGTGCTTTCGGCTGTTTTAATGTAAAAAAAGTATTTATTGTTATGTATTGTATTTTATGACAGTTCAAATTTATTGACAGTTAAAATATTTCTTGATAAATTCTTAGATAATCAGGTGGAATTGTTTACTTATTGTGTAATTTTAGATTAATAAAATTAGATGTCTAATGTTTCAGGGCAGCATTCTTTATATGGTTAATAGGTTTGGAGTGCATGATAACTAAATGTGTATTCATAGTTATTGTTTTATATACACTCACCTAAAGGATTATTAGGAACACCTGTTCAATTTCTCATTAATGCAATTATCTAATCAACCAATCACATGGCAGTTGCTTCAATGCATTTAGGGGTGTGGTCCTGGTCAAGACAATCTCCTGAACTCCAAACTGAATGTCAGAATGGGAAAGAAAGGTGATTTAAGCAATTTTGAGCGTGGCATGGTTGTTGGTGCCAGACGGGCCGGTCTGAGTATTTCACAATCTGCTCAGTTACTGGGATTTTCACGCACAACCATTTCTAGAGTTTACAAAGAATGGTGTGAAAAGGGAAAAACATCCAGTATGCGGCAGTCCTGTGGGCGAAAATGCCTTGTTGATGCTAGAGGTCAGAGGAGAATGGGCCGACTGATTCAAGCTGATAAAAGAGCAACTTTGACTGAAATAACCACTCGTTACAACCGAGGTATGCAGCAAAGCATTTGTGAAGCCACAACACGCACAACCTTGAGGCGGATGGGCTACAACAGCAGAAGACCCCACCGGGTACCACTCATCTCCACTACAAATAGGAAAAAGAGGCTACAATTTGCACGAGCTCACCAAAATTGGACAGTTGAAGACTGGAAAAATGTTGCCTGGTCTGATGAGTCTCGATTTCTGTTGAGACATTCAGATGGTAGAGTCAGAATTTGGCGTAAACAGAATGAGAACATGGATCCATCATGCCTTGTTACCACTGTGCAGGCTGGTGGTGGTGGTGTAATGGTGTGGGGGATGTTTTCTTGGCACACTTTAGGCCCCTTAGTGCCAATTGGGCATCGTTTAAATGCCACGGCCTACCTGAGCATTGTTTCTGTCCATGTCCATCCCTTTATGACCACCATGTACCCATCCTCTGATGGCTACTTCCAGCAGGATAATGCACATTGTCACAAAGCTCGAATCATTTCAAATTGGTTTCTTGAACATGACAATGAGTTCACTGTACTAAAATGGCCCCCACAGTCAACAGATCTCAACCCAATAGAGCATCTTTGGGATGTGGTGGAACGGGAGCTTCGTGCCCTGGATGTGCATCCCACAAATCTCCATCAACTGCAAGATGCTATCCTATCAATATGGGCCAACATTTCTAAAGAATGCTTTCAGCACCTTGTTGAATCAATGCCACGAAGAATTAAGGCAGTTCTGAAGGCGAAAGGGGGTCAAACACAGTATTAGTATGGTGTTCCTAATAATCCTTTAGGTGAGTGTATTTTGTTATATTAAAATATATTGACTTTTAAAATATGAATTAATAAATTATATATATATATATATATATATATATATATATATATATATATATATATATATATATATATATATATATATATATATATATATATAAACATAATTTCTGGCCTACAAACATTTTATGAAGTACCTAGCAAATGTTTAATTGGAAATCAATTCCTTTTCAGTTTCATACAATTAATCCTGTAACATCCCACCCCATCCCATTCCTATCCCTGTCTGCATTCCGTTTTGCAGGTGGGCTTTAAATTGCACACGTGGTGTTGCAGTTGGTTTACAGCTGCCTAGCTGCACCCGATTATAATACTGACAATTATACTCACAGTTGATTGGTGGACATGTGTCACGTGTCTCTTAAGTTTCATGGTGACGTTCGCAGAGTTAGTTGACACAGGAGGCATCCAGGAACACAGGTATCGTTACAGTCCCTTAACAGACGACTAATTTCTTAAATCAAAACATTGTGTGAGTTTTTTTGCGCGAAACTGGAGGACTAAAAGCGTTAGAAAACATTGTAAGCCACGCCCAAGAAGCAGCAGCGCTTGTCGACAAACATTAGTTAGCTTGTTAGCTGCTGTGAACTTGTATGAGGGCCCGTAGTCGACTGAATTGATCCAGCTGATCATATGAATCACGAGATTTGTGTGTTTCTTGAGACAGTAATCTGTTTTAGGGCGTTGTATGTTGTGTTGGTGTGTTTTGAGGTAATGTGCCAAACGATAGCATATGTCAAGCCCCTTTAATGCGTAATGTTGACGGATGTGATGTGTTTGCTGCAAACTACAGACAACAATAACATGACAGTGACGCGGTTTGATCAGATTGAGCTAAGTAACTTCCGTGGTGTTACTGTGTTCAGCTTTAATGTGATCTGTCATCGGTTAGAAAGCTTTAATTCCGTCTAATCCTCTTCCTGGAGTAGCACTGCATTGCACATATATTCCCTGTATTTAACAAACACCCATGATTAATTATTAGAGGCCCCAAGACCTGAATTGGATTTGTTTTAATAAGGTATTGAACAAATACTTAAAAGACAACTGCGTTTTCAGCATCAAAGATTGAGAACATTAACTGGTCACAATTTAGTCATCTTTGTTTAAGGCCTGTGTAACACAAGGCATGCATTTACATGTGTGGATGAAGTGTGATTTAGCATATCAGGTGTCACACCTCAGTGTGTTTTCATTTACATTGTAACATAAATCATTTAACCAATGCTTTTATCCAAAGCGACAAACGAGGAGCAATCACAAGCAATTCATCACACGACACAACAATATCAATATTATCACAAGGCCGAGTTACAAGTAAAAATACAAACAACAACAAAAAATGCAGAAAAGAGAACAATATATTCTTCTAGAATCTATTTTTATAATAATTAGCTAAAGGAAGTGCCTTTATTTAACCTAATAGTTAAATGGTATAAGTGCCTGTTGTACAGTGGCCCCAAAAAATATGTGGATGTATAAAGGATTTTGCAGATTTTCTACCAGCTTTTAGAAGGCCCCCCGGAGCTGTGTGGATTACTTTTTTTTTAGCTTTAAATTTTGCTCCCATTCACTGCCATTTATAATTCTTGGATTAGCCAGGACATTTTTACAACTCCGATTGTATTCGTCTGAAAGAAGAATGTCATATATGCCTAGGATGGCTTGAGGGTGAGTAAATCATGGGGTAATTTTCAGTTTTGGGTGAACTATCCCTTTAAGGCCCATTCACACCCAAGGACAATAAAACAATAACTATAAAGTTTTAATAATCATTCTAATTCTGCGATAATAGGGAAGTCCACACCCCATCTAATGATGACACAGGAATGATATTGTTGGAATTACTTTCAGAATTTTTTTTCCCTGCCGATCAGCAATAAAAACATTGACAACCAATCAGAATCCACCAGATTTTAAAGAGATTGAGTATTCAAAGTGGCAGATGATATAACTGCGGCGTACCTATAATAAACAGAAAGTTATCATCCATTGGTGTGAACGCTAATATAGTTGTCTTTGTAGTTATTGTCCTTGGTGCGACCAAGCCTTTAAGCTTCTGTTTCTCATAGGAATGGGTCAAGAAGCTGGAAAGTCTGCGTGGCCCAAACCAGCAGGAGGATACCAGACCATCTCAGGCAGGAGATACGGCCGGAGACACGCGTATATCAGCTTCCGGCCGGTCACAGATAAACAGAAAGCCACATCTGGTGTGGACTGTCAAAACATGGAGAGGACTAGTCGTCAAAAGGACCAGGCAGTGGGTACGTACCAACTGGTGATGGAAACATTTTGTGTGTGGTGAAACTAAAGAGCTAGTCAACTTTAAAGGATGTTTCTTGCTACAAACATTGACAAATTGCAAAAGTAATGAATGCTGTCGGTTAAAAAACTGATAGTCCCACCCCAAACTCAAGCCAAACCAACAAGTCAGTGTTTTGATAGTGCCACAGATTGTTTATATTATTCTGGAAATTAGTTTAAATATGCCTTAGTTGTCACTAATTATTGTATTAAAATATTATATTAAAAATGATTAAAGTGATAGTTCACCCAAAAATGAAAATTCTGTCATTAATTACTCAACCTCATGTCCTTCCAGAGACATTCGTTCGGAACACAAATGAAGAACTTTTTGATGAAACCTGAGAGCTTTCTGTCCCTCCATTGACAGCTATTGAGCGGTTTAGTCCAAGAACTCGATCACTTTAAAAGATGAACAGATTTAGGCTTTTATTCACATTTAAACATTGATCAGCAAACATGCACAGAAGCTCAACCAAACCTTTTTGATGCACAAGAACAAACCTCATTGGTTCTTGCAGAAGCTCAAACCAGAGACATAGAAAAAGAGAGTTGCGACATGCTTTGATCTCGCCGCTACGTGGTCACGTGGTTCATAGAGCTCTCAATAGTTCAGACAACTCCGCACTGTCAATCTGTTTGAATAGGATTAAGCAGGATAGACAGCAGTTTCTCTATATTTGCAGCAATTTCTGGTAAATATTAACACACTATGTGCATCGACTTCGACTAGGCTTTACAGTTGCATTTTATTCTGGGGAGAGATAAAGAAGAGACAACGTTAATGTTTTTCTTGAGTGATCTGCTTATTTTACTTGGGTCATGTGAGTGCATGATTTTACAGCGTTGAGTATTGTAGCTAATCACGGGCATTTCTGTTGAAAATAATGAGCAATCATATGTTTAATTTACCGGGAAATCCTCTCAGTATCGATCAAAACAAGTTTTAAACGGTCTCAAAATGCTGAATGAATTTTAGTGCAAGTTTACATTTTACACAAATCTTCTCATTATCTACAAATCCTCTCATCATAACAAACAAAGCACAGACAAGATTTAAATAAAGATTTATTGTGAAGTTTAGTCAGATGTTTTTGTTTTTCATTAGACTTTGTAATGTTCCCTACAATTAGCCTATATATTTAACACTTCAGTACAAATAAAGTAACAAAAATAGATATTTTAATGTTATAATGGTGATTTGATAATCTATACAAATTAATTCAAAAGAAAAAATGGCTATAATGAGCCAATAAGTGTTCCTCTTCCGCCATCTACTGGTTATAGTGGTAATTTCTTTTATCATTTTAATGTTGTTAGCGTCCTAATGTTATTTTATGATACTCAAAGCATACACAACAGCTGAATATAAATGAATGATGCTAGCATATACATAATGTAACCCAAGAAATATGTGCTTGAGATACACCGAAATGAATGGGGTCCAATGCTGGAACTATTGGTTGTTTGGAACTATTGGTCGCTCTGTGACACGCTTTACTTCCGCATTCCTCAGTTCCTATGGAAGTCTATGGGAGTGTCGTAACTCTGTTTTTCAACGGCTCTGGCTCAAACGTGCTGCGTAACACATGAGAATGAACCTCATTGGTTCTCGCACATCAAGCGAACATGCTTGAGCTTCTGTTTACCACAACTGATGTGTGAGTGGATGAATGTTGATGTGAATAAAAGCCTAAATTCAATCTGTTCATCATATAAATGGATTGAGTCTTCAGAAAATCCGCTCGATTCATATGGATTAGTTTTATGATCTCTTTATGAACTTTTTGATGTGTCAAATTGGTAGTTGTGTAGCTGTCAAGGGAAGGACAGAAAGCTCTTAGATTTCATTAAAATATCTTCATGTGTGTTCCGAAGATTAATGAAAGTTTTATGGGTTTGGAGCAACTAATGACATACTTCTCATTTTAGAGTGAACTATCCCTTTAAAACTGAAATTACTTCCTTCAGCTAACAATTCCTGAGTAATTGGAAATCTGTGATCAACAAAGTGGAAAGAGATTTTGAGATTTCACTGGTTCTCATGGCGAATAAACAGCTTTGTGATTTTTGGGAATGTAACCGAGATTTTGAAGAGCAGAAGTATGTGCGTGTGGGTTGTTCTGCTTTAGAGTGGAGCATTCATCACCTTTAAAAGGTGTAGACTGAAACCCTGTAGGAGACCATCTGACTTTATTATGCAAATATATAATAGAAAGATGAGGGTGGGTAGAAAGTTTTTATTTTATTTTTGATAGAGTGACTGTCAAGAAATGGCCAGGTCATATTTCACTTCTAAAACCAAAGGAAAACAATACATATTTACATCTTTTTCTTAAAGAAAAGTATAAGCAGTGTAAGACTTGTTTTTGTTTTGTGACATTTTCATGACATTTAAGCAAAGTAGTGTTCTCATTGTCATTCTGTAATTTGATTAAAATCAATTCAATGAGAACAATACATTTATTCAAATGTTTAATTATTAAATGGTAATAACACAAATTCTTTATAAAAACAAATATTGTTTACACTGTGAAGCACACTGCCCGACCCAAAAAAAGTTGCTGTTTGGATTTAAATAGGCAAATGCTTAAGAGTCTATGATTGGATCATCATTGCAGTGATTATTATGTTTCTAGAATGTTATATGTTTGGCAACAGTTCTTCTAACCCTAAATGGAGTGTGTAGCTTTTCATTTCTTAAAAAACCATGTAGGAAGACACATCATGGCCATATTCTAGGGGCCTGTACCATGATGGTAGTTTAACAAACTCGGGGTTACATGATTAGTTTTGAGTTGACAACCAAACCCATCCAATCGGGCTTTGTTGGTACCATGATGCTGATCATCAGCTTTCTCTGTCAACTCAGGCTTTGATCCTGAGTTTGTGGAGCGCGTGCACATGAAAGTGTGACATCAGCAGTGAACAGCCAATCACATGCCTTTCAACAGAGAACGTGTGATTCACTTCTCGCCAGAGAGCCAACGTGATTCAAAACTCTTTTGCCGAAGATTACGAGATTGAAGTATATAAAGAATTTAAAATAAAGATAATATAAATATAAAGATAATCAAAATAAAGAAAATATCTTGCTATCAGTGCAAGTTGTGAAATCGGTTTATATAGTTGATTTCTTTTTTAATTATATATATATGGCTAAACTCAGAGACTCGAACATGTAAGGTCACATTTTTAAAGCTTTATCTATTTATTCTACAGCTTATTACATATTATCGGTATATATTAATATGCATTTAAACTAAATGCTTAATTTATAAACTAAAATTGCTTGTGTAATGGATTGTGTATATTAAATGTATATATCATTATATAAATCATATAAAATTAAAAGTAATTATCATTTAAAGCCAGACAAAATAAATATATATATATATATATTATATAATATAATTTTTTTTTTTTTTTTTTATCATATAGTGACCTTTAATTTGGAGCAAGCGAAACTGGGGGAGTGACTTTATTGCATGTCACTTTGTTCACAGCTGATTGGTCCAATTTCAGTTTGAGATCTCTTATCTGGAACATAACCTGCTCTGGAGCAGGTTAGCCGTGGAGCGTAAGTTACTATGACGATGAACACAGCTAAAAGCCAAGCCATTTTTATGGTACCTAAAACCCAGGATTGTCACAATCTAAACTGAAACTTACCTTGCTAGCCAGCGAAACCGGCTTCATGGTACAGGCCCCAGGATGACAATGTCAAGATTCATCAGGCTCAAATTGTGAAACAGTGTTTGGAAGGGAGCGTGGAAGAGGTGCCAATTCATGTGTGAAAATTATTCTGAGTTCACACCTTAAATTCATTGAAAGTCTTTGGGATGTGCTGGAGACTTTACAGAGTGCTTGACTCTAGCATATGTTGTGATGTTATTTCCATCAAGAGGTGCAAGAGGTTTCAAAGAACTGTTGGCAAACATATGACATGCTAGAAACATAATAATCACTGCAATAATGATCCAATCATAGACTCTTAAGCATTTGCCTATTTAAATTTGTGTTATTTTGGAGGGAATGTAATCATCATAAATGAGAGACACAAGTATAATTTCTTATTTTATTCTTTTGAATTTGGGGAGAAATGTAACCAGGAGATTTTTTTTGTGTGTGTGACTTTCACTCTATAGTGCATATACACTAAATAATTAACTTTTATCCAGTGAAGGAGAAAGAGTAACAACTGAAACATTTTCCTTCTAGCGTCAAAGGGCAGCATTTCTTCAATGCTTCAGACTATCCTCCCGACACCATGCACAAATTCGGTGCGCTCGGAGTTAAATGCAGCTTCAAATCAAGAGGGACACAACAAGAGGCAGTCATCATTGTGTAGAGTCCTAAAAGCACCCTCCAACCATTTCAAGAAACCAAAGAGCGAGCGGGTTGTGCCATATGATAGACAATATTGTTCTGCTATAGAAAAAAGTGATCGAGCTAGAGTCTGGCCCATCAATGAAGACCGCAAGCCCAACCCGGAAGCTCTGAGTTACATTAACATTGATGCCTATGAGCCTGACAGTAGCGGAGCCGAGGAGGAGGACTTGAGTTTAAACCCGTCTCAGGCTGCTCAGAAGAGACTTGATGGTATTTGTGATTTGGGTGGAAATGTAATTTCACTTGATGATTCACATCCTGATGTCTTTTCAAAAATAAGTAAGCGTTCAGCGCAAACGGCACCTTCTAAAGGCTCAAAAGAACTTCATTGTGAGGAACCAGATTTTCAGAGAACTGTAAAAGCAAATAGGAAAGTTGGTCAGTTGTTGGTTGGTGAAGACCAAGCTCCGAAATGTCATGGGGTTACAGCCAGCGCTGGAGCCGTTTCCTATAAAAGCACAGGAAAAACGAACCCTGAAGAAACATTACAGTCTGAAATGGTTGTGAGGCCAAAGATCCGCAAACAGACTAGCGAGACCCACCTTGAAAGTAGGAAACGTTCAGAAAAAGAGGAAGTAAGCCGTTTGTCAGGCTCAGCGGACAGAAACAAGTGTGGCTCGGCACCTCCGGGTTTCCTCGCACAAACAAGCCCTGAAAATGAGTTCCTCTTTGAATTTCCACCAATGGCCTTGAGTGACCTCAGATCAGAGGACAGTAAAAGTGTGAACGATCATAACGCTAAAGTAGATGATAATGATGACGATATCTGGGAAGATCTAGAAAATTTTGGAGAGAAATGTGAGCCATCTACAAAGGGTGATGAAAGGTACAGTATGTATTGCATGCATAGATTGTACTAAAATGTTTAATTGCACAGATTTGTACACAATAATAATCTGCATAAAATAGAGTATATAAAATACTATAGCTGTCTAATTTCGAAGGCTGCGTCCTCCAGAGGTCACATTTGAAGGCTGCATGCATCATCAAGGCTGTCTCATTTCAGAAAAGTAAGTAGGACACTCCGAATGCGACCTTCAAATGTGCCCTTCTTTCACAGGAATTCGGAGGGTGCATGAGGTGTATCCTTCGCTGCTGCAGATAACCCACAATTCTTTGCGTCTTTAAAAAATTTTTTTATTTTTTTTAAATGGCGGCGCTGGCAGATATACATGCGAGTGTTAGTGTTTTTTTTTTTTTTTTGTTACGTTTAGAACAGTACTTTGCTGTCAAGGCAAGAAATATTTCATAGTCATTTTCAAGTTATAAATAATTTTCATTCATATAACTGGTGTGAGAGTGCAATGACACTGTGAACGTGTTGGCATAGCAACTTTCCTTTTCCGCCTGTGTGGACGTCTCGTTTAATTCTGATTGAGGACACTCCGTATACCGCATCCTTCACAGGATGTGTCCTCCGGAGGACGCAGCCTTCGAAATTAAATGAAATGAGACAGCTTATGTGCTTTATTTTTATATATTATATATTTTATATATATATTATATATATATATATATATATATATATATATATATATATATATATATATATATAAAAAAACATTACACAGAAAGAGAAACTTCTGCATTAATGGTCATTAGCAACACAGCTGGTGTGATGACATTTATAGTGGTTATACTATGGCATTTTTCACAAATGGGGTACAAATTGATGTCATTACCTATTTTACCTTTTTTTTTTTTTTTTCATTTGTACGTAATGGCCAAAAACTTTAGAGAGAATATTAGATGTTATAAACTTGCACTACAGTTGGGGTTGGTAAAGAAGTGTCTTATGTTCACCAATGCTGCGTTTATTTGTTCAAAAAATTACTGTAAAAACATAAATATAAAAGCAACTTTTTTTTTAAACTAGTCTTCAGTGTCACATGATTTCAGAAATCATTCTAATATTCTGATTTGGTGCTGAAGAATGATCAATTATCTTATTATTATCAATGTGCTTTTTAATACTTTTGTGGAAACCAAGAAAACCTTTTTTCCTCCCAGAATTCTGTAAAAACAAAGTTCTAAAGAACAGCATTTCTTTGAAATAGTTTTATTTTTTTGTAATATTTTAGACAAATGTCTTACCAGCAGTGTTGGGTGTAATGATTACGAAGTAATTAATTACTGTAATTTAATTACAGTTACAGTTCAAATTAAACTGAGGGATTACTCCTAATTTTTCTATAATAGAATTAGTTACTTCTGATGTAATTGCATTAAATACTGTATAGACTAGAACATTCTATATAAAACAATAGTGGATTTAACATCAATTTAATGTCTTATGTTAAAATGTATGTTTTTAACAGTAATTTATGCAATTTTATATGAATTATTTGAAAATTGAGTTGTTTCATGTCTATCCATGCAATGTTTAATTGGTTGAGGTTGATATGGGATTTAGAAAGTAAGTAAAAAGTATTTCATTACTTGTTACTAATTAGAGTAATTAGTGCAGTAGTTTAATTACACTGTTGAAGATGTAATTAATTACTTTTTTAGAGTAACTTACCCAACACTGCTTACCAGAAGGCTGTGTGTGTAACGAGGGCTACTGTCAATTTTAATGCTGAGTAAAAGTATTAATTTTCTTTTTTTAAAATCTTACTGACCCCAAGAATAATAATTTATTAGATTTCAATTCAGTTGAAGAAAAATTCATGAATTAATTCACGTTTTAACTACAAAAGGCAGAATATTTAGCTCCCACATTTTGTGTGCAACAGTTACTTATTTTTACAATCTTTTAATTCTATTTCTATAGCATAGTCATTTTTTGTAAATGTTTACATCACTACTGTTGAATGTAATCACAAAGCTCAAATTTAGCCCTGTTACAAAAGCTATTAAAGAAATGTACATGTACTATTTGTACATGCATGCTTGCTTTATTTATTTCTAGGAAATTAAAAAATCACCCTAATCAAGGTTTTACATTTGTCCCAAATTTTGATAACGGAGTTACAGAAATCGCCAACTCAAGTGGACGAATCTCATTTTCTGAAGGTTAAGTCCCTACTTTCATGGGCGCTAAGCTCCATTTGATGGCCTATTTGTGAAAAGTCCCTCATATAATGCAAGTCAAGGATGAGTTTGGCCTTTTACTGTGAATGCTTGATAAGGTATACACTCAGCAGGAAATGAGTGAGATGCCAAAGGTGCGCTCAGTTGGTGCTCATTCTGCATGCTAAGGCTCTTCAGCTAAGAGGATTAGCTTGACTTTTACGAGGTGGGCTCACGTATGTTTGTGTGTGTGTGTGTGTGTGCGCGTGTATCCTGCTCTGTTCTAAGCAGCAGCTCAGAATTCAGCGAGGGTGAGTGGTCGGCTTCGTGGACGTCTGACTCTGGACTGGAGAAGGAGAGGTGCACAAGTGAAGAAAGCTGGGAGACTCTGCCTGGCATGGATGAGCCGCCTGGCAGCAGCAGCAGCAGTTTGGAAGAAGTGCCTTCTCTCAACCTCGCTCTAGAGTAAGCACACAAACTCTAAACGCTTTAAATGCTTTGAATAACATCATTACACAGCTGTCACCCCATTGAAAAAGACAAGTATTTTTTTACTGATTTTTTTAATGTTATACAAAAAAATGTAACATTGAAATATGCACCCATATAAAAAAATGTGGTAATGCATTATATTCATTTTACATTAAATCATTCATTTTGACGTTTTGTCAAGTTCTTAGGCTTTCTGTATGTTAATAATTTGGCACTTTTAAAAAAGTAGTAGGGATTTTATGTGTGGCATTCCAATAATAATCACTTGCTGCACCATCATTTTAACAAACATCAGTAAGAAAGGCATTTGATGTAAGATTAAGTCCATAAAGTATGGGGAAGTTTATTTTGGATTATTTAGATATTGACAGGCTATGTGCATGTAATCTGGGTAAAAAAGGATAACATTTTCCTTAAAAAAAAAATTAATCCTTCAGAAATCAACTTCTGAAATGTTTGAAGAATAAAAACAGCATTTATTTAAAAATATATTTTTTTTTTTACATTTTTAATGTCTTTACTAACATTTAAAGCTGCTGTCTACAACTTTTTTTTGTGTTCAAGATTTACAAAAATTATATAATGAGAATGTACAACATGAAACCATTTTCCAAACCGTGTTTTTGTCTTACCCTGAATCATTATGGTACACTTATAAGAAGTGTTTATATTGGGACTATTTCAGACCGGTCTGGTAGGAACTGCTGCGGAGGAGCACAGTCCCTGCGTGACTCGCCATAGACATAAACGGAGAGAAGTAGCTCCGGCTGCAATGTTCTTCCGCAAGATGCATGCAGTTCTGTTTATTAACCGCTAGAGCGCAAAAAGTTACGGACTGCAGATTTAAGTTGTTTTCAAATAAAATTTTACTGACCTCAGTTTTGAACGGTAGTTATTAAGATTGTTTGCACAAACAAAATGTCTGGACTTGATTAATAAATTGCCCATTAAAGGGACAGTTCACCCAAAAACGAGAGTTGTCATTTACTCACCCTCAAGTTGTTCCAAGCCTGTATGAATTTCTTTCTTCTGCTGAACACAAAAGATGAGATTTTATATTTTAAAGAATATGAGTAACCAAACATTTGATGGGGCCCCTCTTACCCCATTAAAATGTATTATGGAAGTCAATGGGGTCCATCAACTGTTTGGTTACTGACATTCTTCAAAAAATCCTCGTGTTCAGCAGAAGAAAGAAATTCATACAGGCTTGGAACAACTTGAGGGTGAGTAAATGATGACAGAATATTTATTTTTGGATGAACTATCCCTTTATCCCTTTTTTCTCCATCATTAACTGGCAAATGAATCTGTCTACAGCATTGATTTTGTGTACATGCGGTACTGCTCTTATTCTGATATCTTTTAGTCACACAGAACAATGTCAAATTCATTTTAATTTTTCAAATATTAAGGCATCCCTAAAAAACAGTTTTTCTGCTGTCCTGTGTTTGTGTGGTGTTTTTCAGGGAGCAGACCCCTCTGGAGGAGGGCGAGATCCCCTGGCTGATGTATAATGAGGACTCGGGCAGCAGCAGCGATGAAGACCCTGATGGTGTCAGTCAGTTTGTGCACCCTGGACTCTTTATCCTGGATGGTAACAATAACCTGGAGGATGATTCCAGCATGAGTGAAGATCTGGACACTGAGTGGAGGTCAACAAACCTAATATACAACCTCAAATATTACAAGATAATGATGCAGTTTTGTGTTGAAACATGGCCTGGAAATGTTCTCATTAGATTCAACCCAGTGATGCATGTCTAAAATATGAAAAATGGTATTGATTTATAAGAACATTTTGCTTAACCAATTTTGAATGAGTCAGTTGCAACATGCGAGAGAGGCTGTATTTTAAAGTCCTTTGTTGTTCAGGTTCCTTGATGAATTTGGTGACGGTTTCGGGATGGCTCAAGCAATCTCTTATGTGGATCATTCCCAGCTCCTCACTTACATGGCATTAGAGGAGCGTCTCGCACAGGCTATGGAGGTGAGGTATCTCTGCCCCGTTGCATAAATGTGTTTTTTTGTGGAGCTGCACAATTTGGCTGAAGTTTTTGGGCATTTATTTATTTATAATATATATCAAAACGTGATCACGTCACACATACACACATGCTATGTATTTATTTATTTATTTGTTTGTTTAACACATTAAGGGTGGGTTGCACCAATAAGGATTAAGTTCAGCACAGTTTAGAGCTAATCTAGGATTTGTTGATCTAGGCTTTATTTAAAATCGAGTTGTGTTGCACCACTTAATTTTAAACCCAGATTAACAAATCGGGGATTAGAATTTAACCTGCGATTAAAAATTTATCGTAAATTTATTGTCGCCATGATGGATTCGCCATTGACAGCAACAATGTTAATATTCAATTTCCTTCTTTATTGACCAGAAACTCTCTCTCTCTCTCTCTTGCATAAGTAGCTCTTGCCAATAAAGGAAATAAACTTGTAAAATGTCAGCTCTCTTTATAAAGCGCTACGTAGAGAGACCGTACTGGTCAATAAGGCAATGAAAACATTGTGAAAATATTGTGGCAGTGTAACTTGTGACAAAACAACTGTCATGATTGGCGGAGTGACTATCTCCGCTCTTGGCGGTGCCCATTCCGTTTGATTGTCGTGCAGCAGCCGTGAGTGAAGAGGGTATGAGAAGCACGAGGCACGGCAGCGATCACTGGCGCTCACGTCATCTTCAACGCTGCCGTTAAATGCTAAATATATTCCTCTCTTATTTTCTTTGTTCGACACTGAGGTGAACCGAGATGAGTGACGGCTCTGCATCCCGAACTTGATAGCAGGCGTAAGCTAGGCCGCACGACCCTCATACTCAATGCGCTTTTATTTTTCATTTTTATTTGTAAAAAACACCTCTCTGAGACCTGACGACACACCCACTGTTTCTATCTCTGTTCAATCATCTGCATATTTTAATTGTAGGTGCACCTTTTTTTTTTTATTTAAACCTCCTCGCATGTAAGTTTAAAATTACTCCCTAATTGAGATTTAAATCTGAGTTTAAAGTTATGGAGCAACAGGATTAAGGTTAATCTATTTTAAATATAAATTAAATCCAGGATCAAAATGATGGTTTAAATGTAAACCTGCTTATTTTTAAACAAGGTTTTAAGTTTTATTAGATAAACCTTGATTTAATCTAGATTTAAGATGAATCCTTGTTGTTGCAACCCACACTTAATATATTTAACGCAATTAAAGTACTGGTGCGTTTCTGTGAAGTGGCTCTCTGTGAACAAACACCCCAAATGCGCACATAGAAAGCAACTTCAGACAGTGGGATTGAATTCTCTCATGCTTAAACGGACAAAAACAAGGTTGTCAAAATGCCCGTAATTGGCTAGTATCCTCGTAAACGGAGTCTTAAGTGAGTTAAAAAGGGTTAAATGAACGTAAAGGCTTGTGAGACAACAGGATGCATGTCAGATCCACGTCATGTGCGTCAGGTCTTAACCCTTAATCAGTCCTCAAGTAGGGTTTATGTTTTTGGTCCTTGTGGTCAGATAGACCCCAAACGTTTACAGAGCGATTGCATAAGGAAATGTATATCTTTTTTTTTTTTACATGGCAAACTATATATAATTTATTTACTTTTCAACTATACATTTATGCTGTGTTGTGGATATTTGGTATTTTTTTTTTTTTTACCTATTTACTGCACAATTATTTAACTACACCATTAATTGGCTCATGAAAAATTAATGAAAAAATCACTTAAATGATGATCTTAATTCAATCTAAATTGTTTTTGGACATTGCTCTGTGTTAGGGATAGAATACTGCCATCTGCAGGTTTGTGGAAAAACTTGAGGAATTATAATTAAAGAAAGAGAGTGCAATGACCACACATCCAGTAGAGGACCCATTTCATTTTCACTTCACATGCTTCAACTTCTCCTTACAACTTTGATATATTTTGTATAAATAAAAAATAAAAAAATGAATAAATAAAAAAATAAATAAATATATATACATACACATACACATACACATACACACACACATACACACACACACATTCTAAAATGCATTCAAAATCTGTATTTTTGTATTTATTTTTGTTGTCTGATATATTTTGAATTGTTTGCTTTTGCAAATTATTATTATACATAGATTTGCAGAAATGTTACAAGTCACCACTAAAATACATGACTGTAATCACATACTATTTGTTTCAGAAAATTATTTATCACAAATGATTTTTTTTTTAGAACGAGATGAATTTTAAAAAGTAAATATAACCAACACAATACAAAAAAAGCACCAATACATCAAACAGTAAACTTTCTCAGAGTGCAAAAGGTTAGCTGCCTTTCATCTTTCTTTTATCTGCCCTTGTGTCTGTGTGTCTGTGTGTCTGTGTGTCTGTGTGTCTGTGTGTCTGTGTGTCTGTGTGTCTGTGTGTCTGTGTGTCTGTGTGTCTGTGTGTCTACCCCTTCACACTGTTGTGCATTTGTCTGATTTTATTTGCCAAAATCTATAAAATGCCCAAGACACGCGTGTGCGTGCGTGCGTGCATGTGTGAGTGAACATGCTTGTTCCATGTTGCATTTGTGCTCTAGTATTAGTCCTTTGTTTATGTATGGAAATTTTGATTTATGCCAGTTTTGATTTTATTTGCCAGTTTCTATAAAAATGCTCTCGTGTGTGTGATAGAAAGTTTGTTCCACTTTGTGTTTATGCTCTAGGACCAGACCTTGATTTAAATGTAGAATTTTTTTTTAACCTTTTTTTACATTTTTCCATTCATTTTCAATGTGGGGTCAATCTGACCCCAAGGACCTTAAACGATAAAAAAATTTTTTTTACACGTTTAAAACAACCAAAAAGTTAGTGACAGCAGCTTAATAAACCTGCTGCTGTCTGTCATTAATGTTAATCAAAACACAGAGAAAATCACTCACTGCTCTCGACTAAATCAATTTTGTAGCTTTAGTAAGGATTAATCTTTATTCAATTTATAATTTATGTAGTGAAGACTTTTTTTAAATAACTGCACAGATACAGAAACTATTCAAGAAATGATTCTATTTCTGTATATTTACCTGTTAGACCTAAAATCTTAAAGCACTGTTTACAAGGTTACATGGTTCAAAAACAACGAAAATGGTAACTACTTTGTGCATTTTAGCAAGGCAGGTGAAAATCTGAACCTTTCCAACTGAACCAGTAGAAGAAAAAAAACAAAGCGTTGAGCCTTGATATATTAAAGGCACAGCTAAATGTGACATTTGTTATGGGTTTGTGTGAAGATTGTTTTAAGTTCTCTTGAATTAAGTATTTTTTTTAAAGCCTATTAAATGTTAAAAATGATAGCTTTCAATTATACTGGAATGGTGAATGGCTACTGTATAATTAATGGCTAAATTTGAGGGGGGAAAAAAATCCATGTAATGGAGTCATCAGTGCTGGTATCAGTGCTTGATTCATAGTGCTTAGTCAAATATGCCATTAAACAAATATTTAAAATATTCTGTCTTATGTTGTTTCTACATTTTATTTTGGAGATGCAATGTGAAAATAATACAATATAAAAATATATTAAACTAAAATGTTAGGTGTGTTCGTTTTTTTTTTTTTCAATTGACAGCACTAATATATTTATTTAATTGATTTAAAACACAGCCTTTGTAATTTGATCTCAAAAAGCCATATTGCATTTTCGGTTTTAATTTGATGAATTGTGCAGTCTGTGTTGCGATATCACTGTGCAATCTAACTAATAATAGGTTTTGAGGTCACTTAAGAATCAGATGGAAAAACATTTTTGATTGAAAAGTAGCTTCTTTTATACATCATCTGGGCCCAATTTAACTAATGGTCAAATTGAAATAGAGCCTCAAGATGTGTTTTAATTTGATTATTGTTCATGTCTTCATGAGAATAAAGCATAGTAGTCTTCCATAATGTACTGTATGCTGCTTTTTCATTAACAAATAAATATTGTATTTGCTTGAGCGGCTAAGTTATACAAATAAATGATCCATCTTAATTCAACCCAAAAAGACAATATTGAGAAATTGGACTCGGTTTCTGAGTGATGTTGTGGAAGCCCAGCAAACTTCATTGATTTCAGCCAATGAGAGAGCACACTAGAAATGTAAGGCTTAATGTATGATTAACTTGCTTCTATCTTTATCCAGGGGAAATTAAATATGCTAATGGATTTTGTTGTGTTGCAGGCAGCACTGGCTCATCTGGAGTCTTTAGCTATAGACGTGGAGCAGGCCCATCCCCCTGCCACTGAACAGATCATCGACTGCCTACCACAGATCACCATGCATGCCGAAAACATTGGTACTACTGCCATTGCTTGTAGCTACATAAAGTGCACATAATACAATGCTGCAGTCAGCATCTTATAGTAGAGTTTTTAAGTAATATTTAATGAAGAGGCTGTGCTTATTTAAAATATAGTCACTCCTAATGCAGATTGTTACACCATATTCAGAATATTCAGCCTCAAATGTCTTAATCCCTGTCTGGACTATATACACTCACCTAAAGGATTATTAGGAACACCATACTAATACTGTGTTTGACCCCCTTTCGCCTTCAGAACTGCCTTAATTCTACGTGGCATTGATTCAACAAGGTGCTGAAAGCTTTCTTTAGAAATGTTGGCCCATATTGATAGGATAGCATCTTGCAGTTGATGGAGATTTGTGGGATGCACATCCAGGGCACGAAGCTCCCGTTCCACCACATCCCAAAGATGCTCTATTGGGTTGAGATCTGGTGACTGTGGGGGCCATTTTAGTACAGTGAACTCATTGTCATGTTCAAGAAACCAATTTGAAATGATTCGAGCTTTGTGACATGGTGCATTATCCTGCTGGAAGTAGCCATCAGAGGATGGGTACATGGTGGTCATAAAGGGATGGACATGGTCAGAAACAATGCTCAGGTAGGCCGTGGCATTTAAACGATGCCCAATTGGCACTAAGGTGCCTAAAGTGTGCCAAGAAAACATCCCCAACACCATTACACCACCACCACCAGCCTGCACAGTGGTAACAAGGCATGATGGATCCATATTCTCATTCTGTTTACGCCAAATTCTGACTCTACCATCTGAATGTCTCAACAGAAATCGAGACTCATCAGACCAGGCAACATTTTTCCAGTCTTCAACTGTCCAATTTTGGTGAGCTCGTGCAAATTGTAGCCTCTTTTTCCTATTTGTAGTGGAGATGAGTGGTACCCGGTGGGGTCTTCTGCTGTTGTAGCCCATCCGCCTCAAGGTTGTGCGTGTTGTGGCTTCACAAATGCTTTGCTGCATTCCTCGGTTGTAACGAGTGGTTATTTCAGTCAAAGTTGCTCTTCTATCAGCTTGAATCAGTCGGCCCATTCTCCTCTGACCTCTAGCATCAACAAGGCATTTTCGCCCACAGGACTGCCGCATACTGGATGTTTTTCCCTTTTCACACCATTCTTTGTAAACTCTAGAAATGGTTGTGCGTGAAAATCCCAGTAACTGAGCAGATTGTGAAATACTCAGACCGGCCCGTCTGGCACCAACAACCATGCCACGCTCAAAATTGCTTAAATCACCTTTCTTTCCCATTCTGACATTCAGTTTGGAGTTCAGGAGATTGTCTTGACCAGGACCACACCCCTAAATGCATTGAAGCAACTGCCATGTGATTGGTTGATTAGATAATTGCATTAATGAGAAATTGAACAGGTGTTCCTAATAATCCTTTATGGTGAGTGTACAGCGGTACAAGTACTTGTAGAAATATTTACTCAAGTAAAAGTAATAATCTTAAAAGTTACTTCAGTAAGAGTAAAACACAAAAAGGAACGCAATGCAGTACTGGCGCGTGTCTGTGAATCTCCTGTCTGAGTGAGACACACTCATTCGCACAGAAAGATGCTTCAGACAGCCCTTGAATGGACAAAAACACGCAAAATGATGCCAAAATGCTCGTTTTTTTTCGCTTACAGTGGCTATAATGGCTAAAATTAAAGAAAAAAATCAGTTAAAATCATTATAAAAATCATAGAGACATCAGTAGCAGTATTAGTATCGGTGATACTGGCCTTCTTTCATAAAGAGATGCCATTAAACAAATATTTAAAATATAGGCTTTGTTGTTTCTGCATTAATTTGGAGATTTAAAGGGGTCATGAATTGAGAAATCATCTTTTCTTTCAGCCTTTGATATATAAAAGTTCATCGTGATATAAGAATATCCTGTAAGTTTTGGAGCTGAAAACTTCCTTCTTGGTCAAGGAAAAGCTTTTATTAGAATGTGCCAGGCTGTGACATCAGAGTGTGGTGAAACACCACCTCAACAGAAGAAGAATGCCTGTTTCTTTAGCCCCGCCCACCGATTTGTGCATGACATGTTATAGATAAATAACATAGGCCTACAAGGAGCTAAACTGGATCGAACTTCCAAGCAAGAAACATGCTGCATAAGCTTCATCCGGATTCTAGTATTATGAATGCATGGATGAACTTTATTTTTAATGAATATCCAGCTCACGTGGGGAAGACATTGCGCGTTTGTTCCTTCATTTCACCATGGATTTGTTTGTAAACAAAAGACTGGATTTGCAGACAGGATGAGAATGAATGAATGAATGAATGAATGAATGAATGAATGAATGAATGAATGAATGAATGAATGAATGAATGAATGAATGAATGAATGAATGAATGAATGAATGAATGAATGAATGAATGAACACACTTGTGTGAGTAAAAAATGTTTTTTATGTGTGATAGTATTACATTGTTACAGATCGTTTGATATCTACTGATTATGTGTACGTGTCTAACTGAACATAACTTAGCACGCTGTCACAGGCTGGAGTATCCTTTATTTGAGGTGTTGTTGGTTCATTGTGCTGTGATTCGGGATCAGACGCGGACATGTAACGTTATGGGCCAGGGCTCGCAAAGCCCAACGTCCCGGGGCTATGCGTTTTCCAGACGGGCTACCAAAACATATCACCGGCCTGCCCAACGGGCTGTCATAAATTAGTGAAATAACATTCCTTTCTTGATGTGCGTTGTTCACGCTCTTGACTTGATATTTGAAGGAAAAATACAATCGCAAAAGTTTTGATCATGCTGATTCTGCAGTGAGGTGTGTTAGTGTGTTAGTGTGTTAGTGTGTTAGTGTGTTAGTGTGTTAGTGTGTTAGTGTGTTAGTGTGTTAGTGTGTTAGTGTGTTAGTGTGTTAGTGTGTTAGTGTGTTAGTGTGTTAGTGTGTTAGTGTTGCACGGTTCGTGGTTATATCCACCGATCGGGCGGGCCAAGTAATAACATTCCAATTAATTGCGGGTGGATGAGAGAAATCATTGTGTTTGTTTGATAAAGACATTTTGCGAGCCCTGTGGTTGAATCATCATTCCGGTTGCCGTTTTCCCACACGCTTTCAAAACAATTCCTCACCTGTATTCACAGGGGAGCCAAAACTCATCATAATATGCAAATCTTATCCAATCAAAGCAGTGGGCGTTTACTTCCAAGTCTTCAGTGCGGCACGCCCATAAAAACCAACCGTTCCATGAGAGAGGCTCTCAACCAGGGTACAAAATAGCCTATTACTTATTCATTATGATGTTTTTGAATGTAAAAACCACACAAACGTCATAAGTTGACCTCAGACAACAGTATAAGAAAATAAAAAAAGCCAGTTCATGACCCATTTAAATGTGAAATTATTACAATATAAAAATATATTAACTTTAATGTTAGGTGCGATTTAATTACAGAAAAATGTGTGATTTTTAATTAGTTTTTTTTACATTTTGACACTTCTATATAAATAAAATAAAGCATGGAATGGGAACCACTGACACCGTGAACAGTGAAAACTCATGACCACTACTGAACATGTCCAATGCACATTGACAGATCTTCCGCCTGTTCTCTAAAATGTAATCAATGTGTATTTCTGCAAGCATGTGCAAACTGGTTAACTGTGTCTAAGCAAAGGCATTTCTTTTTTAAGAAAAAAATACACATCTCTTAACAACATTAAAATAAAGTAATCAGAGGAACGTCAGCCAGTGTAAGGAAGAAAAAAGTTTTCATTAGAAATATTTTTGACTTGACAATTATCCACAAATAATGTTGTTTTTTTTTCACTCAAAAACTGAGGTGCATAAGTCAAGTCACCTTTATTTATACAGCGCTTTTTACAATGCAGATTGTTTCAAAGCAGCTTCACAGTGTTAAACAGGAAAATAATGAACAGAATTAGATTCGGCTGTACAGCCGCTCTGGAGAAAACGGTGATGTTATCAGCTCATTTCAATTATCATACAGTGTCAATGCGGGCAGATCAGTAATATAGTTGAAATTTTAGTGTCCCCAACTGAGCAAGCCAAAAGACAAAGGCGAAAGTGGCAAGGAACCAAAACTCCTTCAGGGGCCAGAATGGAGAAAAAAAACAGTCAGGGGTTCAGTCGGGGTGCCAGTTCTCCTCTGGCTGACGAACAAACAGTGTATGATTTTATGATTCTGGCTACATTACAGGTCAGAAGTCATATTAGATTGAAAGATATGCGTAAGATTATTCGAAAGATCGATGAGGCCTATTGATCTGAGACATATCAGATCAATGAGGCCTATAAGCAATCAGCCATTAAAAAAACCAATCCTATTGAAAGAAAACAAGTTGACAAAGATTGAATCCAATATTATATATACAAGCAATTTTTCAAATGCCGGTCATTTTGACTGAACACCAAAGGTGTTTTCAACAGGTTAAAGTTGCGATGAAACCGAATTGGACACAACACAGCATTAGATTGTATAAGTGTTCATAACTTGTTATAACAGACATGAAAAGTTGGGGATGGATAATGAGAGAGCTGCAGCAGACAGACTCTGTATGTGCTGTATTATAGTTGCGGACAGGGTGTGCAGGTTACATGATTATGAGTGACATGACACGAGTACTGGTATTTATAATTTGCCTTCCTGTTTCTCACTGCTGCCCATGTGAACTGTTCTGCAGATGGAAAATTGTAAGAATGTCTTCGTCTGTGGGTGTGTCTCATGTGTCTCACTCAAGACTCTAACATCCAAGCTCATCACCTTTAAGTGATTGACTTAAAATACTTTGTGCACTCCTTTTCTGTGCAATACGAACACCAGATGAGAAATGTTTTTCACAAAACTTAACACACACTTTGGATGCTGGGAAAGTCATGCTCGCACACTAATGTCCCACTTCAACTTTATGGCCTGAGTGCATTTGGGGTGATTAAATCTGCTTTGAAAAGCATAAAATGACTTCAGTTTCACCCTGAAATGAGTAATCTGATGTGTGCGTGACTGGATCGAGACATGCTGAAATGTTTGGTTTGGTGTCATAGGCTTATGATGGAAAGCAGAGTTGAGTCTTTTACATACATTGACATGCCCACTCTCTTTGGTTCTGCAGAGCAGGAGCAGTGCTGTGCCATCTGCTGCTGTGAATACGTCAAAGATGAGATTGCAACCCTGCTACCGTGCCGCCACATGTTCCATAAACTCTGTGTCACTCTCTGGCTCAGAAAGGTATTGCTGTTTTTCTTGGAGCTTCTGAAAGAGCCAAAAAAAAACAGGCTAGTTCGCCTGAAAATGAAAATTCAGTCATCATTCACTTTCCCTCATGCTGTTTCAAACCTGTATGACTTTCGTTCATCTTCGGAACACGAATAAAGAGGTTTTTAATATTCTCTCGTCCCATTTGTCCAAACATTTAATGTCCATGCAGCCAAAATGTTCATGCATTTAAAGTACAAAAGGACATTATCCATATGCATCGAGTGGTTTAATCCGAGTCTTCTGAAATGACATGGTTAATTTATATGATGAACAGATTATTTTTATTAATATGGTAAACGGAAGCTTGTTGAGCGAGAATTAACCTCGTTGGTTCTCTAAACTTTCCTTTCCTGTATTTGATTTTCTGGTTGTCTAAAACCCTTATATAGTGCATTGTTTTATGTGTATGTGTCTTTTATGAACATTTTGAAGCATCAAAGTTTTTATTGCGTTGACTTCAATGGAGGGACCGAAATCTTTCAGGTTTCATTAAAAATATCATCTTGTGTTTTGAAGATGAACAAAGGTTTAATAGGTTTGGAACGACATGAGAGTGAGTAAATGATGACAGAATTAAAATTTTGGAGTGAACTATCCCTTTACGCTTATAATGACATAACTTTATTATATTTACGTAATGTTGTCTCCTCATGATTTTCAGTCTGGCACGTGTCCAGTGTGTCGCCACGTTCTGACCCCGGAAGTGACCGATCCCGCGCCTTTGAGCTCCGAGCAAGAAACGCCACCATCCAGTCACAGTGCGCCTGAGGGAACGTGTTGAACGGCAGTCATACACCCATCTAAACATCCCGCAGAGAAGTATTGAAATAATAAATAATCCGTCTCACAAAGAAATTCCCATCTAATATTTCTTTGCTGGAATGCAGCAGCCTGAACTAGTATTCAGATTCCATTTAACCTAGCGACTTGTGCTGCAATTCATGGTCCAAACGTGGCAAACTAAAAGTTATTTTCTGAGAAAATATGAATACGTATATATTCATAGGAAGCATATTTATTCATGTTTCAATTAAAATGTTTTTGTACATCCAGGCTAAACATAACTACATGTATTTAACTTTTCACATGTCGTGTCAAGTATAACGTTCAAATGCAATCCCTCAATAAAAGCTCACATTTGGTTCAAACAATCATTTCTTTTATCATTTGAGTACTCTGGCAAAATGGTTGCTACCCTAAACTCTCTTCCGATATCTATTCAGAGTAAATTCAGCTGCATTGTAATATCCAGACTTAAGCACAAATAGCTGGATATGAATGATAATGGCTTTGCGATTTATATTTCACCGTGGTTCATAAACATATTTGTATAAATCATCCACATGATGGGCCGCTGAATAGGTAGTTTTCACAAAAGCACCTTCGGGAGCAATATCATTTCCAGAAGGCTGAAAGACTGAACTGGAAAATATGATGGTGGGGGGACTATAAATACGAGATGGCTTTGTGCCGTTTACTGCAAAAGCAATTGGCATGTATTCAATGTCGTGTTATTTAGAGGCGGCAGCTCGTATCTTTGCAGAAAACCATCACCACAGAATAATACACAGAGAAAGGCACAGGTGTGTGTGGCAATGGCCCACCAAAATCACTTGAAGGATTTATTTCTTGGAATCTGGCAAACCAGATATATTATTTATGTATATATATATATTTTTTTTTTGATAGACCCTGTCAACAGTTACACATGATTTACTGTATATATATATATATATATAAATGTTCCAGCAGATTTCAGAAGCAGAGTATGGAAAAATATTTGCATTTCCAGATTATTGGCCCTATTTAGTTTTTTTTTTTTAGTCTGATTGCATCTTAAATTCATTCAGTCGTGTTTGACACTTTCATTATGAAAAAATGCAGTTCATAAGCGTTTTGCGATTTTCTTCTTACGATATTACAGAGCCTCTAAAAGGACCTTTGCAAAAATTAAAAAATATGCAGACTTTCATGTGCGCACGAGAAACCATTAAACTTACTATAGCGTATAGGACAATGCAGACTGAGCCACCTATAGCGCCATCAGCCCCTTTCGTGGTGTGGTTTCTCGGCTGCCACAGAGTATGCGTTAAAGCAGACCTAAGGCTTTGAAATGTCACATACTTTCCTTACGAAAGCCAAATTGAGCACTTTTTTACAGTACCATTCTTTTTTTTTTTTTATAGACTCCTGAACTTGGCAAATAGGACTGCACACAGCCATATTGTGCCATCAGCCCATTTCGTGTCATGGTTTCTCCGCCAACACAGGTGATGCATTAAATTGGATGTTAGGCCTTGATATTAGAGGTACTACCCTAAGGAAAGCCAAGTTTTGAGCAAATGGGTCTCTATTAATTCATGTGCATCCATGCTCTCATTTTCTTCATAGTTAGATGGCAGTGACGCACAAAGGAAATAGGTTGTAGTGTGTATATATAAAACTAGAAATCGTAATGAGCACACAACAAATTCCCATGCACATATGAAAGGTTTCTCTTGTCCATGCAAAAGTGTTTGTTTTTAGGGGCTCTTTATGTTGTCACTTCCGTGAAAATCAATGAAGAAACCCCCCTAAAAAATAAAAATATTTACAGATGACTACTATATACCAAATATAAAGCTGAAAATAATGCTGTATGAACCATTTATGTTAAATGTATAATAGTCTGAAAAAAGAGGTTTGGAAATTTGAGTCTGGAAAAGTATGGAATTTTGAAATGGAGAATGTGTAGGGAGAAACTATATATTTTATCGTGCATATTTATAAATATTCCACCCTGATAAAATAACATTTGGGTCCTACAGCACAGTGGGAAGTAATCTAAATAAACTGGCTTGCTCAGTTGGGGACACAAAATTTTCAAATAAATATCCAAATAAATTTAATTACTAAACTAAATGAACTATGTCAACTACATTACTTGAATATATATGATAATTGAAATGAGCTGATGACATCACCGTTTTCTCCAGAGCGGCTGTACAGCCGAATCATATTCTGTTCATTATTTTCCTGTTTAACACTGTGAAGCTGCTTTGAGACAATCTGCATTGTAAAAAGCGCTATATAAATAAAGTTGACTTGACTTGACTAAACATTTCACAAACAGTTAGTGCTGTCTGTATTCACCAAGCTCAACCATTCAACCCTGTTATCATAAGGAAAATAATCAAACTAATTTTATCTATATTTAAAGACCCCCTGTGGTGAAAATGTTTATGTCTGTGGTGTTTTTAATGCTTTTAGACAAACCATGTGCAAATTCATGGGTCAACACCATTGCTGAGTATTTTCTCCTTAACTGCAGTGGACCAAAGACACTCTCAAAAACACAGTTTAAAACTGCCCATTCCCTTTCGTCACAAATGTGTAACCAATCCCGTCAACGTGTGATCCGGGTGTGACTTTTCTCCACTGACTTTCTATGATGTTCAAAGCGTTTTTAAGGATGCTGATTTTCCTGATTCTGAGATGGCAAACGGGAACATGGTTTGTGTATCATTAGCAACACATTATTGGCTGTTTGATAAAATAGTCAAGCCAAAGGCTAATCATTGATATCAATTCCCGTTATGTGTCCGACGTTACAGGCCAGTTCACACCACACCGACAGACGGCAACAGAAAATTCGTCGGGTTTTGTCGGATCAGTGCATTACCCCTGTTGGAGTCTTTCGGAGCTTGTTTTCGCCTGTTAAACATGCTGAATTAGAATGTCTGAGAAGTGACGTGCTGTAATCTGGTGAATGTCAGTATTGGTCTGCGCCTGTCAGTGAATTGGCCTGTAGAGAGCGATACATAAAACCCATTAATCATTTTTGGGTTCAGACATACACTATATTGCTAAAAGTATTGAGACACTCCTCCAAATCATTAAATTCAGGTGTTCCAATCACTTCCATAGCAAAAGGTGTATAAAATCAAGCACGTAGACATGCAGACTGCTTCTAAAAAGTTGCCACCTGTGCAATAAGTCCATTCGTGAAATTTCCTCGACTAAATATTCTACGGTTAACTGTTAGTGGTATTCTAACAAAGTGGAAGCAATTGGGAACAACAGCAAATCAGCCACGAAGTGGTAGGCCACGTAAAATCACAGAGCGGGGTCAGTGCATGCTGAGGTGCAGTGCACAGATTTCCAGGTTTCCATGGCCGAGCAGCCACCAAGTGCAATGCAAAGCATTGGATGCAGTGTAAAGCACGCCGCCACTGGACTCTAGAGTAGTGGAGACGTGTTCTCGCGCTTCTCTTTCTGGCAATCCGATGGATGAGTCTGGGTTTGGTGGTTACCAGGAGAACGGTACTTGCCTGACTGCATTGTGCCAAGTGTAAAGTTTGGTGGAGGGGGATTATGGTGTGGGGTTGTCTTTCAGGGGTTGGGCTTGGCCCCTTAGCTGCAAAGGGTGGGCCAACTCCATATCAAACCCTACAGATTAACAATGGGATGTTATTAAAGTTCATGTGCATGTAAAGGTAGGCGTCCCAAAGCTTTTGGCAATATAGTGTATATGGCTGAATAAAACCAATATTTCCACTAGCGTTTACTACAGTTAACTGAGTGATTGAGTGGAGGTGTGGACTAATTTGCATATTCAGGAGTCAGGATTTCACTGAAAAAATCATTTTGATGATGTTTAAGGGATAAAATTAATGACTGCAGTTGTTTAACCATTCTGTTGTATTTCAGTTATTGTATTTGTTTCAGATTTCTTATAAAATGCAAATTATTTATTGATCATTTTATTATTGCTAGGAAATGAGAACTGGTTACGCACTTCATTTTAAGCATTGTATTCTTTTCATAGACTGTCCCTGTTGCACACATAGATCATTCAGTTACAACACTCACTTTTAATTAATATCAAGCAGCAAATTCAAAGACTCAAAAAACTTTATTGCAAGTGTACAATATAAACAATGAGCAGACATTGTTATAGTTGAATGGGAGAATGAGAGGTGTTATGAGAAAACAGAGACAGATGAAAGAACTACATGGGGGGAAAAAAAGAAAGAATCAAGCTTTTAAATGTCAACCATTTATCTTGTCATAATTCATCTTTCAGCGGGTAAGGGTGAAAATCACAATATGCATTAGTTTGAAAATCAAACGTCCAGTGTTGCTTTTCTATTTTTGTTCAAGGATCAATTCAATAGTTTTGAGTTGATCATTACCTGAAACAACAATTTGCTGTTTTATATTATAGGGGATCATTTTAAAGCACAAAAAGGCCAAAAGTGCAATCAATATATAAAATGTTCCATCACAGAATAAATAGTTCAGCACAGAGTAGATGTCAGACTGACAACAGAAACTTTTGCTTAAGTACTTTAAAAATGAACTTCAGTTATGAATGATTTATTAGGATATTGCTGACAAGCCATTTTTTCTGATGGAAGTTTACATGATCACTATGTGCAAGTCAAACATGGGAAAGGGAACTCGAATGTCTCTGAATAACACATTTCAATATAATGTGAGACAATACTGGCGTTTGCTTTAATACACTGACAGAATTATAGTGAATGGTACAAAATAGCAAAAGATTAAAATGCTAGAATAATATTACAGTATTTCAAATAAATAAAATCAAAAACACACTATAGGGATAATTGCTTTGACGTTAAAAAAAAAAAAAAAAATCAGAAGAGCTCACTCACCAGTAGTTTAATTGATGTAAGCTCAGCTTCACCAAAAAAAATAAAAAATTGGATCTGAACCCACTAGTGAATCATGCAAGGATATGAATCCAAACTGTATTATACAGTAGCTTTGTGGTTAAATTGTCACCAGTTCTGCATGATTGGCACATGCATTGTATTCCTTTTGGCTGCATTAGTGATGGCAACAACTTGGAAGAAAGAAAGAAAAAAAGACCTTGCAAACTAGAAAGAAACAGTCAATGCTATGGGACCCTCTTTACATATTCCAAATGTGCAAATATTAGAGCAGTATTGATCTGGGTCTTCATCGCTACTATTACAGCTGAACTTTGAGGCATATTCCTGACAGACATCCACATTCTAAACATCAGTTTTGCAGTGGAAAAAAAACGAACACCTACAAAATTACATTACTGAATCTACAAAAAAGTATTTACAAAATACAAAAGGAATGCTTTTATAGAGTAAACCTTGAAGAAACCACTATTCCATTTTTGTGGAAATGGAACGACAAATTTATGTGACTCTGGAACAAGAAGTTGCTGGTAAGACACATCCGATCGGTCCGCACAGATGCCCGCTTGGAGCTTGGGGACATAAACATGGAGGAAAAAACCTGGGAAAGTCTTAATACAAAACACACCATTGTCTAACCAAACCTGTAATACTTGTGGAGGTAAATGCATATCTGTTAGAACTCAAGGGATGTTTGCATGAGAGAACCTGATGGTAAAATAGCACAAACGCACATGTTGCACAAGAATAAGAACATCACAATCTAAGACAATGGCATAGATGCAAATAAACATGCCTGTGATTGGCTTTGGTTGCTGGTTGCCAAAAAAAAAAACAAAAAAAAACACTGTTCCATGAACAGAGATCTCAACAGGACAAACAACAGTCAGTTTTGGACAGAGCTTTTGGTGACGTCTAATATGCCACATGGCAACAATGTAAATGTTAAAGGGATATTGCACTGAAAAATTTAAACTGTCATCATGATCTAATTTCCTATTATGTATGATTTTTTTGTTCCAAGAATGTCCAAGGCAAGCTGCTTTTTTCCAAACAATGAAAGTGCCTGTCAAGCTGCAAAAAAAGCACCATAAAAGTATCCACACAGAATATAGGGAACAACAAACTAAAGATGTAAGTTGTTATTAAAAAAAAAATGTTCCCTCCGCTGTGGTGCTCATTGGTGTTTCCACATATTTAAATTTATTGCATCACAATCGCTCACATAACGTAATGATAAATAGCATTTTGACCTCACTTAAAGGGTTAGTTCACCCAAAAATACAAATTCTGTCATTAATTACTCACCCTCATGTCATTCCAAATCCGTAAGACCTTCGTTCATCTTCGGAACCCAAATGAAGATATTTTTGATCATTGACAGCAAAACTACCAATTTCAAGGCCCAGAAAAGTAGTAAAGACATCGTTAAAATAGTCCATGTGACTACTGTGGTTCAACCTTAGAATACTTTTTGTGAAAGAACAAACAAAAATAACGACTTTATTCAAAAATGTATTCTCTTCCATGTCGGTCTCCGACGCTGTTCACATAGTAAATGTTTCCGGGTTCTACGTCAGAACGCCGGCTCATTATTGGGCGACGCGGTTTACGTGATGACACATGCGTGTGATGCTGACGCAGGAACTAGCCAATCAGTGGCTAGTAGAACCCGGAAGTGCTGCACTGTGTTTACTATGTGAACAGCCTAGGAGAATGACATGAAAGAGAAGAAATAGTTGAATAAAGTCGTATATTAAGTATTCTCGTCATAACATTAAGGTTGAACCACTGGAGTCACATGGACTATTTTAACAATGTCTTTACTACCTTTCTGGACCTTGAAAGTGATAATAACTTTCCAATTTCATCAAAAATATCTTAATTTGTTCAGAAGAAGAACAAAGGTCTTACGGGTTTGGAACGACATGAGGGTGAGTAATTTTCATTTTTGGGTGAACTAACCCTTTAAATCAAACGTGCTGTTCAAAAGCCATATTTGAATATGTAAAACCGTGAACAAGATTTGAGATCTACAATGGAGCAAGATTTTTTGGTGAATAGCAATAGCACTTGAGAAGACTTGGAATCTACCACAAAAGTCATATAGACCACTTGTATGGTGCTTATGAAGCTTGACAGCCTCTGGTCAACATTTGCTTTCACTGTATGGAAAAGAGCAGCATGAACATTGTACTAAATTTCTCCTTGTGTGTTCTATGGAAGAAACGAAAATCATACCGGTTTGGAATGACATGAGGGTGAGTAAATGATGACAATTCAATTTTTTGGCAGAATTATCCCTATAAACATCAAATGGCATGAACCATTAAGAGGTGAGAGGTTGAAGTATTTGGAAGAAATCTGAAGGCTTGTAAAGTGTAGATTGGTGCTGTGTCCATGTCATTCAACAGCTCTCAAGCAGCCTAGCACAATCGTTTGATTTTACATTAAGGCCACCTGATTGAAGTATGACATTTTCGCTTATGTGATCATAAATTGCACTTCGGTAAATATATGCATTTGGTCTCGTTGCTTGATGAGTGCTGAAACGTTGGAATGTAACTCAATGAAAGTCTTAAGGATGTGACACGTTATTTTGTGTGACTGATGAACATCTGAAGAAGTTCCAAAAGGGTTCTATTGCTCCAGGAATATAAAAATTACATAAAATGGCTTGACTATAAAACTGCCTAAACCATCAAACTGGTTTAGGACTTAAAAAAAAAAAAAAAAAAAAAAACGATATTGTGTTATCGGGTGGACAAACAGCCCTTTTTCACACATTCATCTCCATATGTTAAAGGGATAGTTCCCCATATATGAAAAATCTGTCATCATTTACTCACCCTCATGTCATTCCAAACCTGTATGACTTTCTTTCCTCTTTGGAACACAAAAGAAGATATTTTAAAGAATGTTTCACCTGTTTGGTCCAAATAATGAATGGGGTCCAAAACCAACCTTCATTGATTGATCAAAGAAACACCGAAACACTCAAAATATCTTCTTTTGCGTTCCACAGAAGACAGACAGACATAAGGGTAAGAAAATTATAACAAAATGTTCATTTCTGGGTGAACCACCCCTCTTTTTCGCTGGTGCGTACACAGGAATACTCAATGGCATACTGAATACACCTCATATATCTTTCGTTCTGTCTGTCATAGCTTAACTGTTGCTCAGTTACAAAAACAAAACAAAAAAACAGGAAAATCTGCATAATTTTGACATCAGAGCAAAGCTGAGACCTCTCTCCATGCTAATGGCTCAAAACAGCTGGTGCATAGGCAGTTCACACAGTGATTATGTGACGGAGTACTCTTTAGTACAATAATAGCATGTGATTTCGAGGGCGAAACATTTGTTGTGTTTCTCTCTGCAGATTAGGGATCACCTGGATGTGAAGTATGAGTTTGGCCTTCTAGCCATTTCCTCATTAAAGGCTATTTTTTCTTGACCGCGGCCAGTTCTTTCTGAATGTCAGCGAATTTGGGGCGATTCTCAGGCTTGTACTCCCAACATCGCTGCATGATCCTGTACACCTCATCTGGACACTTCTGCGGGCAGGACATTCTGTAACCTAGATTATACACAAACAAACTTTCTATGTCAGTGGTTGATAATGGATATGAAAGATTAAAAAAGGCTAACAGTGATTTTGTTACAGGTTTTACTGTATAGTGTATACTGCAGTGCCTACTTAGTGTGTGAAATGACATCATGCACGATACACATTTTAAACTCTATCCACTGTCCAGCTACTTCTGAAACAGCAACCCAGTTTATTGTTCATTGACTACTATTAGTATGCCATTCATGGGCACCATCAAAACATTGAGGATGGTCTGCTCATATTCGTCAATCTTTCCAGCTCAACCTATAGACTTTATGTAGCCCCGCCCCTTTTCAGCACCACGCTCGTTGTGTTCTGTCTTCCGGTTTTGATTTCCACAGCATGAAGGTGAAATCTTATGGATTTATGAATGAACCGCTCATTTTAAAATCTTCCCAGTTTACTGACATTTGTTATGACATCCGCGTCAAACATTACAATGCTCATGATAACTTTGGCAGCACGCTTATTTCTCTGCCGTTTAATGTCTATAGAGTGCAACAGGCGGGTTCCGGAAGTGCGCATTATTTCAGCTTTTTTTTTTTTTTTTTTTATAATCGTGTTTAACAGCAGAATTCCTGGTGAACTACATTACCCATGATGCTGTACAGAAAATTATACCAATCAGAGAGTCAAAATAGATCTTTAGCTCCTCCCACTCCCATGAAGCACCTCAAATGATGTAGAGTCGATCTCTCTACGTTCTCATTTAAGTACTTAAATGTTTGTATATATATGCATATAATTTAAAATATATTGTTTGTACAGTCAAACCAAAATTTACCCCTTCAACATTTTCTCGCATTATCACAGTTTATTTGCTATAGTTTAGAAAATGGTAATAAAATATGACAAGAACTCAGAGTTAAACTGTGTCAGAACAAATTCATCTTGATAATGTCAGATGACTTTGATAGAACGGTATGTACGGTATGTAATGGATTACAATCAACCAATCAGCTGTCAGCTGTTAAATTTAAGTACACAACTAGATGATACCAATTTAGGTCAATTACCAAGCAATACTTAATTTTGTTCAGTCTGTGGTGTAAAAGGTCGCATTAGCAATTAAAGAAAAAACACTTAAGCAAAACATGGTCAGGTTAAAGTGTCTGAATAATTTTGGTCCCAAATTTTTATAATTTTTACTGGTAGTCCACTGTATGAAGAATTTTTGGGTATAATATGTCACAGTTTACTTTATTTTGCTATTCTCACTTACACAAGTGAACTATAGTGTCCTGCACCCACTAGTAATAAATTATATCCGGTGTCTGAATAATTTTTGGTTTGACACATATACATATATACATACATACACACATACATACATATACATACATACATACATATATATATATATACATATACACACACACTCACCTAAAGGATTATTAGGAACACCATACTAATACTGTGTTTGACCCCCTTTCGCCTTCAGAGCTGCCTTAATTCTACGTGGCATTGATTCAACAAGGTGCTGAAAGCATTCTTTAGAAATGTTGGCCCATATTGATAGGATAGCATCTTGCAGTTGATGGAGATTTGTGGGATGCACATCCAGGGCACGAAGCTCCCGTTCCACCACATCCCAAAGATGCTCTATTGGGTTGAGATCTGGTGACTGTGGGGGCCATTTTAGTGCAGTGAACTCATTGTCATGTTCAAGAAACCAATTTGAAATGATTCGAGCTTTGTGACATGGTGCATTATCCTGCTGGAAGTAGCCATCAGAGGATGGGTACATGGTGGTCAGAAAGGGATGGACATGGTCAGAAACAATGCTCAGGTATTTAAACGATGCCCAATTGGCACTAAGGGGCCTAAAGTGTGCCAAGAAAACATCCCCCACACCATTACACCACCACCACCAGCCTGCACAGTGGTAACAAGGCATGATGGATCCATGTTCTCATTCTGTTTACGCCAAATTCTGATTCTACCATCTGAATGTCTCAACAGAAATCGAGACTCATCAGACCAGGCAACATTTTTCCAGTCTTCAACTGTCCAATTTTGGTGAGCTCGTGCAAATTGTAGCCTCTTTTTCCTATTTGTAGGGGAGATGAGTGGTACCCGGTGGGGTCTTCTGCTGTTGTAGCCCATCCGCCTCAAGGTTGTGCGTGTTGTGGCTTCACAAATGCTTTGCTGCATACCTCGGTTGTAACGAGTGGTTATGTCAGTCAAAGTTGCTCTTCTATCAGCTTGAATCAGTCTGCCCATTCTCCTCTGACCTCTAGCATCAACAAGGCATTTTCGCCCACAGGACTGCCGCATACTGGATGTTTTTCCCTTTTCACACCATTCTTTGTAAACTCTAGAAATGGTTGTGCGTGAAAATCCCAGTAACTGAGCAGATTGTGAAATACTCAGACCGGCCCGTCTGGCACCAACAACCATGCCACGCTCAAAATTGCTTAAATCACCTTTCTTTCCCATTCTGACATTCAGTTTGGAGTTCAGGAGATTGTCTTGACCAGGACCACAATATATTTTTATATTTCTCCATTGTTTTTAATTTGATTATGTTCGCAATGCTTCATGGGATTGTAGTTTTTAGCCCTCACTAAAGCTGTTAAGTACAGTCTTGTACCGTTGTCTTTTTGTCAGATTTTCAAAAACATTTTTGCTTCAAATCAAAGTTTGTAGTGTTGTTATTTACCTCATAGCTGATTGGCTTTAGAAAACATGCTAGCAATGTGTTAATTGATGCTAGCAATGTGCTAAATCCTGTTAGAATCATGCTAGCCATGTAAAATCGTGATAGCAATGCATGCTAGCAATGTATTACAACATAATACAAACATGCTAAAACATGTTGGCATTGTGACTTTATTGCCTTCAAAACCCCTTAAAACTTAAAACTACTTTAAACCTCAAACTAGTTTAAACTGAAAACCTGAAAAAAAGATATACTTCCAGAACCAGCGCTGCTGATAAAGGGGACAGCACTGTTGCACTCTATAGCGAGAGTTTGGGGCGTGGCTACTATAGCAGGCGGAGCCAGAGAGTGTTTAGCCGGTGTGGGACCATGACTGACATTCGGATAAAACATTCAGCTTCACTTAGTCAAAATTCACTGCATTTAGATCTTCAAAGATGAAACATGTTCATGAACATGTCAAAGCAAACGAGGCATGCGCTACAAAGAACGTTTCAATACAGCATCCCAAAAGACAAATGTACCAGTTTATGCAGCGGCAAACAGTTGGAGCGCGTCATGCAAAAAAATGTGCCTGGTACAGATGCGTTGGGTGGGTTTATTATAAGCGAGACACATGCGCTCTAGACAGAGTATTAGCCTATTTGCTCATTGCACATAGCAATACAACTAAAAGTATTCCTAATATGTTGGGCCTTTTTTTGAAAGTAGCCTACTTTGCAAAATTTGCACGGTTGTTTAAAAATATGGTTTATTTTTGTAATTCCGCTAGGTACCATTAGTGTCACAGAAACCACATACTTCACCTTTAATAAAATATAAAACAAAAATATACTAATTTTAAAAATGTAATAACATTTAAAATAAATGAAAAATGTAATAAAACAATACAATTAAAAATACATTAAAATGTAAAAATAAAACCTGGTTCATTCACTAAAAATGGAATCAATTTTGTACCTTTTTCAACCTGTTCTCGAGCCTGCTGGTTGGTCATGCCCGGGTAAGGACACACTCCTAGACTAAAGGTTTCCCACAGGAGGATCCCATAACTCCACACATCACTCTCTGAGCTGTATCTCCCTGTGATTTAAACAACATGCCAAACATCATTCTGGATCCAACCTAAGAACCGACTGCTTGACCAAAATATATACAAATTCATAGCAATCAATTTGCTCTTATTATCTTTGTACACCAGCACACCATGAGTGCTTTACCATAGTTCAGTGCTTCTGGTGCAGTCCACTTGATTGGGATCTGTTTCAGTCCTGATGAGGAGTAGATGCCATCGTCCTCCTGTCGGGACATCCCAAAATCGCTGATCTTCAGCACATTGTTCTCTCCCACAAGGCAGTTGCGAGCAGCCAGGTCTCTGCAAGATTTAGAGAAATCGTGTAATATCACATAATGAACAATACAACATGTGCACTCTCAGCTGACAATCACAACTCTGATTGGACAATTCACATCTGTCAACAAAATCATCTACGTCTAAACTGGTTTCAAATTCAAGTTAACTTCTGCCAACAGAAAAGCTGCCAGGGACTGTCTAGACAATTATACTGTGATTGCAGTTTTGAACACCCCCAGTCTAGAAGAAGTGCCCAGTGAGACGGTCAGCGGCCAAGACAGGATCCTCAACCTTCTGCTGTCAAGACAGCTGCTGAGAATATCCAAAAATTCTCATCTGTAACTATTTCACTTCAAAGTGACTTTGTTTAACTGCCGAAAATGCAGCGCTGTATGTGATATGGATTTCCACATCGCTCTTTATAAACCACATTAAAACCTTGAAAATGGTCTCAGAATTTACAGTTTAAGGGACAGACATGGCCACCTTCCACAAAAATAGGACGTCAGACAACACATTTTATACTTGCACTCTTAATGTAATCAAAAAACATGTTTTACTTTGCTTTAACTTAAATGCTTTAACCAGCCACTGTTGCCAAGTACATTCATGTAAAAAGAGCCATTAATATACATAATACATATATCAAAATATATTGGCCCAGTTTTATAGACAGGGCTTAGATTAAGCCAGGATTAGGCCTTAGTTCAATTAGGACTTTTTTTTTTTTAAACGCGCCTTAGAAAAAAACATTACTGATGTGCATCTTGAGACAAAACAATACCACTGACAAATTTTAAGATATGTCAGGGCAAGTTGCTTTCAGTTAAAACAGCTCAAACATGCATTTTAGTCTGGGACTAGCTTAAAGGTGCACTGTGTAAATTTTAGCGGCATCTAGTAGTGAGGTTGCAAATTGCAACCGCTCACCGCTCACCCCTCCCTTTGTAAGCACACAGAGAAGCTACGGTGGCCAACACATGACAAAGATGTCGTCGTCTGAGACAGAAGAGAGTAGCTAGCACTCTGTAGAGCAGTTTTGTCTGTTTAGGGCTACTGTAGAAACATGATGGTGCAAAATGGCGATTTCACTGTAAGGGGACCCACGGTGTATGTAGATAGAAATGCCTCATTCTAGAGTAATGAAAACATAACGGTTCATTATGTAAGGTCTTTATACACCACTGAAAACATAGTTATGTATATTATATTGCATTTCTGTCAATAGATCCTCATAAATACTACACACTGCACCTTTAAGCCTAATCTTTGAAACCAGGGGATAAAGTATCATCAAAAGGCCTAACATATCTATAGCTATACTATTTTTTTTATACTACAAAAAAAAAAGTGATGAGTTTCCATATCACAACATTCAAAATCTAAAACAAATCTTAAATGTATGATCCCTTTTTTTTCTTCTTTTTTTTTTTAAAGTCTACAAGAGCCGATCATCATATTCGTAACGTCTCACTCAGATTCTCTTCCATCCCCAACCAGTGATTTAAGATTCTAGTCTACAGCCGCTGCTGTGCCTCTCGCTGGCATTTATGCTGAGCAGACCATCCTCGGCTACACAACCATATTAGGTTGTCACATCCCAAAAATTGCCTTGCTGACATGAGATGGGGAAAGACAGTGGGGGGTAGCGAAGAAGAGAGGGGTGATCTGACAGAAAGGTGCTCAAACCACCGCCACCCCCTAACATGATCATGTCTGATAGTAAATGGATTTTAGCGGGGTGCTGATAGAGCTGTGGCTGTGAGAGTGCCCAGAGCTCATTTCTGAGAGACATGTATTCAGCCGGCTGGCTTCGGGCTCAAACAGCACAATGCACCAAAGCCCATTTCACAGTTTAAAAAAATCACCACCAGAAAGCAGCAAGACAAATTGGACAGGAAGGTTCTGTTAGGTCCTGATGTTTTACTGGTTGGCCGAGTTAGATAAAAAAGTAAGGTACTCTTGAGCTACTGCTGATGATCCACAATGTTGGATGGTTTAAGAGGATATCACTAAAATATAAATCATCAAATACCTAACTTACATTACAAAGCTCTCTTCAGATAGTAATTGTCTCTCATGGGGACGTATGGTATTTTCATCATTAACAGGGGCTAGTCAGTTATTTTATTGCTGTCCGAATCCAGAATGTCAGTGTTTTTGTCCCACCATCCGCGTAAAAATCCCCAGCCGAATTACATAACTGTTTTTTGACAAACACCAAGGTCTTGTGGTAATTTAACTGCCGTCCAAATCCACATCTCTGAGTTTACAAGAAGAGATCACTTCAAAATTCAGTTTAAATCCTTTTTGACCACTGAGAAGCACCATACGATAATTGTTGCGCTTCACTGTAATTTGCAGATATTTTACACACAAGATGTACACTTTTGTTACTGAAATGCTGGAAAGTATTTAAAAGAACAATACTTCATCACCGTTCCACCTAGTGGGTGGGAGCTGTTAAGAACAAAAAAGAGGGGAAAAAAAAAAAAAAAAAAAAAAAAAAAAAAAAAATCACATATGTATAGGATCACAAAACTTGTGCCTCTACCAGGAATAAATCGCCATCTGAAAGCATGAGTTTTTACAGATATCCACATGAAACAATTGCCATCCGAATAGGGCTATATTTATAGATTAACCTTTATGGAATGATGCTCATATAACACTGAGCTGCCTTGCTGTTGCCATGATAGGTAGTTTCCTTCGAAAGCTGCATTCACACTGCCAGTGACACACAGCAACAACGTGACATGATCCCATTCGTTTCAATGGAGAGCTGCCGATTTCCAGCATCACGAGTGACAGTGACCATTGGTGTCAGGATGTAGCCGTGTCCAGCGAGGCGACAAAAGTTATGCAAATGAAAAGCGACTTTTGGGAGCGACAACAAATAGGAGTGAAGTCAGTGGAGCTCGAGTGATACATGACTACATCCTGTAGATTGTCACGGCAAGATGGAGTTATTATTTTAGCGGTCAGCAACTTTCCAATAATTTGTCTCTGTGTACATATGGGGGTACATGCTGTGCTGACTCTGAGCCTGAATGGTTTTGTGAACTCGTATATCTTTAATATTAAGTATTTTATGTACCGATTCCATTTATATGATTTGACACTGTGAGCTACACATCTATATTCTCACGCTGTGAAAAAACATTGCAGAGCAAAGAGGACACGGACAATGCACGGACAGACAAGACAGAGTTACTTTTGATATGAAACAAAGTCTCAGCTTTCAAAATTTTTATTATGAAAAAGTTTTATGAAATTCAAACAATAAATACTGTTTTAGCGCTCTTAATGTATGACATTGCTGTTGCCTCAGTTTAAGCGAAGCGGGAGCGTACGTGAACTAATCATCCATTGTTCTTCTCAACTAGTTACAGTACAAAATAAACATGAACCTCAGAGGGTGTTGAAATAATCAGTACAATTTACTGAAATGTATCATGCTCAATCAGTGATTCAACCACGGATAAAACAGCTTGTAAACAATGTCACGTAACGTTTACCTCAGAAAAGCCATTCAACATCTATAAACTATAGTTAGTAAGAAAAATTTACTCCAGAGAGTAGCAAAAAAAAAAAGCACTATTACATATTTTTACTCTAGTACCATTAAAAGTTTTGATTATTATAGCTTTATTATTGTAAAAACTTCCTTATATGCAATTGTATACAAATCACTTTAATAATAATGTACAAGCTGACAGGGTTCTTCTGTATAGTTTACAACATTAGTTAAGAAAGATTTTTTTTTTCTTTGAGAAAAATGAACGTACTATATATCCATGTATACACCTTAATGAATCAATATTGAATGGTAAAATTTGTGTCAATACCACTCCCTCCACCCAGTTCTGACTTCTAGTTGAACTCAAACGTTGGCAGCCCTGTCCGTGAATGTCATCTATAAACATTACTAGGCAACCAATAGTGGAAATGCCCACTAGCAACCTCACCACCAGCCACTGGCGACATGCAACGACAAAGTAGCATCCTAACTTTAAATGCATGAGGTTAGAGGTCCTGCTCCCACTAGTTTCTACTCCGCACCAACCCGCTCCCGCTTAAAATTCACTGTTCACCCGATTACCGCTTAGACTGATTTTCTTCCCGACCGACTGATCCCGCTAAATTTAGACCTCGTTTCCAGATTTAAATTTCCCCTAAAGAAAGAGAGTGACTGGATAACAAATATAAAATGTTGGCTGTACAATCATTTTATTTGTTATTTTTGTCTCATCATGATACTGCCAACACTGTAAAAAATGTCACAGAGAAAAATAGGCTAAATCAAATATGACATGTCACTAAAAATTATAATCCAAAAATATAAATAAACGAAAATTGTCGGCTTACTAGCTAAAGCTACTGCAAAATGATTTTTTTTTTAACATCCATGCAAGAACAGAATGTCTGACTGACGACAGTTTCATTACCCAACCCTCAACAATGCGAGTAAATCACTTGCATATGCGACTAAATCTCTGGGCAAATAAATAATGTCTATCATCAGCCATTGGCTAATAAATTCTTAGACTTTACTCGCCGGTGTGTGTGTTAGAGGCTAAGAGTAAGTTTAGCATAGATATATTTTCACTCGCTGAACACTCTGAGCGTTTGAGAGTTTTGCTCTCCGTCAAGCGATCTGTACTATTTCAATTGAACACAATGGATGAGCAGCGTACCTGTATTTGACGTACCGTAAACTCTAGTGAGAAGGAGCACGACTCACCGTCGCTTTGCTGAGAGCGCTGTGTTTCTTACACACACACGCCAAGAGAGAGAGAGTCTTACATACCATGTAGAATCAACGCGTTACATGTAAACGATTTGTTGTATTTTCCTCTCAAAATAATTAATTTGGAATTATTCAGCTTTTAAGAACAAGCTGAAGATATGCTGGTTTCTCCAGTAGTGGGCGGAACGAATGCGCAAACGGCAATCTCATTGGCTGGCGCTCATCTATTACTGTCCCCATTTTGATTTCAGCAAATCAGTTAGAGCAAACGCAGACAACGTGATTAATATTAATGAACCCAGCAGCTCATCAGTCTTAGTGCGTTGTATATTGTTATTAGTATTATAATTAGTAGTATTAGTATCTTTTAATAATAATTACTACTATTAACTATTTTTTTTACAAAAGCACTGAATGACCAACAATATCTTAAGCACCACCACCAGTCCTAAGTTCAGTTAAAAATTACTAAATATGCATTCATACATGGTTACCAAGTTTTTGTTCTAATTACTAAAGTTCTATCATTAAATAGTGCTTGATTATCATAATATCATAATATAATGGTTGATTGACTGATGTTAAGAGTGTACGTTCATATATTTAAAAAGCTGTGCCATTTTACAAAGATAAGTTGATTTGATGGAATCATATATATATATATATATATATATATATATATAGTCTTGCGACTAAACAAAAAAAATTACTAGGCAATGGCGATTCTATTGCCAAGGTGTGCGTAAAGGGTTGTTACCGAACGTCTCTCCTCCAAAATCCCACCACAAAGGCTGAATGTTCTCTCTGAAGGTGCTCTCGTGGACGAACATATAGTGCCAGGTTCAAGGCAGGGAATTGGGAAGCTCAAACGTGATGCGTAACACGCGCGAATGAACTAGGGCTAGTACGAATATAATTTTTTGAGCTTCGAAGCTTCGGTAGTAATCAACACCGAATATTCGAAGCTTCGGAGGGAGGGTGCTGAACATATTATTCTCTCTAATAAAGGCAGGAATCTCGAGAAGAAGCGCGGGCAGGGCTTATATGCTCCGAGAACGAACACTGCACTAGTGATACAAAACACACAGGTCTGTTATGTCCCAATAACAAGCTCCTATATTTTGCAGTAGATTCATTTAGATTGATAATAACGGGCATAACACCAGTTACATCACCTGCCCACCGTGGCACCGCCCCCCACCATCGTTTGGATTTTTTTTATAGAAATACATTTTTTTAGTTCAGTTAGAGAACAGACACTACAAATAAAAACTAAACGTGTCTGCCGAAGTCGCAGCACAGACGCAGCAGGAGTTTTAAACCGAAAGTAAAATGCGCATGGCCGCAATGTCATTCGTTCATGGCCGCACCGTGCACAAGCACAGTAATGTGACGGGGAGGGAAAATTTTCTCACCGTCACATCCCTAATGGGTAAAAAGGCTAATACATTTTGATTCTATTATACTATTTTCCACAATGTCAAACCAATGCAGCTTAACCCAAAATGCAAGCTCAGACATGCGCTTCTTCCATATAAGCTCATGCAGTTGTGCGCTCTAGACAGAGAATAGGCTGCTCAGTTGCCTGAACACTTGAAGAAGCAAATATGTTTATTAAGTATAATGAGGTTGGGTTTCTGTTCAAATGTCCATCCTATTAAAACAACTAGGCTATAAGATAATTGGTGTAGCCTAAACATATTCAAGCACGAATGAGAACCGTTTCGAGGGGCATGGCAGGTGTGCCGGAAAAAAAAAAATATATATATATATATATATATAAGAATCCCAAAATTGAAAATCCAATACCAATCCACCGAACAAATATTTGAATATTCTAGTCCGGCCCTAGAATGAACCTCATTGGTTTTCGCACATCAAGCAAACATGCTTGAGCTTCCGTTTACCACAACTGATGTGTGAGTTCATGAATGTTTATATGTGAATAAAAGCCTAAATTCAATCTTCATCAACTAACATAGACATTTAAAAGGACAGAAAGGATGGATTTTTGCTTCAAGTGATAGGCTAGGTGAGTGAAATTATATATTGTATTGCTGTGTGTCATTTTCTTTACATTTTATGTCTAAAAGTGACCAAAGCCATTTTAAACTAGTTAAAGTCCCAGTGAACCGGAAGTTGCAACTGATTTTATTTCAGTGCTGTGACGTATTTCCAAGTGAAACGGAATATTGAATAGAGGGCAGGGTTTTACTTCAGCGCTCCTCCTCTCCATCTCTCGCTCATAGCAGACTAACGGTTGGAGGAGAGTGGTTAAGGATATTCAAACCCAAGCCGTCAAACTGCCGTCATCGGAAAGGGAACGCATGTATGACCCTATACTGACTAAGCTACTAAAAGAGATGCTTCCAGAGGTCATAGATCCTCTTCTTAATATCATTAGTTCATCTTTGTCATTAGGATATGTACCAAAACTTTTAAGTTGGCTATTATTAAACCACTTATTAAAAAAACGCAACTTGATCCTACAGAAATAGTCAATTACAGGCCAATCTCAAATCTACCCTTTCTGTCAAAAATACTAGAAAAGGCAGTTTCCTCACAACTATGCTCCTTTTTAGAAAAAAAATTGTATCTGTGAGGATTTCCAGTCAGGATTTAGACTGTATCATAATACTGAGACTGCTCTCATTAGAGTTACAAATGATTTACTCTTATCATCCGATCGTGGTTGTATCTCTCTATTAGTGTTACTCGATCTTAGCGCTGCATTCGATACTATCGACCACAACATTCTTTTGAATAGACTCGAAAATTATGTTGGCATTAGTAGAATTGCATTGGCATGGTTTAAATCATACTTATGACCGTTATCAGTTTGTAGCAGTAAATGAAGAGATGTCCCACCGATCACAAGTTCAGTATGGAGTACCGCAAGGCTCAGTGCTAGGACCTTTGCTTTTAGCCTGTACATGCTACCACTGGGAGATATCATTAGGAAGCATGGCGTTAGTTTTCATTGTTGTGCTGACGATACTCAGCTCTATATTTCTTCACACCCTGACGAAACTTACCAATTAACAAGATTAAAGGAATGCATAACTGATATAAAAAACTTAATTCAGAAAAAAATTTGTTTTTAATTATTGGACAAAAAAACTCGACAAGTAGTAACCTAGAATTCTGTCTAACACTCGATGGCTGCTCTGTCAAGCCCTCGTCGTCAGTTAGGAACCTGGGTGTGCTCTTTGATACCAATCTTTCATTTGAAAGCCATGTTTCTAGCATCTGTAAAACTGCATTCTACCATCTTAAAAATATAAATTATAAATTACGGCACATGCTTTCAATGCAAAATGCTGAACAGTTAGTTCATGCATTCATGACCTCAAGGCTAGATTATTGTAATGCTCTACTGGGTGGTTGCCCTGCTCGCTTAATAAATAAACTGCAGCTGGTCCAAAACGCAGCAGCGCGAGTTCTTACTAGAACCAGGAAGTATGACCATATTAGCCTGGTTCTGTCAACACTGCACTGGCTCCCTATTAAACATAGCATACATTTTAAAATCTTGCTAATTACTTACAAAGCACTAAATGGTTTAGCTCCCCAGTAATTGAGCGAGCTCTTAATGCATTATACTCCATCAAATCTATTGCGGTCTCAAAATTCTGGCCAGTTGAAAATACCTAGAATATCAAAATCAACTGCAGGCGGTCGATCCTTTTCCTATTTAGCACCTAAACTCTGGAACAGTCTTCCTAGCATTGTTCAGGAAGCAGACACACTCAATCTAGACTAAAAACACATCTCTTTACCATGGCATACACATAAAATATTTTTAATTTATATTATTCAAATCAATTAAATGATTGTTAGGCTGCATTAACTAGGTCAGCCGGAAGCAGGAACACTTCCCATAACACCTGATGTACTCGTTTCATCATAAGAAGAATGGCATCTACGCTAATGTTAGTCTCTCAGATCAGATGGTGGACCTGCGCCTAGACATGACCAACGCATCCCTGAAATGTCTGCAGAGACCATACCAATTAGTCTCCCCTCTGAAATGACCTCATCGACATGGCATCCTCAATGGATCCGTCTCCGGCGTGATGACTCCGATCTTTTGAATATTCCTATTTAATAATTGTTTAAATCGACACATCATCAATAAACCCGTCTCCGGCGTGATGCCTCCAATCTTTCGAATATTCCGATCTAATATGACTTCTGACCTGTAAGGCTGCCAAAATAATAATCTTACACTGTTTGTTAATTGGCCAGAGGAGAACTGGCACCCCGACTGAGCCTGGTTTCTCCCAAGGTTTATTTTTCTCCATTATGCCACCTGATGGGAGTTTTGGTTCCTTGCCACTGTCGCCTTTGGCTTGGCTTGCTCAGTTGGGGACACAAAATTTTCAACTAAATATCCAAATAAATGTAACTACTGAACTAAATTAACTATATCAGCCCATATTGTTGCTATATGACAACTGAAATGAGCTAGATGACTGACCAGTTTTCTCCAGAGCGGCTGTACAGTCGAATCAAATTCTGTTGCATTATTTTCCTGTTTAACACTGTGAAGCTGCTTTGAAACAATCGCCATTGTAAAAAGCGCTGTATAAATAAAGTTGACTTGACTTGAACGCCATTCCAGACCAGAAGTTACTTTTCAGATTTTGATTAAAGATTACGGCAAACAATTTTCTTCTGTGTATTAACTTGCACGGATTAATTGTTTGCCCTAAGACCTGTAATGTGTGCTAACAAAGTAAATAAGATTTTGATTTCATGAGGACTTTAAGCAACAACAAAAAAATCCTCGGTAGGGGATCCCCAGAACACTACAAGTGTTAGTGTGCCTCATGGCAGAAATTTTTCATAATGACAAAAATTAAAGTTCTCTTAATGACTAATTAGTCATTCAGAAAAGAAAGTGTACCCAAAATACATTAGAAGAAGAAGAAGACGGATATGAGGACAAAGAGAGCAACAGGGAGGAAGATGAGAATAGAAATCTGAAGGAGAAATATGTAGTGTATATAATGAGTTGCATTTGTAGGTGTTATTATAGCACAATTCATAACACCCAACCCCTTAGACCTCACTAATTTTGTAAAGTTGTGCCTCCTCTATTTTTAAAACCCACCATGCAACTGCTGCGAATAACTGGAGATACATTAAAAAGTAAAACATCCAAATACGGTAAAAAGAAACAGGAGCAAATTGTGGCAAATGTTCATGAAAAATTCACAAAAATTAAAATAAAATAATTCTTTTGATTTTAACCGGACACATTTTTTGTTAGGATATGGTGTATCACTATTAAATCTGAAGCATGTCAGTTTTTCTTACCGGTGTATACAATTCTTTAGCTCCAGGTACGCCATTCCAGCAGCAGCGTCTAATGCAAACTTTACCAGTTGCTTTGTCTTGAGGTCCTCCTTTTTCTTTCTTAAGAATGATAAAAAGTCCCCGCCTATTGAAAAATGGCAAAATAAATGAGCTACAGATATGCAATAAATTAAAAGAGACACCAACATCCCAAACAAGTGTACGACACAACTTTTAACGAGAATGGATTTCAGTGGCTAATGGCTGAGACAAAGATCCAGTTTACTGACCTGGTACAAGCTCCATTACTATGTAAATGGGCTGCCGTTGGGTACAGACGCCTATTAACTTCACAATGTTCGGGTGATCATACTGCTTCAGGATCCTAGAGGTGGAGAAAGCATAAATGAATATGGACATGACCACATTATTTCATCACTCATTATTATTTGTAGGAGAATATGAACAATGTACATTATTTCTTGTGGTTTAAAGAATGAGAAAGTATGACGTAAAGCATACAATGGTGAATGTGTCTTCACCTGGCTTCTGAGAGGAATTTTATCTTGAGGTCTTGTGGTAGATCTTCCTTGCAAGTTTTCACGGCAACTGGGGTTTTATCTCGCAGTGTTCCTTTAAAAACCTCACCAAAATTTCCCTAAAACAACATTTGTCCAAAAGCACTTAGCATCTTATTTCATATAAAATACCAAAAAGAACAATGGCAGTTTTTCTAGACGTACCTTAACATGGCTTTCTGGACACCATAGTAGTAGTACTAGTACTTTGGACAACTAATTATCAAACAACCTACTTGAAGTCAACTAGTTTTGTGTTTGTTTTGCTGTCATTTTTTAGACAGACTAGTCGACTAGTCATTCAGACAACCTAGTTAATTGTGAAAATACACTCACCTAAAGGATTATTAGGAACACCATACTAATACTGTGTTTGACCCCCTTTCGCCTTCAGAACTGCCTTAATTCTACGTGGCATTGATTCAACAAGGTGCTGAAAGCATTCTTTAGAAATGTTGGCCCATATTGATAGGATAGCATCTTGCAGTTGATGGAGATTTGTGGGATGCACATCCAGGGCACGAAGCTCCCGTTCCACCACATCCCAAAGATGCTCTATTGGGTTGAGATCTGGTGACTGTGGGGGCCATTTTAGTACAGTGAACTCATTGTCATGTTCAAGAAACCAATTTGAAATGATTCAAGCTTTGTGACATGGTGCATTATCCTGCTGGAAGTAGCCATCAGAGGATGGGTACATGGTGGTCATAAAGGGATGGACATGGTCAGAAACAATGCTCAGGTAGGCCGTGGCATTTAAACGATGCCCAATTGGCACTAAGGGGCCTAAAGTGTGCCAAGAAAACATCCCCCACACCATTACACCACCACCACCAGCCTGCACAGTGGTAACAAGGCATGATGGATCCATGTTCTCATTCTGTTTACGCCAAATTCTGACTCTACCATCTGAATGTCTCAACAGAAATCGAGACTCATCAGACCAGGCAACATTTTTCCAGTCTTCAACTGTCCAATTTTGGTGAGCTCGTGCAAATTGTAGCCTCTTTTTCCTATTTGTAGTGGAGATGAGTGGTACCCGGTGGGGTCTTCTGCTGTTGTAGCCCATCCGCCTCAAGGTTGTGTGTGTTGTGGCTTCACAAATGCTTTGCTCCATACCTCGGTTGTAACGAGTGGTTATTTCAGTCAAAGTTGCTCTTCTATCAGCTTAAATCAGTTGGCCCATTCTCCTCTGACCTCTAGCATCAACAAGGCATTTTCGCCCACAGGACTGCCGCATACTGGATGTTTTTCCCTTTTCACACCATTCTTTGTAAACTCTAGAAATGGTTGTGCGTGAAAATCCCAGTAACTGAGCAGATTGTGAAATACTCAGACCGGCCCGTCTGGCACCAACAACCATGCCACGCTCAAAATTGCTTAAATCACCTTTCTTTCCCATTCTGACATTCAGTTTGGAGTTCAGGAGATTGTCTTGACCAGGACCACACCCCTAAATGCATTGAAGCAACTGCCATGTGATTGGTTGATTAGATAATTGCATTAATGAGAAATTGAACAGGTGTTCCTAATAATCCTTTAGGTGAGTGTATGTAATATTGCACAAGGTCCTACTGTAATATTTGTTTTATGTATCATGAATTTGGTAATGATTCAGTGGGCTTGGTGAGATTTTTTTAAAGAAGTCTCTTTTGCTTAGCAAGGTTGCATTTATTTAATCAAAAAATACATACAAACAGTAATCTAAAATGCTATTACAATTTAAAATAACTTTACTATTTTAATAGCTTTTAAAATTCTTGTGATGGCATAGCTGAATTTTCATACATTTATTTCAGGACTTTTTGGTGAGAGAAAGTTCAAAAGAACAGCATTTATTTAAAATATAAATAGTTTGTAACATTATAAATATCTTTACTGTCACTTTTGATAGTTTAGATCAATTTATTGCATTCTTTTATAATCAAGCGTCAAAGTGGTAGTTGCGTAACTGCCAATGGAGGGACAGAAATCTCTTAGATTTCATCAAAAAGATCTTCATTTGTGTTCAGAAGATGAACGAAAGTTTTACAGGTTTGGAACGACATGAGGGTGAATAATTAATGACAGAATTCTAATTTTTGGGTGAACTAACCCTTTAATTTCTTTCAAAACAACTAAATTGTACTGACCCCAAACTTTTAAATGGTAGCACATGTATATCTCAATCAAAGTTCCATGGTATTACCACCTGATTACTGTACCATCACAGTATTTGTCTGCAATGGTAATAATATTATAAATGTTCTTAAACACAAGCACAATAGATGTGGACTTACTTTGCCAAGGAGTTCTCCAAGAATGACGTCCTCATGATTGAGGATCCATTTCTTATCCTGAGCAAACAAACAAAAATAGCAAATTATCTTTTTGACACATGTTCATTAATGAACTAATGACTCGTGCAGAGACAAACAGAAGAGAGATGCTGAGCGTCCTGTGGGTCAGTCATTGTGCTTCTGCTTTGATGAATGATAATGATGCAATTATCACCTCATTCTCCAAAAGCACTCGCATAGAGACATACTGAGATATCTTTTGAATATCTTCAAAAAAAACTTTTTTTCTTGCAAAACCTCTACTTCTACAATTTTATTCGACAATTAATACACTATTGTAACAGCAATATACAAAGAGGTATATGTACACAATCCATTTATCTTTGCAGGTAATCACACAGGGTAAATAAACCAGAATATTCCTTTAAAGTGCCATTGTGCTATTTTAAAGGTTCCTAATTTTGTTTTGGAGGTCTCCTACAACAGGTTTACATGCATCAGAAGTCAAAAATCACTTTCATTATCTCATAATATACATTGCACATCACCTCCTTTCTCAAAGAATCTGAAAGCGGTTTGTTTAAAGATTCAGTCTCTCTAAAACCCTCCTTTCCGAGAACTTACTCTGCTCTAATTGGTCAGATGGCCCAGTCTGTTGTGATTGGTCTACCGCTTACAGTGCAAGTCGGAAACAAAACCTCTATTACCATTTACCTCTGTTACCTGAATTTCAGCTCCGGATGCTTTTTCAGAGCTTGATACACAGTGATATGAACAATGCCGTCGGTTTTTCAAACTCTTCCAGGCCTCAGCTACAACTAGTGTTTGAGGGCGGGTCAAAGTAGACATCGTTCACAGGCAGCCAATTAAAAAGCCATAGGCTGAATTTTTATGCAAATGTTACATTGTTACGTAGGTATGGAACAGGAAGTGAGACTAGAATTGCTGGTGACTCATTTTAGCAGTTCAGAATTAATTCTTTCTTTTAGGATACAATAAGTTGATTTGTCACACTTTGATCTTTAAAACTTTGCAGACCAAACTTTACATTCACAAACAACTAGGCTATATTTCACACTGCATGAAAGGTAATATTCAAAAAAGTATAATAAGGGGACTTTAAAATACACAAAAACACATTTACTGTGCATTTCTTGTCCATGATTTCTGTTTGTGTGTTTTATTGAAGTTTTAGAGTTGACCCAAACTGCTTTTACTAAACACAAACTATTAGCGAATGTAGCTCTGTATGCTACATTTGAGGATTCAAAGAGGTTCAAAGACAATTAAAATGCACACAGACATAGACTTTCAAAAACCTCAACATATTTACAGCAGTGGTAATGAGAACAGACATTTACTACAACACTGATAATAGCGTCAATTAAAGGGCCATTAATCTAAACATGAGGATGAGTGACCTGCAGTGTTGACATTAGCTTGGACAATAATGCACTCCAATCAACATGCTTATTCAAAACTAAACACAATGAAACAAGCAGTTTCTGGGTTTAGACAGCTTAAGGCACCCACACACTACAAGATAATTGGGCCAATTTTGGTCCCTATTCTCCCCTTTCGACAATCCCGATTATCTTGATGATTCTACAGATTATTTTATCAGCTTTTCCTGTGGTGTGATGTGTGTTAAGAGCAATTGAATCGGTTCGGAAGAACGTCTGGGCCGCACCCATCTCAAATCGTAAATATCCAATGTTGAATATTAAGCAGCCATATCACCCTGTAGCCCAAGACTGGTTTCCCACTAAGCTAAGCAGGGTTGAGCCTGGTCAGGACCTGGATGGGAGACCTCCTAGGAAAACTAGGTTGCTGCTGGAAGGGGTGTTAGTGAGGCCAGCAGGGGGTGTTCACCCTGGGGTCTGTGTGGGTCCTAACTCCCCAGTATAGTGATGGGGACACTATACTGTAACAAGCACCGTCCTTCAGATGAGACGTTAAACCGAGATCCTGACTCTATGTGGTCATTAAAAATCCCAGGATGTCCTTCGGAAAAAGAGTAGGGGTGTAAGCCCGGCATCCTGGCCAAATTTGCCCATTGGCCTTTGTCCATCATCCTCTCCACCAATAAGCTGGTGTGTGGTGGGCGTTCTGGTGCAATATGGCTGCCAACGCATCATCTAGGTGAATGCTGCACATTGGTAAAAGCTCTTTGAGTACCCAGAAAAAGCGCTATATAAAATGTAACAAATTATTATTATTATTAACGATCAGAAATCCCAGAGGACAAACGTGCATGCAAGATTGTCAAGTGGAACGAAACGATAGCCAATCAGAGAGCGAGCTAACGAAAGACGTAAGCCTCCACGACTTCATCCCAACTTTTTTCTATTTTCCGCAAATTTTCTGTAAAAAGCAGTCCAAACACTATTATCGCCATTTCTTCTTGCCCATCGTCCACCATGTTTGTTAACTCTAAAGATTTTGAGAGATTTCCCATGTTCACAGTCGGGACTCTGGTTGTTTGTGGCACTCCACACACTAGAGGAACAAAACTGTTAAATGATTTATGTCTATGATGTTTATGCTTTTTTTATTGTCATGTTTGTCCAAAAAAAAACAACAACAACAACTTTTAAAACAAAATTTTTAGTGTGTGTTTAGTCAGACTTTAGTTCAGCTGTAATGCTGTCATTTCTGATTTGGTGCTCAACAATCATTTCTTATTATTAAAATTGAAAACTGGTCAATATTTTGGTGGAAACCATCATGCTTTTTTTCAGGATTCTTTAAATCAACAGACAGTCCAACAGAGCAGCATATATTTGAAATATAAATCTCTTTTAACATTATAAATGTCTTTACTTTCACTTTTAATTCTTTTAATAAAAAAAAAAAACTTACTGATCCCAGACTTTTAAACGGTAGTGTGCATGCTACATATGGCCATGAGTGATTATTAAACTGTAATTTAATTACATATTAAAATTTGGATTTTGTCAATAAAATGTGCAGCTCTACACAGCCTGAACGTATCCCAGCATTCACAGGGGTCTGATAGCGTTTCTTGCATGCCCCAGCAGAAACATCACCACTATTATGATTTCAGTCAACATGTTCGGATGGAGTGCTTTACCCCTGTCATCAAAAACCCATCAGAGGAACAGCATGGCAGGTAATCATCCAACCTGACGGATACACACATACACGCACACACTTACTTCCCGAGGGGAATCCAGCCAGTGTGGACCACCATCAAGAAATGAGTCTAAAGTGATATTTTCTAAACCGCTACAATCTTTTTCCATAGCCAAAGAGAAATCAAAACACACATATCAAATCCAGGACTTTACATCAGCAGGTTGATTTGAGAACTGCACTGCACGACAATTTAATGTCCAATGTAGTTGCACACGTTAGGGAAAATGAGCAATGTACCCTCTGAATTTCTGTAATAAGGAACTTTATGGCTTCACATTGGAAATACAGTAATAGCTTTAGAAGTGGAATAGCAAATGACTACTGAGAGCAGAACAGATTGTTAAAATGAAAAGAGAGACAATGTTTCACCTTTATGACGGGGTTCAAGAGCACGACCCCAGATTTCTTGGTGATGACTTGTTTAGTCGAGTAATGATGCTCTATGAGCTGTGGGATGGTGGGGAAGCCAGTGCCTTCAAATCTGTACTGATTCTGCAGACAAATAGAGGCAAATTAAATCAGACAGTACCAGTAAGCTTGAAATAAAATAAAAAAATAATCGGTGCATTTTAAAATATATATATTTTTTTATGATTTCTTCTTCACTTGTTATTTAATATGACTAAAAAATATTATTTGTACAGGATATCTGCAGGTTTCACCATATATATAATTATTTTGTGATTTTTGTGAAATCAAAATGACTGACCCCAAAATGACCCTAACCCTAACCCTTTGGTGGTCATTTCCAGAAACTAGGATGCAACATTTACCATGTCATTATGTTAGATGCACAATAGTCACAAATGGCAATAAAACAAACAAAATGTATGAATCTTGTTTGATATTACAAATATCTGGTCCAGTGGTGTGCTATGCTACCTAGCTTTAATAACATGATCACTTAGGGTGGGAAATATGACCAAAAAGTAAACCACAGCAATAAGCAATTGCTTAATATAGGTAAAAAGTTCTAAAGTAATTAAATAATCACGTAAATGGTCAGTAATAAAATAAGAACTTATAAACAAATGACAATAGGACAAATAAATACAACATAAATATACAGATACAAACAGTGCTTTAAGTTTAGGTAGGCTACTGTTTTTTACCCTGTTGTTGTTGTTTGATTAACATTAACGACACAGACAGGAGCGGGTATAGGCTAGGCTAACTGGAACTGGAACTGGAAAAACTGGAGAACTGTTAGCTGAAGAATAAAATCCATTTTATTCCAAAAGAGGATTGGCTGCCATATAAGATGCATGTTATTTGTAGTTGTAATACAGCAAGCTATAGTTGGATTAGTGAAAGAAAGAACTACAACACCCCGGAATAAACAAACACACACACAAAAGCACTGCGGGAGCATTGCACTTGTGAAAATACTCAGCAAAATAGCTCCCTTGTCATGGTATATTATTTAACTATAGGTCTATATTAGAAATAAACTAAACATGTTGAATTTTTACCTCAGTATGTTTCTTTTGTGAATTTCTTTACGTTTGCAGTTACGCTCATTTTATTTCTCCATTAAAGTTTCTCACAAACAGTCAGACAGCACGAGCCTCAACAACAGCGCGACACTGATACCAGAAATACACTATCCATTATCTATCGCTGAATGTAATAAAATCAGAAGTATCATTCTCGTGATATGATGCTGCCATTTGTGTAAACTTGCATGAACCCATTTAAACTAGTTAGGAGGCTGGTCAGCTAGCTGTAGTTCGACTGGATTCTGCCACCGCAATTCTCTCTGATGACGAAGCAGTAACTAACGTTACAGTGGGGGGAAATCTGCGGTTTGTCCAATGATAAGCAACTGTGTCCATCAGACTGGAGAAATTTTCCCGGTAATGTGACCACATTTTTTTTTTATCATTTTAAGGCATTTTTTAAGGAAAACCGTATTTAAGACATTTTAAGACTTTTTAAGGACCTGCGGACACCCTGTTTGTATGAGTCACAGAGGTGCACACACCATTCTGATCATGTACTCACATCAGCAAACTGAATGATGAAATGTCTGCGCTGTCCGTCTGAAAACACAGACAACACATATTCTCCAGGTTTGCCGTGGCTCTCGCGCACCAGGAAGTCTCCCTGCTGCTTCAGCAGCTCCTGGGCCTCTGTCCTGGGAATGGCACCGTGATACCACTCCTGCTCACCCAGCGGTTTCTCACTAGTGGGTATCACATCGAAAAACTGAAGAGGAACAAAACCCAAGAGGTCAAGACAGAGAATATGACAGGTCAGGATAGAAATGAGGAGGTGTTGATGGAAAAAGGACTCTGTTTTGTAACTTACTGATGAAGAGCCCAGCACAGACTTGGGCGAGCGGATGATTCCAGCGATGGAGTGTCTGAGGGTGTCAAACTTTGATACCTTGTCTTTACTTTTATCCTGAAATATAAATGTACGTGTCCATGACAATTTTTTTTATGGAAATCATATACTTGTGCAATTCTAGGTTTTTTGTACATGGTACAATGACAATACCATATTTTTTAGACCTATACCATAATCATAAAACATTGTACCATGGTAACCCCACAGACTTTTACTGTAATATGGTACAGCCGAAGCACTGTTTTATAAGACAAAAATGATACACTTAGTGTTCAAGTATATTTGGATGGATATATTTGAATACGAAAGTAAAAGGATTGATCACATTTTTAGAAAAAGAAAATAAATCTCATTTACAATCCCTGCAGAGAAAGTTTTCATTTTTAAAAGTCTTAATAAATCATACTGTGCATCAATGCACTGGTAAAAAAGCAGCAATAAAACTGAGATCACACTGCCCTCTTCAGACACCTTCGACACCAGCAGCATGTCAAATCAAACTATACCTTCATATTACACATAAAAATGTACATATATCTTTAAATGAAATCACAGGACACATATTAACATTGTGTTGGGGTGCAGTTGGGAACAATCGCTGCACTTCAAAAGTCACTGCTCTGATTAAATAAATCAGGGTTTCTGCAGGTTTCATGAAGGACTCATGTAGGACTTCATTGTAGGACTTTTATTTTGAAGTGCATTTTCTGCTCCCCTTGTTTCAGTGTTTCACCCCTGTGATTTGTTCCTGTTTCCTTTGTTTCCATTGCTGCCTTGTTCATTCCCATAGTTACCCTTGTTCGTTTTCTATGACGATTAAACCAGTCTTTTTAGCGCCTTGTTATTTTGTTTATTTAGGGTACGTTTACATGACAACGATGTACTAAAAATGGAAATGACAACATTATCAAAACGATCCCTGTTCACACCGATATGCGGAAACGACTAAAAACGCTGTATTATGCATGCCAGGCCAGCCGTTATGTCACTTAATATTGATTTACACCGTTAATTCTAAAGAATGAAATGCGCTTTTCTTTCCGTCAGTTAAAAAATGACCTTGTCTGTCACGATGCCAGGTACAGTGCATCCGGAAAGTATTCACAGCGCTTCACTTTTTCCACATTTTTTTATGTTACAGCCTTATTCCAAAATAGGTTACATTCATTATTTTCCTCAAAATTCTACAAACAATACACCATGATGACTATGTGAAAGAAGTTTGTTTGAAATCTTTGCAAATTTGTTAAAAATAAAAAATTTACTAAAAAATAAATAAAAAAATAAAAAAATAAAAAAATCACATGTACATAAGTATTCACAGCCTTTGCCATTACACTCAAAATTGAGCTCATGTGCATCCTGTTTCCATTGATCATCTTTGAGATGTTTCTACAACTTGATCGGAGTCCACCTGTGGTAAATTCAGTTGATTGGATATGATTTGGAAAGGCACACACCTGTCTATATAAGGTCCCACAGTTAACAGTGCATGTCAGAGCACAAACCAAGCCATGAAGTCCAAGGAATTGCCTGTAGACCTCCGAGACAGGATTGTATCGAGGCACAGATCTGGGGAAGGGTACAGAAAAATGTCTGCAGCAATGAAGGTCCCAATGAGCACAGTGGCCTCCATCATCCGTAAATGAATTTATCCGTAAATGAAAAAGTTTGGAACCACCAGGACTCTTCCTAGAGCTGGCCGCCCGGTCAAACTGAGCAATCGGGGGAGAAGGGCCTTAGTCAGGGAGTTGACCAAGAACCCGATGATCACTCTGACAGAGCTCCAGCGTTTCTGTGTGGAGAGAGGAGAACCTTCCAGAAGAACAACCATCTCTGCAGCACTCCACCAATCAGGCCTGTAAGGTAGAGTGGCCAGACCAAAGCCACTTCTTAGTAAAAGGCACATGACAGCCCGCCTGGAGTTTGCCAAAAGGCACCTGAAGGACTCTCAGACCATGAGAAACAAAATTCTCTGGTCTGATGAAACAGATTGAACTATTTTGCCTGAATGACAAGCGTCATGTCTGGAGGAAACCAGGCACCGCTCATCACCTGGCCAATACATCACAACAGTGAAGCATGGTGGTGGCAGCATCATGATGTTGGGATGTTTTTCAGTGGCAAGAACTGGAAGACTAGTCAGGATCAAGGGAAAGATGAATGCAGCAATGTACAGAGACATCCTTGATGAAAACCTGCTCCAGAGCGCTCTGGCCCTCAGACTGGGGTGAAGGTTCATCTTCCAACATGACAACTAAGCACACAGCCAAGATAACAAAGGCTACGGGACAACTCTGTGAATGTCCTTGAGTGGCCCAGCCAGAGCCCAGACTTGAACCCAATTAAACATCTCTGGAGAGATCTGAAAATGGCTGTGCACTGACACTCCCCATCCAACCTGATGGAGCTTGAGAGGTCCTACAAAGAAGAATGGGAGAAACTGCCCAAAAAATAGGTGTGCCAAGCTTGTAGCATCATACTCAAAAAGACTTGAGGCTGTAATTGGTGCCGAAGGTGCTTCAACAAAGTATCGAGTGAAATACTGAGGCTGTGAATACTTATGTACATGTGCTTTTTTTTTTATATATATATATAAATTTGCAAAGATTTTAAACAAACTACTTTCATGTTGTCATTATGGGGTATTGTTTGTAGAATGTTGAGGAAAATTATGAAATTAATCTATTTTGGAATAAGGCTGTAACATAACAAAATGTGGAAAAAGTGAAGCGCTGTGAATACTTTCCGGATGCACTGTACATTTTTTAAGTCAACCTTGTTGCTGATTTAAAGAGGTTTCAAATGGGTCTGACGTGCTTTGTGGTCTGCACGACTCACGCATATGATCCGCTCGGTGCCATCATGTCTCTGCACCGGAGCAGACTGTGTGCGCACCTGCACACATATGCGCATGATGTCACCGTTTTCACAGATTCACGTTTTTGTTGTTTACACAAAGACGATAATGGTCTTGATAATAAAACCCGTTTTCAAAAGTTTGCAGTTTCAGGCCCACAAAAAACAGCTGTCGTGTAAATGGACGGCAAAAACGCATAAAGTAAAAACTAGATTTCATATCTTAATTTTGCATCTCAGGAAAATGTAGATATTTGTATTGGAACGTTTAGATATTTGTATTGGAAAACAAGACAAAAATACTGAGGAAGATATTAATTTTTTGCAGTACATGAAACATTTAATGCCATGATTTGATAAATTTAAGACCTTTTGCTCTGATTTATTACCTTTTTAAGGCCTTAATTTGTGGAAGGGCGAATTTAGATTTTAAGATCTGTAGAAGCTCTGTAAATTATATGCCGGTATGGCAATAATTATAATTTAACATACGTTTCAGAGCATTTTATCAGAGCATATTAAATTCCCTTGTATGACTGGCCATTATTTACAGCCCTAAGTGTTACATTATTTAAAATGAACTGATTTGAAATGTAACAATTATTTTACATTTAATTTGTAACATTTATTTCATGTTTATTTCCCCAGACTACTAACTACACACACGTTCCATTCGAAAAGTTTAAATTAAAAGTAGATCTATAGTATATTTATTATACATTTTTAATATATATTAATTAGAGCAAAAAAATTTATTATAGAGATAACAAAAACTACTAAGATTATTACCACCTTATTAACACCTTCAATGTGCTACTTTTCCTTTTTTTGTTCATATGACCCAGGGAAAAAACTGTTGTTAAAAACTGTTGTTACTCAAGTACAGTTTTACTGTACATTTACCACTGGGACTTTCCCCCAACAATTTTTGCCTTGGCCAATTTTGTCCTGAGAACTTTATGAAAGTCTGAAAAAAGGTTACCTCCAGACCAAGAAGTCATTATTTTGCAACTAGTAATAGGACCTCTTTAACTTTTAGGTTTATACATTGCAAGACCACTATGTAAGCAGCTTTGACCTCGACCATTCTACATCTGAAATTAACTTGCCATGCCATCACAAAGTGGGGGGATGTTGCTAATATGAGCTCAAATGAGCATGAGCTTCGACAACGGTAATAGTACATCATCTAGGCACCTCTGGCATACCATTTTTAATGTGCTCTGATTTGAGAGGCACAAACTCTAGTCACTGTACTCCTCATTAAGGAGATAGTGTGCAAACTGGGACGCAGCCTCAAGCAATGCCTTACCATTGAGTTGACGGAACGGGCGTCCTCTTCGTAATTGACGACAGGGGGTGGTTCTTTGCCCTCGTTCTCCTGCATCTTCTGCTCCAGTAGTTCTCTCTGTGCCATGAGTTTGGCCTCCGAGCAGCGCAGCAGCTGGACCGTCTGTCTTAACTCCTCCAGAGACTGCTTCTGACTGAGTAACAACACCACACTGAAAAGAGAGAGAGATCACGCTCTTCAATCCACAATGAATGCTTCTTTTTAAACTCTTTTAAGCATTTTTTCAGAATGTTATGTCAGAGGCAGACGCAATTTCAAGTTCATTTCTGTAATCAATTTTACTACAAAACTACAAAATTTACAAAAATGTAACCAATAAAACATACCAACAACGTCTTTAACCCTATAAAGGTTACTGTATCATATTTCACATGCAAATTTCAAAGTTATCTAAATTATTAACATCATAATCTGTTGCATACAATCTTCTACATGCCTTCTGTCATCTGACTGATAGTTTTATACTATTTAGCAAGTAAAAGGCCTTTTAGTATAATTCTAAAGTCGTCCCCCTTCAGGTCGTGGTGCATGTCTTTTTCCGTGAAAAGTTTCACTTTTTTATAAAATAAATGTAAAAATACTTTTTATATTGTTAGTAATATTTGAAGAGGAACAACACATACTGGACTGAATAAACTTTGGTTTACTTTATCCATGCATTTTTTTTTTGTTGTTGAAAAATCTTAAATATAAGTATCAGATATGAAACATCAGGCTTTTAAGGAACATGTGTTTGTACTCAATCTCTCTATCATTATTGTATTGCATTGACTTTGATTACTTTACAAGTTATCAGAATTTCATCAACAACAGCGCCAAATTACATATTTTTGCTCAGTTCGGGCCTCTGAATAAAATTAAAGAGATAGTTTACCCAAAACTAAAAATTCTGTCATCATTTCTTCACACTCAAGTTGTTCCAAACCTGTATGCATTTCTTTGTTCTGCTGAACACAAAGGAAGATATTTGGAAGAATGTTTGTAACCAAGCAGATCTCGGCAGCCGTTCACTACCCTAGTATTTTTTTCCCCCACTATGGTTGTTACTGGCTGCCGAGATCTGCTTGGTTACAAACATTCTTCCAAATATCTTCCTTTGCAGAACAAAGATATTCATACAGGTTTGGAACAACTTGAGCATGACTAAATGATGACAGAATTTTCATAGTTGGATGAACTATCCCTTTAAGGTGCTCCATATTTTTACTATATTCTTTTATATGAGCCATAAAAGCACAATGATTCAAATATGACACTTTTTTTTTTGTCTAAAGGGGTCAATTAACTGTTCCAATTAAAAACAACATTTTTATTTTTCTGACTATTATTTCATGTCAGGCTTTACAGGTGTTAATAAATAAATGCAACTAATTAGTGCAGTTAATTTTTTTCCATTTATTAAATTTGACAAGGACTGTTTTACATGCAACTTGATTGTCATGAATTTTAATTTAGATTTTCAGCCTGAGTTCAATTTTACATGAGATTTAGTTCAGGGTTATGTAAAAAGCTGACATATGTACGATTAAGTCCATAAAGTGTGATAAAATATGAATTATTGAAGACATCAGCATTGAGTTCAGCTGGCTGAATTGGCATGGAGAAGTTCAGGTGTAGAGCTGAGCAGTGCTGCTCATTTGAGTTTGCAGAGGTGATTATATCAGCATCTCTTGTACTGGATTACCCAGCAGACCTTAAAGAATGTGCTGAAGCTGGACAAATCCTCCTCCATCCAGCACAACAGCACAGTTCACTGAGCTCCATCAGTCCGAGGCCTTTCATCTTCACAGAGGTGCTGAGGTCAACACAGAGCGATCTGCTCAGCCTAATGAATCTCTATGGAAACACTTGAGTTCTCCACACTTCACTACTGCATCCATTGTTATAGCTGACATGAAGAGAATGACCATGAATGGACATTCTGTCAAATAATGGATTCAGTGCAAAAAAAAACCCTGCTGCTTCATACTGTATAACTCCTGTATCAAAAACAGTCACAACTAGTGTAAACTAATATTATCAACTATTTCAGCTAGTAGAATTTAGAAGCTCTAATGTAAAAAAACATGGCAATGAAATTATATCTTACATTTTATTTCTGTATCACTGAGATACTATTATATTAGGATTTTGAATTAGGGTGTTTTTATTTTGTTGTATTTTCTGTTTTCATATTAAGTTTGAGTAATTCTGCTTTCTTTGTGTTTGTCATTTTATAAAATTTGTCTCTTTTATTAGTTATTGTTTATATATTATAGATGAAATGTTACCTGAGCATCAAATCAGCATATTAGAATGATTTCTGAAGGATCATGTGACACTAAAGACTGAAGTAATGAGGCTGAAAATTCGGCTTTGCCATTACAGAAATAAATTACATTTTAAAAGTATATTCAAATAGAAAACAGTTCTTTAAATGTGTAATAGTATTTTGCTATTATTGCACTGTTACTGTTTTCTACTGTATATTTTGATTAAATAAATGCAGCTTTAGTGACAGTAAGAGACTTCATTCATACAAATTTTGTAAAAATCGAAATGTTTCCAAACTTTTGCCTGGTACTGTAGAGGTCTAGTTAAACTAAATGACAATGAGAAGTGTTGCTTTGGCAACTAGCTTAAATAAAATAAATGTTTTATTTAAAAGTAACAGGTGTTTTTATGGGTTTAGTTTTAGTTAACTATAAGGGGTGTAACAACATATCGCAATACAAAAATGCTACAATATGTCTCGCAGATAGTGACAATATATATTGTGTATAGTTCACTCAAAATGACAATTACTGAATTACTGAAAAGTAAGTACTACATTTAGTGTCAGTACTACATTAAACTACTATATATAATGCTGAATATAATGAATAATAATGTAGAGGGGGAATATTTGTGGGTCCTGATAATGCCAAATGTCTTATGTTTTCAGTAAAAAGTGGCCTACATTATTTTATCTATATCTAGTCAGTGACAGAGTGCAAGCATATTTGTCTAAAATAATTCTGTATTTTCAGCTTCAGAATCATGAATATTTTTTTTCTGGTGTCACCATTGTCCTGTGCATTGGGTTACCAACATTTAATTCCACCCCCAATGTAATACTAAATTAAGCATTTTAATCAACAGTGCATTTTTTGTTAACCCTTTACAATATGTCTTGGAGTATCGCAGTCGTGTAGTGTATCGTGAGTTCAGTATTGTCAAATGTATTGAATCGTGACATGAGGGTATCGTTACACCTCTATTAACTATAAAAACCCTGCAATGTCCAAAACAATCAGTCTGGCAGCAAAACAAACACTGTGAAAATCTTACAGTACTATTGATACTAAAATCCTCTGATGTCATTTTCTTTACAATCAATAATTATTTGCATTTACACTACTAATGTGGGTTATGTGCCTCCAGATGTGCAAATGGCATGTGAGTGATCCGATCTCTTTGCGTTTCCAAGACACACTGGACCTTGTTTACGCCTGTATTTATTGCGGTCCACTTGTGCTCAGATCATCCGAGATAGATATTAATATCAGATGTTAACAGTTTTTGACAAAGATATTTCCTTTGAATATTCATTTAAATAATTTAAGATCACAATATAAGACTGAAGATTTTAATTCTGTATGGTTTTTCAATAAAACTAAATATCTTTTAGATTTCAGTTTCTGAATTTCTATCTTGATTTTTTTAGCATTACTTTTTAAATATAATTAAATTATTATCTTGTGGCCTCCTTGGAAGTTTGCCAAGGCCCACTGGTTGGCCTACTGATTTAAGGCCCTGTTTACACCTTTTATTAAGAAGCGTTTTGGTTGATCAGATCACAAGTACACGAGGCACACACATTCCCATTTACACCTGGTGTTTTAAACCATCTCTTTCGTCCACTTTCAACCACTTCTGTCCTGATTTCTTCGAGGAAAATGTCTATGGGTGAGTAAATGTATGTGTATTTTCAGAACGATCAAATGGACAAAATAAGCTTGTGCAATTTACATATAAACGATGGGAAAATATACGGAGAGCAGCAGCTTTCGTTTCTGCTTTTATAGCCGTAAGACCAGGCCGAATGCTGTGAGTGCTTGTTAGAAATCAGGAATGGTGAGAGAACATTGTGCTTGGTACGTTTTTTTATATTAAAACCAAACTTGGGTCTGCAGCCAACAAAGTATGAATGCGTTTTTGACTCCCTCTGGAAGTGGTCGATAGTGGACAAGCTTAAAATGTTTTAGACCCCATTTACACCTGTATTTAGTGTCGTCCACTTGTGATCTGATCGACCAAAATGCATCTTGATACCAGGTGTAAACAGGGCCTAAGAGACGACACCCCGAGTTCATATCATCTGCGTAATAGTTAATACTTGAGAGGTTAATTTTCTTACTCAGATTTCTTCTCATAGGTTTTGGTAGATTCCTCTATTTTGTTCTCCAGGTCCAGCATGAGGTCCTCTTTGCTGCGCAGACTTTGCTGGGTTAAGAGCAGCTCCTCTGAGGTGGACTTCAGCCTGAGATCAGTCAAACACACATCTTTACCACTTTAACTGCCAAATCAGGTCTACCATTTATGACTGGTAGCATAAAAAATAGCTGCTGTTGCAGAATATAGAGACTGTGGAAATTGCTAAAATTCATCAATGTTCAACTAATACTACCAAGCATTTATGCACATTTTTATTTGACCCAGCGAATATGTGATCTAACGTGACTGAGAAATGAGCAACTCACATCGCTTGTAAACTGTCTGCTGTCAAATTATTCCACAGAATCTCATTTGCTTGAAGATTCTCTGTTTCGTCTAACAGCGTTGCATCAAATTCTACATTTGGTTCTTTGTCTTCTGGTGATCTGTTGAAATAGAAATTGAGGGGATGTCAGAGTTATCGACATTTCTGACCAAAATGTATATTTAAATGCTAAAATATAGCCTATTATTTACAATGTTATTATTTAAAAATACAAAGGACATATTAAATGTTTAGTTGTTTTAAAATTTTTATAGAATTATTGATAACACTTTACAATAAGTTCTCATTTCTTAACATTAACTTAATTACCTTAACTTAATGCATCAACTAACATGAACAATATATTTGTTTCAGTATTTATTAATCTTCCTTAATGTTAGTTAATAAAAATACAGCTGTTCATGTTAGTTCACAGTGCATTCCAACAAATACAACTTTTAATTTTTTTAAATGTACAAGTAAAGTTGAACTTAACATTAACTAAGATTAATAAATGCTATAGAAGTTTTGTTCATTGATAGTTCATTGCAAATGTAACCTTATTGTAAAGTAAAATTATTCACACCTTTAAAATCAATTAGATTTTTTGTTCTTTTGTTTTTACAAGTGCCTTACTTATAAACTTCGATGAAGTTGTCATACTCTGACAGTGGATCGATTTGGTCGATGGAAGTGTGTATTTCTTTGTGGACCTTCACTATTTCATCTGTTAACAGGCTGGTGATTTCACTGTACTCCTCCAGAATCCCCTTACTAGAATATAAAAATAAACAGCAAAAATCATTGTTTGTACATTTATGAATGTGCCAATTCATTTGAGACGAGTTAAACTATTTAAAGTGTAGTGGTGCATATTGAGGCCATAATTAAAGGATTAGTTCACTTTAAAATGAAAATTAGCCCATGATTTACTCACCCTCAAGCCATCCTAGGTGTATATGAATTTCTTCTTACTGATGAGCACAATCAGAGTTATATTAATATTGAAGCTCAAAAAAAGGGCATCGATCCATCATAAACGTACTCCACATGGCCCCAGGGGGGTTAATAAAGGCCTTCTGAAGCGAATCGATGGGGTTTTGTAAGATAAATATCCCTATTTAAAATGTATGAAGTAAAATATCTAGCTTCCAGCAGACCGCCTTCTGTATTCAACTTACGCAGAAAGTGTAACTCCTCTCGCAGTTCAAAACGCTTACACCGCGTTCTAGTGATACGTCGCGCCAGTTACACTTTTTCCATAAGTTGAATACAAAAGGCGGTCTGCCGGAAGCTATTATAGATATTTTACTTTATAAAGTTTTAAATATGGATATTTTTCTTACAAAACCCCATCGATTTGCTTCAGAAGGCCTTTATAACCCCCTGGAGCCATGTGGAGCACGTTTATGATGGATGGATGCACTTTTTTCAGCTTCAAACTCAATGGACCCCGTCACTGCCATTATAAAGCTTGGAAGTGTCAGGATATTTATTAATATAACTCTGATTGTGTTCATCAAAAGGAAGAAAGTCATATACACACAGGATGGCTTGAGGGTGAGTAAATCATGGGGTAATTTTCAGTGAACTACTCCTTTAAAGGGATAGTTTACCCAAAAATTAAATTTCTGTCATCATTTACTCACCATTAAGTTGTTTCAAACCTTTATGAATTTCAGAAACCAAACAGTTGATGAGCACCATTGACTTCCATAGTATTTTTTTAATATATTTATATATAGTTATTGGGGCCCATCAATTGTTTGGTTACCCATATTCTTCCAAATATTTTCTTTTGTGCTCAGCAGAAGACAGAAATTCAAAGAGGTTTGGAACAACATGAGGGTGAGTAAATGATGACAGAATTTTCATTTCTGGGTGAACTAACCCTTTAAAGGGCACCTATTATGCAAAATTCACTTTTACATGGTGTTTGAACATAAATGTGTGTTGTAGTGTGTGTACACAACCACCCTATAAATGGTAAAAATCCACCCAGTCCTTTTTTTTTAATCCCCATAAATCATAAGCAGTGTCTCAGAACAAGCCGTTTGCGGATTCTGGGGAATGTGACGTCACATTTTACAGGCCCCGCCCACGAGTGTTGATGGACACTGCTGTATTAGCATAGACCCCGCCCTCAGAGAGCTGTACACAGTCTGTTTATCTCCTTGCCAGAGCATATAACAGCAGCATTCAAGCAAGAAATGTGTTCTTAATAAAGCTACTAAAGTTCATTCAGTCAAGAGCAGTGAGTGATTTTCTGTTTATCTTCTGTTGTTTGATTTATATTAACAGCAGATATAGCAGTAGGTACTGTATATTACACTGCTTTCACTTTAGTACACAGATCTAATATACACGCAGGATTTCTGTACTTGCTGCATACGTGCACAGACATAACCAACTGTTTTCATGTGAACTTTGTGTGTTTCTGACATAACCTTGTGTGCATTTGACAGTTTAATTGCAATAACACATGAAAGAGAACTAGTCTAGTTTAATAGCCTACTCACGGACGCGCCAACATCCAGCTCTCTGTGCGCATGCGTCAGGGGTGTGTGCTCAAGTTGAGAGTGATAAGCCTTTAAAATGCATGCAGATGATAATATTTCATGATGAACTGCAATGTCACATGAGCGTGTCTGGGATAGAGATGATCATCAAAACCAAACAGATGTATCATGTTTCAGTTGTCATTGGTATGTTCACTGGTGTTCACGAGCCATGAAGGCTCCGCCCTCTGGGGGTGGGGAGCAGCAGCTCATTTGCATTTAAAGGAGACACACAGAAAACAGCTAATTTTTCTCAAACCCCAAAATTGGCATTTTCAAAATGGTATATTAAATGATCTGTCAGGAATTTCGATCTGAAACTTCACAGACACACTCTGGGAACACCTGAGTCCTTATATTACATCTTGTAAAAAGGGGCATAATAGGTGCCCTTTAAGGTTAGCGAGTTGAAATAATCCATTACATTTCTGATTAGGTAAACTAAAAATCTACTATTTATCATTTTTAAAATGAACTAACAGTTACACTAGTCAGTGCTTCTGAACATAAAACGTTTTCCCTGAATTTATATCCCACATTGAAGAGATTTCTGCATGGCTTGTTTGACCCACGCTGAATGGTCATATATAAATCAGTGGTGCGTTCTAAATCAATCCCAGAAGGCTCTTGCAATTGTTTCCTTCATGTGGATTAACCTCCACATCAGATTACTGCAAACTCTGTGATTAAAAAACAGCTTAGGAAAGGAAAAAAAAAACCAAGGAGACTTCTGTTCTCTGCTAATCCTCTGACAGCTATGAGATATTGGATTAAGGCTACAACATGCAGCAAGGGTTCTAGTGTAGCTGAACTGGTTGCGCAAGGTCTATAACAAAAGATTTAAATACACGTGGCAGTCCAAGCGTTTACAACAACCAGACACGGTCCAGTGGGAGGACTACACTGCCCTCCACAGTTGAAGGGGAGGCTGTATTCTCACCTCAATACTGAAAATGTCGTTTTAACATATGAAATGAAAAACTCAACTTTATCTACAGATATAACAATCTTAAATGCTTAAATTGAATATTATTTAATCCTCATATATACACTACCAACCATTCAAATTCTTTTTTTTAAAGAAATTAACTTTTATTCAGCAAAAACACATTCAACTGATCAAACGCAACAAAACCTGTTACCAAGAATTTCCATTTAAAAAATGCTGTTCTTTTAACCTTTCAATTCATCAAAGAATCCTAAAAAAAAAAAAAAGCATTGGAACGGTTTTCAACCTTGATAATAAGAAATCTTTCTTGAGCTCCAAATCAGCATATTAGAATGATTTCTGTAGGATCATGAGACACTGAAGACTGGAGTAATGATGCTGAAAATTCAGCTTTCTCATCACAGGAATAAAATTACATTTTAAAATATAGAAAACAATATTACTGTTTTTACTGTATTTTGGTCAAATAAATGAAGCCTTGGTGAGCAGAAGAGACTTTCAAAAATATTAAAAAGTCTTATCGACTCCAAACTTTTGAACGGTGTTTTAAATTATGTAGTTTTGTTAATGTTTACATTTGTTGGGACGATGAAAGGAACATTCCAGGTTATTTTCAACATTATACATGTGTGTTGTGCCTAAATATCATTTATTACAAAACTGTGTATCTTTAACTACACATTGCCACATGAACAACCGTTCAGTAATTGTTTCACAAACCTTAACTAGACACAATTTTCTTCAGTTCTAGACGGAAATGACTCAAAAGGACCATTTAGACAACTTCATTTTGGAGTCTTACTTTTGAATCCTCTGGTACTTATAGGCTTACATTTTAAGAAGCATTATTAGGGGCCAAGCACTTATTGTAAATAGGGGAAAAAAATTTTATATCACGATTATAGTGACCAAAATTATCACAATTATCAATATTATCACGGTTTTGTTAAAATGAGATGAAAGTGTTCAAAAAGAACTGATGCACACACTGAAAACATTTCAACAAGTTTTATACAATGAATATACATTATTATCCCTTAATAGTCTTGTTTGAACTTGTTTGTTCGTCTCAAAGCCACTTGCTGCGAACTTTTCTTAGTTAATTTTTCTTCACGTTAATTTCAAGTGAGTGAGATCAAATATGACGGTCACGAAGACGACTCGGCAGATTTGACTTTCGTTTTGCATTTTCTGCAGACAGGGTGACCATCCTCAATTAAGTTTCCCTCAGGCCTTTTGTAAAAGCCAAAATATGACCACACCTCAGATTTGGTCCTTTTAGAAGGCTGAAAAATCTACAGAGCGCTGTCACTGCCTTACGATATTTCTTCTCGTTCAAAAAACAACATTGCGCGCTGCGTCAGACTGATGCTGGCTGGACAGGATTTACCGCAAGTTTTCAAAATCACGATAAATAAACACACTTTTAATGATAATTAAATTTTAAACGATATTTCTATCCGTTAGTACATTTTATCGTGGTTTATTGTGAAACCGGTAATCGTCCCATCCCTAATTGTAATCGCTAGTAGTGGTGTTCTTCTGCTCTTTAGTCTATGGCAGCTCATAGAATCATATGGTAAAAAGTTGTAAAATTTGGCACACAGATAGAGGACAGTTTGAACATTAACCACAGTGATTTTGGAGTCTGTAACTCAATCCCTCTAGTGCCACCAACTGTCCAAAGTTGCACTCATGTTTATGCAAATAACTTTTGAACCATCAGGGCTAAAAACTAAATAATTTTTTCCTGATCCCTTGGCTCAACACTTTGAACACTTTGTCAAGACACTTTCACGTTTTATTCTACGACATAAAATACATCAGTATTACCCCACTCGTGACTTTTTAAGCTGTTGCGTGTCTTGAAAAAGGCGGTTGCTAACAAGTGGCTAAATGGGACTACAGAGGCTGCCGGGAACATTAAACGTCATCACGCCGAAAAGGTAAGCTCGGTCTGCTTTTACAGCCTCGTTAGGCTTATTATTGTGCTCTTACAAACTAGTCTAACTCAAACGATCTGGGAAAATGTTTTAAGATAAAAACTGAACGAGTTGTTGGAAGCTTAGTGATGGTGACGTTGAAATCGTGGGATAGTGGTGTGGTCCGTTTATAGCCTACCTTTAGCTTTTTACTTCTGGCGACTGCATTTAGGCTTCAAAATTAATAAAAGTTGTGTTCATCAGTGATAATTTTCTTGATGGACAAAACGTGCAAGTATCATCAACTTTTGTTGATCACAATGCTTGTTTTTAGCGATAATCTAAAAGCCTATGGGAAAGTCCTATTGGGTTTTTCTCGAGGGAACCAGTGTGATGCTAACTGCCGATTGCCTACAAAGTGACGTCATACCTGCACCACTCTATTCCCTCCATTACTCCGCTAAAATAGCCCACTTGAAGGAGTGAATGAAAACGTGAATTCAGACACTGGAAGGGCTGCCGCTTTTGCATCGTTTCTGCTTGCTGTTTAAATAGTTATTTGTATGCTTGTATGAGATTACGCTGGACCAGAGCGTTTTGGAAAATGGATGGATGATTGATTCAGCTGCGGGCGGCATCTCCTGGCGAGACGCGGGAATTCATTCAGCGCGCGACTCTCACAGTGCATTATAGGTATTCTCTAGCCGCTGAACATACATCAGTTGTACACTTATTATTGCGATGCATTGTGGGATTGAATGAGTGCACTCAATAACATCCACTATGGTTTTGGACACCACTATACAAATGTCTGTCCCCTCAAATAATGCCCTATTTAAGGGTAAGGGGCGATTTCGGACACAGCCTTGGTGTGTGTTTATGACAATCATGACCTGAGGATACCAGCACAGTTTCAGCACAGTGCCACCTAGTGGTTAGGAGATGAAAAATTGCTATTTTTGCTTACAACTTATGAACAGTCTGGCCAAAAAAAAAAAAACTATTCAGATTCTTTAGATTCAGAGCACCATACCAAATTGAAAGATACCCAATTTTCCCATGTTGGCTATTTTGGATTTTGTCATGAATTGTTATATTTTACGAACTCATTACCGCATTGTTACAAAACTCATCGTCTTCGACACAATGCGCTGAAGATTCTCAAAAAGTTTCAGGGCAGTGCCATCTTGTTATAATAAAATGAAATGTATAATAAAAATCAAAAAACACTAATAGCTTTTGATTAGTTTAGCCTATTGTCATGAGACTGGTCTTAATACATCCCCTGGATCATATTGAGAAAAGCAATACCAATTATGCCATAATTGGTCGAATTTCTTTTCCGCCATTTTGATTTTTCAAAAGGAAGTCCTCCTAGACCGTTGGTCCAATTTTCACCAAATTCGACTCCAATCATCTTCAGACTATGCTGGCAAAAACGTTATGGATTTCATGTCAATAGACAAAACCGTTTTTGTTTACCGCATCAACAAATTTGATAGCATGATGTCAAACTGCATCTGAGGCTGTATCTCTGCAAAGCTTTGTCATATTGACACCAAACTTGGTGTGTTTCAAATTGAAAGTGATTATATTTATTGGTTTTCAATCATTTTGCTTAAAGTCGTCTCCAAATACTTTTTAATCATTTATGCAGTGCTCATCATTTTGCCTCTCTAGTGTTTGGCCCCTTAGATGCTGCTTGCAGCTATATTGTTTCCTTTGTTTTTTAAAACTGATGGACAGGCTAAAATGATTGTCGACATGTGGCATGTATATGTACATTTTTAACATGTCTACAGTACATTTATGCATTTAGCAGGCACTTTTATCCAAAGCAACTTGATTTGCATTGAATGTATATATTTTATCAGTTTGTTAATTCCTTGAGAATTGAACCCATGACCTGATCCTTGGTATTGCTAGGACCATGCGCTACTGTTTGAGCTACAGGAATGCCTAGAAATGGAAATAAACCAGAAGTGTAATCTGATCCACTCACAGTGCATTGATCATCTCCTCCTGCATCTTCTGCAGGGAGTCCAGCAGCAGAGGCAGTGCAGTCTCATGGTGGTGCTCCTGATGTAGCTGCGCACTTTTCACCGCCAGCACGTACTGGTTGTGCAGGTTATGCAGCTTCATGGTGGCTTTGTCATAGCGTTCACGGGCTTTCTCAGTCTCTTTGCCTGCAGAGGAGATGAAAGTGATTGTGGCAGTGAGATGAAAGGCAAAGGAGAAGTCTAATGTTTTTTCGTGTAAGCCTTTGAAAACTGCAGCTTTGTTATACGAGTAGTTGTAAGTAGTGGTCAACCGATAATGCTATTTACAGTTTGTTTTACAATCGCTAGGATCCATTTCTCAATACTTGGGTAACTTTTTATAACTCTTTACACAGTTCTCCTATCCAACTATCCAACATTCTTTGGCCACTCAAACTCTCCTCCTCTCTGTGCATTAGGATAATATAGACAGGACGTGTCTTTCAGATTTATAACATCTTTAGTTGATTGGAACTTCTTATTTAATGCCCTGATGGTGGAAATGGGGATTTTCAATGCTTTAGCTATTTTCTTACAGCCACTTTCTATTTTGTGAAGCTCAACAATCTTTTGCTGCACATCAGAACTATATTCTTTGGTTTTACTCATTGTGATGAATGATTAAGGGAATTTGGCCTTTGTGTTTCCTCATATTTATACTCCTGTGGAACAGGAAGTCATGGCTGGACAATTTCATGCTCCTAGTCACCCTGTTGTGCTAAAAAAAAAAGGTAAATATGATTGGGAATATACTTCAGAGATATTTTACTCGTGTAAGAATTTCTAGGGGTGTCAATAATTGTGGCCAACATGCATTGGAGAAAAACATTTATTTCATAACGTGAGTTCCGCCCACTTTCAATTGTTTTACTTCAATGAAAGGTTAGCATTTTGTTTCGTTTTTTAAATGAAAGTTCAAAAGTGCTGATTTATTTTCACAGCCGCCGTTGCTCATATTTACCAAGGGTGCCAATATTAGTGGAGGGCGCTGTACATGAAGTATTTCCTGTATTTGGCACAAGCGTCTATAGATCTTTTGATTACCCGTTGAGACACACAACATAATGGTGTCAAATTTAAAGTAATGATTTTACAGAGGTTTATTTTGATTCAAATACACTTTTAAATGTCTGTTAAGTAGCCATATGGAACAGATGATAAAATTTAATAATTGTGGTGCTTCTAAACAGCAGTTGCAAATTTTTTGCAAAATAAAAAAACATCAGCAATAAAATGTGCAACACTTAATGTTTTACTACCAAATTATATTATCTTTTATATAATTATATTATATATTAAATTATTATATACACTGGAAAGTTTCTCTCGAATTTTGGGCCATGTGAGTTCCAGGTCGTGATGAATGATGGGATATGCTCAAATACTGCTTCAATGTGGATTTAGTGTGCGTTAAAGGGGTCATGACATGGATTTTTAAATTATTTTAATAGGTTCCTTGAGGATCACTTATAATATGTGCAGAAAAATATATACATGCAGAAAAATGTATAATATGTATGAGAAATAGCCTGAACTTAAACTTAATTTACCTACGTGTATAAAATAAAAAAACCTGAACCTGAAAATAATTATTTTCAAACCTCATTCTGACCCTCTTTTGAAAACATTATCCATGTAAAACCATAATTTACAGAGAAAGCATTATGAAATATGTTTGCTTACACTTTGCGGTCAGATCCAATAAGGTCGCCGGCTTCATTTTTAAATAAAAGTTTCTTTGTGAACTCTCCATTACACTATGCCTTAATTATAAAACAATCTGCAGTCAAATGCTCCAAACAGACATATAATCCTCAGACTCAAACTTGGACGCCATTAAAAGTAAACCATTCACTTGTTCCTGACGCTGGGATCCTTCTCACAAACGTGTTGTTTAAACAGGACGTATCAAAGCGATCGTTCTTTTACTCTTCCTTTTGGCCTGTTGTCAATAGATTCAAGCGTGTGGAGTACAGAAATGTAATGAGCATCTATATACTGTATCCGGTGTAGACAGCGTTAGTGATTATAATGGGTTCCCTTTTTGCTTTTGATGAGAAAGGTGCCAGCCGTTAAGTGACTGAACGCCAGTGGGCAGGGCCTATGCTATGATGATGTACAGGTGCTGGTCATATAATTAGAATATCATCAAAAAGTTGATTTATTTCACTAATTCCATTCAAAAAGTGAAACTTGTATATTATATTCATTCATTACACACAGACTGATATATTTCAAATGTTTATTTCTTTTAATTTTGATGATTATAACTGACAACTAAGGAAAATCCCAATTTCAATATCTCAGAAAATTAGAATATTACTTAAGACCAATACAAAGAAAGGATTTTTAGAAATCTTGGCCAACTGAAAAGTATGAACATGAAAAGTATGAGTATGTACAGCATTCAATACTTAGTTGGGGCTCCTTTTGCCTGAATTACTGCAGCAATGCGGCGTGGCATGGAGTCGATCAGTCTGTGGCACTGCTCAGGTGTTATGAGAGCCCAGGTTGCTCTGATAGTGGCCTTCAGCTCTTCTGCATTGTTGGGTCTGGCATATTGCATCTTCCTCTTCACAATACCCCATAGATTTTCTATGGGGTTAAGGTCAGGCAAGTTTGCTGGCCAAGTAAGAACAGGGATACAATGGTCCTTAAACCAGGTACTGGTTGCTTTGGCACTGTGTGCAGGTGCCAAGTCCTGTTGGAAAATGAAATCTGCATCTCCATAAAGTTGGTCAGCAGCAGGAAGCATGAAGTGCTCTAAAACTTCCTGGTATACGGCTGCATTGACCTTGGACCTCAGAAAACACAGTGGACCACCAGCAGATGACATGGCACCCCAAACCATCACTGACTGTGGAAACTTTACTGGACCTCAAGCAACGTGGATTGTGTGCCTCTCCTCTCTTCCTCCAGACTCTGGGACCCTGATTTCCAAAGGAAATGCAAAATTTACTTTCATCAGAGAACATAACTTTGGACCACTCAGCAGCAGTCCAGTCCTTTTTGTCTTTAGCCCAGGCGAGACGCTTCTGACACTGTCTGTTGTTCTAGAGTGGCTTGACACAAGGAATGCGACAGCTGAAACCCATGTCTTGTATACGTCTGTGCGTAGTGGTTCTTGAAGCACTGACTCCAGCTGCAGTCCACACTTTGTGAATCTCCCCCACATTTTTGAATGGGTTTTGTTTCACAATCCTCTCCAGGGTGCGGTTATCCCTATTGCTTGTACACTTTTTTTCTACCACATCTTTTCCTTCCCTTCGCCTCTCTATTAATGTGCTTGGACACAGAGCTCTGTGAACAGCCAGCCTCTTTTGCAATGACCTTTTGGGTCTTGCCCTTCTTGTGCAAGGTGTCAATGGTCGTCTTTTGGACAACTGTCAAGTCAGCAGTCTTCCCCATGATTGTGTAGCCTACAGAACTAGACTGAGAGACCATTTAAAGGCCTTTGCAGGTGTTTTGAGTTAATTAGCTGATTAGAGTGTGGCACCAGGTGTCTTCAATACTGAACCTTTTCACAATATTCTAATTTTCTGACATACTGAATTTGGGATTGTCCTTAGTTGTCAGTTATAATCATCAAAATTAAAAGAAATAAACATTTGAAATATATCAGTCTGTGTGTAATGAATGAATATAATATACAAGTTTCACTTTTTGAATGGAATTAGTGAAATAAATAAACTTTTTGATGATCCAGCACCTGTATGTGACGTCACGGAATGACCGCACATTTAACCTGAACTTGAGTTTATAAATGCACTCACACACACACACTTTATTATGATTATCAATCGATTGTCTTTGTGCTGTATTGTCTGTCCCATGATTTTAGAGCTCAGATGGGGAAACAGTGGCGGGAATCTTTAGTTCCGCTAAGGTTGGGAATCTACTATTTATTAATGGAGCGTGGGTGTTTCAGGGACAACGTGGCCGAGTTGCTTCTGTTATTTTCTGGTTCAATGCATGGTAAATGAAATCTTTTATTGCATCAGAGTGTAGATTTATTTATTTTCAATGCTATGACAACATGTTTCTTCTAGGCTCTATATTTATGGGAAAATGTGTAAAGTGTTGTATGTGAGTTTGTGGTAATGGTGCTGGCCGCCAGTATAAATGTGCTCGTCTGTTTAATGGAGTCTAGTCTGTGTTGGTTGCTGCAGTGGAGAGTGCGGCCTGAGGGCTGCATGTATTTTGTATTTCGTATATATATATTTTTTTTTTAATATTGTATTTTGCATTATTGCTTTGAATCTAATTAGGATGTTTTTTGGATTTTTTTCCCCCCTAGTTTACTTATCTTATTTTTCTATTAATGTTATATCTTTGGGTTTGGTTTAGTCTTGTTTCTTCAAGTTTAAATAAATATTAATTTACACTTTAAACTTTTTGTATTCACTCTGCCTCTGTTTAATTTGGCCACCAATTTTTGGTGCCCATCACTGGGTTACCATTACAATGTATAATGATTTGTTGATGGCTTGCTCTAGAAGCAGTCATATGCTGATGTATTTGCATCTTGCATGTTACATCATCCCACCACATCCAAATGAGACATTTTTAGAGCTTGGTTACATAAATGTTTATAATGAGGAGAACGTTTTAAGATATGAAACTTGCAGAATGTTTTAATGGTACAATGTCAAAAGATCAAGGAAATTGGATTTCTCATGTCATGACCCCCTTTGAGGGCACTGAGCTTTGGCATTTATCGGACCTGGGACAGTCTTACACATTTACTGTTGTGTGTATGCGCTCTCAAGTGGCCAAGACTGCAACTGTTTAGCCTAAAATTGTTTCATGCATTTGACAGACTCATTAAAAAGAACTGGCTCATCAGAGACATTTTGTTGTGAATTGGACATCATCGGTTTATTATTTGAGATAACAGAAAATAAATAAACACCTTACCTTTTACAACAGCCTCCTTGTATTTGTCTCTTGCTAAAACAGCATCCTTAGTTAACTGCCTGTAGGTGCATTTCAACTTCTCAAGATCACCTTTGGTTACCTGTGGGGGACAGAAGCCAAGTCAAAACTGATCCATGAAACTGATGTTCCCTGAAACGGCAGTGGCGATCTATACAAAGGCTCACCTTGTTCAATTCAGACTCGATCTGCTGGTGGAGGCTTTGGTAACTCTTCTTCACCTGCTGCTTGTCTTTGATCATCATGGTGAGGCGGTGGAGAGGCCCCGAGTTGAGCTCCTCAGCGTGACACTTCATGATCTTGCTCAACTGCTCCGTCTGCTGCACCATGTGAGTCCACGACTGATAACAATAACCACATATGATGATACGAACCGATAGAATTAAGAAAAGTATGTGTGTGGGTGAGTGAGTGAGTGAGTGAGTGAGTGAGAAAAACAAAGAGATAAAGAGATTGAGACGATGAGACAAAAAACTGAGAATGTTGCAGGTACTGAGCATATAAAAATATATAAGCATCAGCTCCACTTGTCTACCCATAATGCTGCGGAGAGGTCCAGAGGGCCGTTACCTTGGAGACACTGCTGACATAGTTGATCTGAGAGCAGTTGTCATGCTTGTCCACCTGCTGGCTGATGTTGAGCAGGAGCGATGCATATTCCTTGTCGCTCTTCACCCGCAAGGTCATGAATCGCTTCACCGTCTCCAGCAGCTTCAACTCCCAGTCCTGCAGCTTTATCAGACCCTCGTGGGAGCTGCGCAGGTCCCGGCCAAACCCCATCTTACTCGCAAGGCACGCGGTCTCTCTCTCACTCAACGGGGTGTGCCACTCAGGTCTGCATTGTTACTGCTGCCGCTGAGAGAGGGTATGGGTAGAAATAATGACTGGTTAGTGGAAGGGCATGAACAAATGTGCTGAGTTGTCCTCTTTGTATTCATGCTTGTTTCATATGGTTTTGATAAACTTTTATACCATTTTTAATAAAAGTTTAAATGTAATGACGCTAAAACGTAATGTGGCTTGTAACCATCAAGCAAAAAGTAATAGCATATTTTTCTTAAATTATGAATACATGCAAATGTATTTTCAAAAATGTAAAGAAGCCTCTGGACCATGCACCAGACGGAGCTAGAGTTCAGTTATGGTAATGGGTGTTCAGCTTCCGAAATGCACGCTGTATGCGGTAGACCAATCACAACAGACTGGGCCATCTGACCAATCAGAGCAGAGTTGCTCACGGAAAGGAGAGATTTAGAGAGGCTGATTCATCCATCGAGTCGTTTGAGAATCATTGAACATTGTGGTGATGTGCAATGTATATTATGAGTAAATTAAACAGTTTTTTGACCTTTATGACCTTGACCATGATGCATGTAAACTTCTTGTTGGAGACAGGAAACTTTAAAATAGCATAATAGGGGCACGTTAAAATTGAGTGTTCATCAGAGTGATCCAAGACCCTAGGACTTTTGTTGCACTTGAACCACAAATACACCCAATGTAAGATATGTTGAGCTGAATTAAAATGGTTACGCAGGAAATTGTTAGTTATTTTGAATTTAAGCTGAAATAATGTGAAGAATACCCCTATTTTTAGCAAAATGCTGTTTAAAGATTAGACAAAGAAAGTACAATACAATTTTCAGTGATAAACCTAAATCATACAATTTTTTTTAAATAACCCTCCGTCGACCTGACCGTCTATGGGCAGGGATTCAAAAAAATGCGGGAATACAATCTGTAGTTTTCACAAAAGCTCTAGGGCTAACAAAACACGTTTGGCTTTCATGAAAACTACAGATTGTCCTTCTGCATTTTTGTATCTGCGTTGGGAATTTCTCAGTCCAGGTAACACAAAGAAAGAGTAAACATTGTTACTTGCATATACTACCAACGTTGCAATAAAAAAAGCAGGTTAAAATTTGGCGAACGTACACTTTAAGACTTTCATTTGCTTAATCGGTAGTTTTACTCTCTATAGAGGCAACCAAATAAACACAAGATGATGTAAGAGGTTGTTTCTGTTGAACATAGCTGTTGAACACATAAACCAGTTTTTTTAAGAGATTTCTATTTTACCTAATAGTCCACAGTAAGCACTTCCATTGCCTCCCAGTAGAACTTTTTACCATAAAATAAGTAGTTATCCAGTGAGAAAAACAAACGAAAAAAAAAACAAATATGCAGAAGACCTGGACGACTGACGGGTCACAGTCACACTCATGACGTGTTCATCCAAGCATCACACCAAAAACATGATCTGTGTACACTTCAAAGCCCAGACCAGTTTTAAATAACCACATAACAAAAGCATCACAAAGCATTCTTACCTTGTTATCAGCACGTCTACATTTCGCTGAATAACCTCACCCAATCAGTGCGTGCAAGAGAAACCGAGGAATATGGCTTCAACTAGTGAACGTTCATTCCGGGTTTCCTAATACAGGTTAATTAAAAGAGAACGTAGTTTATCAAGTGCAAATCAAGCAAAAACAGACTTCCTCTATGACGACCGTCTCAAACCCACATGAGTTATAAACTCAACCCTGTCAAAAAAACACCCAGATCTACTAAAAGTCAATGACTGTTGAATTAAAAGTACGGACAGTAACACAATACCACATTTTACACCTCCAGTTCCTTTCTTAGCAACTAAAAAAAAAGTATGAGAACAACTTCAGGTATTTGTGCCTTGAGGCTAAGTGTGACAACATGCCACAATTAAAATGACACTGAGACATACTAATAAACAGTTCTGTACTGTCTGCTACAGTTCAATCAAAATGCTTCTAATATCAAAACTGGAGACTGTGTTGGACTGGTTTACAGTCACGACTAAAGCAGAAGGTTGTTTAATTACTTCGATTAGTACTGTAGTTTAATTCTTTGCAAAGCCCTTAATAACCTCCTTATCTAAGAGTACATGCCTTCTGCTCTCCTTCTTCCATCAAAGGGAATAATACTGGGTCACATTTAGCTTATAGAACCACCGATTCATTAAGAAGCTTACAGGAAGGCAGTTTTTTTGAGGATGTTTGCCACTAAAAATGATAAAGATAATTGTGTTGTATTAAAAGACTTACAGAAATCATAAAACTGTTTTTATTAAATGAGGCATACTTTATCATGAGATATCTTTGTTTGTGAGGGTTAAAGGTAGTGTTCTGGCAATATACTTTTAAAATGACATTACTGCCATCATAAAAAGTGAGGAAGTTAAACTTGCATGGGATATTTTTATTTTGCTTAACTACCAAAGTTCACAGCAAACGGTTTGTTTAAATAGTCAACCAGCAGACTACAAGAGGTGGGTAAGTTGTGTCAGTAAGCCACAAGAAGAGGTCAAAGCAAACAGACAAATAGATGTTACTGAATAAGCTGTTAATGTGTTTTCCTGTGAAATTTACTGGTAACTTTTATTTTAAGGTTCAATTCTCACTATTAACTAGTTGCTTCTTAGCATGCATATTACTAGGATATTGGCTGTTTATTAGTACTTATAAAGCACATATTAAAGGGTTAGTTCACCCAAAAATGAAAATTAGCCCATGATTTACTCACCCTCAAGTCATCCTAGGTGTATATGACATTCTTTAAAAAATGTCCTGGCTAATATAATGGCAGTGAATGTTGCTTCGTTTTTGAAGTCCATAAAAGCTGTGTGGAGCAGTTATATGATGGATAGATGCACTTTTATGGACTTCAAAAACGAAGCAACATTCACTGACATTATAATGCTTGGATTAGCCAGGACATTTTTCAATATAATATAACTCTGATTGTGTTCGTCTGAAAGAAGAATGTCATATACACCTAGGATGGCTTAAGGCTGAGTAAATGATGGGCTAATTTTCATTTTTGAGTGAACTAGCACTTTATGCCTTTTTCTGCATGATCTTATTCTACATCCCTTAATCCTACCCAATACGTAAGGGATAATGTACACCCAGCCAGTTGTTATCGCAGAATAAACCCCGACAGAGTGATCAGGAACCCGACACGAAGCGGAGGGGTCTTGCGTCACTCTGAAGGGGTTTATTCTGCGATAACAACCGGCTGGGTGTAAATTATCCCGCTTATTACACCAGTCATCCTAGGTGTATATGACATTCTTCTTTCAGACGAATAAAATGGGAGTTATATTTAAAAAGTCCTGGCTAATCCAAGCTTTATAATGGCAGTAATTGTAGCTGTTTTTGAAGTCCATAAAAAAATGCAGCTGTCCGTCAAATAACGTGCTCCACACGGCTCTGGGGGGTTAATAAAGGCCTTCTGAAGCGAATCGATGCGTTTGTGTAAGAAAAATATCCATATTTAAAACTTTATAAAGTAAAGTTCCGGCCGATCGCCTAACTCGCCTTCTAACATGCGCTTTTCATGCGTTTTACACCCGAAGCGCACAGGCACTAAAAGCCTGTCAAACGGCGCCTGATTTCTAGTTATCTTTCAAGTCTTATTGCGCTAATACTGTCAAATACACACAAGGTTTACATAAACACATGTACAAGTGAAAGTAAACATTTGAAAGAAAATCGGAATCGTCTCTGTATGCGTAACGTTACAAGTCTTAAAGTGAAAGTAAACATGCTACAGCTTGTCCTTAAAGGGCACCTATTATGCAAAATTCACTTTTACATAGTGTTTGAACAAAGGCGTGTTGGCAGTGTGTGTACACAACCACCCTATAATGGTAAAAATCCACCCACTCCATAAGCAGTGTCTCAGAACAAGCCGTTTGCAGACTCTGGGCAATGTGACGTCACATTTCACAGGCCCCGCCCACGAGTGTTGATGGACAGTGCCGTATTAGCATAGACCCCGCCCTCAGAGAGCTGTACACAGTCCACCATTTTTATCTCCTCGCCATTAACAGCTGCATTCAAGCAAGAAATGTGTTCTTAATAAAGCTACTAAAGTTCATTCAGTCAAGAGTCGTGAGTTTTGTTTATCTTCTGTTGTTTGATTCATATTAACAGCAGATATAGCAGTAGGTACTGTATATTACACTGCTTTCACTTTAGTACACAGATCTAATATACACACAGGATTTCTGTACTTGCTGCATACATGCACAGACATAACCAACTGTTTTCATGTGAACTTTGTGTGTTTCTGACATAACAAGTGTGCATTTGACAGTTTAATTGCAATAACACATGAAAGAGAACTAGTCTAGTTTAATAGCCTACTCACGGACGCGCCAACATCCAGCTCTCTGTGCGCATGCGTCAGGGTTGAGAGTTGAGAGTTGATAAGTTGAGAGTGATAAGTCTTTAAAACGCATGCAGATGATAATATTTCATGATGATGAAGAACTGCAATGTCACATGAGCGTGTCTGGGATAGAGATGATCATCAAAACAAACAGATGTATCATGTTTCAGTTGTCATTCGCGTGTTCATTGGTGTTCACGAGCTGTGAAGGCTCCGCCCTCTGGGGGTGGGGAGCAGCAACTAATTTGCATTTAAAGGAGACACAGAAAACAGCTCATTTTTCTCAAACCCAAAAATTGGCATTTAAAAAAATGGTATATTAAATGATCTGTCAGGAATTTTGATCTGAAACTTCACAGACACACTCTGGGGACACCTGAGACTTATATTACATCTAGTAAAAAGGGGCATAATAGGTGCCCTTTAAAGGGATAGTTCACCCAAAAATGAAAATTCTGTCATCATAACTCTAATGTTGCTCCAAACCTGTATTCATATCTTTCTCGTGCTGAACACAAAAGAAGATATTTTGAAGAATGTAAGTAACCATGTTTGGTTAAAAAATAACTTTTGATTTCAACAGAAGAAAGAAATTAATTCAGGTTTTAAACAACTGGAAAGAGTAAATTATGACAGAAAGATTATTATTATTATTGATATAAATGCTATTATTAACAGTTCTCAGAATTAAAGATACGTTTAGCATTTAAAGAAAATTTGTCAGAGACCTTGTTATTCTTAATTTTGAAATTTTTACACCAGACATATATATCGGTTCTCGGTCTACTTGATCTGTAATAATCAGTATCGCATCAGCCCTGAAAAAAAAACACATATCGGTCGACCCCTACATATAAGGACGGCAGGTATCGATATTTTCAGGGACTAAATTTTAGCTCGTATTGTGCAACATTTTACGTGGACCACTCTGTCCATTGTTTACGTGTTAGTTAAACGTGTTGATTTGACACGCAAGTGTAATCCAGCTGCACACTGCAATGCAACAGAACTTTCGCTCACAATTACAAACAAAGAAGCTGTCTATATTATGCCATATCTACAATGTCAGTGCACTTGTTCATTATACAACACAATTGACAAGAAAAAAACAGCAGAAGCAGTAAAACGTGTCTAATGCTATGCTATGAGATACTGGTTATACTATATTGGGTCAGTGATACTGGTTATACTCTTTTGAAATCAAACTGTCTTGCAATATTGTGTAGGCAATTTCACAATGAAAATAACTCCATAGTGGCATCTAGCGTCCAAGTTATATGCTGTTAATAGCAAATTTATGCATTTTCCTATAAATATGATTATATAATATTATATATCAGCATATAATAACATTTCATAACTGAATAGTGTCAACTTTACACCATTTAAAACATTTTTATTTGACAAGGGATGTGATTTAAAGATGTAAAATGAACAGTCTGAGAACCTTATTAGATAAATATGTGTGGACAAAGTTGAAAGTTGAAAAAAGGTAATTAATCGCAATATGTGATTGCAATACTCAGCATGTCGCAATAATATCGTATCGTGGCTTAAGTATTGTGATAATATTGTATCATAGGGCCTCTGGCGATTCCCACCCCTAATAGTGAATATGTGTTCTCCATACTAAAATTACTATTCTGATAAACACCATCAAAATGATAACATGATATTATGTAGCAAGTTTATGTTTAAATTAGGGCTGTCAAAAATAAATGTTAATTTATGCTGTTAATTTTTGGTTTAATGCAGCATTTCCCTTCCTGAAGTAGCTATCCTAATGTCTACCAAACAGGGCATGTTGCCATCCTTGGCCACTTCCACCAGTCTGCTATGGATACTCTTGACCAGTCAAATAACTGCCTTCCTTTAGTAGGAAACACTTCTTAGTAAATTTCCAGTTATAATAGTGTCGACTTGTATTGCTCCCAGGTGCAAGAGTAAACGTTTAGCGGGAGTTAGGATTGTGCGTTGAAGGCTTAAGGCTGCAAAGAATCGTATACAGAGAAAAATCTGACAAAAAACATTGCGTTTGTAATCAACATTTCAAATTGGATGACCACGAACAGAAGTAAAAAACTCAAAGAAACCTCCCAAAGCAAAACGCCATAGCATGCACAGGTAAGAAAGCTGTTGCTATAGTTTCATTTTTACCATAATTCTGTTTAAAGAGTAGACAAAGTATGACAAAATTTTCAGTGATAAACCAACCCTTATAATAACTGCTCTGTTAATAACCCTCTGTCGATCCAACTGTCCGGGGGCGGAGTTACAAAAAAAAGACATGTCAAAAGTTATCAAAACGTATCATCCGGCGGACTTTTGCTGACAAATAAGCATGAATTCCTCTGTCCTTGCGCTCAAAATGGCAGATAAGCGTGAGCTTGCAGGGGTGGGGTTTATGGACTAAATGATTGGACCAGAGAGAAGTCTGACGGTTTTAACTGGAAGGTCCAGTTATGACATTCTCTTATGACGTTCCTAATAAGATCTAAAACATACATTACCAGAAAAGATACCAGTTTTATAAAAGACATTTTGGTCCAAACTAATGGTCGTTGGAGTTAAGTCCCTACCGTCCAATTCAAGTCAAGTCTCAAGTCAAGTCTCTGTTCTATTTTTAGCAATACTTTTTTCAGCTAGTTGTTATAACTAACAGTGTATTGAACTATCAAACCAGATTACTTTTACTTTAAAATGGCCTAATAAAGCACACAAAATACTACTTAAAGTCATTACTATTACTTTCCAACTTTGTACAAAATTATACCATTTAGAACCACCACAAGGGAAAAAAAATGTGCTGTGTATTTTGAGCCATTTAAGTTGCCGTATTTGCTGTAGATCTCAAGCAATGCTGGATAATGTAGTCTTCCAGTGAACGCCGCCGGTAACAAAACCTGTGTATAGACAAGCGTTACAGTAAACGACACAAAGAACAACATTTCCATCTGGGTGCCTCGTTTGTGGAGATGAGTCGGACAGGGTCATAAATTGCGTATGAAAGTGTTTGTGCAATCCATATGCAAATTAACTTGGTAAATCTGGATTATATGCATATGTTAGCAAATAGCCTATTTTGGGGAAAAACATGAAAAAGACATGGAAATGTGTACTTCTTGAAAATGGACCGCAAGCAAGCCTCTGCTGCTGTGCAACACCACAGCTTCCCTTGGGAACAATTGATTGCTTTTCAAATTAAATGACAAAGTTTCGTAATATTTTCGTAAGAACCCCCAAATACAATGAATCTTTTATGGGGGACCCCCTTCCTAAAATCCATCTATTTTTATGTAGGCCTATGAAAAAACATTTAAACTGTTAGATAAATTGTGTGACATTATAAATACAAAATATTGTTTCCAAACTTAATAAATTGGCTATACTTAATGTTTGATGTAAAAACCTGAAGAAAAACATTTTTCAATTAAAAATTATTTGTATAAGCAATAAATGTATGTAAGCAGCTTGCGTACTGTATTAAGAATACTGTCATACAACCCCAGTGAGCATGATAAAGGGGACTCACTAGAAAGATACAAAGCAAACATATACAATTCTGGAAAGTAGCCTATGTATATGGCAAGTCTCAGGTCAGTTGTTCGCGAGTCCAAGTCAAGTCGCAAGTCACTTTTTTTGCGATTAAGTGCGACTTGAGTCCAAGTCACAGACTCGAGTGTCCATCTCTGATTATTAGTAAAAGAAAGGCCATCACTATAATTCTTTCTCATATTCATCCATGTGAACTGGAGTCGGACAGATTTCTGCTGTCACTGGACAAGCATATTGCCATATTCACTGTGTACCTGGTCTTCATGAGAAAATATGATTTCCAGTGCACATAGACCAGATTTATTTCCTTTTTATCCATACTTTTTATCATTTCTCTATAAAATACTATAGTAGTACAGAATCAAGTTGCTCCTTAAAGTATAAATCTGTTTTTTTTTGTATTCACAGGTTTCAAGTTCAAATAATTTTTTTCATATTGATTCTTTAATTACTTATTTCTAATTTAGTAAATATTATTTAAAATAAATATGAATTTCATTGCAGCATGTGCTATTTACTATCTTTAAAACAAATAATAAAAATAAACATAAATAGTGTGATATTATATACACTCACCTAAAGGATTATTAGGAACACCATACTAATACTGTGTTTGACCCCCTTTCGCCTTCAGAACTGCCTTAATTCTACGTGGCATTGATTCAACAAGGTGCTGAAAGCATTCTTTAGAAATGTTGGCCCATATTGATAGGATAGCATCTTGCAGTTGATGGAGATTTGTGGGATGCACATCCAGGGCACGAAGCTCCCGTTCCACCACATCCCAAAGATGCTCTATTGGGTTGAGATCTGGTGACTGTGGGGGCCATTTTAGTACAGTGAACTCATTGTCATGTTCAAGAAACCAATTTGAAATGATTCGAGCTTTGTGACATGGTGCATTATCCTGCTGGAAGTAGCCATCAGAGGATGGGTACATGGTGGTCATAAAGGGATGGACATGGTCAGAAACAATGCTCGGGTAGGCCGTGGCATTTAAACGATGCCTAATTGGCACTAAGGGGCCTAAAGTGTGCCAAGAAAACATCCCCCACACCATTACACCACCACCACCAGCCTGCACAGTGGTAACAAGGCATGATGGATCCATGTTCTCATTCTGTTTACGCCAAATTCTGACTCTACCATCTGAATGTCTCAACAGAAATCAAGACTCATCAGACCAGGCGACATTTTTCCAGTCTTCAACTGTCCAATTTTCGTGAGCTTGTGCAAATTGTAGCCACTTTTTCCTATTTGTAGTGGAGATGAGTGGTACCCGGTGGGGTCTTCTGCTGTTGTAGCCCATCCGCCTCAAGGTTGTGCGTGTTGTGGCTTCACAAATGCTTTGCTGCATACCTTGGTTGTAACAAGTGGTTATTTCAGTCAAAGTTGCTCTTCTATCAGCTTGAATCAGTCGGCCCATTCTCCTCTGACCTCTAGCATCAACAAGGCATTTTCGCCCACAGGACTGCCGCATACTGGATGTTTTTCCCTTTTCACACCATTCTTTGTAAATTTGTAGAAATGGTTGTGCGTGAAAATCCCAGTAACTGAGCAGATTGTGAAATACTCAGACCGGCCCGTCTGGCACCAACAACCATGCCACGCTCAAAATTGCTTAAATCACCTTTCTTTCCCATTCTGACATTCAGTTTGGAGTTCAGGAGATTGTCTTGACCAGGACCACACCCCTAAATGCATTGAAGCAACTGCCATGTGATTGGTTGATTAGATAATTGCATTAATGAGAAATTGAACAGGTGTTCCTAATAATCCTTTAGGTGAGTGTATAACAACTTTATATCCCTGCTCTCTAATATATTGTCATTGCATACTTGCTCCTACTCACAATGTGAAACGAGACCTGCAGAGGCAGAAGGAGGGAGTTCAACCAAGAAATCGAACCAAGTGTGAAACCAGTAATGAAATCAATACCAAAAAACAGAGCAACTCCAAGAGGGTCCTCACACCATCGGTGCTCAGGCCCTAATAATTTTAATAAAAGCAAAAGCCAGACCCATCGGTGAAAACACATCACAGAGCTGTAAAATAACCACTGTGCTGTATAATCCTCTCTCACCCATAACACAATTAGGCTGGTTAATGCACATCAGTGGGAGTTTAGCTCAACAAGGATTTGCTGTGTGCAACAGAACAGCTCTGTGGGGGCACAGCTGCTTGAATAGCACTTCTGAGCACACTAGCGGAGGAATGCGAGTCCTTTATTTGAGCGCCTGAAGAACGGGACACCAAAGACAACATGTAAACAAAGTCAGCTTCTACTGACCGCCATCGTTTTATGATAACAATAACATAATGGCCATCAAAGACATATACAGTCAGTGTGGGCTCTTCCATTGTAATCCAGGTTAAATACATTCCGGAAGTTTATTACCACGTTTGCTTAAAATCCAAAACACTGTTCAAATCCAAAACATTAGCATAGACTCCCAATTGTCAACTGCAGAAATTAACCAAAACACACTGGGAATAACTAATAACTAGAATGACTGCGAGTGATTTACTCCATTAAAACAAGTTCATTTTCATTCCAGGCATATAGTGGCACCCTTGGGTTGTGTCATACATAACTGCATATTATGTATTGCATTATAACGAAATATCAAATCAATGGGAATTTATTTTAAATAAAGCCAGCACAAGAACACTTTTTTATCATTGATGGACATTAAACATGACAACCAGAAGATGTTAAATAATTTTTGCATATAGTCCATTTTATATATACAATACAATACTAAATACAAAAATTATTCCAACACCTAGTTGTCAAAAGCTCATGCCCATCATTCAGTAGATACATCAGTACCACTTGATGCCATAACTGTACCATGGTGCCACTAAAATAATGTTTAGTAAGGGTAATTCAAAGAGTTTATGATCATTATATAAAAGGAAATTCAAAGGATTTGTCCCCATCACTGTTCAATGGGATGACCAATTTCCTTATGCACAAACACACTGAGCCCTTCTCAGCATTCCTCCACAATGCACATGTGACACAATCTGACAGAATAAAATTACATACTAATAATATACGATTGGTTAAACTGGTCAAGGTGACTAAATCGCAGTTTATCTTGCTATCTTCACAGTCCGATTGTACCGCTGGTGTCAAAAGTTTAAGAAGAGTGACGGACGACTCTTTCTTTGATTTCAGATATAACACAAACTCACACACCCATAACCACAACAAATAACATTTACTGACAGTTGACAAACTGCAGAACATATTTCATAGGCTTACTGAACATGTTCACAGGCTTTCCTGTGCTGGTGGGACGTTAGCCGCTGCTAGCGCTGCCCTGCTAATGCTGCCTGGCCTTTTCCTTTGGAAAAACAGCAAAACAATTGAATACAAACGCGCATAACCGAGACTTGCGGCACACTAAACAGCATTTGCGTGAGAACAAAATTGCGTGTGTGATAGAATAGTTCACTAGCTTACTGTAATGCTGTATTGTGGTATTTGTCCTTGTTTCCTGATTCCTCGGTATTCCTCTTTTCTTTGACTGGGGTTGGAGGAGTTGAGTTGGGATTCGGGAGGGGTTTCCGCTCACTCCAGTGCTGCCACAGGCTTATGACGTTTACCACACGACCCTCCGAGCCCTGCAACAATGTGTATGTGTCTGTGCGTGTGTGGTCAAGATTGAGTATTACCGCATGTATATTTCAAAGTAGAAGGCAGGTGTTCATTTATGGTCATTAACACGACGGTGTGGAGTGTGATATGAGAACAGCAGATGCAGAACGGCTCTTGTCGAGATACACAATTGCTGAGGTGATTGAATATCTCAGTTTTATACACTTTCGAAACACTTAACTTTAAGAGAGAGCCAGTCACTCCCTCATACTCAGTGTGTTGAGATTAAATGGATGGTCAGCAGATGTCTCTGTCTGGGACACCAAATATCCGTAGTCTGTTTTCATAGAAATGTCTGTTTTCATCTGTTTTAAATGTCCGTTAGATGGTGCTATTTCCCCTCGATGAACATTCGTGGACTTTTTACCCTTACGAAAATTAACCATGGCCTTACTACAAATAAAACCATGGTTACTTATTGTAGTTAAACCATGGTAAACACAAATTAACCATTTTGCTACATTAACCATAGTTTAACAATGTTATTTGTAGTAAAATTGATTATACAAATGGTAATAAATCCACCAAAAAAACATTTTGATTTTAGTCGCTTCGACATAGCGTTGGAATCTGACACTGTGGGAAAACACCTTTCACGGAGAAATACTGAAACCTCATTTATTAACTGTTATTCTACAACGACCAATGGCGTTCAAGCACACAAAATAGAGGCCGGCCTGCTCCTATTATAAGGCGGCTCAATATTACTCCTTCAAGAGAATGCACAAGAAGCCTCTTTTTTGTCAGTTTTGCCGTCAAATTAGCAGTTCTGCCCATCTGCATTTACAAAGTGTGTAGATACAGCACAACCTCCTCGCGAAGCAAGCTGTAGAGGTATAGTGCCTATCGCGGAGTGCGAAACAGGGTTTTACAGACATTATTTTCTGGTTCCCAAAAAGGATGGCGGACTCCACCCCATTCTAGACTTAAGACAGCTAAACCACGCTTTATCAAAACACTCATTCAAAATGATCACACTGAAACAGATCCTCTGGTATGTTCGCCCTGGGGACTGGTTTGAAAGATGCATCTTTAAATATTTGGATTGCCCCTCGACACAGGCACTTTCTGAGATTTGTGTTCAAAAGGTATCTCACGCACATTCACAAGGTGCATGAAGAACGCAGTTCTCTTCCCTCTTCGATTGAGCGGAGTGTGTGTTCTGAACAATCTCGACAATTGGCTGGTTCTTGTTCATTCACAGAATGCATTGAACAGCCACAAGCTTATGATCATCAAGCACCTTCAGGGCTTGGGTCTTACGGTAAACATGCCCATCTCTTACCTGAGCACTCACAGGTCATATTGAATTCACTCACAATGTTCAAATTAGGGAAAACCCTCCCTTTGAAATGCTTAAATGCCTTTGATGGCTGATAGTTGCAGCTGCGACAGTATGTGTCACAGAACGGAGAGAGGACCCAAATGCAAAGGTGCAGAACAGTAATGTTTATTCAGTCACAAAGGAACTAAGGCAGACTGCCGATCACAGGAAAAGGTGATGCAGATCTGGAGCATAACACAGGTATCAAACAAAGGAGACAGTCTTTAGTAACCGGCAGATGTCTTGTGCTCGTAGCGGGAAGTCAGTGGCAAGCGAAACAGCCCCAGTCAATGCACTCAGCACCACAGACAGCGTCCAGAAGGTCAACTTACGTACAGCAGGAGACTGGACAGAAAACAGGTGAGACCAACACGACAATACAGATCCAACCAGACTAGACAAGGCAAACGGCTTCTAGCAAAGGTGTAGCACAAACGAGAGCTGTGAACATGAGTGAGATGCATACAACAATAATCTGGCAAAGAAGCCAAAAACAGGTAGGCACTAAATAGCCCGAAAGACGAACACAAAGAGGAACAGGTGCGGTCTCAATCAGAGAGCGCGCTGATTGCAATAGCAAACAGGTGGGAAGGAATAGAGTGGGAAGAGTGAGAGAGGGAGAGTCAAACCTAACTCATGACAGTATGTTGGCTGGACCTGCTTTATATATGGCCACTTGAGCTCTGGCTAAAAGACTGTGTCCTCTTTCATGCACACAGGTAAGCTACAAATAGATGCAATGGCCCCTTGGAAAAGTACAAATATGTATGAACGGGGCGTAACAATGGTCATGACGTATGCATTGAGCACAGGCTGGGTAGCCCTTTGCGATGGCAGACTGGCTTTCGTTGTCTGGAAGTACACAGAGAGGGCATGGCACATAAACTGTCTAGAATTGAGAGCAGTTCAACTTTCGAGTATTTTTACACTCTATTTCATCAGATCATGGTGGCATGCATAAATCATCTAAAAGGTATCAACTCACATCTCCTGCTGAAGCTCGAAAAGAACCTTCTGTTGTGGGCAGATCACTGGCACATCCCCAGCAGTTTGAACTGCAGGGCTGTTATGTTGTCGAGAGAAGGGGTAGTCCTAGGAGAATGGAGACTACACACTCTGACAATGAACATTTTTGGGTTCCAGACCAGCGGAAGTGGATCTGTTTGCATGAACAGAGAACACTCACTGCCCATTGTAATAACTCTAATGGGTCGCCCCACACTGGAGTGATGCCCTAGCCCACCCCTGGCCAAAAACATGCAAGTATATATGCGTTGACGCCAGTGAAGATTTTGCATCAGGTGTTATGCAAAATCAGGGAAGAGAAGGAGACAGTGCTGTTAGTTGTCCGAAATGGCCACTCAGTCCTGGTTCCCGGACCTAGTGGGGATGCTGACAGCTCCCCCCTGGACCATCCCGCTGATGAAGGATCCCAACCCCAAACTGACAAGTACTGTTCTTACTAAAAAAATACTTACTGAAGCAAGAGCCCCTTCTACTAGGTGTCTCTATGGTCCTAAGTGGAAAGCCTTTGAGAGCTGGTTTAGTGAGTGTGGATCCTGTGAATTGACTGATTCCAGTTATTCCATCTTTCAGCAGCATTTGTATGGCGGCAGCATGCCCTCCACGCTCAAAGTATATGTAACAGTCTTCTATAGCGATATAGATAACCACAGAGTTGGTACGAATGACTTGGTGATATTACCCGCCACGTCCTTCTACAGCCCCACAGACCTGGCTTAAGACAAGTGCTAAAGACAGCGTTTCTGCTTGCGCTCGCATCAGTCAAGCGAGTGGGGTGATATGCACGCTCTGTCAGTCTGTCTTGCATGGAATTTTGGTCCATATGACTGTAGAGTGGTGTTAAAACCAAAAAGGGGTTATGTATGATTGGGACACATTTTGCCATTGAGATGACTTGGAAAAAGTGTCCCAATCAACCTGAATTCACCCTACCTAAAGTGCTCTCGACTCCGTTCAGAGCCCAGGTTATAACTTTGTCTGCTTTCGTTCCAAGTGAGCCAGCTGCGGGAGATTCGCTCCCTTCGCAGTGCTATGCCCCGTTAAATCATCTGCTAAATCTGACAGTGCTTATACTCTATTACCATTGCTTCCCTTGTCCAAAAGCGAAGTATTCTGTTTAAACGCCAGCTTTTGCCGCTTCCCTATCATTCTTTTAACTTAAAAGAGCACGCCCATAGCGGCCAGGTGCGCACCGCCCCCTCTTAGGTAGCATTATTCGTCAGAATACCAGCGCCTCACAGACCTCATTGTTGAACTGCTGATACAGCGGTAATTCAACTAGGTCCGATAGTGAAATTATTGTGGAATGAGCTCTGTCTATAGACTCTTTCTAACCTAAGGTGGTGTCTTCCTGTTTATAAAGCACCTACATTAGGCCATATTTAAAGACACTTAGCCTTTATATCAGTGAGGCTGTTATCGCTTGATTATGGATTCTGTCCGTACAACTTATTTCAGCTAAACGTTTCCCTGAATATGAGGCACCTGTTTTGAAGCACTGTTATTGCTGTGTTCGACTAGGTCCAGCAGGGTCCATCTGTATTGGTCTTTTGTATTAGTGGGACATAACTATTGTTTAAAATATGTCCTGCTTGTGCAACTTGAATAAACTAAACAGTGGTGTCCTGTTTGTGAAGCACTTCATATGGGCCATTAGCTTGGTTTACGCTAAGCAACCCTTCGCAGTGTCAAGGTGGAATTTTATACGTTCCCCAAAGTGTCAGATTCCGACGCAATGTCAAGGTAACCGAAAGGGAATGTATCCGGTTGCTAAATGTAACCTCGGTTACCTAAGATGATGTATGTCTGTCTGTATGTATGCATGTATTTGTCTGTCTGTTTCAATGGAAAATGTTTTTGTTTTGTTTTTTTTTCAAATTGATTTTCAGCACTTTCAATTAATTTTATATCTATTTTCTTTATTTAGAAACAGTGCTTGTGTAAGCTGGAAGACTATTATAAGCAGGACTGTCACTAGTGGGGTGAAATTTGGTGATGATTCAGTGTGATTTTGACGATTTTCATCCCCTTATACCAATTTTCTAGCAATTCATTCCCACCCCAACCTCACATAATGGTCACAAATGTGGAGAAATATATATATATATATATTAGTGTCTGGTGACTATTTGATTATAGTGTGAGTTTAAGATGATTTGAGATTTTCAAAGTCATTCAAATTCACTTAAATCACCTTTCTTCAGCAGATCATCTTAACCATGCTACATGCCTAAATCCATGTGATTGACTGATTAAATATTTTGCATAAACGAGCAGTTGAACAGGTGTACCTAATAAAGTGGCAAGTGAGTGTATATATTAGGTGCAATAATGACATTGAATCTGTATCTATATTTGGATACAGTTTATCCAATTTGGTCCTGTAATGTATAATAAACTGAGTCATGCACAAGATGATTTATCCAAGTTGTCATTCAGTTCCTAGCTCTTTAATCCGTTCTGCTTTTAACTTTTCTATTGATTTATTTGAAATTACATAACCATGCTGCATATTGGATTTTAGATTTTATTTGTACATTTTCTGTTTTGTTAACACAGGGAACAAGGAAGACAGACAAGGAACTAAGCGCAATAACTTTAATTACAAAACATGAAACCAGGGGCCTATTAAAGCCGGATTATGTGGCTATAGGTATGCATCAGTTTAGTTTGCGCCAACCCTGGGTTTTAGGCACCATGAAACTGGTTTGGCTTTTAGTGGTGTTCATTGCCATAACTTACCCGCAACAGCTAAAATTATGTTGTAGGTAAGAGATCTCGAAAGAGATTGGTCGAAATTGGACCAATAAGCTGTGAGCAAAGTGACACTTGTCTGACGCAATAAAGTCACTATATAGTAGGCCCTAACTGTCAGGGAATTACCAGACTCAGAGGCAGATACAGTGAAAACAGCGTTAAATTAGGAACACACAGGTAAGTAAACAGGAATATAGCAGGTTGGGGAGAATGACTGGATAATAATAGAAGTCTTTACTGTATTGCAGGTGCAGGTGCAGATCATGGATACATGGGGGAATCGCCGGGGAATCGTAGGAGAATCTCCTACGACTAACTAGATAACAAGACAGACACAGATGAGTATCTTTGGGAGTATTGAAGGGGAACCAAAAGAACTAAAAAGACTACAAAACAGAAACGGGAAACTAAATCAAGCATAAAAGTCCAGACAAGAAACAAGTAACACATAACATTTTTGTTAAAGTTTTAGTAATTCTGTTGTGTGTTTTGTCATTTAAAAAAAAAAAATCCCTATATAGTTGTTAAGTGTTATTTTATTATTTCTTAAATTTAAACTAAATGAAAATGAGAAATGTTGTCTTGGCAAATAGCTGAAATAAAATATGTTTAAAATATGTTTAAAAAGTTTATATATATTTTATTTTATTTCAGATAATGTTTATTTTAGTTCAAGTAATGTAAACCTGACCTGTAAAACAGAATCCAGTCATGATTCTGGCAGCAGATGAGGGGGGCTGTGCTTGAATTACGAACTTGAAGATAGAGGAATAAAAAGTATTTTGAAGAATATTTTTTAACAGTCTCACTGTAACTACTAACTAGTAAGAACATAAAAAGCCACTACATTTAACCAAGCACAGGTCAGGCCATTGCTTTGAAGTAAGGTCTAGCTTGGAGACAGGAAAATTGTGGCATGCAGTGTTTTTGCAAGGAAAAATCCATGAGATAAAATGCTTGTCTGAACTGGTTGAGAGTTGAAATTACTGCTGGACTTGAAGTAAAATGTGATGGTGAGAATGGTGACTTCATTGTGATCAATAGGCCTACAGCAAGTGATGTTGATTTAAGCAAGATTTAGCCTTTGAATATGTGTCTGGAGATTAAAACTTAAGTTAATATATATTAATTATTAATTCAGTAAACTACTATAAGGACTACAACCGTTGTTTAATTGGCCAAGCATGTAAACTCACAACATTGTAGCGAAAAAAAAAAAAAAAAAAAAATATATATATATATATATAATATATATATATACACTCACCTAAAGGATTATTAGGAACACCTGTTCAATTTCACATTAATGCAATTATCTAATCAACCAATCACATGGCAGTTGCTTCAATGCATTTAGGGGTGTGATCCTGGTCAAGACAATCTCCTGAACTCCAAACTGAATGTCAGAATGGGAAAGAAAGGTGATTTAAGCAATTTTGAGCGTGGCATGGTTGTTGGTGCCAGACGGGCCGGTCTGAGTATTTCACAATCTGCTCAGTTACTGGGATTTTCACGCACAACCATTTCTAGAGTTTACAAAGAATGGTGTGAAAAGGGAAGTCCTGTCCTGTGGGCGAAAATGCCTTGTTGATGCTAGAGGTCAGAGGAGAATGGGCCGACTGATTCAAGCTGATAGAAGAGCAACTTTGACTGAAATAACCACTCGTTACAACCGAGGTATGCAGCAAAGCATTTGTGAAGCCACAACACGCACAACCTTGAGGCGGATGGGCTACAAAAGCAGAAGACCCCACCGGGAAAAAGAGGCTACAATTTGCACGAGCTCACCAAAATTGGACAGTTGAAGACTGGAAAAATGTTGCCTGGTCTGATGAGTCTCGATTTCTGTTGAGACATTCAGATGGTAGAGTCAGAATTTGGCGTAAACAGAATGAGAACATGGATCCATCATGCCTTGTTACCACTGTGCAGGTTGGTGGTGGTGGTGTAATGGTGTGGGGGATGTTTTCTTGGCACACTTTAGGCCCCTTAGTGCCAATTGGGCATCGTTTAAATGCCACGGCCTACCTGAGCATTGTTTCTGACCATGTCCATCCCTTTATGACCACCATGTACCCATCCTCTGATGGCTACTTCCAGCAGGATAATGCACCATGTCACAAAGCTCGAATCATGTCAAATTGGTTTCTTGAACATGACAATGAGTTCACTGTACTAAAATGGCCCCCACAGTCACCAGATCTCAACCCAATAGAGCATCTTTGGGATGTGGTGGAACGGGAGCTTCGTGCCCTGGATGTGCATCCCACAAATCTCCATCAACTGCAAGATGCTATCCTATCAATATGGGCCAACATTTCTAAAGAATGCTTTCAGCACCTTGTTGAATCAATGCCACGTAGAATTAAGGCAGTTCTGAAGGCGAAAGGGGGTCAAACACAGTATTAGTATGGTGTTCCTAATAATCCTTTAGGTGAGTGTATATATATAATGTTTTCATTATTTATATATGACGGTAATGTTATATCAAATAAATTAAGAATTTTTTTAACGCATGAAAGAACAGTAACAACAATTTTCATCATTGTCATACTATAATGATACAATAACACGCCAAGGTCCTTCAGTCTTTCAGTCCAGATTAAGTCCTTAAACACAGCCACTGTTCTCGTATCTTTTAAGTTTTTAATAAATCAAGCGATATCATGTGGACATAAAATATACTGCATCACCCGCGCCCCCTGATGGTGGCGTGAAATTATGACACGCTGCTAGTCTCGTGCAGTCACGTGATTGGCATCAGCGGTCCAGTGTGACGCTCGTCAGCTGACGTTCAGTCGACCTTCCACTGCGGGAAAGACAGGCATCCAAACATCTCCATCCGCAGTGTTTCAAATAAACCTCTTATTGAAGTATGGCGAGCCAGTCTCAGGGCATCCAGCAGCTGCTGCAGGCCGAGAAACGAGCTGCAGAAAAGGTCGCTGAAGCCCGTAAAAGTAAGTTGTCGTCATCGCTACAGACTGGCGCTTAGCTAACATGCTAACTGCCCAGCAAATCATTAGTATAGAAATAACAACGGGGTAAATGAATGAATTAGATGGATTGAAATAAAATTATATTTCTCTTATTATTATAACCTATTATTTCCATTATCGACAAAATGGAGCTGTTTACCGTTTTCAACTGCTCATTCTCGTTAGGGGACAGACTTACTAACTGCGCGGTAGAAAAGCCTGTATAATGGATTATATTTACACCAGTTGTTGACATTTAACTTCATTGTTTCTTATGGCTCATTTCTTTTACACTGAGAATGTTTTTAAACGTTTAAAACACAAAGTAAATACGGAAATCTCTGCATCACCAGGTTTTAGCCTTTGAAATCAGATTGAGCTCATCACTGTTAGGGAATTTGGCACATTTTTGTTGTTATGTGGGAGATATTCAGGTTTCAGGTTTGTTCTTTATAGTGAAGGAAATAATGACTGTAAAGTGTACTAAATATCTCCTTTATTGAAGAGTGACATTGACTCACTGGACATTCACCCAGTTCCTGTTTTTATATAGATTTTCTGATGGTGGCTCTCATTTCCCATACACAAGAGAGGAATTTCCCTGTTAAAGCAATTTAATGACACTATTATAATTTTTGTTTTCTGTCTACAGTTATGGCACTGATATTAATGTATTATAATGAGCATTGTGTGTGTTTTTTTTCTACAGGGAAGAATCGGCGTCTGAAGCAGGCCAAAGAGGAGGCGCAGGCTGAGATTGAGCAGTACCGTCTGCAGAGGGAGAAAGAGTTTAAGACAAAGGAGGCTGCGGTGAGTATTAATTCATTTTTAAATTCAAGGATCCATCTGTATTCATATAAGTATTTCTGTATTTACCTGGGCAAAATCTTGTCAAAAGTTTCAGTACTGTGCTTTGAGGAATGCTTTTATTTGGGCTTCAAGTATCTGGTTATTGGCAGTTATAATGTCTTGCTGTTATAATTTAAAATTTTATTTTTAATAACATCCATACAGTGCAATAGTCGGGTTCCAGGAGTAAAATCCTATTTGTTTTCTCTATAAGGTAATTAATTTTTTTTTTATGATAACGATAAAGGTTTTTTTAAGAAACATTTAAAGACAGCCCTATTATGAGCTAAGATGTTGTTAATAGATGGCATGTGCTTCTGTACAAATTATTTCAAAAATATTTTTTTTAACAGTGGAATTTCTGGCAAAAAAAAAAAAAACATCACCCATGATTCTGTAAAAAAAAGCCTCCACCAATCAAAGAATCAAAAACAAGCCCTTTAGCATCTACCCATGTCATGAAGCACTGCGAATGACGCGCACACACACACACACACATATATAGCATATTTTGCAATAACCATAAAATATTGTTATACACTTACCTAAAGGATTATTAGGATCACCTGTTCAATTTCTCATTAATGCAATTATCTAATCAACCAATCACATGGCAGTTGCTTCAATGCATTTAGGGGTGTGGTCCTGGTCAAGACAATCTCCTGAACTCCAAACTGAATGTCAGAATGGGAAAGAAAGGTGATTTAAGCAATTTTGAGCGTGGCATGGTTGTTGGTGCCAGACGGGCCGGTCTGAGTATTTCACAATCTGCTCAGTTACTGGGATTTTTACGCACAACCATTTCTAGAGTTTACAAAGAATGGTGTGAAAAGGGAAAAACATCCAGTATGCGGCAGTCCTGTGGGCGAAAATGCCTTGTTGACGCTAGAGGTCAGAGGAGAATTGGCTGACTGATTCAAGCTGATAGAAGAGCAACTTTGACTGAAATAACCACTTGTTACAACCGAGGTATGCAGCAAAGCATTTGTGAAGCCACAACACGCACAACCTTGAGGCGGATGGGCTACAACAGCAGAAGACCCCACCGGGTACCACTCATCTCCACTACAAATAGGAAAAAGAGGCTACAATTTGCACGAGCTCACCAAAATTGGACAGTTGAAGACTGGAAAAATGTCGCCTGGTCTGATGAGTCTCGATTTCTGTTGAGACATTCAGATGGTAGAGTCAGAATTTGGCGTAAACAGAATGAGAACATGGATCCATCATGCCTTTTTACCACTGTGCAGGCTGGTGGTGGTGGTGTAATGGTGTGGGGGATGTTTTCTTGGCACACTTTAGGCCCCTTAGTGCCAATTGGGCATCGTTTAAATGCCACGGCCTACCTGAGCATTGTTTCTGACCATGTCCATCCCTTTATGACCACCATGTACCCATCCTCTGATGGCTACTTCCAGCAGGATAATGCACCATGTCACAAAGCTCGAATCATTTCAAATTGGTTTCTTGAACATGACAATGAGTTCACTGTACTAAAATGGCCCCCACAGTCACCAGATCTCAACCCAATAGAGCATCTTTGGGATGTGGTGGAACGGGAGCTTCATGCCCTGGATGTGCATCCCACAAATCTCCATCAACTGCAAGATGCTATCCTATCAATATGGGCCAACATTTCTAAAGAATGCTTTCAGCACCTTGTTGAATCAATGCCACGTAGAATTAAGGCAGTTCTGAAGGCGAAAGGGGGTCAAACACAGTATTAGTATGGTGTTCCTAATAATCCTTTAGGTGAGTGTATATCAGGGCTCGACATTAACGCTTGTCCGGGACAAGTGGATTTTTTGAAGGGGCAATTGAAAGAGAATTTTACTTGCCCGACCGGACAAGTATCCTGATTAAAACGGCAATAACAGGGGAATCACCAAAATGCAAGAATGATTCTGCATTAATTTAGTGTATGTGGCGATCGATAGTGGATGATAATATATAATGTATAATGAACTGAGGTTGCGCTGGTGAAGCTCGCGCAGCCTCGAAAACAAATGAACGCCTCTCACACAAAGAAACTCAGTTAAGCAACATCACACAACCAAGAGTGCTGTTTTCCTGAATACCCTATGATTTCATATGACAGTTGCATAAACAATTAATTAACATTAAGTCACTTACATTTTAGATGCAATATTGACTGTTTTTGTTCTATTTTAGCAGCGAAAATAGTTCCAAACAAAGATCACAGCAGAACCACAGCACGTCTCACAGCAACAGTTGCTGAATGATTCAGCGTTTTGAATGAATCGGTTGAATCAAAGATTTAATTCTTGTATGAATCAGCCATTTGAATGAATCGTTTGAATGAATGACTCAATGACTCACTCATTAGGACGGTCACCTGCTGCCACCTACTGGTGGTTTAGTTTCATGTTTAAACATTCTTTCCAACATTTCTTATTTGCATATTCATATTTAAAACAATCTCATAACATTTTTCAGTGTAAATTATTTAATTTGATTGGTAACAGCCCTAGAGTGTCTTATTCTAATTTAATTTATAGATCAAATTTAAGAATATAAAATGAAAGCTGAAGCATAGCCTATATTTAATAAGATTATGGAAAAAAATGCCCTTCATAAAAGGTAAAAATATCACAAACACGCAGATTTAAATATGTCAAAGCTGATTGAACACTGGTGAGAATATTGCTTCAGAATAAATTATATTTACAACACACACAAAAAAAAAAAAATTCCGGACAAGCTATTTTTTTACTCTGACAAGTGCATATATATATATATATATATATACCATAAAATATTTATAAAGCAGAGAGTAGCTAGCGCTCTGTAGGGAAGTTTGTCCGTTTAGGGCTACTGTAGAAACATGATGGCACAAAATGTAATTAACTATAAGTGGACCCGTGGTGTATGTACATAGAAATGACTCATTCTAATATAATAAAAACATAAGGGGTTTATACACCACTGAAAACATAGTTATGTATATTATATTGCATTTCTGTCAATAGATCCTCATAAATATTACACACTCACTGCACCTTTAATTCTATGATGTCATTTGCAATGCTTCATGGGTTTGTAGTTCTTTCCCTTACCAAAGCCATTAACTACACAGTCTTGTTCCTTTGTCTTTTTGTCAGATTTTCCAATAATTTTGTTGCTTCAAATCCAAGTCACTTCATGGTTTATAACTCTTTCACAAAATAAAAAATCCCTACGGGAAAAATGAATAGGAGAAAAACTTTTGGAAAAAATGTGGGCAGTCACTGTTACGCTTTATTAGGTTTATAGTAGAAAATCTGAGAGTCTTTCAATACAATTTTAAACAGAGCTTCTATTTTAAAATGTTAATTTTTAGATTGCATTACAGATCCCAGAAGTTACCAACCAGTCTTCTAAATTATTCACTGAAGTTATTCACTGAAATGCCCCGATATTTGAATTAATATTCTAATCTTAATATAAATAATACAATTCTAATTTTTCCTTTATAAGATCAGAGTAAAATAAAGCAATGAGCTACTCTGTGCTTTACTTGGCCAACTTACACCAGGTAAAATTATTGTCATGCACACATGTAAAAGCAGTATGTTATTGCTTTTACAAAATGGTAAATATTGTTCAATAAATAGTTAAATTAAACAGTTAGGAAAATCTCACAAATCCTCTGCAGTTCCACCATGGACCCCTAGGGGTCGCACGTAGTCTTGGGAAACCCTAACAGATCCAAATAACACCATACTGTAATTGGAAGAAATATACTTGTGCATTAGTATCAGTTCTGAATACAACTATTGCATAATGTTAATGTCTCATTGCATGTTCCTGCAGGCACTAGGGTCCCATGGAAACTCTGCTGTAGAGGTGGATAAAGAGACCATTGATAAGATGAGACACATCCAGAGCAGTTTTCAGCAGAACAAGGAGGCGGTGCTTGGCAACCTGCTGAAGATGGTGTGCGACATTAAGCCAGAGATCCACGCCAATTACCGCGTCGCTGGATAAACCGCTCTGTCCAACCACCACATCCGTTACAATCTCTAAAGGCCCACAAAGCACTGAGACAAAGACTGCTACTGGACACAACACGTTACAATCATGATATTAATAATCACTGCTCAATAAAACACTTCTTTATCTGTTTTGCAACACATTACCTTGTACTTTACATATACATTTCTGCAGTATATTTCATTTGTTTGCATATATATCTTTGATATGGTCCAATGCTAGTCTTTGTCTCTGCTCTCTTGGTTAACTGTAGTATTGTGTGGTTTATCAGAGTGAGCTTCTTTCTTTGTGAATGATACCTTTAAATGTTTGTATGAGTGTCTGTATCTTGCTATGTTCTTAATTTATAAGTAATCAGATGTTATTGTTTTATCTAAATGATGTATACACTGTTTAATTTTTTTCAATGGCTCTTTTTGTTGCAAAGCTCATTGTCTCATTGCATTATCTTAATGTAGTAATAGTAATTAAATTAGCTCCACAATTCCTCACTGCGCTCTTGCTCTGTATATGTTGGTGGCATTCCTCTATTTGAACCTGCTGTGAAAATGTAATAAATGTCTCTGTGTAAATGGATCCACACAGTTTTCCATGTGAATTTTACTTATTTCTCTAGAACAATGCGGATAGATCACAGTTAGTGAATATCGCTTAACTATGATCTACTCTAGATAAAAGTTTTTAATAATTTCATCTGACAAGAGCGATGTTTAAACGCTTATGACTAGCAATGCTAGATGCTGCTAATTCATCACAATTTATTTATTCCCCAGCACCTACTTACTATTTGAAAAAAAATCTTTAAATTAGCATTTTATCAGGTTCAGGAATTTTACTTCAATAGCAATGAAAAGGTTATTAGTTCTTGAAATTCCTCATTTAAAAAAAAGAGTAACATTTAAAACATAAAAATGCTAATTTAAAAAGTTTCATTTTAAAGATTAAAATGTCAGACAGGCTTTTGCATTTGAAAACGTGTTCATAAAATTAATAGTTAGGATTTCTTCACTACACAAAATTATATTAATGATATTAAAATCTTTAATAAAAATGTTTCTGTTTCCAAATCTATATTTCATATACACTAATAAATCGCCACATTTCTTATTTTATTTAGCTTAAAAAGCTAATTTTTTCAGTGGTGTTAAATGATTTTGACTGCCACATTTAACGTATGAAATGTCTTCTTTATTAAGTGAACGCAGAAGCTGTATGTGCATAATCACCCGAACAAATCAAAAAACATTAAACACTGCAAAAGGTAAATAAGACCTTCATAAATCAATCTTCGTCAGCATCATGCATATATTTGCCATGTGGCAACGGAAGTACAGCAGTGAACATGCCAGGAGCCGGAAGCATGTGTTTCTATTGAACGCGGTTGACATTTTTTCAAAATACTTGTTTTTAAATTCTCTTTATTTTTCATTATTAAACAGAATCCTCTATCCATGACCACTTGTCAATCAGAGGTGGAAAATATGGATGAAAAGTTTTTTTTCTTTATTATTCTTTTCATTTTATTGTATTATTAAGTGTATTTATCAACAAGCTTGTAATGTTATTGTATGTGTGTTTTAAAAGAATACGAATAAAATGAATTGTTTACTTATTAAAAACGTTTTAAAAATACTAAGAAGAATAACAATTTTTATTATTATTATTATTATTATTTTACCGACTAGTAAAGAACATGCTAATAAAAAAAGTTTCTCGAAAAAACCCTCGAAAACAAGGGACTTTTATTGTGGATTAGATTCAGTTTTGTAGCTGACTTTCCTTAACTTCACTGGGAATCTCGCCGCCGCTTGTCAGAAGAAACAGTGCAAAGATTAGTTCATTTACTCTTGTCTCAAAACCGATGTTCTGCAGTGAATATCAAAGGCACTAAAGGAACCTGTGGACGCATTCGTCGCATGTTGTCAAGGTGGGGTTTACGTGGCTCTTTGCAGCTCTGTGAGGTAGTTTTTCCTGTAATCTCTGTTGCTGTGACCTCTGAGTAGACTACTTCAGCTCTCACCCTCTCTTGCTCATCTTTGTAGGTAGATAGCGACTATTTGTGATGGTTATCAAAATTAATATTTATATATATATATATTTGTGATCAGCAGCAAGTGAATATGTCCAAATGAGCTCTACCTAAAGTCCGTTATGCAGTATAAATGCTGGTCTAATAATAATCTTTCTAGTCTCTACATCAGATAATAAAGCATCATGGCAGCTGGGTTATATTGTCAAAATAGTTGTTTATGCTGGTCACGCGGGTCATTCGTGATTATCATGCTCAGTGTTTTTACTTTTCATAAACTTGAGTCATAAACTGATATGAAGCTGCTATCCTGACGTTTTAGAGTGTCCTTGAACACCATTTATATTAAAGCTAAAAATTAAAGGAATACCTCACCCAAAAATAAAAATTGTCAAAATGTGCTGTCCATCATGTTCTTCCAAATCCATATGACTTTATTTCTTCCGTGGAACACAAAAGAAGAAATCTTGAAGCATGTCCATGTCTTGTTAATTACATTGAGTCTTTTTACATATTACACTTTTTTTTCTATACTAATATAGTATTTATATATTTTTTATTTATTTATTTAATTGATTATTATTATTTTAGTTATTTTATATGCTTTTTTTTTATTTTATTCGTTTTTTTATTCTATTTAGCTTTAATTTTTTTATTTCAGTTTTAGTCATTTTAGTTCTTAAACTTATTTAATTTAATATATATATATATATATATATATATATTACTTGATTTTAGCCTTATTTTAGCCTTATTTTATTTAGTGAAAACTGTTTTAATAGTTTTAGTTAATAATAACATCACTTTTCCAAGGTTTTTGCAGAAAGCAGTAAATCCAAATGCGGCTTATGGTCATGGAAATGCATAAACAACATTTTTACTTTTTTTTTTAAGAGCGTGCATCTGTGTGGAAAAGACCGGATAAATAAAGTAACAAAAAGGTGTTACTGACTGAGCCGAATGTGTAGAGGTTAAAGGATTCGTTAACTTTAAAGTGAAAATTAGCCCATGATTTACTGACCCTCAAGACATCCTAGGTGTGTATGACTTTCTTCTTTCTGATGAACACAATCTGAGTTATATTAATACATATCCTGACACTTCCAAGCTTTATAATGGCAGTGACGGGGTCCATTGAGTTTGAAGCTCCGGGGGGTTAATAAAGGCCTTCTAAAGCGAAGCGATGCGTTTGTGTAAGAAAAATATCTATATTTAAAACTTTATAAAGTAAAATATCCGCCAGACCGCCTTCCGTATTCAACTTACAGAAAAAGCGTAACTGACATGATGTCGCACGTAGCGTAAGTGTTTTGAACTGCGAGAGGCGTTACACTTTCTGCGTGAGTTGAATATGGAAGCCGGTCTGGCAGAAGCTAGATATTTTACTTTATAAAGTTTTAAATATGGATATTGTTCTTACAAACCCCCATTGATTCACTTCAGAAGGCCTTTATAACACCCCGGAGCCATGTGGAGCACGTTTATGATGAATGGATGCACTTTTTTGAGCTTCAAACTCAATGGACCCCGTCACTGCCATTATAAAGCTTGCAAGCGTCAGGATATATATTAATATAACTCTGATTGTGATCAGAAAGAAGAAAGTCATTTACACCTAGGATGGCTTGAGGGTGAGTAAATCATGGGGTAATTTTCATTTTAAAGTGAACTACTCCTTTAAGAGTGCACTGCTAACACAATGCATGCAAACATGAATGTTGCTTTTGCTTTAAGCAGCTTTTGTGCAATAACTGTTTCCTGGTGTTCATGTAAACCACTGGTTCTCAACCTTTTTGACTTCAAGGCCCCCTGTTGTCCACAACAATATTCAAAAGCCCCATGACTTTTCCTTTTGTTTGTCTTTAATCCTCGTCCAGTAAATCACAAGGATTTATAAAAAAAATATTTGTTCTCACAATTAGAGCTGCATGTATCTGGATAAATTGAAAATCACCTTTTTTATTGTTTAAAATAGAGATCATGATTCTCCCATGATTCTGAACAGACAACTAAACAAAATAATGTAATTTTATTAGAGGTTCTGACAAATTTATTAGAGGTTCAATTCAAATTCACTTGTTTCATTACTCAATGAATCAGCATTTTTGAACAAATCTCTTGAATGAATTATTTAATGACACACATGAAGACTGTGTCCGAAATCACCCCCTATATTTTGAGAGGACAGCCTTTTGTAGTGGTGTCCGAAACCATAGTGGACGTTATTGAGTGCATCATTCAATCCCACAATGCACCGCAATGACGAGTGTACAACTGATGTACACTCAGCGGTTAGAGAATACCCATAATGCACTGTGAGAGTTGAATGAATTCCCGCATCTCGCTAGAAGATGGCGCCAGCAACTGAATCAATCCATCTATTTTACAAACCACGCTGGTCCAGCTAATATCATACAGGTATAAATTCCTTTTTAAGTGATTATTAAATTGTTTAATTACGGTTTATACATGCTAGTTTCCATGGCAGAGTTCAAGATCTTTTCATTACTACTGGAGCTGCCAGTTTGCTACGTTTCAAATAATTGAACAGCAAGCACAAACTATGCAAACGCGACAGCCCTTCCGGAGCACTCGGTGTCTGAATTCACTCACTTGTTTTCATTCATTCCTTCAAGTGGGCTATTTTAGTGGAGCAATGTAGGGAATAGTGATTAAGGGTATAGGGGGTGATTTCAAACACAGCAGTAGACTCTTGAATGACTGAATCAATGACAAATCATTTTTTTAAGTCACTTGTCGCCATCTACTGGTGTAATGATGTAAGTGATAGTCTTTTTTGAAGAGTCAGGTTACTTTAAAATGATTTACTCTATTATGATTGCTACCGTAGACATCAGTGTTTATATCTGAACTATAAACTTTTATCCCACAGTAATTTGAATTATTGTAACACAAAAATAAGGATAATGTGTGTTTGAAAAGACTGTTTCATATATGACAGTTGCTCTCTGGCTCAGCAGCAGTGCCAACACCGATCTGAATCGCTGTGATCGTACTTGTCAAAGGGTTAATAGACATAGCCGAATTGTTGTCATTGAGGAATAAGTTTGTAAGTGTGTTTGAATCGTGATTGCGATCTTTTAATGATTTAATCATGCAGTTCTACACACAATATCCCCCCGATAAAATATTTTAGCTTGACATTACTAGAAAAAATTCTATTTGTAACATATAAAATGCTATGGAAGCATGTTTCTGTCACTGAATAAAAAATAAAAATGTGATTGCAACTTTTTATCTCACAATTCTGACTTTTTTCTCAGAAGTGAATGACTGCAATTGCGAGTTATAAAGTCAGAGTTGAAATATATAAACTTTGCAAGAAAGTCAATTGCGAGTTTATATCACTCAGTTCTGACATAACTCGCAATTGCGACTATATCTTGTAATTCTGACATTTATAATATACACGATTGCAACTTTATATCACACAATTCTGACATTATATCTCGCAATAGTAAAAAAAAATTGTGAGAAGTCACAATTATCTTTTAAAATATTTTATTCCGTGGTGGACGCAAGCTTCCATAAAATGCCCAGGGGTTATAATATTTTATTAATTTACATGACCTTTTCATGTCTATAAATATATCTCATATATCCAGGTTTTTCAAGACTGTGGGAACACTGATTCTTCAAAGAAAAAACAGTTGTTAAGGGGTGAATTAAAATAAGATTTTTTTAGCTTATTCTAATGCTTGTTTTCTCTTGATTTAAATTCATATCTTGCTGAGTTGAGAACCACTGATGTAAATGCATTCAATGAAACTGGATGGGGACTGAAGCACTGAATTTCCAAAATACATAAAAGCACCGTAAAAGTATTTCATATGACATACACGCATATCTATGTCCACATATTTTGAAGCTTTTTGAAAGCTTTGTGTGAAACAGAGCGAAATTTAATCTTGACATCCAAGTAGCAGCTTGCACATTCTTCTAAACGTCTCTTGTTTTCACTGGAGGGAAAACTTGTCCTTTGACATCAATGTTAGATATTCAATCTGTCCTCTTTTAGAATGACATTAATGGTGAAAAACTTATCTTGTAATAGAGAGCTGCACAATATATTAGACTACAATGGGGGGAAAAAAATCTACTTATACTTTGCATGACTTGCTTTTGTTCCTGGAAACAACTTTTTCTTTTCTTTTAAGAGGAAGTTAGTATCAAAAGTGGGGGAAGGAAGGAAGGAAGCCCACTGGATTCAATGTGTGTGTTTATTTATAGGTTGATTGTTTTGCTGAACCAGAAAACCAGGTATTGTAACCTGGCACCTTGGTTGGATGAGGTCCTATGCCATATTTCTTTTTAAGCTTTAGTCACACTGCTATTGGGCAAAATGTATCTTAGGTTTTACCTCTCTCTTGAATTATTGTGTAAACAGGTGTAAAGTGCTTTGATTTGGATCTGTATGAAAGTACACTAGAAGGTCAGGGTGACACTACTGCGTTGTCTCCATAGACTGTAAAAAAAGGTTGTCTCTCGGTTGCATTTGTGTGACAGTGTCTAATAAAGTGTTAGACACTTTCAGAGAAAAGCATGTAAAAGTTTCTCTCTGTAGACTGTCTGTATGTCACAAACTGATCCCCCCTGTGTAAAGTGACTAATTTCACTGATAAAGACAGCCCTATTGTGTGACTTTATAATCATCTTGCTAAAGTTGTTAATTGGATACAGTATATAAGCTTGATATTTAAACAAATATATGAATGATTAAACGCTTGTGTGATTATGATGCTTATCAGGCCTAATAAACATTCAATCTCAAGCTGGTTTAGTTTACAAATGAACTAGTCATATTGCAATATGGTTTGTGTATTTCATCATACTGTTACCCATGTTGGTTTCTTAAATGGAGACTAGGGCTTTTTGCAAGACTGCATTTTGTATAAAACTGAAATGTGTTAGTTTCACTGACAGCTTGGTTATTCTCAAATGAATTTGTGCCATCAGAGTTTGATTTCATTTTTTGATTTTAATCTCTGGCATTAAAGCTCAAACCAATTTTCACTCTTGACGCATTTTGTTACCATTTAGTCAGGTCTGAATTCTCACAAAGAAATGTCCAGGTCATGTTTCACACAAAATTGAAAAAAAAAAAAAAAAAAAAAAGCATTTAAAGGATATTTCTCCTTCTTTCTCATTACAGTACTATTAATTTATTATTTATATTTAAATACATTTAATTATTTACATTGAAATCATAAATCAAATTCGCTTTTTAAAAATGCTAAAATGATGTATAAATACTGTAAAATCATTCAAAAACAACAAAAAAATAAGTTTAGCATTACAGTGGTTGTAATGAAAATGTCACAATGCAAAAAAAATCAAAATAGTCCTAAATGCATGGTATTGATCTTATTGGGAACAATTCATCAGTGCATGCGTTTATTTTCTATTTTTTTATTAGACATGTCTAATAAAACTCGATCTTCCAGTGGAAGGACAGACTTCTCTTTGGTGACGTATTTCACTTCTGCTCCTAATTAAAAAACATTAGGAGCACCGTCTGATCAATAACAGACATTAACTTTTCAATTATGGGGTGATATTTGTCCTCTTAAATTGATTTCCAGGGGCATTGTTTTTACTTTTTATACTTTACTTTTTTCAAAAATGTATGCATTGTTTTTTGTAAAATGCTACTGAAATGGTCACACTGTAGAGCCCTGGCATAAACTCTGTCCCTTTCTTACAATCGACTTCAGATCTGCCTCATTCCAATTTACAACTGGTGGATAGAACTAATGCTAGTTAAAAAAATTGGACATGAACGCCCTCTCAAGTCAAAATTTGAATGCGATGAGCTCGTAATCATGACTTCAGAAGTGATAGGAAAGTTCCGATAGCACGTGAAGTCCCCACTCGGCAGTTTTTCTGTTTATCCATTCAAAAGATCTGTCACTATTGCAGTTTCATTGCAACATTTAAGAAAAATATTTTTATTTCAATTTAAATGACACATTCTTGACCTATAAAAATATATTGTGGTATCAACAGTTAGGTAATTATTTACAATTGGTTAATATTGATGTTTGCTGAGAGTGTATTCTCTTGACGCAGTGTGAGCATGGAGCAGAATTGTTCTCCACCAGTTCCCACATTGTCAATTCTTTCCTACATGATTTATATTTTTGATGGGACTAAATTGGATTTTAAATAATTGTTCAAAGGGTTTTCTTTTTTGCAGTTGATGTGATTTGTTTGATCAACTGTACGATTCACAACTTCTGGTAAACCAACCAAAACCAACATTCAACATTAGACTTGTTTGCTGTTGTGAAATTTTGAAATGCACTATATGAGTCAACTGCTGTTGTGTTGCTCTTTGTACCTCATCTTTACCTCTGCACTGAAGTTGGAAGATTATACCACTAAAGCTGTTGAACACTGTTAACACTAGTTGCCATGTTGCCCCCATGACCTGCCAATGAGATCTTAACATCATAACGATCAGTAATGATTAACCAAATCTTTGTCCTTTATTCATGCACTCATTGTTGAAAAGGTCATTGATATAATCACTTAATCACAATGATTAAGACATAAACAAGTTAGTATAATTACCATTGAAATAGCTGTGCAAATATTTAACACTCAGGCAGTTTCTCATTTTCGTGATCTTTTTATCACACCCCTCCCTTTTTGTTTTCCTAATTTGTCTGTTGTTTATCTTTATGGGAACAAGGACACAGCACTTAATTGAAGACCTTGTACAGTTGAACATTGGTAAAAGCTGTTCTTTGAACATCAATAAAGTTAAAACACTCACGTTCTGTCCAGAACTCAAGCACAGGTTTGCATTGAGTTCTCATTATGACTGTTGAGTAGGGTTGTAAAGGGGCTGAACATTTCCGGTAAATTTCCAGAAACTCTCTGAAAATTTCCAAAAAAAATCCTGGAAAGTTTCCAAAAATCCTGAAAAGTTTTTGAAAACTTTGTAACTGTAACTGAGGCCAGCTAGTAGTTGCTGCGTGAGTAAACCTCACTCCTCTGATCTCAAGAGACGCTCTAGCAACTGACGCTAGAGTTTGCAGCCTTTAGCCTCCTTGTTGGAGCGTCCGACTCTCATGCCGGCGGACCCAGGTTCGAGTCCCGCTTGGAGCGGGCGGTTCAAACAGGAGGGGTTATATTTTGCACAAAGAAATCAACCTATTGGGACCATTAACATTTTTTGTATTGTTGTAACGTTAGACAAATCTTTAAAAAAAATGTCCCGCTGTTCGGTTATCAAGAGAAAATGTGCACAAAAAAAGTTGGTAAAATGTGCTGCCTTCAGCCTGTTTTCATTCAATTGGCTTTTTACCAGTAAAATGGCGTAATTACATCCTAAAAAATTTGTCAAACAAAGAAACAAACTGGTACAGTGATGCAGTGAAAAATGTTCAGAATCTAGATTACGTTTCGTTTAATTGTGTATGAAATCCTAATAGGTTTAATGCAAATATAATCAGTACCAAGAAGTATATGGAAATGTATGCGGACTAGGGTTGGAAAATTGAAGGCTGGAAACTTTCCACAGGAATATATGGGAATTAACTGTAATTATCAAGAATTAAGGGGAACAAACTGGGAATTTACAAAATTGCAGGTTAGCCTATAACAGGGAACTTAAATAAGGTTAAAAAAAACCTCTTGCAGCATAATCTGTTAAACAGTTGAATTTCTACCCTCCACATTCCTCCATAACATGCACATTTGATCAAAAATACAGAGAAAACAGTAATATTGTGAAATATTATTACAATTTAAAATAATGGTTTTCTATTGTTATTTACTTTAAAATATATTTCTGTGATGCAAAGCTGAATTTTCATCATCAGCCATTACTCCAGAGTCCAGTCTTCAGTGTCACGTGATCCTTCATTCTAATATGTTGATTTATCATCATTGTTGGAAACAGTTGTGCTGCCTAATATTTTTTTATAACCTGTGATAATTTTTTTCAGGATTCTTTGATGAATAAAAACAGCATTTATTTAAAATAGAAATCTTTTTAACAATATAAACTACTGTTCAAAAGTTTGGGGTCAGTCATTTTTTTCTTTTTTTTTTTAAAAGAAATTACTGGTAATACTTTTATTCAGCAAGCATGTGTTTATTTTATAAAAAGTGATGGTAAATCTTATATTGTTAGAAAAGATTTATATTTAGAATAAACGCTGTTCTTTTTCACTTTTTATTCATCAATGAATCCTGAATTTATACTGAAATAAATAACACATACATAACAATTGCTGCATTAAATATATATTTATTTGACATATTTATTAAATTCAAAGTGATTAATTGGAAAATATATCAATATGCAAAAAACTAAATTAACTAACATTCCAATTAATTTCTATAAATTCCCATAAATTCCTGTTAAGTTTCCAAATAGGAATATTTCCAAAATTCCTTTTTTTCAACAAGGTATTTCCAAAGTAGTTTTTCCTAATTTAAAGTATCGAATTGATGTTCAACATTAAAACATTGTCTAAGCGTGCAAAACTGTATCAGTAATTAGCATTTCCATCAGCTATATCATATATTTTGATGCGTTTAACCTTTTTTTGTTGTAAAAATCCAGTATAGTTTTGATTTCACACTTTTGGTCACTACATAATTCCCATACTTCAGTCTAAAAAGTAATTTGGAGGACCTGTTACCACAACTTAAATAAATGCATCATTGCAAGTAAAAAAAAAAAAAAAAAAAATCTACTTAATTGATTTAATTAAAACTTTTGAGTTCTGTTGACATAGTAGTGTTGATCATTACATTATCTTGATATTGTGTGTAATTGAAACTTAAATTTCTACGTTATTTTGTTTTAAGTTGTAGTAACTTAATGAAATTGTCTTGGTAGCTTTGGAAATTTGGCAGTGGATTTGTAGTTCCCAGCATGCTTTGCATAGGACTGGAGGAGAATAAATGTTGAAATTAAGTGTAATTTTATTTGTACTTTAGTGAAGGGAAAGATCTGTTAGTGTTTAATGCTGTTATGTTTGACTTTTAAAAGAGTTTCTTTCATGTTGAAGTTTTTGTGGTTAACATTGTGCTAAAGAGTAGACTACATGAAGATAAACACTATTGACTCTACATGTAATATCATGTTCATTAAATTTACATGGTAATTAAGTTACATTTATGTAACATAAGTTACATGCTAAATAAGACAATGCGCTATGCTATATGTGGTCAAGTAGTTGGAGCAACTTAAATGTACTAAACTTAAACATTTGTTTTTATGCTACAAATGATTAAGTTCCTCTAACTCAATGTAGTTTGTTGGTCGGACATTATTTTATTCAGAGTTGTCATAACTCAAAAAGATTGATGCAAACTGTTGCGTTAATTGTTTTTTGAGTCAACACATTATTTTTAGTGTTCTATTTGTGTTATTAAAATATTAGTTTTAATGATTGTTGTTCAAACATGTGGAAAAGTCATAATACAGTGAGCAGGTTGTGCAAACTTTTTACTGGCACTATATAGTGAGCAAGAGTGAAGACAAGTTTTTTTTCAGGCAATAGGCTTTGTGGGTGTAAATAAAACCTTGTGATTGGATTAATGGAAGAAGAGGGAAATGAAAGGCAGATGAGAGGTCACATGATAAGTACGACCATGCGCACGCAATATTCCTACTGCTGTTCCTGAACACTAGCACTATCTAGCTGCACTTTACACGCTCACTGCACCTGTGTCAGGACTGACAGGAATTACTTGCACATTTTTGCAGTTGGCAGACAGAAAGATACTTTCATAAGGAACGAAGGAAGCCAACTGAGAGAGGTGACAGATTTTTGCTTGGGTGAGTTATTTCTGGGAAAAATTCACCATTGGACTTCACTTTAACTTTAGTTTAACAAAAGTACCAAATTGTTTAATGGCAGAAACAAATGAATGCAATATTTAGTTGTGTTTATAAGCTATCCATGGTATCTCGAATGGTAATACCATGGTACTTTGTTGTATACCGATACCATAGTACTAAATAATTACTGTATAATATACCATGCTATTTATTCAGTAATTTAAAGAATATAACAAAAATTAAATCTGAATATCATCTGAAAATTGTATTTATTTATTTTTACTTAAAAACAGCATTTTTTTAAATGGCATACTTTTTTAAAACCAGTTTGTAGACTTTGTGTAGGCTATAAGAGCAGTCACATGATGTGCTTTACTTCTTGACAACAGTGCACATTGTCTGGACTCTCTCAGCTATGTGATTATGAAGACAGGATACAAGCAGACATTTATTTTCTGAGTGTACTTTGTTTTTCCACTCTTTCATTGCTCCTCGGTTGACCTTGTTTGGTCTTTGAATCTAAGCTGAATCTGAGGGAAAATGCCATTCCAGACTTGTAAACGAGTAGCCAAGTGTCTGTTTAGGCAAACAAGAACAGGCTGACTAATGGATAGTGCAGATAGTATAGATAATCATATTCATTAGCCTGATGTGCCTTGCACAGCCATCTCTGATGTGTGTTTTATCCCTGAGGCTGTCCCAAACCTTTAGGAAAGCAGGTTTGCTGCTCAAATGGGAAAAGTAATTGTTTTATAGAGGTATGTATTAGATTATCAGGATGATGTTGTCTAAGTGAATAGCCTGGGGTTGTTGGGACATTCGATTAGTGAAGGGCTCTTGTATCTGTTATTCCCTTCTCAGGATTTGATCACTTTTCAAGAATTGAAAATAACCACTGTCATACACAGTGACCCTGAAAAGTATCTTGGTACTTAAGCCACACTAAAAACATATGAATGTCATCACATTAGATTACAATATATAAATATAGTGTATATAAATAATTCATATGTGGTTACACTTTTCTGAAAATAACCACTTTCTGTGTGTCAGACGTCAGTGGGTCACCTGTGATCACACTGTTAGAGAACTGGCTTTTAAAGGCTTAGTTCAACCAGAAATGAAAATTGTCATTGTTTTTGTGTCATCAACTTTTGTTTATCTTTGAAAACACAAATGAAGATATTTTTAATGAAACCTGAGAGATTTCTGACCCTAAATATTAAGATGTATGTCCCTCGTCGTATAATATGATTAGTGTCTCCTCAGAAAACCACTCGATTCATATGGATTACTTTTATGATGTCTTTATGAATCTTTTGAAGCGTAAAAGTTTCAGTGGAATGGACTTTCAGTGGAGGGACAGAAATCTATCAGGTTTCATTAAAACATCTTGATTTGTGTTTCAAAGATGAACGAAAGTCTTACGTGTTTGACTGACATGAGGGTGAGTGAATGGTGACAGAATTTCCATTTTTGGGTGAACTAACTCTTTAATATATCCACCAAAAATCACTGACACACTAGTTAATTAAAAGTTAGTATTTTTTGCAGATTCAGCTTGGTTTGATAATTTATATATAATGCAGTGACATCATATTCATGATATTTACAAGCGTCTAAATACTTTGCTACTGTAGGCTATGTTTGGCTGCTTATTTTAACCTGTTGATCAGGATCATATAGATTATCCTTTTATGGCACCAGCATGGTGCCATGACTGAGTTCGTCATTTCAAACTCCCATATATCCCATATCCAGGATCCTTTCATGATCCAGGGACACTTGGAATGTTTAAGTTGAACTCAGCTATAGTATGTTGTGCTCTATGCTTTTTCATTTAGCAGATTAGTCATTTCATACACTGAAGTTTTACTTTGTTATTATATTTGAGAGCTGTCAAACACATAACTTGAATCTGTAAGAATTGTTTGTACTCTGATCTCTCCCCAGCACCTCTGTGCAGTGAGATAAATATGTCACATCCACACATGCATCACCATGAGGACCCAACCACGGCACCTGACATGACACACTCTCATGAGGGCCATATGACTACTGAATCAGGTCATGGGCAACACATGATGATGGTGAGACAACCTGGGATTCATTAAGCCTGAGTGTCAGTATTTAAAATCAATTTAGCATTAAACAAAGATGTGATGTTATCATCATTTAAAGCTGTTGTTCGGCTTCTGCATTAATGTATTATTAGAATTGCTTTAATTCAAGATGTTTCGTTGATTCAATTATACTTTATTTATAGCAAATGATCTTCTACTTTGGCTACAAAAATGTGGAGCTGCTATTCGCTGGGCTGGTCATCAACACCCCAGGAGGTAAGATGCTCTGTGGTTTGTGTTTCTTTTGAATTTTGAAAGAGCTGTTATTAAACTAACATATGATTGTTACCTACTTATGAATATAAATTGGAATTAATATACTTATGAATTGGCCCTATAAATTTGTTTCCCAATTTCCAATGTTTGCATTATAATGGTTTGTGTTTAAATGTTTTATTTGGTATTTCAGCAGAAGATCATTTGTAAGTACTTTTTTTTTAAATGCAAACAAATAAAATGTACATCCTAACAAATATGCATGAAAAAAAGACATAAGGTAATAATAATTAACAGAAAATTTAAATAGGTATATTAATTAGGTAAACGGGAAAAAAAACCCAGACAGAAAACCCATCCAACCCCACCCACAACCTCAACCCAAAAGTGCTATCCAGTGGTAAAAGCAGGTAATTGGAGGCATGATAAACATTAATCACAAATTTGCAGAAAAGAAATAAAAGGGGACCAAACTTTTTCAAATAACAAAATCTTGTCTTTTAGGGTATACCTAATTCTTTCTAAATGTAGTGTACCAGTCAACTCTGTCAGACATATTTCAAGAGTTGGAACTTCCTTTTTCTTCCAAACCAAAAGAACAAGTTTTTTTTGGCAGAGATTAAGCCATACAAAACAAAATGTTGTTGTATCCGTGTAAGTCTCAAAAATTCTTCAGAGACTCCAAATATAATTAATATAGGATCTGGTTCAAAGTTTATGCCCAATGTATCTGAAAAAACCTGGAAAATGTTATTCCAGAAACGTTTGGACACATAGGAATGAGACAGGCTGGCATCTAAAAAATGACATTTGTCACATAATGGAGACACTTCTGGGAATATTTTGTTCAATTTACACTTGGAATAATGAAGCCTATGAAGCACTTTGAACTGAATAAGACAATGTCTTGCATTAGTGGAACACCTTTGGACAAGTTCAAGACTGCATTCCCATATTTCAATAGGAATTTCCACCGGCGTTGTAATGGTTTAACTAAATTTTAATTATCAAAAAATTGTCTAATCAGTAAAACTTTTAACAGTCAAATTATTTATTAACAATAATAATGCCCTATGAAATGTTAAATTTTTTCTGGATTCTGTGTTTTATGATTTAATAAAAAATGTATTATGAAAAAATGGTGGTAATCAAATAAATGCATAAAACCTTAAAGGGATAGTTCACCCAAAAATGAAAATTCTGTCATTAATTACTCATCCTCATGTCGTTCCAAACCTGTAAGACCTTCGTTCATCTTCGGAACACAAATGAAGATCTTTTTGATGAAATCCGAGAGCTCTCTGACCCCTCCATAGACAGCTATATAATTAACACTTTCAATGTCCAGAAAGTTAGTAAATAGTCCATGTGACTCCAGTGGTTCAACCTTAAGTTTTTGAAGCGGCGAGAATATGATGCGCAAAAACAAACCAAAATAATGACTTTATTCAACAATTTTGTTCTAGCCTGTGTCAGTCTCCTACGCAGTTTACATTGTAAATAGTGCAGCGCTTTCGAGTTTCGCTACGGCAGCCGATGCTGTTCACGTGAGCACCACGACGCAGCGCAAGATTTGTGTTCCGAAGGTCTTACGTGTTTGGAACGACATGAGTAATTAATGACAGAAATAAAAATTTTGGGTGAACTAACCCTTTAACAATTGAATGAATCTTTTACAATGTAATCAAATGAAATTTGAACAATTCCTTTAATTTTTTTTTTGGCAAACAAAGCACAACAGAGGTTAACTGTTTAAGTTAAGTTAAATGGATGAAAAAATGTGATATCCCTTAACAAATTATGTTTTAACAAACTGTACTATTATGTGTTATTATGTTGTTATTACATTGTACTGTGCAACAGTAATATATTTATTCAAGTTAAACTGAATTTTCTTTTTTGTGGGTTGTAATGAAGATCTTTGAGATTCTGATAATTATTCTTTTTGTGTACTAGATAAAACTGTGTAAAAAGACGCAGAACAGGTAGACGTCATATTTAAATAGCAGTCTTTTTGCGCATTAATATTCGCAGACACAATCTGAACAAGTCTACATCCCTACTTTTTTGTTTATTCATCCAAATTTTGCCTAATACCATGACATTACGTGTTATACAGATTCTGTCCACGTTTTCCGCATTACAGAAATCATAGGGCCCTACTAACAGGAGCAGCTATTAAAGGAATAGTTCATCATTCATAGTCATCATTTACTCACCCTCATGTTGTTCCAAACCTGTATAACTTACTTTCTTTTGTGGAACATAAAAAAATATTCTGAGAAATGTGTCAGCTTTTATTTTTTTTCCCCATACAATGGAAGTCAATGGGCTCCAATGTTGTTTGGTTCACAACGTTCTTCAAAATATATATTTTTTTCTCAAAAGCCATACAGGATTGGAGTGACATAAGGGTGAGTAAATGATCTTATATAACATCCTTTTCAGGGCGGTTCATAATAACAATGTTATTAAATTCAAATTCGCACTTTCGTGGCAACATTTTATGCAAACAAGCATTGACTTGATGCACCAATTACCAGTGAGAGTTTAAATCAACAGTACAGCGACTGGGTAAACTCCAATGAACCACTTTCACTGTACAGGTGATCTGAAATTAGATATTGAAACAAAACCTGTCACTGGTTGTTCCTTCAGAATATTTGTGAATGTCATAAGATCTCCTACTGTTAAGGGCAAGCGTACTGGTTGTGCAGGTTTTAATAGATTGTACTAGTTTTATCAAGCTGATGCATCTGAATTATGAGAACAAATCCAGAATATTTTGTAACCAGGAAGTCCAGACTACACTGGGATATTAAGATGAAGTAACAATTTTTTTTAGTTTTGTTATGTTTTAAAGGGGTCACGAACTGCATTTTTTATTTTATTTTATAATGTTCTCTGAGGTCCACTTGTAATGTTATCAAGAATTTTACATCAGAAAACACTTAGAAGTAATTAGCTATTTTTTATCCTGTTTTCGAACCTCTCTTTCGAACACTCCGTTTTGATAAGCGTGCCGCCCAGATTGGGTAACAGTTTTGCATATTAAAAAATTATTTTCAACATCTCTGCCATTACACGTGTGGAATTGTTTTAAAAACGTGCAATGTTGAAAAATATCTTGTTACATAGTTAAAACATTTGCCAATAATGTGAAACATTTATGCATATTACATATGCTTTTTACGTCTTTGTTGTGGCAAATAAAGTTTAAGTACTTGGAGTTACCAGTTATAGTTGACAAAGGGGCTAAAGGGACAATGATGTAGACGTAGACGTTGATCTTCTGCAGAGGCGGTTATTTCATCACACTATGGCGTAATAATGGAACAAGATCCAAAGGAGTCTTTTTCTGAGGTTGATATCAATAAAATCTGTTTTGGAATAACAAGGATGTTTTGAGTTCTGAAACGTACAGGATATTTTTATATTAGTATGTCAAGGTCAAGGAAAATTTTATTTCTCAATTCCTGACCCATGTAACCTTTCTTCATCCTCTTCTTTAGAGATGGTAGGCGCTTGTATTGGCGTGTTCTTGCTGGCTGTGTTCTACGAGGGTCTGAAGATCGGCCGTGAGGTCCTATTGAGAAGGAATCAGGTGAACGTGCGTTACAACTCCATGCCTGTCCCAGGAGCTGATGGCACCATTCTCATGGAGACACACAAAACAGTCGGGTCAGTGAAAGTAGTTTTCAGGAGGTCTGCGCAGGTGTCAGATTCAATGTGTAATCAGAGGCTACGTTTACACTGCAAGCCTTAGTGCTCAAATCCGATTTATTGCTCAGATCTGATTTTTTTGTATAGCTGTTCACATTGTTGTTTTAAATGTGGCCAGTATCAGATTCCAGTGCGATCATGTAGATCATGGTGCTGGGCTGACCCGCATGTGCAAAAGAACAATAAAAAGATGTCATTAACATTAAAGTAAGCCATCATGCATATATTTATAGTGTGATCTGCCGTGGAAGCCAGCAAATTTATGCACAGGCAATATAAAAAAACAAAAGAGAGTTTTTAAACATTTATGAAAAGAACCCTCATGTTTTGCTTGTATATAGAGCTATCTCTGTAATGCTTATGAGTTCTGACCATAGACTATAAAAATAGATAGACGACACACCATCACTCTCTTCCATTGTAGAAAAGAGAAGCCGCTGTCATGACAAATCAGGTCCTCCCTCGAAATCGGGTCTCCCCAAACTGTCAGTTAATGATTATCCTAAGTATATATACAAATTATATTAATTTAAAATACGCATAACTTACTATATAATGTGTACGAAAACAAATTAGTGCATAATAAAACCAATTGAGAGTAATTTCTTAACTGTTAATTAATAAATAATAATCATACCCTATTAAATAAATAATTGAACATCATTCATTTGTTTTACTGATAACTGAAATATTTGGAAATTTAACACTTAAATTAACATAATTATATTATGTCACTACAATTTGTCACTACACCGCCAGTGTCCCAATATGTCCCATGTTGCGCTGATTGCTGAGTCTGCGCAGTAGTGAGCGTGAAATGGAGCTGTGGTATCATGGACTCGCCCACACTGCAGTTTACTGCAGAACAGCTTATTATGTCGGTGTGAAATAAACCGTTATGGAAATGTAGAAATCAAAGTTGAAGCTCCAATTACTCTCGAAGATCCCAAAAAAAAGTCAGGTGCTTTAGTGACTACTTTGCTCAGAGAAGCTGTCAATCACAGCTGTCAATCATGACGTCACATGATGTTTTTATAGCATCAAATAACTAACTAAAACCAAACTTATTTAAAATTGAACACTTGAACTTACATCAGCGTGATAAAAACTACCTAAAATTACAGAAACCATTTATTTGAAGTGTGATTTAATTGTTTAGTTTGTCTCGCGTCACATTAGATTACATGGAGAGGGCGGGGTTTATGACCTATACTGGCACCAACCACCTGGGGGGTGATCGAAACGTTTCACTTTTCAGAATTTGCGCGGCACACTTGGTTCTGACACATCACTGTCATTCCACTGATTACCTTTCGCAAATGTCTTGATAACGTCAGGTATGTAAAATCTTTGAAGTGGCTCGCATGAGTGCAGAATTGTGATGAATGTTGATCTAAAGTGACGTAAAACTCACATGGATTCCGATATGACTGTTCATATCGCATTGCAGAACATTTTTAGATTAGATTAGATTCAACTTTATTGTCATTACACAAGTACAGGTACGAGGCAACGAAATGCAGTTTGGGTCTAACCAGAAGTGCAATAGCAGCAAGTGCAGGACATGAATATGTACTGAATAAATATAAATATAAAGATGGCTATTACTATAAATAGAATTTACAGATAGATATGTATAGAATATAATATACAGATGGATGTTGCTATAAACAGTTTGCAGATAGATATATACTGAACAGAATTTACAGATAGATATGTACTGAATATATATATACAGATGGCTATTATTGTAAACAGAATTTACAGATAGATAGATATATACTGAATGTAATATACGGATGGATATTACTATAAACAGAATTTACAGGGTAGATATGTACTGAATATATATACAGATGGCTATTACTATAAGCAGAATTTACAGATAGATGTATATAATGATATGTTAGGCTAAGATGGGCAGTATAGCAATGAACGATATAGTGCAAATGAGCATATTTTAGTAAGGTAGTAGTGCAAGATGCATATATGAACAGGTGTTACTGTAGTAACAGTCGATAGTGCAAATGAGCATATTCCAGTTAGGTAAGTAGTGCAAGATGCATATATGTACAGGGGTTACTGTAATAAACAGTCGATAGTGCAAATGAGCATACAGTAGTGCAAATAACAAGTGAAGGCAGATGTGAGGGGGAGAGGAGGGTTATCAGTATATAGGGGGAGTGGGATCAACGAGGGTTAGAGTTCAATATGGAGACAGTTCTGGGAAAAAAACTGTTCTTAAGTCTGCTGGTCCTGGTCCGGAGGCACCTGAAACGCCTACCAGAGGGCAGGAGAGAAAACTGTTTGTGGGCTGGGTGAGAGGAGTCCTTAAGGATGCTGCGAGCTCGATGCAGACAGCGTTTCCTCTGGATGTGGTCGATGGCAGGTAGTGGAGTCCCTGTGATGCGCTGGGCGGTTTTCACCACCCGCTGTAGTGCCTTGCGCTCTGCAGCAGAGCAGCTCCCATACCATACTGTAACACAGTTGGTCAGGATGCTTTCTATTGCGCAGCGATAGAAGTTCACCAGTATAGCCGAGGATAGCTGATTCTTCCTCAGTGTCCTCAGGAAGAAAAGACGCTGGTGAGCCTTCTTGACCAGGCTGGAGGTGTTAGTTGTCCAGGACATGTCCGCCGAGATGTGGATCCCCAGGAACTTGAAACTGGAGACACGCTCAACAGCCGTTCCATTGATGTGGATGGTGTCGTGTGTGCCTCTTGCCTCTTTCCTGAAGTCCACGATGAGTTCTTTTGTTTTGGTGGTGTTGAGGAGCAGATTATTTTCTGGGGTCTGTTGGTCAGGAAGTCCAATATCCAGTTGCACATTGAGGTGTTGATGCCCAGGTCTCCAAGTTTGGCTATTAACTTGGTTGGGATGACAGTGTTGAATGCTGAGCTGAAGTCAACAAACAGCATACGTGCATACGTGTTCTTATTGTCCAGATGTGTAAGCACAGAGTGCAGTGCCAAGGAGACTGCATCCTCTGTGCTCCTATTGCTATGGTAGGCAAACTGGTGTGAGTCCAATGTGGATGGTAGAGATTCTTTTAGATGTGCCAAGACCAACCGCTCAAAGCACTTCATAACGATGGGTGTGAGTGCTACAGGGCGGTAGTCGTTAAGGCACCTCGGGCTAGAGTGTTTTGGTACTGGCACAATGGAAGTGCATTTAAAGCATGTTGGTATGGTTTCTTGGGCAAGAGACAAGTTGAAAATGTCTGTAAAAACCCCAGCGAGCTGTTCTGCACATGCCCTGAGTACTCGTCCAGGGATGTTGTCTGGTCCAGCAGCCTTGTGCGGGCTGATTCGACCCAGTGCATTGCAGACGTCTGTGGAGGAGAGTGTGATTGGCGGGTGGTCAGCAGAGGGTTTGGCCTTGGTGGCAGTTTCTCTGTTGTCTCTTTCAAAGCGAGCATAAAAGTAATTTAGCATCTAAAATAACATCTGACCTGTATTGGATTTAGTGTCACATATGGACAGAAGTGGCACAAATCGTAATTGAAAAGATCAGATTCCATGTGGTGTTCACACTGTCATGAGTCACATGTGACCAATAAAATCAGATTTGGGCCACATTTACCTGCAGTCTGAACATAGCCAGCTATCTTATTGAACCTTCCTGGTCTTATTCTGAATGATTCATCAGTGCACGATAATGTATGTCTTTATAATCTTTCAAATAATTGGAAGAACTTTCCCTTTCAGCAGTTATCAGATTCTTTAGAAGTCTTTATTATGAAATGGAATGGCCACTTTCTAAACAATCCCTGATTCATGTTTCATTTGAACTATATGTGACATAATGAATGTTAAATGCAGTGTTAATTTTGACAGCTAATTTTGATTTAGTTTTAGTCATAGTCTTTTGACTAAAATGCCATTTAGTTTGTCATATTTTAGTCAGCTGAATTGTTTTTAGTTTTAGTCTAGTTTTAGTCGACTAAACATAATATTTTAGTCGACTAAATCTACAGTAGATTTAGTCAACTTAAATCTAATGAGTTTAGTTCAATTGTAATGAATTAATTGAGCATTTAAGCATTACATAACCGACTGTTACTTGAATACATCAAATTGACATTTTGACATAACTGTTTTTTTTACCATTCAAGCGCAAAAATACATGAGAGAGGTCAAATCACTTTTTTGTTTGTTTTTTAAATAGTTTTTATAGTTTTGTATTTCTGTTTTAGTTAGTATATCAGGTTAAGCTAAAGATTTAATTAAGTTTGTTTATTTTATTTTTTTTTTTTTCAGTTAACATTTATTTAATTTCAAGTAATTAAGATTTTTAATGGTTTTAGTTAACTATTATAAACCTGATAGTTTATTGAATAATATGTGTCAAATATTGTTCTTAGTCTTTCCTCCTGACTATGAATTAAATGGGAATGAAATTAAATAGTTTATTGTGTAAACAAAAACGTATAATGCGTGATTTTTAATTATAAACAAGCTTGAAATACACATTGACTTTTATTTTGAAATGTCTGCGTCTTACTATTGCAGTTGCAGGCTGCTCTTTCAAGTTCAGATGAGGGAGATAAAATATGCATTGTTACACCCGTCTAAATCATATTACCATATAAACATCGTGAAGTAAACATTGATTTTATTCATCTGCATTAGTTCATAAACAATTGCCTGGCATAAATGTGCGCTATTTATTGATTTGGAACCGCTCTGAAGCGCTCTTATCTCACATAACTAGTGAGATAATTCCTCACATTCTGTTCCTGTCAATCACGCGGTGTCAACCAATTATTCTGCGTGCGTGTGTGCGTGCTAGCTACATAACATGCATAACATAACTAATGAGATAATTCCTCACATTCTGTTCCTGTCAATCACGCGGTCAACCAATTATTCTGCGTGCGTGCGTGCATGTGTGCGTGCTAGTTTTCTTTCGAACGGTCAGTCGTACTGTGTCTTAAGACGCAATGGGAAATGATCTATTTCTCGAATTACTGAAGCATTTTTGTAAAATCACGCAGTACTACTGCCCAGTCAAAACAGTGTAGAGACATCTCGCACGCTATTGGCTGGCCAGTGGGAACTGCATGAACCAATGGCAGAACAGCGTAACTGAGCGAACCAATGGGCACAATGCCCGCGAAGCAGGGCACAAAGCCCGCGAAGGTGAGCACAAAGCCCGCCAAAATGGGCGTGGCATCTGCCTTAAAGGTACGCTGTAATGCCCTAAAACGTCAGATTAATCTCCTTCAGCGACGATCTTGGTCCTTGCTGATAAACTCTCGAAGCTACACCACCTTTCGCCGAGAAAAGACGAGCCTGCAGCGGAATCGCGAGCTAGCCACCCCAGACATCCTGCAACCTGTTTCAGCGCGCTCAATTGCCAGCTGTCCTGTGAGCTGTCGTGCCTTTCCCCTGCGCTCTCCGGTGAAACACTACGGTGTATCCTTGTTTTTTACAATGAGCGACTTGTCGCTCAATATATGTGTAACATGCAGCACTCACCTGCATGAAGAGGACGGCCACGATGTGTGCGTGATCTTTCTGGGCTAAGCCCATGCAGACGCTGCTCTCTCCGGGTCCGGCTGCTCTCACTGTGAGGGTATGCCCATCTCCTCTCTCTGCTTGCGGATAGCGCTCTTCTCAGAGCGTGAACCCGCCCCTCGCACTCTCCCATTCCCTTTCCAGAACCCCAGCGGAAAAAGCGGCGGAGCCCGAGGGCTGAGTACACCTAGGCTAACGAGCTCACGTCGGCCCTGTGCCCGCGTGCCTCGTCTTCGCCTCAGAGAGACGTTTCTCCCGTGACATTCTCTCGATCGGACCTGTTCCCGGGGGCCTGGTCTCATTCGGCGGCAATGATGAGGACGCGCGCGAGCATCCACACGATGACTCCGTGTCTCTCTGCGCTTCTAAGGCTGAGGAATGGTCGGGCTCCATCGACGACCCCGCCCCCTCAACTTCACAGCAATGCAAATTCCTCGGCGGGTATCGCGTGTGTCTTGGCTGAGACCACACCAAATTTGCACGATGAGATCACCAGCCTCGATGCATCCCGCCTCCCTCTCTCTCTCTTCGCACTGAAGAAGCGCAGCGGACAGAGAATGCCAGAGTGGACGAGCGAACTCGCGCCGGAGCTCTCCCCGCGTGTCTCGCTTTCAGACTTCTGGAAATATTGAGGGCATGGCTTACGTTACAGCCTGTTCTCACTGCAGCTTGCGCTTATTGCCATGGCAGCATGCTGTTGAGAGTGCGACTTACGTCATTGCTGCACTCAATGTCTTGTGCATAGCGGCATCGTAAAATGGCGGCCAAGCCCTGCCCCTTTTTTCACTCTCTATCACTTCTCCCAGTTCCCTCTATTCAGGCGACTGGAGAGGTTCAGCATAGCAGTATACGAGCCTGTTACAAAGCACACTCGCCTGCACACAAAACACACTGTTGAGAGAGTGACTTCTCTCTACCACTTCTCCCAGTCCCCTCTATTCAGCTGACTGGAGAGGTTTAGCATTGCAGTATACGAGCCTGTTACGAAGCACACTCGCCTGCACACAAAACACTGAGAGCGTGACTTCTCTCTACCACTTCTCCCAGTCCCCACTATTCAGGCGACTGGAGAGGTCCACCATTGCAGTAAACGAGCCCGTTATGAAGCGCGCACGCCTGCACACAAAACGCTGTATTAAAGGCGATCCTAATAAGCAATTAAGAGTATTTTCCTCTTATGACTGTAGGCAGTGTGTCCCCTACATAGTGTGCACCCCTGCATATAAGCACTGTTAATTCAGCGCTACAGAATCACTCAAAAGGTCAGGAAGAGAGGAGGGTTGAGTCACGCCAAGGCCGGTTTTAGCCCCAAAAAAAACAAAAAACAAAATAAAAACTCAGAATTCTCTCCCCACGGCCCGTTTTAGTTTTGGCCAGAGAGAAAAATGTTATTTTGAATGAGTGTAAACTGCGAGCCCACTCTGATGCGTTTTTTCTCAGTGGATCTGAAAGATGCTTACTTTCATATCCAAATTATCCCAAATTATCCCAAATTATCCCCCCCCCTGGATGCAGCTCTCTCCCCCTTAAGAAAAGCGGGAATGCGCATTCTGAATTACCTCGACAACTGGCTCATACTGGCCCAGTCAGAGGAAGAAATAAAATCTCACAAATCTGTGCTACTCAGCCATCTAGAATGCCTGGGTCTCAGAATAAATACAGCCAAGATCGCATTGTTATTGTTCATAATGCAGAGAATTGTTCATTCTCTGCCCATGAGGCAGAGAATCTCCTTCCTGGGAACAATTTTAGACTCAGCCCAAATGAGGGCGTGGCTGTCAAACGAGCACGCTCTGACTACACAGCAGCTTGCACGGTCGTTCAAAATGGGAACTAACAGACCCCTGAAAACTTTTCAGAGAATGCTAGGCCTAATGGCATCAGCTTCTCCAGTACTTCCGCTGGGCATGATGCGCATGCGCCCCCTGCAGTACTGGCTGAAATCACGGGTTCCTCACCAAGCATGGCATTCTGGCCAGCTTTGGATCAAAGTTGGCCGTGGCTGTGTCAAAGCCCTGGCCCCATGGTTGAAAGAGCTTGGGGACAGTTTCCAGATGGATGGTGGTCACCACGGATGCCTCCAACATGGGTTGGGGCGCTCTGTGCGAGGGAGAACTGGCCTTCGGCTCATGGTCGAGCACGGAGTCACGGTTGCACATAAACTGCCTAGAAATGCTAGCAGTAGTGCTGGCCCTCGATACTTTTTTACCACGTCTCTCAGGTCACCATGTTCTAGTCCGCACGGACAACACGATAGTGGTCTCCTACATAAACCGCCAAGGCGGGCTCAGGTCGAGATGTCTCAACCAACAGTACAGACATCTCCTCCTATGGCAAAAGGCAATTACACTCGCTAAAAGCAGTGCATGTGCCAGGCAGACTGAACTAGGGAGCAGACATGCTCTCCAGGGGCCTCGTGTCCCCAGGAGAGTGGACCCTACATCCCCAAACGGTTCAAATGATATGGAATGTTTTCGGGAGGGCAGAGGTCGTCCTCTGTGCCTCCGAAGACAACTGTCACTGCCTGATTTACTTTTCAAAGAGCAAAGATGCGCTGGCCCACGAATGGCCCAGCAGGCTACTTTATGCTTTTCTTCCAGTCCCGCGTCTCCCTCATGTCTTAAAAAGAATCAGGGAATGCAGGCATACAGTCCTGCTAGTAGCTCCACTTTGGTGAACCCACCACTGGTTTCCCGAGTTGATTCAGCTACTATCAGCAGCCCCATGGCCAGTTCCACTGAGAAAAAATCTCCTTTCTCAGGCGAACGGGACAGTCTGGCACCCCCATCCCAAACTGTGGGCACATGTCTGGCCACTCAAAGGGAGCTTGAGTACCTCCCAGTGAGTGTTCTTAGCACTATCAGTGAAGCTAGAGCTCTGTCTAATAGACGTCTCTATGCTCTTAAATGGTCAGTGTTCTCTGACTGGTGCTCAGCCAGAAACCATAACCCAGTGTCATGCGAGATATCACAGATACTCATTTGTGGGAGATGTGGGATGCAGGACGAACTCCATCAACACTCAAAGTCTACACGGCAGCTATCGCCGCTTCTCATGCACCGATAGCTGGCCAATCAGTAGGCAGACATGACATGGTTGTGAAGTTCTTAAAAGGAGCCAGGAGGCATAACCCTCCTCGCTCTCCTACAGTGCCAGCTTGGGACCTTTCACTGGTCCTGCGTGCACTAAAAGAACCTCCCTTCAAACCGTTGCAGACGGCCGAATTAAAACGCTTTCGCTGAAAACTTCGCTGCTATTAGCACTGGCATCAGTTAAGCGTGTTGGTGACATTCAAGCGCTCTCTGTGAACACGTCATGTCTAGAATTTGGCCCCGGTGATTCTAAAGTCATCCTCAATCCGAGACATGGCTATGTACCCAAAGTGCTTTCAACACCGTTCAAAGCACAGGTAATCACACTCTCTGCTCTCCCCCCCTCTGAGGATGAGAGACAGTTACACCTGCTCTGCCCAGTTAGGGCTCTTAGAGCATATACTGAGCGGTCCTCCCACTTTAGACAGTCGGAGCAGCTCTTTGTAAGTTTTGGTGGCCGCACTAAAGGACTTCCGGTCACCAAACAAAGCCTGGCCAGATGGCTAGTGGACGCAATAACGTTAGCTTAGGACACTATGGGCCTCCAATGCCCCATAGGTGTCAAAGCTCACTCCACTCACTCTGTTGGTGACATCTGTAGATCGGCAGGCTGGTCCTCACCGTCTACTTTTAACAGATTCTACAGCCTGGAGGTCCCTGCACTGCAGGTGCAAGTCCTCGCTGTATAAGTATACTGAGACGGCCTCTGTAAGCCCGTCCTATTAATAAGTTGGCATCTGGGGCCTTCATATGCTTCAATGCTTACAAAAGTTTTTCTTTGTAGTTACTGGCCTTCTCCAGCCCAGTACGCATAGAAATACATATATTAGTGTATATATATACGTGTGTGTGTGTACATATATACACTCACCTAAAGGATTATTAGGAACACCTGTTCAATTTCTCATTAATGCAATTATCTAATCAACCAATCACATGGCAGTTGCTTCAATGCATTTAGGGGTGTGGTCCTGGTCAAGACAATCTCCTGAACTCCAAACTGAATGTCAGAATGGGAAAGAAAGGTGATTTAAGCAATTTTGAGCGTGGCATGGTTGTTGGTGCCAGACGGGCCGGTCTGAGTATTTCACAATCTGCTCAGTTACTGGGATTTTCACGCACAACCATTTCTAGAGTTTACAAAGAATGGTGTGAAAAGGGAAAAACATCCAGTATGCGGCAGTCCTTTGGGCGAAAATGCCTTGTTGATGCTAGAGGTCAGAGGAGAATGGGCCGACTGATTCAAGCTGATAGAAGAGCAACTTTGACTGAAATAACCACTCGTTACAACCGAGGTATGCAGCAAAGCATTTGTGAAGCCACAACACGCACAACCTTGAGGCGGATGGGCTACAAAAGCAGAAGACCCCACCGGGTACCACTCATCTCCACTACAAATAGGAAAAAGAGGCTACAATTTGCACGAGCTCACCAAAATTGGACAGTTGAAGACTGGAAAAATGTTGCCTGGTCTGATGAGTCTCGATTTCTGTTGAGACATTCAGATGGTAGAGTCAGAATTTGGCGTAAACAGAATGAGAACATGGATCCATCATGCCTTGTTACCACTGTGCAGGCTGGTGGTGGTGGTGTAATGGTGTGGGGGATGTTTTCTTGGCACACTTTAGGCCCCTTAGTGCCAATTGGGCATCGTTTAAATGCCACGGCCTACCTGAGCATTGTTTCTGACCATGTCCATCCCTTTATGACCACCATGTACCCATCCTCTGATGGCTACTTCCAGCAGGATAATGCACCATGTCACAAAGCTCGAATCATTTCAAATTGGTTTCTTGAACATGACAATGAGTTCACTGTACTAAAATGGCCCCCACAGTCACCAGATCTCAACCCAATAGAGCATCTTTGGGATGTGGTGGAACGAGAGCTTCGTGCCCTGGATGTGCATCCCACAAATCTCCATCAACTGCAAGATGCTATCCTATCAATATGGGCCAACATTTCTAAAGAATGCTTTCAGCACCTTGTTGAATCAATGCCACGTAGAATTAAGGCAGTTCTGAAGGCGAAAGGGGGTCAAACACAGTATTAGTATGGTGTTCCTAATAATCCTTTAGGTGAGTGTATATATGTATATGTTATGATGTGTCAATAACTCTAGTCTTGGGCCCTTTATTAAGTGTTCAGCTTGAGAGAGTACATGTCATTGCGCCTATATAGCACGGCGGGATTGAACAGGTTCCCATTGCGTCTTAAGACGCAGTACGACTGACCGTTCGAAAGGGAACGTACTCGATTACTTGCGTAACCTCGGTTCCCAGAGATAAGGGAACGAGTACTGCGTAGACGGCCATGCTATGGTGCTAAAACAACGTGTGATCGTCGCTTCAGTTGATCTAACCTAACGTTTTAGGGCATTACAGCGTACCTTTAAGGCAGATGCCACGCCCATTTTGGCGGGCTTTGTGCTCACCTTCGCGGGCTTTGTGCCCTGCATCGCGGGCATTGTGCCCGTTGGTTCGCTCAGTTATGCTGTTCTGCCATTGGTTCATGCAGTTCCCACTGGCCAGCCAATAGCGTGCGAGATGTCTCTACACTGTTTTGACTGGGCAGTAGTACTGCGTGATTTTATAAAAATGCTTCAGTAATTTGAGAAATAGATTATTTCCCATTGCGTCTTAAGACGCAGTACTCGTTCTCTTATCTTAGGGAACCGAGGTTACGCAAGTAACCGAGTACGTTATACATAACACAACTAGTGAGATAGTTCATACTGGTTATAACATGGCAATAAAGAAGAGAAAAAGAGGGACCAGTTTAATCCTTTCAGCTATGTATTTTTCTTTAATATGGGTTCTATTATGTTGTTTCTATACATTAAAATGTTGTAATTTAAATGCAGATGTTTAATAGTATTATTTTTTATAACAAATCAAAAAATGTAACTCACGAAAAAGAGCCGGAATCCCCATCACTAAGCACAACAGTCGTCAGTGAAAAAAGGTCGTTGTTCGACGAAATTAACACTGGTTAAATGGGCTGCGAATGCAATTTCCTGTTTATTAGCCATTTCAAATGTATTAGTAGTGCTATTGAGATTTCTGAGGACAGGCAAGCGCCTCCTTGCGCCACAGTTTGAAAACCCCTGGTCTGCAGACCTCTAGCTCTGAGTGAAAACACTTGTTTTTAGAAGTATTTTTCTTTCATCACTGCTGTTTGAATGAGGTCAGTAAATAACAGGCAAACATGAGTCGGCCTTAAGCCTGTTTACACTGATTTAATCATCCCGTGTGTGTAGTCATTGCCACACGAGTGACCTCTAAGAGGTAAACATGCATTTCCTTAGTATTCTTCATATTGATGACCTGACATTTGTAATCCCTTAATAAGGTAAACACCTGGTTCTTTTCTCCTCTCCAGCCAGAGAATGATGAGTCTCCCACACTTCCTCCAGACGTTGCTTCACATCATCCAAGTGGTGGTCAGTTACTTCCTCATGCTGGTGTTCATGACGTACAACGGTTACCTATGCATAGCAGTGGCGATGGGCGCCGGCCTTGGCTACTTCCTGTTCAGCTGGAAGAAGGCAGTAGTGGTGGATATCACAGAACACTGTCATTAACCTCGCTTGTATAAAACCTAAAAAAACACCCACTGTACAATCCCAACATGCATAACAGCAACTCTATATGTGTAGAGAACTGTATCATTTAATATTTCTTAGTAAATATTGGCCAAGTAGCTCTGTTCATTTTAAAGCTCTATTTTGATTTGATTTTGATTCATTTTATACAATTCAGCCCCATATTTCATTTCCCAACTGCTTATCACCACCAATCCCAGTGATTTCCTCTGTAATGTTGAGATATGTGTGCACGGCCTAAAGGTTGCAGTCACATTTATAAACATAAAGTATGAATGCACAGCAATGTATGAAGCACAGCTCACACAGAAGTAACTTTAAAACCAAGCAGCTTTTTAATGGGCAACGCGGCAAATCCAATGTGAACCGTTTGCGGAAATCTTTTGCCCTCGTGCAATTTTCCAATCATGTGGATTCAGATTGAAATGGCTTGATTTCAAATGCAAAAATTCTGTGAACAATGGTAAAATTGTGGTAACAGTTACTGTTGTTCAGCAAACTTTTAAATTTTGTAATTTTAATGGGAATCCACATGATTGTGGGGGTGGGGGTGTGGGGTGAAATATTTCCCTACAGATTTCACAGTGGGTTCCAAGATTTTCACCATGTTGACCAACAGAAAGCCAATTGGTTTGGAATACTTCTGTGCGAGTGGTGCTTAGCTGAAATTTAGCTGAAATTTTACTAATGTGACTGCGCCTTAAATGTTGTGACCACACCTTAACAGTCTACCTCCAAATAGTACTGAGATTCACGGGTGACCTTATTCGTTATAATCACATCTGTTATCCACATCTCACATCCACATTTTTTGTTTTGTTTATGAAGGTGCTTCTGGGTGCGATAGAGCCTTACTAACCCCCTTGCCTTAAACGAGGGAACACACACACACACCCAAGAGGTTGACCGTAGACACTAAAATCCAAACTGGATCTGGACCCAATATACAACCATTAGTGGTTTTTTTTTGGAGGTTGTTATGGCCAAGTGTTTCACATCAATGAAACTACCATTAATAATAAGTGACCATTGTTTAGACATAAACACTGGACTGAATGATGTTTGCACAAGAAAGAGAGGTTTTGGGACTCTGAGTTTGCAGAGTTTGAAGTCGAACTTTGCTCCCTTTGGAGTGCTTTTAAGTAAATATGGGGAGATTGGTGAAAAATAAATTATATCTGATGCCAGTGTCACCGATTTCGTTTTATAATTTATATTTGTAACACTCAACTATGACAGTGTACTTGACAATGTTTTCTAGCAATCTTTATGTAGAACCTTTTACGTGGACATCTTTTAAATGAAAAATTGTAGCGCATTTGTGATGTTGAGCAAATCATGAGCTGTTAAACATATTAAGGTCATCGCTCTGATAGTTACTGGGTCCCAGAATGTGAATTTTATGTCAAAATTGATGATAGTTATGCTCCTTAACAGAAAGGGGTGTGCCTTTACATATGGGACCCAATTAAATGTGCCCAAGGAGTCTGAATTGCTTGTGAAAACAAAAGGCTGGAACTAAAGGCTTTCTTATTGACAAAATCACAAAACCACATATATTTTAATCCAGTAAGCATATGGGATTGAGAAGAAAGCCTGTTTTTTTTTTTTTTTTTTAAATGAATGTTTTTGTTTTTTAGTTAAAAATTTGTAATTTCAAAGCAAATATTCAGTTTTTGCAGCAGGTGCCACTCTGTAGATTTGGATTTGACGATCTGGGTGTAGTCCTATTGCAAATATATTTTAATAACAAAATAAGTTTGCATTGTCTTATATGGTGAAAAACTACAAGCCACTGGGTAGAAGGACTTGATTTTCCAGTGCTGTGGCAGTGTTAAAATTCCTTAGGCTGTTTACAGTTCACTCACGTCTGTAGAGTTTGAAATAAAAACAGTACTGTAATCATGAAGTAAATGATGAATAAATATTATATGATTTCAAAGATAATTGTTGTGACCACTTCATTTATAAACCAACCTGTTTTTATTTTCAGCTCACTTACGAAATGTTTGTCCTTGTCTTTTTTTTGATAAGATGTGAAAAGATACCAATTTCAACTAGCAGACTTTATTTACTCAGTAGAAAAATAGTCCTTTGAAATCAGTTGTCACAGTTAACCAAACCCATAATGCATGTGCTTTCAGTCCATTTAAGGCCAGGCAAGATCAAAACAATGTGTGTGTTGCAGATTCTTAAGACCATATAGTCCATTTTTCGGGTTTGCAAATTGTCAAAACTGAAGGTTTCCAAAAAGTGATGGTAATGTGTTAGGCTTTGGGTGGGGTTTGTATCCGATTCGCTCGTGGATCATCTGCTCCCTGGTCTTCCCCTCCGTGCCGCCACCTGATGCTCCGCTCATCTCACTGGATGTGGCTACACCAACTACATCCACCTCATCCCTCTGTTTCTTTCGGCTCTGGACAGACATGAGAAAGTAATATGGAGATCGATCATAAAAACAAGATTAATCTTTACATGCATTAGATATCTTACAGGCCAGTAAAAGCTGTGCTTGTGAACCTCACTCTCCTGGCCTCAAGAGGCGCGCTAGCGACTAAGTGCCGGAGACCCCGGTTTGAATCCCACTCGGAGCCGGTCGAGTAGGACCAGTTACATTTGGTGCCGTGGCCCAGATGGGAGAGAGGTTTAGGGGGTGAGTGTAAAGGACGTAGGCCAGTAAGAGCTGTGCATGTAAACCTCACTCCCCTTATTTCAAGAGGCACTCTAGCAACTGCCGCTAGAGGCTGCGGTCTTTAGCACCCTTGTAAGAGAGCCTGTTACAGCAAGGATGGTTGGGATACGATAAAGGATCTGATGAGTTAATACAAATGTTTTATGTTGGAGATTTTTTTTTTTTTTTTACTTTAATAGCTTTCAATAGGATGGCCAATATGACGTGGTCTTGTGATATGTTTACACAACAACGGTGTACTAAAAACAGACGACAATATTGTCAAAACAATCCCTGTTCACACGGATCTGCGAAAGTGACTAAAAAGGCTGTATTATGCGTGCCAGATCAGTAGTACACATGCATGAACATAATACGTGTGCGCATGACGTCACTGGTTTCACTAATTCACGTTTTTGTTGTTTACATGGAGACAGTAAAAGCATCATTTTCAAAACCTTGCATTTTCAGGCCCCCCAAAACAGTTGTCGTTTCAGTTTTCGGTTGAAAATGGTGTTGTGTAAACATACCCTTAGACTTTTTGGATACTGGATGCCATTGTAGAAACTGACAGGCATTTTTTGTTACCCATGATTAATTTATTCTGCAGCTAAAGGCTTTTTTTTTTTTTTGGGATAAAAGTTTTTGGGTGATCGCAAGGTAATAAACACCATTTGAATGCTTTGTAGAATAAACCAGATTTTTCTAGTACATGATTTTAAAAATTTGTCAAAAATAGTATTCAGTTCTTTAGTTTGTTCATTTAGGCCAGAAGTGAACTGGCTCCCTAACTGAGCCTAGTTTCTCCTAAGGTTTTTTTTTTGGTCATTTGAAGTTTAAAAGACAATCCCCCGGTTTCACAGACAAGGCTTAAGCTAGTCCCAATTAATGTCCTAATTAAACTAAGGTTTAATTAAGGTCTGTGAAACCAGGCCAAATTTCTCAAATACTTTTGATTTTACTACTGACATAGGATGAGAAGAAAAATTGTACTGAATTGAGCCAAATAATGAGGCTAACTTTGCAACATCTACACCATTTTTTTTACTTATTTGAATCAATACTGAACTGACTTCTGCTGAATAATAACACTATTGTCTTCTGTAAAGCTTCATGAATTTCATAAATACTGTTATTTTCCTGTTTATTACTGTGAAGCTGTTCTGAAACAGTCCGTGTTGAATTAAGCTCTATATAAATAAATGTGGCTTGACATTGATGTAAAACTCTTAACTCTGGGATGTTTCAATGTACTTTTGTGTACAGTAAACTAATATAGAAAGCATATGGATCCAGTATAAAATCGATTTTACCTCTAGCTCTTTCTTCACACTTTCAAACTCCTCCGTGTCATCCAGCTTGAGCTCAAGGCGCGTGGGTTTCCTGCGCAGCATCTTCACATCACCGGTTTGCCGTTGCCTGGAAACACACTGATATTGAGTTATTGTGGATAACACATTGTGTGTGTTTGTGTGCGAGTCCTGGAAACAGACGCTGATATAGTGTTATTGTAAAATATTGTGTGTGTATATATTAGCTATGTTCAACTCTTGTTGGCATGTTTTGAGGAAATTACTATCACTAAGCCGATGATTGCAATATTGACATTTGCATACATAACACATACTTAAATACATATTATTTTAACGTTTAACTTCGTAAAATATTGCATACTGTCAATTCAGTGAATCGACTCCGGCTGCAGACACACAACGTTCTTGTTTAGCAGCTACATGCTAATTAGAACAATAGCTTTGAACTCTGAGTCTTAAACAGTCACAAACAGCAGGGTAATGAAACATGAAGACTGTTGTTAACTGTATTGAAATTGACAGATTAATGACAAACAATTCAACCTGAAAGTTATGACTTTTTCACATCAAACCGCTTACCACAATCACACTCGCTTGGTCTTGTAGGATGTTCAGAAGGGAATCATGGGAAATGTAGTTAAAGCGCATAGAAAACATAGGACAGAAATCCGTGGAACGGTGGGTCTTGTTTGAATTATTTAGTGTTTTATAATTTTTTACTGTTTACATTTAGTTAAAAATGTCCATAATAAGGTATCTGGTGGCAGGTTCTGTGAAAACGTACACCATATATTAATGTACACGGTTATTACACATACACGTTTATTTAATCACCATGTGTTCACGGTACTACATATTTTCTCATGGGCAGTAACAGTGGAAATGTGTAAAAGCTTTTTGCTCGTCAAGACATTAAAAATTATTACAGAAACTGACTTTCAATAATAAATCCAGAAATATTCACTGGAGTAAAAACACATAAACGAAATGTCAAAAAACTAGTGTTTTCACTCACTGCGGACTGGCACATATATCGGTCGCTAGATGTCACTATTTATTCATGGTAAAGAGTAAAACGGGCGGATATGACGAAATACTGTGCGTCGGATAGCCCGCGTCGTGTGGTCGTGTTTGTAGACAGTACACTTTATATTTCATATAAACAAACGGTTTTAAAGGACACTATTTGTGCGTTTGTGAAAGCATAAAAGGTGAGTGAAGAGCTGGTTAAGCTGGGTGTTTATTTTTCATTAACTTCTCACGGTTTAGGTATAATTTGTTTAGTTCTTTCTGAACACCCTGCAAAAAGTTCTGTGGTGCAGTGATGTATCATATGGTTCGTTGAATGACTGCCGTGTTCATATAAAATGGTATTTATACGGTAATTCAAAGTATATCAAGGTAATACCACGTTATTTTTTTCTGCTAGTTTAGAAGGATAAGTTATTCAGCCTTTGATAGCTAATATGTCCTATCTTTTGTTGAGTTTGTGTATTCCGGCAGTCAGTTATTTGATTGTAATATTTGTTGATATTGAATATATCAGCGACCAAAGTAAAGGTTGGGTTGGTTGGTATGATGTAGTACTGTCCATATCTGATTTGTAATGCATGATATGGGGTCTCAATAATTATGCCTCTATTTCAGATCTTATATTCTGTGATTGCCAGACAAACAGTTGAAACCATGTCGGATGAAGACGAAGCTCCAGTTGTGAAAAGGGCCAGAATCTTCTATGGAAGCCTTGAAGAAAAGGAGAAGGAACGTCTTAGTCGTGAAGGAACATCTACCAAAGATGCTGTTAAAGCTGGCATTGCGGCTGGACACATTAATATCTCCAGTGGTAAGATTGATATTTCAAATCAGCTATGTTCTTGATCGTGAATGTTAGTGTTAGGACAAAGGACCCAACCCTCAAAACACTACATTCTTGAAATATAAGTTTGTCCAAGTGTTTAACCCTGTAAAACCTACTGGTATCATATTTGATGCATTAATTTCTAAGGCCTCTAATTAATCAACACGATCAAAACTTTGCTTAACCTGTTGTACACCTTCTACTAGATGTCTTATGCCGTCTGATTGGTAGTTCATACTTTGTTTAGCATGTTAAAGGCCTTTTAGTATAATTCTAAAAATGTCCACCCTCAGGTCTTAGTAAACTTGTCTTTATAAATAACTTTTATATTATAATTTCAAAATGAACATTTACTGGACTAAAGCGACTTAAGCCTACTTGATAATTCATACATCATGTTTTAGAAAAAACATGTTGAAATGTGAGTATCAAATCTGATACATCAGGCTTTTTGAGGTATGTTTATTTGTAAATCTCTCAATCAACATTGTATTGCGTTGCATATGTTTTGAAACGCACAATTAAAACAACAGAGTTTTGATCATAAAACTAAACACTTAAATTTCATTTTACTAAGACAATTTTGGGAGATCTAGTGTGACAGGGGATATTTATATGCAATTTATCTAAGTAGTCTGCTGTACTATTATAAAGATCTCTTTGATTTACATTACAAGCTATCAGAATTTCACCTTACTTTTTGGCCATTATATTAACAACTGCACCAAATTGCATATTTTTCCTCAGTTTGGCCCTGTAAATTAATGTTCAATTTGTTTTTGCCTCCTTGAGTGGAGCTCTATATTCTCATTATATCCTAGTATATGAGCCATAAAAGCCTTATGTATCAAACATGATACAGAACAAAACGCACATGCAAACATTTTTTTTTTTAGGTTTTCTTTTGTTTTCTATGAAGGTTCAATAAACGGTTCCTTCTGACTTTTTTTTTTATGTCAAGCTTTACTATGTTGTTATGTGACTGTTTGTGACAGGAAGTGAAGTTCGCTCTTTAGTAGTGTGATTTGTTTCTTCTTTTTTCTCTCCTCAGGTGAGTCCATGGAGATGGAGGAGCGCGTGAGTGAGCGACAGGCTGAAGTGCTGGCAGAGTTTGAGCGCAGAAAAAGAGCCAGACAAATCACAGTCTCCACTGATGATGTGGAGGTCAAGGCCTGCCTTAGAGCTCTTGGCGAGCCAATCACACTGTTCGGGGAAGGGCCTGCGGACAGACGAGAGAGGTGGGTGATGTGTATAAAGCTTTGCTGCTTATTCTGGCAAAGAACTTCCCACTTAGGCTGCATTTAAACTGCAGGTCTTGATGCACAATTCCGATTTGGTGACCTATATCCGATTTTTTTTTTTTTTGACGACCTGCTTGCATCATCTTTTAAAAGCGACCTGTATCCGATATTTGCATTTACACTTATACACTGGCGAAACAGCCCAAGACTTCCGGAAAAGGAAGTAAAACGGCGCGATATGCAATGGATGCAGACGAAATAATTATTCAATGTTTTGCTTTCCACACTATCTTTAAAGGTCAGCAAAACATTGCTCTCGTCTTTCATCGTGCCGTTAGTGTCATGTGATCGCAGTTCGTGTCCACCTGAGTTGACGTCATTCGCCTCTGTCCCTTTTTCAATGACGTACAACCTGCATTTACTGGGGAATGTCCGATTTGACCGCTTACATGGCAGACGCAAAAGCACGTATCTGAATCATATCGGATTTATTACCACATATGAATGAGGCCTGAATCCGATCTGAGGATATCGGAATTCATGCAGTTTTTTCCTGCTTACACGTTCACATGTCATATCCGATCTGTGCCACATGAGAGGGAAAAATCGGAATTGGGTCACTTGAACCATGCAGTGTAAATGGGGCCTTTGACATGAAGACCAGACATTAGATCATCTGACAGACAAACAAAAGAAATGGTGATTAGTAGGGGTGTGACGAGATCTCGTGAGATTAAAGTGTGATGAGATTTCTCGTCGAGATAAAAAGCTGTCTCGTGTCATATTGTCATGGAGTGTGAGGGTGAAGTTAGGATAGAATATGCCATGGCAACGTTTACATTACGACTCCACTGTCATTTAGCTTTTTATAGAAATAAAAACAATTTAATTCAGGTGGATAATGGTCGCTTAAATTCCATCAGCTCATCCAACACAAGCTGTTTGAGCCGACCATAGTGCACAGCACTGATCACTGATCATGTGATGAGAAGACTCGTCAGAGGATTCGTTGCGCAACAGAAGCGTCAGACAAGTGTCTTATATTGTAAAATGCGCTTTCAGCACCACCGTTCCCTATTCACAGAGTACACACAATCGCAAAATTGAAAGTGAAAGTAAACCCGAGCGCGCATTCAAACACTATTTCAATACGCTACCGCTTTTTGAAAGCGACTGCCTGAGGCATGAGAATATCTCCCAATATGAAAACTATCTTGGGCTGGGCTTCGAGTTAACCATATCTTAGCTCAGTATCATGCTTGAAGAGAAATTCGGTCTCTATTTGCACTTTGAATATTGAGAGAGTACTTTGATTAAAGGAACACGCCGACTTTTTGGGACTTTAGCTTATTCTCTGTATCCTCCAGAGTTAGATAAGTCCATACATACCATTTTTATCTCCGTGCGTGCCATAACTCTGTCTGACGCACCCACCGCTAGCCTAGCTTAGCACAGAGACTGGAGGTAAACGGATCCATCTAGCCTACTGCTCAATAAATGACAAAATAATGCCAACATTTTCCTATTTACATGTTGTGACGTGTATAGTTACATTGTGTACTAAGACCGACGGAAAATGAAAAGTTGCAATTTTCTAGACTGATATGGCTAGGGACTATACTCTCATTCCTGTGTAATAATCCAGGAACTTTGCTGCCGTACCATGGGTGCAGCGGCGCAATGAGATTACGCAGCGCCTGAAAATAGTCCCCAGCACGCTCTCTGTGCAAGCAGGTTGTCATGTTGGTTATGTTAACGGAAGTTGGCCTATTTTCAGGCGCTGCGTAATATCATTGCGCCGCTGCACCCATGGTACGGCAGCAAAGTTCCTGGATTATTATGCAGATAGTAGAGTCCCTAGCCATATCGGTCTAGAAAATTGCAACTTTTAATTTTCCGTCGGTCTTAGTACACAATGTAACTATACACATCACAACATATATATATATATATATGAAAATGTTGGCGCTATTTTGTCATTTATTGAGCAGTAGGCTAGATGGATCCGTTTACCTCCAGTCTCTGTGCTAAGCTAGGCTAGCGGTGGGTGCGTCAGACAGAGTTATGGCACGCACAGAGATAAATGGTATGTATGGACTTATCTAACTCTGGGGGATACGGTGAATAAGCTAAAGTCCCAAAAAGTCGGTGTGTTCCTTTAAGGTTGCACTTATTGTTTGCACTTAATATCTATGATCAATTTGTGGAAAGGAGTTCAGTTAGGAGGTCAAAAGTTGTAGAAGCTCATAAATCATGTGCAGTTCTAAGGTCTGAAGAGACAATAATACAGGAAAGAAGCCAGTCAGTTGAGTTTGTGGCAAAACCTTTTACAGTGCTTGAGTATTGTTGTCTTTTACTGCATATGATAATTCATATTCAGAAATAGAACTGAAATGACATTCATTACAAGTTGATTAGTTAAAACATTTCAAAATGCACCTGCAGACTATTTTTCTAGTCATGTATTTCATCATTTAAGGATTTCTTTAAAATACTGTTTAAAAATCTTGTCTCATCTCATTCTCGTGAACCCAATCTCGTGTCTCGCTCGTTTCATCACACCCCTAGTGATTAGCCATTTTGCATGTCATTTAATAGCAGATAAATTTGTATACAGTATACAGGGGCGGTCACTACACTTTTCGTGCCACGACCGTCACGACCATTAGTGTCCGAAGAAATTCTGCATGCTTAAAGTCTAGTGTGAACGCAGCTTAATGGGGAATGTTCACTATTTGAAGAAATTAAAGGGTTAGTTCACCCAAAAAAGAAAATTCTGTCATTATTTACTCAGCCTAATGTTGTTCTGTAAGACTTTCGTTCATCTTCAAAACACAAATGAAGATATTTTGATGAAATCTGAGAGCTTTCTGTCCCTCCACAGACAGCTACACAACTACCTTTTAATGCTTCAAAAAGTTCATAAAGAGATTGCAAAACTAATCCATATGAATTGAGCTGTTTAGTCAAAATTTTCTGAATAGACTCGATCGCTTTATATGATGAACAGATTGAATTTAGGCTTTTATTCACATATAAACATTCATCAACTCACACATCAGTTGTAGGGATGGGTCGATTACCGGTTTCACGATAAACCACGAAATGTACGGTTAGTAATATCGTTTAAAATGTAATATAATCAAGTTCAGAAAAGACTATTAAGGGATAATAATGTATATTCATTGTACACGTATTGCACAGATTTTCTTTACCACATAAATAAATACAGGGACATATTGAATTAAGATTAATGTTTTAAATCTTACCTGTTTATAAATCCATTTTGTATGGAAATGATCACAACAAGTTATAGTAATTTATAGTAATAATTATAGTAGTATTAATAGTAAAGTCCTCTGATTTAATTTCCAATACAATTCAAAACAGAAATGCAAGTTGCATTTGAATGAAACGAGAGAGCGTCTGTTGTGATGCATGCGATACAACGGATGTGCGCTGTTATAATGCGTTGCTATTGACGACGGTCATTATAAGGAAGGAAATGCCACAGAATAGAGTCCTTGCTTAAAGTGCATAGAGCTGCTTGTTTTATTTATTTTTTTGTTGATTTTCAAATATAAAACTTGTTGAAAATGTTTTCAGTGTGTGCATCAGTTCTTTTTGAACACTTTCATCTCATTTTAACAAAACCGTGATAATATTGATAATCGTGATAATTTGGGTCACTATAATCGTGATGTGAAATTTTCATACCATCCCATCCCTAATCAGTTGTGGTAAACGGAAGCTCAAGCATGTTCGCTTGACGTGCGAGAACCAGTGAGGTTCATTCTAGTGTTACGCCGCACATTTGAGCTTCCTCAAGAACCAATGAGGTTCATTCTCGTGTTACGCAACACGTTTGAGCTTCTGCAAGAACCAATGAGGTTCATTCTCGTGTTACGCAACACGTTTGAGCTTCCTCAAGAACCAATGAGGTTCATTCTCGTGTTACGCAACACGTTTGAGCTTCTGCAAGAACCAATGAGGTTCATTCTCGTGTTACGCAACACGTTTGAGCTTCCTCAAGAACCAATGAGGTTCATTCTCGTGTTACGCAACACGTTTGAGCTTCTGCAAGAACCAATGAGGTTTGTTCTCACTTGTCAAGGAGGTTTGGTTGAGTGTCTGTTTATGTTCGCTGATCAATGTTTAAATGTGAATAAAAGCCTACAATAAATCTGTTAATCATATAAAGCAATCGTGAAAGATATGTGATTTTAATTTTTGGGTGAACTAACCCTTTAATGATTTTGAACATAATTAGATGCACTAGTCTCTTATGTTTACAAAAACTGCATTTGATCAAAATACAGTAAATATTACAATTTAATATAAATGATATTTTAAGGTGTAATTTAATCATTACTCTTCAGTGTCACATGATCCTTCAGAAATAATTCTAATATGTTGATTTGGTGTTTAAGAGACTTTTTTTAATCACAGTTATTATATTTTTGTGGAAACCATGCTACTTTTTTTTGTAACATTATAAATGACTTTACTGTCACTTTTGATCAATTTAATTAATCCTTGCTGGATAAAAGTATTAATTTCTTTAAAAAAAATAGTACTGACCTCAAACTTTTGAACCTTTTCAGTGCGCTACTACTGTGCATTGTTTTTGACATTACATATACACCATGTCTCAAATGACAGAAACATGCGTATTGACAGGCATCTCTGAAAAATCCAGTTTTAGTTGGAGTTCATGTTTTTTTTTTTTATTAATTTCCACTGTTTTCTGACTGTTTATTTTCCACAGATTGAGGAACATTCTTTCAGTAGTTGGTCCTGATGCCCTAAAGAAATCGAAGAAAGAGGATGAAAAAGCAAAACGCACTCAAGATGAGGTAGGAACATTCCATTTTCAAAAAAGTTTTCGTAGACTATAATAGATTTGAATGTCTAATGGAAGGTGATTTATCTATGCATGTGTTTTGCGCAGTATCAGCAGACATGGTACCACGAAGGACCTTCCTCTCTGAAGGAGGCACGTCTTTGGTTAGCCAAGTATTCACTGCCCAGGTAAGCATTGGATGGATGATATCTTACGCTAACATCTAACAATATAAAATGCAACCAAATGTCAATAATTGTGTATTTTAAAAGTTTTAAGTTAATTTTGTTTGGTTCTCCAGAGCAGTGGAAAGGTTAGATGCCGCAAGGGCCCAAAAAGAGATTCCAGAGTCTACAAGAACAGTTAAACAGCAAGAGCTTCACAAGAACCTCCGGGTACGACAGTGAAAAAAAAAAAAAAAGACACAGGCTTTATGATGTGTTGTAATTTTCTGTCTCTTTTAATGCTGTATGTAATTAAAATTGTCTTGTTTTATTTAGAATGTGAATAACTTCTGCAGCCAAATTGGTGATGACCGTCCAATATCTCACTGCCAGTTTAGCCCCAACTCTAAGCTGCTTGTGACTGCGTCATGGTATGCAATCTATTATTTATTTTATTTTTGTATGCATTCTTCATAAAAAACTTTTTTTTTTAAAAAATTGTATTTAGATGCTTTGTGTGCCAGTAGGAATCATTAATTTTAAAACTTTTGCAACCTACAACAGGAAGGTATGGCCCCATACACAAATCACTATCATAGAGTCTGCCTTAAATTACATGGAAACTGAGAAATACATAGAAGAACTGTGGCAACTTCTGATGCTTAAACAACCTACCTTTACCTCACTTAATCTAAGTTTAGGCACTTCCTGTATTTTTGATGTTTTCCACAAAAATTCCATGAATGGTTTTTGCTTATCAGCTAACTTCTGTTAACTGAATCAAATAAATAATTGATGTAATGTTTTTCCCTTTTAAAACAGAAACAATTATTCTTGGAACACTTGCACACAGTTTAATTTATTATGCAGGCAGGTTGTGGGACATGCCATCTGTTGTAGGATTAGTTAAAAAAAAAAAGTTAAATGTTTTTGGAGCATATATTTTTTTAAATATTTTAAAATACATTTTTGTACTAAGTCTGTCTTTGTCTGTTGAAGGAGTGGCTTGTGTAAATTGTGGAAAGTCCCAGATTGTACGCCAATACGCACATTAAGAGGTAAATATAACACACATTTGCTGTAGTGTTTATTTTTGAAGTAATATCTGTCATTGTCATACTTTTTCATTACCCTCTTTCATTGTAACAATTGGTGAACTGTTCTTTCTCAGGTCACAATACCAATGTGGGAGCGATTAGCTTTCACCCTCAAGCCACACTCACACTCGAGGAGTCGGATGTCAATATGGCCTCCTGTGCTGTGGATGGATCTGTTAAGCTGTGGAGTTTAGATAGGTGTGTATTATCAGTATTACTTACATTTTCTGTCTCAGTTTCTAAAGTAAAACTTTCTGACATTCACCTGTACATATATCTGTAGTGACGAGCCAGTGGCAGACATTGAGGGGCACTCTATGAGGGTGGCTCGGGTGGCCTGGCATCCCTCTGGACGGTTTTTGGGTACAACTTGGTATGCTTATTTATTTATTTTTTTTAGGTTTAATATAGTTTTTACATTTTTATTAGGTAAAAGCAAACTAGAGGTGTGAATATTGGTGTTGGGCTACAACGTTTATGTCATATATTTAACAGAATCTGCATATTTTGTTTTTCTTAAAGCTATGATAACTCATGGCGACTTTGGGATCTTGAGGTCCAAGAAGAAATTCTGCATCAGGAGGGTCACAGTAAAGGCGTCCATGACCTGCACTTCCACCCAGACGGCTCTCTGGCAGGAACTGGGTAAGGGCCTGACACTGAACCCTGAGGCACTCCACTGTTTTTGTAAAGGAACAGGCACAACCCTCCATCTATACAGCTACTTTGATGCTCATGATCAGAGCATGTGAGTGGAGCGGTGTGAATATTCTGCTCTATGCCAGCATGCTCCACTCAATCGCTCACGGCCCAAGCAAACGCTCCAGTCATGAACCGCTCACGTTTACTGATAAAACTACGTTCACTCAAATCCCGCTCCGACATGAAATTTCTCTGTACTGTAGAAATGATTTTGACCACTTCATTAAGTTTTGTTTTGTAGAAAGCTTTTCTTTTAAAGTAAAATTAAGATACAATTTATACCAAACGAAATTCAATCAATGTTTCATCAACCAATTGCCTGTATTTAATAAATAAGAAGCAAATATAGCAGACAATATAATCATGACATGAAGGCACCGGCGTGATCACTTGCATTGCATGTGAACTGGAGCACGTCTCATAAATCAGGGGTTTTCAAACTTTATGATGCCAAGGACCCCCAAATATGATAAACCTTTTATGAGGGACCCCCTTCCTAAAATCCATCTATATATGTAACCCTGGACTACAAAACCAGTCATCAATTTAAACTGTTAGATAAAGAGTAAGTGTGACATCATAAATACAACATATTGTTTCCAAACTTAAATTTGCGATACTTAATGTTGGATGTATAAACCTGAAGAACATTTTCAATAAATTATTTGTATAAGCAACTTTCACAATAAATGTATGTAAGCAGCTTACGTACTGCGTTAAGAATACTGCCTTACAACCCCAGTGAGCAAGATAAAGGGGACTATAGTGAGAGAAACTCACTAGAAGGATACAAAGCAAACATATACAATTCTTAAATTCAGTTAGAATGTTTGGTAGACTTTAATCATTTTTGCTTTGTCTTTTTATTCCCTGAAATTTTCTCGGGAGCCCTTAGAACTGTTTGAAAACCCCTGTAATAAATGAACTGAAACTCTGTGTATAGGCTACTTGCCTCACAGACATGAGAAATATGGCTATAGAAATCTTGAAATGTCTACTTTTAAACAAAACAATTCAAAAGGAAAAGAAATAGGCTACTCTCTGATTATGTAATTATGAAATATGCATTTCTCTCTATAGGCTCCACTACTGCGGAGTTGGATAGGTAAAAAATACAATTTCTTGATTTTAATCGATTCTCATTTTTACGAACCGATATCAATTCTTAAATCCCAAGAATTGATTAGTCTGTCCTGGTTTCAGTTGATGAATGAACGGAACATTGTAGCACGCCTCCCATCCAATAAATTGCAATAATCTTTGTGCTTTGTTACTATTGATATGAAACACAGTCTCAGATGTAAAATTACGTCCATTTTATTACGAAATTCAAAAACATAAATACCGTTTTGGCGCTGTGGCGTGAGATCGCTCTGGTTCAGCTCGAGAAGCGGCAGCGGAGCGCACGTGAACTGATCTTCTCTTCTGCCTTGCACTATGTAACATTTTTGCAGTAAAATATCCAAAAACCACTTGGCCAGTGTTATATATTTTGTTCAATTGAGTGCAATATCCTAAATGTTTCCAACTATAAATCGTGAGAAAATTGCTATTTTAACCAAGGAACCGGGACGTGTGAGGGAGTCGCCTTTAGCAGAAACGCTTTACTCTTGCTGCAGTGTGCATGAAGTGTCATAGCAGCCACCGAGCGAATGCACAGAGTAACGTCATAACATCATTTTCAACACACTCAAATGTATCTAATATGATAAACAGAGCAGTGTTACCTCATACTCATGACCAGCAAAGCGGAAATGGCGCCGGCGACTGTGGCATAATAAAAGTCCCGCTGCTTGCGAGGCGTGTGTTGCGCAATCGCTCCAGTGGCCCTGCTCTGCTTCATACTACAGTATCGTTAATAATCGCATCCATGAACATGATTTCTGCCTGAGTCCTATTCTGATTCTTTTCCACCGGCTGTGAGGTGAAGACCACGTCCCAAGATTCTGCGCTCAAACTTGGCGTCATCAAACTACGCCTTTGTTTTGAAAAGGCGATCTCTAGCGGACGGAAAACTTGCATAGTGCACCTTTTAATACCAGTTACAACGTGAAATAAACATGAATGAGCATTTGAGTATGTTAAAAGTTATGTACAACTTACCGAAATCCGTGACGTCACATGAAATCGCTCAATGTTTTAACCGCGGAAAAGACGTCAGTAAAACGGCTTCTAACGTCACATTTACCTCAGAAAAACCATATCCAGTGACCATAAACTAGTTAGTCAGCTAGAAAAATTAACTCTAGAGTGCCCCTAATAGAGAGGAGCATTTTGCTAAATATATGCACCGTACTACATATTCATTATATTTTTTAATGTTCTTCAATATTTAATGCATGTATGAATAAATCTGGCAAGTTTTTGCCACCATTTAAATGTTTATATTTCAAAAAACAATTGGAGTAGAAACATGGTTATGTAATTGTAAAGTTAATGTTATAACTTATTATTACCAAAAAAAACATCAATGAGTGTAATTTTAAGTGTTTGTATAGAAATCTGTTAATTTTTACTTTCAATATTATAGTAGGCTAATGTAGCCTTAGCCTAGTATAGGCTACAACTGACTCCCATAGTTTACAGCATTAGTTAAGAGATTTGTTTTCCTTGAGAAAATTTGCCATATATTGTACCTGATATATATCCAAAATAATCGATATTGAATCTAATAGAGTTGGAATCGAAATCGAATCGAATTGTGAAATTTGTCAATACCCAGCCCTAGAGTTGGCGAGTCAGCATTGTCAACTTAATTTTTTCAGCCGACACTGACAAAGAAAACACTAGTTTATTAATAAACAATTAAAATGTCTCCTTGCTATTTTTGACACATTCATAATCATTACTTTTGCCAGTTCTTTGTGGCTAAAAAATAGGCTATATTATGTAAACGCTCAGTATGGTTTAGAATTCTCTCCCGTATATATTTAAGTAATTAATATAAATGTGTGCTTAGTGGACTATTGGCTTAACTACTAGTCAAGTAGAAAAAACTTTAGTTGGGGGCAGCCCTACTTATTTCAGATCTATTCGATCCAGCATGTCACAAAGGGCATTCTGGGTTGAGCGAGCGGCACTGAGCGGAATCTTCAGAAAGGTGCTCGCCGCTCTGCATGGATAAATAAAAAAAAATCTTTAATCAATTGTGTGTGGTTCCTCACCCCTACAATATTTGCTTTACCAGAGCCCGAAACAGTTAGGCTTCCACTTCATGTTGTGATTTGTTTATTAAACCTGCTTTTGATTGATTAAATTGGTTGGATAGGATATGTTATATTTGGCCATGGAGCTCATTGTTGTATTAATATTTTAATTTGTTATTGCTACAGTGGTTTGGATTCATTTGCCCGTGTCTGGGACCTGCGGACTGGTCGTTGCATCATGTTCCTGGAGGGCCACCTCAAAGAGATTTACAGCCTCAATTTCTCACCAAATGGGTGAGAAAAATAAAGGGCATATTTGAAAGATTTACTAAAGCTGTTTACTGTTATTAGGTCTTTATTTGATAATTAACCCTGAAATCGTCCTTGTGTAGCTTTCATGTTGCAACAGGAAGTGGCGATAACACCTGTAAAGTGTGGGACCTTCGTCAGAGAAGGTGTATATACACAATCCCTGCCCATCAGAACCTTGTGTCCTCAGTCAAGTTCCAACGTAAGTATTCAAGTCAAAAGGAGATTTAATTTTTTCAGTCATTTAGAGATGATTCACTCAAAAATAAGAATTCTTTATTTACACACCCTTCTTGTCTGCAACCCAAAATGGGTTTCACAAGGTTTACAGGTTTTGGGTGAACAATTATTTTATCTTTCCCGATAGGTCTACCTTCTGTATACTGAACGAGTCTTAATTCACCTCAATTTGAATTTATGACATTTTTTTGAGTGTCAATATTAACAGGGTCTCTTTCTTTTTAGCTAATGATGGCCATTATTTGCTGACTGGTGCATATGACAACACAGCAAAAGTGTGGACCCATCCTGGCTGGTCACCTCTGAAGACTCTGGCGGGGCATGAGGGGAAGGTCATGGGGCTTGACCTATCACCTGACGGACAGCTCATTGCAACCTGCTCTTATGACCGAACCTTCAAACTCTGGATGTCAGAATGAAATTCTGTTCCTTTTGATATATTTTAATTTTTTGTTATACTGGCTTTTATTTTTTAAGTTTAGTTTTTAAAGAGCTGGAAAACAACACAGGAGTTCTTTAAACTGGAAGCTGATTGACAGTTTGGTTCAATCAAATCATGAATACAATCAAATGTTTCCTATAGTTTGAGTTGTGTTGTAACAATCATCTGTTATTCTATTGGATTGTCTAAGATCTGAAATCCAGTCTTTCCATTCTTCCATCTTTATCATATTAAAAGCATCTCATGTCCATACATCCTGTTCCATTTTGAACACAAGTCCACACTGAGTTTTGCAGAATTTGTTATATTACTGATCCATTTGGGTACCCAAATAAATTGTATTGTCCCAGGCAATCTTGTGAAGGAATCTGTAAGTTCTGGACAGTGGGATATCCATTGTAAAAAATTAAATTCTCAAAGATGTTTTGTAATCTCATGGTCAAGGAGTTCAGTCTATGGACCATCCACAGCAGAAAGAGATTCATAAGAGTGTGAACATGAATCTAGCACCACCAGCAGCAGAGCAGGCAGTGCTTGCAGCAAGGGCTTCTGCGGAAACGATGCTCTGCCAGTGCCACATTGGCCCAGGCTGAAGGGGGTTGATCTGTGATTGGCTGCTTTATAAAGGAGGTTTTGGTCTCCAGTGGAGCTTTCTGGCTGTAGGTTCGCTGGTTTTCCACTTCAGCTTTAACACCGAGAAACGCTGCCAGGTCTAGGTCTAGACCAGTGGCGCCCCCGCGAGGTAGAGGAGTGTTCTGCCTGCACTGTGGACAGGGGATCCACATCTATGTGGAAGAGACACAAGCAACACACAGGTGAGGTGTAATGCATTATATCAACACATTAGGAAAGGTCAAAATTACTTAGAAAATGAATTAACTTCATTCACAAGTAGTTTTGTCAATATTGCAATTTTTCACAATTACATTTGCTGTAAAAAAAAAAAAAAAAAAAAAAAAATCAATATAGAATGCAAATGCTATATTAATAAACACCTATGTTAAAACCTTTATAATACAGATTGGAATAAAACCTGAAAACTGTTGCTGAAGTGGAGATTTTTGTCTCACTTTGAGAAAATGGCCTTTAAAGATACGTATTATCATTGAATCCATAGACACAAATAGATGGTGTAATGAACACTTAAATGTGTATTAAAATAGACCCTGTTCCTGAAAAAATAGTGGGTTTTGTATTGTCTTGCCTTAATACAATTCACAAAACTTTAATTACAGTGTAAAAGACGTTTAATCCTTTTAGTGGTGGGCACAAGCTCAAGTGGCATTTCTGGATGTAATCTGGGCATAATGGGTGGAGCTAGAAGGTCCAACCACACCCTATGCATAACCATATCCTTACACCCATTAGATCGGACCTGGACTAGGTCAAACTCCACCCATGATGTCTAGAGATGTGGAACTTGACGTCATTTGGCTCTGCAGTGAGCACCACTTGGGCATTTTCTGCTCATGTGGCGGCACAAAAAGTTTCTAGTCTGTTTATTGCAAACCCCGACCCACATCCGATTCTAAAGATTTCATTGGTCATGTCAATCACAGTGCTGATTGTCTACACAACATTGAAATAAAAGGTACCATGTTGTAATTACCGTAATTACGAGATTTCAACTTGTAAAATGCATTCACGTCCTCGTAGAGCTCGTTTACAACTTGTACTTGTACCACGTGACCGCTGCACCCCCTGACTGCTGCAGATTCATTTAGGCGTAGTGTTGCCACAGAAATGCATAATTCCCAGTCCGAAGATGTAAACAGCTCTGAGAACGTCACGTGTTGTCATCTCGAGACTACGGTAATTACAAGCAAAGACATTAGTTAATAAAGTGAGATTAAGTGCATAAAGTATATTTGTTTTTTAACATTTAGTTGCTTTCATTTTGAGGAATACTGAATCTATTTTTGTGCAAGTGGGACGAGTAAATGCATGCTCACATTTAGTCTAGAACTACAATAACCATCATGTTTACACAGCGCACAATGCCGATTTCTCTCAACATGGGGAGAGGAGAGATGTCAGTCGATAAATGGGAAGACAAAGTAACTTGCGTTACTTGTTTGAAAAAGTAACTCAGATATTTTGTTGTAAATTTAAAAGTAATGCGTTACTTTACTAGTTACTTGAAAAAGTAATCCGGATTACTTGCATTACTTGTAACGCCACAGACAGCAACATAGTGTTGGCCCAGATCTGGGCCACATCTGGTACGTGTGGAATCCACATGTACCAGCTGTACCGACACTATGTTGCTGTTTGGGGTGTTGCCCCCAACACTGCTTATAGGTGTCTGTAAAATACATTAAAATGGGACAGGAGAAAGTATTTTAATATTGAATTTACACACTTCACCTTTAAAGGTTTTATTAGTTCACTTTAAAATGAAAATTACCCCATGATTTACTCACCCTCAAGCCATCCTAGGTGTATATGACTTTCTTCTTTCTGATGAATACAATCAGAGTTATATTAATAAAAATATCTGGACGCTTCCAAACTTTATAATGGCAGTGACGGGGTCCATTGAGTTTGAAGCTGAAAAAAGTGCATCCATTCATCATAAACGTACTCCACACGGCTCCGGGGGGTTAATAAAGGCCTTCTGATGTCGGACGTAGCGTAAGCGTTTTGAACTGCGAGAGGTGTTACATTTTCTGTGTAAGTTGAATACGGAAGGCGGTCTGGCGGAAGCTAGATATTTGACTTTATAAAGTTTTAAATATGGGTATTTTTCTTACAAAACTCCATCGATTTACTTCACTTTAAAGTGAACTACTCCTTTCATATAAACGTTTTCATTAATTTTCCAGGTTCTTTATAAGCATATACTTGGATGAGTACCATATATTGCTAAAAAAAAAAAACACAAATTTGACATTTTTACCAGTATCCACATGAATTACCCAGATAACACTTTACATCACTCATGTCATCAGTTATCTGACTACAAAAATCACCATATTTACACTTTGAAATATGCCAAGCAAATATTCATGAAATTTGTGATTAAGCTTTCAGGTAGTTTGAGTCCTACCTGCTCATTGATGAGGGTGTCCAGCCGCTTCAGACAGGCCTGGCAGAACGTGTGACCGCAGTAGAGTTTCCGAGGGAGTCTCTCTCCCAGGTTATACGCACTGTAGCAGATGATGCAGTCCAGTTTGCGGCTGTCCCTGGAGTTCTGCGCCCCAGTCTCCACATCACCCTCGACAGGAGCCTCGGACACAGGCCCATCCTTATCCGAGATCCTACAGAATGAGCTCAATATGATACAAACATCTCTCTGTGTTTGCCTGAGATGTTTAGTGCTGACTTTGTAATGGTTGTATTGTATTTTAGGTACAGTCACCAAAAATGTATTTGGACAATATTTAAGTTAAAATGTTCCCTAAAATATAAAAGCAACTTCATACATATGCTAAAATCACTGACTCCAGATGATTAAAAATAAATGTATAAATGCCACAAAAATACCTTTTGAGGCCACTACATTTTTCCCGCACAATATTTTACTCTTTTAGATACACAATGTCAGCTGGTAATGTAAGCTGAGCTGCATGTATCTGTTTACTATTAGTGGCCGTCAGCAATGAAATTTGTATACACACGAGGTTATGGTAAAATATCTGTATATCGTAGGTTTTTGTCCTCATACAAATGTTCTTTTTATTCCCAACCAGCTGTCCCAACAAATACAAAACATAACCATGATCATACAACATGCTCAATCACCTTATGAGAAATATTTAATGGAAAAAAAATTTATTTGCATGACTTGTCAAAGTGATTTCATTGTTTAGACTCAGAGCATGACCCATAAGGTATGTTTATTTCATGGAAACCCTCATTGTATGTAAAATATATGATTAAATTATATCAAATTATATCTTTAATATAAGAAACATGCATAATCTGGAAAAGAAATGACAAAAAAAACAAACAAAAAAAAAAAAGTAAATAAATGACCCCCCTCCCCCCCCATTTCTCATTTTATTTTAATTAAGCAGAAATTTCAAATATGTCTTATTTAATTCATAAGCAATTTCCTGTGAAAAATTTCCATGCAGAAGGTCTACCTTTCCTCTTCTTTCTCAGGTTTATTCTGTACGCTGTTGGTCTCTTGAGGTTCTGTCGTTCCGCTCGCAGTTCCATCCATGTTTAATGTACGAAAAGTCCAACTTCTGTTAACATTTTACATCCGACTCTGTCTTGGTTTCTTCATGCTTCACATCCTTTGTCAGATAGTTTAACACTTGAGTGCACCTTCTGTTGTTTTCTCTGAAGTTGTCCTCGCAGTTCCCAGCAGCACTTGCACTGTCTTTGTTGCCGTTTGCTCTCTCTCAACCAACCAACCAACAACAACTGCCTCTCTGAAATGGAGGGCAAACAATGGTGTGCTTCCCTAAAGCCTTTAATATTTAAGTACCGCCTGACGCTGTGAACCTATGCCTTTACACACACACACACACAATTGCACGTTCACCCTTCTAAAAAAAAGAAAAACCCTCAGTGATTGTGGGAGGAGGGTTGCATGTTGTTGAGCAGGTATTTTATTAATTAGTCTAGAGTTGCACTTTTATGTACATTCTCTTCTTGGTATTACATTGTTATTCTCTTACTAATTTTCCCACAGATCACTTAATGTTTCCATTCTGTCTTGAATATGATAAGGAACAAGTTAATCAATGATCTAAGAGCAAAGGAATATGCCGTACATACAGTGGCCTATGAAAGGATTTGGGTTTAGTTCTGTGGAAAAACATGAAATTAAATACATCAGACACGTTTAGGGTGCAAGAAAGTAGAATGGGAGGAGGGAGTATTGCTTTACAGTCACAAAACAGGCTTGACATTCGAGCCTAGTCACCCACAGACAGTCTGTCATCAATGTGTCCCTGCCAAATTAGTTCTGAGACCTTCATCACCCCCACACCGCAGGTACGGTATTTTCCTTTTGGTAGATAACTATTATTATGACCAGGAGAAAGTGAAGTAGAAGGGGGTACAGCTAAAATAGGAGTTAAGCGACACATTAGATTTAATGAGAGTAACTGAGATCTGATGACCTGAGCTCCCTGAGATGTTGGGGGTCTATAGGGGGTTTTGAGCAGAACATGAGTTATAAATCAATCTGGAGCCTCAGGAAAATAATAAAATAATTGTGGCAATTAGGGCGGTGCCGAGAGCTGTGGGAACAAAGCAAGGCCGGTTGCGCGAGTGTCAATGAGCCTCACCTGCGTGCCACACTAATCTCGAGTCCCACGGAGTAGCTCCGGATGGATAAAAAGAGTGATGACAGTGTAAGACGAGACATTAAAACGTTTGTGTGAGGGGCTACCACTTTACCTGCAAAGGCCGATGGTGGTATGTGGCAAGCAAGGTGGGGCAGAAAGCCGAGGGAACGGAGTGAGGCTGGTTAATCAGCGCCACACTGGTCCCACAGAGGAGCTCCTGGAGGATAAAAGGAGTGACCACAGTGAAGGACGAGAAAGGGCCAGGCCTGGGACTTTATGTTGTTGTTTTATTGTGCTTATTATGCGGCAGTCGTCCGTTACGTTCATTTTGTTCTTTATTTTATTATTAAAGTTACGTTGATTGTTTGCCGGTTCCTGCCTCCTCCTTCCCTGAACCTTTACATTTGGTACAATAATATAGCTAATTGGCTGATGGCACCATAAGAACACACACAGTCCCAAAGGCAGCAGACAGGGAATATTATTACAGTAAAATTAAAACAAAATAGGTTACTTGCACAAAAAAAAACCCCTCTTTGTTATAATAAAATATTAGCAATAATATTAGCATCTTTGGGGTCAGTAAGATTTTTTTATTAAAGAAATTAAAACTTTTGTTCAGCAAGGATGCATTAATCAAATCAATTAACTAATTAATCAAATGACTCAGTAACTAAATCATTTCACATCAAATAAATACTGTTCTTTTAAACTTTCTATTCATCAAAGAACCCTGAAAACCTATATTAGAATAATTTGGCATACCAGCAGGTGCTAAGCTATCTATCTAAACCATTGGATTGTGCCATTACAGCTGTACTAATATACACAACAAACAGGTAGGATGGGAACAATACTTACTAAAAAGGAATACTTCCCAAACCTGTATTACAAACTGACATGTTGTGAGCTGCTGTTTACCGATGGTTTATGCTTTTGTTAAAGCCATCAGTTTGCATTATTTAAACTTAGCACCGTGGTCCTGTGAGAACAATTCATTCCTTTGTATGTCTCCACATATAGTGGAGTGACAATAAGCATTGCATTAAATCATCGCATTGTAAATAGACATTAAAGAGCATACTGCAGGTTAAAGGACCCAGTGAGTCAATGTATAGAAAAATAATGTAGGAACTAGATTTTCTTTCAAATATAGTTATAAACACGCTACTAAGGCTTCTGGAATCGTTTTTGTGAAAAATGTTTACTTCCGAAGCTGAAAACCGCTAAACCGGAAATGACGTAACGAGAGGGAGTGCGGGCAATTTAAGCAATAGGAAACCAATAGATCGCAATGACATTTCGGACGTTGAGGAAATTGTTCATTCATACTCGTATGACAGACCACAGCCATACAATTATGAGCCTGCTATGCTGCCAAGAGAGCAGGGAAAGGCCAGGATGAGACAGAACAATGGTCAGAGGAGACAAATTGAGTTGTGGTGTGAGGAGAAATAGTGGAGAACAGGGCAGGTGTCTTGGTGAGAGACAAGTGTTAGCTTATAGATATATACACGTTAGCTAACGATATGTAACGCTGTGCTCAGATCACAATACTGTACAGATTACTATCATGTATCAGGCAATAGCAAAGCTAGTATTCATTTAAGAGCATTGATACTTACCAATAATAGAAAATAATTAGCTTTGATCAGGCGTATCACACTCGTCCACACCAGCGTTACGTGATATAGCGGTTTCTCATCACCGCAGGGGAGAGAGTGAGAAAAACATTTTCCTGATGCACGTTGTTTCATAGGTGCTTGTGTGGGAAATGCGAGGCCATGGTCGCAGCTGAGGAAAGTCAGTGCTGCAGGGAGGTGGATGCATACTGGGCCTTAGTGGAGAATGTCACCCCCAGACTTGATGTGCAGTGCCTGACTCTGCACCCAGGCTTTGAGGCTTGCTGCTACAGATAGCCTATATGCACTTCAGACAGGAGCATGGACCTTTCCAGGCCAGCAGACATGAGTATGTTTAGGGCAGATAATTATTTACTCAGAGCTAAATACTTGTATGTTTAAATAAATAGTAAATTAAAGATTTGAATATTAAATATTGAATATATAAATTCTCAATTACAAGTTGCCTATATTTAGGTAAGCAGAGGTGGATTAAGGTGGTCAGGGGCCCCTAGGCTGCTCTTTGTGTAAGGTGTTTCCTCTACATTCCTTCAAGTGGTGGACCACCACAGTATGAAAATTACCACCACGCCACATAGGTAAAATGAGAAATTGAACATTACAAACAAAACACAAATACAAACAAGCACAAGGCCCAGTGGTTAGAATCAGTCCTGTAATTAACAGAGATGGTGGAAAGATATTACCCTCTGCCACCACAGCCACAAAACAATTACAAAGGAAATATGTAACTATAAACAGCAAAGCAACAAAATTCCCTGCATTCACAGTTCAACTGCAAACTAGCTTTATGAACCAACAGGTAGGCTACAGCATCTGCATCAGTGCAGAACACCCTGTTTTACTGAGGCCAAATCACAATGTCATTACTGAGACACAAAGCACTGTGCAATACACTAAACTGTGTATAAAACAAAGCCATAATAATAATCCCTCCACCTCTGCTGAGGGCGTGGGCGCGGCTGACCCATGAGCAGGTGAACAATAGCCGCTTTTCCAACGTCGGGCCAAACGGTTCTTAAATGGTAAGGAACGGTTCCAGTTGTGTTTCCACTTGAGCCTGGTACGGCACGGCACGATTACAAACCGTTCTTGGCCCGGAATTCTCGGCACGGTTAGCTATAACCGTGCTGGTAAAATGCGTGTAGGGACGCCACCACTCAGGATTTGTCACGTCTGTTGCCTGGCTAACAGTTTCTCTGTAGCTGGCTATGCGTGCTATTACCTCTTTTCCACCAGAATGAACCAGGTGCTAGTTCAGAGCCAGTGCTAGTGCCAGTTCGGCGTTGGTTCGACTGATGAGCCTTCTAAGAACCGGTTTGCCTTTCCACGGGCTAGAGAGCCACCACAGAGCCAGGTCTTACGTCACTGTATACGTCTCATCTTTCTCAGCAACTCTAGCGAGGCAGCGGGAAACACAAACACACCAAGCATGTTCGAGATGCATTGGCGCTGGGCAGACCGATCAGCATATGATATCAAAGTACCGCATGATCGATTCAAAAGCATAAGGAGTCGTATGCTCTCGCTGTACTTTCATGTCATACGGCGATCAGTCTGCACAGCACAGATGCATCTCGAACCAAAAAATAGAAAAAAATAGAACCAGCCTTAAAAAGCCGATGCTAGCTGGCAGTCCTCCTGCTGTGGATCTTGACCTCGACTGGATGAAGATTCAGTAGCCTTGAAGTATCCAATCAATTTAGGGCATTTTTTTCTGTATATCTTGGTTACGCTGTTCTTTTTTACCTTTGTATTTTCCGTTTTTGTGCTCCACTTTCATACTTTCTTTCGGATATTTAGCGTCTTGCCCGTCTATCAATAGCAGTGACGTAAATGAAAATGATTGACATGATTTGACCAGCAGCTGATTGGACAGATGTGACCCAAATCACATCTATCCAATCACCTGCTTTTTTTATGTTTCTTGGGCCAATGATGGTCTTTTTTTTGTTTGCGCTGAAGTAAAAAAAACAACAACAACAACAAAAAAAAACTATCCGGGGCCAATCCAGGGCCCCTGCACAAATGGGGCCCCTAGGCTGCAGCCTAGGCAAGCCTGTGCGTTAATCCACGCCTGGGTATAAGACAATCAATATTGATATTTTGTCTATATCTCCAGGCACTACCGCTACACAGCATACAGGCAGGTTGTCCACTGGGCCTATGGCATTCTGGGAAGGCACATCAGGAAGCCCTTACCTGCATGTGTTGTGTCAGCCATTAGAAAACAGTTTCCAGAGAAAGGAGGAATTTATAAAGGATTTGAATGGCCCCATTTTGTTGACAATCAATAAGCACAAATCACAAATTGTCTGTATAAAAACTTGTTTATGAAGTTTAGATCATATGTAGATGTACCAAACATGTACTGAAAGAAAAAAAAAACACCTGACCCATTAAAAAACTTTTTACAATCTTTCAGTAACTTGCCTAACATCTGTGCGGGTATCACACTAGCGTGTTAAATCGTGAATGTTGAGCTAGATACATGCCAACAGCCTCATCCTTGTTGATTTTCTGGAGGGATCTGGAAAGGGGAGCAGGTGTAGTGGAAGACAAGACAGTGCTGCATTCACATAGAGCCTGTAGTGACCTGGTGTATTCCACTCTCAGAGACTCCATGAGGGCTGATGCACATGCTGGGAGAAGGAAGCAAAAGTTTAGATAACATTCATTGCTGACTCATGGTCTGACAATGATATTTAGGAACTGACTGAAACTGCTAACCGTATGATGGTTTATCCTCAACAGGACAGACTACCCAGCAGCCTTTGCGGAACCTTGGGTAGCGAACCGCATTACACACCTCACCATCACTGGTTCGAGCAACTTCTCTGCTGCCATTGTGGTTGAAATGCAGGGCTGCCAAAAGAAGTGTATAGAAAAAGTATAATTTGTACCCATTGGGCTGCTGTGTTAGACTGCATTAGTTTCAGAAAGTACTCATTCTTTCACCATCACATACTTACCTGCTGTACATCCCAAGGAAGGAGAACCCACTACACCTGCTCCCCTTCCCCTTTCCAAAGTGCAGGATGAGGGAGTGAAATGCCTCCAGTGAAAAGGTCTGATGCTGTGGGGACAACTGCCGAACATTCTTTACCAGCGCTGTTCTAGTAGCTACACTCTCCAGTTTAACTGCAACAGTTGATCCTACATATACACACATTTTGTTTCCTAAGATAAGGCATGATTGTATGATCACAATGAGGTGTGATTTGTATCACATCTTGTTAATGTTTTTTTTTTACTCTGGCTGTTTGAAATCAAATGACGTTAAAATGAGTATGTAGTGCGCTCACACTGGATAGTATGTGACAACAACCCGTTGCTTCTCATTATTAAAATCATTAAGTTGACTGATTTGGTAGTTAGCAAATGTTAGAAAAAAACAAGACTTACGGTGCACAGTTTACGTTTTCGTCGAGCTGCATATCTGACGGATCCGTGACCTTCATGTTTCCCGCCGGCGGGCGAACCACAGGCTGACGGTGGACCGGATGAAGGTGCTGTGTGCAACGAAGGAATGAGTCTGATTCTCACTTGGTTCTTGCTTCGGCATCCGATGTTGATCTCCATCATATCGCTGGGACGATAATTTTCCGGCCTAAAGTGAACGCTACACACCACCGCATTTTTCGAGTCAGATGCAGAAGTGAAGTCCTGTCTCTTCACCTGCACAAAATGCACCCAGGCACGGAAGATAGCACCATCCTTTTTCTTGTTAGGGAACCGGTGGACTCGATGTCCTGACAGGCTGCAGTTTGTGCAACCTCCACAAACACAATAATTTACCATGACGATGATAAATTGAAATACAAAAACTACCGAAAACTGCATTGAGCCAATGCAGAGCGCGGCAAACAACTCCCTCTCGTGGTGTAAAATGACGCGATGTTGAAAAAAATGTGTGCCCTTGTGTCTTGTAAAAAAATTTTTTTATCCTGCATTAGCATTTTCATATGGTATTTTCATACAAGGTTATACACTCACCTAAAGGATTATTAGGAACACCTGTTCAATTTCTCATTAATGCAATTATCTAATCAACCAATCACATGGCAGTTGCTTCAATGCATTTAGGGGTGTGGTCCTGGTCAAGACAATCTCCTGAACTCCAAGCTGAATGTCAGAATGGGAAAGAAAGGTGATTTAAGCAATTTTGAACGTGGCATGGTTGTTGGTGCCAGACGGGCCGGTCTGAGTATTTCACAATCTGCTCAGTTACTGGGATTTTCACGCACAATCATTTCTAGAGTTTACAAAGAATGGTGTGAAAAGGGAAAAACATCCAGTATGCGGCAGTCCTGTGGGCGAAAATGCCTTGTTGATGCTAGAGGTCAGAGGAGAATGGGCCGACTGATTCAAGCTGATAGAAGAGCAACTTTGACTGAAATAACCACTCGTTACAACCGAGGTATGCAGCAAAGCATTTGTGAAGCCACAACACGCACAACCTTGAGGCGGATGGGCTACAACAGCAGAAGACCCCACCGGGTACCATTCATCTCCACTGCAAATAGGAAAAAGAGGCTACAATTTGCACGAGCTCACCAAAATTGGACAGTTGAAGACTGGAAAAATGTTGCCTGGTCTGATGAGTCTCGATTTCTCTTGAGACATTCAGATGGTAGAGTCAGAATTTGGCGTAAACAGAATGAGAACATGGATCCATCATGCCTTGTTACCACTGTGCAGGCTGCTGGTGGTGGTGTAATGGTGTGGGGGATGTTTTCTTGGCACACTTTAGGCCCCTTAGTGCCAATTGGGCATCGTTTAAATGCCACGGCCTACCTGAGCATTGTTTCTGACCATGTCCATCCCTTTATGACCACCATGTACCCATCCTCTGATAGTTACTTCCAGCAGGATAATGCACCATGTCACAAAGCTCCAATCATTTCAAATTGGTTTCTTGAACATGACAATGAGTTCACTGTACTAAAATGGCCCCCACAGTCACCAGATCTCAACCCAATAGAGCATCTTTGGGATGTGGTGGAACGGGAGCTTCGTGCCCTGGATGTGCATCCCACAAATCTCCATCAACTGCAAGATGCTATCCTATAAATATGGGCCAACATTTCTAAAGAATGCTTTCAGCACCTTGTTGAATCAATGCCACGTAGAATTAAGGCAGTTCTGAAGGCGAAAGGGGGTCAAACACAGTATTAGTATGGTGTTCCTAATAATCCTTTAGGTGAGTGTATATTCATTTAGAAAAATTTTTAACCTGCAATATGCTCTTTAAAGGGGGTGGTCTAATGCTATTTCATGCATTCTGAGTATTTCTGTGCCAAATACACGCCTTCAGGATTCGAACACGTTTTGGGAAGTTTTTTTTCGAGAATGGCCCTTTATGACATCATAAAGGGTGGAATTCATTGTATGGGAAATTCTCCTGCAAAAGCAAAAGCAGGAACACGCACATCAATGAGCTTTGTTCGGGTTACGGGAGCCAACGGCACTGTCATTTTGTTTTTAGACAACGAAATCAACAATGTCACTAAAGAAGTGTGTTTTTTGGTTGTGAGGGAAAGATAACCATGTTCAGCTTCCCAATTAACCCAGCAATAAACAGTTGATGCAATTTTGTTTTCCCGGAGCAGCAACGGAGTTCTGCAAGTGTGTTTGTCTGTTCCTGATCATGAGTCGAAACCGCAGGCAGTGAGTGAAACTGCATCAAAACAGCTATAACAGCTTCCACTCTTCTGGGAAGGCTTTCCACAAGTTTTTTTGGGTGTTTTGAGGCAACTTTTGCTTATTCATCTAGTAGAGCATTTGTGAGGTCAGGCATTGATGTTGGATGAGAAGGCCTGGCTCACAAACTCCATTCCAGTTCATCCCAAAGGGTTAAGGTCAGGGCTCTGTACAGGCCAGTCAGTTCTTCCACACCAAACTCATTCAACCATGTATTTATAGACCTTGCTTTTTATTGATTATGCTGAAACAGAAAAGGGCCTTCCCCAAATGGTTCCTACAAAGTTGGAAGCATTGTCCAAAATGTCTTGGTATGCTGATGCATTAAAATTTCCCTTCGCTGGAAGCAAGGAGCCTAGCCCAACCCCTGAAAAACAGCCCAATACCATTATCCCTCCTCCAACTAAATTTACAGTTAGATTACAGTTGGTCCAGTTCTGATACTCAGTGGGTTGACAGGGGTCATCACTGGAACTTTGACAAGTCTGTGGCTATGCAACAAACTGTGATGCACTGTGTGTGTTCTGACACCTTTCTATCAAGGGCAGCATTAAGTTTTTCAGTATGACTTCTGTATGATTGGGCCAGATGGGCTAGACATTACTGGGCCTTGCATGCCATGACCCTGATGCCAGTTGACCCTCCTTGCACCACCTTTGGTAGCTACTAACCACTGCATACCAGGAACAACCCAAAAGACCTGCTGTTTTGGAGATGCTCTGACCATCACTATTTGGCCCTTGTCAAAGCCACTCGGATCTTTTTGCTTGCCTATTTTTCCTGCTTTCAACATGTGAAATTCAAGAACTGACGGTTCACTTGCTGCCTAATATATCCCACCCCTTGACAGGTGCCATTGTAATGATATAATCATTCACTTCACCTGTCAGTGGTTTTATTGTTGTGGTTCAGTGTATAATCAACTATTTTAAATGAAATAATTTCATATTTCTGCATCGATTTAATTCAATTGTCGTTTGCAATGCTTCATGGGATTATAGTACTTTCCCTCATTAAAGCGGTTACATCTTGTATCTTTATGTCAAATTTTCAAATAGCTATTTTTTTGCTTCAAATAAATGTTGTAATGTTGTGAATCACATCTTAACTGGTTGGTTTGGTTCAAACCTTTATTTGACAAATATTTAACCAAAATATTTGCTTATAATGCTTTAACAAAGACTTTTAAAATCACTAGGGGAAAAATTTATGAAAATACTTAGCCAATGCCATGAAAAAAGTGGGCGGGCAGCCGGGCACTGTTGCACTCTATTGTGTATTTCAGCATGATTGTTGCTGTATTGACCAATCAGAAGCCAGGAGCAGAATTATCAGTTTTGTAATCAAGCATAATAATAATTAATAGCTACTTAACATTACTTACATTTTGTTTAATTTACGGAGTAATTGTTGCATTGTACATTGGGGGGAAAGTTCTCATGTGCTGCATCATACAATTTGCACAAGCAGATGGCAGCATAGAGCAACCCTTGCAGTAGTTACACTAGCAGATTGTAGCTGTGAACTAAATTCTTCTAAATATTTTGTCACTCACAAAATATTTAGAAGAATTTTCTTTTGCTTTGCCATCTCTGAATGTTGAAGCTATATTGTTATGCAACAATATAACATTAGGATGTGACAGAACCAGGTGGGGTAGAATATTTTCCTCAGAATAGCAGTTTCGTTTGCTGCAGCAAATTTGTATATCTCTGATTTCACATGCAGAAGTAATTCTAGTTCACAATGTCCTTCTGCTGGCAAAATAAGGGCAATCAGACGTCACTGGTTCTATCAATCCTCTGTTTAGTGTGTGCATGTTTCTGTGTGTTTCGTATAGTTTGTCCCTGCATGGGAACTCACCTTGGTGGACACCACACAGATCTCAACTTTCCCATGCACTCTTGATCGTTATCTGATGTGGTAGGAAATGATGACATGTGCAAATCCCACGACATTGTAAACAGAAAAAGGTGAGGACATGCATTTTAAAATGAGATCTCTTTATTTTGACATGTAGTGGTACTACAATGTTTTTAAAACTGAATGCTGAGTCATCTACCCTGAATAAGACAAGGCAAAGGAAGTAAGAAAGTAAGAAAATGCAGAAAGTAATCTGAAGCACTCTGAAACTGAATCCAGTATGCTGACGTCGCCACCCAGTCCTCAGAGGCTTTTGGCTGCACTAAATATTTACAGTGCATCCGGAAAGTATTCACAGTGCTTCACTTTTTTCCAAATTTTGTTACAGCCTTATTCCAAAATAGATTAAATTCATTATTTTCCTCAACATTCTACAAACAAAACACCATAATGACAACATGAAAGAAGTTTGTCTGAAATGTTTGCAAATGTATTAAAAAAAAAATCACATGTACATAAGTATTCACAGCCTTTGCCATGGCACTCAAAATTGAGCTCATGTGCATCCTGTTTCCATTAATCATCCTTGAGATGTTTCTACAACTTGATTGGAGTCCACCTGTGGTAAATTCAGTTGATTGGATATGATTTGGAAAGGCACACACCTGTCTATATAAGGTCCCACAGTTAACAGTGCATGTCAGAGCACAAACCAAGCCATGAAGTCCAAGGAATTGTCTGTAGACTTCAGAGACAGGATTGTATCAAGGCACAGATCTGGGGAAGGGTACAGAAAAATGTCTGCAGCTATGAAGGTCCCAATGAGCACAGTGGCCTCCATTATCCGTAAATGGAAGAAGTTTGGAACCACCAGGACTCTTCCTAGAGCTGGCCGCCCGGTCAAACTGAGCGATCAAGGGAGAAGGGCCTTAGTCAGGGAGTTGACCAAGAACCCGATGGTCATTCTGACAGAACTCCAGCATTTCTGTGTGGAGAGAGGAGAACCTTCCAGAAGAACAACCATCTCTGCAGCACTCCACCAATCAGGCCTGTAAGGTAGAGTGGCCAGACCAAAGCCACTCCTCAGTAAAAGGCACATGACAGCCCGCCTGGAGTTTGCCAAAAGGCACCTGAAGGACTCTCAGGCCATGAGAAACAAAATTCTCTGGTCTGATGAAACAAAGATTGAACTCTTTGGCCTGAATGGCAAGCGTCATGCCTGGAGGAAACCAGGCACCTCTCATCACCTGGCCAATACCATCACTACAGTGAAGCATGGTGGTGGCAGCATCATGCTGTGAGGATGTTTTTCAGTGGCAGGAACTGGGAGACTAGTCAGGATCGAGGGAAAGATGAATGCAGCAATGTACAGAGACATCCTTGGTGAAAACCTCAGACTGGGGCAAAGGTTCAGCTTCCAACAGGACAATGACCCTAAGCACACAGCCAAGATAACAAAGGAGTGGCTACGGGACAACTCTGTGAATGTCCTTGAGTGGCCCAGCCAGAGCCCAGACTTGAATTTCAGAGATCTGAAAATGGCTGTGCACCGATGCTCCCCATCTAACCTGATAGAGCTTAAGAGGTCCTGCAAAGAAGAATGGGAGAAACTGCCCAAAAAATAGGTGTGCCAAGCTTGTAGCATCATACTCAAAATGGTAAATGGTAAATGGACTGCATTTATATAGCGCTTTCAACAGACCCATGGCCACCAAAGCGCTTTACATATTGCCTCATATTCACCCATTCATTCACTCATTCATTCACAGACGGCGGTGTCAGCCATGCAAGGCCATGAAAACTTCTTTCACGTTGTCATTATGGGGTATTGTTTGTAGATTTTTGAGGAAAATAATGAATTTAATCCATGTTGGAAGAAGGATGTAACATAAAAAAGTAAAGTAAAGTAAAGCGCCGTGAATACTTTCCGGATGCACAGTCCTTTTTATTTTAGTTTTGAATGTAACTAACAAGACCAAAGACAACCACTTATATAGAACTAGGTTTAGTGGAACATGTGGATTTTCTTTATTAACAAATGTTAAAGTAATCTTTCTTAAATATTTTAAGTAATTTTCCTGTACATAAAAACACATCAAACTAAAGTAGCGTTCACACTTACTACAATTTACTGTGCTGAAGGACCAAGGCAGAGCCTGAAGGAGCCGAAGGGGTGGAGGAGGGATGAGGCGCAGCCAAAATCCTGCAAATCCGTGGCGGAGGGAGAGCGACGACTCACCAAGGCGATGCCAGAGGGACGAGGGAGGCCGGTGGAGCCGTAAGGACCTGGCAACGCTCACCCTCAGCAGTGGAAGAATGGGTGGGGCACCATTCCATGCTGTTGTACTCAACTAAGAGTCCCTCATCAAAGGAGGTTTTTGCCAGCTCACACAGGCCAGACTCTCTATGGGGCTCAGGTTCCGGGACGAAAATGGCCTCAGTCATGTCCCCTGGCGCAATTTTCATGGCGGGCTCAGAATCTGTGGTGGGCTCAGGCTCATGTCTAAAAAGGGTGTGGCTGAAGTCTGGCTGGGCTTGCTATGTCCTCATCCTTGTTGAACACAGTAAACAAAGATCCACACTGGACAAGCACCCACTCCACATGCTGTGCAAAACTCCCTCAAGAAGCGCTCTTTAAGGCTAGCGAGGTACAAAATGCAGAGCGAGTGTAAATGGGTCCAGGTAATGGGTTAGGGACACCAGATCTAGGAAATCCCTTGTGTTGTCGTCAAGGGAATGATCCTCCTGCTCAAGGCAGAGCAAACGAACAGCCAGTAAGACTGATAAGACACCAAACAATTAACAGAAAGAACTGAGGGTTAAATACACACAGGGATACATAACAGAACAAGAAATGCGTAACTCAATCAGAAACCATGGAGACAAACTAAGAACAAGAACTCAGGAAAACAGTGTCAGGGAACAATGAAAACAAAACCAAAACACAATGAAATTTAACATAACCCTTACACATTTATTATAAACACTAAGTCTAAACAAAAGCGAAACTGAATTACCGGCATGTGGAAAATGCTCTTTACAAATAAACTTGACATGCGTGTTAAATTTGAATGTGAGGAGAGACAAAAACTGAAACCCACAAGATAAAACATTTCTATAAGAACGCGGAGACCAGTAATGTCTAATTTGGCAACAATTGAATTGCATCAAACAATATTTACCACCTTTTACTAAAAAAACATAAAATATAAAATGAATGATTTATGTTATTTTGACAAGTAAAATCTGATCTAGGGCTGCATGATATATAAAAATTATTGTAATATCACAAATGTACATATAACGATGTACATTTTGCGATGTACATTTCAATGTGATTTTAATAGGCTACTTCAAAAAGTTGCAAAAAGTCAAAGTTTTACGTTGACGCATATAGCAGAGAATAGACTGGGTACGCGACTTTTACTTATGTGTGACTTGCTTGATGTTAAAAAGAGTTATCTGCGGAAAACAACTCACTGTGGTACTTACAAATTCAAATTTGAATCCCGAAATCAGTTCTCTTTCACGACTTATTGCACTCGAACTCAAATACACACACAGTTATGTAAAAATGTCTGTCTTGGTGAGTATTAATGTAAACATGAGGGCTATATATACACAAGACTTATGATTTAACAAAACACACCTAAAAGTAATCAACCAATAAACCAATAACAAAATAGAACACAGAAACACATGGGGCCCTATTTCAACGATCTGGTCTGAAGCGCATGGTGCAGGTGCACTTCCGAATCCACTTTTGCTATAGTTTAAAGACGGAAAATACGGTCAGCGTGCCAGGCACATGGTCCAAAAGTATTGTACCTAGTCTCTTAATGAGTCATGGGTGTTTTGGGGTCAGTCTCATCTCCCATTCCCTTTAAAAGCCAGATGTGCTTGCACCATGATGGAATTTGCGAGCGGAAAGACTAAACACTTCTCCAGAGAGGGATCCATTTATTTTTAATATTTAACCTTTAGACCAGGTTTTTGTTGGTCAATTGCGCAGTCATTTTCAGTTGTCTAAAAATAACAACGTGCCAACAATGCACCTGAACACACCTCGTTTTCAGACCAGCACCCCCACGAGAAAATTATAACTGCGTCGGGCCAAAACTAGCAAAAAAACACTTGTGTCACGCCTGGAGTCGCATTGCGCCGGGTGTATGATAGGGCACATGACCCAAACAACCAATGAGAACATGACACATAAAACATGAAGGCACGTGACAGGATCACATGAGGAGGAAGGGAAATGCATGACAAAACCAGGTACAAGACAATGGGAAAATATCAAAATAAAAGACACGAAAACATGGACATGAATATAGAGAGTAAAAGTTAAAGATTAAATAGCATCAATTGCATTATATAAGTCACTTTGGAATATAAGTTGCAGCATGTTTCAGATGACAAAAAACAGGACATATATTCTAGAACATCATTTAAAGGTCATTTAAAGAATTAGGGATTTTTAAAAAAAAATACTCTATTTCTACCCAATACAATTTTTAGAGCTTCACATAATTGTAAAAATGTAAATTCATTTTATACTTTTTAAAATATATTTTTGATAGTGCTCAGCAGCCGCAAAGGGGCACTTGTGAGTTTCTGAATCATACACTGGCGGAACCCCTACGGTCCCGTGGACTTCACAGACATGCACAAGTGACAACCACAAGTCCGCAAGTCCACAATAAATGTGCCATTTGGAAAAATTAAGTTGAGCAGAGTTCAACTTTATACAAATGAGTAGCGATGCAATGACTAGTACCAATGGGAGTGAAGACTATGGAGCTCATGTGATCTCCTGATACAGTTGGATACTACAGTGACTCAGTGACCCCCAGCGAGTCTAACTTGTAGTGCTGTGGGTAATATTTGATTCTCTCAGGAGATACCAGCCTCTACCAGCTGGGTGTGTTATTTGATTAAAATAGATACATGTTTAATAACTACTGGTTTAAAATTTTCTAAGAACTGCGTTGAGGCTCATTTCAGGAGCAAGTCACTGCAGATTCATATCCTGGGAAACATTAAAAATTACGCAAGTTTCCATGTGTTGAGAAACTTGTTTTTGCATCCGTGAGAAAAGATTTGACTCATTGTGTCAGTAAGGATCAAAACGTTTCCTGTTTCCTTGTTGATTTGTTTAATTGTTCTGTGCTTTTATTAGTGGTGTCACATTTTTATATAATACCATCAGCAATGTAAAAATGTTACACTTAAGTCACTGAAACACACTGAATAAGAGAGAAAGAGAACGACACAGAAACCCCGACAATGATAACTTAATGTGGAATGTGATTCATCCACTTGCATGTTTGACTAGGGTAGAAGTCTGATAAGTTCCTGCCAGCTCTTTTAGGTCACCGCCACAGGATTTGAATCTATTCATAATAACACAACAGCTTCCACACTGGCTCACATAACTAAATGACCCACCTGAGAATGTGTTTGAAACTATGAGCCATTTAGAGCATTTTAAGATTATTTTCATTCTTGTATTCAATTTCAGGGCATAACTCATCCTGTATCATCTCTTTCAATAATACCTCAAATCATGTGGCTTGTTGAGGAGAGGTGTGTTTCCACTTTTGTAACCTTCCATTTTGGAATCAACTTGATTCCAGGTTTGATTCAATCAATTCCAAGAATCGATTCCAAACTAATATTTTCAAAAACAGTTTTGAAAATCAGAGATTATGTAATTTCCAGGGACTGTAATGAGCAGTGTTGGCCAGTAGCTTAGCTAAAAATACTGAAACATGAAAGATATATGTTCATGAAAGCATACATTCATTCCATAGGCCTTCTGCTAAATTTAGTACAAAAATATGAAAAAATTCAAATAAATGTATAGTGTACATTTTAAATTAATATAGTATAATACAAAATTAAATAAGTCAGATATAGAATATAATTTTTTAGCAAGACAATACATAAAATATTAAAATATTAGTTAATTAAGTTACTACTATTGTGTGAACAATTGATGTCTGGATTAACTGTGATAGTAAATTAGTTGAATATTAATGCTGCTGTTGAATTGAATAAAACTTCTTCTGAAAACGTGATTCCTTGGGGCCAATTGCAACTGGACGGACACATGGAATATAAAAATGTGTCATGTAAAATAATACCTGTTTCACCAGGTGTAGCATACACTTTGAGACTAAATGTTACACCTAGTCAATGTTAGGTGTAAATTGTCTTCAAAAGTCTTCACTTGTTTCCATGGTGAAAATAATAATATTGATACAATAGCGCTCCTAATCTAGACCTTAGTCAGGATATACACCATATTGAATACAGAGACAGGGAACTTATTGAAAAATTTCAGCAGGGCGGAATCGTTAGAATTAACTGACAAATTTTTTTAATAATTAACTGACGAATTATCACTGCAGCTGCAACGTGCTGCAACATGTAACGGATAGGAACATATCGCTGTGTGGTTATTTCACAATCTGTGTCGACTCCAACCTCTTGAGTTGACTCTCAAATTTGTATTTTGAAAATAAATTAAAAACTGCAATGTAGATAAATACAACTTACAGTTTATTTCAAAGGCTTTAAAACAAAATACAAAATAGTATTTTGTATTTCAAATTAGAGCGGCACAATTCTGGATACATTGAGAATCACATTTTCTTTTGTTTCAAATGGAGACCACGATACTCCCATGATTATGAACAGACAGCTAAACAAAACAACAAGTAATTTACTAGAGGTTCTGACAAAATGTTAACTGCTGCAGTCTATTTAAAACTTTAATTCATCTGAATAAATTCTTTTATAAAATGGTTTGAATGAATGATTCAAATACTTTACTTGTTTCATCACGTGATAAATCAACGTTTTTGAACGAATCTCTTGAATGAAAGATTCAATGACAAATACATTTTAACAGTCACTTGTCGCCACCTACTGGTGTAACAATGCAGTGATACAATTGTTATTTGAGTTAGATAGTTAGTTATGAGTTAGATCAGTGTTTATATTCTAACTATAAACTTTTATCCCAGTATTTCTCTGATAATATGAATATTTGTAACACAGAAATAACAAAACTTTTTGGTTGAAAAGACTGTTTGTGAAGCTGTTTCATACACTTTCTTGGATCAGCAGCAGCACAGACACAGATCTGAATGTTCCGGTATGAATTTGCCAAAGATTTAATAGACACAGTCAAATCGTTGTCATTTGGGAATGAGATTGCGTGGGTGTTTGAATCGAGATTGTGATATTTTAACGATTAACCGTGCAGCTCTATTTGAATACATGTATCTGAAATACTGCCCATCTCTGCCCATTACAACCTAGAAACCACGCAACAATGTGTTAAAAACAACCCCCGAACATCTTAGCAAGTGCACAGCAATGATCGGGGACCCCCTAGCAACCACATAGCAAGATACTCAGAACACCATAGCACATGCATAGCAACCCCCTACACCAGTCACCCACAACACCTTAGCAACCACATAGCAACACTACAAAGGACAACATCATAGCGGTAAAAATGACTCAGAACACCTGCATAGCAACCACAAAGCAACACACTAACCACTCAGAACACCTTAGCAACTGCATAGAAACCAAAGACTAATTTCACTCTGTGGCCATCTTTAAAACACCTCTCAGGCATGCAAGTGCGTCTCTTTGAATGGGGAAAATCTCAAATTCTCCAAAACTGTTCGCCAAGCATACGATTGAATTTCATATTTAAAATCACCAATGAAATCTGACTAACACTGTCTCATAAATTGTGTTTCTAAACGTTCGAATCATGACAAAAAAAACAACTGCATTTTTCAGTCTGGACAAAACTAATGCGCATGCACAATCCTAAACGCAAATCTCAGCTTGTTTCTGGCAGCCGCAGTGACGCGATGACTTTACTAATCAATGGTTGGCTCTTTCATTTAGAAGGTGGAGCTTATTCGCCATATTGGGTTTTGCACGTTCACCCATTCATAATAGGAGTGTTCCTCCTATATATAAACTTTAATAGAAACCCCCTGGCAGCCACCCACAACATTCTAGCAAAAACACAGCGTAGGGTTAAAAACAATTCAGAACACCTTGGCAACTGCATTGCAAACACACAGAACCCCCTTGCAACACATTAAAAAAAACTCCAAAAAGTTTAAAGTCCTCCTGTAGTCAATCATTTTATCCCTTAAAACTCATCTTTGATATCCAAAATGATATATTTAAAGAAAAAAATTCATAACTTAAAATAGCTTGAATGTAACTCTTGCCTCATTTAGTATACACGGTTCTATGATTATGCAAATTAGCCCCGCCTCCACTGGCTCTCACCAGCTCAGAGAATCATACGTTGACGTGATTGGTTACAAGGTAGTTTGTGACGTCAGAAACACCAGCGATTTCAAAGCACATTTTTGAGACTTTGACTTTGATTTGCACATGGTTTGTCTTTATATTAATAACAGTACATATAACATATATAGACATATAAACATTAAAAACTTGATTTTCACCACAGGGGGACTTTACCGGTATAGCAACTCCCTGGCAACATCTGTTTTTTCTTCAGAAATTCAACAGATTATTTTTTTTATCGTTTTTAAGGATGGTTAAATTTTTTGTTTCTCAAGCCATGAGTACATGAAGCGTAACACTGTCTTTGTTTTCTACAATGTTTTTTTTAGCTCTTTTAGCAATATCTTTGTGTTTGTGTTGTTAGCTGAACTAGGTGGCTTAAATACAAGTCATCGAGAATGCTTTTGATAATTTCTTTTGTTTGGGTCGGCATAACCACTCTAGTCCTTTTGTTGCTGATGTTTGCGTGTGCAGTTACTAGGGCTACCATTGATTGAAGTAGTCTGAAGTGCCACTTGAGTTCTTTTCAAGCCCCTTTAACCTCTAAAAACAGCACATGGTCAGGCAGAGGCTTGTTTGTAATACTTTCAAGGTCAATCACCAAATAAGAAAAAATTTGGTGGGGGTGGATTGTATGTGTTTATGTAACATTGATCTGGTTCAGTCCAGTTGGACCTGTCATCCCCTCAAAAATGCATTTCACATGCACCTTAAATCTTCCAGCTGCACCATTTTTAGCTAGCAAGTCAACAACATCCACATTCTCAGGCCTGAAAAAATGTGTTGGAACCAGTATGTGCGCATTGATATTGTGTTCTGTCATTGAACACCCTATGACGACATTCCATTAGGACAATCAAGGCTTGCAGAGCACAACCTGGTCAAAAAATAACTACATGCATTTGCATTGATCAAACTGGAAATCATATGGTTAAAGAGGAACTACAGACAAAATTAACCACCAAAGACAAAAGGAATTCCTTGAAGCTATGTCAGTGTGTGTAGTTGACAAAAAATGTTCAGCATTAAGATTTCAGGTTAAAATTAAAATATATTGTAGGTCCATAACATTTTGGACACTTCAGAGATACTTAAAGAATACATAACACACACTGCTAATCTCATGTTAATCTTGAGTATCTATAGAGTAGTATTGCATCCTTCAGAGTCTTCAGTTTTATCATATTTATAAAAGACAGATACGCTGTACCGATTCTTTCCGAAAACAACCAAACTCATGGAGGCGAGCTAAAGAGTCAAAAGCACACACACACCTATGACACAGACCCACACACAATACATCATGGCATTATTCCTGGATAACTTTTGATTCACTATACATTTGTGTTGTTTACATTACATGCACTTACGTGCCGATTGCCAACAAAACACAGACACTTGATGCAGTTTCACTCACCGCCTGCGGTTTCGACTCATGACCGGGAACAAACAAACACACTTGCAGAACTCCGTTGCTGCTCCGGAAAAACAAACCGCATCCACAGTTTCCTTAATGCTGGATTATTTGGGAAGCTGAACAAGGTTATCTTTCCCTCACAACCAAAAACACACTTCTTTAGTAACATTGTTGATTTTTTGGTCTAAAAACAAAATGACAGTGCTGCAGACGGCTACTCTACTCTCGCTCTGGTTGATGTGTGTACGCGCTCATCTGGGGGAAGTGCCCATACAAGGAATTCTGCCCTTTATGATGTCATACAGGGACATACTCGAAAAAAACTTTCCGAAACTTGTTCGAATCCTGAAGGAGTGTATTTGGCACAGAAATACTCTGTCATACGTCCAACTGGTTTTTTTTTTTTTAAATTTGGCCATGTTTAGCATAAGAATCCAACTCTTTAACAGTGTAAATAAGTTGGAATGCATGAAAGTAACTTTGCACGGAATAGCCTTCCCCAACTTGCAGAAAGCTTTATACAGGAAGAAGAGTCAGTGTTGTTCCTCTTTGTCTCCCAGTTCATTTGAGAGAAGTGAGACACTACAGGGTTCAAATCTGGACTCTGAACAGACCAAAACATGAGCCTAATGGATTAGTTCTTAAGCCATTTCTTGATTGTCTTTGCAATTTGGGCAGGAGTATTGTCTTTTGAAAAATAACATCTGATCATTCCTCACTTGATAACAACTTTTCAGTTGTGGGAAGCAAGCCATTCTGCAATATTCTCCTGTACTCCAAAGCATTAAATGACTTTTCAGTGAAGTAGCTCACCAACACCAGCAGCTAAAAAGGCACTCCACATAATGAGACCTTTTGCCCTATGCTTCACTGTGGTAGAGATGCATTCATTATTATATTTCTCATATTTTTGAAGACACCGCTCTGGAGCATCACCATGCAACTCGTGTTTCACTGCGATTCATCACTCCACACACAATTTCCCATATTCTGCCAAAAACTCCATCCTGCCTTTGATGTTTTTCTGAGGCAGCAATGGCTTTTTAAGTAGTGCATTTGCTTAAATTTTGCTAATTTCCTGGCCAATAATTTGTGGTTAAGACCATTACAAGCTTAGTGTTTGGCCTTTTTTTAGCCCAGGAGTGATACACCGATCAGGCATAACATTATGACTACTGACAGGTGAAGTGAATAACCACTGATTATCTCTTCATCACAGCACCTGTAAGTGGGTAGGATATATTAGGCAGCAAGTGAACATTTTGTCCTCAAAGTTGATGTGTTAGAAGCAGGAAAAATGGGGCATAAGTATTTGAGCGAATTTGACAAGGGCCAAATTCAAGCATCTCCAAAACTGCAGCTCTTGTGGGGTGTTCCTGGTCTGCAGTGGTCAGTATCTATCAAAAGTGGTCCAAGGAGGGAACAGTGGTGAACCAGCGACAGGGTCATGGCAAGGCTCATTGATGCACGTGTGGAGCGAAGGCTGACCCGTGTGGTCTGGTCAAACAGACGAGCTACTGAGCTCAAATTGCTCAAGAAGTTAATGCTGGTTCTGATAGAAAGCCAACAGTGGGCATGTGAACATCAGAATTGAACTACGGAGCAATGGAAGAAATCTGATGTAGAGGCCTGGTCTGATGTATCACGTTTTCTTTTACATCACATGGATGGCCGGGTGCGTGCGCGTCGCTTACCTGGGGAACACATGGCACCAGGATGCACTATGGGAAGAAGGCAAGCCGGCGGAGGCAGTGTGATGCTTTGGGCAATGTTCTGCTGGGAAACCTTGGGTCCTGCCATCCATGTAGATGTTACTTTGACACGTAACAACTACCTAAGCATTGTTGCAGACCACGTATACCCTTTTGATGTGTCAGGTATTACATTATGACCTAATATTGTGTTGGTCCTGTTGCTCCCAGTCTAGGGTTGGGAGAGTGTAACAAATAAATGTAATAAAAAAGGAGAAACATAACATGGAGGATTCCCTTCAATCCTCTGCCCCAGAAATGAGAGTCAGCCACTAGTTTAAGCAAATTAAAATTATTTTATTTTAGATAACAAAGTAAAATTGAAGCAATCAATCTTCAGAAAGGGTCTAGCCAAAACAACAAACAAAAGGTTACCTAACTTTTTGGAAGGAGATCTAAATTACCTATACAGATAAAAGAAAATAAATAAACAACATAAGCTTCCCTCCATTCCCTGACTAAACAAAAACAGGGATAAACGTTTTACAAAAAGAAAAGGGTGGCACCCTTTCCCTACAGCTTCACATAACATAAAAGTTAATATTAGGTTGATACAATACCTGTTAAATACCAAACAATGTAACCAAAAGAAAGAAAATGACTAACTGATATCAAAAAGGCTACCGCACTATTTTAGACTAGAGCACACACACACACACAACACACAAGGTGTGCCAAATGATCTCAACACCAAAATCAAGACAACAATTTTAAACTATTTCCAAGCAGACAATTCTGGTGCAGGGGAGAAGTGAACCTCTCTCTAGCAGTGTTCACTCTGCTCTCTTATAGCAGTAGCTTACAGCACACTGTGTGGCTAATTAAGTGGAAGGCAAGCAGAGTGAGGGAAAGAGAGAGAGAGCACATAACAAAAATACTCAAACAGAAAGTAAAATACATACTCAAATCTTCATACACATAATACGTCCTCAGGGCGTAACACCTGTGTGTTGCGAGGTGGGGCCTCCATGGATCGGACTTGTTTGTTAAACACATCCCACAGATGCTCGATTGGATTGAGATTTGGGAAATTGGAGGCCAAGTCAACACCTCAAACTCACTGTTGTGCTCCTCAAACCATTCCTGAACCATTTTTGCTTTGTGGCAGGGCACATTATCCTGCTGAAAGAGGCCACAGCCACCAGGGAATACCGTTTCTATGAAAGGTTGTACATGGTCTTCAACAATGCTTAGGTAGGTGGTACGTGTCAAATTAACATCCACATGGATGACAGGACCCAAGGTTTCCCAGCAGAACATTGCCAAAGCATCACACTGCCTCCGCCGGCTTGCCTTCTTCCCATAGTGCATCCTGGTGCCACGTGTTCCCCAGGTAAGTGACGCACACGCACTCGGCCATCCACATGATGTAAAAGAAAACGGGATTCATCAGGACAGGCCACCTTCATCCATTGCTCCGTGGTCCAGTTCAGATGCTCTTGGCCCACTGTTGGTGCTATGCAGCCCCATATGCAACAAACTGTGATGCAATGTGTATTCTGACACCTTTCTATCAGCACCAGCATTAACTTCTTGAGCAATTTGAGCTCAGTAGCTCGTCTGTTTTTATCAGACCACACGGGCCAGCCTTCGCTCCCCATGTACATCAATGAGCCTTTGCCACCCATGACCCTGTCACCGATTCACCACTGTTCCTTCCTTGGACCACTTTTGATAGATACTGACCACTGCAGACCGGGAACACCCCACAAGAGCTGCAGCTTTGGAGATGCTCTGACCCAGTCGTCTAGCCATCACAATTTGGCCCTTGTCAAACTTGCTCAAATCCTTACATTTGCCCATTTTTCCTGCTTCTAACACATCAACATTGAGGATAAAATGTTCACTTGCTGCCCACCCAATAACAGGTGCTGTGATGAAGAGATAATCAGTGTTATTCATAATGTTATGCCTGATCGGTGTGTATATATATTTACAAGTAATTTGGCACTAAGGGGCCTAAAGTGTGCCAAGAAAACATCCCCCACACCATTACACCACCACCACCAGCCTGCACAGTGGTAACAAGGCATGATGGATCCATGTTCTCATTCTGTTTATGCCAAATTCTGACTCTACCATCTGAATGTCTCAACAGAAATTGAGACTCATCAGACCAGGCAACATTTTTCCAGTCTTCAACTGTCCAATTTTGGTGAGCTCGTGCAAATTGTAGCCTCTTTTTCCTATTTGTAGTGGAGATGAGTGGTACCCGGTGGGGTCTTCTGCTGTTGTAGCCCATCCGCCTCAAGGTTGTGCGTGTTGTGGCTTCACAAATGCTTTGCTGCATACCTCGGTTGTAACGAGTGGTTATTTCAGTCAAAGTTGCTCTTCTATCAGCTTGAATCAGTCGGCCCATTCTCCTCTGACCTCTAGCATCAACAAGGCATTTTCGCCCACAGGACTGCCGCATACTGGATGTTTTTCCCTTTTCACACCATTCTTTGTAAACTCTAGAAATGGTTGTGCGTGAAAATCCCAGTAACTGAGCAGATTGTGAAATACTCAGACCGGCCCGTCTGGCACCAACAACCATGCCACGCTCAAAATTGCTTAAATCACCTTTCTTTCCCATTCTGACATTCAGTTTGGAGTTCAGGAGATTGTCTTGACCAGGACCACACCCCTAAATGCATTGAAGCAACTGCCATGTGATTGGTTGATTAGATAATTGCATTAATGAGAAATTGAACAGGTGTTCCTAATAATCCTTTAGGTGAGTGTATATATATATATATACACACACATTCTAGAGTAATGTATTTAAAAATATATTTGTCATTCACAGAAATGCCACACCAATGCATTTTATCTAAAACAGTTAATCAATATTTATAAACATTAAAAGCACATGTATATACATTAAGCGTGAACTCACTCTCGTAAAGAAGAAATATGATTAGAAAAAACAACATTCCAAAACTTACTTGTCATTTTATTGGCCTCTTAATAAATATTTTTCTCAAAAGCACATGGTGTGCAGGCTTTTGTGCTTTTTGACTTTGATTCATGAAGAATATTTAAAGCATACGCACAGACCTGAAAGTGCATAAATCTGGGTTTCTTAAAATTGTTTCTTAAAGTGTTAATTCACCCAAAAATGTTGTCATCAATGTTGTTTCAAACACATAAGAGTTTTGTTCATCTTTGAAACAAAAATAGATTTAATTTAGACTTGTTTCAGATATAAACACTGATAAACGCACATACACAGAACACAATAAATATGATAAACAGAAGTTCAAGTACATTGGCTTTATGAACTTATAGTTTTGGTTGCGACTTTTAATGGAGGGACAGAAATCTCCCAGGTTTCAATAAAAATATCTTCATTTGTGTTTCAAAGATGAACGAAAGTTTGAAACAACATGTGGGTGAGTAAATGATTTCATACAAATATGCAATGTATGTTGACTCCTAATTAAATTGAGCTCATAAAAACTGCATGATAATTACAAAAGAATGATAAACATTTTATCATTTTATCAACAAGTAGTAGATGAAGCATAGCATGTCACGTTGCGGGACACTATCCATATGTTTTCACAACATTTGAGGCATTACAAAGAGCTTATGACTGAACAAAATTTTGATGACGTAAAGCTGACATTTTTAGTAACGTCTTACAACAACAACCAAACCCAAAACAGACAGTAGCTTTTCATTCTCTCTCAATTGCTGCATTGTTCCGTTAAGCACCCAGTTTTGCATGTAGCAGTACTTAAAATGTCAATTATGTTAATATTTAACAGAGTTAAAACAAGAATGTGGACAAGAGGTGTACTCTGGTGCATAGCAATGTAATGTTTGCAGAAAGGATAACTCTTACACAACAGCATGCATAGACTTATTAGATATTAGCTTCAGGACAAATAGTTTTCATTCGATGAAAATTATAGGCTATTTTAATGTATTGTTTCTGCAACATGTTGTCTAACTATTTATAGTGAATTCAATATTAACATTCCTGAACTGACTTCCACCTGCCTCCTCCCCCATCAAACACACACACTCTCACACTCCTGGTGGTTTCAGCTGAGCTTGAATGCCCAAGGGTGGGGTTACACACACACTGCCATGTTTAAACAAGACTCACGGTCAGCTGGATAGCCACCTCCTCTTTTTCTATCCAACCTGGTGGTTCAGGTTTGTCTCTCACCTTATTTCGGAAGCACGGAAGATCAGAAGTCAGCAGGAACAGCGTGCAGCTGTGAAAACTGATTCCCACCAAACAAATCCCCCTCAGGCCTCCACCGGTAAGCAGTTTCTCTGTATTTCTCTATGGTCACAGGAGGAGTTGTGATTAGTTTTTTTGTACAAGTAAGAGAGAGTCTAAGAATGATTTGGTGAAAAAGAATTAGCCAATTAGCTCTTATTAAAAGGGTCTTGTGATGTATAATACCAATTATATATTATTTGTAATACCAAACATAGCTTATAATATAGCTAGTTTAAAAACTAAGCAATAACAACCTTTGCGTTAATACACTCCTTAATGTTACAAAACTATTATCAGTCACAATCGTGTTGTTTTCCGAGTAAAAACCAACAGCATGGCTGCAAATGTGATATTGATTTTACATAACAGTTCAATAAACGATTAGTTGAAGTCAGTAACTTACATTTTTAGTCATTTTTTTTGCTAGCTTAACATTGTTGTTATCCAAACCAAGCCGACAGCACGATCAATTGTTACATCTCTCAGAGCAAAACAGTTCCTGATTGAATCAGTGTTTGAACGAATCGGTTGAGTGAATGATTCAATGTCTCATACTAAAAGGCTGAATTCAGAATAACATAATACCATATACTTATTAAACCATTACAGCGCTGCTTTAAAGGGTTAGTTCACCCAAAAATGAAAATTACTCCATGATTTACTCGCTCTCAAGCCATCCTAGGTGTATATGACATTCTTCTTTCAGACAAATAAAATCAGAGTTATATTAAAAAAGTCCTGGCTAATCCAAGCATTATAATGGCAGTGAATTTTTGCCTCGTTTATGAAGTCCATAAAAGTGCATCTATCCATCATATAACTGCTCCACACGGCTCTGGGGGGTTAATAAGTTCCTTCTGAAGCGAAGTGGTGCGTTTGTGTAAGAAAAATATCCATATTAAAAACATTATAGACAAAAATAACTAACTACCGGCGGATTGCCGTACGCATCAATTTACGGCAAAAGAGTAACCCTTGACGCATGCGTGTTGACCATAGACTGTAAAAATGTTTTTGTAAAATATATTGACGAACGCAGAGGATAGAGCAAAACAAAACTTAGCGTCGGGGGTTACTCTTTTAGCGCAAGTCGACTCGCGCACCGCTGACTGCCGGAAGCTAGTTATTTTAGACTATAACGTTTTTTTCTTACACAAACGCACCACTTCGCTTCAGAAGGCCTTTATTAACCCCCCGGAGCCGTGTGGAGCAGTTATATGATGGATAGATGCACTTTTATGGACTTCATAAACGAGGCAACAATTCGCTGCCATTATAAAGCTTGGAAGAGCCAGGACTTTTTTAATATAACTCTGATTTTATTTGTCTGAAAGAAGAATGTCATATACACCTAGAATGACTTGAGGGTGAGTAAATCATGGGCTAATTTTCATTTTTGGGTGAACTAACCGTTTAAAGCAGCACTGTGCAGACTGATTGGTGTATGTATAACATCAAAGTACTGCAGGATAAATTCGAAAGCATACAGAGCTGTCTGCTCTCGCGGTAGACTACTTTGATGTCATACACCAATCGGTTCGCTTTAAGTCAAACACACCTAAAGACATGCAGAAAGGGTTGCTAAATCCCCAACATTAAAGGGTTAGTTCACCCAAAAATGAAAATTCTGTCATTAATTACTCACCCTCATGTCAATCCAAACCTGTAAGACTTACATTCATCTTTGGAACACAAATGAAGATCTTTTTGATGAAATCTGAGAGCTTTCGGTCCCTCCATTGACAGTCTACGCAACTACCTTTTAATGCTTCAAAAAGTTCATAAAGAGATTGTAAAAGTAATCCATATGAATTGAGCAGTTTAGTCTGAATTTTCTGAAGAGACAGAATTGCTTTTATATGATGAACGGATGGAATTTAGGCTTTTATTCACATATAAACATTGATCAGTGAACATAAACCGAATCTCACCTGCGAGAACAAACCTCATTGGTTCTTGCTGAAGCTCAAACGTGCTGCGTAACACGAGAATGACCCTCATTGGTTCTCGCACATCAAGCAAACATGCTTGAGCTTCCGTTTGCCACAACTGATGTGTGAGTGGATGAATGTTTATGTGAATAAAAGCCTAAATTAAATCTGTTCATCATATAAAGTGATCGTGTCTCTTCAGAAAACATGGACTAAACTGCTCGATTCATACTGGTTAGTTTTATGATCTCTTTATGAACTTTTTGAAATGTCAAAGTGGTAGTTCAATGGTAGATTTCATCAAAAATATCTTAATTTGTGTTCTGAAGATGAACAAAGGTCTTACAGGTTTGGAACGACATGAGGGTGAGTAATTAATGACAGAATTTTCATTTTTGGGTGAACTAATCCTTTAATGTAGTACAATCTGGAATGTGTGTGTGTGTGTGCGCGCGCTAATATAGTTAGTGGGAATGGAACTGTAAGATGTCTTGCCTGTTTGCTATGCCTAAGTTCAAACAATGAAATACATTTTCTTTCCTTAGGGATATTGAAGAAAGAACTGGTATTTGGGACCAATGATGCTTCAAGAGTTTTAACAGACTGAAACAGCAACCGAGGCCCTTGATTATTAATTTTTGCCCTTCTTCTCCAGCCTACCACCATGAATATCTCACTTGAGAACCCCTATGGTGATGTCACCATCCCTCGTGCCAAGTTGCGGGATCAGGCTGACTCCAGCACCATCATTATGAACCCAATGGCCTTAGAGAGCACCTACAACAACCGTAACTCTGCCTTAAACCCCTACAACAGCTTCAAAACTCCAGGCGAGAACAACACCTCAGGTGTTCCGGTTTACGGAGAGGCCAGGAACGGTCAGAACCCCCCTCCTTACAACAACCAGCCGGGATACACAGTGAAGGAAAGCGACGAGCAGGTGTCCCGCTGCTACGCCTGTTGCTGCCGCTGCCGGAGGAGAAAGTAAGACCAGATGATGTACCCTGTGGGTTTACCATCATGGAACCGTCATTCAGCCTCCCAAATTTTGAAAGCCAAATGCCATAAGTTTTAAAATGACTGGATTTTTGGGCTCCTTTAGCTATTACATAACCCTGGAGATCATACTATGGTTTGGACAAAACAAGAGCTGACTTTCTGTGGCTGCATCGAAACCTATTATATTAAATATTTACTTTTGGATCACTATGTCAAACAGTGCTTTGTTCAATTTGCACCGTTAAGTTTGGCTGGATTGCTCTTATTGGAACACTTTGAAGTAGCTTTACCTTTGTGTGCTTCATATAATGGCATGCTTAGATACACCCCTTCATTCGAGCGTCACCCAATTGTTCTCGCACACCTACTTACCTAATTAAACCTCTGCTTTCCATCAGGTCTAAGTTATATGAATAATACTGTTGTTAATGGAGTGTTTCTATAAATTATAATGATGCTGAACTGGTTTTAGTGGTGCACACAAAGGTGAGGCTCTCTTCACAATATGTCCTGGTGGGCTTCTCCAAGTTTTCATTTGGTTTTTGAGCCACACCCTGACGTGCCGTCAGACACAGGTCAGTGAAACACGAGGAAGAACCCTTATTCGTTTTCTAAAGAATATACAAAAGGACACTGTCATCTCTTCCTGCAGACGGAGTGTTGTGGCATCCGAGTTTCTATTGAACAAGCTTTTCTGGTTGCTGTAGACATACTGCTGACGCATTGTGTGTCTATTGGTAAAGCTGCCAAAGAGAGTGTAAGAGAACATTTATAGTAATAATATTATTTTATTATAAGCAATATTATGGTAGCTACATTTAATACAATGGGACGTGGACAGTTTTTTGGCCATAAGACTGTGAGCCTGATTACTGTAAATGTAAAATATGCCAACCAAAATGTTTTGGATGTCTGTATTATATGTTAGGCACGATGATCAATATATTTTTTGATACATAAAATCACTTTTGTCTCCATAAAAAAAACTGTCTTTTTACTTAAAAACTACTCTTTCTAACAAGGTGACTCAGTCTCTGTGACGACAGGTTCTTTCTAGCTGAGTAAAGGCAGTATATCAGCAGCTCAACCGGTTTGGGATGCGGTGCCCTTAGAGCAAGTTCCTGGAACAACAGATTTATAGCGTAGTCTAGACCAGCCGGTTTACAGGTGTGAGGAAACTTTGTTACCTGGAATCTGCAGCACAGCACATACAGTGCATTATTACTGTCCACTATTGATACAGCATTGTTCAATTAGATTTCTTTAGATTTGTTTTCAGCATTGTGCCAGATGGTTCATGGAAAGTCAACCAAAATTGCAAAGACAGTTTAGGAGAGACATTTGAAACATTTAATCCTAGGGGAAATGGTGGATTCAGAGGGAAACCCACTGTAAAGTTAAAAACCGTTAACATGCTGGCTGTGCATGCAGCACAGCTTCTTGTCCAAGCCCTGGTCATTTCTAGGCTTGACTACTGCAATGCGCTTCTGGCTAGACTTCCATCGTGTGCAATCAAAACACTTCAAATGATTCAGAACGCAGCGGCACGTCTTGTCTTCAACGAGCCCAAAAGGGCTCATGTCACGCCTCTCTTCATCTCTCTGCACTGGCTACCACTCGCTGCCCGCATTAAGTTCAAGGCTTTGACGCTTGCTTATGGATCCACCACAAGCTCAGCACCCACATACTTCGACTCGACCCTACGAGTCTACACCCCTACCAGAAGCCTCCGCTCAGCTAAAGAGCGGCGGCTTGTTACCATTCCAGAGAGGCATGAAATCCCTCTCCAGAACTTTTTCATTCACTGTTCCTGGCTGGTGGAACGATCTTCCCACCTCCATCCGGATGGCAGAATCACTAACATCATTCAAAAAACAGCTAAAAACCCATCTCTTCCACGAGCACTTTTTTAAAAAAAATCTCTATCTTTCTCTACACCCTCCCTATTCTAGCTTAGGCTACTCTGAGCAATGTCCGAAACGTAGTATTTAAGGCACTTTTTGCGTTTCTACGCCTCTTCATAACGGATCGCTTCCTGTACTCCTCAGTTGTAAGTCGCTTTGGATAAAAGCGTCTGCTAAATGCATAAATGTAAATGTAAATGTAAATGTAACCAGTGCTGGGTAGATTACAAATTGTAGTCAGTTTCTGATTCCAAATTACATGACAAATTGTAGTTAGTAATGTAATCTACATTACTCATTTTAGGTAATGTATTCTGACTACTTTTTGATTTACTTTTTAAATTGCTTTTGACCTAACTCGTTTATCACATTGATTAGAATAGGATAATCTTGTATATTGGTATAAAAATACAAAGAGAAAATTGGAATATATTTTCTTTTATAAACAAACAAACACAAATTACGTTTACCAGAATGGGGTTCATGAGTTTAATGAAAAGCTTTTTAATAATTAAATCATAAAAATTTAGATAAATGAAAAAAAAGAACAATCAAAATAAAATATTTGTTTACCTGCATGTCATGTGACCATTAACCAACATCCCTTCATTGCATGTAAATGTAAAAGGCTATGAAATTGTTATTGTGTTTGAAAGACAAAAGCCTTCCAAAGACGGTAATATGTGGTTAAATGACTCACTGAGTGATAATTTAAATAATTAATATGTTCGTCAGGAGTTGATTAGATATGCAGTGTTACAATGTTGAGAGAACTCTTCTTAAAGTGAAATGATTTCTGTAAACCCAGTGATCAAATGCTGTGTGGGTCTCATTTTTTAGTAATAGTCACATGATTAGTTGCTGGTCTGTGTGCAATTTCACAAACCCTGAAGACCTTCTGAACGTATATAAAGCGTTTTTAGAAAGGAAAATTCAAAAGATGATAAATTAGTAGGGAGAATCAGTGAATTATGAATAATTTTCCATTGTGAGAATAACATGTAATCAATAAAAAAAGTAACTGTAGTCTGATTAGGAGTATTTTAAAGTGTAATATAATCTAATTACCACTTAATTTTTGGAATCTTATTACGTAATCCAGATTACATTTAATCAGTTACTACCCAGCACTGCTGATAAATTGGTAGACTTTATTAAAAAAAAAAATTGAGACATTTGCTTAATATTTTGTTTAAGAAATGTTATGTTTGCTATCAAATTGTTCCCCTAAAACATAATACTACACACAGTGTTGGGTGTAATTGATTTCTGTTTAATTACTTTTCCTTGGAATACTCTTAATTTTTCTGTAATTGTATTAGTTACATCTGATGCAATTTCATTAAGTACTGTATAGACTAAAACATTTCTATATAAAACAATAGTGGATTTAACATCAAAATCGAATGTCTAATCTTAAAATGTTTGTGTTTAATGTACCCTTCCTTTTATATACTTTGATCAGTTTAAGAATAATGTATGCAATTTTATATTATTTATTTGAAAGATTTAAAAGATCAGTTTAATGTCTATCCTTGCTACTGGTCAAGGCTGATATGGGATTTGGAAAATAATTAATAAGTAATGCATTACTACTTTTTTTTTTAAGAGAGAGAGAGTAATTAATACAGTAACCTATACAGTGTTGAAGATGTGATTATTAGCTAGTAATAATGACATTTTTAGAGTAACGTACTCAACATTGTACACACATAGGCTAATGGATTAATCCCCTTGTAAAACTCATCGTAAGAGTAATACTACAGTGAAAAATCTAATTCAAACAGCTTTCAGAAGCTTTTGTTGAATTTTTGTGGACAGTGGTGGCTATCAAGTGTACACAGTTTTATTGTATGAGCAATAGGTTAACTTTAGTAGCCTAAATATATTTTGCCCGAAATTATGGTTATAGTGATTTATCGTAAGGTTTGTTGTCACTTTTAAGCCGTCACTTGTTAATAGTGCCAGGTTAAAATTACGGCAAATATAACGCATCTGGTATGATAGCATGTGAATTATTTATTTAAAAATAAATATATACACACACACACACACACATATATTCATACACACGGTATGGGGGAAATTCCGACCTAACTAGGACAAACGTGCTTAGTTAAGAGATGACTGGAAATAAATATTAATTTGGTTCTCACGTTAATGAAGTTGCAGACTTCCGTTACCGCCAGTAGGGGGAGTGCGCTTATTAAAATACAACCCTAAGAAGTTTCCTCTGCTGTGTTGATCGTTACAGTGATGGCTTCGAATGGAAATACCATGGTCGCGATTTATTGCCATATCTGAGCATAATGTGATACTAAACTTGCTACTAAATAACCCTGTCTAAATCTTTTTAGCAAGCCACGCATAAAATGCGTACAGAAAAACGGTTGATGAATGGTTGCCATGACGCCACTGCGGCATATGTTCTCATTCAATCGAAATTTGAATCCAGTTTTATTTTTATTTGCATGATTATTATACACATAACCCTATTACCTTATATAACCTGAGAGATAACATGCAACACGTGTACTTTTTCACAGTGGACTAACATTTAACTGATAAATTATTAAATCATGAAAATATTTAAATGACCAGATACCCTTTTTGATGTTGAGAAGAAATAAAGATAATATAACGTTACCCGTAATATATTTGTCAACTACTGTGTTTACTTGAGAAGGTAGCTAAGGATGAACGTTGTATTACCGCAACTGTTGGTAACATTAATAGTAGAATGATAGTAACTAAATGTTTACTTGGTTTATTTATTTCTGAAGGTCATAGTAACGTTCAAGGCTTATTGAAACAGGCGTGTCGTCGGCCGCGCGAGTGAGCTGCTCTGACTGTGATTGGAGGATGGAGAAGAAACGAGAAGCTTCTAGAAGTAAACAGGCGCGCGCCATGTGTGGGGAGGGTCGCGCGGGCCGTCCTGCAGTGAGCATATCATACTCCAATTTTCTGAATCCCACCGTAGGAAGAGTCCCGGAATCGACTCCATTTACTTTAAGACAATACCTTTATTAAAACAACACGCTTTCAGAGTGACTGGCTAAATCAGTCCAATTTAGAGATGACACGAGTCACCATCGTTTCCTAGTTGTTTCCAATAATGCCCAAAAGAGGGAGAAGTCACGAGGAAAAGCCTTGTCCGAACTCTTTTGGAGTCGACTCTGTACTGAGAACTGGGGCGCTTTTGTGTTTGTAGGTTGTAAGATGTCCTGACTGGAAATTGAGAAAGTAGTTGACAAATAACAGACATTTTGTTTGACTAAAAGCAGAATATATTAGGTTAAAATCTGCATGAATCTTGCATTTCATTACATTGGTCATGTGGGTAACAGCCTATTTTCTTAAAGTACAAATATTCCATGCAGTCTTTCAATTAATAAAATATTAAAACAATGTTACGCTCGTTACGCTCCTGATACCTCCCTTTCAAAGCATCTGACATTTTAATCCATATTCCACTGAGACTTTGTTCATTATTAATCAGCATTACGTAATGATGAATGACTTTCCTCAAATACCATGGTCAGATTGCTCCTTTTTATATTCCCCCATGTATAAATATACAACAGTCCTGAGAAGCTTAGTGTACTAATCCACCATAAACTGTGTATATTAACATTCCTCTTCTTGTTTTACCTTAAGTTATGAAATCTGCCGAATACTTCAGCACTCATGAGTTCCTTGGTCAAGAAGCGGCAATCTTTATCAAAAAGCTATGCAGCCGAAACATGACATGATGGTATCAAATGATAATGCAAATATCACAATAACAAACTTTTTAAATAATCTTCAAAATTTATTAATGACATGTTTCTTGCACTTGGAACTAGTTTGTAATTAATGTCTATGTTACATGAATTGAATTAATACAACTTTTCTTTGAAAGAATTTCCACAACAAGCTGTGCTCGGTGCACAGAAAAGCCCAGTGTTTGGTTTTCAAAACATTCAAAGCAAAATTTCCTCTCTTTGTCCTCTCCCTTATCTTCATACAAGCGTGGTCTAGATTAAGGGAGTCAGGAGGGTCTTTCTTTATCCTTAGCTTAGGGTGTGGAGTCTGTTGAACTTGCTAGGTGCTGGTTAATCAAACAAAGAAAAGTCCAAGAACACAAGCCATAAGATCACAAGAACTCGGATTCATATCAAAAGGGCAAAAAAACGTGTGTTAGTAAAAAATATATCTTGCGTTTTGGCACTAATCAAGGTGAGACAGCAAAATACTTCACATTAATCTCCCAACTAATCGCTAGACCAACAAGCAAAGGCATAATTCAACGCCAGAGAACAACGGCAGTGATAATTGTCACCTGTCTTTTCCAAAACTCTTTCTTAGCGAGTAATTGTGGCCACAATTTTACTGTCAAAATGGCTTGCACCTTCGTGAAGAGCAAAAGTTGGACGGACAGAACGGTTTTAAAGATGAGCGTCTGGTAAAAATAAAGGAACCAAAAAGTGATGGTCTCTCATACATTCCCAAGGCTTGCAAAGTTAGCTGTGGAAATCCTGGACTCTTCAAACCCTTCACACAGGTTGACTCCAGCCGAAGGCAATATTGGGCGAACACAAAAAAAACAAAACAACCGTTTTACTAAAACAAAATAGAAAAATAATTTAGAGCCCAAAAAAAATGGATGGCATTTCATGGTAAACAAATATTTTACAACATGATGGTCTAAGCATTGCCTTAAAAGTATTTTACAACAACAAAAAAATACCCTAACAAACTGACTGGGAGAACCCAATGGCAATAATGCAACAGTGGTGGTTGTGTGAGTACATATGAACACACATGTATCTCAGTTTAAACAGAGTACATCTCTGCAAATGTGAGTGTATTAGTTTTTGAGACCCTGAATGCATCTACACACAGATTAGCGTGTCCATCATCAGATTCTCTTCTCCTCTCGTCTGCGTTACATTGTCCCGAGAGGTTCTCCAAAACGGATCTTCTGGCCTGCTTGCAAATTAAAGGTAAAATCCCGTGGAGCTTCGAATAACAGTACAATAGTTGAGCCCAAGTTGAACTCGCCCAGGTGCTCTCCTTTTCTCATGCTCACACCTTCTTGGTTGTTGTTTGTTACGTAGCTGAAATCATTGTAAGTTCCCTTGTTGTAGCGAGGGTTGTTGGTACGGAGCTCCTAAAGAGAAAAAGAAGCGTGTTAATGTCGATGCACTAAAACCGAATTGGTACAAGCCTTTTAAAACTCCAACTTATAACAGATGGGAAACCTCCCTTTTCATGTTAATATGAATCAAATCCATTACATTTAGCGAAAACATGCAATTTAAGAAATGGATCAGGATCACTGCTCAATCAGTTCACATACTGCTACTGAAATACCACTTATCAGGTCAGGATACAACAAACAGGTGCTACTGCCATCTACTCATCCATTAACCCACATTTTTACACAAGCCCCCTACTGTACCGTCTACTTGTCTGATTGCGGCCCATTAGGAATGAGGCAAAATCCACTCTTAGCGGCATAGCTCAATATTCTGCTAATGCTGAAAAACCATGATTTGACAGAAAATGCATCTTACGCCAACATAAGTGATTCTGTGGCTATACAGCAATTAAACAATATAGGCCCTGATATACTTCAAGTGAAATTTCAAACAAAATCATCTCAAATGAAGCCACAGGACTGTTTTGCCTCTGAGCAACACACTGCAGTGTTTCATTACTGAATGAACAAATTGTTTGAATGAATGATTCAATGACTCACTCATTATGACAGTTAAATGCCTCATTCTTGAATTAATCTGTTAAAACTCAATGACTCACTCATTAACAGTGACTTGCTGCCACCTACTGGCAGTTTTAATTTCACATTTAAAGTATCTTAATTTTTTTAATAATTTCAAATATCAATATTCAACGTTTTATGTTTAAAACATCAAAACATCATTTATGCATTTGTAACTGCAGGTTAAACGCATTCATGTACCCTCTGAGCTGCATTAAACGGTCTGTGTAATCTGTCACTATTATAACTGCATTTATTTCTTAAATGTAAGAATTTGACAAGATCATGCATACAGTTAAAGGATTAGTTCACTTCAAAATGAAAATTTCCTGATAATTTACTCACCCACATCTCATCCAAGATGTTCATGTATTTCTTTCTTCAGTCGAAATGAAATTAAGTTTTTTGAGGAAAACATACCAGGATTTTTCTTCACATAATGGATTTCAATGGCAAACAACAGGTTGAAGGTCCAAATCAATGCAGTTTCAAAGGGCTTCAGAGGGCTCTGCACGATCCCAGCCGAGGAATCGGGTCTTATCTAGCGAAACCATCGGCCATTTTCACAGACCCATTGTTAAAAACAAAGTGCAAAGACTAAATCAAACGCCCTTTACAAAACTAAAAGGTAAAAGTTGGAGGAGAACATGAGACAAGTTTTTCATGACCGTTACGATGTCATGACATCATACGCAGTGAAAAACAACAACACCGTCACGCATGTTTTGGGTTTTTTTAGAAAATGGCAATGGTTTCGCTAGATAAGACCCTATTCCTCGGCTGGGATCATGCAGAGCCCTCTGAAGCCCTTCGAAACTGCATTGATTTAGACCTTCAACCCATTGGTTGCAATTGAAAACTGAAAAAAAAATCCAGGAATGTTTTCCTCAAAAATAATTATTTCTTTTCGACTGAAGAAAGAAAGACATGAACATCTTGGATGAGATGGGGGTGAGTAAATTTTCATTTTGAAGTGAACTAATCCTTTAATTAGGATTAAAAAAATGCCTTCATGAAGGTAAAAATGCACATAAAAGCCAGTCAAATTTAAACTTATTGGAAAAGATAATTTCTATCACTGCTGTGAACTGACCACCGCACAGAATATGAAGAATATCAACAGCTTTAGTAGTCAGCTGTCCACAGCAGTCCTAAACCTGCTAAGGTACCAACACAATTAACACACCCAGCAAAATATTGTCTAATTATCGTTATCAATAAAAATCCCAGAAAATATTGCGATATAATTTGTTGTCAATATCGCACACCCCTACATAAAAGTATCTTAGAGCACTATATTCCAAGCCTTCTGAAGCCAAACAATAGCATTGTATCAAATAGCTCTGATAGACAGAAATTTTAAGTTATTCTTATACTAATTATCTTTCAGTTCTCATCCGACCAGAATGGCTGACTAGTTGACTAGGTTGTCTAGTGATCTTTAATCTGCTTAGGACCGGAAAGGGGGTGACACATTTAGAGGAAGAAGCAATTCTCAAATAACTGAGAGATGCAACATCTTGAAGAGCATTTGCCATACTAAAAGTGTGCTATATTATTGTCCAGTGTTATTTTAGTATTATCTGTATACTATAATAATATTAATTAATATTTTAAATTAACTTCTATTAAAAAAAATTCAGTTTTCATTTAAATTTTATTTAAGTTTTAGTAATTTTAGTATTTTATTTAGTAATAATTTTTTTCTATTCAGCTTTTTAATTTATTTTTACTTCTCTTGCAGTAAGTTTAGATCTTCAACTTATTTTATATCAGTTAGTAACATTTCTATTTTTCATTTAAGTTTTTATTTATTATCTAATATTTAGGCTATATTTTTTTTATATATATATTATATATATATATATATATATATATATATTTTTTTTTTGAACAGTTATTTATATATTTTGCTGTAGAGTCAGTAGGAAATATCACTTTACATTTCCAAACATTCCTTTTGCCATTAATTGTAATAATCCAGTGAGACTTTTCAACAAAGTCTGACAACAAAGAAACCTGCCTGCAAAGCTACAGTACTGTGAAAAGTTTTAGGCACTTCTGTCTCAGTCACCTCTGATAAAAGATCACTCTAAATTGTAATGTAGAAACATGCATTTTCTGTAAAGCTGCTTTGAAACGATATGTATTGTAAAAAGCGCTATACAAATGAATTTAATTGAAATTGAACATAAATAGATGTTATTTATCAATTAACTTCTATTAACTAAATCAAATCAATATTAGGTGTGACCACCCTTAGTGTTTAAAACCGCTTTTGTCCAGGTACACTTGCACATAGTAGTTGCACTTGCACTACTGACACTACAGCAAAATATATAAATAACTGGCTTAAAACCATTTTTTATTTGTGAAAATACTAACATGCCTACGACTTTTGCACAGTATTATATATTTTTTGTTTTAGTGAACACTAACACTGCTACGGTCAGCATCGTAAAAGCATATCCAAGAAGTTTCATGTAAAGCATCGCTGCTACAGCTTTCAAAGCAAATATTATGTGAACAACATCTCGGCACTGCTGGACAAAATCGCCTGCTGTGAGCAATGTTCCTGTTTTTATGCAGAATCCACAGGTTCATTTGTGAGGTATTGTGGACAGAGCAAAAGAACGGTATTTTGCTGATTCATTATGGTGTGCAACTTACTCCTGGTAGCCTGCCAGACTTAACAGATGACCGCTTTTAAAATAGTTGCAGTACAAAAATGGCTCAACAAACAGCTGGATGCCATGAACTAGATGTTGCACAACCACAATATTTCTAATCTAACAGCTATGAACTGTTGAACCAAGATGAACTATCAACTTAGCCCAAGCACTCTGGATATAATGAAGCGCATCTTTCTGCCTTTGTTCTGGCTCCTTGCATCAATCTGTATTGGAGTCTTTCTTATTAGGACTTAGTTTCCTATAGTAAAAGGTGTGTTATTTAAATATCAGCACCAGTAGTCCTTATTAATTATTAGTGTCAGTTCCACCAGTCTGCTATGGATACGCTTGACCAGAGTCAAATACCGTCTCTGTGTTTGTAGTTAACATTTCAAACTGGATGACTATGAACACATTGTTTTAGGCCAAACGGAGGTGAAAAAACGGAAAGTTGTCACGTACATGTAAGAAAGCTGTTGCTATAGTGTTCAATTTTTACCATAATGCTGTTTAAAGAGTAGACAAAGTACAATACAATAAACCTAATCTTACAACCTAACCTTAAACCTAACTGTTCTGTTAATAACCCTCTGTCGATCTTACTGATTGTTGACATGGATACAAAACTGCATAATAGTATAATCTGTAGTTTTCACAAAAGCCATGGATCTGTCAAAAGTCTTAAGATGACAAACAAACATGAATTTCTCGGCCCAAGTAACACAGAGAATGAGTAAACATTGTTCATATACATATACTACCGACATTAAGCATGTTTACATGCACTGGTGTACGCTGATAACTCACAAAAATCAGCTTATTGAAATAACCTGTTGTCCAGGTTTACATGCAAACCAATAACCCGACAACGCAAGTAAACCCTGTTTACAATACTTTATTAATAATTCAGGTTATTTCCTGGTAGTGACATCTAAACTTAATAATTTGCGCATCTTTCTCAGAGCATTTAATTTATGTCAGTTGTGATGCTAAATAAAGCATTAAAAACCAGTATTGCAACATGTCAGCGGGTAAAATATACGGCTCATATATTATCCTCTCATGTAGTTACAGATGCAGAATTGTAAGACTGTATAACTACTTCTGCTGCACGAGATGAGAGAACTTATATAATTTTTTGGGTCAAGAAAGTCTGAGTTTGCAATATATTTCCTCCCTTACTTCAAAACGCTCACTGTGTCTGGATGCGCTTAAATCTACAGTAAGGACGCGTTCCTGTCACGTATCACACATGCGCACTTCAATAAGCCAACAGAAAGCAGGTTAATGCGTTTACATGCTGGGCGAAATCAGTGTAAGGGGCAAAAATCTAGCTTTGACGATCAGGTTATGCTTAAGCCGTTTATGACCTTACTCTGATAATGGAAAACGGGTTAACGCGTTTACCTGATCACATGCATTGTCGGCTTATTAAGCATAATCAGGTTACAAACGTGCATGTAATGGCACTCATTGTAACAATACAGAGTGGGTTGAAAATCTGAAAAAATTTGACTTGTCTTTCAGGCCACCCACGACTAGTTAACGAGAATTTGTAATTTTGCACATCCTCTGTCGTAGCACTCATTTTATTTTCACTGGTGCATATTTAAACAGACATTAGTCTAAATATCTAATTTTATGTTTTACGAAAAAAAGTCACATAGATGGGAAACGACACAAAGAATAAGCAAATGAAAGATTTTTAACCCTACAAAAGCCTGCTGTATCATATTTGTGTATATCTGATACACAAATTTCTCGAAAAGGCCTCTAAATTATCAACATGATCAAAATTTTGCTGAAAAACACTCTGATCTAACAGTCATGTCATAAGCTGTCATTAGAATACTGTGTGCATTTTTTATTTGTGGATGTCCCAATCAGGGTGCAGGATGTGAAATTTTGAATTTATTTTATATATTTTTGTTGCAGTTGTGAGTTAATAAAAATTGAACTGGGTGTGTAAAATAGGCACATAATATAATAATATCAAAATATTGATCGCTATACCCCTGAATCGAATCGTATCGCAGAACTTTTTGAGGTATCATAAAATATCGTATTGCTGGCTATGAGAATCAATATTGTATCGAATCGTGATGAACCGTCCAATTTACACCCCTAATTTATATGCATTTGAATATCATCTTTCTTACATATTATTGGGAAATATAAAAGTGCAAACTTATATTTATATGCATTTTATGCAAGTAGTCTGCTTTACTGTTATAAAGATCTCTTTGATTTACATTACAAGCTATCAGAATTTAATCTCCTAAACTAAGCAAAAATATACAAATTGGTGCAGTTGCTGATATTTATATGGCCAAAAATATAAATATCAGCAACTGCACCAATTTGTATATTTTTGCTTAGTTTAGAAATAAAATTTAATTAAAAAAAAGAACAATTTCCTTAGTATGGTATAGGAGAATACGCTCATACAAATGATGATTTTTGGGAGGGTAAAAAAAGACTTTTTGAATATTCTTTCATATGTCAGGCTTTTTAGGGTTCATTTTCAGGTGGAACTATTGCTTTAAACTTTTATCTGCAGGAGCTAAATAAGAGCAATATGGAAATTTTTATATGAGCTATGAACTTATGGAAGAAACGGTTCTAACCTTGTCAAAATAGATGCGTATAGACCCCACATTTGTCGCTCCTACAGCTGTGAGGGAAAAGAAGCCGTGCGTCCACTCCCCACTCAAAACCACCCGCTCATTATGGCAAAAAAGCTCCTTGATCCATCGTGCAACTCCTGGGTTCACAGACATCAGAGAACCTATGATATAAACATACATATCAGTCATGCTTCAGGTATGTAACCAGGCACTGATGGTATCACACTGCTCAGTCACCATCAGATTAGAAAAGACGCTTATAACTTAAGCATTTAAGACCTAAAGTCCCAGTTGATTAATCTTTTTAACAACAAATTATATTTTCAGAAAGCAAAGCAAAATAACAGAGAGAAACATATAATGCCGCTGACCTGGGAAGTGCCGTCTGTGTGCCACCCTCCAGTCTGTCGGCGAGTGGAAGCAGTGGTAGTCACCTGGAGCCAGATAAACTACACAGTGAAACAACTCATTCCCCTCCGTAGTGACCAGGGCATCCTGGAATGTGCCAGGGTCATCCTCGTCTGAACAGGACAAGAAAAATAAAACTCAGATGATTAAAAATATGAAAGATATTGGAGAGTTTATAATCACATGGTCTACAAGCTGAGCATGATGTTCTTTGTTGGTCAGATCAGATTTTAGGCTTAGTGCTTTCAATATTTATATCAATCTATAATTTTCCTCCAATTTTAGAGATGCACTACAGTTCAAAAGTTTCAACAACATTTCAAAATACTTTTAATTTGCAAGGACGCATTTCAATTGATCAAAAGTGACAGTAAAGACATGTATAATGTTACAAAATGTTCTATTGCAAGTAAATGCTGTTCTTTTGAAATTTCTATTCATCGTGAAAAAACGTATAACAATTTCTGAAGGATCATGTGACACTGAAGACTGGAGTAATGATGCTGAAAATTCAGATTTGCCAACACAAGAATTACATTTTAAATTAAAAATTAAACTTTTAAATAGTAGTAATATTTCACAATATTACTGTTTTTTTTTTTTAAATGTATATATATTTTTTTTAAATAAATGTAGCCTTGGTGAGCAGAAGAGACTTCTGTCAAAAACATTTTAAAATAATCTTACCAACCCCACACTTTTGAACAGTAGTGTGGATTAACATTTTTTTTACAGGTACAAATTTTAACAATACAGCTTTTATATTTTATAAAATTATTAGTAAAATTTGATGAGTCATGAGAAAATCAACCATACAGTGAACCAGAAATTCACAATACGGACTGAAAAAATATCTCAAAATATATACTACATTTTACTGTACAATTCAGCCCTCATTTATTGTTGCTTTCACATGACAAGTCTTTCTTCAATGCCATCTCTGTTAAATGAACTTACTTCCTCTAATAAGGGAACTGAACCAGATCCCGGACTGAAAGCGGATGGGATCAGAGCTGCTTTGCCACTGTTGTGACAATCAGTACGCATCTTATTTTGGGTAATTGTGTGTGTAAATTGATTTTGAGTGAGTGACACTCTACTTCCCGCAATTGTGATTCTTTCCTAAGCCATGTTTACAATCTAAAAATGATTTGGTTGCTCAGAAAACCTTGAATGCATATTTTCGTGTTAACAAGATCCAAAATCAAAGGATTTCGATTCAGAAAATGACTAATTTATTGAGACTTACTTCTGTTAGCTGTTAAACTCTCTGTCCAGGTGCGCGGCCCGAGGAACGTTTCCAGAGAGTAGGTCACTCCCTTCACCTGCTCTACCTCACAGTTCTTCACACGGCCAAAATGAAGGATCTTGCCATCAGCTGGACTGATCTGCGGAGCGAAAGGTAACTTGTTGTATTAATATATTGTTTATTTGGTATTTTATTCATATTGTATTAAAAACCCGACATGATTAGCTGGAAATAAGCTTTAGTTTATGCATGCACATTTTTTTGACCCCATAATGAATATAGGAAACAGAAGAATTATTTAACATTCTTCTGTTTCAAGTAAATAAATTACTTTTTTTTATTTTAATATTACAAACTTCTGTATACTTTATTAAAAACTGACTTGAGTAAAAATTATCAAGTGAAAATAAACAGATTAAGCATGCAATTATTTCAGAACCCATAACAAATATATGCAACAGGAAATTATGTAACATTCCAGGGCTTCTGCTAAAATAAATAAATAATTAATAACATTTTATTTAAATATTACCACCTACTCCAAATATTACCATCTACTCAGGTTTCCTGCTATACTGCCAGCAATGTAGCTCTTTTAATAAAAGTTTCATATTCTTTTAAACCTTTTTTAAAAACTATACAAACCATAGTTTATATTAATTTATAGGGATAGTTCACCCAAAAATAGTCATTACTTACCCCAAACCTGTATGAGTTTCTTCTGTTGAACACAAAATAAGATATTTTGAAGAATGTTGGTAACCAGACAGTTGATGGAACCCTTTGACTTCCATAGTAGGAAAAAAAAATACTATGCAAGTCAACGGGTGCCGTCAACTGTCTGGTTACCAACATTCTTCTTCTGTGTTCAACAGGAGAAAGAAATCACACAGAGCGTGAAATGAAGATTCAAAGCACATGCATATGCATATGAATGAAAGTGAATAGGAATTCAAAGAATGCCTCTTTTTCTAGTTACAAACCCAGACTTACCACGCAGTGCGAGTCGCACACTGGCCGGACCTGAGGTTTGAGTTTGCGCCTAAAAAACTCGCCCAGGTTTCTATAGTGCTGTAGATCCTCCACGGCCGCTTCCTTCATGTTGACTCCAAATGTCCATATATACAATCTGAAGACAGGTTTCCGTAACCAAGTGGGCAGGTCCACCTGGTTCAAGCGACCCCAGGCTCTGGAGAGCAGTCGTGTGGGTATGGACTTGTAGATTGTAACCTACACCCAAGAGACAGAGGGTTTGAAGACGGCATGCTCAAATACCTTTATAATACACAACAGCAAACGTTCGCAGAGAGGAACGTAAACACACTTAAAGTGCCCCTATTATGCTTTTTTACATATTACCTTTCATGCAGTGTGTAATATAGGTGTTTATGAATGTAAAAGGTCTGCAAAGTTTTAAAGATGAAAGTGCACAACAAATAAAGTTATTGTATCCTAAAAGAAAGAATCGATTTTGAACTGCCGAAACGAGTCGCCAGTAATTCCAGTCTTACTTCCCATTACAAACCTACATAGGTTTGTAACACATTTGCATAATCCCAGCCTATGGTCTTCATTGGCTGCTGGGAAACGACGTCTATTTTAACCCACCCTCAAACACTGTAGTTGTAGCAGAGGCCTGCAAGAGTTTGGTTCGTGTTGATGACGCTGTTTTCTGCACTGCAAAAGCAGATCCTTTTTTTCCCCTATGAGGACTTAAACTGGTATGCTAAAACCAACGTCATCGTTAATGTTCATATCACTGTTTATGCAAGTGCTGAGGAAGCCTGCGGAGCTGAAATTCACATATGGTAATGTTTCATTTCCGACCAATTTTGTTAAACCAATCACAACAGACTGAGCCATCTGACCAATCAGAGCAGAGTAAGCTCTTGTAAAGGAGGGGTTTAGAGAGATCCTTGATTGAACTGTTTCAGAGACACTGAGAAAAGAGGTGATGCTGCAATGTATATTACGAGAAAATTAAAATGTTTTTTGACCTTGGATGCATGTAAACCTGTTGTAGGAGACCTTTAAAACAAAATTAGGACTCTTTAAAATAGCATAATAGAAGCACTTTAATGATTGCGCCCTTGTTTCTTCATACATCATTTGACAACAGAATGCTTTATTATCAAAAGTCAAATAATCAAGTAGGAATATCCCAGATCTGATTTTGAATGGAACACACCATAAATATTTGTAATGAACCAGAATTTCTGCAACAGAACATATTCTTAAAAATGTCACACAATTTTACCTTTTCATGTCAAGACAAGGTTAGTTCAGGATGCAAAAGTGTGACTCCCCAAAAATAATGACATTTATGAATAATAAAAATGCTTTTTACCTTGTAATATACATTAAAAATATATATTTTGACGATGATGATAAGGACGTGTACATTAAATTTGAATGTAGGCGAACATCTAGTGTTTTAAAACCTGTTGTATTATTGCAGCAGCTGCATGTGTCTTTACATCACCCGCTGTGCACCACGTGCTCCAGTGCTTGGATTCTTAGAGTGTTTGGATCAGTGTAGCTCACTGATCATTATTGATGTGGGCCAGGAGTGATCCTAGATCAGTGCTACAGATAGTATGGAGGCTGAAACATGACAGGAGTTGGCCTGGGTGTTCAGTGTAAGTGGATTACTGCAGTTAGCGTCAATCCCAGTTGACAAACAGGAGGCTAAATGCGGACACTCTTGGAGTCCTACAGGGTGATGGGTTGTAGATGATAGTTATGGGTTTAACAAGCAGGAAGCGAAGGATGAGCAATGTTGTCTGACCCAGAAAAGGCTCTTTATCCACAAAGTGTCATTTTACTTTCTCCCATTTTTTAAACAGAAAAAAAAAATATTATGCCAAGATCGATACGCGTTTACAAAGTCAGGTGCGTTCAAGTCATTTTTATTGGAGCATACATTTAAAAAAACAAAAACAATTCTAGGATGTAATGGTGCATTTAAGTAATGTCAGTAAGATTGTATTTATTTTAGTTGAACGCACAGTAGTAAATACTAGGATTTAGTTTGAGCTACGAGTTGGGGGCGTGTCTGTAATAAACTGTGTTTCTAAATACCATAAGGATTGGGGTTTTCCGCCAAGACATTGTCAGGCTTTTTTATTTACAACAAAATAAGCTAATTGCCTGCACAATATATGATAGCATTGTAATATAACAATATAATATGTACCGATAAAGTTTACATTCTAAACTAGGATTAGTAAAAGTTTACAATCCAAAATAATAATAATTATAAAAAAAAAAAGCTCTATATATCTGAAGAGCTACAGATTTACATTACCAAAGCATTTTTCTTTTTCTCTGTAACTTCCTGTCTGCCACTGGAGATATGGTATCTGCTTTGGAGCATCAGCATGGGCTGACTGGCAATTTTCTCTTGGGAACTGAACAATAGTGGTGTCAGAACCACCGTGGCATGGTGCCCCTGACCGGGTCTAGAGACAAAGTGTTCCTCAGTTCAGAGCTGCCTCATAGGACAATGGCTCTTTTCACACAAATCCCAATGGAGCTCTGAGCTCAGCGGGTCCATATGTAAGGAGCCATCTGCTGATAGCAGCAGCTCTTTCTGCTGACCTTGCAACAGTTTTGAGGTTTCATTTCTCTGGGTTAAAAAATAGAGAGAACAGATCCCAGATCTAGAGCGTTACTCTGTAACGGTTCCAGTAATGCGTCCCATAAATCACAGACATCACTATCACAGCATCATACATAGGATAATACCTGTTTTGCCCAATATCCCAAATGCCCATAACACACTGATTACATACTGATGGATGTCATTTATGTCTCTGGATAGTGAGGTTTTGCACACTCAAACACACACAACATCAGACTGTGGGCTTTATTTGATGTTTCCACCTGTACTTACTCTGCTTGTGGGCCTCCAGCCTACTTTGGCGAGAGGTTTGAGCGCTCCAAAGGGCAGGATGTAGTAGAGGAAGGACAGAGGCCATGAGCGAAGGCGGACAGTAGGCCGGGACATACAGCTCAGCTGGCCTAGGCGCCGCCGCAGGGCCAACTGTGGGAACTGCAACCTGCACAACACATTCATGATGCCAAAGTGCACAAAATACTCAGACTGACACATATAAAAATAAAGAAGTGGAAATTAAAGATATATGTCCAGATGATGTAAATGTTGTAGAGTAGGGGTGCCCAATACTGGAGAACTACCTTCCTGCAGAGTTCAGTTCAAACCCTGCTCCAACCTAATTGTAATTATCTAGTATATCCTGAAGATCTTGATTAATTGGTTCAGGTGTAATTGAATATATTTGGAGCTAAGCTTCACAGGCAGACCTTCAGGACAGGATTGAGCACCCCTTGTTATATAGTGAATCTCATGAAACCGGTCCTGAACATGTTTTCTTAAGATTCACTCTATAAAAACAGAACTGGGCTGCTCTGTCAAGATGGTAGAAAGGAAGGAAGGAAATATAAAACATGCAGAAACATACACACTGCCCACTCACACATACCAAAGACCAAACACAAAGACGGCCATACAGAAAACAATAAACAGCAGAAGACAAATGCTAGAAAGATACTTGAGATAGGAAAGAGAAAGAAATAGCAATTCTCCACTGTAAACGTAACCTCATGGTCGTTCACACTGTCTCTTAACTACACTGACCATATACCTTTCAGCTCAATTCCCCTTACATCAGTCTAAGCAAAGGCTGCTTATCACCTTTAGTCTCATTTAGGGTTTATCGTCACCTTCCTGTTACACTTGCTCTAGAAATGGTACACGGGGAGAAATACTTCATCGAAGGTCTAGGCCAGTCTATATAATATACTTAAAGGGATAATTCATCCCAAAATGAATATTCTGTCATCATTTACTTACACCTCATCATGTAATTCCAAACCTTTATGACCTTCTTCCTTCAGCAGAACACAAAAATAGATATTTTGAAGAATGCTTCAGCTGTTTGAAAGTCAATGGGGTCCAATGTTATTTTGGAACACATTGACTTTCATTATGTGGACAAAAACAAAACAAAATATTATTATAATTTTTTTTAATCTTATGTTCTGCACAAGAAAAAGTCATGCAGGTTTGGAACGCCATGAGGTTGAGATAGACAATTTTCATCATAAAAAGGGCTACATTTTAAATCAACATAAACCTACTTAACCAGCACGTACATGTTTTTTGTGGGTCACGCCGAGTGGGACATTTGCACAGAACTACTAAAGCCGTGCGGGATATTTGCCAGTAGTCTTTTTATTTTTATTTTTTGTGACTGCTCTATTTTTAGCACTTGTGCAGGCGGAAAACATTCCAGATCAACACAACTGTTGCAGACTAGAACAGCACATGCAAAAATGTTGCACATCTATTCTAGACCTGTTGATGTAACACGTCGTCCTGTTTGAGTATAACTGCTTCCTTTTTATTGAAAATGACACTAAGAAGCTACCGCTTCTGGCTAAAGTGCGATTAGCTTTAGTGTGTCAGTAAAGTGGGTCATATTTGGCCCTGAAAGTGATGACACAGCACCAGCGGGGTTGATAGGGACCGTCCAGGGCTGCAGCTACAAGGGCTATCTATAGAATATAATACTGTGTCCACCCTAATCAGGATGAAAACTTGTTCTGACCTGTGGACAGAGAAGACTTAGCCATAGACGGCCTAACAGAAACACTCAATGAGTCACCAGACTTTGTCAGGTATACTCGCAATACTGCACACAAGAACATCTTTACTTTGACCCCTTCCAAATGTACTATCTAGTAATCTCTGTTTGAGAGATCAACATTTGCATCGTGGTCAGGATGAGTAATCAAGCAGTACAAACAAAACTACTCATCAGTGTACTGATGATAAGAACTATGACAACAACAGCTCATGCCAGGTTAGTACAGGCTCAGGGGGCAACCTTACGGTGCCTGGGCTACACAATTTGCCTCCATAATCAAGTAGATTGACCTGTCGTCATAACAGCATCTGACGTGCGCCTCTCTACAGAAAGGTGTACATTTTTATTGCTCTCACTATAAATAGACAAACTGCAGCAGGCATAACATCGGACCATACTCCGCAGACCAGTCTAGTCATGACTCATGTATGAGCACATGTAAATAGTAAATGATCAAAGTCGCCAAACAGCAACTTTAGTGCAGTCAATCGCACTTTCTGTAATTAATCGCGATTAATCACTCTATAAGTTTATTTAAGACCGCTCTTATGAGAATACTTAATAAAACGGCCATTTTGGCATAATTCTGTGTGTAATTGTTTGTTTAAGCATGAAAGAGAAAGATGGCGCGCATCTCTCTGTGCACACAAGTCGTGTGTATGTCAGTTCTCAGACAGCGCGTTCGCTTGGTGCTTGAATGGTTTAAAAACATTTTCGTGAATAAAAGCGTGATCAATGTAATGCTAGCCAAATTATGACGGAAAAAAAATGAATGCTGCGTTAAATATATTTTTAACGTGTTAAACTGAAAAATTAATCATGTGTTAACGTGCCAATTTTGACAATAATAATAATAATAATAATAATAATAATAATAATAATAATAACAACAACAACAATTAAAAAAAATAAATGTAAAATTTTGAAGAATTTGTTTTTAATAAAAAAACAAATCCCACTAATCAACATACGCAAGAAAATAAAATAAAAATAAAAGTACCTCTACCTATATTTTTCCAAAAACTTACCTATACATACAATTCACTGAAGGTTCCAGCTGACACTTGCGCCAGTACATTTTTAAAATTTATTTATTATTGTTCACACAAATTATGATTACAGGGCAGCAGATTATTGAATAATAAAGACATTTTCACGCAGTTCTTGAACAATACATTTTGACATTTGCATTGCATAACCAACCTCATATGGCAATTCTGATGTAGTAAACTTGCTAGGTAGTTCACTTGGTACAGTACATTGAGCTTTTTATTGTGAATCGTACCAATGTTCCACATCGCAAGTGCAAAGTCTTGTAGAAACAAGCTAAAACGGTTCAGCAAATAAATTTTTCTCTCATGTTTGCCTGCGTTAACACTATCGGTTAGGTCTAGGGTAGGGTAGGGTAGGGTACGTAATAATAAACTTGGCCAAATTCATGTCCATCTGTTTAAGATCAAGCTGAACATGCTCTTAGCACCGCTCATAAATTTTTTTTTTAAAGTGTCGTGATTCATGAAACTGTGTCAGTCGCCAGTTGGCCAGTAACAATTTTTTGAATTCTAACAATGAAATGTTGTGACAACAAACGTGAAAAAAAAAGTGAGAATCATGCTAGTAGTAGTGTAACCAGGGCCTAAAATTAACACTCGCCAAGTGCCAAATGCAAGTAAAAAACAGAAAGAGTGTCATAAGCCAGTTGGCCAGTAACAATTTTTTTAATTCTAACAATGTAATGTTGTGACAATAAGAACGAGAACAAACGTGAACAACGCTCTGTACAGTTGACGGGTCAGTGCTGCATCATCACGAAAGTTTCAGTCTTTCCAATGTAAATATTTAAGCGCTGGAACACGCGAAAGGGAATCCGTTACTCACGTGCTGTGTGGGAATTTTAAACATCTGATCCGAAGCGCACTCTCTTGAAAGCCTTCCTGTGCTTGAATGGACAAATTCACTAAAAAAATATATGCCCGTCTCGGCGAGTATCCTAGTAAAAATAGTCAGTTATGTTTTAAGTGAACGCAAACACAAAATGCATGATCTGTGTGTCCATTCAGTCTTAAAGTGACAGCATCCTAATAATCCTGCTACTGACTTGCTCTACTGGGAGTTATTAATGTTAATCAAACAAAGGAAAAAAAAAAAAAAAAAATTTACTCATTGCTCTTGAACTTTAAAAAGGATATGAAGACTAAGCAGTGCTATTTATTTGATTGGCCTACTTTATTAAAATTCGGTACCTGAAAACTATTAGACCTGCCTGAAGAGCACTGTTTTTTTCATTTGTATCTTTCTTGTATTGTATTTTTATTTGTGCTATTGCTTGTAATTGATTGTTTGTTCTTATTTTATTACTGACCATTTACTTGTCTTTAGATTTAGATTAGTTAAGCTAGTAGTTTTAGCTGTGGTATCGAAATTGGAATAGAGGATTGTGAATTTTCACTATCTAAAACTTTGGTCATAACTGCCTGTTTTTGTGTCATGGCTTTTGAGTCACCATCCATTGGCAGGAGTGGCAAAAAGTTAGTTTTAGGCCCCGAGCGTAACATTTTGCAGAAATGTCGTCACAGGTATGTTTTTCAATGAGCCTGGCAACATTGATATCGTATGTTGTGATTCTTTCGCTCCAGTAATGCAAATTAATTTTTATTTATCAGGTTGATCAGTTAATGCTCATGCATAAAAATGTAAACAAACAGGCAATGCCTCTTTGAAAAAGGTTTGAAAAGCTCTTTCAACTGTGATCCGTGACTACAGCGCACATATTGAATGCTATGATTGGACTCTTTCATACTTAATTTTAGGGGTTTGTTCAAATCAGTGATTTAGTATAAGTATAAAACGTCAGCCTTAGTCGTCCTGCACCTTTCAGGCAAGCATTTTTGCATGAGACAAAAAAAAAATCCATAGACTTGTATAGGAGGAACCCAAGCCAAAAATACAACACAATCCAACAACTAACCTGATAACATGCATTTAGTAGCTCTGTGCAAATGTTGTTTCAATCCTATAACTACATTTGTACAAGAACTGTGCAAGTGCCTGGTATAACCTTTAACACTAAGCACTTTTAGTGCTGTGCATTATGTAACCTCATCCTAGCAGTTGGCAAATCCAGTTAATATGCCAAAGTGTGCGCTGCACCCTAGTGCGCCTGGACGGCTTGAAACAATGACTGTTGGTTTTTACGAGAGCTCTCAGTCATCAGGTTATCATTCAATTGAATTTAGAGCGTTTCTACCCCTCCCCCAACCTGTCCAGCACAGATGAATTCACAGCTATTCACAGTGCATTACTCAAACTGCGGAGGACGTTGGAAAGGGGATGATGGCAGCCTGTAAAAAGACAATGTAAAGTCTTTGGATTGAGTCTCTTTCACACACTCTCTGTTCTACACAGCCCCCCTTGTTTTTTCATTGCAGGCACACATTGGCCAATCACTGGCTGAATATGAGCCTCCCTCTGCTCGACGCATCTTTCGCTCACTCAAGGGGAACAGCATCTGCTCCAAGTAGAGCTCTGCAAACTATGCAGTTTGCATTGGACAGAGAGTGCTACCAACAGCCTAATGTTTTGCCACAATTAGGCCAAACACGATCGCAGAGCTGGGACGGTAAAAGAGGGGCTCTGGAGGAACTGAGCCCTGTCTCACTAACTCCCAATGCACACTGATCGTCCCTCCGCAGGGTGGCCGAGTTTGTGCGAGGTCTCTATAATCCCCTCTCGCTTGCCCACTTTCCAGCCTCGCTGATCCTTCAATTGTCCTCTCTCACTTCGAGTGCACTGTCAACAACCGCTCTAGATCTGACTGGATTCACCCATCATCCACACACATTCTTAGCCTGAACTATGTCCTAGCATCTCACACACTCCTTGCCGGTACCTGAATCGGCTCCGGTTGCTGAGCTGAGACGGGCCCCCCAGGGCTCCAGGGCCTCCCGTGCCGGCGTTGTTGGCGCCGTGTGCGGGCTCCCCTGTCGCTCCCGCCGAGGAGCCCGACAGGCGGAAACGCCGCACATCAACCCTGACTCTGTGGAGATTGTAACAAGAGGGAGAGCTGTGCAAAGACCTGCAGCATCTCACCATTTCCCCGTAGTGCTCCGCACTGGCCCCTTTTGCTGCTGCTTCAGACTCCGCTGACACATGATCACTGTGGAGGGATTAGTGCGTATCGCAGGCTTTAGCTCTCTCTCGTGCTTCCTCTGTTCGTTTGGCCCGGTGGTTTTCCGCTGCAAAGCTCAAAGACCGGCCCTCCCTGCTCGTCACGTGTAGGATGCTGGGCTGCGATTGGCCAGTCAGTGAAAAGGGTCCACCTTTTCCTCTAAGCTGCTGCTGAATTCAAGGGCTGGTGCTGCTGGGAAGGCGGCGATATGAAAAGGACAGGGAGAGGGAGGGGTTTGTAAACAGACAATCCTGTCAGCATGTTCTCAGTAGATCCTGAATTCCATCTATGACCCCATCCCCCCTTTCTCTCTCTCTCTCCCTCTCTCTCTCTCTCTCAACTGAAGGATAAAGAGCAACGAGCTCCTGACTGTTATGATAAACTGTTTCTGATCTCAGAATCACTTTCTCTACAAACTCCACCACATCAACACACCATAAAAATACACAGCACTCATTTAAATTAGCATTTTATTATAAGAATATTAATTTCTAAATGTTCAATACAATATTTCAATACAGTGACACCGTAACAATGGGTCAGAAACTGTAATTGCTACCATGTGTACCAATTTAAAGGAATTATATTATACTTTAATACATACACTCACATATACTAACACACACACACACATATATATATACACACACATATATATACACTCACCTAAAGGATTATTAGGAACACCTGTTCAATTTCTCATTAATGCAATTATCTAATCAACCAATCACATGGCAGTTGCTTCAATGCATTTAGGGGTGTGGTCCTGGTCAAGACAATCTCCTGAACTCCAAACTGAATGTCAGAATGGGAAAGAAAGGTGATTTAAGCAATTTTGAGCGTGGCATGGTTGTTGGTGCCAGACGGGCCGGTCACAATTTCACAATCTGCTCAGTTACTGGGATTTTCACACACAACCATTTCTAGAGTTTACAAAGAATGGTGTGAAAAGGGAAAAACATCCAGTATGCGGCAGTCCTGTGGGCGAAAATGCCTTGTTGATGCTAGAGGTCAGAGGAGAATGGGCCGACTGATTCAAGCTGATAGAAGAGCAACTTTGACTGAAATAACCACTCGTTACAACCAAGGTATGCAGCAAAGCATTTGTGAAGCCACAACACGCACAACCTTGAGGCGGATGGGCTACAACAGCAGAAGACCCCACCGGGTACCACTCATCTCCACTACAAATAGGAAAAAAGAGGCTACAATTTGCACGAGCTCACCAAAATTGGACAGCTGAAGACTGGAAAAATGTTGCCTGGTCTGATGAGTCTCGATTTCTGTTGAGACATTCAGATGGTAGAGTCAGAATTTGGCGTAAACAGAATGAGAACATGGATCCATCATGCCTTGTTACCACTGTGCAGGCTGGTGGTGGTGGTGTAATGGTGTGGGGGATGTTTTCTTGGCACACTTTAGGCCCCTTAGTGCCAATTGGGCATCGTTTAAATGCCACGGCCTACCTGAGCATCGTTACTGACCATGTCCATCCCTTTATGACCACCATGTACCCATCCTCTGATGGCTACTTCCAGCAGGATAATGCACCATGTCACAAAGCTCGAATCATTTCAAATTGGTTTCTTGAACATGACAATGAGTTCACTGTACTAAAATGGCCCCCACAGTCACCAGATCTCAACCCAATAGAGCATCTTTGGGATGTGGTGGAACGGGAGCTTCGTGCCCTGGATGTGCATCCCACAAATCTCCATCAACTGCAAGATGCTATCCTATCAATATGGGCCAACATTTCTAAAGAATGCTTTCAGCACCATGTTGAATCAATGCCACATAGAATTAAGGCAGTTCTGAAGGCGAAAGGGGGTCAAACACAGTATTAGTATGGTGTTCCTAATAATCCTTTAGGTGAGTGTATAATATATATATATATACACACACACACACACACACACACACACCATAACCTCTGCTTTTAAACAAAAAACACATTTTCTTATAGCTTCATGCATTCTTTATCAACACTTAAATGTGGGTAAGTTTCATAAAAAAGACAATTTTGAGCAAAAACTACATCTGGATCGGATTCAGAAACATGGATGAAGTAGATTGAGTTCATCAACAGCCCAAAGCTTCACAGTCCTATACCTTGTCCTGGGTCGACATTTCATTTGGTAACATCAGGCAGTTTTGATTTGATTTATATGCTGTTTAATGTTGATGATCGGGTTATTTTACATATGCATCTGCTTACATATGCTATCGCTTGTTTTTGCTTCTTCTTCGCCTATGTTTTGATGAAGAGATTCAGTACTCTTTCAGGAGATGTGTAATAGCGCCCCCCCCTAGCGTATAAGTGAAAACACGGAAAGCCGGAAATTTCCGTCAATGGCGGGGAAAGAGATATTATGCAAGTAACACGTTTACATATATTTTTATTTATTCATTATTATTAATATTATTGTTATAGGACATTGGACCCTACGCACAGTATTCCTCATTTTCACATATTTTTGTTGTTGTCGTCTGTTTAGTATTCTATACATTCTGTAAAGTTTCTGTAATAATTTCTGTTATGACACAAAAAACTAGTCTATTTTTGTGCCTTGGCAAAATTAAAAATGTTATCAAATAAACAATAAGCTTCTGTTGCTGAATTGATGCATTCTTTAAAAAAAACCCAGAAGTGAGCACACTCGACCGCCTGTGAATCACATGAACGTGGGACTTCCTATAAAACAGGAAGGATGTAAACCTTCCTGTCTCAACTCATCTTCAGATCTGTACAAATGAAAATTCTTGTATAAAAACAATCTGAATCTGAATGATCTCCCACTAGAAATCTGAATGATCTCCCACTAGAAATCATTTCAGTATTTCCTTCCTTAAAATAATTAACCTGATTATGAAAGAATTCAAATTCAAGCCCACAACTCAAAATACAAAACCACTTACATAAAAATGACTTTCGAAAAGGAAATCTTCACACTCACTTGAACAGTGACAATAGGAAGTCTGTTGTTCTTCTCAAAGGACTATACTCCTCTCACTGTCTCTGTACTGGGATCCGCTCAGATATGGCATATGTGTGCTGTGATGTCAACACTAAATATTAACCAGACCAATGAGTAAAAGGGCTTACTTCCTATTTGATGACTGTCAAAGAGCCCATCCCACTCCATAAACACAAATTACAAGCTGACAAGCAGACAGCTTGTCAGCTTAAGAAATAAATACACATGCACAGAGAAATAAATCTAACCAACAAGACCAAGCACTCATGATTAAAGTCATCAGAGGAAACAATTAGATTTTGGGTTGCAGAGAAATGGTATTACTTTTGGGAATCGGTTTGCAAGGATATATCACATGCTGGATTGGATGATGCATCAAACCAGAATCCACAATCTGAATAGTTAAATAGTTCCATTTCATCATCAATGCTGCTATCAAATACAAAAATGAAAGTGAAGGGAATGGCAACTGTCAAAAGCTTAAAATGGGTAAAATAATAAAAATATTAAAAGTTAGAAAATGTTTTTTTGTTTTTATTATAATTATAAAAATTATTTAGTGTTAGTGCATCAAATTAGCAGCATGATTAAAGAGCATCAGAAGAATATATAATGTTAACATTTTCCTATTTTGTTTACAACATTTAAAGCCACAATATGTAATTTTCACACTAGAGGTCGCTTATTCAAAACAAAGGCATAGCTTGATGATGCCTTGATTTCGCGGAGCTTTTATTATGTCGCAGACGACTGCTTCCACTTTTTCCACTCATGTAGGGCTGCAACAACTAGTTGATAAAATCTATAATAATCGGTAATGAAAATGGGGGTTGCACGACTAGTCGACTTTAATGCTCTGCCATGACACTTTAAGCTTGACGTCGACTAGTCACTGGCCTATAGAGGGCGCAACAGGATAAGCCATTTCCTGACATGCAGGCTCTGTTTCCAACAGTTAAAAATGACAAATAAATACATAGGCCTACTCAGACAGCTCCTCACAAGACATGTTTGATTATACCACCTGGATGCTCAAAATTGATCGGGAGAATGCACGCTTATTGTACACGTAAGTTAATCACCGTTCTAAACTAATGCGTGCTGCATTGTAACACACACACATCACGCGGAGATCGCGCGAACCTCACACAAAACCATTCAGTAGCGCAGAAATTTATCGTCAACACTGTTCTGTGATTTATCAATAAAATTGCTTAGAAACTGAAAAGTTATAGCATACATTTCTTAGTAACTAAAACTCACAGCTTCACTATTAGTAGAGAGACACTGGCAGGTAGAATTAATTCTCACGCAGTCGCTCTCTCACTAATGCATTCATATAATGTAATCTTTATTGTACTACTTTATCTGTATCTGATTCAGAACGAGCAGAAATCTGTGAGAAATATAACGAACCCAAAGACAAAAGAACTGATACAAAAGCTGTTATGTAGGAGCATTATGACCTTATGAGCAGCACTGTGTCATATGCCATAGTCTTGTGCACAAGAAACCCTGTGTTCGCGTCTCAGCTCAAGGTTCAGGGTTATTTTTTGTTCATTAATGACGTCATCAGTGACTAGTCGACGTCGACTCCACTTTCATCACATAAATGTCGACTTAAAAAAAAAAAAAAAATCGGAAGTCGTTCAACTCCTAAATGAAAATAGACAACGATTCTCATTATCGATTAGTCGGGTCTGCTCTCTGTACACAAAGCTTCCACCAGTCGCGGGCAAATTACAGCACTGAATAACGCATTTCTATGGACAAAATGCATCTAAAAGTAGTGGAGTGGAAACTTGAGTGAGAGGGAGCAGATGCAGGAATGGTACGTGATCCAAGCACCCAAAACATGAAAATTCTTTATTTTAAACTTGAAGCGAATGCATTAGCGTTTAACATACCCTGTCGTACGCTTTGACAGATGTGTGTGCTTCCTCGGCACAAAATGTAGTAAAATCTGTACATTTTAAAAAGAGAGTATTTCCATTTTGCATGAAATTACACACTGTTATCCCTTTAATGGTCACTACTCTCATAAAATACTTGAATTACATGTTGACTTTTATAGTTTTCATAGCACAGCTAACACGTTTGTTTGAAGGCCAGCATTGGGCAGGATGTGGAATAGTGTGTTGTGTCAAAATAAAAAAGGGGCTTTTAATCCGATTAATCGAAAAATAATCAGCCAACTAATCGATTATCGAAATAATTGTTAGTTGCAGCCCTACACATGCGTATGTGGGGTAATACAGTGCTGTTTTATCATATTACATACATTTGAGTGTGTTGAAAGTTATGTTAATGCTACTCTGTGCGTTCGCACGGTCCATGTCCTGGTTAAAATTGCTTATTTCTCTGGATTTAAACATTTGGGATAATGCAAGTACATAAGTCAACAAAATATACAACACTGTTCTAGTGGTTCTTGGATATTTTAATTTAAAAAGATCTTACATATTGTGCCTTAAACAAATAAATCACTATCCATCAATTTAGTATTCTTTCCTTGATTTCTACATGGTTTTATTTATTATAATTATAAAATACACTAGCGTTCAAAAGTTTGGGGTTCGTAAGATTTTTATTTATTTTATTTTGCTTTAAGGAAATTAACACATTCAGTAATAACAAAAACTGATCAAAAGTGAAAGACACTTACATTGTTACAAAAAAAAAAAAAAAAAGGAAACCTGAATTGTATCAATACTTCACAATATTACTGTTTTTTTATATCAATTAAATGCAGCAAAAGAAACTTAAAAAATATTGTCAATCCGAAACCTCTGAACGCTTTAGTTCATCGATTTAGCATTATGGCACAAAAGTATCAGTATCAGAAGACTGTGCTTTATTGATTTATTTGCCTACACCTCTAGGCAGAAAATATAACAAAGCAATTGTGCATCTGAGAAGGTTTCTGAAAATGGGCACACCTACACAAAGAGCGTCGTTATCTTAGGCAGCGAGGTTTTCTGCTGCATTGTGCCTTATCTGTAAATCTACAGCAAACCCGCTGAACTAAAATCTGTCCATACATATATACACATATAGGCTCAACATAAGTGAAGAGTCCTTGACTGACAGCCTGTGAACACTGATCATACACAAAGCAAACAGTGAACATTTAAACCTTGAGTGTTTCAATGGCTTGAATACCTAAGCTAAATACATACGCCTGATATAGATACAGTTTAATATGTCTGAAAAAGTCAAAAGCACTGGCTATTTTTACATAGCCAGAACACAATGAAATCACTCATAAGGCTTAAAAATAGCATTTTAGAGCTTTTGTTTCTTGTTCAGACACTGTATAAATGGTCTTGTCCTTCACAGCTTTGTTGCCCAACCCCCTTTCTCTACAAGAAGAAATCTCGCTATTGTTTGTGAGGTACAAGTCTGCCATGGTGCTGAATACCCTTAGAAACCAGAGCTCGGTCAATGCCAGGGCTAAATCCGTTGTGTATCGTTTTAATAAATATATATATTGTGTTGGTTCTGCATTCTACATTGGCCTTTGTGTGTCACTGATGCAAAAATATCCTCATGGCATGTTTAAAGTCACAAAGATCAAGTTTTTAGAGGTTGAACTTGTGACAATTGACTAAACTGCATTATAAAAGTTTTGTGTGCAAACAGCACTGTCCGGTGCCCACAGAGACAGGTCATCAGCAGGTCAGGCCAAACAGGAGCTCCACGTTGGAGGCTGATGTTTATCTGTTGTATAGGGCAGATAAAAAAAAAAACACTACAGCACTCTAAGGAAAGCCTTTAAACAAAACTGGCCAATCAGATGCTAGGTGACACCAGTGAATTTCAACAGACGCTCAGGTGATTCGGATAATCAAACAACCAGATCACTTGGCTGGTATTAAAGGCCACACAACAAATGAACACAACATTGTACCATTGTGTCATTTGTGACCTGTCATTACATCAGAGGATAAGAACTTTGTTTTGTTAAAGTTAACCATAGCCCTATACAGCCTACTGTATCTGTATACTATGTATATTTTATACACACATTCCTAAGGCCTCTAAATTATCAACATGACTTTGCTGAAAAACTTGTTTACAATTTACTACCTGCCTTCTGTCATCTGATTGATAGTTTATTTATTTTTTTAGCAAGTAAAAGGCTTTTAGTATAATTCTAAAAATGTTACCGCTTCAGGTTGTGGATGTGGCACATATGAAACTTAGCAACTCAGGTTTACTCATTTATCTACATCAATTTTTTGAAAAATCATGTTAAATGTGAAAGAAATTATCATGACAAATGATCAGATCATTTTAGAGCATTTTAAATGTGAAATTATCAGAATGAAACATCAGGCTTTTGAGGGATATTTTTTTTCATCTCCCAGTCGTCATTGTATTGCATTATATTTTTTCATATTACTTTCTGGCCATATCAGCAATTGCATTAATACAAATTGTTTTCTCTCTCAGTTTGGGCCTTAGAAATAAAACAAATGTTTTTTTTCCCTACTCTAGTATGAGCTCCATCTTCTATATTATACTATACGAGCCATTAAAGTCTGATGTATCAAATATGATACTCAACAAAAACTATACGCACACAAACTTTTTTTAATATTTATTCTAAAGGTTCAATAAACTGTTCCATTTTATCAGGCTTAAATAACCTTACACAAGCAATAGATTTTTGGCTTGCCAAACAAAACAAACTGCCAAAATCTTGATCACCGTAACAGCTTGACATCTTCAGCAGTGTCGCACTGACACTTGCAGCCAGGTTTGAATGTTTGCACACCCTGTATTTTTCAAAGCAACATCACACAATCAAAATGTCTGCATATTAGTTTACACTTGGCCTATTCTATAATAATCCTATTATGAAAATACTGGATGTAAAGTTAACTCCTCCCAAACAAACAAAAAAACCTCTCTTATTGCAATCTTAGATTTTGAGAATGCATCACTAATAATAAACAAAATGCAGCATGTAACATCTGTAGCCAATATATGCTAACAGCTTTTGTGAAGTGTGCAATTTCAATGGAGTTCAGTGTGAATTAAAGATTGAATTTATATGTTTTGCGAAGACACATTTATGATATTAATAATATATGTATGTGTGTGTGTGTGTGCACATACATTATATATATATATATATATATATATATATATATATATATATATATCACACACTCACCTAAAGGATTATTAGGAACACCATACTAATACGGTGTTTGACCCCCTTTCGCCTTCAGAACTGCCTTAATTCTACGTGGCATTGGTTCAACAAGGTGCTGAAAGCATTCTTTAGAAATGTTGGCCCATATTGATAGGATAGCATCTTGCAGTTGATGGAGATTTGTGGGATGCACATCCAGGGCACGAAGCTCCCGTTCCACCACATCCCAAAGATGCTCTATTGGGTTGAGATCTGGTGACTGTGGGGGCCATTTTAGTACAGTGAACTCATTGTCATGTTCAAGAAACCAATTTGAAATGATTCGAGCTTTGTGACATGGTGCATTATCCTGCTGGAAGTAGCCATCAGAGGATGGGTACATGGTGGTCATAAAGGGATGGACATGGTCAGAAACAATGCTCAGGTAGGCCGTGGCATTTAAACGATGCCCAATTGGCACTAAGGGGCCTAAAGTGTGCCAAGAAAACATCCCCCACACCATTACACCACCACCACCAGCCTGCACAGTGGTAACAAGGCATGATGGATCTATGTTCTCATTCTGTTTACGCCAAATTCTGACTCTACCATCTGAATGTCTCAACAGAAATCGAGACTCATCAGACCAGGCAACATTTTTCCAGTCTTCAACTGTCCAATTTTGGTGAGCTCGTGCAAATTGTAGCCTCTTTTTCCTATTTGTAGTGGAGATGAGTGGTACCCGGTGGGGTCTTCTGCTGTTGTAGCCCATCCGCCTCAAGGTTGTGCGTGTTGTGGCTTCACAAATGCTTTGCTGCATACCTCGGTTGTAACGAGTGGTTATTTCAGTCAAGTTGCTCTTCTATCAGCTTGAATCAGTCAGCCCATTCTCCTCTGACCTCTAGCATCAACAAGGCATTTTCGCCCACAGGACTGCCGCATACTGGATGTTTTTCCCTTTTCACACCATTCTTTGTAAACTCTAGAAATGGTTGTGCGTGAAAATCCCAGTAACTGAGCAGATTGTGAAATACTCAGACCGGCCCGTCTGGCACCAACAACCATGCCACGCTCAAAATTGCTTAAATCACCTTTCTTTCCCATTCTGACATTCAGTTTGGAGTTCAGGAGATTGTCTTGACCAGGACCACACCCCTAAATGCATTGAAGCAACTGCCATGTGATTGGTTGATTAGATAATTGCATTAATGAGAAATTGAACAGGTGTTCCTAATAATCCTTTAGGTGAGTGTATATATATTCATTTGATTTGATTAATATTATTAAACATTACAATTAAAAAAATATATATTTATATTTTAAAATGTAATGTATTAATACAGTGGAAAGCTGAATTTTCAGCATAATTCCTTCAGCAGGAAGCCTTCAGAAATCATTCTAAAATGCGATTTGTTGCTCAAGTAACATTTATTGCTATAATGCTGAAAACAGTTAAGCTTTTTTTCAGGATTCTTTCATTAATAGAAAGTTCAAAATATTGCCACATTTAATTTATTGCCACTTTTGATGCATTTAAAAGCATCCTTGGCTGTATAAAAGTATTAATTTCTTTAAAATTCTTAAATGACTATGTACAGGTGCTGGTCATAATTAGAATATCATCAAAAAGTTGATTTATTTCACTAATTCCATTCAAAAAGTGAAACTTGTATATTATATTCATTCATTACACACAGACTGATATATTTCAAATGTGTATTTCTTTTAATTTTGATGATTATAACTGACAACTAAGGAAAATCCCAAATTCAGTATCTCAGAAAATTAGAATATTACTTAAGACCAATACAAAGAAAGGATTTTTAGAAATCTTGGCCAACTGAAAAGTATGAACATTAAAAGTATGAGCATGTACAGCACTCAATACTTAGTTGGGGCTCCTTTTGCCTGAATTACTGCAGCAATGCGGCGTGGCATGGAGTCGATCAGTCTGTGGCACTGCTCAGGTGTTATGAGAGCCCAGGTTGCTCTGATAGTGGCCTTCAGCTCTTCTGCATTGTTGGGTCTGGTATAATCGCATCTTCCTCTTCACAATACCCCATAGATTGGCACCCCAAACCATCACTGACTGTGGAAACTTTACACTGGACCTCAAGCAACGTGGATTGTGTGCCTCTCCTCTCTTCCTCCAGACTCTGGGACCCTGATTTCCAAAGGAAATCCAAAATTTACTTTCATCAGAGAACATAAATTTGGACCACTCAGCAGCAGTCCAGTCCTTTTTGTCTTTAGCCCAGGCGAGACGCTTCTGACGCTGTCTGTTGTTCTAGAGTGGCTTGACAAGGAATGCGACAGCTGAAACCCATGTCTTGCATACGTCTGTGCGTAGTGGTTCTTGAAGCACTGACTCCAGCTGCAGTCCACTCTTTGTGAATCTCCCCCACATTTTTAAATGGGTTTTGTTTCACAATCCTCTCCAGGGTGCGGTTATCCCTATTGCTTGTACACTTTTTTCTACCACATCTTTTCCTTCCCTTCGCCTCTCTATTAATTTGCTTGGACACAGAGCTCTGTGAACAGCCAGCCTCTTTTGCAATGACCTTTTGTGTCTTGCCCTCCTTGTGCAAGGTGTCAATGGTCGTCTTTTGGACAACTGTCAAGTCAGCAGTCTTCCCCATGATTGTGTAGCCTACAGAACTAGACTGAGAGACCATTTAAAGACCTTTGCAGGTGTTTTGAGTTAATTAGCTGATTAGAGTGTGGCACCAGGTGTCTTCAATATTGAACCTTTTCACAATATTCTAATTTTCTGAGATACTGAATTTGTATATACACCTGTATATTAGGGTACAATGTGCTTTTCACTACTCCCATAGTGTATGATTGCAGAAATATATATGGTTTTTGTTAAACATTGATGGAGCAACAGATTTTGTGTGAAAATAAATTGTTTTGTTTAAAAATCGTACAAACGTATGAGGTGGCAAGTTGGGCCAATTATAAAAAAATAAATAAAAAAAAATTCCCCTAATTTTCTGTTGATGAATGCATCCAAACGGTTGCTCACCTGTCTAATAAAACATAAAATATTAAAGGGGGGGGGGTTCTAATGCTATTTCATGCATTCTGATTTATTTACACTGTTAAAGAGTTGGATTCTAATACTAAACATGGCCAAAATTTTAAAAAAATGAATTGGACATATGACGTAGTATTTTTGACGTAGTAAGTTTCGGAACGTTTTTTTCGACTATGGCCATGTATTACGTCAAAAAGGGTGGAATTTCTTGTATGGGAACTTCACCCAGATGAGCGTGTGCTTGAACATCAACGTTCCTCGTTCGGGTTACGGGACCACAAAATCTGTTTTGTTGGCAATCGGCGTGTAAGTGCATATAATGTAAACAAAACGAACGTGAATCGAAAGTTATCCAGGGATATTGCTATGATGTAGTGTGTGTGTGTGTGTGTGTGTGTGTGCTTGAGTGACTCTTTAGCTCCGCCCACTGCACGCCTTCACAAGTTTAGCTGTTTTCGGAAAGAATCGGTACAGCGTAGCTGTCTTTTACAAATATGATAAAACTAAAGACTCTTTGGAGATATGTAGGATGCAATACTACTCTATAGGTACTCAAGATTAACATGAGATTGGTAGAAACTGTGTGTTTTCATGGTTTCACGGAAATCGAGGGTAACGCGGTTATGATGTCATTGATAGGTGACACACGGACATGGACATGGTCACGGACAAAATCTTACATATTGTGCCTTTAATTACCTTGAACAAAACATTAACAAGACTTTTGTCTCAAAATATAGTCCATTTTATCAACTCTCCTTTGCTACACAAAATCTACAACATTTTAAAAACATTAAATATTAGATCAAAATAGCACAATCAACTTTGCGTTGCTGTCCGCAATCGCATCAAGGATCAGCCAAAGTTTCACATGAAGTCAAACGCAGTTGTTAAAGTCCCCCTGTTGTGAAAATCAAGTTTTTAATGTTTATATGTCTATGTGGTGTTTTAACACAAACCATGTGCAAATTCATAAGTCAACACCATTCTTGAGTATTTTCTAGCAAAAAGCTAATCATATTAACTACCGTTATGTGTCCGACGATGTAAAGAGCAGCATTTACCTCAGTAAGTTGGCCGACTGCATTTCTGAGCTTGTGCGAGTGAGTGGGGGCAGGTCTAATTTGCATATTCATGAATCCACATATGCTAAATGAAGCAAGGGCGTAGAGTTACATTCAAGCTATTTTATGGCATGAGAATTTTTTTCCCCAAATTTGAATGATAAAAAAAAAAAAAAACACCAAGTAAATAAAATAGCTTATCAAACTTGAAAAAATAAGCAGTATTCTCTGCTCTCAAACACTGGGGGCGTGTCCGCTGTCTGCGCTGAAACCACGCCCACTTACGGGAAAGCTGCCGTAAGCACACAAGACAACTTGCACTCATTGGTGGGAATGTATTGCCCACGATGGCCCCAGTTGTTGGCGGGGCAGCGGATTATCAGTGAATCCCAGTTTTCTCAGATGAAAGTTTATAAAAACGATCCGGTGTGAAATGATCACTGCAGAGGCAGGTGTTGGTGGTGATCCTCAGCTCTCCATCAAGGTGGCTCTTCACAGAATTAATGTGATTATCATCGTTTTTCAGAAATGTAAATAAGGACACCGAGCTGTTTTGTAAGTTAATGCATATTACCTGGTTGCGATTACGTGACGAAGGCATAACTAGCTAGCAAACTGTAGGCTGTAGTAACTAACGGTACTGACAGTAACTCGCGATCGAGCGGGCGAATTGATGAGAATGTGCTCTAGTTATGATAGGGTTAGGGGAGGGGCCAAATGCTCAGTGGCTCCAATGCGTCATCGAGCCACCGTTTTAGCCCCTTTAATACATTTCTAACATTTATAATGCATTTAGAAACAAATATCAGAATTGCCTTTGCAGGGACTTTAAGGGATAAAATTATTGACTATAGGGGGAATTTAAGAAAAGTGCTGAGCTGAATATGTGCCATCTAGTGGTTTTAAAGAGAATAAAGTCAAATGCACCTTTCACCCCAGGGCGCCTTTAGCCCGACATTTTTTTTTTTTTTTAAACTCCAAACACAGCCAAAAATTCCAAAAGCACACACACACACACTTTTGAACACAGTGTTTCTCAGTATCCAGAGACATTGAAGACATTTAACACAGTTATTCCATCAGTGTCCCAACTTAACTACACCAGCACAAAAACTGAGAAAAATGGCTTCATGGTTGAATGAATTTTGATTGATTTGGCATCATATTTCACAGTTTCAATAAACTTGAAAGCTTTGCATAATACAGTTCATGGCACACAACCCCTCCTGTGCCGAAATTAGAATGTGGGAAATAGGTTATGGAAATGGCAGACAACACATTTGCAATGGCAATGACCAGTTTTATTTGTGAACTTTACACACAATGAATAATGAGTTCTGAGTTTAATCTTACCTGAACTTCATTGGCAATCCGTGGTGGCACTTCAATCCCAAGCTTTTCCAGCTGCCGATCTTTGTATCGCCCATATTGGTCATATCCTGCATAGCCCCCGCCTGTAGCTATAAGAAGAGGAAGAGGCCGTACACGGGCCTGTAGTGCAGGAAAACCTAATATAAGGGAAAGTAATACTTTTTATTCAGCAAAGAAACATTAAATTGATCAAAAGACTTTTACAATGTTACACAAAATGCTGTTCTTTTGAACTTTCTATTCATCTATTCATCATAGATTCAACAAAAAGATTAAGCAGCACAACTGTTTTGAAGAAGGAGAAGGAGGAGAAGTTGAAGGAGAAGGAGAAGGAGAAGGAGAATGAGAAGGAGAAGGAGAAATCTTTCTTGAGCAGCAAATCAACTGAGCTGATGTGACTGAAGACTGGAGTAGGCTAATGATGGTAAAAAATTCAGCTTTGCCATCACAGGAATAATTTACATTTTAAAATATATTCAAATAAAATTAATACAAGAATACAAATAAAAGTTATTTTAAACTAATAATATTACACAATACAGTTTTTATCAAATAAATGCAGCATAAGTGACTTAAAAAAAATCTTGCCAACCCCAAACCTTTGAACATTAGTGAATAATTACAAAATAAAAATACATCATCATCATCATCATTAAATGTATTCATTAGGTGTTTATGACAGTTCATTCAGAGATCAATTGCAAATATTCAGAAGAAAGTATAATTGTTCAAGCAAAATTACTCCTGGGGACTTTACAGCCAAAGCATTGTCTAACTGGCCAGGTACCAGTTTTAAATCAGAAATAAAAAAAATAAATTCTTTGAAATAAAATAAACATTCACTGAAATAAAATAGAGAGAGAGAGAGAGAGAGAGAGAGAGAGAGAGAGAGAGAGAGAGAGAGAGAGAGAGAGAGAGAGAGAGAGAGAGAGAGAGAGAGAGAGAGAGAGAGAGAGAGAGAGAGAGAGAGAGAGAGAGAGAGAGAGAGAGAGAGAGAGAGAGAGAGAGAGAGAGAGAGAGAGAGAGAGAGAGAGAGAGAGAGAGAGAGAGAGAGAGAGAGAGAGAGAGAGAGAGAGAGAGAGAGAGAGGTGTATAACAGTGCCACCTAATGGCTCCCTTTTCAGTGGCGCTGGTTCTGAAAGTATTTCTTCTATTCATTTTCCAATAGGGATTTTAAAATAGTCTTTGTTAAAGCGTAATAAGCCATGAACAAAGCCTAAATCAGCTATGAGGTGAAATAAGACTACTCATTTACAAATGTTATATGTATAAAAATACATAAAAATAATAAGTATATGTAAAATATAAGTGAAGCCTATATGCATACAGTTGCAATCAAAATGATTCAACCCCCTGGAGACTGTAGTAATTTACAAATGTAGGCTTTTCTAAAGATTACATTTTTTTTAAATCTATAACAGTTTAGTGGTAAATTAAAAGCGTCAATATATAATTTTTTTGTAATACAGTTATGTCATAATTATTCAACCCCTATTCAACGCTGCTGCTTTTAAGTCACTTATTTGTATGGTACAAAATTGTTAAAACACAATTAAGCCTTTGGAAACTATAACAATACTGAATTATATCTGAATTAATCTTTTTTAACTGAATTACACACACACACACACACACACACACACACACATTTAGAGCATGCATGTGCTAAAGTTGAGTAGCAAATACAGACAAATCAATATAGAGAACAAATTGTTTTATTACATTAGAAAGTCTTTGGCTACAAGAAGATTTCCAAAACACTAAAAGGTTCTTAGAGACTCAGCTGGTAGCATTATTCATAAGTTTAAATACCAGAAAACCATTAAGGGTTTTGAAAAAGCACAATATCATTAAAGGGCACCTATTATGCCCCTTTTTTACAAGATGTAATATAAGTCTCAGGTATACCCAGAGTGTGTCTGTGAAGATCAATCAAAAGATCAGATCAAAATTCCTAACAGATAATTTAATATACAATTTTGAAAATGCCAATTTTTGGATTTGAGAAAAATTAGCTGTTTTGTGTGAGTCTCCTTTAAATGCAAATGAGCTGCTGCTCCCCACCCCAGAGGGCAGAGAATGAAAACTGAAACATGATACATCTGTTTGGTTTTGATGATCATCTCTATCACGGACACGGTCACGTGACATTGCGGTTCTTCATCATCATGAAATAATATCATCCACATGCGTTTTAAAGCCATATCACTCTCAACTTGAGCACACACACCAGACACATGCACACAAAGAGCTGGATGTCGGTGCGTCCGTGAGTATTTTTTAGTTTGTCTGAGAATAGTTTTTTTTTTGGGGCGCACAAAAACTAATCAAAATAAGAAACAACAACTTTATTCAACTTTTTTCTTGTCTTCCGTCTAGGCCTCTGACGTGAACTTACGAAGCACCATGATGCATGCGTGAGAATATGACGTAGAGCCGGCGGAAGCGATGAACTTTGTTTACAAGCAGAGGAAGACACGCCGTATCCAAGTTGTTGAATTCTACATTGATTGTGCTTTAGGTCTTGGCGTAGTGCTCAAAATGGTGCTAAAGTGTGCATTTCCTGGATGCCCAAAGCTGGCTCTACATCATATTCTTGCGTATGCGTCGTGGTGCTTCGTGAGTTCACATCAGAGGCCTAGACGGAAGATAACAACTTGTTGAATAAAGTCGTCATTTTGATTTTTTTTGCGCACAAAAACTATTCTCGTCGCTTCATAAAATTATTGTAGAACCACTGTAGTGAGATGGACTTTTTAACGACACCTTTAGTACCTTTTATGAGTCTTGAGAGAGGAAGTGTCATTGCTGCCCAGGCCTTTCTGAGCCATCGGATTTCAACAAAAATATCTTAATTTGTGTTACAAAGATGAACAAAGGTCTTACGGGTGTCGAACAACATGAGGATAAGTAATTAATGACAGAATTTTCATTTTTGGGTGAACTAACCCTTTAAACTAGACTAGTTCTCTTTCATGTGTTATTGCGATTTAACTGTCAAATGCACACAAGGTTATGTCAGAAACATAAAAAAAATAAAAATTAAAAAATAAATAAAAAAAACCACATGAAAACAGTTGGTTATGTCTGTGCACGTATGCAGCAAGTACAGAAATCCTGTGTGTATATTAGATCAGTGTAACGTTACTAAAGTGAAAGCAATGTAATATACAGTACCTACTGCTATACACTCACCTAAAGGATTATTAGGAACACCATACTAATACTGTGTTTGACCCCCTTTCTCCTTCAGAACTGCCTTAATTCTATGTGGCACTGATTCAACAAGGTGCTGAAAGCATGCTTTAGAAATGTTGGCCCATATTGATAGGATAGCATCTTGCAGTTGATGGAGATTTGTGGGATGCACATCCAGGGCACGAAGCTCCCGTTCCACCACATCCCAAAGATGCTCTATTGGGTTGAGATCTGGTGACTGTGGGGGCCATTTTAGTACAGTGAACTCATTGTCATGTTCAAGAAACCAATTTGAAATGATTCGAGCTTTGTGACATGGTGCATTATCCTGCTGGAAGTAGCCATCAGAGTGGTACATGGTGGTCATAAAGGGATGGACATGGTCAGAAACAATGCTCAGGTAGGCCGTGGCATTTAAACGATGCCCAATTGGCACTAAGGGGCCTAAAGTGTGCCAAGAAAACATCCCCCACACCATTACACCACCACCACCAGCCTGCACAGTGGTAACAAGGCATGATGGATCCATGTTCTCATTCTGTTTAAGCCAATTTCAGCAACAGAAATCAAGACTCATCACACCAGGCAACATTTTTCCAGTCTTCAACTGTCCAATTTTGGTGAGCTCGTGCAAATTGTAGCCTCTTTTTCCTATTTGTAGTGGAGATGAGTGGTACCCGGTGGGGTCTTCTGCTGTTGTAGCCCATTCGCCTCAAGGTTGTGCGTGTTGTGGCTTCACAAATGCTTTGCTGCATACCTCGGTTGTAACGAGTGGTTATTTCAGTCAAAGTTGCTCTTCTATCAGCTTGAATCAGTCGGCCCATTCTCCTCTGACCTCTAGCATCAACAAGGCATTTTCACCCACAGGACTGCCGCATACTGGATGTTTTTCCCTTTTCACACCATTCTTTGTAAACTCTAGAAATGGTTGTGCGTAAAAATCCCAGTAACTGAGCAGATTGTGAAATACTCAGACCGGCCCGTCTGGCACCAACAACCATGCCACGCTCAAAATTGCTTAAATCACCTTTCTTTCCCATTCTGACATTCAGTTTGGAGTTCAGGAGATTGTCTTGACCAGGACCACACCCCTAAATGCATTGAAGCAACTGCCATGTGATTGGTTGATTAGATAATTGCATTAATGAGAAATTGAACAGGTGTTCCTAATAATCCTTTAGGTGAGTGTATCTGCTGTTAATATGTATCAAACAACAGAAGATAAACAGAAAATCACTCACTGCTCTTGACTGAATGAACTTTAGTAGTTATATTAAGAACACATTTCTTGCTTGAATGCTGCTGTTAATGCTCTGGCGAGGAGATAAACGGACTGTGTACAGCTCTCTGAGGGCGGGGTCTATGCTAATACAGCAGTGTCCATCAACACTCGTGGGCGGGGCCTGTGAAATGTGACGTCACATTGCCCAGAGTCTGCAAACGCCTTGTTCTGAGACACTGCTTATGATTTATGGTGATTTAAAAAAAAAAAAAAAAAGGAGTGGGTAGATTTATTTTTCTAATTTTATAGTCTAAAGAACCTTTCTGTGCTACAAAGAATGGAAAGGTTCTTTATGGAACCATCACCCCGCCAAAGAACCATTTAAAAACCTTTATTTTTAAGAGTATGTCTGGTGCAAAAAAGGCAAAGCTTATGAGCAGAAGAACATCATCTCCATGGTCAAACACGAAGGCAGTTCAGTCTTGTTATAGGTATGCTTTGCTGTAGCAGGAAGTGACAATCTTGACTGTATGAAGGATATCATAAATTCTTTGAAGTATCAAGCCATTTTGGCAAAGATGGTGATGCCTTTGGTGCAGAGACTGAAGCTTGATAATCAATGGACTTTCCTGAAGGACAGCCATCCCAAAGTATACATCCAGATCTAAGCTTGGTTCAGGGATCAGTCGTAGAATGTTCTTCAGTGGCCTGTACAGTCTTCAGATTTAAATCTCTGAAAATATTTGGTGGAATTTGAAGAAAGCAGTGGTAATGTGAAAACCAAAGATTATCAGTGATCTGGAAGCTTGTTCAAGTGAGGAATAGGCCAAGATTGCAGTAGAGAGGAGGCAGAAGCTTCTAAGCACTTACAGGCAGTGTTTAATGGAGGTTATAAAGAATAAAAGATTCTGCACAAATTGAAAATGTCTTGCACTGCATAATTACATGTTCTACTGTTTCTCTAGTTCAACATCAATTACACAAACCTGTCAGGTGTTTGATATTATATACATAGTATTATTTAGCCCTGTATGGCCTATTCCAATCTGGAAATTACACATTCTTCTTTCCTTTCCCTGAAATTCTTAAACTTCCCACTTGCGGTTGTATGGAGTACAGATGTCTATCTTTCCTTTCATTATCCATTTTGCCACATACAAAGCATTTGTTTCTTGATTACTGATATAATCTCTGATCTGCTGCACTTTATCTTCATTTCAATATATTGATTTCTAGAGCTGGGTTAAAAAAAATATATATATATATATTGAATTCTCGATTTTAATCGATTCTCATTTTTACGAACCAATATGGATTCTTAAATCCCAAGAATCGATTAGTCTATCCTGGTTTCAGTTGATGAATGAACAGAACATTGTAGTGCACCTCCCATCCAATAAATTGCAATAATCTTTGTGCTTTGTTTCCATTGATATGAAACAAAATCTCAGATTTCAAATTACGTCCATTTTATTACGAAATTCATAAATAGCCTACCGTTTTGGCACTGTGGCGTGAGATCGCTCTGGCTCAGCTCGAGAAGTGGCAGCACAGAGCGCACGTGAACTGATCTTCTCTTCTGCCTTAATATCAGTTACAGCGCGAAATAAACACGAATGAGCATCTCAAAGTGTGTTAAAAGATGGAGTACAACTTACTGAAATCCGTTTCATGTCACATGGAATCGCTAAATCAGTGTTTCAACCATGGAAAGAGGTCAATAAAACAGCTTGTAAACAAATGTCATGTAACGTCACATTTACCTCAGACAAGCCATATCCAGTGACCATAAACTCATTAGTCAGCTAGAAAAATTAACTCTAGAGAGGAGCATTTTGCTAAATATATGCACCATATTACATAGGCTATTCATTATAATTTTTAATGTTCTTCAATATTTAATGCATGTATGAATAAATCTGGCAAGTTTTTATGACAGCCACTATTTAAATGTTTATATTTCAAAAAACGAACTGGAGTGGAAATATGATTGTAATTGTAAAAGTTAAAATTATAACTATTATTATTTATAAGTTATTTAATCAGTTATTTTTTTACCTTCAATATTATAGTAAGCTAATGTAGCCTTAGCCTAGTATAGGCTACAACTGACTCCCATAGTTTACAGCATTAGTTAAGAGATTTGTTTTCCTTGAGAAAATTTGCCATGCATTTTACCCATTTTACCTGCATTATGTCCTGTCTGGTTTCTGAATGTTGAGCATCTATACTTAATGCCAAACTTGAGTCAGAACAAATAATTGTATGTTTTAGTCTCATATCATATATTTTATATAACGTAATCATTATAGCAAGTAGCACCCCTGTGAACACCAATAGAATCAGATATTCTTTTCCCTTCTTCTATTTTCAGTTTTGGAATAGTGTTGGCAATTCCCACTTGCCATTTCTCTGGATCCTTTGATGCATCCGTATATACCTGGGTATACTATCTATATTTATTCTTAAAGGGATAGTTCACCCAAAAATAAAAATTCTGTTATCATTAGGGCCCCAATCAGACAGAAAGCGTTTTTGCAGTGAGAGGCGCCTGCTGCGCCTCGTGTCTTTGAAGGAGCGCTCTGAGCGCATGAAGTTGAAAAAAAAAAATAATAAATTATCTGAGCGGAAAAGCGCTCGATGTCTTCACGTTTTTTTCTATTGTCCAATCGAATGAATGGAGAGGCGGGCCTTCCGTTGTGGTGACTGTTACCAGCGCACTGCTCTTTTCTAAATTAAAAAACCTCAACCAAAAAAAGGCAGTGCGGTGCGCCTCAGGTTTGAAAATGCGTTCTGTCTGATCGGGGCCTTACTCACCCTTGTTCGAAACCTGTATGAATTTCCTTCTGCTGAACACAAAAGATGATTTTGAAGAATGTCAGTTGATGGACCACATTGACTTGACATTGACTAAAAAAAAATACTATGGAAAACAATGGGGTTCAACTGTTTGGTTACCGACATTCAATATTCTAAAATCACTCTGACACTCAGCAAAAGTAATACATAAGTTGATTTACCACCATCCTTTCCATTAATTTGCATAAATTAGCCGTCAAAGCTATAGGTCTATAATTCAAAGGACTGCTTGGATCGTTTCCTGGCTTCCTTACTGGAATTATTAACACCTCTTTCCAGCTATTCGGTAATTTACCCTCACTCCAAATCATATTGAAAAATTTTTGAATCACTTCCAAGCATTTTACACTAAGATGTTTTAACGTATTGTAACTCACTTCATTGCTGATGACTTCATTGATTTCAGTGTTCGCTTTAATTCTGGACAAGAGAAATGAACATCTAGCACGCCATCTGTTGGATTCCTCTTTTCCATAATTTTTGGATGTTCTTCTAACTTATTCTTTTGCCCTTTCCTTTCATTTGTTAGATTATCTGAGCTATTAATACTAGCGAATGCCTTTTGAAACATTTCAGCTTTTTCCATCATCACTTATTGCCATTTCTTCACCCATACTTAATACTGGATACCGGAATTCTTTCCTTATTCCGCTCATCTTTTTAATCATGTTCCAGACATCTTATATTGGAGTACTTTTACCTTTTATTATCACAGAAATGTATCCAATATTTTTTTTTTACCATCTAACTTCAGCTTGTGCTCTCTTATAATTTATCAAAGGCTTCAATACTTTACAGTATTTCCTTTTCTCTTTTATCACTATATTACATTCCTCATTACAAAAGAAACCATCTACTCCTCCCTATTCCCTTTACTTCTTGGAATACATTTTGATGACACATTTTGTATTACTGGCACAATCTGTGAATGTATTATTTAAATTTCACTTCCTTTATTAATCTCTAGTTGACTCAATCCTACATCACTCATCTTTAGAAATTCTCCCCAGTTTGCTTTCTCATATAACCATTTGCCAGCAATTTCTTGGTTCAACTTTCTTATTCAACTTGCACTTATTATTGAACTAGCTATTGGTAAATTATCACTACCAATCGAACATTCCTTTATTATTTCCCAATTAGTTACTCCACCTAGCATGCTTAAGACAAGGGCTAGATCAAGTACCAACTTCATGTCTGTGTTTACATCTACCCACGTATAATTATCATCAATACACACCAAATTATTTAGATCCATTAGGTAAATTTTTCTTCATTTGAGAGCCGGATTATCAAATCGAAAAGTTGAGGTAGACGTGTTATATAAGACCATAATAAATCAAATCTTAATGATTTACAGCTGTGTATGTGTGAACTATACAAGCTCATGGCTATTTGATTATTATAATTTATATTTTTAATTATTTATAAATTAAAATATTCTGACAAAGAGACTGACTTAGTAACCACAGGTTTATTTATAAAAATTAAAAAAAGAAGGTATGCATGGCTACTCACTACCACTGTCAAATGATATTAAGTTATCAATCTATATGTTAAAAATGATAGCAAAACTAGTTTAATCATCGAGTGGTTTGTGGTTTGTAACAGAGAGGTGTGTGTCGAATTGAAACACTTCTCATTAGATTCATCGCTTCAGTGCGGGCTCAGCAAAAGTGCGCATCAAGAGCATATTGACTGCGAGCACCCTTGTGAAACCTAAAACGACAAATGGGACACCCTATGGTCTCCTCGACTTAACGGACAAGTGCACACAGCAGCCACTGTAAGTTCACAAGACCGCAAGTGAATATGAAGTGTGCCATTTGGGACAGGGCCTTAGCCGCATCGCCAGGAGACGAGGGGGAGGGAGGTGAGGGTGCTCTCAGGCCAGATGGAGATAATTGGCGGGCCGCCAACTGAATAGTCCTGCATTAGGGTTTCAATAACCATCCCATTAGCATCATTCATTGCTCCTCCCCATACAGTGTTTTGTGCATTAAAATCCCCACACCAAATTACTCTTCGTTTAGGCCCTCAATACCAATCTTTTACATGAATTGTAGAAGTTTATTATTACATAACTATTGATTCCTGCTCATACTTCGACTACTACATATTCCAATATTCTGCCTTTACCCACCACTTTATATGGCAATTCTGCATAATAAACGTGATACACCCACCACCTTTGCCACTGTTTTAATCTCTTCTCACATTTATGTAACCTTTTAATACAAAATAAATTTTGGGGTTTAACCAAGATTCTTGGATACATATTACATCAGGTTTCCCCCCCCATATGATCTATACATCCTTTAAATCCCTGTCCATTAGCCACTGAACTCCTAACATTCCACTGAAGGTTATTAGCAGCATAATTATCCATAACCTGCTTCTTGGCTATTTTGAATATATACCAGTAATCTCTTATCGTTTCCCATGTCAACCTATTTACATCCAAGAACCTCTCTGCAACTCTTACTTTCATTTGAATTGTCCGTTCTCCTTTCAGTCTACACTCACCTAAAGGATTATTAGGAACACCATACTAATACTGTGTTTGACCCCCTTTCGCCTTCAGAACTGCCTTAATTCTACGTGGCATTGATTCAACAAGGTGCTGAAAGCATTCTTTAGAAATGTTGGCCCATATTGATAGGATAGCATCTTGCAGTTGATGGAGATTTGTGGGATGCACATCCAGGGCACGAAGCTCCCGTTCCACCACATCCCAAAGATGCTCTATTGGGTTGAGATCTGGTGACTGTGGGGGCCATTTTAGTACAGTGAACTCATTGTCATGTTCAAGAAACCAATTTGAAATGATTCGAGCTTTGTGACATGGTGCATTATCCTGCTGAAAGTAGCCATCAGAGGATGGGTACATGGTGGTCATAAAGGGATGGACATGGTCAGAAACAATGCTCAGGTAGGCATTTAAACGATGCCCAATTGGCACTAAGGTGCCTAAAGTGTGCCAAGACACAAATGCTTTGCTGCATACCTCGGTTGTAACGAGTGGTTATTTCAGTCAAAGTTGCTCTTCTATCAGCTTGAATCAGTCGGCCCATTCTCCTCTGACCTCTAGCATCAACAAGGCATTTTCGCCCACAGGACTGCCGCATACTGGATGTTTTTCGCTTTTCACACCATTCTTTGTAAACTCTAGAAATGGTTGTGCGTGAAAATCCCAGTAACTGAGCAGATTGTGAAATACTCAGACCGGCCCGTCTGGCACCAACAACCATGCCACGCTCAAAATTGCTTAAATCACCTTTCTTTCCCATTCTGACATTCAGTTTGGAGTTCAGGAGATTGTCTTGACCAGGACCACACCCCTAAATGCATTAAAGCAACTGCCATGTGATTGGTTGATTAGATAATTGCATTAATGAGAAATTGAACAGGTGTTCCTAATAATCCTTTAGGTGAGTGTAAGTATTTTCATATTCTAGTGTCCCGTGTTAGGAAACTGTCATATAGCTACTAAAATAAATATATAATTTGCTAATTAGTTCACATGCATTTTTTTACTCCGTGCAATCAAAAGTTTGAAAATACTTTAATGTTTTTGAAAGGAGGAAGCTGAATTTATTTGATCAAAAATACAGGACACAAATATTATGAAATATTAATACAATTTCAAAATAGCCATTTTCTATGTGAATATTGTAAACCGTAATTTATTCCTGTGATCACAGCTGAATTTTCAGCATCATTACTCCAGTCTTCAGCGTCACATGATCCTTCAGAAATCATTCGAATATGCTGTATTTTTCATAAACATAAGAATTTTTACACTCTTTTCCACAATTGGAGCTCTATTCCAAAAATGACAGGAGATGTCAAGCTCCTAAAAAGGAAAAAAACTATAACTACTAGAAAGGCAACATAAAAAAGCCCACATTCTCTACTTCTAACAGAGCGGAATATGAAGTATAGCCGGGCCTTAAGTCTTCTAGACCATACCAGAGCATTGTGTTTTATGGACTAATGTATTAAACTTTAGTGATGTTTAACTTCCCTGTATAGAACAGAGATGTGTAAATATTTAAAAAATGGTTTACTATTTGCCCTGTGCACCAGGAAAGACAAATAGTAACGTAAAGCAGTATGCCAGTCATTCATTAACGTAAATAAGCATTTTTTTTTAAAAATTGTTTTTTTTAAAAAAATGAATAGCATTCGTGTTAAAATTGTTCTGTGCATAAGGTACTGGTGGTGTATTGCAGACTGGGTGTGATGGGACACTTTTTTTGCCCCAGTCCGCCCCTGTTCCCCAGTGAAGGCCTCGTTGACATGACAGCCATTGGCACAGATCCTAAGCAAAGACCACGAGAACCAGTCAGGTCCTCTGCACAGACTAGGGGTGTAACTTGCACCGCGGTTCATTAAATTTGTAAATTTGACGAAGCATCTTGTTTGTTAAAATTAGCACAAAAAAAACTTTGGCTAATGTTTCTGCTGATGGATACGCATTCTGGTTTCACAATACATTAAAACAGCAATGGTCAAAAAAAACATGGACAAAACAGTCTCTCTTTGTAAGCTTTGTTCAATGTGAGTGCCGTTCACTTTAATATGCCCAGTCATTTATGCCTTCTTCACCCGGGTGTTGATAGCGCACGAGCGCAGGTGAGACCTGAACAGCACACGTTGCTATCGGTGTTTAAACTAAACTCATTTAAGCCATGCCAATTTAAACATTCAAATGCAAGAAGACGCAAAAGAGAATGTGTGTGCACTCATCTGAAGCACGCAACATGGAAAGCCATGTCTCTGACAGCCCACAAATATTGAGTTCTCTTTCAAGTCTTGCGCTAACATAGTAGGTTATGTCTTAAGTGAACATAAACAGTCGAGAAAGACAACATGTGTTCAGTATCAGTGTACTGAATCCGTGCATTAGCTCTTAAAGTGACAGCAGCCTAATATTCCTGCTGTCTGTGTTTTTATTGTAAATCAAACAACAAAAGACTGCTCTTGACTGAATAGTTTTTGTAACTTTAATGATTAATCTATTTAATTTATACACTGAATAAAGTAGTCAAATATAAAATAACATTTGCATAAAATCTTTAATTTCTGTACCCGAAAACTACTGTTAGATACCTACATAACCTGATAAGCACGGTTTATTTTATTGGTATATTTGCTCTATTGTATTTATTTGTGCTGCTGCTTGTAGTTTGATTATTTGTCCTTAATTCTTTATTTTATGTTATTTTTCCCTTAACATAGCACATACCAAACCGTACTGAAACTGTGATAAAAACACTTTTTGGAACGGTTACATCCCTAGCACAGACCCTATGGCCAGTTTCAGCTCCATACCAGTGTGATGAATCCGATCTTCTAGCAAAAGGAACTGGATGAATATTTGAATACTACTGATCCCAATCTGTATTCTGACTTGTGATGCAGCCTGAACCATAATCACACTTTCTTTGTTCGCTGTCCAGAAGAGAATTAACCCCGGACTGAGCCTGGTTTCTCCCAAGGTTCGCTCCATTCTGTCACCTGAAGGAGTTTGGGTTCTTTGCCACTGTTGCCTCTGGCCTGCTTAGCTGGGGACACTTATTCAACAATATTTTTGATCTGGCTGTACTGACGCTGTTGTATGAGAACTGAACTGAGTGAGGCGTTGACATTTTAGTGCAGAACTAATTTATAGATTAAATTAATTTAATAATTGATTATCTTCACAATGGAACTGAATCAACACTGAACTGACAGCTGAAATGCATCATTTTCCTGTTATCACTGTAAAGCTGCTTTGAAACAATCTGTATTGTATATACATATATACACACACATATATAGACACACACAACTTGACTTGGAGTAAAAACAGCAGCAGGAATCCCTCCGTCACACACACAAACATAGAGCCGCACCAGAGTTGGTTTGTAAGCGGACCAAGTTCCATCTTTCAGTGGTCGTGGTCTGCTTGTTTGGTGCGCACCAGCGTTCGGGTGGCAGCGTTCACACTTATTCAAATGAACCACACTAACAGAGCAAATCGCACCAGGGTCCGTTTTAAATCGAACCAAAAGTGTGAACTAAGAGACTGCATAGCGCATGATGTGATTTATGCACATTTGTTCAAAATAGCCTGTATGGGCAGATTGTTCACATGATGTAGGCAAAGGTTTTGTATTATTTGCATGACAGATGCAGCCTCATATTTTTTCTTTTAATTATTACCATGTTGTATTTTTATAATTTGATTCTTAAATGCATCAACTCAGAATGCCTAATGTTGGCTTGATTGCTTTGATATTCTTTTTTGTCTACCTGATGTAGTATATTTAATGCTGGTGAAGGTCAGGTCGCAGTGTTTATGTCCAAACGGGTACGGAATTAAATTACTGCTCCTGTCAAATAATGGGTGCGGGTTTACCAATCAGAGACCTGCACGGGTCCTGTTACGCAGTGGATCGTTTGCCAAATCGGTTTCGCCAATATGCTATTATTATGGAGAAAACTGATCCTAGCAGCAACAGTCAGTGGTTTGAGTGAGAAAATTCCACCCAAGTCTCGAGTCTGTGGCCAGGGGAAGGCAAAGACTTACATACTCTCTGCCTATGTTGGTAACATATTTGCAGTCCGTGTTTTTGTCTTTGCGAGAATTCACCAAGTGCACCATTGCATGGAGAGAAAGACAGTTCTCTGGAAAAACTAACACAAAGTATACTTATGTATTGAGTAATAATGAGCACGTTAAATGTATTAATTGGCATTTGTTGCATATTTGTTATCATTTGATTGTGGAAACAGGATGAATAAATAAATGAAAATTGTATATTTGGTTGGAAATGTATTTACACGCGCAAGTTTCCAATAATAATAAAAGACATAGCAGGTGTGTTTGTCATCAAGGGGGTTGAGTGAGTGGTGTGGAGTGGAGTGGAGTGAGACTGACCTTTGGAGAATAACCTCTGATGACCCCATCTGAGACCACCGTTCTGCAGAAAACTGCACACAAAAGAGTTTACACCATTGGTAGGAAACACTCAAGAACCACTTAACCAACATGTGCACTTCTGAGGAAGAATGTCGGCGTTTAGAAATTGATAGTAAAGGTAAAACAGTACTGAAGAAAATTAATAAAGATTCGTCCATCTAATATAGACATTATAGACATATAGCAGTCAGCAGATATTGTATTGTTATAGTAAATGGGCCTAACAGTAAAAGCCAAATAATTAAACTTGTTCTTCTAAGGCAAGAAAGAACATGCCCCTGCTCATGCGTTAAGGATAACTGCCTTACGTAAGTTAACAAAACCTCGTGTAACTGAGATCAACTGGGTCTCAGGATCCGTCACTTTAACCGTCTTGACGAGTTCGCCAATCAGCGACTTTACGGGATAATGAAGCCAGCATGTGTCTGTATTTACCGAATAAGGTCTAGTGTAGTTTAAATTCTTTCACAAAAACTCAAAATAACATGACACACTTACCTGCTCTTTCTCGCTCCTATCAGGTGAGCAACAAACACTCTCCGTACGAGCGCTGCCATGACAGAGATGGTCTTAATATTGGGAGATACGATGGTCCGTGGCTCTACCATTGGAGAATGCGTAACGGCCAACTTGGATCACGTGTGCCTTAATAACCAATCACATTACAGTCTTGACGTTGTGCGACAGTCAATCACTGTTTGCGGATAACATAGAAATGAATGAGAAGTGCCGTAAACGGAATCCTACCTGTCGCGCAATTGTCAGTGATTTATCTTAAAAAACAGCATTTTTTTCGGTGTAAACTATAAAAAAAGATCTATCCAAAACTAATGTTTAAGAGCAAACAGGTTGAAGATTAGCCGATTCATTAAATGATACGCCGTTTTCCCACAAAAGCAGTTTACTCGGCGTATTGAAGTCTCTCCTCCATAGACATCCACTCGAAAAAACGGCAACTGGTTTCCTTCACTGCATAGCACAGCGTTAGCGGGTGGTACGCTTTTTTTGCTAACCTTGGCTGCTTGCCTTAAAGTGGCTTTGGCCATGATGCTTATATGCAGTTACAATTTCTACTGTGCTCTCGTCCTTTACACGACTCACTGACGACATCTACAGGAATGGAGGGTTCGTTACCACAGCCCTTGACAGATTGTACTATATAGTTTTACCATAGACTAAAAAAAAAGACTTAAAGAGATAGTTTACCCAAAAATGAAAATTAGCCCATGATTTACTCACCCTCAAGCTATCCTAGGCATATATGACATAATCTGAAAGAAGAAATATAATCGGAGTTATATTTAAAAAATGTCCTGGCTCTTCCAAGCTTTATAATGGCAGTGAATGGCTGTTTCTGTTTTGAAGTCCATAAAAGTGCATCTATCCATCATAAAAGTAATCCATACGGCTCCGGGTGGTTAATAAAGGCCTTCTGAAGCGAAGTGGCGTGTTTGTGTAAGAAAAATAACCATATTTAAACCTTTACAAACTGTAATCTCTAACTTCCGGAGATTTCTCTAACTTAAAATCTTGGTTCTAGCATATTCTCACCTGAGCGTCCTACGTCATACGCTGGAACGACAGTCTCTCGTGAACGCGTGTACGACAGTTAGCGGAACTTAGAGATTACAGTTTGTAAAGTTTTAAATATGGAGATTTTTCTTACACAAACGCATTGCTTCAGAAGGCCTTTATTAAGTTTTTGTTGAGACATCAGCATGGAGGATCGGAAAAAGAATATAAAAGGTATCAAATGTACTTTGTTTGATAAAAAGTTAAAATAAATTATATTTTATGATTTATTTTTCCATCATAAAAAAAGATTAAGAGAGTCTTACTTAACACTATTTTATTCATAAAATATATAAAATAAAATAAAAATAAAAATAAAAAAAATCACACTGATTGACAGCACTCAAGCAATACTTAGTGTTGGTTGTTGGTGGGCTTTAAAGAGAAGCACAACAGTAACAGTATCTGTAACACAGGAAGTTTGGTATGGAAATAAAATCAATAAAAAATAAAAAATATTTCCATCTTTAAAAAAAAAAAACCCCAACACACTAACAGCCAGTTCCACTGCATAATTGAGCAAAACACACAGCCTTATTAATTGGGCCTGTAAGAACAATACTAAAATTTCAAAGAGATAAAAGATGATAAATGTCTATAGGTCGAGTTGTAACCACATTTCTATCACAAACTGGCACAGAGATGCGTGTCAGGCAAAGGCGCAGATTCTTTGGGGGTGAAGTGCAGATAAGGTCCAAAGCTACATTACAATTGATTGTAAAAGCTTTCCATAAAAAAAAAAAATATATATATATATATTGTATGCATGCATGCATGCATGTATGCATGTATGTATGTATGTATAAAAAACTAAAAATATGAAAACACACCACACAACAAAGTATGTTGCCTTGCTTTTATCCTCAAAAAATAAGAATAAAGTTGTGGCAGTATAAAAATTGCACAATGGAATGATAACCTTTTAAAAAAAAAAAACCTCCAATCTGGTCAGATCAACACATTATTAGCTGCATATAATATCCAGTAAATGTCAGGGCAGAAAAGTGAAATACGAGTTTCACCAAATGCGTCACAACCAGATATATTAAGCCTGCAAATAAGAAGCATATATTCACAACAAATATGTATTACATAAATCACAACTTGGCTCTGTTTTGGATAAGTCTAATCCAAAAGTTTGTGACGAATAAAAGCATTTTCACAGTTAACAGATCAATAGTTTTTTTTTTTCTTCTTGTTTTTTCACAAACCAAAAGCTCGTCTACCCCGTTTTGAGGTGTCAGCATGTTATCTTGGCTATATAACATATGGGATAAATGAAAAACCTTTCAAAGGAACTTACATTTCCTCGCTTTCATGTTGTTCCAAACCTGTATGACTTGAATGCTGCAACTTTGTCAATACAAGTCAGTGGGTCCAAAACAACATTGGACTCCATTACCTTTCATTATATAGCCAAGAAAACAAGAAAAAAAAAAATATCCAAAGAAAGTCAGTCAAACAGGTTTTGAATAACGTGAAGGGTGAGTAAATGACAGAATATTAATTTTTCTCAGAGTCATTTCAAACCAAGGTCAAACAGCTGAAGAAAAGGCAGAAGTGTTTCATTAAATTGTCTAGCAGCTAAAGGTGAGAAGGCTGAGGAAAAGCCATGGCTTATTCATGACAGCCCAGCAAGAACAACAAATGCAGAAACACAAAGTTTAATATTTCTATGGTGAAATACATTAAAACATTTCACAAGAATATAGTTAATCACTGCACTGTTCCTGATAAATATTTTGTAGTCTTGTTTTTTTTGGCAGCAAATCACTCAGACAGAAAGCGGTCCAGATGAGAGAAAAAAAAAAAAAAAAAAAAGTAAATGTAATCAAATCTAAGCTGCCAATTTCATGGGTCATGAGTAGTCTAGGTTGGTGAGCACCTTCTTGTTTCGGAGACCATGAAGGGCATAAACCAAAGGATCATTAATCGTCATTACCACACAAATTTTTTTGCCAGAAAATGCCAGTAAATAACACACTGTTTAGCCACGTGTCGCAAATGCAGGAGAAACAACTAAATTGCAGCAGTCACATTATGAGGAAACAGAAAGTGCTCAAGTGAAGGTTTACTATAATGTGCTTGTATTATTTACACACACACACACACACACAAAATACCTTTTGGGTCAGTGCGCTTCATACCTTTGAAGTCTCAACTGTAAATGCTACAAGAAAATTTTTATTTCCATCCATTGCTAATTGTTCCGTGTACAACAATGTGTGAAGCTCCAATTCTTTCCATGCCCTGGCAATAATATTAAAACCAAAATTTTTTCAGTAACTTAGTGGGAATAGATTTGTGAAAATCTGAACTTAAACCTCCAGGCCTTGGCGAGAAAAGTAGTCTTCCAGTTCTGTGAGTCTCTCGATTAGCATTACATCAAGATCAGCATCATCCTGTCTACCCCTACGAGCCCTTCCTCGCGGCCCCTTCGCACGCAGCGGACCCAGGTTAGTTTTAGCCTTGCGTTTCCGAGGCAGCGTGAAATCTGGGAAGTCTAGGACTCGCTTTCGTTTCTGATGACCAATGCAGATCAGAGAGCCATTTTTCTCTTTCGGTTCTTCAAATATTGTCTCCAGACTTCTGTATAAACAAATAAAAAACAATCAGAAATGATTTACAAGAGTAAAATTAAATAAAACACAAAAATTGCGACAAACCTGTTAGGTGTTGGAGACTTGTAATTCTTATTGGTATAAATCTCCTCCAAACTGAATTCCTTTTTCTTCAGCCTTATGGGACACAAACGCATCAATCAGAGCTGGACATTGAAACACATTTAAGATATATAATCAACGTTTTTTTAACACTCTGAATTAGTGTTGTAGTACTTGAGACCGGTCTTAAGTCTTGGTCTCGACCGCATTGTACTCGGTCTCAAACTCGGTCTCATACTAGAATACTTTAATAGAAGATAAGACATTTCTCAGGCAGCAGATGTAGATATTTTAGATGAATTTTATGAGTGCTGGCCTGGTCTTGGCATTGACTAGGGGGTTCGCACTGCCTTTGTCTTGTCTTGGTCTCAACCCTTCAAAGTCTCGGTCTTGGGCTGTGTGAAAATCACCCCCTGTACCCTTAAATAGAGTGCTATTTGAGGGGCTGTCCATTTGTAGTTGTGTCAGAAACCATAGTGGACGATATTGAATGCACTCATTCAATCCCACAATGCATGGCAATAACGAGTGTACAACCAATGCATGCTAAACGGCTAGAGAATACACATAATGCACTGTGAGAGTCGAGTGCCGAATTAATTCTAATGTCTGGCCAGAAGATGGCTCTCGCAACCGAATCATCCGTCCATCCATTTTCCAAACCACTAGTCCAATGTGGCTACAGTATCAAACAGGTATAAATTCCATCATTTTTAAATTGTTTCATTAAGGTTTATACATAGTTCCCATGAAGTTCAAGACAAATCTTTTCATCTTACTACTGGAGCTGCCAGTTTGCCAAGTTTCAAATAATTATTAAACAACAAGCACAAACTATGTAAAAGCGACAGCCCTTCCGGCGCACTCAGTGCCCGAATTTGCTTCCTCGTTTTCATTCACTCCCTCAAGTAAACTATATTAATGGACTAATGTAAGGAATAGTGTATGAGGTTATAGAAAAAGTTTTGGACACAGCCTTGGTCTCAACACACACTGGTCTTGGTTTTAACCCCCTCAAAATCTTGCTATCAACACACACTGGTCTTGGTCTTGGTTTTAGTCTTGACTACAACTCTACTATGAATATCACAATTATATTAAAGCACTTTTAATTTGGCCATTAAGGCTACGTTCACAACGTCAGTTATTGGGATCGACAACCGCATTTACTTACAGGTGTGAGTCTCAAAGCAAATACATTGATTACGAGAGATGAAGAAAATAGCCAAAAAAGTCTGATAAATATTTACATATCGGCCAGTTCTAATAAGATTCCACATTATCATACTATAAAGATTAAATTAGTTGAATGCTCACCTCTTTGGTTTGGGGAGTCCCATTGGAGTAAGGTTGTTATCTGGTTTGGGAACGGTCTTACGAATACGAATTTGGGAGACCCTTTTGGAACGTTGACCTGCTTGAGCTTCAGCATTAGTATCGTAGAGTCCCACCTACAAGAAAGATGAATTTCAAGCCTTGAGGAAACAAAACTTAAATCCTTCAGTTCAGCAACGTCTGTACCCAAAAATAAACTCACCAGCCACTTTATTAGGTACACCTGTTCAACTGCTCGTTAATGCAAATATCTAATCAGCCAATCACATGGCAGCAATTCAATGCATGTAGGCATAGTAGACAGAAATTCAAACTGAGCATCAGAATGGGGGGAAAAAAAAGCTGATTTAATTGACTTTGAACGTGCCATTGCTGTTGGTGCCAGACAGGCTGGTCTGAGTATTTCAGAAACTACTGATCTAGTTTTGCATCATAGATGTGCAGCTGACAAATCTGCAACAACTGCAATATGCTATAATGTCAATATGGTCCAAAATCTCTGAGGAATATTTCCAGCACCTTGTTGAATCTATGCCACGAAGAATTAAGGCAGTTCTGAAAGCAAAATGGGGTCAAACCCAGTACTAGCAAGGTGTACCTAATAAAGTGGCCGGTAAGTGTATTTGCCAACTTGCACTTTTTCTACTTTCCAAATAATTTGCTTAAATTCTAGAATAGATAATATATAATACCGGTTTCATTTCTCTAGATGCTCCCCGGCTATGCAAACCAGGGTATTTGACATTTGCACTGACAATAGCAAAACTAGGCACAGATTCAGTAGGGGATCCATCCAATCGCACCGACTTGGGGCTGATGTTGTGCCGTGAGGGGTGATCCAGACTCCTTTCTGGTGTAAGACGAATTTTTGACAGATGACACACTGATGAAGATGAGATGGCCTTCCTACACAGTGAAAGAAGCAAGCATTTCAGAGAATACCAGGTGATTGCTAATCTAACATCAGTCAACATCTACATGATTAAATTATCAGCTTAGCTGTTTGTAAAACTGGTCTGGCTTCATGCTTCAAATATGATAATAAAATGAATGATTTTACTGATAAAATTCTTTTTACTGTGCAGATTGCTGTATAGACAATACTTAAGGTGAAGTGAGTAATTTCTGCACTACTAGCAGCACCAAACCAAACGTAACTAGATTTTCACTATACTGTCATGATGCTATGGTGTTCTGGGTGGTTGCCAGGGCATTGCTATGCAGCTGCTGTGTCCTAACCAGATGTGACAAAACATTGCCACACGATAAAAGCCATATTTTCCAAGTAAATCTAAATTTGTTACAGCAGTGCTCTTACAGAGAAAGAGCCCGCCCAAATGCTCTTCTGATTGACTGTGATTTGTGAACAATTTTGTAACATCTTGTAGATATGACTTCTGTTGTGGAAATACAAATTTAATCTCTTCGCATTGCGTCTGATTAGAACACTGTGTAAGGTATTCTGGGTGAATGCCAGGCTGTTGTAGGTGGCTGCTTACTAGCCCACCCCCAAAAGATCTGTGTCTGTAGATTTGGCTCAGTCACTACTCCTATGTTTTTTTTTTCTACCCGTTTTATGGGCTGCTGGGTGAAAATCGTGCATTCAATCCTTTAGACCCCGTTTACACTACTGCGTTTTTATTTTAAAATGAATAACACTTGCTACGGTTACGCCTGTCGTCTATACTACTCCGGTGTTTTCGACCCTCGAAAATGGAGACTTTTTAAAAAATACTGCAGACCCCATTCTAGTTTGAAAATGCAGAGGTTGCGTTTCAGTGTAAACGGACCAAAATGGACATTTTTGAACATGAAGGCATGGCTGCCCACATTACGCTACCAGAACACGACAATAACAGACCAGGCCTACGTTTCACAAAAGCATTGTAAGCCTAAGTCGATTGTAGAGACGATTTGTGGCTATTGTTCTACGATTAGCTTACAATGCTTTTGGGAAACGCATCTCAGAGCAGTCTCTCTCAACGGCTCTGTAACATACCAGCCTCGATGACCATAAACAATAACATGGAGATGGAACTGCATGCTTTGCTGACTTTGTTGTCCTTTTTAGCAGCCATTGTGCAGTTAAACTCTGCATTTTATAACACTGCAGCAACTGTTTACACTTGTACGCGCATGCCCAGTGTGCATGAATGGTTATGCGTTTTCGGTTGTGCAGTGTGAACACTGTGAATACTAGTAAAGTAACAGGATAGCTCAAACACACCTAGCTGCACAAGCTTGTCATTCATGTCTATAGTAAAAATGCATCAACGTTTGTAGAAAGGTCATTCCGTGTCAAATCAACCAGAGGTCCCCGGCTCAAATTTTGGATTTTGTTAATATTATTTTCTGTACAAAGACAGAAAAAGTATCAGCTGTATGCAGTGACCCACATTTGGTTTTTGACCAATGAAAATGTGTTCAATTTACTTATGGAGCGGCATTAACATATCTCTGGGATTGAACCTTATAAGGGCCTTTAAAATGAAGATACCAAAAGAAAAGTTTAAGAACCAGAATATAAAAAGGATATTAAAGGGGTACTTCAGCGCTGGAAAGATGAATGTGTATTTTAAATTGGGTCATTTATGTAGTATAAATGTGAAATTATTTTAGAAGTTGGTGACTTCTAGACTGAGACAAGCCAGAAAGTGTATTTTTGGCTCATATGGATGAATGACAACAACTCCCAGAATGCACTTGCTTCGCTGCCCTACGAGGTCACTCCCACCGGTTACATCTCTTGCCCACCACGGCACCACCCCACCGTCGTTTAGATTTTTATAGTAATAAAATAATTTAGTTCAGTTAGAGAACAGACACTACAATTAAAAACTGAACGTGTCTGCTCAATAGTGTGAGCCGAACAAGAGTCACAGCACAGACCAGCAGCAGGAGTCAGATTTCATTCATCACAAGAGCAAACAGCTGACAGACAAGATGATCACGGAAGATTTGGTTTCAAAGCGAAATGCGCCTATTTAAGTGAGTTTGTCTTTGTAGCGTTTTGTTGCTGTGTTTTCAATAACCCACAAGTCAAGCAACCCGCCCCGAATTGGCGCTAATTTTAAACTGAAACTAAAATGAGCACGGCCGCCCGGCATTCATTCATGGCCGCATTGTCATTCATTCATGGCCGCACAGTCATTCACGGTGTGTGTGCACTGGTGTGTTTTCAGTTCATGCCTATGGAAGCTTAACTTTCATAAGAATTCATTGAGAACACTCGCTTTGCTCCGCACTGCTCCGTTATGAATGCCCGGCGGCCGTGTGCATTTAAATTCTGTGAGTGAGATCCCACCCCTATGGGTGGGTTGAAAACATGCTGAACTAGCCCCTACTACTGGCTGTAGTCTTTAGCCTCTGGCCAAAATAGCCTCAGATGACGTTATTTGCGTCATCGGAGGCTTTTTTCCAGACATAAAATACATAAATCTCTCGTCTCAGGGGGATATGAGGGGGGAAAGCACGATCATTCGAATATACCAGGTTTCTACTGATACAACGCTTAATGCTAAATCGCTGAAGTAACCCTTTAAGGATATCTTGGGGCAAAAAACACAAGAAGTGCTTTTTGCCATTTTTGAACTGTCACCATTGGCATATAATGAAACAAAGATTGCTAAAGTAAACAGATTTTACTAATAGACCTACCAATTTCTGTGTAAAAATAAAATAATGATGCTGCCATCTTTCTAAAGTAATTTTTACACCCCTGTAAACTGGCTCCGAATCTCAGGTGAAAATTTCACGGAATGAACCAGAAGTAGATCTGCCACAACTTTACTCACTCGCAAGGTGCATAGAATGAATCAACAGAGCAACAATGAAAAGGTAATCAGTGTCATCCCTGTTCACTGTTGCATTCCAAACACAGGAAGCCCACAGATAACATAAAATGAGTTTGAAAGAAACATAAAAGATGCCATGCCACTGTAGACTTCCACAGGTTCGGAAAGCTTTTTTTGCAATTCGTGTTGCCAGTTGTGCTGAAATTATGCACTTCACCTTCAACCTGAACCATAACTGGTAAGCAAAGACCGATTAAAAAAATGTTTAATGATTAGGTCAGCTAAATGGCGAGAGATGCAGGGGGATATGCCCACCGTGCTGAAGCTCTTTTCCTGCTGGGTGTAGCTTCTTGACTGGATCGTCGTGTATAGCTATTAACGAAAAAATGTAGATCAAAACGGGTTGAATTGTAAGTGCAAGCAGCATGCAGGTCAACTGACATTCATTTCTGATTATGTTAATCAAACTTTTCTTGCAATCAAAACATGCAAAAAAAAAAAAAAACTTAACATCAACAGTTTTAACTTACTGGTGATCGTTGTCTGCACCTGGTGGGGCTGTGAAGTCAACCAGAGGTCGAAAAGGCTGACCCTTGCACCGCCCCAAAATCCGACTCACAACTGTATGGATACCAGGATGTGACAACTGCATAAGAGGAAAGTTGAGCCTTCTGTGTCGAAACCACAGTCTGAAGGATGTTGGAGAAGATAAAGCCAGGACAGTACTAACACCTGCCCCAGAGAAGCTCCCTTTGCTTAAAGTAGACAAAGGCGGAGTGGTAGGCCGAAAAAGTTGAGATAAGCTAGGACAATATGCTGAGTCTTTATCCAGGTTGATCGGTAAAGCATTTGAAGGACAAGCTGGTGTACCAGTCAACAAAGGAGAGACCTCAAGTATTGAGTCCTCAAGAATCGGCTGCCAATGGTTGGATCTCTCTCCTCCCTGCTCGAGAAAGGACAAAGAAAGGGCTTCTCCAACTTTAAGAGAGGGAAATCCAGGAAGGTGATGTTTCTTTCCACCACAGTGTTTGAGCTTGGATCCAGTTCTGCTGTAACCAGTCCATTTATCCAAGTCGTTTGAGGAACAGCTGCTGGATACCAAGCGTTGGGCAGTATTCGAGAGCTGATTCAACAGTTTGTTAGTATCACCGTCTAAAAATGGTTTGGATGACCCATTTCTTGGGCCAGAGAGATGGGAACTGGAGTGTGCTTGATGAAATGTCGAAAGTGAACCTAGTGACTTCTGGTCACCTACACCTTTTACCAATTGGTTTGGTAAAGCAAGTTTATAGTATGGCAGGATTGATGACCCTTGAAAAGAGAGTTTTAAAGGGCTATCCTTTGAGCATGATAACTGACAATCAGTGCTTTGTTCTTTACTACTTATCTTTGTGCTCTCAACAGAATCTCCAGCATTTGTCCCTGTCAGTCCATCTACATCCCTTGACGTTGGGATGTGATTCAAGACTGAAGTACTATTATTCAATGAGGTAGTGGTAGAGTGAAAAACACCATTCATTTCAATCTTGTGCAAGATCTCATCTTCTTTCTTGTTAGAAGACTGAAAGAAAACTGAACAACCCTTGGGTTTATCAGGATTGGGTAGTGCTCCAAGCGGCTTAGTTGAGAAAGGGAAGGTAATTTGACGAAAGGACTGCTGCTGACTATTTTCACTCTTGTCTTTACTGGAATTTGTCAACGGTTTCCCAGGGGGCTTTAAATTTGTTTCTTTTGAAAACGAAAAAAGAGGATCTGTATTTGTGTATGACCTTGCGCCACTAGAAGATGAAGATTTGAAAAACTGAACGGAAGGCACCCGGGTGTGTTCAGGAACATGTAAATGCTGATTTTTAAAGGAGTCTTCTCCCTTCTGACCAGATTTATCATTCCACACATTTTCAGAGGACAGGGCTTCCTGTTTACAAGGAAGTCCTCGGCTGTCATTGTCATCTGAACAACTGAGCACAGAATCAACCAATAAGCTTAAGGGAACTCTGTCCTTCTCAGTTTCCAGTTCCATTTCCAGGTCTTCAAAATCTGAAACGGGTGAATAGTTACCCTGCAAACAATTGTCAGTTTGTCCAGAAGAGCACGTTTTTAGGTTTCCACATGATGAACTGGAGCCACTGCAATTCCTACCTAGACCCTGACAGCTTAGGTCCTCAGGCCTATGATCTGGAGTTGACATTGCCCATGAACACACAGGGTCCTTTTTTGATTCAGGTGATCTATAAAGAGACTGTGGCCTAGAAGAGGAGACCTTTGAGATGATTCCTTTGTTGTCTTTTGGCACTTCTGCGTCTACTCCTGCAAACACACAATAATTTAAGTAAAATCAAGATGTAATCCATATCTTTGCTTGGAGGTCATGCATATTACTGAATACTAAAATTGTATCTTTTAGCATAAATTCCAGAAAAAGAGACAATAATGATGCACTCAGTGGCATATCCAATTTTTGCCCAATAAAATGCTCTCCAGTACGAGAACCTAACCCCACCTAACCATGACTAGAAATAGCAAATCATGGTCCGAGGATGTAACAAACTAAATGCTATTGGCTATTTAAAATGGGGCAAGCCCTTTAATATGTCCCACCCCAACTTCTTGTTACAACAGAAAATGTCAACACAGGAAAGAAAACTACATTCATCCCCCGAATTTCCTGGGTTATGTCTGAAGAAAACAAAATTATCACCATTTTATATAATTATTAATTTAAGCATATCATTATTCAAACATTTACCAAAACTGCAAGATGAAACACTTGAAGTATTTGGATGGCAAAAGGACAAGTCTCTTCCCAGCTGGCCAACTTTACTGTGCAGCTGAGCTAAACTGCAAGTATGTGCACTGCTTTGTGAACACAGCTGGTCCATCTTCCTCTCCACTGCTTCAAGACGTTGGGTCAGAGATCCAAAGGTGTCAGTCAGCAGACGTTTCATCTCAGTTTGATGGGACACAAGAAATCGTTCCAGAACTCCAAGCTGCTCTCCTGATGGTCCAGCTGGTCGTGAATCCCTGAACTTGCCATCTGCAAAAGCAGATCAAAAGCAGTGTTTCGTAAAAGCAATATCTTCTTGTTATTCTGTTTTATATTGTATTCTTATTTATGTTATATGCTGGTATTATATTATTGTAAGTTTTTCTATTAGTCTAAATCAATGTTTCCCAATCCTGGTCCTGGAGAACCCCCAACACTGCACATAAGAGAGACATCAAAAATGTGCAGTGTTGGGGGTTCTCCAGGACCAGGATTGGGAAACAGTGGTCTAAGTGATATTTTGTTATAGGGTGAATTCAGGGTGATTGGGACACTTTTCGCCATTGAGATGACTTGGAAAAAGTGTCCCAATCACTCTGAATTCACCCTATCAGGATTACTATTACAAAAAATAACATAAATCTTGACAAAAGTTATTTAAAACAACAATGTGTGGCCTCTAATTATCCTACTATTCAATAACTATCATCCTGCATATTACCTAAATTTGCTTTATGCACTACAAATCAAAAGTTTGGGGTCAGTACAATATTTTTTTTTTAGAAAATGAAATGAATACTTTTATTCAGAACAAATGCATTAAATTGATGAAAAGCAACAGTAAAGACATTTACAATGTTACACTTCATTAGCCTAGAAATTTAGACACACCCTAGCAGCAGCAAATGTAATTTGTAGCCAGATTCGTCTAGCAACTCTCCATTGGCTTGCGAGCTTGAAAAACCAAACTCTAGTCAGGCCAATCACATTGTGTATAGAGTCGGTGGGCGGGCTTAATGACGGGCAGAGTTGCGACGGTTCCACGTGCTACTTGAAAACAAAGAAGCTGACGAACAGCGGTCTTTCGAATCGGCTTTGGCCACGACTCTGAAAGACTTGGAGTTGAGAAAAGAACAAAGAACAGCACTGAAGTCATTCTTAAAAAAGGAAGATGTGTTCGGAGTTTTGCCAACCGGATACGGCAAAAGTTTAATCTATCAACTAACTCCGCTTCACCTTCTTTTCGCTGCTCTGGTTGGTTGAAGCGCTATCCTATTGCGTGCAGAGGGAATTTGAAAGACAACCGTTTATCCCGCCCCTCGGATTGAGCCCTGCCAATGGTGTGTTCCCAGACCCAACATCTTGATGTGGGTCTGGCTTGTCAGGTTAACACTTCATTTATGAATCGTGAAAAAAAAAAAATGCATCAGTTTCCACAGAAATATTAAACAGCACAACTGTTTTGACATTGATTAAAAAAAAAAGAGAAATGTTTCTTGAGCACCAAATCAGCATATTAGAATGATTTCTAAAGGATCATGTGACACTGAAGACTGGAGTATTGGTGCTGAAAATTCAGCTTTGCCTGCTTCTGTAGAAAACTTAGAGGGAACATTGCAGATTTTACCATATATTCAACATTACCTTTCTGAGTACACATGTGTATGCATATCGCACTGGGATTGACTCCAAAGTTACTACTTTTCGGATCAAACGTCATCTGTCTCAGAGCGCCTTCATTCCCCGGATGAACTTCATTCATTCCTTTCTCAAAGTCTGAGGGCTGTAGTGTGTCACCAGATTCAATCTCCTCCCTGCTGGTTTCTCTGCATCCTTTGGCCAGCTGCTCCTGATACAGCGAAGACGGAGGAGCACGATGGCACGGACCAGCCGCAGACGCAGGCACCTGCTCTGTCCCTTTCTGCTCAGCCAGAAGATTGGACAACATCTTTCAAGGAACTGATGGGATAAGATGAGGTAATAGTAGGGGTGTAACAATATATTATATTGTGTCACAATAATCACAATACAAAAAGGCAACTATGTATCTTGGATAGTGACAATATATATTGTGTATAGTTCACCCAAAATGAAAATTACTGTATGAGAGAAAAAAATAAATAAAATCAAGTTCACAGAGTTTTAGTGTCAGTACTACATTAAACTACTATATAATGTATAATAATGCAATGGGGGAATATTTGTGGGTCCTGATAATGCCAAATGTCTTATTTTACCAGTAATTTTAAATATATCTAGTCAGTGACAGAGTGCAAACATATTCATCTAAAATAATTCTGTATTTTCAGCTACAGAACCATGAATATTTTTATTCTAGTGTCACCATTTTCCCATGCATTGGATTACCAGCACCAAGTCCAAAACGATTAATTTCCACCTCCAAGGTAATACCAAATTTAGCATTTAATCAACAGTAAAAAAAAAAATTGTGTTTACCTTTTAGCATACGCCTTGGACTATCGCAATAATATTGTATCGTGATATGTATCGAATTGTGACACAAGAGTATCGTTACATCCCTAGGTAATAGATTAAGTCATAAGACATCAAATTAATTAAACATGGTCAAATTAGAATACTACTGTCTCCATTCTTTGGTCTTACCAATGATACCATATTTACATAGAATTTTCTCCAAACATATGACAGTGAATAAGCATATTTATATACCATAGTGTTTACATGATACTCATTTCATTAGATAGTAATGCTACAAATATGCATAGTACCATATAATAAAAAAACAACATGGTAATAGCATGTTTTACATACGTTTAGTGAAACTTTCTAAAATGGTTCCCTGCCTTCAAATGTCAAGCGCAACTTCCGTACGCTACCACTGGAGTGATTTTATTTTATAAACACGTTTCTATCAGAATAATATTCAGTGGTCAATAAAAACAGGAACCTATCAGAAGCCCCTTTCAGCTGTTTTACTGTAGTAATAGCACGTTCTTCGTCCGAAACTCGGAATAAACGCACATTCATGAATGAACAGTGAACTGTCTACACAAGCACATAATTTCACTTCATACACATAAAGTGTGAGTTATTATTAAATCACCAGCTGAAACAATTTGGGCGGAATAATTAAATTAACCTGTGCAGGTTTCATCGAAAATGCCATCACACTAATTAAACACGTTACTAGACCGCCTTTTGCGTATAATTCTTGAGAAATTATTCAGAATTACTTCCAAACTAGTTTTATTATTATTATTTGTAGGTGCTATGCATTATGACGTCAATGAACAGGCTACTCATGCATGTCAGGCTTTTAAAGGCCCCCGAAACGAATACAAATAAATCAAGAGCAAGTCAGACACGTTTAACAAAGCAGTACCTACATTGCGTTCCCCCTCACAACGGCCAGTCCCCGCAAAACCACGTCTCTAGAGGAGTGAGTGTGCGGTTATATCACTAATACTCGCCGATCCATCTCCATGATGATGCACAGGTCGGATGTGATATCTCTAAACCAGTAAAAGTCATTTCCGGCGACCCCTTAGACTGATGAGCGGAATACAGTGCAAACTGACAACCCACTAAACCAGCACATTATTACAGTCAGTTTAATTAACTGTGCCATACATTTAACACAGACAGCTAACAAAATACCTAATCGTCAGTATATTTGCTATTGACGAGCTGTGACGACTTCCGTCATTCGCGCAGCTGTAAAGCGTGTTGCCATTGGCTGTTGCATGGACTTAGGCTCATATCTATTGGACTATTTTAATGGCAACACTTTCGTTATTTAAAAAAAAAAAAAAAATTTATTACACCAAATCTACAGTGCTCCATTTTGATTTGTATTTACAATGGTATAGCCTATATATAGTCAGAATAACTATTACATAAATATTTATTTAAAAAAAAAAATATATATAATATATATATATATATATATATATATATATATATATATATATATATATATATATATATATATATATAAACTTTGATTAATTGATTCATTAGAAGCTTAACTAAAAAGGACTGAAAATGAAAATCACCACAGATTGTTTGTATGTTTATGTTAATCAGTTATAATTTTTATAGCTAGAATGCTAAATCTTTATAGGGCCCTTATGTTTCCCAAACGGGGTTTCGTATGTTGATGACAAGCAATTAATTAAATTAAAAATTAAACAAATAGGCGAAATAATATTTAAATAAAAATAAAAATTAAAACTTACTTTCTAAACAATAAATGTTTTTGAAGTAAACATGCAAATGTGCCATTAAATTACTTCAAATGTCAGAGGGTACAAATTTGGAGTTCGGCTGATAAAAAAGTTTGAAAAACCCCTGTGTTAGATAACGCAATGATGATGAGCTAATTATGAAACTTTTAGCTCGCGTTCATTCTTTATAAGTTGTAAAGTGTTTGACAGAATGAGTAAAGATTTTCCTCAAAGTTTCTCATACTATAACAAAACCACTGTTCTGTTATTATGACCAGCAGAGGGCATAACTTCCTATGTAATGATTTAATTTGCATTCTTCTTCTTCGTCTTCTAAAATAATTTGTCCAGTTTAAACTATTTAAATTTTAAGGCAGATTTGAGTAATTTTACTCACTGTTTGGAGTCCAATATGAATATTAAATGCTGACTGAATAGTGATTTGAATACTGAATGTTTTGGTTGCAATCATTATATATATATATATATATATATATATATATATATATATATATATATATATATAGATATATATATATAGATATATAGATATATATATATATATATATATATATATATATATATATATATATATATATATATATATATATTTGTGAATGATTCGATGATTGTGGATGATTATTATTATTGTGGATGATTTGAAATGTGTAAGGATTGATGGAGATAGTGTTTAATTGAATAATTCTGGCAAATGTTGTGTTTGTGTTAATGTGTGATGTGATTTTTAAACATTAATGTGGATGTATCTGTCACCAGTGTCAAAGACAAATTTCCACTCTGTGACAAACAGAATGTACAATAAAGTTAAACTAAACTAAACTAAACTAAAGTGCAATCAGCTTAGTTACAACCCTACTTGAAGAGATTTGTGTTATTTAACAACATAAATTACATACAGCCATAACCAACCATATAACAGAGGCTGCCCATGGCTCCGATTTTCAGGTTTTGGAACAACAATATGAGCAGCTTTATATGTGACCCTGGACCACAAAACCAGTCATATGGGTCAATTATTTGAAATTAAGATTCATACATCACCTGAAAGCTGAATAAATAAGCTTTCCATTGATGTATGGTTTGTAGGACAATATTTGGCTGAGATACAACTATTTGAAAAGCTGGAATCTGAGGGTGCAAAAAAGTCTAAATATTAAGAAAATGGCCTTTAAAGTTGTCCAAATTAAGTCCTTAGCAACGCATATCACTAATAATAATACATTTTTGATATATTACAGTAGGACATTTACCAAATATCTTCAAGGAACATGATCTTTACTTAATATCCTAATGATTTTTGGCATAAAAGAATAATCAATAATTTTGCCACAAATATACCTGTGGGACTTATGACTGGTTTTGTGGTCCAGGGTCACATATGCCATTTGAATGAGTGACATGGTATTCTAAGACACAGCAATAAAATGCTATATAATACGTTATAGCCTTATTGAAGGCCTGGCATGTTCATATTCCATGTGGAATAGATCTCTTGCAGATATGCAATGTGTACAAAGAACTTGGAATGCCATTCATAAGCATGATCCAATTCGACTCTGCTGGTAGACACTGTAATGCTATGTTTTAGACAACTTGGAAATCAAAATTTCCACCCCATACTTGAAAATAGCTGCGCTGTAGGTTGGACATCAACTTGTAAAGTTGGAACAGACTAATAAACACCAACTTCAATGGGGTCATGTCATTTCCAAGATGGCAACATCTTACTGAAACCATAGATATGTATACGTAGACGCTACATTCGACTGCTCCAGATACGTCGGCACACCTGTCATCTTGGAATGGTCAATGTGTAGTCTGCATCCGAAATCCATCCAGGCTGCAACTGAAATCGCATACTTCTACTATATAGTAGATGAAAAAAGCAGCATGTGACAAAAGAAGTATATCTGAATTTGTAGTACTCATTAAAGAGTAGGCAAAATGTACTCGGATGACCTACAGCTTCCGGCGGGATTCTGAAGTGTGCATACGATGGACACTTTACTATCCCATGAGGCCACGGGAGATGATTTATGAATGGTAGGTATGACGCTGGTAGGTCACGTAATGACAGCATGTAGTACATCTAGATTACATTCATACTACACATACTCATACTATATATAGAACGTACTTTTTTAGCGGTCGTGAAGTAATTTCTTATTCAAAATAAGTAGGCCTACATACTCAAGAGAGTATGCGATTTCAGACAGTTTAAGAATCAATGATGCCACAACAAACTCTGGTTGTAAAAACCACCAAGATTTATGTCCCCTAAGAAATGGGATAACATTTCACATCTGAGAATGTGTTAGTTTGTGTTTTATATGTTAACTCAATATTACAGGATTTTAAACTATGGTAACCTTTTAGTGTCGTGTTAGCCAATGCCTTCATCTTGTATTGTGTTAGTTCAGCAAAATCATCTGCTGAAGTCTATTGCAGATATAGATATTCATACATGATGTGTCTAACTACAGTTACAGACGCACAGTCAACTTGCTCTCGAATGTTCATGGACTGGCTTTGACTGAAACAGAAAAAGCAGCTAATGAGGGATCTATGTATATTTAGGATATCTATGACTGAAACTGTCTTGGTGAGTCATGGCACCATCTTGTTTTCATTTGACCATGACAAATGATTGTCTACAATGAGGTCAGAAGTAGGAAATAAAAGGGAACTCTGTCTGGAACAAAACATCTACATCTACAACCCCTTCCAATCAAAGTAGGCTGGTCATAGTCAGAATGCACTGTATGGACGAGACTCTAGCCAAAAAACTACAGTAAACCTGGCAGACACTATTAATAATGGGATAAAACTGTAAATTGATAAAGCAATTTGCTTTAAATGTATAATGAATGGTAGAAATTCATTTTGATTTGTAGAAATGATAATACAGGCAATACATTTTAAGCAAACAACCACTTGTTTGTGAAATTACAAGTTTACAAGTTTTTCATCCATCATGACGTATTGAATATGAATTGCACACTTAAATGGCTTGCTCAATGGCACACTAGTAATGCAGCAGGATAAAATGCACAAAAATAAAAAGAAGAAATGTTTGTTCGTTTTTTTTTTTCACATCATATCTGCTCGTTTTGAGGGCACATTTTTCTTATGGGAAAACCTCATATTTGGTCTCTGTAGTTTTCCAGGTGGGATGAATATATCTGCAGGTTCAGCTGAGGTCTGTGTATTTACAGTAGTTGTAAAGTCTATAGTTGCATATTCTGTGTTGTGGTAGTTTGGAATCTGTCTCAGTTTTCTCCTGCTGGTTTCATTTTCAGACTGTAGGACTTGAACATCTGCGTAGTGTAAACCATCCTCATTCTGCTTGCGTTTTTTATTCACCTGGGCATACTGTGGTTCAGCAGTCACACAGTCATACACATCAACACGGGCCTGCTGTGAAAAAAAAGCTGTTGTCACAAAAACATTTACATATATTTGGATAAACTTCAGTTCAACCAACACACCTGATGGGGAGGAGCCACAGGTGGACCTGCTGTAAAAATACATAGCAATCAACATCACAACAACTGGATAATCAAGTCTTGATAATCAAAGTATCCTTTTAATCTACAACCCCAAATCCAGAAAATTTGGGACATTTTGTAAAATGCAATAAAAAAGCATGCACTGAATCATTCCCTATCCCCTATATAGTGCACTATGTGCTATTCACCATGTTGAAAATAGTAAATGTGTGATCAAGTGACCGATTCTAGCCACAGATTCAGCGTCTAGTTATAATGTAGGGGACGGGGTGCTTTAGATTCTAGAGAACATTTGATTGGACAGAAAATCTGATGAGAAGCTGGGTTGTGCAGAGTTATGTCATCAAAATCATTGATCCATATTGGTGGAAGTGAGGGACTGTAAGTTTTGAATGCTTATATCTTCTAAATGCTAATTTTGTCATTGTTTTGGAGCACACTAGCTAAGTAGGCTACTTCATACCAAAGACTTTATATATAGGAAGACGGTGCCGATTACTTATGAATGGGAGAAATTGCAATGCCCCATATATGGCAAATAAGCCCCACCTTCCAAATGAAAGAGCCAGTCATTGATTAGTAAAGTCATCACGCGCATGTGCATTAGCTTTGTCTAGGCTGAAAAACTCAGGGGTATTTTCATGATTCTACACGTCACGTCACTCATTTGATTGGCATTCTTTGATGCAGCAGCAGACTGTTAATTGACAACGGTTTTCTTAAGTTCCCTCAAGCCTATGTGTAGCTGTAGCATGATGGTTTCTAATGCAATGCCGCCTGAAGGCTCAAAGGTCACACACATTCAACAGAGGTTTCCTGCCTTGCCCTACATATACTGAGAGTTCTCTGGATTCCCTGAATCTTTTCACAATATTATGTATGGCAGAAGGTGAAATACCTAAATTCTTTGCAATCTTGCATTTAGAAATGTGATTTTTGAATTGCTTGACAATTCTCTCATGATATTTGGCACAAAGTGATGAGCCATGACCCATATTTGCTTGCAATGACTGAAGGTGATGATACACGGGACAACTTTTTTGAGCAATGTTGCCGAGCAATGTTGCTTGGGCACTTTCCCATTGAGAATGGGCAACAAATTTCTATCTGGATACTTTAGATCGGTTGTGGGCCCTGTGTCTCATCTGGTTGCCCGTTGACGGCAACATTGCTCAGCAACATTGCTCAAAGAGTTTCCCTGTGTATCATTACCTTGAGATTTTTTTCTTTTACACCCAATCCCAATACCCTCACTTATTACCAATTCACCTACTTATTGTGGAGTTTAACTTTTAATATTTTAATATGCTTTTCACTTTTATTCTGCCTCTGTCCCAACTTTTTTGGAGTGTTTTGCAGCCTTTAAGTGTTTATATTTACAAAAGACACTTAAGTTGTTCAGTGAAAACTATGAAAATCTTTGTTGTACTTTTCTGGATTTGGGGTCTCATAAATGTAGCTTATAAATGAGATTATTTTGTTACCTTTTCTTTTTGTCCGTTTTTGTAAAAGTTTTCTTGGATTTATCCCCCATCTAAGGACCGAAAAACATACAACTCAAATACAGAAGTTGGTTTATTTGTTCTGTTGTCTATTTCCCTAAATGACAAAGTTGATAATTGATAGACTTATTCCTTGTGAAAATGAAGCGCACTTAATTGTATTGAATGTGTTCTTCTAGAGTACCTCAAATCTTATATTTGTAAGTATGTTTTAATATAATATTAATTAAATAAATGCAAGTTACACTTTAATGACTGTTTCTTAACAAGTACCTAAAAGTACACTTTGTAATGTCAAATAAAAGTAGTGTGTTCGACAGCCTTTGTGTTAAAACTTCATATCAATTATGAGCAGACAAAGGGGATCAATGTTTCTCAAAGTATGATCTAGTTAGCATGTTAAATAGTGGTCAGAACACTATTTAGTTACACAAATGAATCTAGTTTAAAGTAGTTTCCTCCCCATCAAGATCTTACTGCTATAAAACAATCACGTCATAGAACCCTGTCGCTTTTGAATAGATAAATACTGTAAATCATACCCGGTATGTTTAAAACAATTCAAAGATACACATTTTTGTCTACTCACTTTTCCACTGTTTTGGTTACATTGCTTCCCATGGCAGAGATCGTCGACAGAGCACAGTTAGCCTAGTGTTGATCATTTGCTCATATTCCATTTCCTTGTTCCTCTGAAACTAGAGTCCTGCAGGTGTTCCTCTTAAAGAAAGCTACCTTTGTACTTCCAACTGCATTGCCCCTATCGTTGAGGCTGACCTTGAGGTCATGAATGTTTGACAATATCTTAAATGTTGTATATTTTAATATATTTGCAGTCATTCATTTACAAACAGGATGAAAGCAGTCATCCTTGTGTTTACAGAGAACTTCCTTAGTTTACATTGGACTATTAGCCTATTAGCATTGTATGCTATTGTAATATCCACATACATGTGAATGTAAACAAGTAAAATGATTGTATTTTTTAGAAAATGTGTATTTTTTCTGATGCTATAATCTTTCTGTTTGGGCATCCCAACAAGCTAGACATGAAACTGAATTTCACCCTATTTTCATATTTTTTAATCAAAATGTCATAACTCACCTTACAGTGAAATGCAAGACTTCACTAATCATTAAATTTGCTTCGTCTTTCTTACAATCGACTGCAAACTCAGGTCTGCTTCCATCCAATCAAAAACAGATGGGCAGAACCAAGTCCCCGCCTTACAAAGGTTTTTTTTTCCACAATATGTTTTACTCAGATGTATGTCACAATACAGAAGAAAATATCTGTCACCTCTGTTACATCGCAACTTTAACATGGCCAACCGAAGTTTGTGGCAAGACTATCTTTTTGGCCAATCAATAGTAGATGAACTGGGGAAACCGGTTTAAAAATGTCATAATTTTTGCAATACCTGGATGTCATAAAACTGAGGCAAGACCATTTTAAATATTTGCAAGCTAAACAGAAAAGTTTATTATAAAACAATATTCATCTAGCAAAAATACACACATCCAGCAAGTTTATCCCATGCATGGGAACTTAACGTGTGTTATAAAATTCCAGTGTGTACTGTTTTACTCTCTGATGTAAAGTGTAAACCCCAATCATAACTGAATAACTAACATAAAAAGTGAGAATCAGTTTTTTAAGGTTTTAAATGAAGTCTCTTATGCTCACCAAGGATGCATTTATTTGATAAATGTAAATAATGCTGTTCTTTTGAACTTTAAATTCATCAAAGAATCCTGAAAAAATATTAAGCAGCAAAACTGTTTTCAGCATTGATAATAATAAGAACCATTATTATTAATGATAAAAATTAAAGGCAGGGTAGGTGATTTGTTCCAGAAACATTTTTCTGTTATGCTGGTTAAAAGTCTCTTTACAGTTTGATAGCTATCACTAAGTTAAGTGGTCTAAACGTTTATATATATATATATATATCTATATATATATATATATCATCTAAGGTCTAGGACCATAAAATGTTCGTCCAATCATTGCATTTGGCCTGAATGCAATGATATGATGTCCTGCCTGCCTGTCACTGTATGTATTTTCATACCTCTGCTCGCGCAGACATCACACTTCATCAGCACGTTACATGCTATGCAGTGTTAGACAGACGTCAGTCTGCAAAACAGCAGCCACCTTTTACAGTTCCTCCTGAACCAAAACAACCAGCATATGCTGCGTTCATGCCATAACTACTGTCATTTGGAAGAGATGATGAATCGCAGCAGTCAGGTGGCACAGGTCAGTACTCTAAAGTTTTTTTATGTTCATTATTATTGTAATGTTATGTGCTTTGAGACACAAGGTGGTAGTTTAACGCCTTCTCTCGTGACGCTTTTGTTTGCTCCCTGCTGTATGTTCATGTGTTTTGAAGGAGGCTTGGCTTTGGAGACGCTCTGAAGGGAAGGTGGGATCTCATGCTTTCAAATCTAGCTTGCTATTGCTAGCCGAAAATTGCCTACCCTACCTTTAAGCACCAAATCAGCATAGTAGAATGATTTCTGAAGGATCATGTAACACTGAAGACTGGAGTAATGGCTACTGAAAATTCAGCTTTGCATCACAGGAATAAATTACATTTTAAAAATTTGTAATATTGTAATTGTAATATATTTCACAGTTTCTACGGTAATGCAGCCTTATTGAGCATAAGAGACTTCTTCCAAAAACATTATTATTCCAGACCTTTCACCAATAGTGTATATACAGATCCAGAAGTAACCTGCATACTTTTTCTGCACTAATTTCGCTGGAAATCTGTGGAATGCAAACTGTGAGAGAGAACAGAACTGAGAGAACTTCTAATGATTCAAAATATCCACATTTTTTAATAAACAAACACGCAAGTGTTGTGCATTCCAACTCCATAGCCTTTTCTATGGGGTCTTTCCATGTGGGCCTGCTTAAATCAGTCCAATTTATTAACTTTTGGTTTCTTTCTTGTCCACTTTAATCTTGAGCTGGTTGATTTTAGGCTCCAGGTCCTCAGTTTTTCGTGGTGCCTGGATACACAGTATCCCGTCATGTGAGATAGACACCTGAACCAGCAGCGGATCCACACCCATTGGCAAGATATACGTGCGGGTAAACTCACGACTCACAAAGCCATGCTGGTCCATTCGCTGAGCATGACGTCCAGTCACCTCCAACAGATTGTCCACAGTTCGCACACTGATCTCATCCGGTGTGAACTGGCACACGTCCAGCAAAACTCGATACCAGTCATCTTCACTGTCTACCTGAGAAAAGCCCCTCTCGAGCTGCTTGTTGATGCGGGGACGAATGTAGTAACCGTGGTATAGGACAGGGGCCAGCAGGTCCTTGGGACTCAGTGCTGAGAGGGTGAGAAGGGAAACAAATTATCATAATCATAATCATACACTCACAATGCTTCCAGTGACATGTAATTTGTCTCTCCACAATGCTACATGACACAACACAATCACAGCCAATCTGAACATATTTAATGCCTATCCTGCCTTCCACTCATCTTTCCATTTCCTCCTTTCTACTTGGAAAAGTGCAAGTGAATACCAATTAAAGTCGGACATTAAACTTTGAAACGTCATGCAGGCATATGACGATATCAAAATCCATTAAAACGTGCCAAGTTTTTAAAATGTGTGTTCATGTTTGGTAGTATGTTTTTTTACAAATAAAAATTATTACATTACTAAATCATAAATAAAAGTTGTGTGTGTGTGTGGGGGGGGGGTTAACCGTCTGTATGGTACTTCTGTATGATATTTGATATAATCTGAACTAACCATACCATACCATAACCATAACCATAACTAACTTGTCATAAAAGGTGAAATTATCTTAAGTTTTTGTGTCTATGTGTTAATGAGAGATTTGTGGACACATTCATGTTTTTAGATTTGTCGAGTAAAAGTTATAATTTTTATTTTGAAGTTAAAAGATAAAATTACACCCCTGGAGTAAGATGACGACCCCCCAGGGGGTGCTTCCCATCTTACCCCTCTTTTAATATTTGACTATTTGATGAATATTTCATTTTGTGCTATAACAACTAAATTAGCAAACGTTATTTCCTATAATAACTGATGCAGCATCATCATCATCCTGCACATGATAAATTTATATCTAAATATGTTACAATTTAAAAGTAAATCCACATTTTTCTTAAAGGGATAGTTCACCCAAAAATGAAAATTAGCCCATGATTTACTCACCATCAAGCCATCCTAGGTGTATATGACACTCTTCTTTCAGACGAATACAATCAGAGAAAAAATTATTAATAATAAAGGCCTTCTGAAGCTAATCGACGGGTTTGTGTAAGAAAAATATCCATATTTTTCCGTATTCAATTTACGCAGAAAGTGTAACGCCTCTCGCAAATCATGGGGTAATTTTCATTTTTGGGTGAACTATCCCTTTAAGGGGATGAGTTCGGTTATAGAATGCGGTTGTCACTCCCGTTAATAACAGAACCGTGTGTGAACGCAATTTACGATTTGTGCATTGGTTAAAAACAATCTGAGGTGGACTCTGTGTTCATAGTTTTGAAGAAAACGCGAGACGCAGGTCAGTGCAAGTCTAGAGACGCGTTTTTTTTAAGTATTTTTTATTTTTTATTTGAGTGCCCCGTTTATAAAGCCGCGTCATGCATGATACTCTGCAAAAGTATGGACGTGAGATGCGAGCACAACATTCAAACACGTCTAGGGTGATGTTTACATTAAAAACGATAGAAAAGTATGTGTAATCTGATGAGCAAACACATTCTGTGTAGCATTTAATTGTCCCTTTCCACGTAATTAAAGTAGCATTCATTGCTATAGTAACATGTTGGCTTCCATTATGTTTTCTTTCCAAATGATCACCGCATTAAAATAGAAGCTCTGCATGCCTTCTGGATTCTAATTGTACATTTGTACATTTCCTGTGTTCTAGAAGACATGTCAAGTCTATTTAAAATGTGTGATGCCAGCTACATATCAAGACATGGTTCCACTAACTGTTTCTATTTTAATCCTACACGACACACGTGACATCTTTACACTGTTCTGTTCGAGTCTTCACAGTTGACTTCCAAACCTGTTAATGAATGGTTAAGATCAGTTCATAATCAGTCATGATGGGGACAACAGGTTATTTTGGTCAAGTCATGTGTGGAATTCTAAATATAAGTTGTTGTTGAGGCATCACATTTCGTTGTAAGATGAATACTTTCATAGCATTGGCTATAGATCCACCCTTATTTCTTACAATCAAAATGTTTAGCTTATTATAACTGTTAAAATCAAATATAGACCTATATGAGAGCTGCTGAAGTTATTTTAAAGTCATCAGTAAATTTAAAGCATGCAAGCCAGAAATATCAGAATAGAAGAAACGCACACACAAAGGATGTTTTGCATTCAAATTATTTTTTTAAATGGATAAACTCTGATTGTACCTACCCTCTGCAAAGTTCTGATCATAGATTCGAGGAGGACTACACATCTCGTAATCCATACTCATTGGGTAAGCATGAGGAACGGTGCGGTCGGCCATTTTGATCTCTTTAGCAGGATGGCAAGATAACTGGAGAATTTACTGGATTAACAGACTTCAATTACACTAATTTTCGCAGTGTGATAGAAGCAGGAAGTATAGAAAGGGAGAGGGCCGGACAGAACAACAGGGGAAACGAGAAGAGAGACTGCGCACTTGAGACAGGAGGGTGATAAATCTTGCTACAAATAGCTTGTAGTAAACTCTGTGGAGCTGCATAGCCATCATATACACAAATAGATATACACAAACGCATGGTGAATGAAATGTAGTGATAGACTCACAAAGCCAAACAGTCGAATAGCTGATCTTAAGTTTAAAAAAAAGATTGTTTATGGAAAACACTACTTTAATTTTTTTTTGTTTATTATTCTACAGTATAATGTACATAATGCATATGATACAATGGTGATGAATGGAAACGCGCAAAATAATATTCTAATTTTAAAAAATAATTTATAAACATCTCATTTTAAAATGGCTTTTGCATTACATAAGTTGAAAATAAGTTAGGCTATAAGTTAAAGAGTTACACTATCATTCAAAAGTTTTTGTTGTTTTTGCTTTTTTAGAATCTAATTCATATTCAGCAATAATGCATTAAATTGACCAAAGGTGACAATAAAGACATTTATGATCTTATAAAGGATTTCTATTTCAAATAAATGCTGTTCTTTTTTATTTTCTGTTCATTAACCCTTTCATATGAATTATGAATTCCTCAGACAGGATTTAGATGTTTTTATTGCTCCTTGCTTTTATTGATTGATGGATGTTTTCAGACACAAAACTAGCGAGCAGGTGTTTTATAATCTCATCTGAAATTTGCAGTGCTGGTGAGTAATGCATTACAAGTAACGTGAATTACGTAATCAGATTACTTTTTTGATGTAACCAGTAAAGTAACACATTACAAGTAAGTAACGTGCATTACATAATCAGATTACTTTTTTAAAGTAACGAGTAAAGTAACACATTACAAGTAACGTACATTACGTAATCAGATTACTTTTTTAAAGTAACGAGTAAAGTAACATTACAAGTAACTTGCATTACGTAATCTGATTCCTTTTTTAAAGTAATGAGTAATGTAACTGTCACGGGTGGTTGCAGGAAGACAGACGAAGACAATAATTAGAGAATTTAAACACAAAGTTTAATAGTACAAAACAGGCAGGGCAACACACACTTAACGTAAACGTGACCAAACAGAGAATGAATGTGAGGATTCAACTTATATAGCAAACACAAACAAGACCAATTAATTACACACAGCTGAAAACCAATGACACAAATGAGGAGTGGAAAAACTGAATAGAGGAACCATGTGACAAATGAAAACAAACTGAAAGTCTGAAAACATGAAAACAGACACTAACAGAACATAACAGTGACAGTAACACATTACAAGTAACGTATTATGTAATCAGATTACTTTTTTGATGTAACGAGTAAAGTAACATTACAAGTAATGTGCATTACGTAATCACATTACTTTTTTGATGTAACAAGTAAAAAATGTCAAGTTACGTGCATTACGTAATCAGATTACTTTTTAAAGTAACAAGTAAAGTAGCGTATTACGTAACCAGATTAAGTAACGTGCAATCAGATAACTTTTTTATGTAACGATTATAGTAACATTACAAGTAACGTGCATTACGTAATCCGATTACTTTTTTAAAGTAATGAGTAAAGTAACACATTACAAGTAACATTGATTACGCAATCAGATTACTTTTTTAAAGTAGTGAGTAAAGTAACACATTACTAATAACATGCATTATATAATCAGATTACTTTTTTGATGTAACAAGTAAAGTGACATTACAAATAACAATCAGATTACTTTTTTGATGTAACAAGTAAAACATTTCAAGTTACGTGCATTACGTAATCAGATTACTTTTTAAAGTAATAAGTAAAGTCAAGCATTACAGGTAACGTACTTACGTATTCAGATTACTTTTTTGATGTGATGAGTAAAGTAATGCATTACAAGTAACATACATTACGTAATTACATTACTTTTTTGATGTAACTGCAAATTACATTCTAATGACACAAATACATTTATTAGCAGCCAAAAAGTTACTGCAGATGAAGTATTATATAACAGTCACAGTAATAGTGTCCAATTTACTGGACAAAAGATTAATCAGAATTTCCTCCCAATTTAAAATCAGTACTTGGAAATTGTAACAATGATATGACTCCTTAGATATTACTTGATGTTACAACATTTTTACCAGCAAGAGTCTCCTAGAATAGAAGGAATGGATGGGTATTTCGGGAGTAACTTGGCATTTCTGACTGCCCGTTGACCATCTTTGTTTGGAGAAAAAGAATTCCACTTAACAATGGCTTGCCACTTGGTGGCAGTGTATAGGATGATGCACTAGTGTCCACTGTAGAGGTTGATGTGCAATGTCATAAAAACCCATGCATATGCAAGAAAATGACTTTTTGAATAGCTAATGACCTCTGTGCGTGAAAGGTTTAAAGAATCATGAAAAAAAATTAAGCAGCACAACTGTTTTCAACACTGATAATAATAAGAAATGCTTTTTCCATGCTTTTTTCCCTGCTAATTATATTAATAGTACATCCAAATAAATGAAAAGGCACCAAATCTGCAAAAAAATTAGCAGGTGAAAGATAAAGAAAATGTATAACTACCATCACTTGCGTTTGTTAAGAGAATATTCACTGACCGCACAGTAGCTGAGACTGCTTACCCCTCCAAAATGATTGTCCATTCAGTGTGCCAGCTCAAGTAATGTTGTCCCTGTACGTTGTCCAGGCAAGAGGTTGTTCATGGGGATTGACTTTGTATGGTGTTTAGCCTGGCACAGTTATCTCAGCCGCATTCACTGTCAGATTTGGTAAGGACTAAACCTCCAATGGGGCTCAGAACCTAAATATGCATTGGCACATCATCTCGTGAGCATCCTAATCTTTGCTGGCATTAAATGGGCCAGTGGAATGCCGAGCAACCAGAGACTTCCCTTGATATTGGCAGGTTCGCTGGACCAGACAGTGCAGTTTCCAGTGCTCTGAACACATGGTACCATCAGCACTATTGGGGGCTTGCACTGTAATCCAGTTGGTATCTGAGAGAATTGAAATCTGATCAGCTCTTTAGATAACCACAGTGAGAAGTTGGAAGAGGGGACGGGGTAGCAAGCAGAGGACAGTGGGAGGGCCGAAGTGAAAGAGGCAAAGGCAGGCAAACAGTTTACATCATTATTCCAGAAAGATCCACAGCTGGCTTGTCTGCCAGGGGCTGTCGGTGTTGCTCTATTTAAGTGCGCAGGCAGAAGAGGAGAGCAGTTTTCTGAGTGCTGCTAAGGCCCAGACACAAAATGGACATCGCCATCCAGCATCCCTGGTTCCGTCGCTCCTTCTGGCCATCCTTCTTTCCCAGCCGGGTCTTTGACCAGCACTTTGGGGAGCCCATCTCTGAGACCGACATGATTCCCTCACTGTACTATCCACGACCTTCCTTTTTGCGCTGGCCAAGCTGGGTGGACAGTGGCCTTTCTGAGGTGAGCTGAAAGCCTTCGCAGTCCATTTTTAGTGACTGTTTTAAACTTTGTGGTAAATCTACATTAAGTGTGGTTTGTAACATTAGAATCACTGTAGTTGAAAGAATGTGTCTAATCACTATCACAAAATAAACTGGGTGACCAGGACCCTGATGCAAAGTGGAGGGGTCTTGTATCAACCTGAAGGGTTTTAATTTGCGATAACGGCTGGCTGTATGTTTAATAGCACATTTCTGTTATTTATGGATTATTTTTATTATTATATTATTATATTTATTATATTATTGTTATTTTAAGATATAAAGTTCCTTTCGTTTGATATTCTCTGTGTCCTGTTTTATACAGGCAGAGAGGGGCATTATTTAGAAATATAGTGTTTTTTTTCTAGCAGAAACTGAACTAGCTATTGTTTTCTAAACTATGATTGCTATGGATAAATATTTTAAAAATTGCTTCCATGATGATAGTCTGGCACTGTATCTTTGTAAAGCCACACTGAAGCATAGCTGTTATATTTTGCTGATAAATTGTTTTATTTGGTGGTAATATTTTGGCATATATTGGTTATATTTAATTCATTATTTGGTTGAATCTCACAAAAACTGACAATAATTTTTCAGGTCATATTTCACCGTGAATTCAACAAGAAAAATACCAATATCGGCATTAAGAAAGTGAAGCCTGTCTGTAGAACTATTAAGATTGTTGCATTGGGACTGTATATACATATTGTATATACATATTACATATTGTAATGTGGAAAACGAAATATAATTTCTTTTTTAATTTGAGGTGTTTTTTTTTAACTAATTGGGAACATTAGATTAGCCTAAATTATTAAATTTGTGTCTTTAATTGTTTCCTTAGATGAAAATGGAAAAAGACCGTTTCTTACTAAATCTGGATGTCAAACACTTTGCACCAGAGGAGCTGTCCGTGAAAATCAATGGAGATTTCATTGAAATTTACGCTAAACATGAGGATCGTCAGGTAGAAACTTACTATAGTACATAAACATTGAACACTCTAACAGGGAACGTTCTCAGAACTTTGGCTAACATTCTGGCAATGTTATGAACAAACATTCTTCCAGTAAAGTTAAAAGAATGTTCATTCGAAGTTATCTGGTCTTTAAAAATGTTCTCAAAATGTTAGCACAAACCTTATTTGTACATTGTTCATGGAACGTTTTTTTCCTAAAACGTTTTGGTTTCTACTTGTTTCAGAACTTTCAGAGAACATTCAAAAGTAACATTCCCATAATGTTTGAAGAATGATCAAATAGAATGTTCCCTTAACATTCACATAACACATTTTGAATGTTCAGGAAACATTCAGAAATAACGTTTTCATAGCTTAATGTAAACGTAAGCAAAACGTTCTTAGAACATATTTTTGTTAGCTGGGCTGCAACCTAATGCCTGTCCTAAACCTGTGCCATGTGACTGGCTTAATTGTTTAAAATCCATATGTCATCAACAAGATCACTGGCCTTGTGCCACAAGTAAACATTGAGTTAAACAGAGTGAAAGACGGACTATTCGTTCGTTATCACCTGCTCATAACGATGTTGTGCTTTCCTTGCAGGACGATCACGGTTTTGTCTCACGAGAATTTATAAGAAAATATCGTGTCCCTGCTGGTGTGGATCCAGCCTCTGTCACTTCTTCCCTGTCTTCTGATGGTGTTCTGACAGTGACAGCCCCACGAAAGCACTCGGACGGCCCGGAGCGCACCATTCCTATCACCCGTGATGACAAGCCCGCCGTGGCTGGGCCTCAGAAGAAGTAAAGCTGCTAGACTTCCATGTTTCCCAATGCTCCTGCTAAATTACAAGGGAATAACTTATTTTAGCCCACTGTTACTGACAGGCCAAATGTCTATGTTGTCTTTATCTCTATAGCAGCTAGAGAGAAAAAAAACTCAATCAGCATCAAAATAATTAAACAGTCTCAAAATGATGAATGTTACCTAAACGATTTTAATAGAAATACAGTATTACAATAAAGTATTGTCTGCTGCTGATGCCACCAAACAAAGGGGCATTTGTATATCTTGCAGCCTTGACTGCAAAACAAAGTATTTGAGAGTAGGAGTATTTGTCCTTGGCATTTTTTATAACAAAGACAAACAGGCAATAATAGGTTATTGTATTAAAATGAGACGGCAAAAAAGTATCCTTAATGGTGTGATTCACTGCTCACTGTCATTGTCCTATTCAAATAGGTGAGACAAAATGTTTATTCTGTTAATCTCTGTGCGTTAAAATGATTTGTTACATCCAGATATACATTTTTTTTTGTTGAAAAAGTAAAGTTTATTTTCAATTTAATGATGGATTCAGGACCAGAGTACGTATAAGGGGATATGGACACGTTTTGACCTGATTTGTGAGTGTTGAGGCTTTTATGTTCGGCTGATGGCACATTAACGCCCTGCATTGCTTCATACTTTAAAGGAACACTATGTAACGTTTGGACCTCTAGCGGTTAAAAAACAAAACTTCATTCATTTTGCGGAAGAACAATTGTTTTGGTTGTGCTTCGGCTCTGCTTGACTGTGCGGATGAATATGACCCTTCACAATAGATAATTCTGTACAACTCTGAGAGCTAAATATGGCAGTTTTCAATAAAATACCTTACTCACCTGTTGGGTAATAAAAAAATGCCATCTCCGCGTCACTTTTACAACATTTCAAATCCCTTAGTTCTCGCCATCTCCAACAAAAGCCAAGCCAATGTTGATTCTGGTTTTATTACGAGCTCTGTTATGTTCTCTTTTTGTCAGCAGACTCTCCTCTGTCCTGCGTTACGTGTGATTCTCCGGAGGTTCAAGATTTAGAAACGCAGCTCCACGATGGATAAATCGTGTTCCTGGGAAAAAAGTTTCTGGGACAAATTGTTCTGGGTAATTTCGGTGGAAACTGGGCTAAAGTAGCCGGAGCAACTTATCTTTATTTATGGACATGGTGAGACACGAATTTCCCACGAAAACCATCTTGACAGGTCTAAAGCAAACACTTAGGCTGCGTGTCCACCAAAGCCAGCTGAAAACGCTAGGCGCTCTGCCGAAAATACCTTGCTGTGGGCACTTGAGAGCGTTTTGGCAGTGCAGCATTTTTTCAGTTGAGACTATTTCCTTGCTATGACACTAGCATCTCATTTCACAGATAGTTTGTTTCTGAATGGTTTCTATATAAAAAAGTTAATACAATGTAAAGTATTTGCTCTGGCTATTGTTTTAAATTATTTGGTTCTGTTATTATGCTTGTTGTTGTCATGTGCTGACATTGTACAAGCAGAATTTGGCAGTTGGTCGGTGTGGTATTTGCCCCGCCCCTCCTCCACTGTGATTGGATGGCAGGGTAAAAAGTGATGCGCGCAGTGTTTTATCCAAAGTTGAACATTCTTCCACTCTCGGCGACTGGTAAAAAATGGTGAGCGTTCAGCACTTGAGTGTGAAATAGACACTCAGCGCCTCGTTACGCTCCTGACGGTTTTAAAAACTTGCCGCTCCCATTGAAAACAATTGGAAAAATACGTTAGCCGTGTGAAAAAACTTTTAGGTGAACACACAGCCTTACTGTATAATAAGCTTACCATAGTGAATCAGAGCAAGACAAAAACACATTTTGGAAGAGGGACTGATGATGTATTGACTCATACATTTTGTTCATTTTTAACAAAAAAAGTTACAAAGTGTACCTTTAAACTTTCTCCACCATATGTTTGGGTTCTCATGACAATAGCATGAGCAGGGCTTTGAAACCAAGGGTTAAATGGGGTTCTGAACCCCTTTCAAATAATGTTAACCACCATGAATGGCAGGTACATGGTGACATGTTGCAGAAAATGTGTTACTGCTAAAGTTATAGTCCTGTGTGCTGGGAATGAAAGCATATACAAGTTTATTAATGCAAGGTTTTGAAAGAATGGTGTCTATAAGGTCAAATGTCTCTTTATTTCCCAAATATTATTTGAATGTAATTTTTGAGAATGAGATGTGAGCTGGGTGTTTGTGCATGTGAATAAGTGCCAATAATTTATATTGTTTGCTATCATTGAGACAATGGCAAAGCTGCTTATACCAAACTATATCAGTCATTTTTTGATATGGAAAACTAACATAAGCTGGCTCTGACAAAGATTTAGAAAAAACAAATATCCTTATATCACTCTTCCTCACTAAAGCAAATGTATTATTTACTAAACTACTGTATTATTCCCAATTACATTCCTTATTAATCACAGATAATGCACTGATTTAACTTATTAACATCATGAATAATGATTAATAAATATTTTGGACTTTCAAAGCCAGTGTGACCTCACTTTTATTCAAATTTTTTATTGAATTAAAAATGTCTTTTTAACAAACTGTATGACAAAATATTAGTAGCCAACTGGGTTTTTCAACTACCAATTCTTATAATAATTATAGTACAGCTGATACAATATACAATTCAGTAGCAATGATATATACAGTGATATATGCACCAAATTGCTGAATTAAACACTTACAATATACTGAATCCACTAAAATATGTATAAAGAAAAAGAAAAAAAGAAAATCCATTGACAAGGATATCTTGATAGACTTTGGAACTGATACGAGAAAGAAGTAAAAATTTTCATGACTGCTCATACAGTTATCGGTCAATGTCAATAAGCTCAAAATGATCAAATATCAGTCTGAAAGATAACTGATATATCACTACAAAATACAAAATAAAAAATGTCTTTGCATTTTAAACATTTCTGACTTTTCACCAGATGAATTGAGGTGAATAAGCAGTGCAGTAAGCACAATATAATTAAGAAGCAAAATAATCTAACCTCAAAATGATGGAACATCAATCATTATGTATATTTTCACTGGTTAATACATGATAAAATAGACATGCTTCAGAAAAATGCGACAGATTTTTGTGGGATATTGAAGCTGATTTAATTTTGTAAGCAGAATTCCTCCGCCAAAAAAGCTTAAATTTGTCTCTGTTATCCGCACTGAGGCTCTGAAGTCTCCTCCGCTATTTCTTCTCTCTGCTGAGTGCCTGTGAAGTCCAGTCTGTAGCAGGAGTTTGGCACACACTTAGTGTGCGAAGGGTTCAGTTCTGGTTGGTGGCCAGGGAAGCTTCTTGACTCTCTCTTTGGTGCTGATAAAATGGAAATATCAGGGTCTTTACATAAGCATAACTATTTTGTTGAATAAAAAAAAGGATCTAAATTTAAATAAATAAATAGTAAAGTATATTTAAGAAAACCTACTTGTGTAAATCGGCTGAACATCATCTTTCTTATAGCTGGAATAATATGTGGTTTCAAAATAGTGAGAGAACTGTGAGGGGTAACAAATTCAGGATTATTTGACTGTTGAGCACAAAACTGGTATTTGGACACTTAAAGGGATAGTTCACCCAAAAATGAAAATTCTGTCATTAATTACTCACCCTTATTTTGTTCCAAACCTGTAAGACTTTCGTTCATCTTTGGAACACAAATGAAGATCTTTTTCTGAGAGATTTCTGTCCTTCCCTTGACAGCTACGCAACTGACACTTTGACGCTTCAAAAAGTTCATAAAGAGATCATAAAACTAATCCATATGAATCGAGCGGTTTAGTCAAAATTTTCTGAAGAGAATCGCTTTATATGATGAACAGATTGAATTTTGGCTTTTATTCACATATAAACACTGATCAGCAAACATAAACAGAAGCTCAACGAACCTGCTTGACATGCGAGAACAAACCTCATTGGTTCTTGAGGAAGCTCAAATGTGCTGCGTAACATGAGAATGAACCTCATTGGTTCAAGCAAACATGCTTGAGCTTCCATTGGTTTACCACAACTGATGTGTGACTTGAATGTTAATATGTGAATAAAAGCATTTCAAAATTTGGACTAAACCGCTTAATTCACATGGATTAGTATTATGATCTCTTTATGAACTTTTTGAAGCGTCTAACTGGTAGTTGTGTAGCTGTCAGTGGAGGGAGAGAAAGCTCTCCGATTTCATCAAAAAGATATTCATTTGTGTATCGAAGATGAACGAAAGTCTTACGGGTTTGAAATGACGTGAGGGTGAGTACTTAATGACAGAATTTTCATTTTTAGGTGAACTAACCCTTTAAAGGAACACGCCGACCTTTTGGGACTTTAGCTTATTCACCGTATCCCCCAGAGTTAGATAAGTCCATACATACCATTTTTATCTCTGTGCGTGTTCTTAGTACACGATGTAACTATACACATCACAACATGCAAATAGGAAAATGTTGGCATTTTTTTGTCACTTATTGAGCAGTAGGCTAGCTGGAGCCGTTTACCTCCAGTCTTTGTGCTAAGCTAGGCTAGCGGTGGGTGCGTCAGACAGAGTTATGGCACGCACGGAGATAAAAATGGTATGTATGGACTTATCTAACTCTGGGGGATACGGTGAATAAGCTAAAGTCCCAAAAAGTCGGCGTGTTCCTTTAAGCAACACTTAAAAATGCATGAATGTCACTATACATAAGCAAAATATCAAACCAAGAGTCATTAATTTTAAAGAAAAATAGCACAAGCACACTTTCACATCCACAAATAGATGTTAAATGTTCAAAATGAAGGCAAAAATGATGTGGGCTTTTTGTGATTAACAAATGTTAGTGGAACACGTGTGGTTCTGAGAAAAGCTCTTGGTATTATATTTTATCTAATGTAATGAAATCCAAACATTTTAAATGTGATTTAGGTGGATATGTTGCTCTCACAGGCCTGGTTTCACAGTCAGGGCTTAGATTAAGCCAGGATTAGGCTTTAGTTCAATTAGGACATTTAAGTAGCTTCTATAAACGTGCCTTAGAAAAAAAGACATTAGGCTACTGGTGTGCATCTTAAGACAAAACAATGCCACTGACTTATTTTAAGATATGTCAGTGCAAGTTGCATTCAGTTAAAACAGCTTAAATATGCATTTTAGTCTAGGACTAGTTTTAAACCTTGTCTGTGAAACCGGAGTACGTGTTTTACCTAACAAAACCAACCTGGTGCGGAAGGGGGCGTCGTAACGCCACAGTACGGCGAGTGTCAAACCTCTCTTCTGACCAGTTACCAATGAGGGTTGTATTTGAATAAGAGTCTTCATTCGTTGAGCATCGCCAACCGTACTGGCGGAATTTCGCCTCATCAGTGAAATCATTCCAGACCTCAGACTGTCCAGACGCCCGAAGCATGTGATGAAAAGCAGGGCCGTTTCTTATCCATGAAAACTCCTTGTTTTTATTGGCCATCGTCTTAGAATAGAGCCGCTTAATTTTGAGTAATAAAAAGGTAAATATTGTTTTTAACAAACTGCAACCACAACAATATACAAAATGCCCGTTAAATAGTTAACTGTTTTGTTAAAATTTATCAAAACTAAATATTTTTCTGCCAAGTGATATTAGCTTTCTATACGTATACTGTAAGCAACACCCCCCACCCCCCTACTTTTTATCATAAGTAGCCTAATACTTTTAAAGTAATGATACAATAATTCTCATCAATCATTCTCATATTAAGCCTAGAACACCCACATTGTAATATTTGTGGTAGCCGCTCAAAAGCGTACCAAATCATTTGAATTATTTGTGAACGTGCACTCACCTTGCTATAGGAACGCCAAGCTGTCATTGGTCTCCGTGGAAACGCACATGACGCAACCAGAGCCGTTGAAAAAGTTACGACAACTCATAGGGTACGTCTCAATCAGCTCCCTAGTTCAGTAGTCAGGGCACTGATCAGGGTATCGGTCAATAGGCTGACTCCCTGATCAGTGCCCTGACTACTGAACTAGGGAGCTGATTGAAACGCACCCATAGACTTCCATTGGGAATTGAGGAATGCGGAAGTAACGCGTGTTGTGGTGCAAACAAATAGTTGCAAACACAGCATTGAACTCCATTTATTTCAGTGTTTCTCAAGCGCACTCGCTGGTAAACTGATGAAATTACGGCATTTTATTTTGACATTTTAACGCATTAGTTGACCTCCCCGGAATATAGCCATTCATGATATTTTATGTAACATAGGTAATGTTTATAGTTTGATAAATAGCTGACATAACCAGATGCTAGTTGTCATATTGTTAGCAGTTTTTAGTCTTTCTGCAATCTTTCTCTCCCTGTAGTAGCCTAGGTCGAATACGTTTCTATGAAGACTGTCCATTCAAGGAATCTAGACCCTCACTGGATACAGTATTATATGATAAAGAGTTTCGTTGAATGCAATTGCTTGCCTTGTTGTTTTTAACATAATTTTAAACTTTTTTTTCTTGGGTTAAATTCAGTATTTGCTTGCATTCATCAATATTCACTTACTGTGTATGCTTATGTAAGTAGCCTATCATAAAATAATAGGATGTGGGTAATTAACCTTTTAAATGTAACATTTTACAACAGCTCTGAACTCAACTAGGCTAGAAACCAAATACCTGCTGCTAAAGTCATATCAGGACAATTGAAGGAAGATGCAATCATTTCCTGGTTGAGTAGTAATTGATTTTCTCTTTAATTCTCATTCAGAACTTTCCTTACCAAAACATCACGTGATACTAAGAAACAGTGGTCACATGCAAAAAAAGCAGCCAACTAGCAGCAGCTCAGTTTTATTCACACTATTGCATCAATAAGCATTTACAGTCTACAGTCACTGTTCTGTATGTTTTCCTTATCTGAATAGTTGAGTAGCGTAGAGATAATAATAAGTGACACACTATAAAGTGCAGAATGGAATCAAGAATCATGTTTATATTTCAGATGAAGCATCACACAATCCTAATAGCAGTAGAAGTCCCATTTCTGAAAAGAAAAAAGAATATAAATTAATCTTACAGGTCCCTTAATAGTCGTATTACATGTGTTTTTCTTAATCATAGACAAAATATTCAGATACACACATCAGTCTTGATCTCAAGCTCAGCTGGCATTAAAGCATGCGTCTCTTCAACAACACTGCTGGGGAAGAATCCCAGACGAGCCTCCTGCTCTCCATAATACGACCCTTGAACCTTCACAAACAGTTATCTTCTGTTACACTTTGTGTCTTCATTTTCAGATGGGAAAGCATTTGTTTTTGCACATACAAGAAAATCATGGATTTGAAGTTTTATTGATTAAAATACTGCCATAGAGATGTTTGCAATTCAGATCAGCCTTGTTATAGGCTATACTTACACTACCAGCCCAGAAGAGGTTCCCGCGGTCTTTCAGCATGGCATACACATAGACAGACTGGCCTTGCTGGATGGGAATGAAGCGACAGTCTTGCGGGTAATAATCCTGCAGAGCTCTAGCGATGAGAATGGGATCTGTGAATACACAACCACACAGCTTTGATGTGTATTTGACAGATCATGTCCTTCAGTGTAGCATGCTCCTTTAAAAACTATTCACTGTAAAAAATGATATGATGGCTAATTATGTTTTCTATTACTTTAACTCATAAACATGTAAGCAATTTCACCTTTTTTTCTATAAGTTAAACAAGATTCAACTCAATTTTTAAAGCCAGTTTAATATTATTTAAGTTAATTATACTTTTTTTAAAAATTAGGACAGCAACTGAACTAACAATTGTTTTCTTTTTGTTTTTTTACAATGTTTTATTGTATGTAACTATTTACGAATTATTGTTATGCATTCAGTTTCTTGTACCTCACTTCTTTGACATTTATTTTTAGAACTATTTAGGTAAACATAAAAAGCTATGAAAAACTATGAAACAAACTATAAAAACTAAAAATGATGAATAACTTTAAATGTCGGTCAGTTACAGCATCTTAAAATGTACAGTTTCCCTTTCAACTTCATATAATAAAGAATCTAAAGGAAATAAATATGTCCATATTATTTGTCAACTATAAAATTAAAATAGTTTTTTTATTCTTTATTTTACACAAAACTTGCCTTTTACATACAAATTGAATGGAACATATTTAAAGTTACGTAACAATTTATTTATTATTTTTGGTAACGCTTTACAATAAGGTCTAATTTGTTAACATTAGTTAATGTATTAACTAACATGAACTAACAATGAGCAATACATTTGTTATTGTATTTATTAATCTTTGTTAATGTTAGTTAATATAAATCCAGCTGTTCATTGTTCATGTTAGCGCATTAACTAAATGTTGAAATTAACATTATAAGATTAATGCAGTTCATTATTAGTTCATGTTAACTAAAGTAGTTGAAACCTTATTAAACCTTATTTTAAAGTGTTACCTTATTTTTATATATTATTTGTTATATATTATTTATTTTTTGAACAGTATTCATTCATCTTTGTTAAAGTGAGTTAATAAAAATACAGTTGTTCATTGTTAGTTCATGTTAGCAGGTCCATTAAGTGATAAATAAAAGATACAACTCTTGATTTTTTTTATTAAAGTTCATTGTTAGTTCATGTTAACTAATGTTAACAAATGCAGCCCTAATGTAAAGTGTTACCAAAGTTACTTATTCTGAAATGCAACATAAAAAAAAAAAAGATTCTAAAATATGTTGGTTAGCATTACTCACGGCTACACTCTGAATCGGCGCATAGCTTCTTGTCCGAGAGTTTTGGCATCTGCCTGCCAGCCTGAGTAGCCAGTGGCAGGAGACCACACAGCACCAGGAGAAGAGTCCAGTTAGTACAGTGTTTCTCCATCTTTGTGTGTCTGATTCTTAGTTTGAATGAATAGGACTAAAGTTCAAGTGGGAGGGGCCCAGTTGAGGCTAAGCCCCTCCCATTTTCAGAAGACAGGACAAAATGCAGTAACACTGTATTTACATATTACACAAGTGATTTGTTTTTTTACAGAACCATTTAAGGACAAAATGACAATCATTGCAAACATAATTATCTAGTTAACAGGGTTTTCTTGTCTTAGATCTATAAGTCAAGATTCGGAGCAGGGTCCATAGCTGTAACTAGCTTCATTCAGATTCTGTAAGTCTAGAAAAAAAGGAAGCATTGCTGCAAGTTTCACAGGCTCTCGCTTGTGTAGATATTACTAATCCTATCTGAATCCACACTCAGTTCATTGTTACCATAGTGAGAGACACAGCCAGGCCACAGGTCCCATAGCCCCTAGTTACACAGACTGAGGCCTTTGCCAGGGTTTGAACAACCCATCCTTTCACAGTGGCAAAAATCCACACTTACTGGGTTCAAAACATTCCTATGGTCTCTCTGAGCCATTTCCATATTTGGATCACCTTAGAATACCATAATCAGTCCAACAAAGCTAAATTTTAATTAGCTTTATGTGAAATCTTAATCATCTCTACTCATTTATATCTGGCAGCTGATTTGAGTCAGGATAGCTGCTCCATCCACAGTGAAGTAGTGGGTGACTTTAACCACAAAGTGGCAGCAGTGAGCAGGTTACCTAACAACCACTGAATGGCTTCTTTTATGCTGAGAATTTCTACATCTGACACAGTGGAAATTACGAATACTTACACTGTAAAAAAAGTAAGTTACCTGATTGCCTTAATAGTTCATTTAAATAAAAACAATTGTTAATACAACAAAGCAGATTGGATTAATAAACAGAAAATCAAAAAATGATGTTATCTAAATCACATTAATTATCTAAGTTGATTTGACAAAAGATGTGATAACAAATCATGAAAATAATATTTTACAGTGTAACCTTCATATAGGCTACAACGTTTTAGATAGAGGACGGTTTTGTAACATTATTAGGCTATAAAATGAACTTTGAAGACGCATTTGTTCTAAAATTGTTTCGTTTACAGATTAATTGAAAGTCATACAATTTTTAATACTGAATTCTAATTAGATAATTATCTTTTGATGCTTTATATCAAGAGATAAAGACAAAATGTAAAAAGTAATACAAAATAAAAAAAAAGAAATAGATAAAACAATTGTAAATCTATACACATTTAGATTAAAAACTTAAATAAGTGCAGGGCATTAAGTTTGTGGACATTTCCTTTAAACTCAACACAATGCAATGATAAATACAAAATACGGGTAAAACACCTGTGTAAAAATCAATAGCCAATGGAAAAACTCTTCATAACACACTGTGCCCTAGTATTACAGGTGGTAGAATAAACAGAAAAATAAATAGATAAAACCAGAAAATAGAAATAATCCTAAAAGAAGATCAAATTATATAAAAACATTAAAATACAGCTTTTATATTTCTCAAACTTAAAGGGATAGTTCACCCAAACATGAAACTTTTGTCATCATTTACTCACCCTCATGTTGTTCCAAACCTGTATGAGTTTCTTTCTTCTGCTGAACACAAAAGAAGATATTTTAAAGACTGTTGGTAACCAGACAGTTAACTGTAGCCATTGACTTCCATGGTATTTTTGCACTATACAGTGGCTACCATCAATTGTTTGATTACCAACCTTCTTTAAAATATCTTCTTTTGTGTTCAACAGAAGAAAGAAACTCATACAGGTTTGGAACAACATGATGACAAAAGTTTCATGTTTGGGTGAACTATCCCTTTAAGTTTGAGAAATATAAAAGCTGTATTTTAATGTTTTTATATAATTTGATCTTCTTTTAGGTTTATTTCTATTTTCTGGTTTTATCTATTTATTTTTCTGTTTATTCTACCACCTGTAATACAAACAAGTTGAACCTTCACAAGATATGACAACATTGTTGGGTGAACTATCCCTTTAATTTTTTTAAGGTAGGCCTATATATAAACTATGGTTTATTTCCACTATATTAACATTTATGAATAAAGCGTAGTTTTTTTTATGTGTGTGTGTGTGTGTGTGTGTGTGTTATTTATAGTTCCAAATTATCTCACCTGAACGTTTGACGTCGGTGACGCCTACCCTGTTTGTAGGTATTTGGCTCCTCCCATTTAACTGATGACGCAATGAGAAGGTGTGTCTAAATTTGCTTTACAACATCAGCGCTTCCAAGGCGACTGGTAGTACCTCCCTGTCACCTTTCGTGCTAAGTTTGGAGCAGGAACTTCCCAGGTAGGAAAAACAAAGCATTACTTTGCATTTATACTACATTTATACTATCAGCAGACTCTTTCTGACTTTAAAAGAAAACAATTTTGAATATAATAACACATTCTTTCAAGTTCTTAAGTCTTTTAATTAAGCCTTTACGTGCAGTGAAGTTGATACGAACTGTTTGGGTTGTTTTAATTACATTACACCTTCATTAGACTAATGTTGTAGTCAATTCAACAATTTAAATGTCATAAAATAGGCTACGACATCACATGTTTATAATAAACACTTTAACCAGAGGTTCTGGTTTACATGACATCCATTGATGTCATCCTATGTTTATGCTTCCTCCATTATGATCAACAGACAGGGAAGAATCCTGTTTTTTCCCAGGATAACACTTTTCAGCTACGTTAAATATACTGTAATGATGGTGAAATATCTGCCTTTTAGATTTAAGGAGGTCAGAGTCACCTGTCTCAGATAAGTTACCTGTGTTCTTTAAAACCTGTTTAGCCAATTGTAATGGGTGAGTCTTGAATGACTATTGGAATGTGAGAGAAACACTGAAACTTTGTTATGTTGGTCATGTCTACAAAAGAAGACCCTAGACAACAATAGAAATACCCCAAGGTAGTTCTGGATAATGTGTTGCTTGTAAGGACACACATGTAGGGAAGAAATCCAAGCTCTTTACAGTCCAGGGGGATTAGATATTGTAAATTAATACACCTATCTGAATCGTGTCATAAATTTCAGGGTGAGTTCCAACACAATTGTCACCTGTCCCAACATGTTTTTGTCCATAGGGAGAATTATTATAAGGAAGATTCAAGATAAAGCAAACAATAAATCAACTGATGATTCCACCCATGGAGGAAGTTTCAGCCTCAAATACACCCTACGTGTGACACACACTCATTATTTGAAGGATATACAAAACCAACTGAGTTCACAAGAAGAACATAACAGGTGTCAGGTTCTGTGTTACAGAATAACACAGAGTGGTTTTGTTAACTTTAAGGAAAATCCAGGCATCTAGACTGGGAAAGATGCAGATAAACAACGTTTGATTATCAGGACAGTCACTAGGAGGCCTGCTCAGCCGTGAACTCAAGGGACGAACCAATGTTTTCATCCAAGAGAGAGAATCTACCCTCTCCCAACCTGGAGGATTCTTTCTTCCCCTTCTCTTCTTCACACTCTTCCTCCAGTCACCGGATCATGGCTCCTACAATAGGACCAGATGATCTTCTCGTTTCACCTCAGGATGACAGCAGCCCTACTCTCCTGGAAAAAGACCTGATTTTGGCGGCTGAGGTGGGCCAAGCTTTGCTGGAGAAAAACGAGGAGCTGGCTGCTCATATAGCGCAGATGGAAAGAGAGATGGAGGTATGAATGAGGATGACTTTGGTCAAAAGAGATATAGAGATATTCTAGAAAGGCCCCTATAACAATAACTATATGTTTATATAATCATTCTAATTCTATGAATATAGCAAGTCCACATCACAGCTATAACAATAACTATAAAATAATTTTTTCTAGGTGATAAACCAATAAAAACATTGACAGCCAATCAGAATCCATTCAATTTTAAGAAGTTCAAGCATTTAAAGCAGCAGACAACATACGATAACTGGACACACACTTATTAAAAAACAGAATGTTATCATCCACCGGTGTGGACGCTAATATAGTTATTGATATAGTTATCTTTACAGTTTTCGTTCTTGGTGTGAACTGACCTTAAGTCTCTACAGTTACCTTGTTTATGTTTATATGATGTTTTAACAGTTGTTTCACCATTTGAGTCTAATTTTTTTTAATTTGGTTCACAATCTAAACTAAGCTAACTGAATTTTTTAAATTTAATTAAAATCTACTTGTTATACTGTATTGCAATTTGTCTCTATGGTGCTGTACACATACACACGATACATTTGTTACTTTTTCAAGTCATTGTATAAATAAGAAGAGTAAATAATGGCATACAATCACAAGTGTTCACATTTCCACAGCAATTATACTTTGCACAGGTCAAGCTACGTCATTGCAGGTTGAACGATTCTGATTGGCTAAGAAATAGATACACTTAGAAAATCTCCAATGGACTGATAGACAGAAAAATATATCCATTAATTTCTTCAGATGTCACCAAGACCCTGGTTTAGGCACGCAGTGACCCTCCTAGGTCACAGAACTGCATTTCTAGGTTCCACTTTGTCGGGAAAACAAGTCATTCCATCTCCCCAGGGTGCCAGTTGTTCACCTCACCAATACTGATCTGTAACAAGGAATACTAGCACAAACACACACAGATACACAGCTTCTTCTAAGTTGAAGTTGGTCGAGCTCTGGCTCTAAATAGCAAACTTTCCCAAAACATACTGTTAAGTTGTATTTTTCTCTCAGTGAGAGATTCAAACAATATTCATCATTTTTTTTTAGTGATTGAAGATGAAAAGTAAATGCTTTAACTAAGAAGTGGTCACGTAGGCGATAGGCTGAAGTGACCCCAGTGACCTCGGCTGTCTTGGTCAGCTAGAGTAAATATATGTTTTAACATGTTGGGTACCTCTCTCAAAAACATGGAGAGAGCACATTCCAGTAATCACACGTCATTCTATAACTAAGTAAAATCTCATAAGCCTGAAGAAAACATTAAAATCATTTAATATGTAGAAGGATAAATATTGATGATAATCACTCGTTACAAATCACCCAAAGGGAAATACATTGAAGCGGCAGTGTATTCCAGAATCCACCCCTTCACAAGAAACTAATATAATCAAATTAAACATTACAAAACATTTAAAATGACTGTCAAAATGATGTCTAAAACCTAAAACATTATAACCCATGAAAATCTTCTAGTAAATGGATGTATATCCCAAAATGTGTCAGTTTTACTTTTACGCTTAATTATTTATTATTGTAATGGAAGAATGATTTAAAAGATTAATACTTTTAGTCAGCAAGGACCCAAACATTTGAACAGTAGCGTAAAGAATTTCTTAAAGCTACACACTGGAAACATTCTACTAGAGCAGTGGTTCTCAAACCTGTCCTGGGGACCCCTCACCACTACACATTTTGTATGTCTCCCTCATCAGACACCCAATTAAAGTCTTGCAGTCTCTACTAATGAGCTGATGATTTGAATCAGGTGTGTTAGGTTAGGGAGACATGCAAAATGTGCAGTGGTGAGGGGTCCCCAGGACAGGTTTGAGAACCAGTGTACTAGAAGACTTGCCTAAAAAGAACTACAAGAAATAAAGATATTTGGGGAAAATATTTGAACACTATTGATTATTAAGTGTTTATATTACCTACATAGTGAAATAATGTTACATAAGAAGCAGCAACAGTAATAGTTTGTGATGGCTTTTCATTCAGAAGGAGTTTGTATTGGTCCCAAATAGTGTTTGTTTGTTTGTTTGCTTGTTACAACAGCAGAGCCCTTTTTGGTACTTAATAGAACCCAGCTATTATATAGTTACGTTATACCCATTATACCACCTAGTTCAGGTGAAACAAATACCTTCAAGAACCTCAAAATAAACATTTAGGGCCATTTAGGTAGATATGATTCTACATCGATCTTATTAACATCAATAATATAATCTTTTAAAGTGTGTGAATTACAAAGTTTGATGTGCAACAGGCTACGCAGCAGGAGAAACACGTGCTGCAGCGACGTCTGGAGGTGCGGGACCTCGAGGCAAGTCAGCGGGAAGCAGAACTACAGGCTGACATCACAGCGTTGCGTGCGCAGTTGGAACAAAAACACGTTCAGAGTCGTGACCGGCGCCGTGAGGAGAGCGAGCAACTCACTCAGCTGTCTAACCACAACCAAAAACTTGTGGAACAGCTGGCAGAGGTGACCAATCAAACGCTTTAATTCCCCAGTTTCCTGGTTTTAACAACTTCTTGCAAATCTTTTCAGAAGCATTCAGCTGTAATGGGTAAATGTGTCTAGTGACGGAATAACACTGACACAATTAGATGCAAGGCTGGAATGTGGATCAGTAGGTTTAGGTATCTGTATCTCTAGAAATTATGTTTGACTACAACTAAACCTTTCCCCCCCTCTTTCTTTCTTCCAGGCAGTGTCTTTAGAGCATACTTTGCGCACAGAGCTTCGTGCTTTGAGAGAAGAAATGGAGGATACAAGTTTCAATAAATCCATAAGCTCTGCGAGACTGGACAGTGTGCAAGCAGAGGTATAGACACAAAAGTTAAATTAATCAGCTGACATTTTGAGATAATCAACTGAAAGTATGTTGATTCACTGTTTGTGTCTTATTTTTCACTGATCTTGTGCCATAGAACAGGGTCTTGAAAGAGCGCTGTACTCGTATGGATGAACGATTCAAGTCAACCCAAGAAGACAACGACCGGCTGAGATCTGAGAGGGATGAATTGAGAGAGAGGGTGATTGAGCTACAGACCAGCCTGAAAGATAAAGAAACTGAGGTGAGGAGGCTGTGTCTGATGATGACAGGAGAGCACATAGCAGAAGGAGAGTGTAATTGTCATATAAATACCACATATAATTAAATTTATATCCAACATAATAACTAAGTTGTAGCGTTTTATGAAGCTGCACCAGGACTTGTCTTCATCTGCATACATCCATTACTAGTACTTTTGGGAAGTCCATTTCATGCTTTTAAGAGTCCTCCAAAAAAGTATGACGCACTAGTATAATACTATATCTACTTTAATATGATGAAATATCAGATATGCATATTCACTACCATTCAAAAGTTTGGGATCAGTATAATTAAAAAAAAAAAAAGAAATTTGGGTAACACTTTACAATAAGGTCTCATTTGTTAACATTAGCTAATGCAATAACTAATATGAACTAACAATGAACAATATATAGGTTAATAAAAATGTTCATGTTCATGTTAGTTTACAGTGCATTAAATAATGTTAAAGGTTCACCCAAAAATACAATTCTGTCATTAATTACTCGCCCTCATGACGTTCCAAACATGTAAGACCTTCGTTTATCTTCGGAGAGCTCTCAAGCCCCTCCATAGACAGCTACACAACTACCACTTTGATGCAGTTCATAAAGAGATCGTCAGACTAATCCATATGAATTGAGCGGTTTAGTCCAAATCGCTTTATATGATGAACAGATTGAATTTAGGCTTTTATTCACAAATAAGCATTCATCAACTAATGCTCATTTGTGTTCTGAAAATGAACAAAAGTCTTACGGGTTTGGAACGACATGAGGGTGAGTAATTAATGACACAATTTTCTGGGTGAACTAACCTTTAGATACAACTTTTGATCTTAATGTATTAGTAAAGGTTGAAATTAACATTTACTAGTATTAATAAATGCTTCAAATGTTCACTGTTAGTTGATGTTAACTAACTAATGTTAACAAATGAAACCTTATTGTATAGTGTTACCAAAATTTGATACATTAGATACACTTTGATACATTTGATACAAAATTGACAGTAAAGACTTTTCAAATAAATATTGTTCTTTTGAACTTTATATTCATCACAAAAATCATGAACAAATATTAAGCAGCACAACTGTCAATTGTTAATAAAAAACCCAAACAAATTAATCAAATAACCCAATACAATGCATTGTAAAACATCACAAAACTAAAAAAGCTGTAAAAAAAAAAATACATTTTACAACATTTTTAACCAATCACATCTAAAATTAAAAACTTCTAGCAAATGGATGTATCTCCCAAAATGTGTAAATTCTTACCAATCCCAAACTTGAGAACCATAGTATATATTGCTTTGCAGAAGTTTTTATTTAGCCTATATAATTATAATAATTATTATATATATTTTAAATGGCTGTCAGTGGAAAAAGATGTTGTAGTCCCTTTACCTTAATAATTATTGGGATGGGAAAAGATGACTATAGATCAGTGGCTTTTGACAACTTCATTCCTTCGTTGCACAAATAAAATGGCTTACTAAAAAAGGGATTATAATTTTAAATGTCTAATTTATTATTTAATTTTCATTTAATTTAAACCAAAATTAAAGGTATAGTATAAATATTAGTACTATGGATGTAATCCGGATGTAATCCGGATGTACTACATCCGCCATGTTGTTACTGTCACGTGACCTACCAGTGTCAGTTGCGTCTCTTCAATGCTATTCATTAATCCTCTCCCGTAGCCTGAAGATAAAGTGTCCATTGAATGCACACTTCAGAATCTCAGAGGAAATAGTAGGTCATCTGGGTACTTTTCGCATACTGTTTTTTGATTTCTATGTACACTCACCTAAAGGATTATTAGGAACACCATACTAATACTGTGTTTGACCCCCTTTCGCCTTCAGAACTGCCTTAATTCTACGTGGCATTGATTCAACAAGGTGCTGAAAGCATTCTTTAGAAATGTTGGCCCATATTGATAGGATAGCATCTTGCAGTTGATGGAGATTTGTGGGATGCACATCCAGGGCACGAAGCTCCCGTTCCACCACATCCCAAAGATGCTCTATTGGGTTGAGATCTGGTGACTGTGGGGGCCATTTTAGTACAGTGAACTCATTGTCATGTTCAAGAAACCAATTTGAAATGATTCGAGCTTTGTGACATGGTGCATTATCCTGCTGGAAGTAGCCATCAGAGGATGGGTACATGGTGGTCATAAAGGGATGGACATGGTCAGAAACAATGCTCAGGTAGGCCGTGGCATTTAAACGATGCCCAATTGGCACTAAGGGGCTTAAAGTGTGCCAAGAAAACATCCCCCACACCATTACACCACCACCACCAGCCTGCACAGTGGTAACAAGGCATGATGGATCCATGTTCTCATTCTGTTTACGCCAAATTCTGACTCTACCATCTGAATGTCTCAACAGAAATCGAGACTCATCAGACAAGGCAACATTTTTCCAGTCTTCAACTGTCCAATTTTGGTGAGCTCGTGCAAATTGTAGCCTCTTTTTCCTATTTGTAGTGGAGATGAGTGGTACCCGGTGGGGTCTTCTGCTGTTGTAGCCCATCCGCCTCAAGGTTGTGCGTGTTGTGGCTTCACAAATGCTTTGCTGCATACCTCGGTTGTAACGAGTGGTTATTTCAGTCAAAGTTGCTCTTCTATCAGCTTGAATCAGTCGGCCCATTCTCCTCTGACCTCTAGCATCAACAAGGCATTTTCGCCCACAGGACTGCCGCATACTGGATGTTTTTCCCTTTTCACACCATTCTTTGTAAACTCTAGAAATGGTTGTGCGTGAAAATCCCAGTAACTGAGCAGATTGTGAAATACTCAGACCGGCCCGTCTGGCACCAACAACCATGCCACGCTCAAAATAGCTTAAATCACCTTTCTTTCCCATTCTGACATTCAGTTTGGAGTTCAGGAGATTGTCTTGACCAGGACCACACCCCTAAATGCATTGAAGCAACTGCCATGTGATTGGTTGATTAGATAATTGCATTAATAAGAAATTGAACAGGTGTTCCTAATAATCCTTTAGGTGAGTGTATTCTGACAAACTACTCTTTTGGCATAATGTGTCCTTGCTGTGGTTTAGTGTACTAAATGGCCACTTTGACATACAATTATCTGAGTCACACTAAATGTAGACCTGCATACTAATGGTCCTAATTTAATAGAATGTGAATTGTGAATTGGGCATTTTCATGGCACAGCTTTGACTGCTGGTCAGGTTTCGCTGGTCAGAGTCCATCCACCCTTAGAGAGTTTCAGCCTGGCTGTCTCTGGCTTTTTCACAGCTGGAACAGGAGCACAGCACAGTGTTTCAGCTGCGAACGGTCAACCGTACCCTACAGCAAAGGGTTCAAGCCTTGGGAGAAGAGGCCAGTCTGGGGGAGGCTACCTGCTTCCCTTTGTCACTTCAGAGTGAGATCCAACAATGCCAGGTAGCTCTCATCCCCTGCTTAGTGAAAAGATAGGTGTGCATGCTTCAACTTAGCTTGTAGTAAATGTTTACAGCACTGCACGTTATGTGAATTGACTATCAAGAGTCTTTTTTTACATTTAAGCATGTAAGTGCTTGTTTCTCTCCTGACCTAGCTCTCTCTTTTAATTGGGCAGATCACTTTTAAATTCTGCTGACTGATTCTTTTCATTTTGATCTCCAACAGGCTAAAGAAACCATTTTAGCCCATTCAGCCATTCTGCAAGAAAAAGAAGAAGAGATTCATAGGTTACAGAAAGAGGTTAGCTACATAATACGATGACATTTACATTTATGCATTTAACAGGTGTTTTTATCCAAAGCGACATCACAACAGCATGCTTATAGACTGAGTTTTCATCTAAGGTGATATGTGATGTTTTGTTCTTTCATCAGCTACAGTCCAGAGAAAATGAATTAGAAGGGCTGAGGGAGGAGGTAAAGCCGTTTCGTAACAGTCCTGGTAAACCTACGTATAGGTGAGAACTGGATCAAAGTACTTTTCAATCTATACGGTTTTGTTCTCTATATGTCATATTTAATGCCAGAGATAAAGTGATAAGCTAATGATCTGTTATGAATGGGGGACATTTTCCATAATAGTCTGTGGTCAGCTAGAAACTGATGTTTGTTTTTTTCCCAACTCAATGTTTTTCTTCCCTCTCACTCATAAGTGCCTTGGAAAAGGAGACCATTTTGGCCCGGCAAGAACGTGATGCACTCAATCAGCAGCTTCTGAACACCATCAGACACAAGGTGGCACTGTCACAGGAAGTTGAGTCCTGGCAGGTTGGTAACTTGTAATTGATTTGATATGTCTACTGGATTTTGTTAGTAAAGAGTTACGCTCTAGAAACCACCCAGAACATTTAGAAAATGGATATCTACTATGCATTGCACAGAGAGCCGTCCTTGACGTTTTTCCTGAATGTAGAAACAGTCTTCTCTGTTCACTGCAATTGTTTGGAGTTCCTCAGGGGTAAGTATTAGGACCCTTTTAGTTCCTTAAATAATGAACTGTAAAGAACACACAAACACTGTATTATTGAAAATCAGTGGTTTTCAATCCTGGTCCTGTCTCCCTTATTTAACATACCTGATTCAGATCATCAGCTCATTAGGAAAATTGCATGTATTTATTAACTCTTTCCCCACCAAACACGGAATTTTCTGCGTTTCCGTGTTTTCACAGTTATACGCTAGGGGGCGCTATTACACATCATCTGAATGAGTACAGATTGTCCTGATCAAAACACAGGTGAAGAAGACCCAAAAAAACAAGCGATCTTATGTATGCAGATGCATATGTAAAATAATGTGATCATCAACATTTAACATCATATAAAAACTATCAAATGTTACTGAATGAAATGTCGACCCTGGGCGAGCTCTAGGACTGTGCAAGCATTAGGGGTGTTGATGGACTCAATCTACTCCACCTGTGTTTGATCATCGTTCTGAATCTGATCTGGATGTTGTCTTTGACAAAAACATGATTTTCTCAGCTTTTTGTTTAAAATGTTGCTTTTTTTTTAATGAAACTTACCCATATTTAAGTGTTGATAAAAAAGGAATTCATGCATTTTTTTGTTTAAAAACAGAGGGTCTGCTCTTTCTTTTGATATATTGCATGCTCAGATATTCATACAACTAAATATTCTATGGGCCATTACATTTTTGTGAAAATTAAAAAACGCTGGCGGGGAAAGAGTTAATTATTTATTATACTGTACAGTAAGTAGAAAATGTAGTGTTGCTCTTCTTTTGCATTCGTTAACTTAGGGTGTGTTTACACTTGTAGTTCGGTTCGTTTGGTCTGGACCAAAAAAAAAAATATAGTCCTGGTCCGCTTATCCTTCACATTGGCATTTTAACACTGAGCCTAAAGATACCGAACCTAAAGACACAAGGATATGTTCAGCACCTGATTGGTCGGCATTTATTACATATATTTAGTGACAGAACTTTCCGAACATCCAAAACAATGCTGTGTGCTGGGCTAAATGCGCTCGTTGTATGTGCGTAGCCTACATATGATGGTATTTTGACCAGCTGAGAATATGTGGAGAGCTTATAAAATGTGTAAAGGATTAAAAACAGCGGCAAGAATCCCTCCGTCACACACACAAACGTAAAGATCTGCTGTAAGGAGACGCGGTTCTGATGCTTGTACCGAACTGTGATGGGCAACATTGCGACTATGACAAGAAAAATCAAGTATACTTGAGCATTCTGTCTTTTAGGGTCGTATCTTCTGACGTCATGTCCCGTTTTTGGTTCATTTACATGTCTTTATTTCATATTGCGTTCATATTTAATTCGAACCGCACAAGAGATCGTATGGAAATGGACCGAGACCCATCTCTTCAGCGGTCTCGGTCTGCTTGTTTGGTGCACACCAGGATTCAGATGGCAGCGTTCACACCTATTCAAATGAACCGCACTAACAGAGCAATCGCACCAGGGTTTGTTTTAATCAAACCAAACATGCTAAGTGTGAACACACCCTTAAACATTTCTGTTCTAGGAGGACATGCGTATGGTGATCTGTCATCAGGTTCATCTCCAACAACAAGAGAAGGAAAAGGAAAACAACAAGGAACGGACAGGCCTTCAAAGAGGCACGCGCACCACCAAGTCACTGCGTGTACGTGGGGAAGATGGAAGGAAAGGGTTTTTCTCTTCTCTATTTGGGGGAGACTGACTGGAGGACAAAAAAGAAGGAAAGAGATGGAAAAAGAAGAGAATACAGTAGTGAGAGATTTCTCACTTTTGTCTACAAATGGCAATTGGTAAATAATCTTTAAAATCACCTACGTGTAAATAGAAAGAAATCAATTATATTACTCCAACGTAACACTATTGCATATTTATGTTTTCAGTATTTATTTGCAACTTCAAAATTATAAACAAAAATAAATATACAGCATTTATCAGTGTTTTTCTTGACTTTTATAAGAGGGGTTAATTTATTCTTCAACTATGAAAAACAATTAAATACTGCATTCAGTAAGGTATTATGCAGCATTACAATCAGTAGTATTTCATGTAAACAAAACTTTCACACTCTCAAATTGAGAGCTGTGCCTCAATATGCATAATGACCAATGATAATAAAACCTTTTACATAAACACATTCACATACATATGGAAGGAGAAGATATGAAAATAAAGCTGGCACAATAACATTGCATGATTATCTTTTGTGTTAGTGTACCAGTAGCCAATATACATTTTCGATTTACAAACATTACATTTTACAAATACTGTAAAAATTCAGTGAAATATTTGTTTGAAACATTAGAAGGTATGACCCACACACAATCTGATCTCACTATTATCGAGTCCGTTTAAAATTACAGGAAGAAACCGAGAAGAACTGTGGGAACAACACTACCCTTTTTAAGTGCTTGCGAGGAATCAAGGATGTTTTAAAAAATAATAAAATTAAAAGTTTCAGTAACACTTTACAATAAGGTCTCATTAACAAGGAGCAATACATTTGTTACAGTATTCATTATTTTTGAAAATGATAGTTAATAAAAATAAATATTAGTTACTAATCAGTTAATTTTAGCTCAGGTCCATTAAATAATGTTAACGTATACAACTTTTGATTTTACAAATGTATTAGCAAATGTTGAAATGAACATTAACTAAGATTAATAAATGCTTTAGAAGTGTTTTTCATTGTTAGTTCATGTAAACTAATGTAGTCAACTATGAAACCTTGATGTAAAGTGTTACCAAAATTTCTTATTTACCAGTTAACTTCTGTTATCGAAATAAGATACATTTTTGGTGTGACCACCCACATTTTCCTAGTAATTTGGATTTTGGAGAAGTTTCCACATACGTTTTTTTCTGTGGAATTAAGACTAAGAGCTTCTGTCCCTGGTTTCACAGACAAGGCTTAAACTAGTCCCAGACTAAAATGCATGTTTGAGCTGTTTTAACCGAAAGCAACTTGCACTGATATATCTTAAAATATGTAAGTGGCATTGTTTTGTCTCAAGATGCACATCAGTAATGTTTGTTTCTAAGACACATTTATAAAAGCTACTTAAATGTCCTAATTTAACTAAGGCCTTATCCTGGCTTAATCTAAGCCCTGACTGTGAAACCAGGCTATAGTGTTTCAAAAGTCTAAGACCACATTAAAATATAATATTTGTTCAGCTGGAAAAACATTTTCACTATAGTGGTCTCAGACTTTTGATAGCCACTTTGTGTAAATGTATACACACAATCATTTCAATTATTGTATGAATTTCAACACAGGGAATGTTAATGCACAGTTCTCTCCAGATATAACAGACCCCAGATTTGTTTCTACGTCAGTGCCTGCTCAAGTGTTATTCCCTGATGTTCTGAATATGCCGATTTTGTACGTCACCAAGTTTTGCATGTCTACTTGGGTTGCTCAGGTGGAAGGTGGATACTTTTTTGCTTGAATTTGGTTGCAGACTCCACCGTTGGAAGTAGGTTCAGGATATGTAGATCCTCTGAGAGCCTTCACATAGTCTGTGGAGGTTTGTTATTTTTTAAAAGTCATCTCCAGTTGTATTAATAATTTATATCATGTCTTGGTTCATAGCTTGGTTCATAACTCCTCGCACTCTCTGAGTAGTAATCAGCCAACAAGGAGACATCATCATCTTCTTTCCCTTCAGCAGGCACTTCTCTTTCACAGTCATTGCCAGAAGAACAGGGAGTTTCCTCCGCATAATATCTATCCATCTCAGAGTTCACAAACTTGTTCACAGTAATTGCTTGTAGTAATATGGATGTTTCTGAATGGTTTGAAGTACAAGTACATAAAGAGACAGGGGCAACTGGACACATATCATCATCATCATCATCCTTCTCAGATATTTCACTTTCTTCACTCTGTTCCAAATCAGTATCTAGTGTGTTCCTATAACACTGATTTGATTTCTCGGTGGCCTCAGCTTGCTCTGGCGGGTTAACATTGGCAATGGATGATGGGTTAATTATTACAATTGTAAGGTTTTCCCTCTGATGGTAGAACTGAGAGCCATCATTGGATTCGTCCTCTGGTGCAGAATCACAGTCCTCTGTGATGTTTTTTTGCCAGGTCCGTCTAATTGTTTGGAACTTCTCAGGGGTTAGTTTTAGGACCCAGTTATATCCTGGAAAAATTATCTGTAAAGGACATATACATGTTAGTTCATGTTAGTGTAATGTGGTAACACATATTCACTATTAACTACGACCTTTGCCTCAATAAACTCTTAATTACTGCTTATTAACAGTAAGGTGGTTGTCAAGTTTAGGTATTGGGTAGGATTAAGGGATGTAGAATATGGTCATGCAGAATAAGGCATTAATATGTGCTTTATAAGTACTAATAAACATCCAATATCCTAGTAATATGCATGCTAATAAGCAACTAGTTAATAGTGAGAATTGAACCTTGAAATAAAGTGTTACCACTAATGAAACCTTATTAGTGTTACCATTTATTTACAAATATTCATCATTTATAGTGTCCCCAAAAAGTATATAGACTCTTAAGGTGTTGTCACAACATTTTGGCGAAGTTTCATGGGCAAATAAAGTCCATTGTCTATTGTCATTACTTTAGCAATGTATGAAGCATAGCTCACAAAGAAGTAACTTTCAACCCAAGCAGCTTTCTGTTTGTCAGCACGGGGGAACCAACAATGGTAAAAGTTACCGCAATGAAATATGTATAAATGTATTTAGCAAAATATAGCAAAAACAAGTGTCATTTATTTTAAAGAAATATAACACAAACACACTTTAGTCAAAACATTTCACCTGTGTCTTAATTAATACATTCACAAAAAACAAGACCAGTTGGTTAAAAATAACTAAAAAAGTGAAGTTAGATCTGAGAGAACATCTTTAGCACACAACCCCAAATCCAGAAAAGTTGGGACATTCAAATGCAACAAAATCTAGATGCAAGAATCTGTGGTTTGTTAATTCTCTTTCAACTTTATTTGTCTGATTCTTAAAAAATTCTCTCTCTTCTCTAATTCTCTTTATTGTATTTTACAAAATGTCCCAACTTTTCTGATTTTGGGGTTGTAATATGTTTGCAGAATTCACTTGGTTTGATATTTTGTATATAATGCAGTGAAATTCAGACATTTTTAAGTGTGACTTGTGTGTCTAAATACTTGGGGGCCTATATATATATATATATATATATATATATATATATATTCATAATAAATGTGTGTATATATAAATATTAAACACGCTTAAAAGTGCAAGTTCAAAAAACTCAATCAAATAATGTTCAGTGAATTATTTTTATATCACAAATGATAAATGCAACTTAAAGGTGCAGTGTGTAATATTTATGAGGATCTATTGACAGAAATGCAATATAATATACATAACTATGTTTTCAGGGGTGTATAAAGACCTTACATAATGTACCGTTATGTTTTTATTACCTTAGAATGAGGCATTTCTATCTACATACAACCCCTTACAGTGAAATCGCCATTTTGCACCGCCATGTTTCTACAGTAGCCCTAAACGGACAAACTGCTCTACGCACTAGCTACTCTCTTCTGTCTCAGACAACGAAATCTTTGTCCTGTGTCGGCCACCGTAGCTTCTCTATGTGCTTTGAAAGGGAGGGGTGAGCGGTGGCCGGTTGCAATTCACAACTTCACCGCTAGATGCCGCTAAAATTTACACAGTGCACCTTTAAATTCTCAAGTCAAAATAAGAAATACAAAGCTTTATGAACTTCAAAAGTTTTCTAATACATACCAAAGCATCTGGAATGCGGCGATTCTTGCTTATAAGCCTCACGTCGCAAAAACAACCAAGAGTCACAACAATCCCAGTTGAAAAGGTAATCAGCAGAATGGCCGCAATGCACAATATTAGCACAAAGCTTCTATTAGAATCTTTAAGAACATAAGACACATTAGCATATAAACAGTAGAAATATACATACGTACATACACTATTGTTCAAAAGTTTGGGGTCAGTAAGATTTTTTTTGTTATGTTTTTGAAAGACGCCTTAAGGCCCGTTTACACAAAGGACGATAACTATAATGATAACGATAAAGATTTCTAAATATCGTTCTCAATATTAAAGAACGGCCGAGTTCACACCACATCTATAATGATAGCGGCACAGAGAAGCGATTCCGTTGGAATTACCTTTAGAATGATTTTATCCAGCTGATGAACGATAAAAAAAATTGACAGCCAATCAGAATCCATCCTGCTGTAACGAGCTCGAGCATTTAAAGCGACAGACAACCACGCGCTTACAATAAACAGATCGCTGGTGTAGACGCTAATATCGCTATCTTTATAGTTAATGTTCTTGGTGTGAAACATGCCTTTATGCTCACCAAGGCTGCATTTACTTGATCAAAAAAGTATCGTAAAATATTATTACAATTTAAAATAACTATTTTCTATTTGAACATATTTAAAAATGGAATTTATTTCTGTAATATCAAAGCTGAATTTTCAGCAGTCATTTATTTGGTCTTCAGTGTCACACTTCAGTGTGCTGGTTTGGTGCTCAAGAAACATTTCAAATTATTGTTGAAAATTATTGTTTTTGCAGCCTAACATTTTTGTGGAAAGCAAAATAATTTTTTTCAGGATTTTTTGATAAATAGAAAGTTGAAAAGAACAGCATTTATTTTGTAACACTTGTCACTTTTGAGCAATTTAGTGTATCCTTGCTGAATAAAAGTATTCATTTCTATATATAGAAAAAAAATCTTACTCACCCCAATAAATACAATTTATCTTATAACCTACTGTATTTGTAAAAAGAAAAAAAAATAATAATATATATATATATATATAAAATATAAAATATATCCACTACCTAATAGAAAGATACATTTGGTGGTGTTGAAGTTGTTGTTCTTTGAGGCTTGTTGATGACTGGCAGAAACACTAACACAGTAGTTCTTGTCAGGTGGCATATCAGGGAAAATGTAGGGAGATTTTAAGGTTGATATTGGACCTGCAAGCTTACCAAAAAAATAAGCAAAAAATAATAAGGAAATATAGACTAATTATAAAATATATATAAAAATATAGACAAATAGGTAATGCATTCTAAATTGCCAACATTCTGAAATGTAACTATAATAAGTGGTAATGGTACATTGGAACAAATATTCTTCATATGCAATTACCTTTGATTCCCCTGCAGGACTTTTCTCAAAAAGGTATAACAGGAATTCCAGTGGTTTGATCCCTGGTTTTAATTCCAGCCAATGACTAAAATTAATATTAATGGACTTTTGGTCAGTTGAGATCTTCACATCTGGAGAACTCAGACGAGCTACAGAAAGATCCAACAGAGAGTCAAGCACAACCATTTCAGAAGAACATTATTTTAACTTTTCTGACAAAAACAATTTATGACATATATTTGAACTTACTGTCTCCATATGGCTGGAATGATCTTGATGTATTTGTCCAGTTGGAGCTCGTCCCATTAAATGTGGTCTTGACCCTCACAAAATAATTCCAAAAGAGCTCATCAGGTTGCCGGTCAAAGGTCAGCTCGCATTTCAGTATGGTTATATTGGTGCAGTGTGGAGACCGAATCCACTTTCCTCCAGACCTGTGTGAAAAACACCTTCATGAGTAGCCTACAATAAACATTATTAAAAAAAATCTATTTGACAATAGGTTGAAAAGCGTTTTTCTGAGAATAGATTAAGTGCCAGATTTACTAACAGCTTGCGCCAGGGCAAACCGTCTTTTGGACTTAAAAAAAAATATTTGTGCTGCTCTTGGTAGAATGTTGGTCATTATGGAAATGATTCGGCTGTGTCTGTGTTCTTTAATTTGCACGTAATCAGTAGATCATGCGCAGAACTTTCCACTCCCATCTGCACTTTTTTGGAATTGCGTTCTCACGCTAATTTGCCTTATTTAGTAAATCTGGCCCTAAAAGAGTAAAAGTCAGTTATAAAAGGTATGTACATGTTTTGTGCAGATATAAACTCCAAGGTGTATTTGGTGCCAGGAGGGTTTCCTTGTCCAGGAAGCCATTCAGCTGTAGCCTTAAAATCCAATAATCCTACAGTTAGTTTTTTTGGAGGAAAAAGCATTGCTGCAAGAGAAAAAAGTAATTTTAGCAATAGTTACAAAACATAAAAATGAATGCCAAAATATACAAGACAACATGTATTGACAATTACAGGTTGTCTGCGTGAAACAAAATAGTATTTACAGTCATGTGAAAAAGAAAGGACACCCTTTAGAATTTTATAGTGAAACGTATACGAACATAATAAAAATCATCTGGTCTTAAAATGAGGTAAATACAACCTCAGATGAACAACAACACATAACATATTACACCGTGTCATTATTTATTTAATAAAAATAAAGCCAAAATGGAAAAGTCATGGGTGACACGTACACAGGTATTTTTATAAAACACGTTTTTCCTCCTTCATTTAAAAAAACAAATCTCGTCCTCACAAGCACGGTTTAAAAAAAATCTCCATTCTCATGAAAAACATGCCATTAAGCTCTGTCAAGAACATGCCAAACCAACAGGTGGTGATATAACCCTAACTGTAAAGCCATATTGGCCAATCAGAAGCCTGAAAAAAAAGGTTATTACCGATTCATATATCTGTATATATACTGTTCAGGCATAACATTATGACAAGATTGTGTTGGTCCCCCTTTTGCGGCTAAAACAGTCCTGACCCATCGAGGCATGGACTCCACTAGACCCCTGAAGGGTGTGCTGTGGTATCTGGCACCAAGATGTTAGCAGCATATCCTTTAAGTCCTGTAAGTTGTAAGGTGGGGCCTCCATGGATCAGACTTGTTTGTTCAGCACATCCCACAGATGCTCCATTGGATTGAGGTCTGGGGAATTTGGAGGCCAAGTCAACACCTCAAACTCGTTGTTGTGCTCCTCAAACCATTCCTGAATTTTTGTTTTGTGGCAGGGCGCATTATCCTGCTAAAAAAGGCCACAGCCACCAGGAAATACCGTTTAGGGTGTACATGGTCTGCAACAATGCTTAGGTAGGTGGTATGTGTCAAAGTAACATCCACATGGATGGCAGGACCCAAGGTTTCCCAGCAGAACATTGCCCAAAGTATCACACTGCCTCTGCCAGCTTGCCTTCTTCCCATAGTGCATCTTGGTGCCATGTGTTCCCCAGTGACGCATACGCACCACGTGATGTAAAAGAAAACATGATTCATTAGATCTGACCACCTTCTTCCATTGCTCCGTGGTCCAGTTCTGATGCTCATGTGCCCAATGTTGGCGCTTTCGGCGGTGGACAGGGGTCAGCTTGTGCACCCTGACTGTTGATGTGCATCAATGAGCCCTGGTCGCCCATGACCCTGTCGCCGGTTCACCACTGTTCCTTCCTTGGACCACAGATACTGACCACTGCAGACCGGGAACACCGCACAAGAGCTGCAATTTTGGAGATGCTCTGACCCAGTGGTCTAGTCATCACAATTTGGCCCTTTTCAAACTCGCTCAAATCCTTACGCTTGCCCATTTTTCCTGCTTCGAACACATCAACTTTGAGGGCAAAATGTTCACTTGCTGCCTCCGATGGACGAGTCTGGGTTTGGCGGTTGCCAGGAGAACGGTACTTGCCTGATTGCATTGTGCCAAGAATAAAGTTTGGTGGAGGGGGAATTATGGTGTGGGGTTGTTTTTCAGGGGTTGGGTTGGCCCCTTAGTTCCAGTGAAAGGAACTCTTAATGCTTAAGCATATACCAAGATATTTTGTACAATTTCATGCTCCCAACTTTGTGGGAACAGTTTGGGGATGGCCCCTTCCTGTTCCAATATGACTGCTCACCAGTGCACAAAGCAAGGTCCATAAAGACACGGATGAGCAAGTCTGGTGTGGAGGAACTTGACTGGCCTGCACAGAGTCCTGACCTCAACCCGACAGAACACCTTTGGGATGAATTAGAGCGGAGAGTCAGACCTTCTCGTCCAACTTCAGTGCCTGACCTCACAAATGCACTTCTAGAAGAATGGTCAAAAATTCCCATAAAGACACTCCTAAACCTTGTGGAAAGCCTTCCCAGAAGAGTTATAGCTGCAAAGGGTGGGCCAACTCCATATTAAACCCAATGGATTAAGAATGGGATGTCATTAAAGTTAATGTGCATGTAAATGCAGGCGTCCCAAAATGTTTGACAATAGTGCGCATGTATCTGTATACATGTTATAAGCCCTGTTAGCACAGTTATTAGCAGCAATATTTTGGCTACGTCCGCCATTGCACAACTTGCCTCATGTAAACAAAGGAGATAGCGCAGACTCTGATGTCACAAGACAAAATCTCTGGTTTCACCGGCTACACGACAACACTGCATCCAGAGTTTCTAAAAATCTTCACTCTGGCAAGAGTTTTCAAAAAGGTTCGGTTTCAGTGACCTGATACTGCGTTTGGACGACCGGCCAAACTACATAGAACAGGGCCTAAGTGTGGACAGGGCCTAAGTACACCCAATGATTCAATTGCTTGTAGAGCCACTTTTAGCAGCAATAAGTTGAAGGAATCATTTTCTGTATGACAGTATCAGTCTCTCGCATTGTTCTGGGGGAATTTTGGCCCGCTCTTCTTTACAATGTTGCTTCAGTTCATCAAGGTTTGTGGGAATTTGTTTATGCACAGCTCTCTTAAGGTCCCCTGCAACTTTTCAGTTGGGTTGAGGTCTTTACGACTTTGACTGGGCCAGGCAAAACATTGATTCACTTGGCACTGTACATTATGGCCAAACATCTCCTCTTTGGTCTTGTCTGTCCAAAGGACATTGTTCCAGAAGTCTTGAAGTTTGTTCAGATGCTAACATGTACTTTTTAGAGAGAAGAGGCTTTCTCCTGGAAACCCTTCCAAACATTCCATATTGTCCCGTCTCTTTCTAATGGTACTGCCATGAACTTTAACATTTAGCATGTTAACTGAGGCCTGTAGTGACTGAGGTGTAGTTCTTGGGTGTTTTGTGATTTCTCTGAGCATTGCACGATCTGACCTTGGGGTGAATTTGCAGAGACGTCCACTCATGGGAAGATTGGCAACTGTCTTGAATGTTTTCAACTTGTGAATAATCTTTCTTACTGTAAAATAATGGACTTCAAATTGTTTGGAAATGGCCGTATAACCCATCTCAGGGTGATGGCAGCAACAATTGCTTCTCTAAGAGCATTGCTGATGTCTTTCCTACTTGGCATTGTGTTAACACACACCTGAATACTCCAGACCAGCAAACCGCCAAAACATCTGCTTTTATAGAGGTGATCACATTTGCTGATGATCAATTAATCAATTAACCAATTAAATCAAATGCAATTAATAAAAGACATTTGATAAGCAGCGGCTGGCAGCTACTTACCTTCTTAATTCCTATGTTAACAGTAAGGGTGAACTTAGTTTGTCACCCATGGCTTTTCCATTTTGGCCTAGTTTTTGTTAAATAAATAATGACATGGTGTAATATGTCTTGTGTTGTTGTTCATCTGAGGTTCTATTTACCTCATTTTAAGACCTGCCAAGGACTAGATGATTTTTTTATTATGTCCTGAACATAAAACTATAGAATTCAATAGCGTATCCTTTTTTTCCACGACTATATTATTTATATATATATATATATATATATATATATATACACTCACCTAAAGGATTATTAGGAACACCTGTTCAATTTCTCATTAATGCAATTATCTAATCAACCAATCACATGGCAGTTGCTTCAATGCATTTAGGGGTGTGGTCCTGGTCAAGACAATTTCCTGAACTCCAAACTGAATGTCAGAATGGGAAAGAAAGGTGATTTAAGCAATTTTGAGCGTGGCATGGTTGTTGGTGCCAGACGGGCCGGTCTGAGTATTTCACAATCTGCTCAGTTACTGGGATTTTCACGCACAACCATTCTAGAGTTTACAAAGAATGGTGTGAAAAGGGAAAAACATCCAGTATGCGGCAGTCCTGTGGGCGAAAATGCCTTGTTGATGCTAGAGGTCAGAGGAGAATGGGCCGACTGATTCAAGCTGATAGAAGAGCAACTTTGACTGAAATAACCACTCGTTACAACCGAGGTATGCAGCAAAGCATTTGTGAAGCCACAACACGCACAACCTTGAGGCGGATGGGCTACAACAGCAGAAGACCCCACCGGGTACCACTCATCTCCACTACAAATAGGAAAAAAAGGCTACAATTTGCACGAGCTCACCAAAATTGGACAGTTGAAGAATGGAAAAATGTTGCCTGGTCTGATGAGTCTCGATTTCTGTTGAGACATTCAGATGGTAGAGTCAGAATTTGGCGTAAACAGAATGAGAACATGGATCCATCATGCCTTGTTACCACTGTGCAGGCTGGTGGTGGTGGTGTAATGGTGTGGGGGATGTTTTCTTGGCACACTTTAGGCCCCTTAGTGCCAATTGGGCATCGTTTAAATGCCACGGCCTACCTGAGCATTGTTTCTGACCATGTCCATCCCTTTATGACCACCATGTACCAATCCTCTGATGGCTACTTCCAGCAGGATAATGCACCATGTCACAAAGCTCGAATCATTTCAAATTGGTTTATTGAACATGACAATGAGTTCACTGTACTAAAATGGCCCCCACAGTCACCAGATCTCAACCCAATAGAGCATTTTTGGGATGTGGTGGAACGGGAGCTTCGTGCCCTGGATGTGCATCCTGCAAATCTCCATCAACTGCAAGATGCTATCCTATCAATATGGGCCAACATTTCTAAAGAATGCTTTCAGCACCTTGTTGAATCAATGCCACATAGAATTAAGGCAGGTCTGAAGGCGAAAGGGGGTCAAACACAGTATTAGTATGGTGTTCCTAATAATCCTTTAGGTGAGTGTATATATATATATATAGAGAGAGAGAGAGAGAGAGAGAGAGTGAGGTTAAAAAGGGAGGTTACCATTTGCATATTTTACATTAGAATTATGGCATTCAAATAATAATTCAGATGCATAAAAATACACTACCTTTAGATGGCACCAGACATATCTGGAGCAATGTGAATATGCAAGTTAGAAAGCAGGTCATTGTGTCATTAAATCATGTTTAAAAACGGCTGAAAATGTATCCTCAATCTCCCCTGCAAAAACATTATACAAGACAATTACAACAGATCACTGATAGTATTTTTGGTAACACTTTACAATAAGGTCTCTTTTGTTAACATTAACTAATGCATTAATTAACATGAAGTAACAATACATTTGTTACAGTATTTATTCATCTTTATTAATGTTAGTTAATACAAATACAGTCGTTCTTTGTTTGTTCATGCTAGTTCACAGTGCATTAAGAAATACAACTTTTTATTTGAATAATGTATTAGTAAATTAGTATTGAAATTAACATTAACTAAGATTAATAAATTCTATATTGTTCTTTCTTAGTTCATGTTAACTTAAGTAGTTGAAACCTTATTGTAAAGTGTTACCTTGTTTAACATGAGAAAAGAGACAACATAACATAAATAGAAATATGCAAATTGGCATGATTAATCTGGTGCTAGCAATATTTGACTTAAAGGGCCAGAACAACTTTAAAAAACAATATTAGATAGAATAATTACAATAACAACAGGAGGAAAATAATAATACTAAAAACAATGACTGTTCAGTAAAAGCCTCAGTTACTAATTAAAGACAATTAAAGTCATACTCACCACATTTGATTCATCTCTGTTTCTATAAATAAAAAAACAGCCCTGAAGACAGTAGATCCATCTTAATCACCAGCTGCTTACTGAGATTGGGTTTAAACAAATGATCAAAACCAAATACGACAGCTATCAAAGTGTTAGTCTTTCACTACAGGAAATCTCTTGCGGGTATGTCAAGTTTAAGATATGCCTCCAAACAATTTTAAAAAGTGTAAAAATATGTATTTATTTGTCTTAACACTATAGAGTGCACAACATGGTAGAACTATCTTAAGGTTTACACTGACAACATAGCAAACAAGTCCAGACCTCTCTACAGATCTAAAGGTGTATTTGGGACATAAGCCCCTCCCCTGTTACCTGAAACATGCAAACAGGTTGTTCCAGTCTCCAGGGTGGAATCTCACCAGTCATCTTCATCAATCTCCACTCAGCATACCTATGTTACAACCACAATAACTAAAAGCTCTGTCAAAATGAGATTATGTTGTTTTGGGTCTATAAACCCTAACGCTCAAAATAATGAAATGGTTTGAGTAGGGCAAACTTAAATTAAACTAGTTCAATAAGTTCAATCAAATGAACTTTTATGAGTATTTAGAACTTTCATTTTCTTTTGAGTTCACAAAACTGACACATTGTAAGTAATCTAATGTTTCATTGTTTTGAGTTTTATGAACTTGTTTCTTTTAATTTAGACAAACTTTTATAATGGCAGTGAATGGCTGCCCAAAATTTGAAGCCCAAAAAAGTGCATCCATCCATTATAAAAGCAGAGATGGCAAAAGTACTCAGTTCCCGTACTCAAGTAGAAGTACAGATACTTGTGTTTAAAAATACTCTGGTAAAAGTAGAAGTAATGATTTAACTTCTTTACTCAAGTAAAAGTAACAAAGTACAGGCTTGGAAATTTACTTAAAGTATAAAAGTAAAAGTAGCCTTGCGAATTGGCTTCCCATAACTTTGGTTGTTTGGGTGATGGGCCTGCATCCGGAGTTGACTTGTTCTTTTCTGAACAACTGAAGTGAGCTTTCTGTATCTCTCCATATGATCAACATGCTTTCTCTGTGAGTGAAAATACAGACAAACACACAAAACAAATTGTTCAGTGATGTAGCCAAGAGACCCTCTGACATACTTACTATGAAATGTGTAACATTAGGCACAATAGCCTAAAACCTATATCATGGTATAATTTCAACTAGCAACATATCACAGTATATATAGCCCATAATTATTCCTTAACATTTCAATACACTGTAAATGCATCCTTTACCTCTGAATGGTTAAAGCACTGGTATAGCAACTGTATGACAGCTATTACTGTTTTTTCTTTTGTGTGAACTTGCAAAATCTTTCTGGGTCTTACCGAACGATCTTCCTGTCAGCAGTTACAGTTTGACTATAAGATTTTTTTATTTATTAATGCCGGCAGTAGGCTACAATGTTGCCAGATATTGCTACGAAAAACAAGCAAAAAATTAACAAATATATATATATAATAATCCGAAATAAGTTCAAAGCTTGTGTTTTGGTAATAAATATTTTATATATATATATATATATATATATATATATATATATATATATATATATATATATATATATATATATATATATATATATATATATACACACTCACCTAAAGGATTATTAGGAACACCTGTTCAATTTCTCATTAATGCAATTATCTAATCAACCAATCACATGGCAGTTGCTTCAATGCATTTAGGGGTGTGGTCCTGGTCAAGACAATCTCCTGAACTCCAAACTGAATGTCAGAATGGGAAAGAAAGGTGATTTAAGCAATTTTGAGCGTGGCATGGTTGTTGGTGCCAGACGGGCCGGTCTGAGTATTTCACAATCTGCTCAGTTACTGGGATTTTCACGCACAACCATTTCTAGAGTTTACAAAGAATGGTGTGAAAAGGGAAAAACATCCAGTATGCGGCAGTCCTGTGGGCGAAAATGCCTTGTTGATGCTAGAGGTCAGAGGAGAATGGGCCGACTGATTCAAGCTGATAGAAGAGCAACTTTGACTGAAATAACCACTCGTTACAACCGAGGTATGCAGCAAAGCATTTGTGAAGCCACAACACGCACAACCTTGAGGCGGATGGGCTACAACAGCAGAAGACCCCACCAGGTACCACTCATCTCCACTACAAATAGGAAAAAGAGGCTACAATTTGCACGAGCTCACCAAAATTGGACAGTTGAAGACTGGAAAAATGTTGCCTGGTCTGATGAGTCTCGATTTCTGTTGAGACATTCAGATGGTAGAGTCAGAATTTGGCGTAAACAGAATGAGAACATGGATCCATCATGCCTTGTTACCACTGTGCAGGCTGGTGGTGGTGGTGTAATGGTGTGGGGGATGTTTTCTTGGCACACTTTAGGCCCCTTAGTGCCAATTGGGCATCGTTTAAATGCCACGGCCTACCTGAGCATTGTTTCTGACCATGTCCATCCCTTTATGACCACCATGTACCCATCCTCTGATGGCTACTTCCAGCAGGATAATGCACCATGTCACAAAGCTCGAATCATTTCCAATTGGTTTCTTGAACATGACAATGAGTTCACTGTACTAAAATGGCCCCCACAGTCACCAGATCTCAACCCAATAGAGCATCTTTGGGATGTGGTGGAACGGGAGCTTCGTGCCCTGGATGTGCATCCCACAAATCTCCATCAACTGCAAGATGCTATCCTATCAATATGGGCCAACATTTCTAAAGAATGCTTTTAGCACCTTGTTGAATCAATGCCACGTAGAATTAAGGCAGTTCTGAAGGCGAAAGGGGGTCAAACACAGTATTAGTATGGTGTTCCTAATAATCCTTTAGGTGAGTGTATATACACACGCGCTCAAGCCCCCTTCACTGCGCTAGCTTCTCGCAGTGACATGAATTGCTAACACTCATGACATGAGGTTATTTAAATGGCTAATTAATCATTCAGAGATCTTGAATTTTTTTTTTTACATATATAAAAATAAAAGTCCGGACCTCGGTGACCTCATAGCTGGCTACTACGGCCATGCTCATAATAGCACCGAATTAATAAAAAACACAATATATTGACCCGTGTTCTGTTTTCTATCAGGCGCCGTGCACGTTTTAGATTACGTAAAATGCAAACACACCAGGGTTTGATAGAATCAAGTTGAGTGTGAAACCAGTAAGTTAAGGTCATTTAAAAAAAAATATATATATATACTTTTTAACCTAAATTGCTCATCTTGCGCTGCTCTGCTATGTGCTAAGGACTGTGCAATCACGTGGGAAAGGTCACAGTAGACGTAGGCAGAAGTACCACCCCCGTGTTTACAAAGTGCTCGTGCGAAGACTAATACAAACGCCCTTTAGCAAAAAAAGGTAAAACAATGATGTCGGACGATTTTGAAGTTGAAAATGGAGTGTTTTTGGTAAAAGGCGTTTGTATTAGTCTTCGCACGTTAGCTTGAGGCGGTACTTCTGCCTACGTCTGGTGTGACCTTTCCTACGTGATTGCGTAATCCTTAGCACGTAGCAGAGCAGCGCAAGATGAGCAATTTAGGTTAAAAAGTATATTCATTTTTATTTATTTTTTGAAAATGACAGTTCGTTTCGCTAGATAAGACCGATTTCCTCGTCTGGGATCACGCAGAGCTTCTGAAGCCCTTCGAAGGACTTTGAAACTGCATTGATTTGGACTTTCCCACTTTCAACATTTTGGTTGCCATGGAAGTCTATGAAGGGGAGAAAAAACATGGAATGTTTTCCTAAAAAAACTATTTCTTTTTGACTGAAGAAAGAAAGACATGAACATCTTGGATGAGATGGGGATGAGTAAAATATCAGGAAATTTTCATTTTGAAGGGAACTAATCCTTTAATAAAGGCCTTCTGAAGCAAATTGATGGGTTTTTTATAATAAAAATATCCATAGCCTATTTAAAACTTTATAAAGTAAAATATCTAACTTCCCCCAGACCGCCTTCTGTATTCAACTTACGAAGAAAGTGTAACTCATCTTGCAGTTCAAGCCGCTTTACGCTGCGTCAGACATCATCGTCGTGCCAGTTAAGCATTTTTTGTAAGTTGAATACGGAAGGAGGTCTGCCGAAAGCTATATATTTTACTTTATAACTAGTTAAATACGAATATGTTTCTTACAAAAACCCATCGATTCGCTTCAGAAGGCCTTTATTAACCCCCTGGAGCCGTATGGATTACTTTTATAGCCAGGACATTTTTAAATATAACTCTGATTGTATTCGTCTGAAAGAAGAATGTCATGTACACCTAGGATGGCTTGAGGGTGAGTAAATTATGAGATAATTTTCATTTTTGGGTGAACTATCCCTTTAATTTGAACTGAAACTGGGCTGGGATTTCTATTTCCCAGCACTCAAAAGGGAGAGTAAATGGTAAAATTAAGTGTTATATGTTTTTTGTGCAAGATTAATGTTAAGTGGGAGATTTTGTAGTGTATAATGTTTTGCGGTGCTAATTTAGATGAGTTTCTGTAATGATGGTTTACAGTGGAGCATGAGCTTGGTTTGAGAACAGGTATATGGTGAATGCATTATATTGCTGTACTATGCTAATGCTATCAAAGCATTGTGTTACCAGTTAGCAAGTTAGCATATATTGAATTAGTAGTTAAAGCTTGCCAAATTTCCACTACTAAAAATATTTACATTGAGATTACATGATAATTATAAGATAATTATACATGATCATGATAAGTTAAATGTAGGAATTAGCTTACTCAAATATTTCAAGTTAAGAGTAATAAAATGTATGAGTACAAAATCTGCAAGTTCAGCTTACTTAAATTTACAATTTCTTAACTTAAATATGGATAACATGATTAGTAAAAAAGAAATGAAAATGTCCATTCAGTCTATAGGCGCATAGTGACTACTGATGCATCCCAATTCAGAGTCTGCATCCTTCGAAGGCCGATTGTGTCACTGCTGCACGACAAAGGCTGTCCCAATTCGAAGGCTCTCCAAATGCGTCCTTCGTTTCCCCAGAAATGAAGGATACAACAGATGGATCCTCCACGGACTTGCCTACCCCAGAATTCATTGCACGCCAGTGACGACAGGATTTTTTTGAGAGAAATTGCCGAATTACACTTTTAAATGCAAGTATTGGGTTTCAACTTACTCAAATATCTAATGATACAAATGTAAAAAAACCCTAAAAAGTGGTTCAAATGTTGACATATCTTAATAAAATTTGATTATTTATAGTTTTTTATTATATACAGAAATGCACCATTGTGAACATATTTAGACAGTTTGTGAACCCTGTTTTATTTTCAGACAGTTTATTATATAACTTTCAAAAAAGTCCAGTACAATCATTTTATTGTTACTCATCAACGACAGCTGTCACAGTTGCTATGCGACAAGAACAATCCTCTGTAGGCTTAACCGTCCCATTTAACAACGCTCATTCCGACCGACCTTTGTGGACTTCGAAGGTATGTCCTTTGAAGTCCGCGTCCTTTGAAGGATGCAGCTATTGCCAACTACTGGCCTGGCATGCATAAAACACCATTTTTAATCGTTTACGTTTTTTTCCGATTTTTAACGTTTTTTTTTTACGTTTACGATTAAAAAAGCTAAACTTTTCCCTTTTTAATACATTGTTGTACCTAGAGTATATCATGCAGTTAACTTGCAATGATCCTGCAACTGTATTTTTGTCATGCCTCTTCACAGTTTTATCACATTTTGTGAATGCAATGTAACACACTTCTTTCATTAAAATGATCCTGTATCTGTGACTCATGGAACTGACCTGTGTTTTCATACTTTCTCATTACCACTCAGTTTACCGAATTCCTCACAAAAACTACCATACCTACAGTATAGAGTTTCTATATAATATTATTCAGCTGTGAGACAAGCGCTTGAGAATACTGACAGAAACACATCCATTCTCTCAGTTCTTTATTTCCAGCAGTTTTTTTTTACTATGATATTAATATTTGACATCTGAAGCCAAAGGTGTCTACAATACTTAATAATAGTACATAAGTGCCAATTATTTTAGCAAAAATAAATTCTGAGATAACACATAAAAGTACCAGAGGTAGACAAAGCACCCCAAAACAGTCTACCTTAGTCACATGGGCCACGTACACACCTAAATTTAGTTGTCACTTTACCTTTTAGTGTTTAATCCTGTTCTGTACACACACAGTTCAGTAATTTTGGGAGTAACAACAACCGCATTCTATAAACGAATGAACTCAGTAGTGATAACTGCAGTTACAAAATGTTATACAGTGTGTGCACAGGAACTGAACTGAATAACTATTTGTTTAAACATGCATCAGAGATGTGTCTATCTTCTATGTGTGTGCAGAGCAAGAAAATCAGATGGAAAGAGATACGAGCCTTGACTCATTCACACATTTTAACAAAGGTCTGTCCACACCAGCCCTGTGGTCGAGGGTCTAAAGAGATAGTGTTGCCAGATCTTTCTATGAAAAAAAGCAAATTATCACAAAATAAATTAAAGGGTTAGTTCACCAAAAATGAAAATTCTGTTATTAATTTCTCACCCTCATGTCGTTCCAAATCCGTAAGACCTTCGTTCATCTTCGGAACACAAATTAAGATATTTTTGATTAAATCTGAGAGTTTTCTGACCCCTCCATAGACAGCAACGTTATTACCACTTTCAAGGTCCAGAAAGGTAGTAAAGACATCGTTAAAATAGTCCATGTGACTCCAGTGGTTCAACCTTAATGTTATGAAGTGACAAGTTTTTAATAATTTTTTATGCACAAAAAACAAAACAACAAATAACTTTTTTATTTAACAATTTCGTCTCTTCCATGTCAGTCTCCAACGCTTTCACATAGTAAACACAGTGCCGCACTTCCGGGTTCTCAGAACGCCGGCTCAGTATTGGCCACTGATTGGCCAGCTCCTGTGTCAGCATCACACCCATGCGTTGTTGTGCTCACGTGAACAACGTCGGCCAATAATGTGCCGGCGTTCTGACGTAGAACCAGGAAACGCAACACTGTGTTTAGTATGTGAACAGCGTCGGAGACTGACATGGAAGAGAAGAAATTGTTTTTGTTTTTTTCTGCGCACAAAAAGTATTCTTGTCGCTTCATAATATTAAGGTTGAACCTCTGGAGTCACATGGACTATTTTAACGATGTCTTTACCTCCTTTGTGGGCCTTGAAAGTGGTAATAACATTGCAGTATATGGGGGGTCAGAAAGCTCTCGGATTTCATCAAAAATATCTTCATTTATGTTCCAAAGATGAACGAAGGTCTTACGGGTTTGGTACGACATGAGGGTGAGTCATTTTTGGGTGAAGTAACCCTATAAGTTCAAATGCTGCATTTTAGAAATAAGACCAAAATATTGCAACCCACAACTGTCTTTATTAACCCTGTTTACATTATTAACAGCATAAAGTGGCTCATTTTATGAGGCAAGCCCAAACAACAAGACGACAAGACTGCAAGAGGGCACACTGCAAAGTAGCCTTCTGAAAAAAAACAGAGCCATTGTCTATGGTGATTTAACCTAGTCAAAATTTCCAGACATAACAAGCCTTTGGTAGTTAATATTACTATGGTTAAAGGTGCTGTATGTAATTTTTTGACTGTACTAAAGCATAAAAATACCATAATATGTTTTCAGATATTTAGGAAACATGCTAAGTTCACATACTCCTTTCTCTGAAAAACAATGCTACAGCCAGTTATTTTACTTTGAAATGTGCATTCCATGTCGCAGTGTCTGTTTTTGTTTTGGTCTGTGTGATTCCGTCTGCTGCCAATTTACCCAATAGTATTTCGACACCACAGGTTGCCAGTTGGTGGAAAACACAGCATATTGTAGCCAAACAAACAGATCACAGATTCTATCTGACCTAAAAAGCCTAGGCATCCATCTAAAAATCTTTATGAATGAGAGCATACTGAAATGCGGATAAATCAACTCAATCAACAGTGTGTAAGTCCCCTCGCCTTCCATTGTCAATTGCGCTCGCTCTTGTTGCGTGTCCTCAAAAAAAACGTTGCTATGGTTAATGGTGCAATAAGCAATTTCTGAGAAACTATGTTGGCATTTGAAATCACCAAAACAAACACACCCCTACCCAAAAGGATCACACTCCTATCTTGATAGCTCCACCCCCAAATTCTCGAACATGCTATGCAACACAGACACCTCCCCCCTAATGACTGTATACGCCCCTTACTGCTGATTGGCTACAAGTGTGTTGTGGTGCTCGGCCAATCCAATTTCAACAGCGTTTCTCAGAAATCGCTTACTGCACCTTTAACACTGTCAATCTTTGCAATTTTGGGAGTAAATGCCTGTTCACACTAGGTATGATAAGTAAGAGAAAAATGTACATCCAGCCTGTTGTTCTCGTAGAATAAACCCCGACAAAGTGATCAGGAGTAGTCTTGCATCAGCCTGAAGGGGTTTGTTCTGCGATAACAACTGGCTGGATGTACATTATCCTGCTTATTACATGGCTACTTGCCACATAAGTAAATAATTAGACAAATACTGATCTGAGACAAAATATTTTATTAGCTCTTTAAACGCAAAGCTTCTGCGGAGAGATCAGGTGCTAGCAAGCAGACTTGGATACGGTACAGTCATACCACTTATTACATGGTATTTCACCACATAAATAATTATGGGGATTGATTTGAGATGAAACTGTTTTAAAATCGTACCTGTTTGTCATTTTAGAATCCATTACAGTGTACAAAACAATCGTCTCAAAATGGCAGCAGCTGAGTTTGTATTAAGCAATACTAGATGTCATGAATAAATAACTGTAAAATATTGATTTGCGTTTTAATAATTTATTAACTCACCAAACGCAAAACTTCCACAAGGAAAAAACATTCCTAGCAAGCGTAAACCGCCGACTTCTGTGACATTTACCCGGATGAGCCTGTGTTAATAAAGTATTCCACAGAGCCATGTAATAGCTAACGTTATCTATATAAGTGTTCACACTAACAATGATAAATGTTCTGTTTATTATAAGCGCACGCTGCAATTATGTTGTCTGTCGCTTTAAATGCTCAAGCTCTTTAAAGTTGAAAGAATTTTGAACATGATTTTCAAATATTTTTATCGTTCATCGGCTGGAAAAAATTATTCTGAAAGTGACAACATCGCTCCTCTGTCATTTTTGTTATAGCTGTGGTGTGGCATATAACTATTCTCATAGAATTAGAACAAATATTAAAACTTTATAGTTACAGTTATTGTCCTCCATGTTAACAGGCATTAAGTCATGTTAATTTAGGGGATATACTCCCGCATTTACATGCATATATGTCACTCCTGACACAATTTGTATGTGGCCAATATGATGCAGGCTGGATTCACACCTGCATTCCTGTGAGCCAGTGGCTGTTATGCTTCATAAGAAAATGCACTACCACTCCACAGCTCTGATTCTAGTCTTTTTTTGTCAAATCAGGAAAAAAAGTCCTGTAATATCTCATACATAATCCATCCTTACACAGTTCACACTGTCACTGTTTGCTTCCATTGTCATACTAGCCATTATACCTGATCCCGTACCCTAAGAAGAGATGTAAAGGTTAGCTTAAGAAGGAGAGAAAACAGTGTTTTGTTTGAATGGAAGTCAATCGAGGGGATGACACACATGATAAATTGTGTGCCTCTTTGCTAATCTTCAATATGTTTGGCTTGACATATTGATTTTGGTGTCTAAACTATAACTGGAGTTTGCTACAAAAAATAAAAGTCACAGGAAATTTTGTGACACTCATTAATGTCACTACATTTGCATGGTCTCTGCCAACAGATGCTGAGGCTGACACCTTGTTCTTAAATAAATAAATCTGTGAACATACAGTACCTCAGTTATTTACCTCAGGTAACTTAGGGGCCAACATAAGACCAAAACAGCAAAACCTTTGATACAGGATGAAACCAACATAGAGGGCTTTGTGTTCCTGGTCTTTTTCAGCCCTCATTCCTGCTTGCCATGAACGGCATGATTGTCCAGTATGGCAAACAGGGCTTTGGTTGGCTTGCCTGTTTTGTCCGTAGTCTGTGAGAGACCAGTGTCTCTGGGCAGACGTGAAGGTGGTTTTCTTGAGTCCCCAAAGTCTTAAGCGGTGCCTCTATTGAGTTAGGATTCCTATCTAACCAACACTGACCCCAAGGCCGACCTGCAACTTGTCTGCTCTGTGGTTGACAAAGGCACCCATGATCAAGGTGGCAGGAAGAGGGTAGAGCCGCTTTTCCAGAACCCCACCAATGATACAGCGGCTGTCCAACATTCCTAAAAAAAACATCAAAATGATTGATAGATTCATGAGTTACGTTAATCATAAGTTTAATCATTAGGCATTTGAAAGACTACTGACTCATCAATGGCTGCAAGTGTTATATTCTGCAATATATGCCAATACTACCATTCAAAAGTTTGAGGTTAGTTTTTTTTCCTAAAGAAATTAATACTTTTATCCAGAGAGGATGAATTAAAGGGTTAGTTCACCCAAAAAAACTCACCCTCATGTCATTCCAAACCCGTAAGACCTTTGTTCATCTTTGGAACACAAATTAAGATATTTTTGATGAAATCCGAGAGCTTTCTGTCCCTCCCATATACTGCAATGCCATTACCACTTTCAAGGTCAAGAAAGGTAGTAAAGACATCGTTAAAATAGTCCATGTGACTCCAGTGGTTCAACCTTAAAGGGGTCATGAATTGAGAAATCAACTTTTCATTCAGCCTTTGATATATAAAAGTTAATCGTGATATAAGAATATCCTGTACGTTTCGGAGCTGAAAACTTCCTTGTTAGTCAAAGAAAAGCTTTTATTGACACCATGCCCAGCAAACGCTCGATCTCAGAATATGCCAACCCTTGACGTCATCATGTGGTTAAACGCCGCCTCAACATAAGAATAAGTACGCCTGATTCTGTAGCCCCGCCCACCGACTCGTGGAGCTAAACGGGAGCTGAGCAATAAACAAGCTGAAGATAGCAAGATATTGCGCTGTGCCTGGTTGTGGAACAACACAGTTGCTGCATAAGCTTCCTTTGGAAGCTTCCTAATATTAGGAATGTGTGGTTGAACTTTATTTTTAATGAAGTTCCAGCTCACGTGGGGAAGATATTGCACGTTTGTTCCTTCATTTCACCACGAAATCGTTTGTAAACAAGAGACTGGATTTGCAGACAGGATGAGATTACATGAATGAATGAAGCAACACACTTGTGGGAGTAAAAAATTACTCTCTTGACTTTATATTTGAAGGAAAAATACAAATGCGGAAGTTTTGATCATGCTGATTTGTCTTGACTCTGCAGTGAGGCTTGTGCGTGTGTGTGTGTGTGTTAGTGATGCACGGTTCGCGGTTATATCCACCGATCGGGCGGGCCAAGTAATAAAAAATAACATTCCAATTAATTGCGGGTGGATGAGAGAAATCATTGTGTTTGTTTGATAAAGACACTTTGCAAGCACTGTGGTTGAATCATCATTCCGGTTGCCGTTTTCCCACACGCTTTCAAAACAATCCCTCACGTGTACTCACGGGGGATCCGGAGCTCATTATAATATGCAAATGCACGCCCATAAAAACCCAGCATTCCATGAGAGAGGCTCAAAACCAGGGTACAAAATAGCCTATTACTTATTCATTATGATGTTTTTGAATGTAAAAACCACGCGAACGTCATAAGTTGACCTCAGACAACAGTATAAAAAAATTTAAAAAGCCAGTTCATGACCCCTTTAATGTTATGAAGCAACAAGAATACATTTTGTGCAGAAAAAAAAAAAATGTATTCAACAATTTCTTCTCTTCCGTGTCAGTCTCTAATGCTGTTTATGTTGTAAACACAGTGCAGCGCTTCTGGGTTCTACACCAGAACGCCGGCTCAGTATTGGCCACTGATTGGCCAGCTCCTGCGTCAGCATTGCACACAAGCGTTGTGGTGCTCACGTGAACAGTGGAGACTGACACGGAAGAGAAGAAATTGTTGAAAAGTCGTTATTTTTGTTTGTTTTTTAAGCACAAAAGTATTCTTGTCGCTTCATAACATTAAGGTTGTCAGAAAGCTCTCAGATTTCATCAAAAATATCTTACTTTTGGTTCCAAAGAGGAACGAAGGTCTTATGGGATTGGAACAACATGAGGGCGAGTAATTTTTGGTGATCTAACCCGTTAAATTGATCAAAGGTGACATTAAAGACTTTTATAATGTTACAAAAGATTTTAATTTTAAATGAATGCTCTTCTTTTTAACTTTTTAACTTCAAAGAAATAGAAAATATTTTGTGTATGTAGATTTTGAATAGGATTTTTACTTCCTGAACACCACTGTTGCAGTCTAGAATGAGGACTATGAAAAGCAAAACACAAATTTGAGTATGAGTAAGTGGTTAAAACAGGCTTAAAAAGAGAAAGGGTTCAAATATCCTGCCCTGCAAAGTCAAAATGCTTTAACCACATATTTTGCCAAAATTCAGATTGGACTAAAATTGTTTTTTTTTTTTAAATCAGTTTTGTGGCAAAAGGCAGATTGCTTGGCTCAACCGTGCAAAGATTCAAAAAAACAGAGTGAGAATTGATTTCAAAAAAAGTTTTCTGAGTTCCAGTGTTGCCATAGTTACTGCACTTTGTGATATACACGATCAGGCATAACATTATGACATTATGTTGGTCCCCCTTTTGCTGCCAAAACAGCCCTGACCCATCGAGGCATGGACTCCACTAGACCCCTGAAGGTGTACTGTGGTATCTGCCCCCAAGATGTTAGCAACAGATCCTTTAAGTCCTGTAAGTTGCTAGGTGGGCCCTCCATGGATCGGACTTGTTTGCACATCCCACAGATGCTCGACTGGATTTAGATTTGGGAAATTGGAGGCCAAGTCAACACCTTAAACTCGTTGCTGTGCTCCTCAAACCATTCCTGAACCATTTTTGCTTTGTGGCAGGGCGCATTATCCTGCTGAAAGAGGCCACAGCCACCAGGAAATACCGTTTCCATGAAAGGGTGTACATGGTCTTCAACAATGCTTAGGTAGGTGGTACGTGTCAAAGTAACATTTACATGGATGGCAGGACCCAATGTTGTCATAATGTTATGCCTGATCGGTGTATATTGCACAGTCAGTATATCTGCCCTTCATACCTCTGAAGACCATTTTAGCTTCAGGAAGTTCCATCTGGTAACCAAAAGAGAAGGTTGTCTCCTGGGTCCTAGTGCTTGCCTCAAACTCCACTCCCACCTGAATCTGCAGAGATTAATTAACAGCCCGCAGCTTTACGAAACTATTGCTGTGTCTAGTTGTCATTGAAAATGACAAACAATAACATATCTATCAACACCGTCAAACCTGTTTGTTGGCCCTGTGGTAGTAGCTAGCATGTGCACCTCCTTTACCAGCATTCAGTGTTGCAACCCAATTTGGCCCTAAGGCAGAACAGATATGACATTTGATCTTTAAGTATCTTTGAGAAACATTGTACAAACAAATAGGATAAGTTACACTCAAGAAGTATCTGTTTAGGACTACTTACACCAGTGTATAGCAAATGGATGACCACTGAACTAAAGCAGAGGACCAATCTAACCTGAGTACTGGCCTGCCAGGGTAAGTATGCCCCCTTCTTCTGCTCGGCCTCGGTGGTACACCAGCTCTCCCCCCAGTACCAGCTGCGGGGATACGCTTTGAAGGAAGTGTGCAACCATGATAACTGTCACAAAAAAAACAAAGGCACAAACAGATAACATTAACTACAGTTTTAAATTTTTTGAAAATGTGCTGCCAGCTGCCAGCTCTGTTCTCAGTAAAAAATAGCAGAGCAAAAAGAACACTGACAAAGCGCTGACAGACAAGACAGGGTAGGTTACTTTAGATATGAAAAAGTCTCAGCTTCAAATTCTGTTATTTTCGAAAATTCAAACAATAAATACCATTTTAGGGCGTGACTTTAATGTGGTGTGACAGATCATTGTAGTGCCTCAGTTTAAGCAGCACGTAAACCGATCATCTCTTCCTTTTTACTACTAGCTATAGCATGAAATAAACATGAATGAACACCTGAAAATTTAATCGAGATTGGAATCAAATCAAATTATGTGAAAATACAAAGTCCTGAAGATTGAATCAAGACTGGAATTAAAATTGTGAACATACGAAGACCCGAAGATTGAATCTAGATTGGAATTGAATCGTGTGAACACACAAAGACCTGAAGATTGAATCTAGATTGGAATTGAATCGTGTGAAAACACAAAGACCCGAGGATTGAATCGAGATTGGAATCAAATTGTGTGACCATATGAAGACCTGAAGATTGAATCCAGATTGGAATCAAATCGTATGAACATATGAAGACCTGAAGACTGAATCCAGATTTGAATCAAATCGTATAAACATACAAAAACCCAAAGATTGATTCCAGATTGGAATCAAATTGTGTGAACATACAAAGACCTGAAGATTGAATCCAGATTGGAGTCAAATTGTGTGAACATACGAAGACCTGAAGATTGAAATCAGATTGGAATCAAATCGTGTGAACATATTGTCACGGGGAGAAGAATCACACGACAAGGATAGCTTCAAACAAGGTGCCCGGAGGGTGGATTTATTTACAAAGTGAAAAAAAAAACAGTGAAGGATGAGGGTGCTCCAGTGAAGTGCGTGCTCTCTTCCTTGTGGGGCAGCGAGCCTGGGCTCTGCTCCTGGGAGGCTGATCGTTCACCCGCTGCTGTCTGGAGAAAAGATAGAGAACAGGCGTTAGAGTTCTGTCTCATGGAGAGGTCTCTCTCCCTCTGGCAAAACCCATGTGGCTTATGTAGCCGTTGCTTGATGGACTGCAGCTGGGGCCGATCAGCCTGTGACGAGGGCGGGCAGGTGCTCCTCGTCTGTTTCCAGGGCGACGCTGATGAGTCCTCGGGGTGCTCGTCACAATATGAAGACTTGAAAATTTAATCGAGATTGCATTCAAATTGTGTGACCATATGAAGACCTGAAGATTGAATCGAGAATGGAATCAAATCATGTGAACATACGAATACCCGAAGATTGAATCTAGATTGGAGTCAAATGTGTGAACATACGAAGACCCGTATATTGAATCGAGATTGGAATCAAATTGTGTGACCATACGAAAACCTGAAGATTGAATCCAGATTGGAATCAAAAAGTGTGAACATACGAAAACCCGAAGATTGATTCCAGATTTGAATCAAATTGTGTGACCATATGAAGACCTTAAGATTGAATCCAGATTGGAGTCAAATCGTGTGAACATACGAAGACCTGAAGACTGAATCCAGATTGGAATCAAATTGTGTGACCATATGAAGACCTGAAGATTGAATCCAGATTGGAGTCAAATCGTGTGACATACGAAGACCTGAAGATTAAAACCAGATTGGAATCAAATCGTGTGAACATATGAAGACCTGAAAATTTAATTGAGATTGCAGTCAAATCGTGTGAACACATGAAGACCTGAAGATTGAATCTAGATTGGAATCAAATTGTGTGAACACAGGAATACTCGAAAAGTGAATCGAGATTGTCAATAGTGTGTCGCTATGAGGTTGCTAAGCTGTTCTGAGTGGTGTTAGTTTGTTGCTATCTGATTACTAAGGTGTTTGCAATGGTTGCCAGGATGTTGCTATGCAGTTACTAAGATATTACTAGGTGTTTTTTCATTGATATGCAGTTGTAATATGTTCTGAGGGGTTGCCAGGGTTTTGCTAAGGTGTTCTAAATGGTTTTAATGTGTTGCTAGGCAATTGCTAAGGTGTTCTGAGTGGTTTTAATGTGTTGCTATACTGTTGCTAAGGTGTTCTGAATTGTTTTTTTTAGTGCAGGGGTCGCCAACCATGCTCCTGGAGAGCTACCGTCCAGTAGATAGTAGTAGATCCAACCCAAATCAAGCATACCGGATCCAGCTATCAAGATGTTCAGGGTTAATAAACTTACAGAAAGGTGTGTTGGAGCAGGGTTGCAACCAAAGTCTGCAGGAAGGTAGCAGTTATGCGTTGCCGAACCACTTTGGCCTAAAATATTTACTTGAAGTACCCCCTAAATTTCTAAGGTAATATTTTAACATTTGAATGTGTCACAGTTCTTTGATATCAGTAAATGGTCACATGACATGCAGACCATTTCATTTGAATTACAAACAGAATAATTTCTTTTAGTACGTGTTATTATTTCAACAGGTTCTATTTTAAAATTATTTATACATTTTTTATTTTCAATAAAAAATTATCAACTCACAAACCACCTGCAGTTCTCTCAGGAAACGATGCCTTATTCTATTAAAGACAGACCCACTAATGACAAGAAACAACTGATTCAAAATATTTTCTTTTTGGTGGGATGACTCTTATGGAGTTTACAATGAATCCAGTGCTACTCAAGAAGATTTGAAAATAATAAATTACAGCATGTAACGATTTTCCTTAACGAGCAAAAAAAAAAACTCAACAAAATGACGTACAAGGGCAACCGCAGAAAAACCTGTTCTGCATTGTGTTGTTCTAACTAATGCACATTCCTGTGACATCTATAAATCAGTCTGACTTCTGTCTTAATGAGGACATACCTGATTCCCTGAGAATGTCAGGGTTGGCCATAGTAATCGCTGCTGTGAAGTCGCTGCCTCTATACTCCGTCTCAAACTGCCATGTGACAAACTGTGCCTGTTGAGTCTATAGAAGAATATGAAGTCAGTCCTCATTGTGTTAAAAAGTGTTTCATTAAACTAGAGCACTATTGCATACTGCTACTAACCTGAAATACTGCTTTAGCTCTTATTTTCTCACTCAGATGAAACAAAGAGTGTGCGTTTAAGCTGCCAGAGGAGTCCATTTCACCAATAAGCATAGGCGAGTCCTTTATACAAACAGAAGATTGTTGATTGTAAGAGGGAGCAATTCAACATATTGATCTATCTCATATTGAATTTCTCAGCGTTTAATGTGACAGCATAGTTGCTTAACTAATATATACAGTCAAACCAAAAATTCTTAAGACACCAGATATATTTTTTTACTAGCGGGTGCGGGACGCTATAGTTAATTTATGTAAGTGAGAATAGCAAAATAAAGTAAACTGTGACATGTTATACCCAAAAATTCTTCATACAGTAAAATTTATAAAAAATTTGGTACCAAAATTATTCAGACACTTTAACCTGACCGTCAAGTGTTTTTTCTTTAATTGCTAATGCGACCTTTTACACCACAGACTGAACAAAATGAAGCATTGCTTGGTAATTGACCTAAATTGGTATCATCTAGTTGTGTACTTAAATTTAACAGCTGACAGCTGATTGGTTGATTGTAATCCATTACATACCTTTTTATCAAAGTCATCTGACATTATCAAGATGAATTTGTTCTGATACAGTTTAACTCTGAGTTCTTGTCATATTTTATTACCGTTTTCAAAACTATAGCGAATAAACAGTGATAATTCGAGAAAATGTTGAAGGTGTCTGAATAAATGTTGGTTTGACTGTATACACAACCTTGTAATGTAATTTACAGGATAACCCAGTCAAATTGTCATGCAGCATAATAATAATAATAATAATAATAATACAACATACAAAACAAATATTGACGAACCCTGCCAAACATACTGTACCTCTTGCCAATTATTTTTGATAAAGGATGTTGTTAAATCCCCTAACCTCAGCTGTAATGCTACAGACAACCACTTGAACAGGAACAGATGCAAGACAAAAGAACTGAGCATGATCCAGATCTGTCAGATTCTTACCGTTTCTTTGCTGTCAGTGTCTGATTGTAGGTGCTCAGCGTGAAAGCGATAACTGGATGGAGCAACAGCACTGAGGTGAAACGTGTGATTGACCTGAGGAGAGAAGAAACACAAGTGCATTCTTTCAGAAGATATTTAGTGCTAAATTATGCTGAAAATGTGCATTAAAATGTGTGAAACTGCCTGAATAGTGTCATAATTGAACCATATGTATGAACAAACCTTGAAAAAACTGCTGAGGGTCTTATTTATCACCAGTTTTACACCTTCAATCTGCTGTGGAAATACATCTAGATACACAAGCAATTAAAGTTACTTCTAATAGACACGTTTTATTTCGAATGTATGTAATGAAATTTATGAAAATCAACAGAGACTGAAAAGAATATCTGACCTTTACAGTTGCGGTGCAGACCATCAAAGCTTCCCGGGTTAGGCAGCCGTCCATCTCTCCTATCCCACCGTGACAAGGGTCTATCTTGTGGAAAGGGGGAGTTTTGGCGCCCTGGCCGGGTTGACAAGGCCAGCACACTGCCCATGGGAACCCACAAGCCAAATGAGAGGACCACACACTTTCAACCTGATGAGAGACAACAGCAATTTGACATGCTAATATACTACTACTATTAATAATAATAATTGATATTTAATAATATATATAAAACACTGGATCATGCATTCTTCATTAATTAAGAAATTACATTATTGGCCACATTCCACAAAAATCATACAAGAAAAAATTATGGGGGGTAAGTATATAATTTTCAACTCTGCAAGTACACAAATCAACAATGATAATAACGAATGATCTGCACATTTGTTAATGGATTTGAGCTCGTCAATAATCATGCATTTACTTGCATTACTTACGCTGAATAAATGTGGGTTGTACAGTTACAGTATGCCAAAATTATATCCTGAAATCATATTAAAATGCAAGCTTTTGCATGCAGTGACCGCTGGAAGAGAGTAAGGTGAAAGGATGCTGAGGGATGTAGAGACAACTCAACTACAGGGTCTAGCAGCGGAACCAGCTGATCAGTGAAGTCATTTAAAGAAGAGCAGCTATGAAACACCTCCGTGCAGAAACATACTGCTGTTCATTCTGCACACCGCTGAAAACACGACATTTGAATAATTAATAAAACGTGTTCGCAACGCTGTGTTGTTAGCATGAGAAATTGTTGTGATATAATACAAGGTAGGCTCTTTTAATAATAAACCACCTTAAATATCAGATTATGACGTCATGGTGCACGCACATTTGGGTTCCTCCTGCAAGTCCAGATGAGAGGTTGAGACTCGTTTATGCGACTCGATTCTTTTGAACAGTTCGTTTTAATGAACCGAATCAGTCGTTCTTTAACGTCATTACGTGGTCCCTGACGTGACATGGCACATGTAGCAGTGAAAATATTCTAAACCTTGCTTGAAAGTGTTTACGGCTAATTTTCTTTTGTACATTTGGAGTCTCTCTAATGTATTGATAACAGAAAATGCTTGTTACATATATATAAAGTTACATATACATTATAGTTACATATATATATATATATATATATATATATATATATATATATATATATATAATTTTTTCCCCATGTATTGTAAATCCAATCCTTTTAGTTGTGTTATCTTTTTGGATGTCTTGTTATAGTTGTAAATGTGTTATGTTATGTCCTTAATGTGTAATAATAAAAAAGGCACATGTAGCAGTTGTGTAGCGGGATACACTGAAAAGATCCGACTCAAAAGAACGATTCATTTACGAATCGGACATCGCAACTGTCAACATGGCAGATGAAGCCACTAGGAAGGCAGTTTCTGAAATACCGCTTTTAAAAACTAATTCAGGACCAAGGGACAAAGAACTATGGGTTCAGAGACTTCGAGAAGAATATTTAGCTCTCATAAAGGTGAGTTACTGTATTGTAGCAAAAGCATATTATGGCGCTACAGTGCTAACTTCGCTGTATGAACAAATAACCGTACGTGTCATTAAGCTAAAAGTGTTCAGTCTTATTGACGTAGACGATTCATTGTCATTTATGAGTTACGGTTTGCGTACAAACCATATATAAACTTAATGTTACAAAATATGTGCGCTTCATAAAGAATTTGTGTTGCCTTGCAGTATGTTGAAAATAACAAAGCAGCTGACAATGATTGGTTCCGTTTAGAGTCCAACAAAGAGGGCACAAGGTCAGTTTTATTTACATTTTAGCTAGTTATTATTTTTAAGAGTTATTATATTTTCATTAACATCTTGCCACCTTTTCTGTGTAGGTGGTTTGGAAAATGCTGGTATATCCACGAGCTTCTAAAATATGAATTTGACATGGAGTTTGATGTAGGACATTTTAAACTCACTTACTATACATTTAACTTCATTTTGTTTTGTTAAAGTCCAGATAATATTTTTAACTTCATCCCGATTTCCAGATTCCAGTTACATATCCTGCCACAGCACCTGAAGTGGCCATTCCTGAGTTAGATGGGAAGACAGCGAAGATGTACAGGTTTGCTTCATATGTTTTTCATCACAATCATGTAGTATTGTCTTAAAATGTACCTTTATTATGAAATGATCTTTCAAAACCATCTTTTGTCACAGAGGTGGAAAAATCTGCCTGACAGATCACTTCAAGCCACTGTGGGCAAGAAATGTCCCAAAGTTTGGTCTGGCTCATCTAATGGCTTTGGGAGTAAGTTAAGTTACATGTCTAAAATTATATGTATTATGTCATTAATTGTTGCTTTGAAGTAATATTAATAACTATCTCTGTTCTTTCCAAAGCTTGGACCATGGCTTGCTGTTGAGATTCCAGACCTCATTGCGAAAGGCATAATTGAACATAAAGAGCAGCAAAACAGCTGAAAGTAGCAGTAGCATCCTTTGCATTTCACTATGTCTTAACAATGCAAACACAAATGAGGTTTTAACAAGTTTTTTTGAAACCATGGCTACCTTCCCTGCGGTTTCAAATTTTTGTTTGCAACCTCACAGCAACTGTGTACTTCACATTCGCAATTGTACATCTGTTTTCTCTCTCTTTTTTGTTGTAGAACAATACTGTTTAAGTTTATAATGCCTGTTCAATGGAATGTGTATGTATTCATCAGTAAAGCCTGGTATATAAATGCGGGACCATTTTAAATTGTGGCCTTGGCGAAACCTCATGAGGATTTAAAATGTTAAACTATTAATTTTAAGTTTATAGCTTACTAAAAAAAAGTGATAGTATGCCAAATTATTTACTTTCTTAGCTAGATGTTTTTCTTTGTTATCAGCTTTTTAAATAAGAAAAAAATTAAAATAATTTGTGTAATAGGTCATCCTATAAAAATGTCTAGATATTTAGACATTTAAATCCAATGTGTCTTTTAGATGACAAGGTGACAGGAGATCACATGGCCTCAGTGGGCATAATGGTGAATAAAACAAGATTTTTTGATTTCTGTAATTAACTCAGTCACACTTTAGATTAGGGTCTAATATATTAATTAATCTCACTATTAATTACGACTTTTGCCTCAATAAACTCTTAATTACTGCTTATTAATAGTTAGTAAGGTGGTTGTCAAGTTTAGGGTATTGGTAGGATTAAGGAATGTAGAATAAGGTCATGCAGAATAAGGCATTAATATGTGCTTTATAAGTACTAATAAACAGCCAATATCCTAGTAATATGCATGCTAATAAGCAACTAGTTAATAGTGAGAACTGGACCCTAAACTAAAGTGTTACCATTAACTCTTACTATATAATTAAATATGTCATAAATAAATGCAATAAAATAATATAAATTCTAAGATATCATTGAAGCCTATGAAATATACACTGCTGTTCAAAAGTTTTTGACCGGTATGATTTTTTATGTTTTTAGAAGAAGTCTCTTCTGCTCACCAAGGTTGCATTTATTTTATTAAAAATAAAAAATAAAAAAAACAGTAATATTGTACACTCACCTAAAGGATTATTAGGAACACCATACTAATACTGTGTTTGACCCCCTTTCGCCTTCAGAACTGCCTTAATTCTATGTGGCATTGATTCAACAACGTGCTGAAAGCATTCTTTAGAAATGTTGGCCCATATTGATAGGATAGCATCTTGCAGTTGATGGAGATTTGTGGGATGCACATCCAGGGCACGAAGCTCCCGTTCCACCACATCCCAAAGATGCTCTATTGGGTTGAGATCTGGTGACTGTGGGGGCCATTTTAGTACAGTGAACTCATTGTCATGTTCAAGAAACCAATTTGAAATGATTCGAGCTTTGTGACATGGTGCATTATCCTGCTGGAAGTAGCCATCAGAGGATGGGTACATGGTGGTCATAAAGGGATGGACATGGTCAGAAACAATGCTCAGGTAGGCCGTGGCATTTAAACGATGCCCAATTGGCACTAAGGGGCCTAAAGTGTGCCAAGAAAACATCCCCCACACCATTACACCACCACCACCAGCCTGCACAGTGGTAACAAGGCATGATGGATCCATGTTCTCATTCTGTTTACGCCAAATTCTGACTCTACCATCTGAATGTCTCAACAGAAATCGAGACTCATCAGACCAGGCAACATTTTTCCAGTCTTCAACTGTCCAATTTTGGTGAGCTCGTGCAAATTGTAGCCTCTTTTTCCTATTTGTAGTGGAGATGAGTGGTACCCGGTGGGGTCTTCTGCTGTTGTAGCCCATCCGCCTCAAGGTTGTGCGTGTTGTGGCTTCACAAATGCTTTGCTGCATACCTCGGTTGTAACGAGTGGTTATTTCAGTCAAAGTTGCTCTTCTATCAGCTTGAATCAGTCGGCCCATTCTCCTCTGACCTCTAGCATCAACAAGGCATTTTCGCCCACAGGACTGCCGCATACTGGATGTTTTTCCCTTTTCACACCATTCTTTGTAAACTCTAGAAATGGTTGTGCGTGAAAATCCCAGTAACTGAGCAGATTGTGAAATACTCAGACCGGCCGTCTGGCACCAACAACCATTCCACGCTCAAAATTGCTTAAATCACCTTTCTTTCCCATTCTGACATTCAGTTTGGAGTTCAGGAGATTGTCTTGACCAGCACCACACCCCTAAATGCATTGAAGCAACTGCCATGTGATTGGTTGATTAGATAATTGCATTAATGAGAAATTGAACAGGTGTTCCTAATAATCCTTTAGGTGAGTGTAAAATACTATTTAAATGTAAAATAACTGTTTTTTTATTTGAATACATTTTAAAATTTCATTTATTTCTGTGATGCAAAGCTGAATTTTTTCAGTCTTCAATATCATTTAATACATGTATTCAGCAAGGATGCATTAAATTGATCAAAAGTGACAGTTAAGACATTTATAATGTTACAAAAGATTCTATTTAAAATAAATGCTGTTCTTTTGAACTTTCTATTCATCAAAGAATCAACATTGATAATAATCATAAATGTTTCTTGAGCAGCAAATCATCATATTAGAATGATTTCTGAAGAATCATGTGACTGAAGACTGGCGTAATGATGCTGAAAATTTAGCTTTGCATCACAGAAATAAATTACATTTTAAAATAATTATATATAATTAAACAGTTATTTTACATTTGAATAATATTTCACAATATGACTGTTTTTTTAATAAAATAAATACAGCCTTGGTGAGCATAAGAGACTTATTCTAAAAACATAAAAAATCTTACAGATCAAAAACTTTTGAACGACAGTGCAAAACAAACATTCCTACATGTTTTGCAAGCAGAATCCTTGTTACTTTTGCATGTGTAATAATAACAGGAATAGCTCTGCTCATCTATTGTCAAACATTTAATATACAAGTCTAATTGCTCAAAGTGAATGTATTTTTTATGCATTTTTAACGGGAAAAAAAATCTTCAAACTGTATAGATCATTCACAGTCATAGGCATATGTATATACAATTTCAGTTTTGCATATAACATCAAATATGATGGCACATATCAGCAGGAAAAAGAATTATCAGAGCATAAATGTAAACGAGGAAAGTCAAATCTTATATACACAGATACAGGGAGCTTCAGTTCAACTGTAAACATGCATTGACATATGTCAACAAACCAGCCTAAAACCTGAGCCTCCTGGATGAAGTATCTGCCATGATTTCCTGATCAATTTCTGATTAGTAGGAATCACACTTGTGTTTGGTCATGAGAGCGCAGATAGTCTCTCCACATCCCCAGCATGGCTGTACAGTATGAGCAAGTCCTAGTTTTAACTTGCACACTGCACAATTACCTGAGGTGTTTGAATTTGATGGAGCCTTTTGGTTTTGAGAAATGAGCTGTTTGAGTTCAGTTAAGATGGTCGTGTTGGGTGCAAGAGCAATATCTATGACCTCGATACGCGTTGGGTCATAGACACAGTCCTCTTCTAGACCACTTGGCACAGCTTTCATGCCGCAGTTAGGAGGTACCCAGGCAGTGTCATAGCCCTGACTATTCCAGGTCTTCTGCATGGGATGGTTGTCCTTATCAATTCTTTTGACTTTTCCACAGTCAACGCTTAATTTAAGCACTACTCTGTCAGTAGTTGGTGATCTCAGAGGATAGCGCTCTGCTTTCTTCTGGTCACGGCTCACATAAACTCCAGGTCCCAGCATTCCATCTGCTGATTGCTTGAACCCAGTTTTTATGATCAGACGTGCTTGTTGCACAGAGGTGCCGTGATACATTGTATAGTGTCTGCCTGATTTGGCTTCCTGGTTTGCCTGAAGATGACGATCTTCATCATAGAATGCCTCCCAGCCAAAGAATGGGATGGATGCCATTTTTTTATATATATTTCCTGTGGATTAAATAGAATAATAATAATAAATTGCTTGTCAGTTTGACACTATCAGTCAAATGTTTGGACACATCTGCTCAATCTTTATTACTATTTTCTATAATACTAAAAAAGTCAACAAAACTATGATATAACAAATAAAAGTAAGGACATTTATGTAAGTTAGAAATGTTAAAACAAAGTGTTTACAAATATTATAGCCTATATCTTCTTTAAAGTAACCACCTTGTGCCTAAATTACAACTTCCCGGTCCAACTCATTCGTTAATCTAATACATGGAATTTAATCATCATCATCAGACTTTATCGAGGTCCAAATTTTAAAAGTTTTTAAGAAATAAGCATTTCAAATTTCTAACATTTATGCCAAACATCACAAACATATTCAAAATGAAACCAAAATCTTTGTTTCCAAATGTTTCACTCCTAATGTACTGTCAGTTCTTTAGGTGACTTTTGTGCCAGCTTTAAAGTTTGAAATGAATTGTGTAAATATTTATAATAGCCTATGTCAGCATTTCTGCCATATAGTTCGTGTAAAATATTAGATTTTGTTTTCTCGACATATTCATTGATAATTGATCAGAATTGAATCAGAATTCTAAAAGGAAACAAACGTAGCCTACCTTAAAATACTTCTCGCAAGTGAAGAAGAAATGACAAGTCTAAACTTTCTTATTTGGTTATAGCCTACTCAGGAATCTTTCACTTTCATTTCTTCTTGAACACGTCTTCCTGTTTTGCTTGGGGAGTTAAAAGTATTTCCTCTATAAATAATTTAAAAATATAAAATAAAAAATATATATCAAGGGATATCAAATAATGTAGTTCACCATGCATTTGTTTTATTCTTGAAAGTGCTCGCACTTTTTTTTAAAGCGCAATTAATGTGATACGTCAATCAAACAGTGTAGACCCGCCTTCATTTTATAAAATACTATTTCATTGGCCTGAAGCGCTCTTACGCATAAACGTGGTGACCAGTGGTGTTGCCATGTCCGCTTATTATAAGCGACTTTCATTAAGTTGGTCAATAATAGCATAGTTAGTGGAACCCACTTTAATGTCAGAATACGGCTTTTTACATGGGAAAAGTGTCCCAATCAACCTCCTATTACTGTCCGAGAAAACTGATCATCTTTTTTTTTCTGGGAAAATATATGTCTTATTGGTTGGAGACAAAAATTAATTCACTGCCCACTTTTGATAGGAATGTTGATTCTGGGAAAGTTTTTCATTCATAAATGCAAATGTATGAAGACGAAACCTTAATTTTCTGAATTCAAAAAAGACTTTATTTGTAATTACTTTCCATCATTGGATTGTATGAATATTAAAAAGGCTCAGAAACTTGTTAGAATAATAAGAGACCTTAGTCTCTTAAAAGAACAATGAAAAGACCCCTTCTTATTTATTTACTTTCTTTTCTTCAAACATGTCATTTTTATTGTATATTTAACTAATACGTGCCTTAATACTTGTTTTATTTGTATTCATCAATGCCTTTGTAGATATATATTTTCGTTGTCTTTTGTTCTTGGTGTTCAATAAAAAAAATAACAATTATTTCAATTCAACTCAATGTTTCATGTCCATTCATTTGGTAAGGGTTACAATTTCTATACTTATTTGGTATGGAAATACGCTTATTTTTCTAGCAAGATCTGGCAACACAGCCACTGCGTGCTGACATATGGGGGGGAACTGGAACGTGGACAGTACATGAATATTTTGGTTATAAAATTGATCTATTTTGAAAAATGTACACAAGGCTGGTGGTATAAATCATCTCGTCATATTTTTTTTATTGCATTTGTTTGTGTTCTTTCTTTTTTACAGGGCTGTTAACGCTCTCAGGACACATACAATATTTATTTTACTACATTACGAAGTGGACATGAGCTCGCTGCATATCTCATAGCAACCAGTGTTCTTGTTTACGGTGGCAGAAGCATCGGTTGTTTTCCATGCGGCATTCCTCGGGGAACGAAACTTCACTGCTGCTGCGGCACGCTAGCTTATGACATTGCACCTTTATCTTTGTCAGTTACACTATATCTTATGTAAACGGGACCAACACCTGCTCCTAAAACCACCTCTTGTCTTCAGGTGTTGCGTTAGCTCCCAACCACCGGCATTAAAAGCTTTGGTATTTTAATTAGATTTCAAGCTGTATCGCGAGAGATGTCAGAGCGTCATGGTGACATGCGGTCTCATGTTAATGCCGCATTGTGTCCTCCTCACTGTCCTGCCAGGCTCTCCACGCTCAGTTCAAGCTCGATAGTCAACGGGACGCCGTAACGCCTGCTCAAAATGTATCGAAAAGTTTTTTTCTCCTACTAATGTGACAGCTTGCTGGATTGTTTACTTATTTTTTTTTCTGGACATGTCCAAGACACGCGAAGTGCTACTTGTTGGGGAGGGCAACTTCTCTTTCTCGGCAGCTTTGAGCGAGAACGCAGGCGATGAGGTCGGCGTGACCGCCACTTGCTTTCATAGCGAGAATCAAACATGTAGACAGGAGGGAGCCGGATTGAACATACAGCGACTCCGTGAGAGAGGTCGGTGATGTGATTCTTCATCCTGATAATGTTCTCAAGACTGTCTTGTGTACATGTTCTTACTCCTGCAGTGGTTTATTGCGTCTTTGTTGTCCTGTTTGCATGATTTCTTTCATTTCAGTATACCCACCACAGTTTCGTATCTGCTAATGTAAACATTTCCAAGGATACCTATTCTTCCCACACATCAAGTATCATAGCCCCGAATTTGCATGCACGCAGCCAAGTCTATAAATTTATACAGCCGGTTGCTATGAAACCACTGAGGAGGGTTAAAAGCCTCCTTGAATTCTGTATGATAATTCTGCAGAGGCCTTAAATTCAATACAACCTTTGCCAACAATTTCCATTGCAGGATCAGTTGTTCTGTTTGAAGTGGATTGCACATGCCTAAAGGAGCACGAAGCCATCCAGCATCATCTTTTTGACTGTGTGATTTTCAATTTCCCTCACTGTGGGCGTAAAAGTGGTGTGAAGAAGAACCGGATCCTGTTGGTGAAATTTTTCCAAAGGTGAGTGTGACACTCTTGTGGCAACAATGTCTTTATTAGGGTGTTACATAAGCTTGACTTCAAGCATTATGTAATGTTAATACTGATCAAGTGTTTTGAGGTCTTCATATTTCACATATGATGTATGTTTTGTGCTTTTTTTTCTTCTAGTGCCGTTGCAGTCCTGAAGGACAATGGGGAAGTGCACGTCACTTTGTGCAATGGTCAAGGCGGCACTCCGTGTGACAGTCCAGTGAGAGAATGGCACAATAGTTGGCAGGTGGTTGCCATGGCAGCAGAAGCAGGGCTAATTCTCAGTGAAATCCGTCCCTTTGACTGTGAAACTTATCAAGGTTACAGATGTACTGGTTACAGGTAAACAGCTTTGCACTTAGACAAGTGGACATAGTCCACTAAAATTGAGAGGCTGCTCACTGCAGAGCCATGGGTGGAGTGTGAAGTCCAGCTCCCCCTTTCTGAATGTAATTTGGGCCTAATGGATGGAGCTAGAATATCCAACCACACCCTAACCCTGTCCATAACTCTATCCCTCCACCCATTAGACGTCCAGAGAGGTGGAGGTAGATGTCTTTTGACTCTGCAGTGAGCAACACTTGCTAAAATGTGTATAATTTAACTTGAATAAGTCAAGTCACCTTTATTTATATAGAGCTTTATACAATACAGATTGTTTCAAAGAAGCTTTACAGTGATAACAGGAAAATGATGTGCAGTGTTGATTCAGTTCTGTTGTAAAGATAATCAATTATTTCATCTATAAAGCAGTTCTGTAAAAAACGGTGTCATCATCCAGCCCAGTTCAGTTCTAGAATAAATAGCTTTTAACATTCCTGTTACAATTATGAAATGACATTAATTTTTAAATTTAATAAATGAAATTATTTTGCTAAGGAGTCAAGACAAAGGTTTTCATGTAGAAGGAGCTCTGACCCACATCTTCACTCAAAGTCTTCCACACACCATGCCAGAGAAACTGAAAATGGAGAAAACCATTGGGAAGGAGACAGTTTGTTTTGAGCTTCCGGCAGAGTTGAGTAACTATATGAACAGGTGAGTGGTGACTTGTTGCTTACTGAATAATAGCAAAACTAAGTGTACGTTTAAACGTTGCATTTTTCATGTACAGGCGACAATGTTGTCAACACGATCCCAGTTCTGTGTTATGCATGCCAGGCCAGTAGTTGGCGATGTCACTTTGTAAAGAAACAGTATGTAAAAACTATATAAAATGTTATTAACATTAAACACGCACACAAATACTCATGAAAAACAAATTTCTACACATTTCTACCATAGGTGGCACTAGTGTCACAGAAAATACATACTTCCTCATTAACTCATTCCCCACCATTGACGGAATTTTCAAGAAGCGTATAGCTGCAGCCTGAAGATCTCCAAATGGGAACTCCAAAACAAGGTGGAAGCTCCAAATATGGCGTGGCTTCCTTCGATTGACGGACAGGTGCATGACACGCATGCATGATTTTTTCCCCCTATCCAGTTCAGCGCAAACTCTCTTTCCCACACACTGCACTGGGACAGCTTGCAGGAGAGCTCGCAGGGGATTCCTGCTTATATCATTGAGTAGAGGTTCAAACTCTGGTCCGAATGCCACTGGCCACGAGCTCTGTGCTTCTATTTATTTATACAGGCATATTTATTTATATAGCATATTTTATACTTTTTTTGTTCTAACTAGAAACAATGTTTAAGTTATGAACATTTATCTTTGAAATGTAAGTCAATGACAGTTGGATGAAGCCAGAGCCAATAGCGAAAATCTTTGCACTTGAAAACCCCGCCCCCTTTTGGAGTTCACGCCCCATTTTGGAGCTCTCTGGACTGCAGTTATACCTACTTGGAGATTTCCAGCAATCCATGTTTTCACTGTTATACGGTAGGGGGCGCTATTATGCATCTTCTGAAAGAGTACAGAATCTCTGGATCAAAACACAGGAGAACAAGCAGAAACAAGCGATAGAAGCATTGTTTACGCAAATGTAAAATAATGTGATCATCAAATTGAACAGCTTATAAATCAAAACTGGCTAATGTTACTAAAAGATATGTCGACCCAGGACGAGGTATAGGACTGCGAAGCTCTGGGTGTGTTGATGGAAGCGATCCACTCCATGTTTTGATCATCCTTCTGAATACGATCCAGACATAGTCTTTGACTTTGCTTTTTAAATAAATTTACCCACATTAAAGTTTTGATAAAGAATGAAGCTAGAATAATTTTTTTTTTTTTTTTTTTCGTTGTTGGCCATGAAATCTTTGTGAAAATAATGAGAAATGCTAGCACTGGTTAGCAACTTAAAAAAAAAAAAAAAATATATATATATATATATATATATATATATATATATATATATATATATTATAATGAAACTGCTCTTAATTCTTTCAAATAAATATACAGTTGCATACATTATTCTTGAACTGACCAAAGTATTTAAAGGGAGAAGGTTACATTCAAAACATACATTTTAACATTAGACATTTAATGTTAAAGGTGGGGTAAGTGCTTTCTGGTAACCGATGTGGATATTTCAAATCACCAAAACAAACACGCCCCTATTTTGATAGCTCCGCCCCACACATACATAACCCAGGCAACGACTATGGTGGGATCTGTGTGTTACTATGGTAATTCAGGTCGAATGTTCAATGAAAAAGTCATCCCTTCCATGCCAAAAACACAAACAGTCATGAATAACTAGATAGCACGAGCACGACAATCCAACTAACGGACATATTACAATTATGACAAGATTAGAGGGTTATAGCGAACACAAAAACGCAAACAGTTCCCGTGAACAACTCTATAGCACGAGCGAGACAGTCCAACTAACGAACATATTACAATTATGACAAGATTAGAGGGATATTGATCACGGAAAAAGGAAACAAACATATTAGGAGTATATTATCTTACTTTTCGGACACACTTTGGGAGCTGAAGCTTGAAACAGACAGCGAGGAGGTTTAGATGCTCCAGGCTTATACAGTGTGGAAATGAATGGGTCTTTATCATCGCTGAAGTGAACGACAATACGATCGCAAATGGGCAAACAAGCGAACATGACACGTGAGCATATTCAAGCAAAAGCCAGCATATATTAGTTCTGTGAAACAAAACAAAACCAATGTTACTCGCCTATCGAGAAGAAATAAAGCAATCTCGGCCTTCAGTCCTTGTTCTCTTTCATAGGTTCACTCAACGCTGCGTAGCTATGACGCAATGGGAACGGGCTGATGGCGCGGGCACCGCCCCGACGCTCTTACGTCATCATATTATACTGGCGCGCGCCATCCGCTCCTCAGATTTCTCTGCCTTCACGAAGCGGCCATTTCTAGCCCATCGGTTTCGGTTTTTCTGGCCCAAATACATTGGAATTCGTACAACTTTCATCACCAGCACTTCAGCGACTGCGGATAGTGGAACTTTATTCTCCTTGCGGTGAAGTGTCATGGAGTTTCGTCGCTGCCTGTCGCCGTGCACTCGCTTTATTGCGAATGACAACCCTCACAGTAAGTGTGTTAAATGCTTGGGGTTTTCACACGCTCGCGAGGCGGTTCAAGGCTCTTCTAAATGCAAATTCTGCAATAATCTCCTTCTCAAAACCCTCCGCTCTAGGTTCGCGGTTTTTGAGAAGGAGTCATCCGTTTTTTCCCGTCACGCGCTCCAGAAGCCGTGCAGGCCTCTCTCGGATCCGCGACCTGGGGTTCGGATGTAGAGCTCGAGGATGTGGAGTGCGAGCAAACAGGCCTCGCCCTTTCTCTCTCTCCCTCCCTCCCCCGAGCACGTGCGCGGGGTTCTGCCGGTCAAGTTTTCACACGATTACCTATGCCCTAGTCCGGAAGTGCGCAAGTCGGTTTCTTTCGGGCTAGATGATGTCGTTTTAACTGCAGCGTCCGACTCAGAGGATTTCGGGCCTGCTTTAATCGACGATGCTTTCCCGCCTAGCAGCCAGGAAGCGCGGCCTATGCCGAGCTCGTTGACGTGCTTTCGCACGGTACCGAAAAGCTTGCTATTGATTGGCCGGACGAGCCCTGCGAGTCACAATCATCTAGATTTGACGACGAATTCTAGGCCAGCACGAAGAAAGCTGCCCTTTTTCAGCGATCTGCACAGTGAAATTTCCAGATCCTGGAAACAGCCTTTCTCAGCCCGCTTGACTAATGCGGCAGCCGCTGACTTCACCAACCTCGTTGGTTCTGTGGAGCAGGGCTATTCCGCCATCCCTGCGGTTGAAGACACGCTAGCCACTCACCTCTCTCCTTTTCGGCTCCTTCGTGGAAGTGTCGCCCCCTCTCCTTCCCACTAAACAGTGTAGGACTACCTCCGCCCTTATTGGGAAGTCCTACACGGCAGCTGGTCAGGCAGGCATGGCCCTCCACACCATGGCCATCCTCCAAGCCTACCAGACGGACGTTTTAAAGGAAATGGACGAGGGCGGCGGCTTGACACCGGAAGCGGTCAAAGAGCTGCGCAAGGCCACGGATTTCGCCACCTGTGGCTCAATCTCACGGAAATCCGTGATAAGGAGAAGGTCTTCCTACTGGACGCCCCAGTCTCTCAGTCTGGGTTGTTTGGGGAGGCGGTCAACACGGTGGTTGAGAAATTTTGAGCCGCCAAGTCCCAGTCGGCTGCTTTCAAGCAGTTTATGCCTAGGAGGGCTAGGGGCTCCCCCAACCCTTCTCCCTCTCAGTCCAGAGAGCGTCCCTTTCACATGAAGGAGTTCCCTGGTAGGAGGAGCGACCAGGGTCATCCCCCACCCACCACGATCTGGGGAGCTCATGGTCGCCCATTTCCTCGCCAACGACCTCATAGGCACATTGATCCGAAACGGCCCAGCAAACCCTCCGCTTTGGTTCCTTCGAGTCGCTCCTGACCCTCAGGTCAGAAAAAGGAGAGCCCCGCCTTCCGTTGAGGTTGGGTCAGACCGCACAAGCGTTTCTGCCCACCTCTCGACAGCTCTCCTTATCCAGCCCTCTGACTTTCGCCGCCCAGCGCGTCTCGAAGTGCAGAGCTGGCTCGACCCACGCCTCCTCTGCCGCTGAAGGAAGGAGACACGTCTTGCTTTCTCCCCTCACGTCCGATTGGCTTGCGTTCTGCCGCTCGCTTAGACGGAGACGCGTTCGGTGTTCGCCAGGAGCCGGTGGGACCTACTTTTTCCACTCAGACCGTGACATCTCCCACTCCGCATCAGGATGCCAAGCGCTCTCTTTCGCGGTTGACCACGCCTCCTCTCAAGGATCAGCTTGACACCCTATCTCAGGTATGTCCACTGCACCTTAGCACTCCACTTCCTCTGTCACATTTCTCTCACGAGTGGAAACGTCTGCCAGGGGTATCACCTTGGATCCTCCGCACAGTTCAGTCCGGTTACACACTCCAGTTCGGTCGCAACCCCCCCTCCCGTTTCGATGGGATTATTCCAACTGTAGTGAACAGCGTCTCAGAGGCTTCTGTACTACAACAGGAACTTGCTTCTCTCCTCCTCAAAGGAGCGATAGAAGAGGTCCCTTCAACGGAAATGCAATGTGGCTTCTGCAGCAGTTACTTCCTGGTTCCGAAAAAGGACGGTGGACTGCGACCCATTCTAGACCTTCGCCGTCTGAACTTCGGGAAGTTCAAGATGTTAACGCTGAAGGCTATTTTATCTCAGATACATGCGGGGGACTAGTTCGTTACGATAGACCTGAAAGATGCCTACTTCCATATTCAGGTCGTCTGACGACACAGGAAGTTCCTCAGATTCACCTTTGGGGGAAGGGCTTATCAATACAAAGTCCTTCCCTTCGGCCTCGCCCTGGCGCTGAGGACTTTCACAAAGTGTATGGATGCTGTTCTGGCCCCATTGAGGCTCCAGGGCATCCGTATACTCAATTACCTGGACGATTGGCTCATCCTGGCCCACTCCAGGGAGTTGGTGACTTGTCACAGAGACATTGCTCTTGAGCACATTCAGTCTCTTGGCTTGAGAGTGAACACCGACAAGAGTGTTCTCACCCCAGCTCAGCAGACCACCTTCTTAGGAGTTTGTCTGGATTCCGTTCTGATGCAGGCCCGTCTGGCTCCTGCCCGGATTTCCAGTCTCACTTAATGTTTGGCCCGCTTCAGGCTCTGCCATCATGTTTCTGTGGGTACTTGTCGCAGGCTTCTGGGTCTCATGGCTGCAGCTTCCACGGTGCTTCCCCTGGGGCTGCTTCATATGAGGCCCTTCCTCTGGTGGATGAAGCTCTTAGGCGCCCGATCAACAGGATAGGCTCTTCGCCTACTGAAGGTGTCACGCGGTTGTTCCCGCGCCCTATTAGTATGGCGGGACCCTCTCTTTCTCCAGTGGGGGGTCAACATGGGGGCTGTTTTCCGTCGCCAAATGATTACGACGGACGCCTCTTTGACTGGCTGTGGCGCGGTTTTCGAGGGCAGACCAGCATACGGAGTCTGGGAGGGGGAAGTTCTCTCTTGGCACATAAACTGCCTAGAGCTGAGGGCTGTCTCCCTGGCCCTTCGGCACATTCTCCCCTCTCTCAAGGGACACCACGTCATCGTCAGGACGGACAACATGTCGGCGGTGTCTCATGTGACTCGCCAAGGGGGCTCACGGTCACGCACCCTGGACAGGCATGCGCGCCGTCTCCTCCTGTGGGCTCAGGACAAACTCCTGTCCCTGAGAGCAGTCCATGTACCCGGGATCTTGAACCTTGCAGCAGATTTTCTGTCGAGGCAGAAACTCAGGTCAGGGGAATGGATGTTGAACCCTCAAACAGTATCCCAGATTTGGGAAGTGTTTGGCAGAGCGGAGGTGGACCTCTTTGCCTCGAAAGAGTCGTCCCAGTGCCAGCTCTGGTTCTCTCTGAGCTCTCCAGTGCCGTTGGGGATAAATGCGTTCGCGCATCCGTGGCCCAGACTAAAGCTCTATGCATTCCCGCCCATCAAACTGATTCCGGCGGTTCTGTGCAGGGTGAGGGAGAGCGGAGTCAGTCTCCTGCTTGTAGCCCCACTCTGGCCGTCCCAGACCTGGTTCTCGGAGATGGTTCTTCTTCTGGACACCCCCCCCCCCCCCCCCCCCCTGGGAGATTCCAGTCAGAAAGGACCTACTGTCTCAGCTTCAGGGCAGGATTTGGCATCCTCATCCCGAGATTTGGAAGCTGTGGGTATGGCCCATCAAAGGCCATTAGCTCTAAGTGCTGGTCTTCCTGCCGATGTTCAGGAGACCATTGCGAGTGCGAGAGCCCCTTACACTAGGAGACTCTACTCCTCCAAGTGGAAGGTTTCGTTCCCTATTCAGAGAACATAGGTTACACCAGTAACCTGAGACGTTCTCTCCAGCGCTGGAAAGCTGATACTTCTTGCCTGATCGTAAGCCTTCTTTTGTTCCACAGACATCTTCCACATTAGTTTTTTATCTGCCATCTCTCTCTTTCGGTCATCGCTCAGCTAATGTCCGTCCTGTGTCGTGTCTTTTGAATAATGACGTGCACTGAACACTCTCTTCTCCCTGTCATTAGTAGACATGCCCCTTACTGCTGATTGGCTATCAGTTTGTTATTGTACTCTGCCCGAGTCACATTTCTAAAGCAGTTTTGAAATAACACTTAACCCACCTTTAATTCCACTATTGTTTTATATAGAATTGTTCTATAATCTATACAGTATTTAATGCAATTACATCAGAAGTAACTAATTAAATTACAGAAAAATTAAGAGTAATCCCTTACTTTTATTTTTTAATTAAATTACAGCAATTAATTACTTAGTTTACAGGCAGTGTTGGGTGTAACCTATGAGAATATATAAACAAGACTGATAAATAAGAAAATCTCTAATATCAGACAGTATGGTTCATGTGACTTGTCTGCTATATTGCCATGATAGCTTTGTGTGAGGATCAGACCAAAATGTAAGTCATTATTAGGGGTGTGCGATATATATCGTCTGCGATTAATATCGTAATTGCTGTTTTAAAGATGTGCAATCTGACATTATCAAGTATATCCTCATACACACCCAGAGAGCGCACGCATACAGTACGTGATGTAGTCTTGTAGATTAGACTAGTGCGGGTGCGCATTAGAGTGCACGCTTTCACTGCGTGTTAGTGTATATTTATATAATTTACCTTGGTGATAAATATCACACAAGGAGTGCAGTTTTTCTCCAGGCATCAGCTTAACAAATGTGATATTGATTTTATACAAGTTTATTAAACAAGAAGTTAAGTGACTTACATTTTAGACACCATATTGGCTGTTTTTGCTCTGCTTCGCCAACGAAAATAGTTCAAAACAGACACAGCACTGTAATTGCGTCTCTGAGCAACTAACAGGGATGAATCAGCATTTTGAACAATTCAGTTGAATCAATGATTCGATGACCTCAATATGCGTTCTTGTCTGTACTTGTGTTCTCGTGGACTTGTGAATCGTCATCAGCCGCTGCCCAAGTACTGTTCCAATTCAAAGTTCACATCTAGCCAAGTACAGTTCAAATCCCTGGATGTGTCCTTGATCCGCCCCTTTTATCGAGGATGCATCGATAGGTGACTTGAGCGGACTTGAGACAGACAGGTATCCCAGAATGCATCTCACACCTACCAACAAGCGTCAATGGCGGAAGAGAAACCCAGCATAATTTAAAAATACTACTGTTAATGTGTCACGAAATGTAGTTTTAAGACTTTTTCAGGCGAGAATGTACTTGTTTAAAGCTCAAATCTGTGGTTTATTTATAAAGAGTTCGCCTATTTGAAAATTTTATCTGCCGTTTTTTTGGAGTTGTGATCCAGTCGATCACCGGGCGTTCATTAACATTAACATGGATAATTTTGTCCTCTGGACCTATGTGTAACTTTTTTTAACTGATGCACACAGGTTAATGTTTGTATTTTTTTGCCATTTAATGGATATCATCAATAACATGAAAATGTTGGTGGCCTGGATACTTTTTTACAGAAGTCATACAGGTTTGGAACAGCATGTGTGAGTAAATAATGACAGAATTTCCTGTTTTGCATGAACTACTCCTTTAAGGTAATGAACATTCAAAATCTAGAGGCAACAGCAGGATCATGGCATTTAATTATCATTTATATACTCCGCAAACTCTTCTGTAAATGGTGACATTGTCAAGCTGAGATCACAAACTTTAATCTGTTATCAGTCTTATCATACAAAAAAAGATGGGCTGTTCACTTAAAAAAAAAATAGGTGGTACAATATTTTTGCCCGTATGCTTCTGCATCATGAATTTAAATTGTTTTCATCAATTTACCGGATACTTGTGTCTCCTGTCAGGAATTTCCTTGGTCAGCAGTCACATCATCCAGTGAAAATGGTCCAGGAGCAGTTACTGAGAGAGCTAAAGTCAGTCTGGCCTGTATGCACTATAAATGAAGACTTCCCAGAACTGGTAAGCTGCCTGCCAGAAACACCTGAGTCATGTGACTCCACTCTGACCCATTCAGAGGTCTTCTGGATTAAACCTACTGATACCTATATATTTGACCAAAGCAAAAACGAGCAAAATGACTGTGAGTCTATGGATGACCAACAAAGCTTTACTGGCAGCTATGCACTTCGACCCTCTCTGTTGCTGCATGTCCAAGAGATCACCCAGAACGAAGACTTCAGCCCTGGTACGCTTCATGCGGTAAGTGGCCTGGTCTTTCAGAGAGTGCCCATCTCCCCGAGCCGTTCTCCTGCATTCCACCAGCTTCTATTAGTGGGAATGTTCCCTACAGAATCCCATCCTCTCCAGTGCTTCCAAGATTGTTTGGAGTCGTTGCTCGCTTCTTACGGCGTGTCCTTTGAAGAGGCGCGAATAGGCCTCGAACAGCAAGTGTGGATGAATTCAAAGATGCTTCCCAAGTTTGGGAGGATCGCATCTCTACCCTCTTTTTCTTCAGCCCTCGATGAAGGTTTACAGTTCATTGCCATCTCAATAAACTTGGATCATTTAGCCACTGTGATTTTCGGCATTTCTGACTGCCGCTTGCTTTGGAGTGCCGATCCTCGCTTTATTAAGCATTTCGAGCTCAATCCACTTGGACCTTTCAGTTCTTTCTCCCTTTACCCACCAAGCTATTCGCATGATGTCAGTTTCTGGATGGACCCAGAAATCTATGACGAACTGGACTTCCATGCACTTGTGCGAGAGGCTTCTTGCGGTTCTGTTAAAAATGTGGCATTAGTAGATCGCTTCCGACACCCACACATGGGTCACGCAAGCCTCTGCTATAGGCTGACATATCAGTCGTCAGATCGTGCCCTCTCACACAGCCAGGTCTTGGGATTACAGAATCAGCTCCGGAGACTGTTACCCCTGCGCCTGCAGGTCACACTGAGGTGAACGGGTTTCAGCAACATAGGATCAAATGGATGTATAATCTCAGATTTAAATTTTTGAAGAAGAGTTTAAAGAGTCTTTATTTTGACTGATTTTTTTTTCTTCTGTAGTACACAAAAGTGAGTGGTTAAATTTATAATTATAGCAAATACAATTGGGTATTATTTCCATTAATTTAAAACTGACATATCAAACTATTTAAACTAAAAGGACTTTTGTTGCTGTGTTTAAAATCCTATCATGTTTAAATACTGCTTATGCTAATTAAAGTTTTACTTTATAAATATTGTGGGAGATATCCAAGAAATGTTTTTCAAATTTCAGTAGTACTGTGTTACTTTTCCTTGTTGTTTAATATGAATTAATTTTGCATGTTTAGGGATCTCTTTTAATTAAGAAACTTGGAGACATAATTATTGATGCACAACTGCAAATCATTTTATCTGATGCATTTTTAAAAAAAAATGTACTTAAATATTTTTCTAGGTTCTTTGTTGGGCACGTGTATGTTTACAATATCTCTGAAGCTGCATTTGATACTGTGATATTTCTGGAATGTCTATGTTTGTTTATGATCATTTGTGACCGTAATTTGTATTGTTATAAGTGTGTCATTTCTCAGTAGAGTCAACTAAACAGGATCTCAAAAATAATGGCTGTTGTCAGATTACTTAAACTAACCCACTTGGTCAAATTGTGTTGGACTGGTTGGGATGCTTAAACTGCTGGTGTCACCTACTCATTAAGTGAAAAGAGGTAAACATTTTGTACCGGTTCTTTCCTGAACCTGAAAAGACTGGCTTGAATTCCAGCCATATATAGATATGATATAAATTCTGTTTGCAACATGTTTATTATCTTAGGCTCATCATGGCACATATCTAAAAATAAACACACATCAGAGTAATATTTTGTAAGGAATCCAAAAAATGCAAACATGTTAACGGTCTATCATTGAAGATTTTTTTTGAGCATTAAAGTGTGGAGTGTGCAAGTTTTTTTTTTTTTTTTCATATATCATGACACCCACACAAACTATTTATCATGAGACTACGGGTCCTGTTTGAGAATGCTAAGTGTATAATCTGAGGGCTCATTAGTGTACAATCTTTTCACAACAAATTAAAACAAAACAGGAAAATATGTTTATTCTTAATTGGCAAAAATCTAACTAATGCTAAAAATGGAAGAAATGTCATAAATTTAGGGCCATTTGCTAATATACAAAGCCACACAAACAAACATGATGATACACTAAAGAAATAGTTTTGTTCAAATCAAAAATATAGTTTTATATTACAATGTCAATCTAAATATTGCAACAAAACAAATTTTTTGGGGTAAATCAAGTATAAATACCTTTTTTAATGTTACAGTTGCTGGTTAAGGCTTTTTAAAGTGTAGCATGGTGTATGGATATTGTAATCATTCAGTAGCATGTTATTACTAGTGTTGGGTGTAATGCAATTACTGTAATTAATTACATTAATTGAACTACTTTTTAAGTAAGGGATTACTTTTAATTCGTGATTTAATTACGCTTTCTGATGTAGTTGCATTAAATGCTGTATATAGACTATATAAAGCAATGGATTTAACATCAAATTTTAACAACTAAAGGTAAAATGTATGTTTTTAATGTAACCTCCCTTTAAATACTTTGGTTAGTTCAAGAATTTATGCAACTGTATTATTTATTTGAAAGAATTAGCAGTTTAGTGTCTGTCCTTGAGTTGTTCATCTGGTCGAGGTTGATATGCAATTTAGAAAGTAATTAGTAATATAAGTAATGCAATACTTTTTAAAGAGTAATAAGTGCTCTACACTGTTGAAGATGTAATTAGTAGCTACTTAGCCAACACCGGTTTTTACCATCTGATACCATCTTTGTACCATAATATAATGGTATTACTACTATTAATAGGCCTAATAATACTGATATTAATCTAATTAATTGTTCAGTTGGGTTAAATAATGGCCAAATGTATTGAATGAGAATAGATGAGAAAATGTTTATATTAACTGTGTATATCGAAACAGTTGTAGTAAAATGTACTTTGGTCATTATACCAAGTCAATGAAAGTATATATTGGTGTTTGCAGCAGGGTTATTAGTTAACTATTATGTTTTTAAAAAAAAAATGATATTTAATATTAAAAAATATTATCTCAATGATACTAAAATAACTGGTTAGCAGTTAGTCAGCACAGATAAGAGTTTTTTTTCCTTCCGCGTACTAATTTTTAAATGGAAACAGCATACAACAGGAATGCTTCACAGGACAGATATCATCAATTCTCAAACAGATTAACAAGTCAAACAAAAACAAAAGATCCAACAACAACGATAAAACAAAAAAACAAGCTAAATATTTCTTCCTTTTACGTATTGACACATTCAAGATTAATAGAATTTAGTAAACATAGTGGGGACATTACAATAAAGAATTTCTCCATAAAGTTTAATAAAGTTTCATTCTTTGTATTTTTAATTAACTTCAATGACTTCTTCAGTGATTCCATCTCTTTTAAGAATAAATTGCATTTAGGTATGCGTTTTTCACATTTTTGTTTATGGATGTAATATTTACCATGCAAAATGTAGAAGTTCACCACATATTCAAACATTTTGCTTCTGTGTGTGAAAGAACATAATATCTTTTAGAAATAATTTATAATTCACATTTCTTGGGGCAAAAAGAAAATAACTTCAGACCAAAATTTTAAGGATGAATCACACTTGTAAAACAAATGAGCCAAGTCTTCCTCGTGTACAGTACAAAAAGAGCATTTGTTGTCAATGTCCATGAATTTTGATAACGAAGCTTTACATGGGTAGATTTTGTTAAGTATTTTAAAATGTACCTCTTTAACTTTATTCAGTATACTAAATTGATATGGATTTAACTACTGTCTCTCCGTCGACCTGCGCGTCGGCGTGATGATGACGTCACGCACAGCCAGTAGAAACATGGCGACGAAGAGTCTTCGTCAGCGCAACAGACGGGGAAGCAAACAAGATGCCAACAACGTGAACAACACACCTACAACTGACAGCCGAGCAACAAAAGACGACAAATGTGTTGAGGACAATAAGTCTACTGACCCCCGAAATGAGTAAGTAACCATAAGCCAGTCCAGCTGACGCGCGGTGTATCATTGTGTAGTGTTGACAGGTCGCTAGCTCGCTAACGTCAAGCTGTCTGGATATGCGATTAATACAGATAGTACACACATGAAATGTCCACAGACTGTCTAAATAACACGCATACAGCTGGAAGAAACCGAAATACTAATCCAGGCGACGCGAATAAGCTGGCTTTATTGTAACATGACGCCTTTCATTCAACCATTCATTCATTCACTGTTCTTCAGCGCTTCATAGAGGAAATGCTGAAAAATAACTTGTGTATATAATGATTGTTCTTTTAAAATAAATGCTTGTGATTAATTAGCTGAATACTTTAGTGACACTTGGTAGTGAACATTGTCATATTGCATATAAGCATGTTTTGGTGCTGGATATCTCAGGTGTACATTCGCGCATGTCCAATTTCATAATCTTCTTACATTGTCATTAGTTGAACAGCGCAGGAGGAATAAAATGACACTCTACTGACAGCCTTTTTTGTCTATGCGAAAAGCTGGAATTTGTCATGCTTGATTATGCTTGTGGATGAGTTTTCATTTATTTGTAGACTGACACTGTTTTAAATACTAAATAAGTGAATGACAACTTTGTATACCCATGTGCTCTGTTCCCATATTGCTTACTAGTTTGCTCCCAGATAAGCACATTAGCTCATACACCCCGCCTCTCCATTACAGGTCATCCAGTAAGGCCGGACAGGTGTGGGCCCCTGAGGGCTCCACAGCCTTCAAGTGCCTGGTTTCAGCTCGCTTCTGTGCTGCGCTGCTCAGTAACATCTCTGACTGTGATGAAACCTACAATTACTGGGAGCCAGTGAGTTACACATTTTACTGGTTCACAATATTTTTGTTAAGCTCTCAAGGGTACAGTTATAAAAATGGCCCAGGACCATTTTGGACCAGTTGATGGTCACTTGTCCTTTTGGTCCGGCACTGTATTCTCATTACGTCTTATGTGTTGTTATGCTTTGCTCACTTTGCTTGCATTTGTTTTTCTGTGATTAATTATTGTAGTTGCAATTCTGCTGATTTTGATGTGTCACCACTTTAATATTATTTATCTGACTAACAAAGATTTAGTAAAAATTGTGAGTGACTTGTGATGGAATAGGTCAAAAATGATTATTAATATTAAAGGTCACATATATATATATATATATATATATATATATATATATATATATATATATATATATATATATAGCAAAGTAATGGAAACAAAAAATGTTTTTAATTGCAATTATTGCTGATTTTCTACAGCTTGTAATGATCTTTTAATTCAACACAATTATGTAATAATGGTTTAAAACATTTTTGTTAAATTTTTAACCCATTTAGCATATATATTATAACATGTTTTAACATATACTATGTATTATAAAGTGTATAATATAACCTATTATAATAATTATTTATTTTAACACACACACACACACACACACATATGAATGTTAAAAATAAATGTTATATTGTTTGTGTGTAGATATGTGAATATATATTTATGTTATATGTATGTGTTTTTTGTTTATAATTTTTAACCTATTAGATTTTATAACATATGTTATAATATGTATAGTATAACATGTTATAACAATTATAATACATTTATTTTTAAATATATTAAAATGTATTATTTTTATGGTGTGACAGGAAAATATTTACAGGGCAAGTAAAAAGCTAAAATACTGGTCTAACTGGGACGGCAGAAAGCAAATCCTTATTGTTGAGCCCTGATCTGTGTCACTGTTGTGTTCCGTGATGCCCTGGAGTATGTAATAAACCAACCCACTAGTGACTGTCCGTGTGTAGTTCAGATTCAAGAACTTTTTTTAGTCTTCACTAGAAGGTTATCATGTCTATTCCGGATTACAGATAGACTATAGAGTGGTCTTAAGTAAAAACCATATGAATGGGCCATATTGCTGAATTTTAACCTTCTTCTGAGAACTACTCACTTTAGTATAAAAGAAAAGTACCTTCATTCTTGAAACATTCTTTTTATTTTTCTCTGTTTGCTGGCCAGACTCACTACCTGCTATATGGAACAGGGATGCAGACGTGGGAATATTCTCCAGCCTACGCAATTCGTTCCTATGCGTATCTTTGGCTCCATGCCCTTCCTGCCTGCTTTCATGCCAAAATATTACAAACCAACAAGGTAAACTAGTCACCAGCCCCAAACTATTTACTAGATTGGTTACAAGTTTTGATTCTGTACTTGCAAGCATTTGTAATGCAGAAGGATATTTCTTTGACCAGTGTGAGGTGGCTACTTAACCTCCCTGGAATCTAAAAATCACATCTCAAATCTGAGGAAAATAACCCTGGAAAAGCTGTGGTTCCACTTATACAAATTCTCTATTTTTTTATTTCTAACAATGATGGAAAGGATAACAATTTATTTTACAGTTTTACTTTTGCTTATTCAACTCTGTCCAGGACTTTTAAAATGTATTTTTCAGCTGTAATATAGAGTGTTTCATTAAATTTACATTTACAGTATGCATTTGGCAGACACTTTTATTCATAGCAACTTGCATTCAATTCAAAGTATATATTTTAAAGGCACAGTTGTGGTCAAAATTCTGCATACATTATTTTGCATACAATTATTTTATAAAAATGAGAGGGATCATAAAAATCTTTTTTTAATTTAGAGAGAAAAGTGTAAAATGTACTTATTTTGTCTTCTAGGAAGAATGTACCTATCTTCTCTAGCTTCTGAAGGGCAGTAATGAAAAAATATGGTCTTTAAACAAAATAAGAAAAATGTATACATCTTCATCTTGTTCAAAAGTTTTCACCCCCCAGCTCTTAATGCTTCGTATTTCCTTCAAGAGTACCTTTTGTAATGTTTGAGTCCCTCAATCGTCCTTGGTGTGTTAAGATGGATTTCAAAATCATATAGGGCCCTATCATACTCCTGGCACAATGCGGTGCCAGGCGCAACGCAAGTGTTTTTTGCTAGTTTCAGTTATCATTTTCACGTCCTGCGCCACGCTGTTTAAATAGCAAATGCATTTGCGGCCATTTGTGCGCCCACATTGTTGTGCGCCCACAAATCCGCCATGGTGCAAGCGCAACTGGCGTTTAAAGGGAATGGGAGATGAGACCCTGATTGGTTTATTGCACGTTATGCCCAAAACACACCCATTACTCATTAAGAGAATAGGGACAACCATTTTAGACCATGCGCCGGGATTTTTTTTAATAATCCCTCTTATTTTGTTATAATAAATAACATTTAGCAGATTCTGTATGTAAACTTTTGACCACAACTGTATATATTGGCCATTTATTATATGCCTGCATTTATAGGACATGTAAACTAATTTGCTGATGTTCAGATTCTTTTGTTCCCATTCAGGTCCTTGTGTTTTATTTCCTGCGCTGCATGTTAGCATTTACCTGTTGTGTGTGTGAGCTCTACTTCTACAAGTAAGTGCATCATATTACATATGGCACCTCAGCATTGGGCTAAAATAGGTGAATTTTACAGTGTGACGGGTCTCACACAGGGCGGTGTGTAAGAAGTTTGGCCTGCATGTGGGACGGCTTCTGTTGGCGTTCCTCGTCCTGAGTGCAGGGATGTTCTGCTCCTCTGCAGGTGTGTCAAATCATATGGGTCATTTTTGGCTTATCTGGTTGAGCACATGGAAATTAGATGATAGTTGTAACTGCTTGTCGCTAGTGTTTTTTTTTTGACATAATTTTGTGTATACACTGCAGGTTAATGTGTTTGTGTATGTATTATACGCAGCTTTCCTCCCCAGTACGTTTTGTATGTACAGTACAGTGGTAGCTATGACTGGCTGGTTCCAGGAGCACCCGAGTCTGGCTGTGCTTGGTATTGCGGCGGGGGCCATAGTGGGCTGGCCCTTCAGTGCCCTTCTGGGGTAAGAAATGGTCAACAATTTATATTTTTGTATATTGACAAGCAGGGTAAAAAAACAACAACATCTTGCTTGTGAATGTAAAAGATTTAAAGGTTTAAAGATCAATGCGCACGACAAATAAAGTTATTGTATTCTAAAAGAAAGAATAAATTCTGAACTGCCGAAACGAGTCATCAGCAATTCCAATCTTAATTTCTGTTACATACCCACGTAACAATGTAACACATTTGCATATTTCCAGCCTATGGCTTTTATTAGCTGCCCTTGAACAACATCTACAATAATATTGTCTATACACACTAATGTTTAAAATTTTGAGCCATTAAGTTTTAGTTTTAAAGAAATTAATACTTAGCATTTAAAGGTGCACTATGTAACATTTTTTCAGTAAAATATCCATAAACCACTAGGCCAGTGTTATATATTTAGTTCAGTTGAGTACTTACAATATCCTAAATGTTTACAACTATTTGTAAATCGTGAGAAAATTGTTATTTTAACCAAGGAACCGGGACGTGTGAGGGAGTCGCCTGTCAATGGCGTCATATCTGCGCTACCCTCGGTTTCTGGTTTTATTTAGCAGAAACGCTTTACTCTTACTGCAGTGTGCAACAAGTCTCATAGCAGCCGCCGAGTGAACGCACAGAGTAACGTCATAACATCATTTTCAACACACTCAAATGTATCTAATATAAACAGAGCTGCGTTACCTCATACTCATGACCGGAAAAGCAGAAATGGCGCCGGCGACTGTGGCATAATAAAAGTCCCGCCGCTCGCGTGTGTTGCACTCATCTTATTAACAATCGCTCCAGCGGCCTTGCTCAGCTCCCACACCACTCTGTCCTGCTCTGCTTCATACTACATTAACATTAATAATCGCATCCATGAACATGATTTCTGCCTGAGTCCTATCCCGATTCTTTTCCACCGGCTGTGAGGTGAAGACCACATGTCCCAAGATTCTGCACTCAAACTTGGCGTCATCAAACTACGCCTTTGTTTTGAATAGGCGACCTCTAGCGGACGGAAAAGTTACATAGTGCACCTTTAATTAATATTTAGCACTAAATTAATCAAACGTGACAGTAATGTTACAAAAAATACTATTTTAGAATTCTGAAAAACATTTATTATGATTTCCACATAATATTAAGCATCAAAATTGTTTGATAATATTGATAATACATTGATTATAATAAAATATTAATAATATTAAAACATTGATAATAATATTTTTTTTTACTTTGATATCAAATAGCATATTAGAATGATTTCTGAAGGATCATGTGACACTGAAGACTAATGGCTGCTGAAAATTCAGTTTTGTATCTCAGGAATAAATTACATAAAAAAATGCATCCTTGGTAAGCATAAGAGACTTCTTTCAAAAACATATCCCCAATCTTACTGACCAAACTTTTGGTGCAAATGTCTTTTTTTTTTACATGTTCACTTAATGTAACTTTCAAATCTGACCATTTACAAAACATGTTCATCAGGTAAATAACCCAGGTTTGACTGTGACCTGGGTCATGTCTAGATCCCAATTCTCTCTCACCACTACTATTCAACCTACTCTATACTTTCCCAACAACAATACAAAGCAAAACAAAAGACAAAAATAGTAATAAAAAAGTAATCAAACTGTAGTCTTACAGTTTAGTTCATGAATTATCCTGCAGTTCCCTAATAAACAAAAATAGCTAGTAACTGTTTCATTTACTCAATTAATTTACTCATTAGTCAATATTTACATTTGGCGAAAAACCATAGAAATAATCCTGATCATCCAACTAGGTGAATTTAGGATCTGTTTACTGATTGATTTTGCAGCATACCGATTGCCTTTGACCTGCTGCTCCTGAAGAAGAAGTGGAAGAGTTTTATTATGTGGACTCTGTTGGCGTTGCTGCTCTTTCTGGTTGGGAAACTTACTTTCTGTCTGTCTTAAGCCCTATTCGGACGGTAATTGTTTCTCGTGGGGTCGTAAGGTATTTTCATCATTAACGGGCTAGTCTGTGATTTTATTGCCGTCCGAATCCAGAGTGTGTGTTTTTTTTCTCCCATCACCTGTGTAAAAATCCCGGCCGAATTACCTACTGTTTTTTGACAAACACCAAGGTCGTGTGGAAATTTAATTGCCGTCCAAATCCACATCTCTGAGTTTAAGAATATATCACTTCAAAATTCACTGTTTATATCCTTTTTGACTAGTGCAGAGCACCGTACGGTTGCGCTTTGCTGTAATTTGGATGCATTTTAAAGGTCTAGCCTTTTATTACTGAAATGCTGGCAAGTATTTACAAGAGCAATATATTTCATCACCACTCAAAAAATTAAAAGAAGAAAAGCACATAAACATTTTTAATTATACAAAGCAATTATACATGTTAAAATAACCAAGCAGCATTATGTTTACCTCATGTAAATAAGAGGCTGTATTAACTTATTTCTGCTTATTTCCATGTGGAATAAAATTACATCCTTTATTTTGAGATAAAATACAAGACAGAAAACCATTTTAACTATAATGTGCATCTATATATCTTCCTATTTTTAAACAGATTTAAATAATTAAATAATAATTAGGATATTATTTTCCTATTATTAAATGAAATATGCATTTATTCTTATTATACCAAGCATACGACATTTTATTTACAGCATGCAATCATGTTATTGACCATGTGAGTAGTGCGTAGTGCACGTGTTTTATCACTGATGTGGCATGCAAATGTATTTTTACGGACGTCCACATGAGAAACAATTACCGTCCAAATAGGGCTTTAGGTTGCTGAATTGTTTTTGTGTCTTTTTGATCTGACTTCATACATGCAAAATGGCATTTTAAAGTCAGAAATATCCAGAATCATTGTATTATACTGACATGATAACACTGATAACACTAATCATTGTTATATTTTTCTGTAGGTCCCTACTGTTGTAATAGACAGCTACTATTATGGCAAGCTAGTGATTGCTCCTCTGAACATAATACTATACAATGTGTTCACTCCTCATGGGCCAGATCTCTATGGTACGCTTCAAATTATTTGTATATACATTTAGAAAATATTGACTCGTCCTTAAAGGTGCTGTATGTAATTTTTTTTGACAGTACTAAAGAATAAAAATACCATAATATGTTTGCTGAGATTTAGGAAACATGCTAAGTTCAAATACTTGTTTCTCCGAAAAACAATGCTGAATGCTACAGCCAGGGGTCCCTTCTTCGTAGCTTGCTTAATACATCTGAAATGATTTGACAGATCCCAGATCTTATAATCGTGATAACTGATCTTTGGCTAATTTGGTTCTTCAAACGAATTTGCGGATTGGATTAAAATATCTGGATTAAGTTATCTAAGACTGTGCATTCTTGTGTTTCCTGAAGAGAGCAGATGTATCGATACTCAAAACCACGATCAGCAATGCAGCGATTGGCTGGCGGCAAGACAGCAACGTAATGACAGCATATAATTAAAAAAGCCACCTGGCAAAAAACGTACAAAAAAATTACACACAAAAGCCCCACGAATTTCTGGACCTTTATAAAGAAACAGCCAAACGACCAAACCAACATAAAAGTTATAATAGATAAATGATAAATGTTTAAAAAAAAAAAAAAAACATTTTTATTTTAATGTTGTAATTAGCAATTCATTAAATTTTTAAGTCAATTTGAAGCAGATTTGTTACGTGACAGCATTAATTCAAGTTTCTTAAGGGTCAAGATCCAGTTATCTGCATCTCCTGTGCCGCATCAAGCCATCCCATAATATCCGTCATCACTCAAATTAATGCATGGCTCAAATTAACGTTACAGCATGTGTGTAAGACTCCAGCAAAATTGTAAAGTAATTATTCCATAACAAATAAATCTCCTGGCTGTGTCTATAGTATTATACACCTTTTACACAACATTATAATATTTTTAAATACATTTTTATATTATTCATATTATTATTTTTTAAAATTACTATTGCCCCTGGTTCAGTAATGAACCCTTGTAATAAAGTAGCAGTGGCTGGGACAGATTTTAACTATCACCTCAAGATGCAATCTAATTTTGTTTACATGAAATAAGCCTGCTCCCGAGCAGGTTTAAGTTTACGGACCTGTTGCTATGACAGCAAGTTCAGGATGAGCGTCGAAGAACCAAACAATCCAAGATCATGCCAAATCGTCAACAATCAACTTCAGCTAACTGAGTTAGCGACGTACGAAGAACGGACCCCAGTTATTCTACTTTTGAAGTGTCAGAATGTCTGTTTTTGTTTTGGTTTGTGTGATCCTGCCCACTGCCAATTTACCCAATAGTATTTCGACACCCCGGGTTGCCAGTTGGGGGACAACAGCGTATTGCAACCATTGAAGCCAGCAAACAAACTGGGTCAGAGATTGCAGATTCTACCTGACCTAAAAACATTGTATACATTAGCTGATCAAAGTATACGTTAGCTGATCAACGTATAGTGTAAGGCTTGTCACTTTCCATTGTCAATTGCGCTCGTTCCTGTTGTGTGTTCTCAATCTGGCAACCCGTGTGGAGTCTTCAATATATTTGGACTGCAGTACCCATTTCAACCGCTAGCTGTCAATATTACGCACTGCACCTTTACTGTAAACAATTTTTGTTTGTTTTAAAGGACTTGATATGAAATGATAATTCTTCTTAGTGCAGTCAGATGGCATCAGTCATCAACTTTTAAACCTTCTAATTACAATGTGTTTTTTCTCTTACAGGCACAGAGCCCTGGCATTACTACTTTGTGAATGGTTTTCTTAATTTCAACATTGTGTTTGTGTTGGCCCTGTTTTCTCTTCCTCTCACGGCACTTATGGAGGCACTGCTTCAAAGATTCAATGGTAAGAGAGAATAATGTGTCTTTGATTTTTGTTGATTTAAACCCTTAAGTTGCCAACAAAAGCCCCAACAAAATAATTATGTCATGCTGGCGACGTACTGGGCATACTGTTAAAGAACACGCCAACTTTTTGGGACTTTAGCTTATTCACCGTATCCCCCAGAGTTAGATAAGTCCATACATACCATTTTTATCTCCGTGCGTGCCATAACTCTGTCTGACGCACCCACCGCTAGCCTAGCTTAGCACAAAGACGGGAGGTAAACGGCTCCATCTAGCCTACTGCTCAATAAATGACAAAATAACGCCAACATTTTCCTATTTACATGTTGTGATGTGTATAGTTACATCGTGTACTAAAATGAAAAGTTGCAATTTTCTAGACTGATATGGCTTGGGACTATATTCTCATTCCTGCGTAATAATCCAGGAACTTTGCTATTGCGCAGCGCCTGAAAATAGTCCCCAGCATGCTCTCTGTTCAAGCAGGTTGTCACATTGGTTATGTTGACAGAAGTTAGCCTATTTTCAGGCTCTGCATAATATCATTGCGCCGCTGCACCCATGGTACGGCAGCAAAGTTCCTTGATTATTACGCAGGAATGAGAGTATAGTCCCTAGCCATATCGGTCTAGAAAATTGCAACTTTTATTTTTCCGTCGGTCTTAGTAGACGATGTAACTATACACATCACAACATATATATAGGAAAATGTTGGCGTTATTTTGTCACTTATTGAGCAGTAGGCTAGCTGGAGCCGTTTACTTCCAGTCTTTGTGCTAAGCTAGGCTAGCGGTAGGTGCGTCAGACAGAGTTATGGCATGCACAGAAATAAAAATGGTATGTATGGACTTATCTAACTCTGGGGGATACGGTGAATAAGCTAAAGTCCCAAAAAGTCGGCGTGTTCCTTTAATCTCATGTTTCTTATTGTATAAATTGCAGTTCAGAACCTCGGCCGGCCGTACTGGTTGACTCTGTCTCCAATGTACCTATGGATGCTGGTGTTCTTCACTCGTCCACATAAAGAGGAGCGCTTTCTGTTTCCCATCTACCCTCTCATCTGTCTGTGTGGGGCGGTGGCACTATCCTCGCTGCAGGTTAGAATTGCTAGACTGCAGTTAAAGTCTGCATGAAACAGTCTTTCCTATTCTGACGTATATCCGAGTGAAACGGCTTCTCGAACAAGAAAAATGTAGGGCGGTGCTTGATTTTGTCCATTGGGAATTGATTTTATCAATTGATTTATTGATCATTGTTGTTTGCTGTCGCTGTGACAGGTTGGCCTGCACTCATGCCAGTAAACACATCATCAGAGATGTCGTTGCAGCGTTATTTTGATAAATAATTTATAATAAATAATGCACCATTTCATAAAAAAAAAGAATTTTGATTTCATGGTGACTTTTAATACTATGGAACTGAATGATTTGTATGATTAGTATATTGAGCAAAATTGGTCATTTTGTGAAATAATATTACAATTTTAAATAACTATTTTCTATTTTAATATATTTTAAAATGTCATTTATTCCTGTGATGCAAAGCTGAATTTTCAACATCATTACTCCAGTTTTCAGTGTCACATGATCCTTCAGAAATCATTCTATGATGATTTGGTGCTCAAGAACATTTTTATTATTATCAGTGTTGAAAACCATTGTGCTGCTTAATATCTTTGTGAATATGATACATTTTTTTCATGATACTGTGATTAATAAAAAATTCAAAAGAACAGCTTTGAAATAACATTTATAAACTTTTTTTGTACTTTCACTTTTGATCAATTGAATACATCCTTGTTGAATAAACTCTGTATTAATTGAAGTATTAATTTATTAAAAAAAACAAAAAAAAAACAAGAAACTTACTGACCCCTAACTTTTGAACAGTAGTGTACATGTCATGGAACTTCAAGATTCTTTTAAAGAATATCTTTGTATATTTGCCTTAGTTTAGCACTACAAAGAAAATTCATATCTTAGCATATTCGCATATTTCCCCAGTGTTGTGTAAATTTGTTTGATGGTAAACATTTTCCTTTTTAAACTGTTTTCTGTTTTATCCATGTAGAAGTGCTATCACTTCATATTCCAGCGCTATCGTCTGGAGCACTACACCATCTCCTCCAACTGGCTGGCTCTCGGCTCTGTGCTGCTGTTTGGAGTGCTCTCACTGTCCCGATCTGTGGCCCTCTTCAGAGGTAAGGACAAATCATGTAAGGGCTCAACAATAAGGATGTTGAGAGAGATTTGGGCCAATTCTACTGAAATATGCCCCCAAAGGTAGGGTTATAAACAAAACAATATAATAAACAAAATGATAAAAAATATATTCTTAACCTTGTGCAGTACAATACTTTCTTTGTGATGTCTCTCTCACTTGGGGTTGTTGTTGTGTGTTAAGGCTATCATGCTCCGCTGGATTTGTATCCAGAGTTTCATCGCATTGCTAAAGACCCTGCAATCCACACGGTTCCAGAGGGAAGACTAGTCAATGTCTGTGTGGGGAAAGAGTGGTACCGCTTCCCCAGCAGTTTTCTCCTGCCCAACAAGTGAGTTTGAGTTCTGATTAAATTCTTAAAGACTGTACATAACTATACACTACTGTTTCAAAGTTTGGAGTCGTTACAATTTTTTTAAATAAATGAACACTTTTAAGGATTCATTAAATTGGCCAGTAAAGACGTATAATGTTACAAAATATTTCAATTTCAAATAAATGCTTTTCTCTTGAACCTTCTATTCATCAAAGGATCCTGAAAAAATGTATGGCGGTAATATTATAATGCTAAGACGTACAATAATATTAAGCAGCACAACTGATTTCAACATTGGTAATAATAAACATATTAGAATGATTTCTGAATGATCATGTGACACTGAAGACTGGAGTAATGATGCTGAAAATTCAGCTTTGCTGTCACAGGAATAAATGAAATTTTAAAGTATATTGAAATATAAAACAGTATTTTAAATTATAATATTTCACAATGTTACTTTTTAACTGTATTTATGATCAAATAAATGCAGCCATGGTGAGCATAAGAATATTCTTTAAAAAATCTCCAAAGTTTTGAACAGTAGTATAGGTCTATGATATATATACTAACTATATCTTATTCATTTACAGCTGGCACTTACAGTTCATCCAGTCAGAGTTCAGAGGTCAGCTACCTAAGCCATATGCCATGGGTCCTGATGCCACCTGGATACTTCCATCAGACATGAACGATCAGAATCTTGAGGAGACGTCACGATATGTGAGTGACACAACTCATACACTTGGGACTTAAATTTTGCATTTTACTCTTTGCAAGTTTATGAAGCCTTATAACTGAGCTGAATGTGTGAGAGAACACTGTTATTTGTAAAGAATCAAGTGATCAGTTAAAGTTAAACTATTTATTTATTTATTTTCCTGTTTTGTTGTATGAAATACAGAAGCCATCTCATTGTCCCCCTCATTGTCTATGTTGTTACGGCCCTGCTCTATACTAAGTGTGAATGGCATTTTACTTCGGAAAATCAATTATTGAGCTCTATACACCCCTTTTTATTATTTTTTTTAAACCATGCACAAGTTAAAAGAAATATTACATTAGTGTTACTTATCTTAACTTTTAAATGTCTCTGCATATGTCAGTTTTGTAGCTGAATGTGAAGTACATGTCATTTTCCATGTTCTCTGGCTCTCAGGTAGAACTGAAGCAGTGTCATTACCTGGTGGATCTGGCAACAGAAACAGAAGCCCCTCGTGAACCACAATACGCCACTAACAAAGACGAGTGGAGCATTATTGCTGACAAGCCTTTTCTAGACACTACCAGGCAAGTCTGTATGCGTCGAGTATATGGGCTTTTTTCAAAACGAGTGGAAATTTGTTAGCATACAAGAGACACTTGTGGGTAATTCATCCAGAGTAAATTAATTCTGCTGTAAAGAGTCATTGAAAATTGTAGGGTGTGTGCTTATCCACTAGAGGGCCTGCTTGTCCTTTTAAAGATACTTATGACATCATTCTCCAGCGCTTATCATGAATTGTTGCGACTCTGGATGTCTAATCATCCTAAGAGAGATTATCCTTGACCCAATTTATCAGTAATGAGCTCTGCGAGTCTTTATTAGCCAGTTCATGATGGCGAAAATAAATGTGAAAAAATGGTTTCTTTTTAAAGAGATTAGATTTTAGAATTATGGCTTTTGTAAACTATTTTGTGTATATTTCGCCCTTTTCGTGATCCTGGTGCTGTTTCCTTTTCGTGTGTTTCCCACACAGGTCCTCCAGATTCCTCAGGGCCTTTTTTATCCCGTTTCTGTCTGAGCAATACACCACCTACAACAGATATGTCATCCTCAAACCGAAACGACCCAAACACACCCGGAAAAGAACGCAAGCCTGACCTGCTATTTTTTCATAACCACACCCCTCCATAAGTCCTGTCTCTTGCAGTGCTTCATCATTCGGTCCCAAGATGCTCTTTTGCTACCCTCGGCACACATGTTGGATTGTTTTTGTGTGTGAGTGTGAATGAATGAATTATATGTATGTCAGAGTTTGTTTGAGCAACTTTGCTATCAAGCCATGAAGTGTCGGCCTGTATGTAGACATCAGCGTTGCTGCCCATCCTGTGGACAGTTCCAGCACAGAGCATGGATGCCTTACCCATCTTCCTGATCATCTCCGCTCCATTCCATGCCTTCTGTTCATTTATTCCTGCTTGGGCTTCTCTGCATCTTTCTGACCCTTTAAGGACTAAAGTCCCTCATTTGTAATGACCTCATCCTTGATCTGGGACAATAAACTGTACTCCATGAATGCAGACCCAAACCAGATTTTATGTGTCATCATCCAGAGATATGAACTTCTGTTCATTTGTCCTGTTTGAGCAACTGGCCCAGGCCAGCCTCAGTATCTCAGGATGAAAGTTGCATCAAAAACTGAAGTTTTTCTTCAGTTCCATTGTCTGTAAAGTGGACATTGACTGTGAGGTCAGACTGCAGACCAGAACAATTGAGTGTTTACATTCCAAATCATGTTTGTCATCTGAATCATATCAGTGTTAACTGTGATTGAGTCAAATAAAAGAAGACTGTCTTAATGTGAGGCTGTGCCAGAGAGGTCATTTCTGGAATGGATGCACTAATATCAGCTGTCCTTGTGAACTACAGGGTTCACGCTTGGAATTATTTCCTAGCCTGAAAAAGTCATTAAATTATGTAAAATCTTAATCAAGTTCTTCTCTGCACTAAACAAACAAATAAATTATTTATATATATAATATATAATACTTTTTTTCCCCAAAATTTCATGTATTTGTATTTAATTAAACATTTAAATATAAGTTGTTTCTCCTGCAGCTCTGTGCCAAAAATAAAATGAATTATATTATTTATAAAATATTTTTTCTAAAAATGAAATACAAATGTTATTTTCACTAGTAAAATTAAAAATATTCATTTTATGTATAAAAATATAAACATTATCACATATTTGTATTTAATATTAAATATAATTTTCCCCCTAGTTTTGCTTTGCTGTAAAAGTATTTATATTTAGTTTTCTTAAAATAACCAAATATTTAAATTTAATATTAAATATGTAAATATAAGTTATGTTTGTATTTAAACCATTTTAGTAAAAAGATAATATATTAAATATAAATATAAAAAAGTTTTTTAAACAACAATTAGAAATTCACTCCAGCAGTCTCTATCAAATGATAATATTTTTTTTTTTTTAAAGGTGACAAGTGTAAAATTCGAGGTCAGATTTTCTCTTTGTACTGAAATTGGGTAAAGGGATAGGATCAGCATTAAAGGGATCGTTCACCAAAAATGAAAATCATTACTCACCCTAAAGTTGTTCCAAAGCACAAAAGAAGATAGCCTATTTTGAAGAATGTTGCTTACCAGTTGATGGGCCCCATTGACTTCTGTACTATTTATTTTCCTCCATATATGGAAGTCAATGGGGACCTATCAACTGTTTGGTTACCCATATTCTTCAAAATATCTTCTTTTGTGTTCAGTAGAAGAAAAAATCATACAGGTTTGGAACAATTTGAGGGTGTGTAAATTATGTCATTAATTAATTCATTAAAACTATCCCGTTAACTAACAACTTTCTAGAGCCAAGTAACATTTTAAAATTGTATAACTAAGCTTTATTTAGAAACCACGTGTAAGATATTCTGAGTTAAGTGCTGCAGCTCTGGGGTCCATAGAGACTTATCACTGAACAGCATCATCCAGAAACGCGCATCATTTCCCCTATGTGTCATTGTTGGTTCTGTAAGAGAGAACGTAGGTACGCTGTAGTTAATAGATTGTGGGTGTATGTAAACATGCTGAGGGCAATGAATGTGTGGCTCGTGGGATTATTAAGCTGTCTACAGTGACGACATGTTAAGCCCCACAACATTACAGGGAACTCTTATCCTTTTTAAATCCTTCCAATGATGCTATACACTATGACGCAGAAACCCCTTTGAAACATAGATGAGACATAGTTTTCCATGCACTGTTCTGTGCTTCATAGTTTAAATGTGATTTACAGTTAAGTGAAGCAATGATCCAGAACTTTAAGTTTACTATGCTTAAAGGAGGCTGTAGTTTTCTATTTAATTTTTATGCCATTATTTTGATGCCTGGAGTCCAAAATTGTAGGGGTGTAAAAAGTCTTAATTCATTGGTCTGATAATGTTTGTTAGATTTATTATAATCAGTATAACAATACCCAAGGCTTCCTACAGTCAAAGAAAATCTGTACACAACAGAGAATTTTTACATTTTGTTGTCCAGGCCTGGATTCAGATGAATAGTTGCTTTAAAAATATTCTAGCCTAAAATATTCATTTGGCTAGAAGTTGGGCGAAACCTCATTCTTTTAAAAAAAATATTTATAGTTATATGTAAGATTTTTCATGAATTAATCGCTTTTTGTATTGCTAATGTGTAAACAGCTTGTAACAAAACTTAAAAAACAAGACCTTACCCGACTTCCTATAGGTTGTCTATCTGATTCTTATGAGAAGGACTCATTTTGCCTGGAAAATCCAAAGGATGTGACGGTTATACACGCTCCCAAGAGCTTGAAATAAATGCTAATACAATATTCACATTCAGAATAATGCCTAAAGAGCTGTTCTGTATTGTAATGTCAAAGTGCCGTGCAAAGAAAAGGGATTCATTCAAAATGTAGTCTCACAGCCAGATATAGCTATAGTCTCAAATTTATAATCAAACTATCATACTTTCAATTACCTCATCTGTCGACATGATGCTGGTGAATCGGAATGCAGTTCACTCAACAGCCACCGCTAATAACAAGAGTTTCTGGATTTTTACACTCCCTTTAAAGGAACAATATGTAGTTTTTCGCCACTAGAGGTCGCCTATTCAAAACAAAGGCGTAGCTTTATGACAGAAATTGAGCGTGGATTCATGGGAGAGGTCGTCTTCACCTCACAGCCGGTGGAAAAGAATCAGGACGGGACTCGGGCAGAAATCATGTTCATGGATGAGATTATTAACGTTACTGTAGTATGAAGCAGAGCAGGGCAGAGTGTTGTGAGAGTGCAACGTGGTAACCTAATAACCTATGTAAGCAAATAATTGGGTTAGTGGTGGTTCCCCTTTGGTAGAAATCGTGTTCGCGGGGGCACTGCGGTGCGATCGGAAAGGGCACTTTCAAAGGGGCAGAGGCTCAAAATCACCCCTCCCCCTTGTGCACGCCACTGAATTATCGGTATCGTGTCGAAAACAATAAGTGGTATCGCCCATCCGTATGCCACAGTCGCTTCTTCCGGTCAAGCGCATGCGGGGTAACGCAGTACTATTGATCATTTGAGCATTTTGAAAATTATGTACTAATGTTACTCTGTGCGTTCGCTGGTGGCTACTATGAAACACTTGTTGCACACTGCAGTAAGCTAGATCGATATTAGGCATGATAAAACATGGTACTCGCTACACGAGATTCAAACAATAAGACTAACTGTGTTGAGCTATATAACAATGATTAGTTTTCGGTCTATAAATGTATCCAGACGGTTGTTCTCTTGTCTAATAAAACATATAATATATTAAAGCGTCTTTGGTGTTTCCATGGTTTCTACAAAATAAAACGGAAATTGAGGGTAACGCAGGTATGATGTCATTGATAGTCGACGCACAGACATGGTCATCTGGGATAACATCTGGGATAATGTAAGTACACAATTCAACAAAATATATAATACTGTTCTAGTGGTTTTTGGATATTTAAATTATTGTGCCTTTAATTTACTTTTTTTATATAGATTTATAATATTAAGTCAGATATTAAATTAATATACGTATATTTTCATTTCATTTATTTTATATTTTTGGATGTTAGTATATAATAAAGTATTAGTATATCATTTTTTTATTTAAAATGCAATCCATGTATATGGCTTATTTGATTGATATTAGTCAAGACACAAAACTGGATCACACTTGCATTCAAAAGCTGTTCCACTCATTATGTGTCGAGTCCACATTTAGGTCAATGATCCACCATCTGCAAAGCCTCAGATATGATGAAAGCAGGTAGGCTAAGTGTATTGTCCTGATCATTTGCTTCTCCATCCTGTCAGGATCAGCCACCTGGCGCTGTCTGTCGGCAACACAGCAAAAACAGGAATTACTCAGCCTTTTAAAACTGTAAGCTGTTGTTATGCTGTGTGGATCTGCCCTTGCTCATAAAAATGCTATTTTGAGAAGCAGCTTCTTGCTACAGATCAGATCATTGCTTGAAAATGCTTCATGCATCCTGTATCCATCCAGGGCTCCAGATTGATGTCATTTCATGCTGATGGTGATCTGCGTTCTCTACCTTTATCTAAACAACAAAAGAAGCTACAAGCTTGATCTCAAGTCACATTAATAGGGTGAACTGGATCAATGCTTATGTGAAGATGAACAGCATCCTTTTTCTAAACACAAACTAATAAAAGCAGGCCCAGTATGAATAATGGATGTCGGTGTGTTTTAATTGAACACAAATTAGCAACTGAATGCAGAACAGATGGTACAGACACAAGCCCATTTAATCATACAAGAGACATTTTTCTGTGCCTATTAAATCACCATTTTCTCAGTTCTCATGACCCTATTACTTCTTCAATGGGTTTGATTCTCACTTTATCTTGTCTTATCGTTTATGCTGCGATCAAGTTTTTAAATGATGCATGTGAGGATTGTCATGCACATTCATATTATCTTTAATTGATGTGATGTTTTGTTTGTGGTGTATCTTAACAGGTTGGTAATACGAGTACTAATATGGAATACAAGCAAACTATTTTTTGTAGTTTGTGAGTAGAGTATGCAACTATAAACATTACAAATGGCAGTATGCTTCATCTCACAATATTGCTCTTGGAAATGTGATTAAGTTTCTGAACTGTGTAAATTAGTCTGATTATGAGAGACATTGTTATTTTAGTATCAATGACATACTGTTTTGTTAATATTTGGAATTAGATTTTATTTTTATATATTCTGTTTTAATTTTAATTTAAATAAAAGTTAATTAAATTTTTACTAAAAGGTAAAGTTTTAGTAATTTTGTCGTGTCGTCATTTTTTTTTTTTTTTATGTCTAAATTAAGTTTTAGTTTGCAGTTTAAGTTTTAGTTAATTAAGTACTTAAACTAAACAAAAATGAGAAATTTTGCATTGGCAGCTAGCTGAAATAAAATACGTTTTTTTATATTTTATTTAATTTTAGTTAATGTTGTTTTAATGGTTTCATTTTTAGTTTTAGTTAACAATAATAAAAAGAAAGGTCTAGAAAAGAAAGGTCAAGTTGTGTGCAGTGCATTGTGGGACACAGTATTTCATACAGTGTGCTGCTCTGGTTGGCTGCATCCAAAATCGCATACAAACAGTAATGCAACAAAAGATGTATACTCATAAAAAGAGTAGGCACCCGGATGACCTGCTTCTTCTGGTGAGCTTCTTAAGTGTGCAATGATGAACACTTTACTATCCCATGAGGCCACAGGAGAGGATGTTTAAATGGCATTGAAGCGATGCAACTGACACTGGTTATAGGTCACGTGATAATGACAACTTGGTGAATGTAGTATTTCCGTATTATATTCAAACCTTATAGAACATACTTTTTTAGTGGTCATTAAGTAATTACTTATTCAATTACCTACTCAAGAGAGTACACTCTAAAATATCATCCTGGGTCAGACGTAACAACGCAGTGTTTGGGTAGTTTTTGTGTTACCCAGATCCTGGGTCAGACGTAACAACTCAGTGTTTGGGTAGTTTTTGTGTTACCCAGATCCTAGGTCAGACGTAACAACCCAGTGTTTGGGTAGTTTTTGCATAACCCAGATCCTGGGCCAGACGTAACAACCCAGTGTTTGGGTAGTTTTTGTGTTACCCAGATCCTGGGTCAGACGTAACAACCCAGTGTTTGGGTAGTTTTTGTGTAACCCAGATCCCGGGTCAGCCATAACAACCCAGTGTTTGGGTAGTTTTTGTGTAACCCAGATCCTGGGTCAGCCATAACAACCCAATGTTTGGGTAGTTTTTGCATAACCCAGATCCTGGGCCAGACGTAACAACCCAGAGTTTGGGTAGATTTGTGTAACCCAGATCCTGGGTCAGATGTAACAACCCAGAGTTTGGGTAGTTTTTGTGTAACCCGGATCCTGGGTCAGACGTAACAACCAAGTGTTTGGGTAGTTTTTGCATAACCCAGATCCTGGGTCAGACGTAACAACCCAGTGTTTGGGTAGTTTTTGTGTTACCCAGATCCTGGGTCAGACGTAACAACCCAGTGTTTGGGTAGTTTTGGTGTTACTCAAATCCTGGGTCGAATGTAACAACCCAGTGTTTTGGTAGTTTTTATGTAACCCAGATCCTGGGTCAGACGTAACAGCCTAAAGTTTGGGTAGTTTTTGTGTAATCCAAATCCTGGTTCAGCCATAACAACCCAGTGTTTGGGTAGTTTTTGCATAACCCAGATCCTGGGCTAGATGTAACAACCCAGAGTTTGGGTAGTTTTTGTGTAACCCGGATCCTGGGTCAGCCATAACAACCCAGTGTTTGGGTAGTTTTTGTGTAACCCAGATCCTGGGTCAGCCATAACAACCCAGTGTTTGGGTAGTTTTTGCATAACCCAGATCCTGGGCCAGACGTAACAACCCAGAGTTTGGGTAGTTTTTGTGTAGCCCAGATCCTGGGTCAGACGTAACAACCTAGTGTTTGGGTAGTTTTTGCATAACCCAGATCCTGGGTCAGACGTAACAACCCAGTGCTTGGGTAGTTTTTGTGTAACCCAGATCCTGGGTCAGATGTAACAACCCAGTGTTTGGGTAGTTTTTGCATAACCCAGATCCTGGGTCAAATGTAACAACCCAGAGTTTGGGTAGCTTTTGTGTAACCCAGATCCTGGGTCAGACGTAACAACCCAGTGTTTGGGTAGTTTTTGCATAACCCAGATCCTGGGTAAGACATAACAACCCAGTGCTTGGGTAGTTTTTGTGTAACCCAGATCCTGGGTCAGCCATAACAACCCAGTGTTTGGGTAGTTTTTGCATAACCCAGATCCTGGGCCAGACGTAACAACCCAGAGTTTGGGTAGTTTTTGTGTAGCCCAGATCCTGGGTCAGACGTAACAACCTAGTGTTTGGGTAGTTTTTGCATAACCCAGATCCTGGGTAAGACATAACAACCCAGTGCTTGGGTAGTTTTTGTGTAACCCAGATCCTGGGTCAGCCATAACAACCCAGTGTTTGGGTAGTTTTTGCATAACCCAGATCCTGGGCCAGACGTAACAACCCAGAGTTTGGGTAGTTTTTGTGTAGCCCAGATCCTGGGTCAGACGTAACAACCTAGTGTTTGGGTAGTTTTTGCATAACCCAGATCCTGGGTCAGACGTAACAACCCAGTGCTTGGGTAGTTTTTGTGTAACCCAGATCCTGGGTCAGATGTAACAACCCAGTGTTTGGGTAGTTTTTGCATAACCCAGATCCTGGGTCAAATGTAACAACCCAGAGTTTGGGTAGCTTTTGTGTAACCCAGATCCTGGGTCAGACGTAACAACCCAGTATTTGGGTAGTTTTTGCATAACCCAGATCCTGGGTAAGACATAACAACCCAGTGCTTGGGTAGTTTTTGTGTAACCCTGATCCTGGGTCAGACGTAACAACCCAGTGTTTGGGTAGTTTTTGCATAACCCAGATCCTGGGTCAGACGTAACAACCCAGTGTTTGGGTAGTTTTTGCATAACCCAGATCCTGGGTCAGACGTGACAACCCAGTGTTTGGGTAGTTTTTATTGTTACCCAGATCCTGGGTCAGACGTAACAACCCAGTGTTTGGGTAGTTTTTGTGTTACCCAGATCCTGGGTCAGACGTAACAACCTAGAGTTTGGGTAGTTTTTGTGTAATCCAGATCCTGGGCTAGATGTAACAACCCAGAGTTTGGGTAGTTTTTGTGTAACCCGGATCCTGGGTCAGCCATAACAACCCAGTGTTTGGGTAGTTTTTGTGTAACCCAGATCCTGGGTCAGCCATAACAACCCAGTGTTTGGGTAGTTTTTGCATAACCCAGATCCTGGGCCAGACGTAACAACCCAGAGTTTGGGTAGTTTTTGTGTAGCCCAGATCCTGGGTCAGACGTAACAACCTAGTGTTTGGGTAGTTTTTGCATAACCCAGATCCTGGGTCAGACGTAACAACCCAGTGCTTGGGTAGTTTTTGTGTAACCCAGATCCTGGGTCAGATGTAACAACCCAGTGTTTGGGTAGTTTTTGCATAACCCAGATCCTGGGTCAAATGTAACAACCCAGAGTTTGGGTAGTTTTTGCATAACCCAGATCCTGGGTCAAATGTAACAACCCAGAGTTTGGGTAGCTTTTGTGTAACCCAGATCCTGGGTCAAACGTAACAACCCAGTGCTTGGGTAGTTTTTGTGTAACCCAGATCCTGGGTCAGACGTAACAACCCAGTGTTTGGGTAGTTTTTGCATAACCCAGATCCTGGGTAAGACATAACAACCCAGTGCTTGGGTAGTTTTTGTGTAACCCTGATCCTGGGTCAGACGTAACAACCCAGTGCTTGGGTAGTTTTTGTGTAACCCAGATCCTGGGTCAGATGTAACAACCCAGTGTTTGGGTAGTTTTTGCATAACCCAGATCCTGGGTCAAATGTAACAACCCAGAGTTTGGGTAGTTTTTGCATAACCCAGATCCTGGGTCAAATGTAACAACCCAGAGTTTGGGTAGCTTTTGTGTAACCCAGATCCTGGGTCAAACGTAACAACCCAGTGCTTGGGTAGTTTTTGTGTAACCCAGATCCTGGGTCAGACGTAACAACCCAGTGTTTGGGTAGTTTTTGCATAACCCAGATCCTGGGTAAGACATAACAACCCAGTGCTTGGGTAGTTTTTGTGTAACCCTGATCCTGGGTCAGACGTAACAACCCAGTGTTTGGGTAGTTTTTGCATAACCCAGATCCTAGGTCAGACGTAACAACCCAGTGTTTGGGTAGTTTTTGCATAACCCAGATTCTGGGTCAGACGTGACAACCCAGTGTTTGGGTAGTTTTTAGTGTTACCCAGATCCTGGGTCAGACGTAACAACCCAGTGTTTGGGTAGTTTTTGTGTTACCCAGATCCTGGGTCAGACGTAACAACCTAGAGTTTGGGTAGTTTTTGTGTAATCCAGATCCTGGGTCAGCCATAACAACCCAGTGTTTGGGTAGTTTTTGTGTAACCCAGATCCTGGGTCAGACGTAACAACCCAGTGTTTGGGTAGTTTTTGCATAACCCAGATCCTGGGTCAGACATAACAACCCAGTGCTTGGGTAGTTTTTAGGTAACCCAGATCCTGGGTCAGATGTAACAACCCAGTGTTTGGGTAGTTTTTGCATAACCCAGATCCTGGGTCAGACGTAACAACCCAGTGTTTGGGTAGTTTTTGTGTTACCCAGATCCTGGGTCAGACGTAACAACCTAGAGTTTGGGTAGTTTTTGTGTAACCCAGATCCTGGGTCAGACGTAACAACATTTTGTTTTTCAAAAAAAAGCAACAAAAAAAAAGCTAGTATTATAGTAAAATGAATCAACTATGCTGTGTTAAATCAACCCATTAAGCTGGGATAAATAAACAACCCAATTTTGTTTTTTAGAAAATGTGCGTACTGAGTACACTGCACATATAACATTACTGCAGAATAGTAAAAAAAAGTAGTGTGCTATATATACAAAAAAGAGTAATGCTTATTCAACATGATTTTCAACAATATTTGTGTAAATAAAATGGGGGAAAGTTAAAAGGTCTTTACCAGAGGCGGCCTTTGCAATTCGGAGGCCCGTTTCAAGTAAAAAGTTGGAGGCCCCATCTCACAGGCTACTCAGATTTTGACGTTTAGAACTTGGATTTCCGATAACGGAGTGTTGCAAAAGCTCTGACAATTTTAGCCTTATTCATCGATCTCATAACGTTGTGTTCATCTGACATCTGGGCAAGTGTGGACAGTCCTTCTTACAGCATGGCGCAATATATAGGCTTAATATAGAAAATGAAACAATGGGAAAAAATGTAATGAAACTAAAACTGTCAATAGGTGTCGGCAAATTATTGTCTTAATGAGTGAGTTATTTAATCAATCAGTCAAACAATTCCTTTAAAATGCAGACTCGTTCAGTTGTGTACTATGGATTTGTTGCGAAAAAAAACTAGGATCTAAGTCTAAAATGATAGTCACCTAACTTCTTGTTTATTGAACTGTTGTATAAAATCAACAGGCTATCACATTTGCAATTGTGCTGATATTCGGGAAAACACCACTCTATATAAATGCCCCTCCTGATGCGAGGCCCGTTTCAAGTGAAATGAATGAAACATGGCAAAGGCCGCTATTGGTCTTTACCCCAGCCTGGGACAACAGTTCCACATGGGCTATAGTGATTAAAGATAGAATTGTCCCCAAATAGGTACTTTTGATATAGCAAGATATTTTAAGTAACATTTAAATGCATAGCCTACATATTCAAAATAACCATTTCAGCAGATGGTGCATCAATCATTCTTAATCACATCTGGAATATACCCTCTTATCTTATCTCAGCTTTCATTAAACAAATGGTGTATATCTTGGCACTAGTAAAAGAAACAAATCTTCATGGTGATTGAAACATTAAATATAGGATATATTTTATAATGAATTATTTTATATATATTTTATAATGAATTATTTCCTCACATATATTTGTCATATATTGTGCATCTCCTTCCTATGTCTTTTGGACCACAGTGGATCTTTTTTAAGTCACTGAACCTATTTTTTCCTCCAAATAGAATAGCCTATAGTCTTACACTTGAATAACTGAAAAACACTTCATTTAATAACCTACAATAAAACTGAAAAGCAAGTTTTGTCTCAAAATATAGTGGATGAATATGCAACATTTTAAAACATATTAAATGTTGCATATTTAATAATATCACATTTGTTTGAGATTGCACACGATCTCTTGGATCAAGTTTTAAATAACAGCATGTTTGAAACACTGGGTGCGCGCATCTCGAGCTCGTGCACTGTTTTAGTGCGCTGGGCTGGGCTCGTGCACTGTTTCCAGGCAGCAGTGAGAAACCCCGTAGCAGGAACTAGCTAAGCAGCATTTAGCATCCAAGATGGCGGGAGCAGATAGTGACGACTCTCTTTACCCTATTGCTGTGCTAATTGACGAATTAAGAAATGAAGATGTTCAGGTAAACAAAATACGTAGTTTTACACCAAATTCTACTTTGAGAAAGAGATTCGAACGCGTACGTTTGACTTGACACGAATAGCTAAGCAACCGGTAATATGGGCCTGTCCTAGTTTAGCCTACTGGCTAGCAACGAGAAAATAATTCAAGAATTAAGACACTACAGTATTACATATCAAATTGACTGACAGCTAAAGTCACTAGTATGTCATTTAGCACAACCAAATGTATTATTTCATCTGTGTAAAATGACCCAGTTTCGTTTGTAAATAAAGTGTGACGCAGAATAGTTTGTGATTGCTAACACGGTTAGCTGTTCTGTGATTTACATGTTATGTCATTGACTAGCTTACTTAAATCGAGAACCCCATCATTTCAGTACAAGACATTTTGAAATCACATTAAATGTTTTAGAGAATAACGTACATCTGACACGACTGTTGAATTGGTTGGCATTTGAACATATTCCCACAGTTTGTCATTTCAAAAGAAGACAATTCAGTAATTAAGACCCAAGATGTATCAAATTTATTAACCTTTTAGCTAATTAAATGTGGAATATGTATTGCATTTTTTGTGCATAAATTTAAAATAAAGTACTGTACTACAAGATTATATATTGTTGTTTTTAGTTAACGTCACCAATAGGTGAGCTAATTTTCCTCCTATTTTAAAGATACAGGATCGAAATCAAGTAAGGAAATAAATGGTTTAGTGTTTTTGGTCTCAATGTATTGTGAAAGATGTCATTATTCCTTAGTCTATCATCTATCAAGCCATCATTTTAGAGAAGCATAGACTAGTAGTTTGTTTTGGTCCCTCATCAAGTCAGCTGTTTCACCATCAAATATATTTAGAGACTCCTCTTTCAGGTTTCTGGTCTTTTCTACTTCTAGTTACGATTGAACAGCATTAAGAAACTGTCCACCATTGCCTTAGCTTTGGGGGTCGAAAGGACACGCACTGAACTTCTACCTTTCCTCACAGGTAAGGTTTTTTAGGACTGAAAGTTTATTTCCTTGACAAAATGACTAACATTTTTCTTTTAGATGAACTATTACACTCATGAATGATTATTGTACATAATTTTAAATTTCTCATTTTGTGATTGATCAGATACCATCTATGATGAGGATGAAGTCCTGCTTGCCCTTGCTGAACAGCTTGGGAACTTCACCATGCTGGTTGGAGGCCCTGAATATGTGCACTGTCTCCTTGTAAGCTTTTTGACTTAGGAAATTGACTCAAAATAATTTAAGGGTGCTTTCACACCTGTTTGTTTCAGAACCTGGTGCGTCACATAGACATGTGAACACGGCAATCGCGCTCTGATCCAATAGTGTCTGATTCTGTGAGTGAGCACATTAGTTATCACAGTTGAAAACCAAAAGAGTCCCTCTTCATCATAAAATGTTGTGTAATTGCGCTTCTCTTTGCGAGAATGCTGTCGCGATGAAGCGACTCTGAGGAAGAGAAGAAACTCTGACCACCAAGAGGACAGTTGTAGTCGCATGTGACTTACATAAACACATTTTGGTATGCTTTGTAATGTTGCCTTGTGAAAGCAAGCCAAGCCAAGAAAAAAAATGCAAAGCTGTAACAAATTTAGTCCCTGTTTCTGAAACAAAACAAATGATCTATAGGTGTGAAAACACCCTAACTGTGGCAAACTGAATTTGAATTAGTTTGCTTGTGACTTTTCTTACTTGTTTTTGGGGGGGGTTTTTTCAGCCTCCTTTGGAGAGTCTGGCTACAGTTGAAGAGACGGTGGTGCGAGACAAGGCAGTGGAGTCCCTGCGGAAAATCTCCCATGAGCACTCTCCAGTGGACCTGGAAGTGCACTTTGAGCCTCTGGTGAAACGTTTGGCCAGCGGTGACTGGTTCACGTCACGTACCTCTGCCTGTGGTCTCTTCAGTGTATGCTACCCACGAGTTTCCAGTACAGTCAAAGCTGAGATCCGCCAGTAAGTTCAACATTTTGTGGGGGTTAAGATACAGGGCAAGGAAAGTTCAGGAGGAGTCATAGACCTGCAACAGAACATCAGCATGCATGGCTTCTCCAAGCAAACATTCTCTCCTTCATATTATTCTGTTTTTCTTTTTTGCTGCAAGTCTGTGCACCAACAACTTGTATATCAAGCTTCTTGCAGGTTACCATTTTTAAAAGGAATAAATCTAGTCTCACGCGTGATCTTGCGTTAATTTCTGTATCAGTTCTTGCGTATTTGGTTGTGAAATGTAGTTTGTAGGCCAGAGATCTTGGTGATTCTTCCTATTGAAATGTTGTTGAAATGTAATGTGTGACCCCCTATTGCTGATCCGACCATTTTACCAGCATTACCATAATTTAAAAACCTTATGAATTTTTTTAAAGAAATATTACAGTATTTATTAATGGTTTTTCTGTGCACATTCATTTCTTTTTTTGTTAATGTGCCCTCATAACCTTTAATCAAAATTATTGCTGAAATGTAGTAATTATTTTTACTGTATTACATTGAAAAGTTGAATGTAATACAATGCTTTTAGTAAAATCAGTATAAATTTATTTTTTTAAAGTTCAAGAGATACTGCCATTTAAATGTGAAGTATTAATTTCTGTATAAATATTTAATTTCTATTTTTGCATTACAGTGATGAGAATTTGGAGAGAAAATGTGCTTAATTATCATGAAAATAATCTGACAATGGGAAAATGATCCTAAAACAGGAATAATTTACTATAAGTGGTAAATGTTTCTTGTTTTTGGAGTAAAATATGAACTAGACTAGGGATGCACTGTATGGTGATCGCCTCTGATGCTGCAATTTTTGCTGGTTCGGGTATCAGTAGGGTTGGGTACCGAAACCCGGCACCCAACCCTATATAATCGGTATGTAACCGGACCGAATCAGAATGCAGATTTCTGAGCCTCATTTCAGTGCCACTTAAATTTAAACGTGCTTTGCTTTGGTAGAGATAGACTAGATAGAGATTCTCTGAGGCGCAAACTAACATGGCGGCGCCCATCACACACAGATCAACTAACATGATCATTATAAAGGACCACAAATGACAAAATACATTCACTTACACATATTTGAAAATCAGAATATCAGATCATGACATAGTTAACAAGTTTGTGAATATTTTGAATAAAGAAAAAACGAAATAAAACCGATACAGCTGAGCTGTCATACAGCTCTATTGTGGCTACTGTGTCATGTGAGAAGCTGGCGACGCATTGGCGACGATAATGCGTCGCCATGGAAACAATAAGGCGATGGCGCATTCAAAAATATTTAGCCAGAGAATATGGTCATATTTCTGCAAAATAATGCTGAACCTTGAAGCTGGTTTGTAGCATACCAAGAATACAGACTACTTTACTCTACTTTCCCTCCACTGCGACTTTAATTCTCCATTCAGCATTTAATCAGTTGGCCACATTGTTACAACTGTCAAATTGTTTTTCATAAATGTATTTTATTTGAATATAAATAGCAAATTGTAATTTATTTCTTATTTACATAACACCATGTTTAGCACTACACTTAGTCCCTGTTTAAATCCATCTCCTTTTGTCCACTTTCGACCTCTTTTGTCCTGATTTCTTCAGTGGGAGGGTCTATGGGTGGGTGTATGGAATGATGGAAATAAGCTTATGCAGTTTACATATGAATGCAAAAGGAGATGACTGAAAAACATACGGAGCTGCAGCTTTCCTTTTTGCTCTGAAAGCCACAAGACCACGCTGAACGGTGTGAGTGCATGTTAGAAATCAGGAATGGTGAAAGAGCTTTATACTTGGTACGTCCTCAAACCAAACTTAGGCCTTCAGCTGACAAAGCTTAAATCCCGTCTGGCTAGCGCGGTTCCCATAATGTTTACACATTAAGTCAGTAGGCAGAGAGTAGGTGGATTTTTGTGGCTGTTCGACCAGATTTGACCACATGAGTGTCTAACATAGACTGTAAAAAAATATGGACGTAGTGTCCGTGACGTCACCCATAGGATTCTGAAGAGCAGTTTTGTGAAGCGTAAAGTTGGCCTTTGCCATCTTGGCAGCGCATCACCGTGCGTCACTCCCGGATAACTGAAAATGGGCAAAGAGGCGGGACGTGGGTGGAGCGGAGGTGACGTGATGACCAACAGACAGCAGACAAATGGCTATCCACCTGTCACTCAAAGTGGCCACGCCCTTAATTATACAGAACTCTAAGGCTTTATATAATGTAAACGAATGAGTTATAAAAAAATTCACCCCCTCACAGTTGTCATAAAGGGCAAAATTAGTCGTATAGACCAAAACCACAATTTGTACCAGGCTGTAAAATAAAATTTCTGCTGTAAAGTTGGGCATTTTAACATGGAGCTCAGAATGAGATTCTGCTCCCTCTTGGAGTACGTCTCTAGCGGCCAGTCGATGAATTGCAGTTTAAGTCACTTCCGTATTGGCTTCAAGAGAAACTGGGGGAGGTTGCCGCTTGGTGTCTACACTATGTAAGCAATCTGCTCTAATGCGTTTTCGACTACCTCTGGTAGTATAAAATTACTGTATACCCAAGATTTTTTTCTAGAATTACTTTTGCTGCTGAATTATCCACGCACCTAGTTTATAATGTTTTTTTGTTATAGATTATATATTTTGATTAATTTGTTATAATGAAGTAGTGTGTATTTAGTGGACTGTGTTGTGTAACAGTGATCATCAGTTCCACACACACACAGAGATAAAGATATTTTACAGTGATCAAGAAAAAACAGCACTGGTATCGGCCGATACTCAGAATTTGTGTATCGTAAAAAATTGGTTATGAAACATGGTATCGGTGCATCCCTAATCCAGACATGTTTTTAACAGATTTCATGACATTCACCCATAGACTGTAAAAAAATATGGACGTAGTGTCTGTGACGTCACCCATAGGATTCTGAAGAGCAGTTTTGAAGCGTAAAGTAGGGTTGAGCTGGCCGTTGCCATCTTAGCAGCGCATCATCATGTCACTCCCGGATAACAGAAAATGGGCAAAGAGGCGAGACGTGGGTGGAGCTGAGGTGATGCGATGACTAACAGACAGCAGATAAATGGCTGTCCTCCTGTCACTCAAAGTAGCTACGCCCTTAATTATGCAGAACTCTAAGGCTTTATATAATGTAAATGAATGAGTTTACCCCCTTCACAGTTGTCATTAAGGGCAAAATTAGCTATATAGAACAAAACCACAATTTGTACCAGGCTGTAAACATGTTTTTTTCTGCTGTAAAGTTGGGCATTTTAACATGGAGCTCAATGAGATTCTGCTCCCTTCTGGAGCCTGTCCCTAGCAGCCAGTCGATGAATTGCAGTTTAAGTCACTTCCGTATTGGCTTCAAGAGAAACTGGGGCAGGTTGCCGCTAGCATTCACCCCAGTATAAATGTATATTAAATGCATTCCTGCTTTTCACACTTCTTTCTCTTGCTTTGGCATGTTTGTATCTTTGTATTGAAAATATCAACAGCTGTAAATCAGGGCTCCAGTCCCAATAGCTTATATCTTTTTGATTGAGTTTTTTTTACAGAACCAATGAGTTCTGTCATCAGACATTTTTGTCCCTGGTCTGACTGGGTCCATAGGAATGTTTTTTTGGGGTAATTATTTACTCTCACTATGAATAGCCATTTAGACTAATCGTAATTATTAGGGATGCACCGATACCTTTTTTCAGACCAAGTACAAGTACTTACATTTGGGTACTTGCCGATACCAAGTACTGATACGAGTACTTAATAATACCATTACAGTTCTTCTTACAATGTTTTATTTTCATCAGATGTTTTTCACTTTCTGACTGTAACAAAGTAAATATACAAGTTGATGCTGTTGCTGACATTTTAACATTCAACTTGGTGTTTTCCTAAACAAACATGGCACTGCTGCCCATTTCACATAAATGTAACCTCTGTAACATTCAGTGGATTTCAGTACCACACAACATAGCAGAACAATTGAAATATGTTATCATATATAGCCATACAGCCTTTTTTGGAAAAGTGAGAGGCAGGTTCTATTTGATGAAAAGAAGCTTCTCTGCATTATCAGATATGAGCCTGTTTCTGTTTTCATCTACATTGTGTGACACTGAGCTAGGGATGTGCGAGACTAGCCGACTAGTCGATTAAACGTTAGTGCTGCTGCTAGATGATTTGGGGGGCGGGGGAAAATACTAGTCATTTACTTTTTTTTATTTATTTATTTTTTTGCACATTTAATGTTTTAAACGAGGCAATTTTTTTTTTATATCTTGAAATTTATATATTATTCTGAAAAGTGTATCTGCAGCAATTTAATTTTACCTAATTTTACCATTTAATTTTGAAAGCTTACACAAAACTTTTCAATTTTCTTCCATGTCATGTCAAACTAGTATAACAATTAAGCTTGCTATACTACCGGTTGTGAGGGACAATATGGTATGAAATTTTATATCGGATTAAAGTAGAAACATTATGAATGAAACTTACTTTGCACTTGAACAGTTGCTATATCAACATGCTAAAGATATGAAAATACGGTTAAATAATGTATAGTTGTCAGTACACGACAAGCTTTTCTTGCAATACTTTTCATACACGAGAAACGCGTTCATACCTGGACACAAGTAGTTGCCGTGGTAACGAACAACAATACCTTTGAGGAAATCTGTTTATAATATAGGCTATTAGGTTTGACTTATTGGTCCTGCGATATTGACTTAGTTGATTTGATTCAATATGCCTATAATGGCTAACGTACGTGCTCAAGTTTAATACAATGATCATAATGCAAGGCAATCATTCGCATGTATGTGATCTATTTTTAGCGGCATTCAGTATGGGAGATTTGACTATTCATAGTTTAAGTTTTCTTTCAAATGGATTGATTGCATATACTGTCACTGGGGGGCGGGGTTAGACTAGTCTTTGCTCGCATCCCTATTAAACAGCCTTTCACTTTCAACACTACTCACTACCGAGAGGTATCTGAGTGACGAGGTTAAGCTTGGTTTATACTCGCCGCGTCCGCATTATAGCGCGAAGGTGTGCGGCAAAAATTAAGACATCGCAGTTGTGCGCATTGAGAGCGCGAGACCCCTTTTCACTTGGCTGTGTGCACGGCAAATTCTGTAAATTTGCATGCAGCTCCGCGTCTAAAGATGCGTTGCCATAAAGTGGTATCGGGTGCGGTTGTTTTACGAGTATGAGTACACAAGTACGGACTGACACTCGGGTACTGGTATCGGTGCATCCCTAGTAATTATAGTTATAGTAGTTAAAATAACCAAAGTAGTAAGAAAAATTACTACCTTATCGTCTTCATTTTCCATTGATTTGAAACATGTTAACACATGTATCGTCTCTCCTCAGGCACTTCCGCACCCTGTGTTCTGATGATACTCCCATGGTGCGCCGTGCAGCTGCCTCCAAGCTGGGTGAATTTGCCAAAGTGTTGGAGCTGGAGTATGTTAAGAGTGACATCATTTCTCTCTTCACTGCATTGGCATCTGATGAACAGGTCTGGTTTCAGTAATACTCAGTAAAATGTAAACACTCTAATTCAGTCATTACTCAAACCACAGCTAAAGGTTTTGAGCACACGTTGCATGACAAGACCAATGCAGTCTTGAAAGGTTTTCGTTGTGTTTATGTAACTCAGTGCTGCAGCAGAATTGTATGGTAAATATCAAAAGTGTTTTCTTCTGACATCTGAATGCAAACATTTACATCACTGTAGGACTCTGTTCGTCTCCTGGCTGTGGAGGCTGGCGTCAGCATTGCCACTCTGTTGCCTCAAGAGGATCTGGAAGCTCTGGTGATGCCCACCCTGCGCCAGGCAGCAGAGGACAAGTCCTGGAGGGTTCGCTACATGGTTGCAGACAAATTCTCTGATGTAAGCGTAATTATGTCTCTTAATTATGTGCAATTAAATTTTATTGGAAAATCCAAGTGCTTACCACAAAATTCTGTTTGCATGCAGTCGGACAGCTTCCACCCCAAATGATTCATAGTTCTCCAAGCAATCATAACTACACTACCGTTCAAAATCTGGGGTCTGTAAGATTATACTCAGCAAGGCTGCATATTATGGTAAAAAATTATTACAATTTAATATAACATTTTCAATTTTAATATATATTTTTGACGTCACGTGCGATCCATTTAATGCGTCCATGCTGAATAAAAGAAAAATCTGGTTAACCCCAAACTTTTGAATGGTATACCGTTTTAATTTGGCTGATGTTCATTGCTGTTCTTTTACTCAGTGGGAGACGATTCAAATGAATCTGTAATCCATTGAAGCGACTGTGACTAATCTGTGTGTGCCTTATACAAGTGCAACGGGCACACACTGCGATCAGCAAATTCTTGATGCAGACTGATACATCAAATGCGACAAGCTTCAATCTTTTATTGTGAGCTTGGCTTAAGTGAGTCTGATATAAACTGAGTAACCACTCTGACAGTTCATCCAATAAAAGACTCATCAAACTGATTCAAACCACTAAATCTTGTGAGGTTCATAAATTGAATAATTATTTAGGAGTGGCAGAGCTCTACCATTGAATACCGATGTAGCAATCATGGTTATGTGATCTGTATTTGTGTTCCTTTTTAATTTAATTTCATATTGCTAATGATATAAGCTTCCTGGAAACCTCTTCCCTAGTATATATCAGTGCTAAGGTTCAAAAGCTGGTTCCACAGTTTCAGGATGACACCTCATAACAGTTCACTGGTCTCTATAATCCTGCTCTCATGCTCATTGTTGTATTGTTGTGCAACTTGACCTAAATGCAGTTCCATATTATTTGATCATGTCATTGGATGATTTTGAATTATCCTCTTGAAATGGCAGATATTTTACAGGAAAAGAAATGTTGAATGCAGTTATATAAATCTCTATAAAAAGCCTGGGTGTAAAAAGCAATGAACAGGCATTTTGAGCTGCTTTAGAAATGAGTTAAGTACCTCATCTCACACAGTGCTAGAATAGACTTGATTGTGTCCTAGCATGTACTGAAAGTTCATTTGTCCGTCAGTCTGCAGGAAACGTGGAGGTGCTGCTCTGAAATGGAAATATGAAATGACTTTCTTTTCTCTGCAAATTTACAGCTGCAGAAAGCTGTGGGTCCAGAAATCACAAAGAATGACCTAGTGCCAGCCTTCCAGAACCTTCTGAAAGACTGTGAGGCTGAGGTTCGTGCCGCTGCTGCAAACAAAGTCAAAGGTGAGAGCAGGCATCAGAGTGGCCGTGGAATAGGTGACTATGAAGTAGGGATGGGCAAGAGTACTTGAGTACTCGAACGTGACCGCAACGATCAATCGTGACAGCGACGATCAATAATGAAAGCGGCGATTGATCATGAAAATGATGATTGCCCTGACTTAAAAAAAAAAAGTCTTTTTTTGATTGGTTATTACGGCATTTTGGGCAGTACCTGAGGTCTGATTGGTTAGCGTTAGACAGCACGTCTTCCAGACCGGTGAAATGAAGTGAAACTGGATTTGAAAGTGCGCACTGCAGTGATGCCTGGAATCACTTTGATCATGAAATAGTTAAGTGCAAGATGTACAGTGCCAATCTGTCATATACATGATATTATAATGAGAACATAATTGTAACAGAATGTTGTAAATTCTCTGTGCTTTAGTTCGTTTGGTTGAATTTATTAACCAGCTAGCAAAGTGCTGCCGTTATACCGACTGGTGTTCATTCTCTTCAGTTTCAGCTCAAATGCAATGCCCGAAATTATCGACTCTTATCGGGTTATTTGAGACGGTTATTATTTTTAGATAGGCTATTTATTTTTTCAAAATTATTGACGGTAATAATGCAGCAGTGTTGTTTTGTTCTCATTTTTTTAACAGTAGACCTATTTAAAGTTGTTTCTCATTATGGCTTCAAAAATGCGCAGTGATGTCTGTAATCACTTTGATTATGAAAACTGCAAGATGTGCAGTGCCAATCTGTCATATACATAGCATTATTATGAGAACAAGATTGTAATAAAATGTTGTAAATTCAGTGTTTCCCATACATTGATTTATTTGTGGTGGCAGTATGAGTGCTTTGCATTCATACTGTGGCAAAATATATTTTAAAATATATTTAAAATTCTCATAACATAAGTCTTTAATTGCGTGTTTTGCGCCTGCTGTTGAACAAACTAAAATCGAAAGCTCAATAAGGCATTATTAAATCACAAACAACTCTGTTTGCGCTGCGCAAAGAGCGCTCATGCGACAGCACATGATCAGCTCCGCATCTCAGTTCACATGTGATGAGTTTAGAGTGGATTTGGGAACGTAGCTGGCACCGGTTACGCATTTATTTTCTCATTTGCATAGTTGGCGGCAAACTGGTGCGCGCGTCATTGATTCGTCATGCAACGCGGCAAACTAAGGTCGCACTGGTGCCCAACTGATAAGAGCTGCCATTTGTTACATATAAGAAACATCAAATGGCAAACAAAGCGAAAGCGGAACAGAGCTTTTCATGTCACGTGTGTATTTGTCAACATTCATTTTCGTAACAGTATTTTCATTATCTCCATGACGGACACGGTGAGTCAACACACAAACAGACAAGCGCGTGAGCCCTTTCGCTTGCGTCCTCACAAAAGTTTGTCAATTGTATGTGTTTAAAGAGTTGCTTTTGTGTATGTTTTTGCCAGTTTGAACATTTCAAGCGTTTTTTTACACCATTCATGAACAACAATATGGAAAACATCGCACTTCAGTGCGTGCAAGCTGTTTTCTGTGAGACAGAGAGCCAAGCCGAGTCTTGGACAGCGCACAAGCCCTGCAGCCAGATCACTTTCACTTGCGTCTTCACTAAACTTTATCAATTGTTTTAAGGCTTGCCAGTTTGAACATTCAAGCGATTTTAGACTATTGGATGTGTATCAGACAGTATTTCTGCTTTAGGAGCGCAGAAACTCATTGTCAACACTGGTCTGTGAATTTTTTTTTTTTTTTTTCCTTCACTAGAGTAGAAACTCAACAGTTATAGCATAGAAACTACAACCCACAGCTTCACAATTAATAGAGACGGTATGACTAATTTACACACGCAATTGCTCATTAACGCATTCAAATAAATGTACCTGTACTGTGCTAATTAATCTGTATCTGGTTTAGAACAAGCAGAAATCTGTAAGAAATGTTACGACACACAGACAACATAACTGCTGAAAGTGAGCTGTTATGTCGGAGCAATATGACATTTGGAGTTCGAGTCCTGGTTCAAGAGCTTTCTCAAGCCAACATCAAAGTTAGTTTCCTTAAATTATTTAAATTACAAAGATAAGAAAAAAATCCCAACTTTAATAGTTGAGCATATTTACAGTACAAATATGAAGGCAAAAAAAAAAAAAATCGTTCATTAAACTTAATCGAGGTAAAACGTTCATTTAATCGAGATTTTGATTTTAGGTCAAATCGTCCAGCCCTACTATGAAGTTGAGTACATTAAATGCAATTCCAGCTTTATGGACGTGACTTTTGCAGTGAAAACTTGAAATATAAATTCTTAGAGAATGCATTTAATACCCAAATATTGAACCCTTTTTTATATAGTCATAGTCCCTTAATAAAGGAGTCCAGACATAAAAAAAATGTCTGTCTACACACGTGTTTTATATTTTAGATGAGGGAAATATACATACGTTATGGACGTGACAAAGTCTCTAAGTTTTAGGTGATAACATTTTTTTTTTAGGAATTCTGTGAATTACACTGCGTAAACCAAAATTAATAATACCCACTGAATGAAGAAGGGTTGGCTCTCCACAGAGCATGAATTTAAACATTTAAACCACCAAATAGTGAAATCTGCGACACCAGTATGGTAATATTTCACAATTAATCAGCTTTATTATCCTAAATTGCTGTTTCAAATGGTTATGGATTATTTATCATGTTGACAAACACGTGCGTTGTTCAAGACTCAATTTAGAGACCATGATTTTCCTTCTAACAGAAAATTTACTCAATTCATAAACAAATATTAATGTTTATCATATAGTATTCAAATCGCAGGTTTCTCCCACAGTCAGGTGAATTGATTGACACTATTGTCCGCAGGTGTGAGACGCACTCGCAATCATGTCAGTTTTATGTTTTGTGTCTACGGCCCCGTCCACACAGAGATGCGTTTAGCTGTATATGTAAAAATTTTATACCGTATCAGCGTTTCGTCCACACGGATCCGCCGTTTTGGGAGCATGAAACTGATATTTTTTGAAACCGGGTCCCAGAGTGGATAAATCTGAAAACGACACCCTTACGTTTTCGTGTGTACAGCCAATCCGTATATTTTGTGAAACGGTGATGTCATCACACCACGTCCCACGCGGGAAAGACTAGAAAGGGATACAACTACGGGCACTAGGCATGCGCACATCAATATTGCGTCATTTAATTACTGTATTTGCATTATTGTAAGGGTAGGTTTAGAGTTGCGGTAGGTGTAGGCGTTAATAAAACACATCTGGTAAGTAGCAAATTTATTTATTTTATTGAGATTTTGCCTCACTTCCTACCATTGCTGTACCCCTTCTAGCCACAACTCTTCTTCTCAGTTTTTAGTGTATTTCTGTGGCAGAATTACAGCGCCACATACTGGTCTGGCATGTATACTACATCGTTTTGAGTTGGTTTCAGTGCTCTCGTGTGTACGCAGATATTTCTTGAAACGAGGGGAAAAAAAGATTGGATAGGGAAAGCTCTGGCTTTGTGTGGACAGGGCCTAGATGATTGCACGGTTTTCGGCCAGTTTATGCAGTTCAAAGCACAGTTGTGAGTCAAAATGTTCACATTTTATTTTAAAACATTTAAAAATGATTGCAATATCATTATTATTGATATTATTATTAATTATTATTATTTTGTCAGCTTGATTGTGGGATTATGATGAATATTCATGTTTTAAACAAGAGGGAAAAACGTGATATCCCGAGTGTCCTATGAGACACAGTGCTACAGTTGTACTGTCATGTAGCCCACCTTCTGATGTTCATATTTCGTTCTGTAACTGAAAAAGAAGGGAAGATCGGTTCATGTGTGCGTGATCCGCTTGATCTGTGGCTTACACTGAGGCACTATAGTCACGATTTATTAAAGAGCGCAACATCTATTGTTTGAATTTTATAAAATCGTCTGAACTTAAAAGTTGAGTTTTTTCGTATTAAAACTAACAAAGCACAAAGATTATTATGATTTTTGGATATGCACGGATATACGATATATGTCCGTAATGCATTATTATGGTTGTTCAGAGCAAAGTAGTAAGATGATTTGTCGATCCTAATTAGCATAGACATAATTTAGCTTTGTATATAAAGTTTCAAGTTATTTGTGTTTATAATTGTTCTATTATATAAACGTAACCTTTAAAACGTTATGGACGTGACAGAGTACTGAAGCGCTGTGACCTCTTAATTATAGCCCTTATATATTTAAAAGGCAGTGCTGTTATGACAAAATGAGGGTATTTATTTCTCAGGCATACCTCCAGCTTTCTGCAAAATACTACTGTTTAAATAGTTCAAAAAGGGGGGTCTTTGATCATGAAATAAAAGCATGAAATATGGTTGGTTGAAAATTTTATTTTAGCATTGTTGCTCACCTCATATGTGGTGGATGAACAAGGCAATTTTCTTAATTTCTGTTACAGCACATTAATACAGTATATTACAGACCTGAATGGACAACTTAAAAAGGGTTTTGAATTTCCCTTAAATGAATCATAGCAAGTTTCAGAAAAAAATGTGACTTGTATTGCAGAATGTTTGTTTTCTTCATTTAATCTCAAATTTCGAATTTGCTGAAATTTGCCTCTTTTTTTTCATGTTCAGTTCCTCACTTAAAGGGGTACTTCACTGCTGGGAAGATGAATGTGTATTTAATTGGGTCATTTATGTAGTAGAAATGTGAAATTATTTTAGAAGTTGGTGCCTTCTAGACTGAGAAAAGCCAGAAAATGTATTTTTGGCTTATGTGGCTGAAAGACAACAACTCCCAAGCCACGGCTACCGGTTACATCACTTGCCCACCGCGGCACTACCCCACCGTCGCTTTGATTTTTATAGTAATAAAATCATTTAGTTCAGTTAGAGAACAGACACTAAAATTAAAAAATGAACGTGTCTGTTCAATAAAGCGTGAGTGAGCCGAACAAGAGTCACAGCACAAACGCAGCAGGAGTCAGATTTCATTCATCATGAGAGCGAAGAGCTGAGCTAAGCACGGCAGTCATTCACAGTGCATGTCCAGTCTGGCGCATTTTCAGATCATGTCTATGGAAGCTTGACTTTCTTAGGAATTCATTAAGTTGAAACACTCACTTTGCTCTGCACCGCTCCGTTATGAATGCCCGGCGGCCGTGCGCATTTACATTCTGTGAGTGATATCCCACCCCTATGGGCAGGTTGGAAACATGCACAACTAGCTCCTACTACTGGCTGTAGTCTCTAGTCTCTGGCCAAAAAACACGATCATTCGAATATACTACCGGGTTTCTACTGATGCAAAGCTTAATGCTAATCGCTGAAGTAACCCTTTAAAGAATAAAATATTAAACAAGGATTTTTGTAATATAATGTAGCTGGCATTGTAGCAAACTGGGGTTCAAAGACCGTAGATGACTTAAAAGTCTTATCTAGTTTGCAGTTTGTTTGTAAATTTGCTCTTAAGCGGGTCTTTTTGTGAAATTTTACTGGTATTGCCTACCGAAATTTTGTTTATTGTAATGACCCTAATTGTTTATTTTTCTTATCCTCAGAATTCTGTGAAAATTTGCCAGAGGACAGCAGAGAGACTATCATCATGTCACACATTCTCCCCTGTGTTAAGGTAAAAGGCTCAGTCAACAAACTCTCTGTGGACACACTGAAGCTTGAGTTGCCTTTGACTAGTACATTTTTATTTTACTCTACAGAAGTTTTACATGGAATGCAAGAACAATGCAAATGAGAATTCTATATAAAATATTAATTTCAAACATTTAAAGACAAATAAGAGATTCAAATAAGAACAAATAATCAAGCTACAAGCAATAGCACAAATAAACAAAACACAGATCCAAATGAAATGAACAGTGCTTTTCAGGTTTTGATAGATCTAACAGTAGTTAGATTAGGTACAGAAATTGTAATCAAATGTAAAAAAAACACTGCTTATTCTTCACGGTATAAATGAAATATAGATGAATCCTTAAAGTTACAAAAGTAATTGAGTCAAGAGCAGTTTTTTTGCAGCGAGTCTTTTGTTGTTTGATTTAACATTAATAACACGGACAGCAGCAGGAATTAATTTTTAAATTGGCAAGGCTTAAAAACACGTGCAAATTATACAAATTCATGGCGATGCAGCACTGGCCCGATCGGGACAGTGACAGTTCTGTCAATTCTTGGCCATCCGGCAGTCCTTAATGTCGAGCCCTGCATTTAGATCTAGCGTGACAATTCTCATGCGACAGAGGGCGCTCTCAGCCAAGTGACAGTGCGTAAAGCAATGAAATGATATCTGCACTAAATGTTTTGCCTCTAACTCAGTCATAAGCTAGTGAAATCGTACATTTTACTAGCCATTGGCTAATTAAAGACATGTTTCAGGGGCTGTTTACACTACACCGTTTTTCAACTAAAAATGGAAAACCTTTTATGTGTTTTGGCCGTTCATTTACACAACAGCATTTTGGGGCCTTGAAAATGCAAACTTTTGAAAACTATATTGCTATTGTCTATGTGTAAACTACAAAAACACAAATCTGTGAAAACGGTGACAGCATGCACATGCGTATTGCGTGCTTAAACGCAGAATGCATAGGCGCATTTTCGTTGATCCGTGTCAACTGGGATCGTTTTGATAACGTTGTCATCTGTACAAAGAAAAAAACCTTTCAGTTTTTTGTACATCGTTGTCACTTTTCAGGCTGATCGCCTGTTCCTTGTTCCAGTGCTCCTCACATTTAATTGGTGTGTAGTTCCAATCCTGGATCAGTTACTGGCAGTAACTCTTGAGTCAGCATCTGTTCTCCAAGCATCTAAGACTTGAACAAGATCAGATTAACACTGTGTCATTGTGTCTGTACTCTGACCTACTGGCTGTAGCAGCACTAGAACACTTTTCTGCACTGGCTCACTTAATGTCTATCAGTGTTTTCTCCTGGATTGTAAATTTTTGTTCTGGTGAAAATATTTTGGCGTAAATTCAAACCGCTGTTGGACAGGTGTTTTAGTAGCTAAGTGTCAATTGTTTTGTATATGCCCTCCAAAATACCTGCAACGGCCCACAGCATAGATCCAAAAAAGTAAAGATTCTTGACAGCACAGCACATTTTATTCCAAACCTTTAGTGTAGCTGAGGTACATTACAATTTTTCTCATAGAGAGAGCTTTGACATCTTTCATTGCCATAGAAACATTTAACATGTTCCAAGTGCAGTTATTATTTTATAAATATTTTTTATGGCATTGCATTACACAAGATCTTGCCTCTGCAATGTAAGTCTCCTGAGTAAAAACATTATATTGAAATGTTATTAACAATAACTGTTTTCAGTTATTTCTTAATATATTTTAAAATATAATTGATTCTTTATTGACATTTTCAGCATCATTACTCCAGTCTTCAGTGTCGCATGGTCCTTCCGAAATCATTTTAATATGCTGATTTGGTGCTCAAGAAACATTTCTTATCATTATCAATGTTGAAAACAGTTGTGTTGCTTAATGGAATTTGTGGAAACCATGAAAAAAACATTTCAGGATACTTAGATTTTTATTGTAACATTATAAATGTATTTACTGTCACTTGTGTTAAGTCTTATTGACCCCAAACTTTTGAATGCTAGTATACATGTAGTGTAACATACAGTATGTATGTAATATAGTTGTTTTTGCTGTAAATTGAGTGCATATTTTTGCACAATCCAGGGAATTTAGTACAGTACAAAAGAGTGGTACGTCATTGATTTTTCTTTTTATTTAGGAATCGGATAGACATAAACCAAAAGATAAGATTCATAACAGTCTAGCATCTGAACAAAAAAAACTTCACATGATGTAACACTTGAGTTAAAAACAGTAAATCAGTACCAAAATACAGTCTAGCCCACTGATATCCAAAATATATCTATATTGCAAATCCCTGCTGTTTTTACGTTCACATGGTATATAACAACACCCCCAGTAGGGTCAGTAGCAAAATACCAAAGCTCCAATAGATGATGCAGATACCAGTGAGATTTCAGTTTATGTAGCATTCAGGTATTACAAGTGAGTGAGGGTTGTATCAAAACATTTATTTCCTTTCATGGCATTGTGTCGTTTGCTCCTCTGTCAACAGGAACTTGTCTCAGACACTAATCAGCATGTGAAGTCTGCGCTGGCGTCAGTCATTATGGGCCTTTCTACCATCTTAGGCAAAGACAACACCATTGAGCACCTGCTTCCCCTTTTCCTGGCCCAGCTCAAAGATGAGGTAAGCGTGCTGTGTGTGTGAGAGAGAGAGCGCCAGCACAGGTCTGGCTGAGGTAATTTGCGTCATATTCAAGTCACAGATGATACTTCCGTGCAACTGCTCACTTTGATCCTGTCGAGGTGAGGCATTGCTAATGCTAGCCTTTTAGTGGAAAGCAGAAAGCATTGAAGTTAGAGATGAATGGATGAGTGTGGCACACTATCTCACCTCGCTTTTTGTTGCTTGCTGCTGTCTGTATTGTGATTGCTCTTCTTTAAGTTGCTTGGGAGTAGTCTTTGAACATCTGTCAGTCACACAGACTGAAATAAATAGAACAAAGCCACCTCCTGGACTGCAGCTTGCATTGATCCATGTTTTAAGACAGGAAGCGGTTTCCTGTTCGTTGTTAGTTCTTGCACTGTTGTTCAGGAGTAGTGCTGTGTAAAAACATAAAAATAAATCATTTTACATAGTTATCAACCAGTGAATTGTGATGAAAAATGTACACTGAATGATACCTTGCTATCTGCATGCAGAGATTAACTTATAGTGCAACATGCTGTAGTAAGTGCAAAACAAATTGCTTTATTTTAATGAACAGTTTAATGAATCAGACAAACTGTTTGATAGTTTGATTACACACAAGTAAAACATAAAATCTGTACTTTCATTTGTGGTATTTCAAAAAGCATATTGGGAAAACTGTATCAGTGTTTGGTATCAGTATTTATATACAGTCTTTGGACAGGAGATGGATCGTATATGACATCAAAGTACTAAGAGAGCAATTTGAAAGCATACAGAGCCGTCTGCTCTCTTATCGCTGTTGCTGTACTTTGATGTCATTTACTGATCGCTTCAAGTCGAACACACCTAGGGTCTCATGAAATCATAAGAATATCACACCATCTGAGTTGCAAAAAACAACAACCTCCCTCGCACATGCACGACTGAAGAGAGCCATCTCTAGGAGGTCTGCCCGCATGCCTTAACGCAAGAATCTTGTAAAGTAGCGTTATGATAACCTTATTTTGACTGGTGATATTAATATGTAAAGCTTGGGACTGTTAGTTAGCCTGATTTTTAACATTGTTAGCGTTAAATCAACCAAATCAGCTAGCTATCTAATACAACTTGTCTAATGCTACTAACATTTACCATTTTGTCAACAAATACAAGTTTAGCTCTACTATACTTAAACAGTTTGCTTTTACACACACAAGATCTGTACAATTTCATAATGACAGGGTTTGAAATTAACACCCATCAAATGCGGGTAAAAATCAACTGTGCTGGGTGACGATGTGAACTAGCCAATTTGGCGAGTTATGTTTCACAAATTGTGTTCACTCAATTTGCTGGTGAAGTTTGTGATCTGCGCAGATTTAGCACACATACTCAACTCATGAGTCAATATGAATTTGAAATATAGCTGACTTGCGCAGAACCTGCCTTTTCTGGCTTACTTAAACACAACCGTCACTTAAAGAATGAATAAAGGCGTGCTGGTTGCGCCGACCCAAGAAACATAATAATGTAGGGTAACTAATCCCAGTATAAAAAGGAAAGTACCTCCTAGCAACAAAGCACATCTGACATCGTCATTTCTTTTTCTTTTCTATTTCTATTTCTATTGAGCTGTAATATATTTAAGTAATTATATATTTATATAATATTTTAAGCTATTTTTGGCATGTTTTCTGGAATGTTACACATTTTTTCATGTCCTTTAGTGTCCAGAGGTTCGCCTCAACATCATCTCCAACTTGGACTGCGTGAATGAGGTGATTGGAATCCGCCAACTCTCACAGTCTCTGCTTCCGGCTATTGTTGAGCTGGCTGAGGATGCCAAATGGAGAGTGCGACTGGCAATCATCGAATACATGCCCCTTCTGGCTGGACAGCTGGTGAGTCCCGACCGTCAGTGCTTTATCCTAAAATAGAGATCATACTGGTCCATTGGCCAGTTCTTATTCTTCAGTCTCTCTTAAAGCATTTTAACTAATCATCCTATTAACTTATTGCTTCCAAGGCATTTTGGGTCCTGTAAGCTGATCTAACTGAGGCATCTTTTTTTCTTTTTGGTGCTTCCAGGGTGTAGAGTTCTTTGATGAGAAACTAAATTCTCTGTGTATGGCTTGGCTCGTCGATCATGGTAGGTTACATATCTTTTTATTTTTATAACTTCCTTTTCATCTAAAGTGTTAAGTTTTCAATTCTGGCACATAATGTATCCCACACAATGTTAAATGTTAGACTATTTTTGCAATTCCGTTTGCTTGTAGCGGGAAAGTTTAAATGTAATGTGTTGGAGTCGGTCAGTAGACTAACACTTTAGTCTCTGTAATCTTTAGTATATGCCATCAGAGAGGCAGCCACCTGTAACCTGATGAAGTTGGTGGAGAAGTTTGGAGCCGAGTGGGCACAGAACACCATTGTGCCCAAAGTGCTGGGAATGGCTAATGACCCCAACTACCTGCACAGGATGACTACCCTCTTCTGCATTAATGTGAGTCAGAGCTTATCAGCTTTAACAAACAGCCGCTGAGTCACAGAGGAATGTTTGGGGTTGGTGCTGATGCACTTAGGTGGAAAAGCTCAGTTTGATTTATTGTTGCCAAAAACTTTTTTACAATAAAAATATTATTGTGAAATCTGTAGTTTTGAGAAAAGTCTATCATTCAAATGAATCTTTAACTTTAATTCACACTGATTTAGTTACAATATTAACATCAATATTTTATAATTATCGTCAAAACGGCATATTGAGACACTTAGCATCAATGATGTTTTGGGTCTCTGAACAGGATCTCCAGTTAGTTCTGAAACATAGTGAGCCGTCTTATCTACATGGGCAACTCCCTTTAAATGCAGCATACTAACTGAATTTCAACCTTGTAAGTGACTGATTTTAGAGCACTGTTTTATATGCAGCTACACAAATGGTGATCTTCAAACAAAACACATGGGGAACTTGATCTGATAGAGTTTAATGTTAGCATGTTGCTAAACTAATTGTGTGATTCTGTAAAGCCGCTTTTCCACCGTCGGGGTTGAACGGTTCTTAGAATGGTAAGGAATGGCTCCAGTTGTTTCTCCACTTGAGCCTGGTACGGCACGATTACAAACCGTTCTCGGCACGGTTGCACCTGAACTGTGCTGGTAGAATCCGTGAAGCCATTCAGGATTGGTCACTTGTCTGTTGCCTGGCTACCAGTTTCTCTCTTTGAGCGATGTAAACACAAATTAATAATAAAATTAAAAGAAATATCTGATCATTATCCGACTGACGCTTTTGTACATTGTACATTGTACAAAGAGCGGCTGTTATCAGCCCCGCAGTGGAAAATGAAACCAGAACCATACCAGCTGACCTGGATCGGTACGGAATAGAACGGTTACGCAACGAGAACCGTTCGGTGCGATGGTGGGAAAGCGGCTTAAGTGTAAAACAGAAAGTTGTTAATTGTATTTTATTCAAATTCCAAAAAAAACTATAATGGATCTTTGGGATCAAGCCTTCAGTTCAGGAGTTTGAGAACAGAGCTTGTGATCCCTGTAGCAGCACTGATGTGTGAAACTGTCTGTTTTAGGCTCTGTCTGAGGTGTGTGGTCAGGATATTACCACCAAACACATGCTCCCTGTAGTTTTAAAGATGTCCAACGACCAGGTAGCCAATGTACGCTTCAATGTGGCCAAGTCTCTTCAGAAGATTGGACCTGTGCTGGACAGCAGGTATGTGATCATCCACATTTGACCAGAAGAAAAAAAATCTAATTTCTCTTAATGTTTTCCTGATGTTTTGATTACAGCTCTCTGCAGACAGATGTGAAACCAGTGCTGGAGAAACTGGCAACAGATCAAGATATGGATGTCAAATATTTTGCCCAAGAGGCCATCAGTGGTGAGTTCCGCAGCTGCTGCTCTTGAGTGTTTTGGAACCAAAATCACAAACCAAAAAGCTACTATCATTATTAAATACAACCTGAATCAGTGCAAAATTACTCAACATTATGTAACACTTGAGTTAAAAACAATATCAAAACTGTTTAATATTATAAAATGGATAGTTCTAAAGGCACCAATTTGCTCATGAAGTAGTTATATTTTGTTCTTCGCTTGGGAGTAAAAAGTTCAAAATACCTGACCAGTGATACACTGTTAGTCTGCGTGTCCACCAAAGTGTTTTTATCTAGCTGAAAACTCCTTGCTGTGAGAGCTTGAGAGCGTTTTGGCAGTGCAGCGTTTTTTTTTTTTTCTTCAGTTGAGACTCTTTGCATGTTATGATACGGAATATCCGCGGAAGTGTTACTAGTATCTCGTTTCACAGATAGTTTGTTTCTGTATTGATTCTATATAAAAATGCAGATACAATGTAAAGTATTTGCTCTGGCTCTTGTTTTAAATATTTTTTTTCCGTTATTGTTTGTTGTTTTTATCTGTTGACGTTGTACAAGCAGAATGTGGTGGTTGGTCTGTGTTGTGTTTGTCCTGCCCCTCCTCCACTCTGATTGGACGGCTAGGTGAAAAGTGACTTCAACTCTCGGCGACCAGTAAAAAACTCTAAACGCTCAGTGCTTGAGCGTGAAATACTCGCTCAGCACCTCGTTACGCTCATGGCGTTCTAAAAACGCGGCGCTCCCATTGAAAACAATTGGGTACGCCAGCCAGCCATATGAAAAAACGCTTTGATGGACACACTGCCTTAGCGAACATCCTGATGCTGCCTATGCTGCTGGGAGTGACGCTTTGATGAATGTTAATGTGCTGCATGCTTTCCTCTCAATAACGAAATAAACCGCAAAAATGTCAGCAGTGAGAAAACGGTAGTTAATAAAGCATCTGATCATAGCAATGTGGATATGTTTTCACAAGTTCTGCAATTCAGCACTTCATACAATAGATTGCTTTAAAGCAAACAGCTTTATGGTATTAAACTTAAATGAACTTTGTATTAATACAATTGTATAAAGCAGCTCTCCAGTGTATCCGATAAAGCGTTTGGACACGTAAACAGTGACGTGTGACATCAAGACTTAAGCAAACTTTTCTGGAAATGTAGCTTTGGCAAGCTGTTTTAAACTCCCGAACCAACTTCAAATTAATTTCCTTTTGGCCTAATCTTGTTCAAAATGACATCAAACCAGTTCGCTCATCGATTTTGCTTGCATTATATCGGGTCCTTAATATTTCTTTTTATTCTCTTCCTACAGTTCTTTCTCTGGCCTAAAGTACCTTCTTGCTGAACATAAGACCCATCTCAAGCTGACCTCCATTGTATTTATTGACATCCAAGATCATCCACTGGACTGTTTATGGAGAAACAATGTGTTCTGTTCCCTCTCAGTGAGATGTTTTAGGGAAACTTGGCTTCTCAGTGTTGTTTTTTTTTTTTTCAACTGTTCACCACACACCATCTTGCTCTTCGTTCCTACCCCGCAATAGGCCCGCTGAGCCCCTCTTGCTAATCCTTCACTTGCTAACCTTCAGCCTGGGGACATACACTTAGATGGTGTTTTACTATCCACTTAACAATGTAATGAAGCATCATAAGTTTAGAGAAAAAAATAGATGTTTTGAGGCATCAGTTGTCTAGATTTAACAGTCATCTGTTCTGATGGGCTGAACCATGTTTGCTCTTAGTGCTGATTTTAAGCTCGAGTTGACCTGTGCATGCGCACAGCATGATAAAGGGCCGAATCACTACTGCAACTTGCAACTGTCATTTGAACACTGTTCCTGTGCCCCGTCATACACCGATTGTTGTTAAACCAAGACCCCATAAAGCACTAATCTTTTCTTTCAGTGGCGTGCTCTCATACTGTTGTCAAAGTGCTTATCTTCTTAAAGGGACCATGACAAATTTTCATCTCCTTCCTGCAACTGTTAAAACCGAGGATTGGCATTCCTAAATGGCCCTTTTTATCTTCAGAAGGCAAGCTTTTCCATTCTGTGCCATTGACCATATTGCACATTCTTTTTTTTTTTGTTTGTTTTTAAAAAGATGTTTAACTTTTGTCCTTTATATGAACGCATCTGCATGCCTCTTGCACACAGGTTCCATAGGCTGTCTGTATATTGAGAAGCTTAATCGCAGGGCATCTTAAACTCTCTCCCTCAACACATTGCTTTTGCCTTTGATGTTGACTGTCCGATTCTTCAGCTTCAGAGTGCAGTCAGTATAGTAGTATATTCTATGTAATGAGTGTCTTTAGAATGTGCTTCAGGTTTTATATGAATATGGTCACATTGCCCTTGATAGAAGAGAACTCAATAAAGAACGTTATATAACCCCATTTCACTGTGTGGACCTTCTGTAATCCGTCAAGTCATATACAGTAAAATGCAATATAGCGTGAGGATATCTAAGCTGGGAGTGGATTGCAGCAGAGCTGTTTTATTGAAAAAGGCATATCATGAGAAATCAAATTTTCCTTTATCTTTGAAAGCTACTTTTTGCACATAGGTTTTAATAGTACACTTAACTTTCAGAACTCAAAACTTCTGTCCAAAAAAAAAAAAAAAAACATCCAGAGAATGAAATAAACGCTTATGAATTCTTTAGAAACTTGCATGTCCAGTCACAGTGAGGTGATGGCTGGAGTTATAAAAGAATCCATAAATATGAATAAATATTTAAAATAATAAATGTTTTTTTCCATGTGATTTGTATGTACTCTCTCCGTTATGTACACTTTACTATTCAAGAGTGTGGGGTCAATTATTTTTTCATTTATTTTTTTGAACTTTTGTTTATCAAGGGTGCATTACATTGATCAAAAGTGACAGTAAAGACGTTTATAATGTTACAAAAGATTTTTATTTCAAATAAATGCTGTTATTTTGAACTTTCTCTTTATAAAAGAACTCTTATTGACCAAGCTTTTGAACGGCATAAATATGCAAGGAAAAAGGTTATTATGCTTTTAAAATATATTGGGTTAATATATTACATTGTCATTTTTTTTTTCCTCTCCTTTTAATTATACTCTGTTGCTGTTTTTATTTTGTTCACAAAATGGTTCAATTTCTTCTTTGCAGGCAATTAATAGAACATCTCTCTTAGTGTTGTGTTGGGTCTAATAAAACACAAAAATAACTAAATAAAATAAGTCAGTCAGCCCCAGCAGCTCTGAAGGATCCTGTCATTGAGAAAAGAGTGCTTGGTTTATTTTTTAACTCACGTAAATGGTATTTTCAGTTAACTAAAGAGTAACTACTAAACCCAGTCCTGACTCCTGAGTGATAAAATAATTTAAATTTAAATTTAAAGTTTTTTTTTTCATTTAGAAAACTGTATTCAAATCAAGATCTCATCACTAAAGTCCTGGTAGCTTTTAAAAATTGCTCATATTTTAACTGATAAACAATTGGCATGCAAGGTCTAACAGCCTGTGAGAGCTGTCGTAGCTTTGAGCGTTTGTTCTGACAAGGCTGTTATCTGAATTGTGAAGCTGCTGCTGTCGTGCCTGCTGATGAACAGTTTACAGCTGGAACATCACGACTCACCTTTTGAGTGTTAGTGCCATTCTGCCCAGATTAATCATCAGGGTAAATCAACCAGCATTATGCAACACTCCTGTTCATTCAACAGCTATCTATAAAGCTATCATTTCACAAACAATGGCTGTTCTCAGTTTTACATGTTTTTTGCAACGTTTCTCCAATTTGTATTAGGATCTAATACAGAAACAGCCCTTGTTTGTTCAGCACATTCAGCACGTGCATCAATGAGCCTTGGCCTCCCATGACCCTGTCACCGATTCACCACTGTTCCTTCCTTGGGCCACTTTTGATAGATACTGACCACTGCAGACCGAGAACACCCCACAAGAGCTGCAGTTTTGGAGATGCTCTGACGCTGTCGTCTAGCCATCACAATTTGACCCTTGTCAAATTCGCTCAAAAATCATTACACTTGCCATTTTTCCTGCTTCTAACACATCAACATTGAGGACAAAATGTTCACTTGCTGCCTAATATATTCCACCCACTAACAGGTGCCGTGATGAAGAGATAATCAGTGTTATTCACTTCACCTGTCAGTGGTCATAGTGTTATGCCTGATCGGTTTATATATAAATATACACATTACAAGTATCTTGAGTTTGTCATTGATAAGTTGCGTTTCGATACTCATGTTGAAGCAGTATGCAAAAAAAGGCCAGCAACGTTTACACTGTATTTGGAAGCTCTCTACTTTTAATGTCAGTAGGAGTCTTATGACCATGTACTATAAATCTTATATTGAATCTGTACTTTGCTTCTCTATATGCTGTTGGTATGGTAATGTAAAGTTAAACATCGAAACTCATTGAATGACACTGTCAACCAAGGTAGTAAGATTATTAGTACTAAGCAGACCGGGTTATCAAATAGCTTTGAACGGTTTGTCTTACAGAAAGCTAGAGCTATTCTTGCAGATTTTAATAGTGCACTGTTCCGTGAATAAAATAATATATATATATATATATATATATATATATATACACTCACCTAAAGGATTATTAGGAACACCTGTTCAATTTCTCATTAATGCAATTATCTAATCAACCAATCACATGGCAGTTGCTTCAATGCATTTAGGGGTGTGGTCCTGGTCAAGACAATCTCCTGAACTCCAAACTGAATGTCAGAATGGGAAAGAAAGGTGATTTAAGCAATTTCGAGGCATGTGGCATGGTTGTTGGTGCCAGACGGCCGGTCTGAGTATTTCACAATCTGCTCAGTTACTGGGATTTTCACGCACAACCATTTCTAGAGTTTACAAAGAATGGTGTGAAAAGGGAAAAACATCCAGTATGCGGCAGTCCTGTGGGCGAAAATGCCTTGTTGATGCTAGAGGTCAGAGGAGAATGGGCCGACTGATTCAAGCTGATAGAAGAGCAACTTTGACTGAAATAACCACTCGTTACAACCGAGGTATGCAGCAAAGCATTTGTGAAGCCACAACACGCACAACCTTGAGGCGGATGGGCTACAACAGCAGAAGACCCCACCGGGTACCACTCATCTCCACTACAAATAGGAAAAAGAGGCTACAATTTGCACGAGCTCACCAAAATTGGACAGTTGAAGACTGGAAAAATGTTGCCTGGTCTGATGAGTCTCGATTTCTGTTGAGACATTCAGATGGTAGAGTCAGAATTTGGCGTAAACAGAATGAGAACATGGATCCATCATGCCTTGTTACCACTGTGCAGGCTGGTGGTGGTGGTGTAATGGTATGGGGGATGTTTTCTTGGCACACTTTAGGCCCCTTAGTGCCAATGGGGCATCGTTTAAATGCCACGGCCTACCTGAGCATTGTTTCTGACCATGTCCATCCCTTTATGACCACCATGTACCCATCCTCTGATGGCTACTTCCAGCAGGATAATGCACCATGTCACAAAGCTCGAATCATTTCAAATTGGTTTCTTGAACATGACAATGAGTTCACTGTACTAAAATGGCCCCCACAGTCACCAGATCTCAACCCAATAGAGCATCTTTGGGATGTGGTGGAACGGGAGCTTCGTGCCCTGGATGTGCATCCCACAAATCTCCATCAACTGCAAGATGCTATCCTATCAATATGGGCCAACATTTCTAAAGAATGCTTTCAGCACCTTGTTGAATCAATGCCACGTAGAATTAAGGCAGTTCTGAAGGCGAAAGGGGGTCAAACACAGTATTAGTATGGTGTTCCTAATAATCCTTTAGGTGAGTGTATATATATATGTATGAAGACTTCCAATGCAAAAGCCTCTAAAAGCCACTTGGGTCAAAAATGAGATAATACTGAGTGGATGCTATCTGCACATAGTATACGTTCATCAAATACTTTCACTTCAAACCCGCTAAATCCCAGCCTCAGCCCATTCAGAAGTACCGGTACTTAGGTAGAAACCTATACATAGGAGCCTGACAAAAATGCTAATTTTAAAGAAAGACATTAGATGGACATAGAGGCTGAAGTCTTATATATATATATATATATATATATAATACACTCACCTAAAGGATTATTAGGAACACCATACTAATACTGTGTTTGACCCCCTTTCGCCTTCAGAACTGCCTTAATTCTATGTGGCATTGATTCAACAACGTGCTGAAAGCATTCTTTAGAAATGTTGGCCCATATTGATAGGATAGCATCTTGCAGTTGATGGAGATTTGTGGGATGCACATCCAGGGCACGAAACTCCCGTTCCACCACATCCCAAAGATGCTCTATTGGGTTGAGATCTGGTGACTGTGGGGGCCATTTTAGTACAGTGAACTCATTGTCATGTTCAAGAAACCAATTTGAAATGATTCGAGCTTTGTGACATGGTGCATTATCCTGCTGGAAGTAGCCATCAGAGGATGGGTACATGGTGGTCATAAAGGGATGGACATGGTCAGAAACAATGCTCAGGTAGGCCGTGGCATTTAAACGATGCCCAATTGGCACTAACGGGCCTAAAGTGTGCCAAGAAAACATCCCCCACACCATTACACCACCACCAGCAGCCTGCACAGTGGTAACAAGGCATGATGGATCCATGTTCTCATTCTGTTTACGCCAAATTCTGACTCTACCATCTGAATGTCTCAACAGAAATCGAGACTCATCAGACCAGGCAACATTTTTCCAGTCTTCAACTGTCCAATTTTGGTGAGCTTGTGCAAATTGTAGCCTCTTTTTCCTATTTGTAGTGGAGATGAGTGGTACCCGGTGGGGTCTTCTGCTGTTGTAGCCCATCCGCCTCAAGGTTGTGCGTGTTGTGGCTTCACAAATGCTTTGCTGCATACCTCGGTTGTAACGAGTGGTTATTTCAGTCAAAGTTGCTCTTCTATCAGCTTGAATCAGTCGGCCCATTCTCCTGACCTCTAGCATCAACAAGGCATTTTCGCCCACAGGACTGCCGCATACTGGATGTTTTTCCCTTTTCACACCATTCTTTATAAACTCTAGAAATGGTTGTGCGTGAAAATCCCAGTAACTGAGCAGATTGCGAAATACTCAGACCGGCCCGTCTGGCACCAACAACCATGCCACGCTCAAAATTGCTTAAATCACCTTTCTTTCCCATTCTGACATTCAGTTTGGAGTTCAGGAGATTGTCTTGACCAGGACCACACCCCTAAATGCATTGAAGCAACTGCCATGTGATTGGTTGATTAGATAATTGCATTAATGAGAAATTGAACAGGTGTTCCTAATAGGTAAGTGTATATTACACAGTATATATGTATTGTATTGAGGTAGTGTGATGAATGTGGTATGAACAAAAACGTCACTCGCACAAATGTTTTCAGCCAAGGACCTTTATTTCCCCTTGTGCAAGAAACTCAGCATTTTCAATTGAATATAACAAAATTTATATTGTGATTACATATTGGGAAACATTTTATCACTGAAAAACAACTATAACAAAACAGTTCACTTTTCAATGTCAGTATTAATAACACTAGTCAAAGATCTGACTACAAATTCTAAATAGTCACGAAAAGATCTTTTTACTTTAAAGGCATAAATGACAACACTCACTACCAACACCCATATTTTGAACATCAGAACTATTTCTCTAGATATTGCTATACTTTTGAATATACTGTAGGACCATGACAAGTATCTCATGTAGCTGGTTCCAAAAAAATCCACATAGTGGACTTCAAAATAGAACCTAAATGGAGACTTTGGTTCAAGGTATCTTTTAAAAGAGGGTACTTCATACTGCATTTCCAAACAGGAAGTTTAACTTGAAGAATTAAATCTGAAAACAGACATTCTTTGAAAGGAACAACAAGAATGGAAAGGCACAACACTTAAGTTTCTAAAAAAATTAGTTTGAGTAGTAGCGCATGGTGAGAGATCATTGTTTGTTTAATCCACGTATCCCAAGTCTGAATGTTTACAGTGGCTCTAAAAGCAAACATACTAGCGGAAAAAACCTTGTTCTTTTCTACTTCTCCAGTCCACTTCGAAGAGTGAGTAGGTAGTGTAATTTTGAAGTCAACATGAAATCAAAATAAACCTTATTTACTTGAATACATGTTGTTTGGTCTTGCTGTGCATAACCATCAGTGCATATTATTCCACAGATGATTTGTTTTTGTAATCTTTTATCATTGTTAACCAGCTGTTTAGGCAATGTGGTAATACTTACAATACATTTGAATGACAAACAAAGCAGAGCAGGCTAATTTTGGTTTGAAACAGCTTTCAAACGTTGTCATTTTTTAAGAAATGACCATTTTGTGGCTCTTTAATGTGACATAAGTGTCTGCTGTAGTGCCTCAGTTCAAGCGGCACGTGAACCAATCATCACTTTCTAGTAGTTATAGCATGAATTAAACCTGAATGAAAATCCAAAGGTATGTTGTTTCAACCGCTGAAAGATGCCAATACACACCCTTTTTGAAGTTCAAGTCCACCAACATTAATCTGCTAACTTTCCTGTCTGGTTTGTTTGTCGAACAAAATGGCAGATTCTGCGTTATGATTGGTCAGATCGTCTGTCAATCAAACTGCCGGCGAAGGGTGAATTGAACTAAGGCCTAATGCTGGCTTAGTCTAAGCCCTGTCTGTAAAACCGGGCCATAGTTTGTTTATTTATTTGTAGTTAATAAATGTTAACAAATTGAATCTTGAATCAAATCCAAATCCACTGCACTACTTTTCCATTGTTTTTCTATGTAAACATGCGTTAGAAGCAGTGCTGGAAATATGGTGGGACTCCATTATTTTTCCTCAGAATTTGACATTATAACTCGCAATTGTGAGTTTATATCACAATTCTGAGAAAAGAAGTCAGAATTGCGAGATATAAAATTCTGGTTTTATTTCTCGCAATTTTGACTGTTTCTCGCAATTGCAAGTTTATATCCCGCAATTCTGACTTGTAAACTTGCAATTGCGACTGTATCATGCAATTCTGAAAACAAAATTGAATTGTGAGATGAGAATTTTTTTGAGCTTAGTGGATCTCAGGTCTCGCTCTATATTTTGTTTGCATTTAATATCTTTCACTCACAAGCACATCATTTTACTACGGAAAAAATGCTGAATTGGGTTTCATGTTGACTTCTAATAGAACTTTTTATCCCTTAGATACGTCCTTATATTTACACATTTCTCTGTTAATGATTATTTAAAAATCACACAATACTAATGAAAACTTGAGTAGCTACTGGTCATTTAAGGATGAAACAAACTACTTATAAAAACACTGAAACTCGAAGAACTCTAGAGTATTATATAGGAAAAGGAATATTGCTTTAATACTGGTGTTTAAACTCTATGGTAGCTGCACTACATTTTCATATGTGCTTACCGGAAAAAACTTTTCAAGACAAAGGGCGCATCTCACAAACATCTTTGAAAATGAAGGTCTGTCATGAAGACCCTCTACCACAGGATCAAGTGCACATCTGTAAGATGTGACCCAAACCATGGCATCTTGTTCGTCCCTGAGGGCGCTTTTTCAGTCTGAGAGCCAGCCTCAGAGTGCTTTATTTCACATTTAGTTTACGAGTACACACCCTTGTGGGGCCTCTACGCTCTCCATCATCTCGCAGTCCAGGAAAGAAGCTTCAGGTGCGGGTTGCACCGAAGGGCTCTCTGCTTTGCCCGGGGGGAGAGGAGGCTGGGCAGGACTCCATGCGTACAGGGGCTCTGTAGGTAGGGATGGGGTGTAGTTTGTTTGATTGTCTGGAGGCAGAGGCCAGTCTGGGAAGCGGGCTGACTTGGGCCCGTACGTCAGGGACGAGGTTCCGGGCTCCAGAAAAGGGGTAAGGGTTTGGGTCCGTGTGAATGGAGGGCTGGACAGGGGACTGCTGCTGTTTTGGGGGTCTCTGCAGTCCTGGGGAGGGGAGTAACCATCCTCTGCCAGTTGCATCTGGTGGAAGTAGGCCTGTACTTGAGACTGCTTCTGGAGATAGAGCCTCTTCTGCTGCAGTCTGCACATGGGATTACAAATGAAAAGGAGTCATAACTGAAAGTCTTTAGGACAATTCAGGACATTATGAATGCAGTTGTTCCTCACCTGTGCTCCTGGAGTTGTTGCTCTAAAGTGCGTGGTGAAACCTCTTTACAAAACATCTGCCCACTTCCACTTGCCAACTGACTGGCCCTCTGAAAAAAACAAAACAAGCCATAATACATTAATAAAAAAATAAAATAAAAATAAAAATATATATATATAGTTTATTCATGAAACTCTAGATGTAGGGTTAATTTCGTCAGCTATTTTTTTTAAATATTTTATCTTAGTCCTGTGTCAAATTTACTTTTTAGTTTTTATCATACTTTGTCAACCTTGTCCTGTTTTTGTTTATTCACGTTTTAGTCGACTAAATGTCTGAGAATTTTAGTCTAGTTCCCTTTCAGTCGGTCACGTTCGACGTACGTCGGACGTCACCGACGAATTGGAATCACTTCTGGGAGCCCCTATCAGCTTCGAGATATAGAGAACGGGCCAATGGCCATTGGCGTGCGAGATTTGCATCTCGCGCTCAGCCCCGCGTCGCGGGTATAAACAGGAGGCGAATGCAGCGCACTATTGTCATTCACTTCGGAGCCGAACACGGTGTTGACGAAGGAGACTGTTCCTATTTCAGCAGATAGAGAAAGAGAACGAGAGAAGACGCTTCTTTGAGTGCTGGGACAGAAGGCTCGATCAGCGGCGGCCGCGAGCTCACTGATACAGTGATAAACTGCTGTTTTTACAGCACTGTTGGTTTGGTGAGGGCGTTCCCAACGGTGAGTGCATACACAGGCTGCACTACTCTCCTGTGTTTTGCCGCGGTCGTTCCTGGGTGCTTCAGCACATTTAAAAGGGCTTTCTTCTAAAAGAGCAGCGCGGGTGTGACACTGCGTCTTTTTCAAGACGTCATTCCACCCGTGCGTTTCTGGATGCGGTTGTTTCCTGTCCTTTAACGGACACGATCCTTCTCGCATAAGCATGTTGAGATTGCGTTCGTGGGTGATCCATGTTCTCTCAGGAGAACGGGATCATGTCGGTGCGTTGTTCGTCTCGCCTTCCTCGTGAGGGTTTGAGCGTTCAGCGCGTCGTGTGCCGTCTAGCTGCCAGCTGACAGCGCGGGTTGTCACGGCAACCCAGCGCATCACTCGGCGCTGTAGATGCGCGGTCGAGACTTGAAACATCAAACGGGGTTCAGTCCCTTCGCCTATTCCCCGATCTAGTTTCTTTTCTGGTGCACCAGAAAGGGGCTACTTCGGCTAATAAGCCTTGGTGACCTGAAGATTACAGTGGGGTTTCCCTGCCGAGTACGTCTCCGTGGGCCCTCACTCCTCTATCGCATCGCAAGCATGCTGAGGCTGTGTTCATGGGTGGTTCATGTTCTCTCATGAGAGCATGACCACGTCGGCGCGTTGTTCGTCTTGTCTTGCCTTCTTCATAGGGGCTTGAGTGTTCAGCGCGCCGTGTGCCATCTTGACGGCCACGCTCACGGTCTCACGTGCCTGCTGGTAGCTTACAGGTAGGATTGCTGGTTCCAAAAAAAAAAGAAAAAAAAAAGGACCTAGCGTTTCATCTGGGGCTCTAGCAGAGGACAGATGTCAATCGCTGCATCGGAGAGAGGGCTGTTATAAGCTGAGGACGGCAGTGCGCGACGCTATGCCTCGCCACTTGTTCCCCGCTGAGGAAGGAGGTGAGGTAGGCAGTGTGTGACGCCACAAAGCCTGGCCGCTCTCTGCCCCTCCTTCAGTCGCCAGTGGACCGCAGCGTATGGCTTGAGAACGCTACCATGCCTTCTCTTATACCCTCTGTCCAACTGTGGGGGCAGGTAGGTGCTGCGTGCACACTCAGACCCCACTTCAGGACGTTATGCCTCTTGGGTCGGGTCCCTGCCCTCCACTTCGCTGCCCTACCGCGGGTACGTTTGTGGGGCGGGTGTGTTTGTGGTACGGTTTCCGGAAGCCTAGCTAGCACTTCCGGGACGGTCCCACTGACTCACCTGCACTACCAGGCTCGGCTATGCAATTCAGTTCGCACGGTATCCTCCCAAGTTCTGGGGGGGGCGTCCAATTCACTGTTGTGTGGAGCTGCGACGCCCATCTTGCGGAAAGAGATCGAAGTCCTACTAGGGAAGGACGCGATTGGAGCCCTCCAGTCGATATGAAGTTGGGGTTCTATAACTCCTACTTCATTGTGCCCAAGAAAAGCGGTGGGTCATGACCAATCTTGGACGTACGTCGATCGTGACCGACTGAAAGGGAACGTCTCGGTTACGTATGGTAACCCTCGTTTCCCTGAAGGAGGGAACGGAGACGTACGTCCCGTCGCCACAGTTGCTGTACCATCACTGCATGGCCGAGTCACTAGTTCGGCTCCTCAGTGAAAAACAATAGTGCGCTGCAATCGCCTCCTGTTTATACCCGCGGCGCAGGGCTGAGCGTGAGATGCAAATCTCGCACGCCAATGGCCATTGGCCCGTTCTCTATATCTCGAAGCTGATAGGGGCTCCCAGAAGTGATCCCAATTCGTCGGTGACGTCCGACGTACGTTCATCAATGAAAACTTTTCACATTTTCGTCATGCTGCATAATGGTTAAATTGATAATCCTGATTATTTTGCTCAAAATTATATATCACAACGATTGTTGTCATTTGAGAAATGTATTTTTACATTTCATTTGAATTATTGAACTTTCACCTATAAGTACAAATCAAGAGAATGTCAACCCATACGCATGGTTTATTTTACCTTATCTAGTTTCCTGATTTATTATAAGCTATTTATCATATACAGGTGCTGGTCATATAATTAGAATATCAAAAAGTTTATTTCACTAATTCCATTCAAAAAGTGAAACTTGTATATTATATTCATTCATTACACACAGTCTGATATATTTCAAATGTTTATTTCTTTTAATTTTGATGATTATAACTGACAACTAAGGAAAATCCCAAATTCAGTATCTCAGAAAATTAGAATATTGTGAAAAGGTTCAATATTGAAGACACCTGGTGCCACACTTTAATCAGCTAATTAACTCAAAACACCTGCAAAGGCCGTTAAATGGTCTCTCAGTCTAGTTCTGTAGGCTACACAATCATGGGGAAGACTGCTGACATTTGACAGTTGTCCAAAAGACGACCATTGACACCTTGCACAAGGAGGGCAAGACACAAAAGGTCATTGCAAAAGAGGCTGGCTGTTCACAGAGCTCTGTGTCCAAGCACATTAATAGAGAGGCGAAGGGAAGGAAAAGATGTGGTAGAAAAAAGTGTACAAGCAAAGTGGGTAACCGCTCCCTGGAGAGGATTGTGAAACAAAACCCATTCAAAAATGTGGGGGAGATTCACAAAGAGTGGACTGCAGCTGGAGTCAGTGCTTCAAGAACCACTACGCACAGACGTATGCAAGACATGGGTTTCAGCTGTCGCATTCCTTGTGTCAAGCCACTCTTGAACAACAGACAGTGTCAGAAGCGTCTCGCCTGGGCTAAAGACAAAAAGGACTGGACTGCTGCTGAGTGATCCAAAGTTATGTTCTCTGATGAAAGTAAATTTTGCATTTCCTTTGGAAATCAGGGTCCCAGAGTCTGGAGGAAGAGAGGAGAGGCACACAATCCACGTTGCTTGAAGTCCAGTGTAAAGTTTCCACAGTCAGTGATGGTTTGGGGTGCCATGTCATCTGCTGGTGTTGGTCCACTGTGTTTTCTGAGGTCCAAGGTCAACGCAGCCGTATACCAGGAAGTTTTAGAGCACTTCCAACAGGATTTGGCACCTGCACACAGTGCCAAAGCAACCAGTACCTGGTTTAAGGACCATGGTATCCCTGTTCTTAATTGGCCAGCAAACTCGCCTGACCTTAACCCCATAGAAAATCTATGGGGTATTGTGAAGAGGAAGATGCGATATGCCAGACCCAACAATGCAGAAGAGCTGAAGGCCACTATCAGAGCAACCTGGGCTCTCATAACACCTGAGCAGTGCCACAGACTGATCGACTCCATGCCACGCCGCATTGCTGCAGTAATTCAGGCAAAAAAAAAAGGAGCCAAGTATTGAGTGCTGTACATGCTCATACTTTTCATGTTCATACTTTTCAGTTGGCCAAGATTTCTAAAAATCCTTTCTTTGTATTGGTCTTAAGTAATATTCTAGTTTTCTGAGATACTGAATTTGGGATTTTCCTTAGTTGTCAGTTATATTCATCAAAATTAAAAGAAATAAACATTTGAAATATATCAGTCTGTGTGTAATGAATGAATATAATATACAAGTTTCACTTTTTGAATGGAATTAGTAAAATAAATCAACTGTTTGATGATATTCTAATTATATGACCAGCACCTGTAGGCCTACTGGTAAAACAAGAAACTTCCATCAAAATTTAAAACATGGAAATTCCAAATTATTTTAATGTTTTTCTATTATAACAGCAGCAAAAAAGACTTTGTATTGTCACACAGCGCACAGAGCACACTTACGCAACGTATGACACTTTCATTTAAGCAGAAAATCTCAAATGGAGATCGCTGAACTGCAGCTTACTTGTTTGTCAGTGTTTTCAGATCATCCGCGCTTCTTCCGCAGTTTAGGGTGAGCACATGGTTGCCCGATTGCAAAGAATGAAGTAAAACACCAGGTAGAACACATGCTTTTAACAGAAAGCTCTGATTGGGGGATTTAATTTCTTGAAATCAACCGCAAGCATGAAAGCTCATATCGGCTTGTTAAAAACAGTCTGTAATTTTTGTCGTCTCTTTTTTTTCTGACAAAATCTTTTTTCGTCAACGACATTGCATGATGATTAACACTAGATGGCACAGGCTGATAGGTCCTTTACATGCAGTCTGCTAGCAATCACATAATTTACTACATGGCACAAGCGGATTGGCCTCTGCTGATTCTGCAGCCGGTGAGATTGCTTGCTCAACTCCTAAAGATGCAGTGTGTATTATTTATGAGGATCTATTGACAGAAATGCAATATAATATACATAACATAACTATAACTTCAGTGGTGTATAAAGACCTTATTACCTTAGAATTTGCCATTTCTATCTACATACACCGTGGGTCCCCTTACAGTGAAGTCACTTTTTTGCGCCGCCATGTTTCTACAGTAGCCCTAAATGGACAATCTGCTCTACAGAGTGCTAGTTACTCTCTTCTGTCTCAGACGACATCTTTGTCCTGTGTCGGCCACCGTAGCTTCTCTATGTGCTTCGAAAAGGAGGGGTGAGCAGTGGCCGGTTGCTATTCGCAACCTCACTGCAAGATGTCGCTAAAATTTACACAGTGCACCTTTAAATAGTCCGGTTCAGTGTTTGCTGTAATATAGTCCTGCAGCGTGCTATCAGAATCCCTCCTCCTCCCCCAGCTCCACCTGCCTACATCTGCTATGTGATTTATCTATTCCTATTAATGCAGAAGAAGCATATCTTACATGCTCACAGCATGTTTACATGCATACCAATAACCAATAACTACCAAAGTAAAAAATTATTGTAATTTTAACAGTAAAAGACTGTAAAAGTGCTGTGAAAAACCGTGAACCGTGAATAACTATAATAGACCTAACCTTACATTTAATGTCATTTTACCGTTTTTGGAAGTGAAAAAGAACAAGTCATTGTATAATTTACAGTGAAAACCCATAAATTGACATTCCCAGAATGCCATGTGACACTTCACATATGATGTATTTCCGTTAATGTTTATTGCATTTTTTTATGTCATGTGTGTTACCATGATGGTTTTTAGTATTTGTGTGATGACACTGTGCACCTTCTATATATTAGTATTTACCTTTTCAGCTTGTGGAAAAGCTGCTTGTTCTGAGCTTTGATTCATCATGTGACTTTCTCATCACCACCTGTTTGGTGGTTGTCAGTGTATTACAAAGGTACAAAACAGATATTAGTACTTCAATAGGCTTGTAAATTAACATTATATCAGTTAATAAAAGACGTTTTTACCAGGCATTTTAAGTTAAATCTGTAAACGTTGCTACTTATTTTTTTTTCTGGCAACCACAGGTGCTGTTTTTTTTTACCATAAATGTTTTTTGTTTTAAACCATTTTTACAGTGTACCAAAAATCACGTTTACATAAATAACCAGCTTTAACAGTTTACAAAAAAAAAAATAATGAAGAAAAAAACAAACTCAAAAGAATTAAATTCTTAAAAAAGAAAAAGTAATTTGACCTTATATTATCACTTCTTAGAAAAAGAATATTTTAACAAAACTGCTTCATTGCTTATTGATATTTGAAAAATTTTGTCTGCATGGCCAAAGACATGCCGAATCAAAGGAAAAAAACAAAGCAGATCATTTGAGCTTTTTATAAGGCAAGGTTAATTCTGGTATTAAAATGTCATGTGGTGCAACTCCCCACAAACTTAATACAAACTTAAAAGGTCATGAACTGCATTGTTTTTAAAGTTTCCTGGGGTGCACTTATAATGTTAGTATGATTATTACATCAAATATTGATTTGAACGCTCTGTTTGAAGGGGCGTGTCTGCTGTGAGACTTCAATGTAAATGCCCACTGCTGTGATTGGCTAACATCTTTGCATATGAAATAGCTTTACAGGTGAACTCTCTCAAAAACTTTTAGCACGTTTTTAGTATTATAGCTCTCAAGGTTAACTAAAAGTGATGATTATAGCAAATGTATTTTGGTCGTGGCATGAAAGGTTGCAGTGATGAGCATGTAGCCGATCACAGATATTTTGAGCGCATGAATGCAGCGATTGTCATTGCAACTTGATTTCTGCACACTAATGAATGCTTTTATCATGATATACACTCACCTAAAGGATTATTAGGAATACCATACTAATACTGTGTTTGACCCCCTTTCGCCTTCAGAACTGCCTTAATTCTACGTGGCATTGATTCAACAAGGTGCTGAAAGCATTCTTTAGAAATGTTGGCCCATATTGATAGGATAGCATCTTGCAGTTGATGGAGATTTGTGGGATGCACATCCAGGGCACGAAGCTCCCGTTCCACCACATCCCAAAGATGCTCTATTGGGTTGAGATCTGGTGACTGTGGGGGCCATTTTAGTACAGTGAACTCATTGTCATGTTCAAGAAACCAATTTGAAATGATTCGAGCTTTGTGACATGGTGCATTATCCTGCTGGAAGTAGCCATCAGAGGATGGGTACATGGTGGTCATAAAGGGATGGACATGGTCAGAAACAATGCTCAGGTAGGCCGTGGCATTTAAACGATGCCCAATTGGCACTAAGGGGCCTAAAGTATGCCAAGAAAACATCCCCCACACCATTACACCACCACCAGCAGCCTGCACAGTGGTAACAAGGCATGATGGATCCATGTTCTCATTCTGTTTACGGCAAATTCTGACTCTACCATCTGAATGTCTCAACAGAAATCGAGACTCATCAGACCAGGCAACATTTTTCCAGTCTTCAACTGTCCAATTTTGGTGAGCTCGTGCAAATTGTAGCCTCTTTTTCCTATTTGTAGTGGAGATGAGTGGTACCCGGTGGGGTCTTCTGCTGTTGTAGCCCATCCGCCTCAAGGTTGTGCGTGTTGTGGCTTCACAAATGCTTTGCTGCATACCTCGGTTGTAACGAGTGGTTATTTCAGTCAAAGTTGCTCTTCTATCAGCTTGAATCAGTCGGCCCATTCTCCTCTGACCTCTAGCATCAACAAGGCATTTTCGCCCACAGGACTGCCGCATACTGGATGTTTTTCCCTTTTCACACCATTCTTTGTAAACTCTAGAAATAGTTGTGCGTGAAAATCCCAGTAACTGAGCAGATTGTGAAATACTCAGACCAGCCCGTCTGGCACCAACAACCATGCCACGCTCAAAATTGCTTAAATCACCTTTCTTTCCCATTCTGACATTCAGTTTGGAGTTCAGGAGATTGTCTTGACCAGGACCACACCCCTAAATGCATTGAAGCAACTGCCATGTGATTGGTTGATTAGATAATTGCATTAATGAGAAATTGAACAGGTGTTCCTAATAATCCTTTAGGTGAGTGTATACAACAGTGCAAACACAATGTAAATAAGAGATTAGTTGATTATTACGGGAGTTTTGGCGCGAGTCCAGAACTTAGTCACTCATTAATTGACAGCTCCAGCGATTGTCAAGGGTGCGTTCTTTGATCGCTTTCTACATATAATTCAAATGAACACAGTTACTTGCATGTTGTCTCATTACTGTCGAGTCCATATAGTAAAAGTCTATTTGCAAAGCCTGCACCGAAATTCCGACTCATTTACCAAAGAATCCACAGTGAAATGTACCGAACAAACAAACAATGCTCAACTGAGACATTCACATTGTTGAAAATAAATAACTACATTTCTTGCATTAGGATCCTTTGGAAGGTAATGTTGGTTTTAGTCCAGTGATCCTGTATTGCTCTTCTCTCCTCATCATCTCACTAACACACTAGTGGGAGGGGCCAAAGTTGCAATGATGTAGTAGGCATTGATGTTCTTCTGCAGAGGCGGTCTTTCACCTATCTATTGGCACATTCCACAGCGAGTTGTTCGCTGGGCTAGATTACAATAAAAGCTGTATTTGGACTAACAAGGATATTCTTATAGTATGATGACCTCTTATATGTCAAAAGCTCAGTTCTTCTCAGTTCATGACCCCTTTAAAAATACTCTTTATCTTGAAAAAAATTACTTTAAAATAAAATGATGATTCAGATATGTATGTTCGCATGTATTCATAGTGTATGGAAAATATGCTCTTTTACTGGTTTTACTGTGGTTACACCACATGACATTTTTAGAATAATTAAATTTAAACGTATAAAAGTTTTTCAAAACCATAAGAAACCAACATTAACACAAATATTACATTTCTAAAAGCTTGGCTTGTTTGATTTAAACCAGATTTTCCCCCTTTTGTTTAATGTGGACACGCAATACGCAATTGACCCACCTGTAGTCGCTGAGCGAGGTACTGCGTCTCCAAACTCTGTCTCCTGGATAGCAAATAAGGGTGCATTTTACCAGTGAATGTCAACGTATCTTTTCCACTTAGACATTGGCGTCCTTCTCCCTGAAAATAATAGAGAAAAATAGCGACTTCACTGTAAGGGGACCCACGGTGTATGTAGATAGAAATGGCAAGAATATGTTTTATATTAGCAGAAAATCCCTTAGTCATCAAGATAAAAGACTTATTTCAGTATTCTCCCAGCTATTTTATAAGTTCAAAAGGCAAATTACTGATGTTTAAAAATGTAAAAATAGAAACAATCTGACCTGGTGACTGAATGGATAGTCCTGTGGACTGATGGTGGGGTTGCCACCGCCACCGCCTCCACCATCTCCTAACACTATCTGGGCTTTGTTCAGCTCCAGGAAGCCCTTGGTCCTGGCCAGGTTTTGAAGGTGCTGTCTGAATGCCACTAAACCTGTTAAACCATGGGTTCAATAAATACTTTAGAGTCAGATGAACTGGTGGTGATATTCCTGTGACTGCTGCAGAGGTGGTCTGACTCATAGTCTTTACTGCTATAATTAGTAGTGAAGTGAATCACTGAGATTATATTCTGCTTTTAAAAGTAGCCATTATTCATAGAAGGTCAGATATCAGTCAGAATGAGGGTTATTTTATCCACTGACAATAAATATTCCAAAACACTGATTATGGCATGCAAATACATGCCTACAGACAGTAAAGTGGTGGGCATGCTAGATTTTGTAGAAGAACGGATGCGGTAGCAGATTTTGTGTCTTTTACTGCATACTATAGTTTGAGTTTGGTGAATTCTGACCTGTGCATTTCTATAGTGAAAAGACATTTAACCAATAAAAGGTCTACATGTAACAGAAAAACCTCATATCTGAAAATCACATGTGAATATATCCCTGTGAAAAAGAAGTGCACTTTAGTTCTTATAACGAAAATAATATGCTTTAAAAGCATTCTTAAGTGCTAACTGAATGCAATGTTTCCTGACACTTAATTGCATGTTAATTGCAACTGAATGAAAATATATAGTAATTAGCTTTTTTTTGTATTAAATGCAATTTGCTGAACTTAAGAGTGTTTTTTTGACCCACTTAAGTAGGACTTAAGTACATATATGTATTTTCATAATTGTATTAAAATGTAGCTATTGATTGCAGCCTTTCAGCATTACAGTATAATTAAAAGCTATCAATTTTAACATTTATTAGGCTTTAAAAAAACTTAAGTGAACTTTAATTTAAGTGAACATAAAACAATCTTTACATAAACCCATTGTAATAAATATCACATTTATCTGTGCCCTTCAATATATCAGGGCAAAATTTTTTCTGGTGGCCCAGTCAGACTGGTTCAAAGTTATTGTTTTTGTTGTTTTTGACCCATGTAACTTTGTAAACAGTGTCTTAAGATTGTCAGGTAGGTCTAAGAGGTCGAATATATACAGAAATTGAATTAACAAACACATCACATTCTTCACTGCATAAATTATAAATTAAATATATATGAATCCATATTAAAGCTACAAAAGTTATTCAGTCAAGAGCAGTGAGTGATTTTCTCTTTTTCTTTTGTTCTTTGATTATCCTTACAACAGACAGCAGCGGGTTTATTGGGCTGCTGTTACTTTAAGACCTGACACAGATGACGCATATCTGACATGTATCCCATTTTCTCACAACTCTTTGTTAATTTTAGACTTCCATTTAACTAATTTAAGACTAAAACAGGCATTTTGGCATAATTTTGTGTTTTTGTCTGTTCAAGCGCTGAATCGTCTTTCAGTGCACACTGTGTGTGTGTCACACAGACAGGAGATTCACAGACACGCGTCAGTACTGCACTGCGTTCTCTTGTATGTCTTATCATGCTTGAATGGTAAAAGCATTTGCATGAATAAGAGCGTGATCATATAATGTAATGCTAGCCAAAGGATGATAGAAAAAAACTATGCTGCGTTAATTTGCGTTTTTTTTGTGAAAAAAGTTATTGCATGCGTTAGCATGTTAATTTTCACAGTAATTTGTAATTATGAAGATGCAAATTTAGAACATTTAAAATATATTAAATGGTAGTATTGAATAACACTAGTTAAAATTATAATCAAGTATAAGTTAGCACATCCAAATAAGTGTACCTTTTTTAAAACACGACAAACATTTATTAAAACATGACTTAAAATGTTCTTTAAAGTAAACTTTTTTTTTTTTTTTTTTTAAATATTACAAAGTGCACTTTTTAAAAGTGTGCTCTCTTTAGTTGCACTTAATTGGCCTTAATACTATATTGGCTGTAAGTAGTTATACTATTAAGTTCATATCCTGTTGCCCATATATGTTGTCCAAAGTAATTTCGCAAGCAGAAATGTAGTGTATCCACTCCTTGATACAACGTTTGAGAGAAAGGTGATGGATGAAAAAGCGAAATGAAAAATGATGTGCACAAGAGAACACAAATCACCCTGACCTTGTGTGAGAGACGTGTCTGAAGCCCTTCGCCCCTCTCTGAAACTGACTAGTGAGTGATTATGAGCTTCCCGCCCCTCTGTGTTGAGCGGCTGCAGGGTGGGTTCAGGGGGCTTCATGCTGAGGAAGACTGGAGCTGTGGCAGGTGTAGTGCTTAATGCGTCCTTTAGAGCTGCATTCTCTTCAGGCAAGCTGAAGTCACTTTGTGTTGAACCCATGCTGTACTCTGAGTCCATGCTGCCCAGAGACGGGTTCAGACCTGTGGAGAGGAACTGAAGTTCACTCAAGTATATGGATGTAACAGTACTTATTCAGGGTCCAAAATGAACGCCAAGATTCAAATGGAAGTTTGGAGAGTACATAAATCTTAGTTACCGAGAACTTTAAGAACTGCAACGTAATGCATGGCTTACATTGCAATGTAAAAACAATCATCCAAGATATCCAAGATAAATTGATCAAAAGTGACAGTAAAGACATTTATAATGTTACAAAAGATTCTATTTAAAATAAATGCTGTTCTTTTGAACTTTATATTCAAAGAATCCTGAAAAAAATGTTTTACTCAACTGTTTTCAACACTGATAATAATCAAATGTTTCTTGAGCAGAAAAACATTATATTAGAATGATTTCTGAAGGATCATATGACTGAAGACTGGAGTAATGATGCTGAAAATTCATCTTTGCAATTACATTTTAAAATATATTAAAAAAGAAAAGTTATTTTACATTTAATAATATTTCACAATATTACAGTTTTTTTTTGTATTTTTAATAAAATAAATGCAGCCTTGGTGAGCAGAAGACACTTCTTCTAAAAACATTAAAAACCTTACCGATCAAAAACTTTTGAACTTTAAACTTAAATCTTAACATAAATCAAAACGCAGAACATAAAACAAAGGCTTGGCTTGACTTGACTTGATTAGACAATGGCATGGCATGGCATGGCATGGCATGGCATGGCATGGCATGGCATGGCATGGCATGGCATGGCATGGCATGGCATGGCATGGCATGGCATGGCATGGCATGGCCAAAGACTCACCAACAGTGGATTACATACATTTACAATACTCGACCAAGACACACGGCAAACATAAAAAGCTTAAATACACATGGACTAAGCACAAGACAAGACACACCTGTGAACAATGATTAAACCAATAAACCAATGAGATACATGACAGACCACAAGACAAAGGAGCACATGGCAGGATCACATGACAAGACCAGGAAGTGTATGGCAAGACATGACAGTGAACATGGCAAACTTAAACACATGAAACATAAAACAACCCAAAACACACTGTTACAATTACATTTTAAAGTATATTAAATTAAAAACAGATATTTTAAATTGTAATAATTTTTCACAATACTATACACAATACTGTTTTTACTGTATCAAATAAAGTTTTGGTGAGCAGAAGATAAAAACATTAATGTATATCTTTAAAATGTGTCTAGACTATAATTGCCTCACCTCCACATACAAAAAGCAGTACTAACCTGTGATGGGCAGCACAGCGGGTTGGTTGGAGACCTCAGACAGTGTATGACGGCGCTGACTGAAGCGAGCTGTATGAAAGGCGGCAAGGGGCACAGTGTGCTCCTCCTCTGCCTCAATGCCCTCATCTATGGACGTCTCCATGACGTTGCTAGGCAGCGAGCCACTGACTTTGCGGACAACGACTGGAGGGAGTGGGTCCAGTAAGCAGCCATCCACCTGAGATATAAATACACACACACACTGTTGGCAAAACTATTTTGGGCTAAAAACAGCTCAGCACTCTGGGACGTTTTCAGATCTAACAACTGAAATCAAAGCTGTGATGTGTAGTGGATGTGACTACTAGCTGTTGTCCAAGAGGCAAACGAGAATGCTTTAAAATTGATATGACGTGAAGATGATCAGTGAATAACAATTTAAATTCAACATGAAATGGAAATTCATCTATTTTCTAAATGCATGTTATAGACCTTATTATGAACAATACATCCATTCATTCGGATGCATGTCACAATACAGAAGAAAAGATCTGTTGCTACTTCCATTACATCTCAACCTTAAAAGTCACACAAAGCTATCATATGGTTCCTGAAGACTGTATGTTTACACGTTTTTAAAAATGGCGGGTGCCGGTGTTTCGTATGGCATGCCTTCGGCCAATCAACGTACATTTACATCACTGGTTGTTCCTATTGTGGTTGGTTAGTCCCTACTCTGAAGTAGAAAGCCATTCCTATAACTACAATCATTCCCAGTTCCTGCGGTGCGAACACGCCAAAAAGCGGGTACTTCTGCCAGTAGTTATAGGAACCATGAAAACGTTCCTCTGGTGTAAAAGCCCCTAAAGCTCTAGTAAAATGGACTACTTTTTGACTACATTTGGTACTTTTTTGAGTTTGAAAACCATGGTCACTTTCATTCTATGAACTGCATAAAGATTCAAAAGTCTACTTTTGTGTTCTATGGACGACTAACAGAAAACAGGTTTGGAACAACATTATTAATTTTCAACCAGTGTCAGTGAGTTAACTGTGTATTTCTGTCACTGGCCAGTATTGTTTAAAATCAGTATCTTATTACAATATATTTGTAAAGCAGATAGACAGTTTATTCTACTATACCTCCTCTTTTGCTTGTAGCATTGAGCCTCTTTTCTGTTAGACCAGGGGTTTTCAAAATTAGACATAAAATACTGTATTTGCTTAAAGTCTCTCAGGAGATATTAGGTTGATATTTCAATAATATAACAATACATTTGTATGTTCATGGTTCTCTGATGTTGGTTAATGTTCACACGACAATCAAGTAAACAGATAATTTAAAATAAAAACGTATATTATATTACAATTGTCCTGTAAAATAATAATAAAAAATTTTTTAATCATATTATAATAATTTTATTTTACACTGCAAGTTACAATACTAATATTTATGTTTTAAATTCTTCACTTTCAAATGTTCAAATCCTCTAGCTTATATGTTGGCAGAATATTTGTGAAATGCAGTGAACAGAAATGTTGGAAATGACGCGAATGTGTAAATAAAGTGAACCTACTGCACAATGCCTAAACCCTTTTGTAAACCCTGTGTTAGACTATGTCTGCAACTCCATGTCTGTGTCATCTGTTTCATTTTTCCAGAATTATGTAATGCTGCTCTGTCAAATGCCCACAGGCGACCAATAGCTTTCCTGAATAACAATAAGCTAGTTGAAATAAGTTTGTGAGAGCGTGACCTCAGCATGTTTGAAGAGATCCCTAGATTGCCATCTGTTCAGCTCCACAGGTGCTGAGGCTAAATGAATGACTTATCACGCGTCCCCTTCTGCATAAACAAACATTTACATTTATTCATTTGGCATTTGCTTTAACTACAACTCACAGTCCATTCAAGCACAACTTTTATCAGAGTGTTTGTTCCCTGGGAATTAAACTCTTGACCTTGTCATTGCAAGCACCGGTTGAGGTACAGGAGCAAACAGAAAAAGACCTTTTGGAGGCCAAATTGGTATGTATATGGCAGAGTCCCCACAGGATGAGTCAACGCTGCACGTCAATTAAAGGAACAGTAGCTATGGCAATTGCCTTGCGACAGCCAAGGTGAAACATGTTGTAGTCACGCTTCTCACGAGTGGAGTGAGCACCCAGCACTGATCACATGGGTGGCCCATCACTGGCACATCAGGGGCATTTACAAAAACAGGGTCGTGGTTTTGTGTAACAGCAGGCCGCAAAACTGACAGGTTGGCGTTACTGTAACAACAGCCTGCAAATAGAGGGACGTGCAGCTGAAATGCAGGCTATATGTTTCCCCATGATCAATAAGGGTAGGCAGCATGATCAAGATCTTATATCATGGTATGATTACATAGTTATACATATTAATGTATTGAAAATGGTTTATATTTTAAATAATCATAACAATAATTAAATAATAATATGTTTGAAAATGCAGCGAATTACATTTTTTAGATTAGATTTTTCAAATCTCTTAATTAAAATAGTTTAAATTATCAAAGTAATAATAATAATTTAATATTTCATATTTTGTTATTTTTTAAAAGACTAATCTAATTTTATAAAAAATAGTGGTCCCACTTTATATTAGGTGTACTACTATGTACAAAAAATTAGTACAAATATAGTTATTGTGTTCATATTTTATTGCAAAACACTTTTGCTGATATTGAGGTGGGATACGGGTAAAGTTAGGGACAGGTGTGGTGGTATGGGCAAGTTTAAGGGTAAGGTTACATGTAAGGGAAGTGTCAACAGTGTAATTATAAATGTAACTACAGAAATTAATTACAAATGTAATTACATGTAGGTAATTTTTAAAATGTAAGTACAATGTAAAAACATGTATGTACACATTAAGTGCATTGTATCAAATGATTAATTTAAATGTCAGTACATAGTAGTTAAGGCCACCTAATATAAAGTGGGTCCAAAATAGTTTTGTATTAAATAATAATAATTTTGGACAATGCAGTGAATTATTTTTTTTTTAAAAGACAAGTACTTCACCTCCTTTTATTTATTTAATTTTTATATTATATTATACAACATAAAATGAATAATGTATTAATAGCTAAATTAATTAATTAAAATATAATTATAAAATAATATTATTAAAAAGCCAATAGGCTTAGTTGCATCACAGCCACAAACCATGATTTGCTACTCTGTGTCAGGTAATGTTAGGGGGAGGGGCATTCCCTTTATAGAGAGCATTTGATTGGCTGAAAATCTGTGCAACATGGTTCATCAAAAAATGTTGGTCCTTTTCCCCCGGAAAAGAATGTGAATTTTAAACATATCTGCATAGTTAATAGTTACAGTTAATTTTGTCAACTTTTAGCATTCTACTAGAACACAGTATACAGGTGACCTCAAAGCTACAAGACTCATTCATGTCATGTGGTCTTTAATAACACCCTTTAAATGACATGTTTCTTGTCTTGATGTCATGATTCCTTGATGTCATAATGTCTTGTTTTCCCCATATCTTGTGTGGACTTGTATTATTTCCTGTTTTAAATCATGTTTTGTAGTCCTTTGTAGTTTTTCTTGTTCATTCGTTCTTTGATTAGTCTTCCCCAGGTGTGTCTTGTTAACTTGTTAAGCTTTTTGCCCCTATGTATTTAAACCCCTGTGTTTCCTGTGTTCTTTGTCAGGTCTTGTCCTACATGGATGTACGTTTGGTGCTACTCATTGTGTTATCTGTTCCTTGGTTCTCTGATCTCTGTGGTTTTGTTATGTTTATTTTGTTATTAAACTATTTTGCATTTGGATCCAGCTCTCACTTTTGTTTTTGAGTTCACACTGCGTTACACTTGAATTGTTTGGGACACATCCCTCTCTATATTTTCACATTTCTTCATTGCACCCAAGTGTAAAGCACTCTGATCAATAAATCTACCATTATGACAAATTATGACAGGCGGGCATTATGACAAATCTTATTTCACGATATGAGAAAATGCATTTCATGATAACTACGTACACTATATTGCCAAAAGTTTTGGGACGCCTGCCTTTACATGCACATGAACTTTAATGCACAAGAACATCCCATTCTTAATCCATAGGGTTTAATATGGAGTTGGCCCACCGTTTGCAGCTATAACAGCTTCAACTCTTCTGGGAAGGCTTTCCACAAGGTTTAGGAGTGTGTTTATAGGAATTTTTGACCATTCTTCTAGAAATACATTTGTGAGGTCAGGCACTGATGTTGGACGAGAAGGCCTGGCTTGCAGTCTCCGCTCTAATTCATCCCAAAGGTGTTCTATCGGGTTGAGGTCAGGACTCTGTGCAGGCCAGTCTAGTTCCTCCACACCAAACTCGCTCATCCATGTCTTTATGGACCTTGCTTTGTGCACTGGTGCGCAGTCATGTTGGAACAGGAAGGGGCCATCTCCAAACTGTTCCCACAAAGTTGGGAGCATGAAATTGTCCAAAATGTTTTGGTATGCTGAAGCATTAAGAGTTCCATTCACTGGAACTAAGGGGCCAAGCCCAACCCCTGAAAAACAACCCCACACCATAATCCCCCTCCACCAAACTTTACTTGGCACAATGCAGTCAGGCAAGTACCGTTCTCCTGGCAACCGCCAAACCCAGGCTCGTCCATCGGATTGCCAGACAGAGAAACGTGATTCATCACTCCAGAGAACATGTCTCCGCTGCTCAGTCCAGTGGCGGCGTGCTTTACACCACTGCATCCAACGCTTTGCATTGCACTTGGTGATGTAAGGCTTGGATGCAGCTGCTCAGCCATGGAAAGCCATTCCATGAAGCTCTCTACGCACTGTTCTTGAGCTAATCTGAAGGCCACACGAAGTAGCTATTGAGTTGGCGACTTCTGTGCACTGTGCACCTCAGCATGCGCTGACCCCGCTCTGCAATTTTACGTGGCCTACCCCTTCGTGGCTGAGTTGCTGTTGTTCCCAATTGCTTCCACTTTGTTATAATACCACTAACAATTGACCGTGGAACATTTAGTAGTGAGGAAATTTCACGAATGGACTTACTGCACAGGTGGCAACCTATCACGGTACCACACTTGAATTCACTGAGCTCCTGAGAGCAACCCATTCTTTCACAAATGTTTGTAGAAGCAGTCTGCATGACTAGGTGATTAATTTTATACATCTGTGGCCATGGAAGTGATTGGAACACCTGAATTCAATGATTTGGTCAACTTTTGGCAATATAGTGTATATACACTCACCTAAAGGATTATTAGGAACACCTGTTCAATTTCTCATTAATGCAATTATCTAATCAACCAATCACATGGCAGTTGCTTCAATGCATTTAGGGGTGTGGTCCTGGTCAAGACAATCTCCTGAACTCCAAACTGAATGTCAGAATGGGAAAGAAAGGTGATTTAAGCAATTTTGAGCGTGGCATGGTTGTTGGTGCCAGACGGGCCGGTCACAATTTCACAATCTGCTCAGTTACTGGGATTTTCACACACAACCATTTCTAGAGTTTACAAAGAATGGTGTGAAAAGGGAAAAACATCCAGTATGCGGCAGTCCTGTGGGCGAAAATGCCTTGTTGATGCTAGAGGTCAGAGGAGAATGGGCCGACTGATTCAAGCTGATAGAAGAGCAACTTTGACTGAAATAACCACTCGTTACAACCGAGGTATGCAGCAAAGCATTTGTGAAGCCACAACACGCACAACCTTGAGGTGGATGGGCTACAACAGCAGAAGACCCCACCGGGTACCACTCATCTCCACTACAAATAGGAAAAAGAGGCTACAATTTGCACGAGCTCACCAAAATTGGACAAATGTTGCCTGGTCTGATGAGTCTCTATTTCTGTTGAGACATTCAGATGGTAGATTCAGAATTTGGTGTAAACAGAATGAGAACATGGATCCATCATGCCTTGTTACCACTGTGCAGGCTGGTGGTGGTGGTGTAATGGTGTGGAGGATGTTTTCTTGGCACACTTTAGGCCCCTTAGTGCCAATTGGGCATCGTTTAAATGCCACGGCCTACCTGAGCATTGTCTCTGACCATGTCCATCCCTTTATGACCACCATGTACCCATGATGGCTGACTTCCAGCAGGATAATGCACCATGTCACAAAGCTCGAATCATTTCAAAATGGTTTCTTGAACATGACAATGAGTTCACTGTACTAAAATGGCCCCCACAGTCACCAGATCTCAACCCAATAGAGCATCTTTGGGATGTGGTGGAACGGGAGCTTCGTGCCCTGGATGTGCATCCCACAAATCTCCATCAACTGCAAGATGCTATCCTATCAATATGGGCCAACATTTCTAAAGAATGCTTTCAGCACCTTGTTGAATCAATGCCACGTAGAATTAAGGCAGTTCTGAAGGCGAAAGGGGGTCAAACACAGTATTAGTATGGTGTTCCTAATAATCCTTTAGGTGAGTGTACACAGTGTTATGTGTAACGCGTTACAAAGACAAAGTAACACGTTACAGTAACGTAACTACTTTTTTGGGGTAAAAAGTAGTGTAACGCGCTACTACTGAAAATTTGGTAATGAAACATAGTTTTCAATTCGCCACAACGTTACTTTTCCCAGGGACAGATTTGACAGCGCAATAGCTCCACACGGGACGTAACAGGGGCTGGTAGCAGAGCAATCATGGCAAGCGAGAAGCAGCCAATGCTAACTTTTGAGAGATGGAGGTATTCCCACTACTTCAAACAGTGTAAGGTGTCCTGGCGAGAAAATTTTGTCCACTACTGTTAACTTAACTGCCAACCTCACCAAGCATTTGAAAGGAAAACATGCTAACATGAAGCTTGTAGCTCAAGATCCCCGGGGAAATTATGATATGTCGAGTCCAAACCCAAATAAGCAGCTAAAACTTCATTTTCACCACCAGTACCAGGTAACTAAACAAAAGTTGGACAAACTTGTCGCTTCGTTCATCGTCGAAGAAATGTTGCCCATCAGTACTGTCGAATCTCCCACTTTCAGAAAGATATTTGGCAAGATACCGATAACAGAAGACAGGCGCCCATGGTCAGATCGTAGAACTTTCATAGGCTATCTGGATGAATGTTATCTAAAAATGGAGAGTGAATTAAAGAAAACTTTTGAGAGTTTGCAGTATGTGTCAACCACTGCGGATATATGGAGCAATAAACAGAAGCTTTTTGGGAATCAATGTGCACTGGATCAATCCACGCAACTTAAATCGTGAGAAAGCTGCTATCGCATGCAAAAGAATAAAGGGCAGGCATACATATGATGTTATAGGCTTTGAAATGGAACAGATTCACTCAGCATTTTGCCATTCACATAGGATCACCGCCACCGTTACAGGTCGAATTTTGTTAAAGCTTTTAAGATGTATGCACCCCCTGAGCCTGACGATGAGGAGGAGGATGAAGAGCAAGGTGTAGCTTTCACAGATGTAGAAGAGTTGCTTGGGACCACAGAAGGACAGTTTTCTCTTGCCCCGCAATTTAGGTGTGCTTCGCATGCGCTCAATTTGATCTCGTGCAATGACATCGACAAATGGCTGTCGTCCAACAGTGACTCAAAATTTGTGTGCAGAAGTGCAACGGCGAAGTGTGCTGGTCTTTGGACAAAGGCAAGCCGTTCTGTGTTGGAGAGCAGGGAAGCTTTATTGGCTGCCTTGATGTTGCCGAAATTTAAAGTTCGATGGATAGGGGGAACGGAGCGGAGCGGAGAGAAGCAGCGCGTGCGGACTCTCCCCCATGATGCAGAGCTGGCTGAGAACCGTTTCCCCGGAGTGAAAGCTGTGTTCATGAAATACAACACTGCCACACCATCCAGTGCACCAGTGGAAAGGCTGTTCAGCCTGGGAGGTCTTGTGCTTACCCCCAGAAGAAACAGACTTTCAGATAAACTTTTTGAAAGACTGCTCCTGATGAGGTATAATCACCCATTTGGTGCTGATGTGGAATAGGTTGCCTGCCACCCATGCTATAGACATAGCTCAAGCCTAATATCCTCTTTTCTATCTGCCATCATACTGTGAAAAAGGGCCAGCATATTCAGTTAACTTAGCCTTTTTAATTCTGTGGCTAGTCATGCTTTAAGTTGTGCTTGATTTTATTTTGGCTAAAATGTCTTTGCCTCTAAGCTGTATTATGCCATTTTATTTTATTTACACAAGCCATCGACATTAAGCCATTTTTAAATTATTATTTTTTCTATTGGATTTAGATGAGGCATGTTTTATTTTGAGACATATGACCCATTTTGAGGTTACCATGTTGTTCCTAAGGAGCCTATGCTGACATCTGATGCCCTCGTTGTATCTGCGTACATACAATGGTATTTTCACAAAGAGCTCATAAAATGTGTAAAGTTGCACACAAACAAAGATCTGCTGCAAGGAGAGAGTGTTTTCAACACCTCTACCGATCTGTAATGTGCAATATAGGTCCTGTGACAAGAAAAACCAGGAATGCTTGAGAATTCTGTCCTTTTTAGTCGCAACTTGTGACATCACATCCTGTTTTTGGTTTGTTTAGATGTCTGCTTTTTACAGCACCATGAATTTTTTTGGTGCACACCATGATTTGGATGGTAGCGTTCACACTTATTCACATGAATTGCACTAACAGAGCAATCCCACCAGAGTGTGAACACCCTAAAGTGTCAATAACTTTTGACTGTGCTACACAAATATATTTACATTCTGCAAAATAAACGATACAGTAAAATCGCTGCCACAATATATATCATCATACCACCCAGCCCTGCTACCACGGTATAAATGGTACAGCAAAATCTCTGCCAGTTGACATATTCCAGGTGTCACAAAGTGCATGCTGTCATATCGCTTAATCCCAGATATCATATAAATTCCCTTCCCTCTGTCTGAGTCATTAATTTATGAATGAGTAGCAATGAGTGCTTGAGATACCTACACTGACGCAAAGCCCCAGTGGTGACACCAGCCGCAGAAATCATAAAGAGCATTTTTTATTATTTAATATATATACGCAGGTGTTATTTTAAGAGGATGAAATGCTGCTGAGATACTGCGGGTGAGTAATGAGGAAGAGATCAGGCTGACACGCAGGCAGAGGAACTTCACACACTGCAGACAAAAGCTCTTATTGCCGTCATACAGCAGCGCCAATGAGTAACGCTGCTATTTAAAACATGCAGGCAGAGCTTACGAAATATAGCCTCAAGCCCGAAAGGAGGATGAGAGATTTCTCTCTGTGCAAGAAGAATCCATTTAATAACCTTTTTTCACTCTTTGTTTTGGTGCTCACTTCAGTTGAACATAACTGACCTTAGGAGTGGCCACGTCTTCCTCCATGAGCGTCTGATCTGGGGAAGCAGGTGTTTGTGGGAAGGTAAATGTGTCTGTGGTGGACTGCAACAGAACAGGTGAACGCAGGTGACGTGCTGCCTGCGGAGGGACGCATGCTTGGGAGGGAACCGCCATGGTCTGTAAAATACAATAAATATCACGGTATAATAACTATCATGGTTGTACTTTTCAAAGTAGTCTTAGACTCTTAGACTCTGTATATGTCAACGTACCTTGGCATTACCATCTGATACTGCATGAATATGTAATGAATATGCTGATGAATCCATAAAAAGGATCCCAAAAGGTCTCAACATTTACAAGCAAACCACCAAACCTTAAAAGCTTGTTTCTGTGGTTTAGGGTCACAGAGGTTAAACTGAAAGAAGGATGGCTGGATTACAGATTTCGTTTCTCATGATTCCAATATTTACATTTTTATACCAACGCCATTTCAATATGTCTGGGAAGACTTCACAGATGGGGTTACCTTGACAACAGTCTGCTCAGCGACGGTGCTAGGGCGGCGCTGGCTGGCGTGCAAACGCTGTTCCACAGGGAAACTGCTGCGATGCGCTTTCAACCGCTCCACAAGCAGGTAGTAGATAGCAGCAAAGTGGTTATAGCTTTTGTTCTGGAGAGACTGTGACAGGAAAGGCAAGAAGAGCAAGACAGAAAAGGAAAGAGAACACTGGAAATGTCACATTTCTATCAGCACGGTTTGAAAACATTCTGAAAAGCTCTTCTTTGGTGAAATCAAATTTGCAATTGAGAGAACTTATTTTTAGAAAGAAAAAACCCACTAGAGTTCAGATTTGAAGAATTGCCACAGGATTGTGAATTAAATTAAACAGGCATTTGAATTGGAATTACAGAAATGTAATTTATTAAGTGACAAAACATACAGTAAATAATAATATCTAATTTGACGTTTATGTACAATCGGCCCCCCAAATATGTAAATACAGTAAAGAAATAACAATTAAAACAGATTTTAATTTTGACTTGCAGCACAACAAAATGTCTTCACAAACTTAAAAAAAATATATATATTTTAATATAAAAATAAATATTGAAATTTTAATCTAATGATTAAAGAATATACTGAGCAAATTAGAGAATTTTGGGAAATGAGTGATCTTCCATAATGGCCCATAAATTGAGAAATTTAGTTAAATTAAATATAATGAAATTTCTATACCTGGCTTTTTTTAAACATTATCAATTTCATTCCAAAGACCCGCCCCCTTTAATTACTGTTAATTACGACGTCCAACAAGCCATGGCGCTCTTACGCCACACATCGTACTGACACTGTCGACACTGACAACATGCCAACAGACAAGACACAGCAGGTTACTTTTGATATAAAACCAAGTCTCAACTTTAAAATTTTGTAATTCTTTAATAAATTTTAACAATAAATATCGTTTTGTGGCTCTTTAAAGTGTTCTGTGATAGATCGCTATAGCGGCTCAGTCCAAGCGGCTCGTGAACCGACCATCTCTTCCTATTAAATAAACATGAATGAACATCAGAAGGAATATTGTTTCAACCGTGGAAAGATGTCAGTACACACCATTTTTCAAGTTCAATACAACCAACATTAATCTACTAACTCTCCAGACTGCTTTGTCGGACAAAATGGCAGATTCGGTGTTATGATTGGTCAGATCACCTGTCAATCAAACTCCCAGCGAAGGGTGAATAGTACTTGCTAAGTAAAATCTTAATTACAGTTTTACATCCTGTTTGCAACCTTTAATTCAAATGCAGTTTGACCTCAGGAATAGACCTTATTCAGAGCAGTGTCATGACAGGTATGAAAGCGAGGCTGTGAGGGATAGACTTATCATGTTTTCAATGGCAACTGACCTCAATAGTCTTCTGCTGGTCGATGCCCAGGCTGTGCATGAGTCGGAGCACCTGCTCACTGTGCTCACCCAAGCCTGATTTGCTCTCGCAGGGCAAAGTCTGTCTGTAGAGCACAGGCCGCTGGGACGGGACCTCCTGCACCATCCAGCGATGTTCTTTGATCTGACTCAGGGACAAACGCCTGGCTGGATCTAGAACCAACATCTTCCTGATCAGGTGCTCACAGTCTGAAAGAGTATTGAACAAAATGAGTTCAAAAGAGACGCTGCCTCCTTCCAAAAGTCTTCTGGTGTAAGCAGCAATGTACTTATTACGTAGCCTGTAACCCCCAACATTGTTTTTCAGTATTGGTTCCAGATAATATAGATATTGGGGTGGTTAATAAATATCTACTGTATTCATGCCAACTCACACATGCATGAACAGTTGTATGTGTGTTTCTGTGACTTCCTCACCCTCACTCATGAAGTAGGGGATGCGGAAACGACCCTCCAGGACCCTCTGTCTGAGAACAGGAAGGCTAGGGCCGTCAAAAGGAAGAGCGCCACACACCAACACGTACAAAACCACCCCCATACTCTGCATGACACACACACACACACACACACAGAAAATCAATAAATAAACATAAAACTCTGCCTAGGAACTAGCACAAAGGACCACCCACACACAATGCAGGAAATAATAATTATGTTTTCAATCAGTTAAATTACCATTAGTTGTTGACGCAATTCTCTGTACTGACTGAGATGACCCAAATCAACAAATGGAAAGAATTTCGTCAGCTGTCTAATGCATACATATTAGTTTGACGCCCCCAACTATGGTATTACCATGGGCTTCACTAGGCCCTTTTTAGCCTAGCTTCAGCCCACCTAAACTTCTGCCTAGCCCCCCTAAAAAATATGTGCTTAACCTTTAAAACATATGAAACTGGCGGGAGGCTCCGGCTTCGTCCCGTCTTTTAGTCTGCGTTAAGGCCGTTACATACTCCCCAAGAACAGAGAAAAAGTTCTCGCTCCCAGGGCTGCGAGAACAAAATTACGTCATTTTGTTCTCGCAGCCCTGGTTTGGGAGTTCTCGCAGCTTGTTTTCAACATATCATCTGGGCAGAACTTTTTTCTTGTGGGTGTCCGAGAACTATTGTGTGATTGGTCAGAAATTTTAAGTGGGCGGGGGTTAATGCGGAGAAACTGAGATGTTCGGAACCTGCTTTTCTCGTGAAGTATGGAACGTACTGGCCAGAACGAACTTTGTTCTTGTTCTTGCCACCTCGAGAAAACAAACAAATTTCTTTGTTCTTGCAGAGTATGTACCAAGCTTTAATCAGCGTTCTTCAATCCGCAGCGGCGCCGAGCAGAGCGCACGCCAGAAGCAGAGGTGTGTGCGTTCATCTGAGCCTCATTGGCCTGTCACCGCTCGTCAATGTCAAAATATTTGAGAAAACCAATCAAATCAGAGTAGGCGGGCTTTATGTTCACACAGAAGCTGCTAAGGCTGAGCACGAATTTTAGCAGCGCGACTCGACGTAAAGTGCGAGATATGTAAGTAGCTAAACCATAGACTGTAAAAAAATAGCTAAACTAAACATTTCATATTTGACAGCTGCTTCTTTCAGAAATGTCAGGCAAGTGAATAAACTTTTGTCTAATTTCGTCATTTTGAATTGAAAATAGGCCTATGTAATGTGATTTATAATGTAGGCTAATTAACAAACAAGAAATATTAACAAAGCCGTTTCCTTCAGATTAGGCATAAGATTAATAATGAATGTGTACATATTGTAAATTAATATAATTCCATTTGTAGCCTTCAGTAAATTAAAAAAGCTCAGCTTTTTTCAGCCTGTATTGGGCATAAGATTAGTAATGAATGTGTGCATATTGTGAATTAATTTAATAAACTTAGTTACCTAGCTTTCCTGGTAGCCTTCAGTAAATTAACGTGTCTATGAAAATGATTCATAAAACATATAAATATCAGTTAACTATATGTTTACTTTCTTCACTGACGAAAATGGAAAAAACTATATCAGTCATATCTGCCCACTGACATGGTTTTCAAAGCATTCCCCCAAAACCCCCTAACTACCTCATATTTGGGATGCCTACATTCCTGGGTAATGATTAAGGGATGTAAAATATGGTCATGCAGAACAACCTATTAATATTTGCTTTATAAGCATAAGTAATAATAAACAGCCAATATCCTAATGTGCATGCTAATAAGCTACTAGTTAATAGTGAGAATTGGACCCTAAACTAAAGTGTTACCATTTTTTTCATTCCCTAAAAAGAAAATCCTAGAATCGCCCCTGGGTATTACCATGCTTTTTGAACAGGGTACCAGGGTAATACCATAGTTTTGTGGACATGATAATTCCATGCTTCTTTTTGGAGAACCATATCAAGCCAAGTCAAATTTATTTAGATTTATTTAGCATTTTTAACAATACTCACTGTAAAGCACTTTACAGAAAGTCATGATGTTGATGTTTATAATATCTTAATATTTTCATGCCCTATAGTTGCATTTATCAGATTAGAGCTGGGCGATATATTTTGTGGAAATGCAAGCAATAAAGCAGTTGAGAATTGCTATATCAGCCCTACACAAGTATACTGTATGTATGCGAATAAAGTTGTACATACTTGTATATCCAATTTTATATAAAGAGCTGGGTGATAATATAGTTACATTTTATGACTGTAAATAGCATGGTACATGCATATGGTACTCAATCCTACTATGGTATATATCAAGTTACTATAGTATTTCCATCTGATACATTCAGTGTACTGCCAAGCTCTTACCCAGATGTCCAGTTGCGGACCCTCATACTGTTGTCCCTCAAACACCTCTGGAGCTGCATATGGAGGGCTTCCACACCAAGTGGTCAGGGGTTCCCCGGGACGGAAGAAGTTTCCAAAGCCAAAATCTGTAGCAGATTTGAATATTCATTCTGCTTGGAAGTCTTAAGGTACATAAGCAAAATTTTACAGGCAAAAAAAGGTCTGTTGTCTATTGTGAATAGTGTAGCGATGTATGAAGCAAAGCTCACACAGAAGTCACTTTCAAACCAAGCAGCTTTCTGTTGGTCAACACATCTAATCTGTGTGACCATCTTAAAAAAGTGTTGCAATTATTATGCAAGTTAATATTCTGATCATATATTTTTCAGCACATTTCACTAATTCCAAACCTCATCCGTCTAAATAACTACTATTCATTTTGTATACAATCATTTATAAGTGATATATAATTGAACACCATTCAGATGTGCATTATTATTTTGTATAGGTATTTTACAACACTTCAGCTTGTGATAATTATGAAGTGTTGTCTTGTTTTCATGATTCTTTACCTTAGCATAATCTCTGTGAATCTGACATCTTGCACTTCTGGAGACTCCAAGTACATTGCAGTTCTGGAAAATGGTGGCACTGGAGACTAAAGGCTTTCTGATGGGTTCACACCTAATTCTTCACCTTAATTCTTAAAGTCTTTGCAGTTAATATCTTCTCAACCTCTTTTTTGTCACCCTGCTGCCTCATTGAGCATTTCTTGTCCAATGGTCGCAAATCAAACACCTTTATTTTGCTATTTCTATAGCATTGCATCCTTATCATGGGCATTTAATACTTTTGGGCATTTAATAACTTTTCAGTGTGAGTAAAATCTTGTTTTTGGCCCATTTTTCCTGTACAAGAAAACCTACTTAATAATTATGCACATCTGAATATAAGGCGTTTTCAATTCCAGCCATCGTTAACAATTATATATCACTTTATTATATACAAAATGAAAAGTAGTTATTTGGATTGATGTGGTTTGGAATTGTTAAAATGTGCTTGGGAAAAAAATATGATATCATAATAATTTGCATAACTTGCATAATAATTATGCATGCACTGTATGCGAGGAAATCTTTCGTCCTCACGTGAAATTCCCAAATGCATGGATTTCTATTGAAATTACTGGATTTCACCAAGGAAAATTCACAGAACAGTAGTAAATGTGATCGCACCTTTATCTGCATAGAAAAGAGAATGCACCCCTTTTTTCAATCATAGAAACTGTCATTTGCCTTCAGCACAAATAGTTTAAGACCTAAAAATACTACACTTAAGGAGTATGCGTCTTTGTCAAATTTTTACACTTGCTGAAGAAAATCTGAGTGATTCTTGCCCATTTTGGTATCATTAATGTGGTCGATTTAGCTTAAATCAATTGAAAGACCAAAGCTGATAGGCAGCTGACTTGTTGCCTTGCTGCCATATAAACCAAGGCCTTCTTAGGGAGCTTTTGCGTTTGAAGGTACCTCACAAAATAGATTTAGTTCAGGTTTCTGAGGCAGAATATCAGTCTGATGATCTACCACAAAATAGAGAGAGCTTTTGTGATAACTTAGCAAATATTTCATTATCACAATACTAATTTCTAGCTAGAAATAAAGTAAGTTAAGAGCCTGGTTGCTTGGGATGAGCCATTCAACAAAGTTTGATACTTGGGGTTAGGGGTCTCTTCAATTCCCTAGTGCTATGCAAGCAATAGTCAATGTGGAAACTAATTACATTTAATCTGACAGATCTGGTCAATGGTGCAAACTAATGTATGACATAAGAAATTGTACATTTAAACTCTCCAGATGGCTAAATAGATTTCTGGCAGTGTGTCAGCTTGGGGAGGGTCTGCCTCTACTCATAGACAACCAGCAGTGACGCATTTCCCTGATCTGTGTAATGTAATCTATATAATTTAAAGATTAATCGATGTACGTCACCACTGATTGACGTAGAGCAATGATTGCATGGGGGCGGGAAGAATGAACTCATATGCTGTGAGGGCAGACATAAATATTGTGTTTTATGTCCATGAACACGTAATACAGAAATCAAATTCTAAAAGTAAAGAAGACAAAAGCCTTGATTAGTCTGAGACTGTTGCGCAATGTGCTATACAAATAAACATGGGCTCACATCCCTCTTTCATTCTACACAAATCCAAATGAAAATACGGTAGCAAAATTTGTCATGTTCATCCTGCCTAGCAAAGGCACAAGGGCAGGATGAACATGACAAATTTTGCTACCGTATTTTCTGGAATATTAGTCACTTTTTTTTTTTTTTGCTGCAACTTATATTTCAAAGTGATGTAATGCAATTAACATCAAGCATGCAAAACATGCACAAAGCGGATTCATTTGGATTTATGTAGAATGAAAGAGGGATGTGAGCCCATGTTTATTTGTATTATTTGTATGGACTGTATTATGTGGACTTTTAGTTTGTAGTTTTGTCTAGTTCCTGAAGTTTTGTCTAGTAGACCCAGAGGCGTATAGAGAACTTCGACGGTTGATGATGACATAGTACGAGAACACAAGGACGCAAGATCGCTTAAGAGCGCATATTAAGAAATGGCCCCTAATTGTTCTCAGCTGTTACTTTTTTAGTTTGTTTCTCCTTGTGTATGTATAGCCCTTATGTTTCCATTGTGTTTTGTCTGGTCTGGTTTTGTTCACGTGCTTCTTACAGTGAATCCCAGCAAGCAATTTTGTGTTTAAAAGGCGTCAAAACACAGCACTGACGTCTAGTCTAAAACAAGGCAAAATTTGGGCTGTCAGTCATAAATTGAATAGATGTCTAACCATAGCTCAAGAATAGACTAGTCATCAATTATAGATAGAACATGTCAAAGAAATTAAACCAAAAACTTTGTAATCACTGTTGACTTTGCTTACATGATGGAATATCATACATCTTGCAAGTTATTTCAGCAAAAAACGACATGTAACCAAATTCAAGGTTATTTTGCCTAGAAGTGGGTTACTCATAGCCAGACTATATCAGGTCTATAGTTAACCTAGATGTGAAATGATGGCTATTGCTTGCTGGGAATGGATCTTTGTGTTTCCTAGTGTTTTGGTTCCCTTTCAGTCAGTACACTACGAGTTACGTCAGTTACTGACGGAATGGGGGTTTCGCTTAGAAGCCAATCGCCTTTGAGCTCTACAAAACGAGCCAATGGCATGAAAATGCCATGGGTCTGCGGAATTTGCATGCCGCAACCCCGCCCCACGGCGTGGGTATAAAGGGCGTTGCGTGGCAATCTCGCATTATGTTTTTGCTTCAGAGCCGAGTTTACTGCCTGAGCGCTTCCTCTTCAAGACGAGTTTCTCTCCAGAGTGTTGGTGTTACGGCACGTTCCAGCGAGTTCCGCATTTCCTGTCTGATCTGTGCAGTGATCGAAGCACAGCGTGCGCGTTCTCCCTGGGTGCTTCGGCATTCTGCAGAGCTTTTCACTCCTCTCTAAAAGAGCTGCACGTGGCACGTCTTTTTAAAGATGGCTCGCCCGTGCTCCGTTTCTGGGTGCGGTCGACTGGTACCTCCGTTTGATGGTCATGATCGCTGTTTGGCGTGCTTGGGCCTCGTGCACGCTGAACGCGCGTTCATGGATGAGTCATGTTCTCACTGCGGGAACATGACCATCTCAGTGTTGCGATCGAGACTCCATGATCTCCGTAATGGGGGGAGAGTCCCCTCTACCACACCCCAATCTACTTCCTCCACTGGAGGGGGTACTTTGGCTGGTGGTCAGGGTGATCTGAGGGTTACGGTGTGGAACAACTCGACGAATCCTCCTCGGGCCACACCCCCCTCCTGCACACTGCAACCCGTGGTGTTGCCTGATGAGGGCGCCGGGGCTTCCCGTTCGGGGCCCTGCGTTTCATTTGGCGCACCCGCGGAGGATGCTATGTCGATCGCCGCATCACAAGGTGGGCTGGACTCCTCCGGAGATGACGATTCGGCTGTGTTGCCTCCTTCGGGAGTCCCAGCATTGCCCGAGTCCGATCCGGAACTCACAGCCATGCTTGCCCGGGCGGCCGAGGCGATTGGGCTTGTGTGGAACCCTCCGCCATGTCCCGAGCGTTCCCGGCTAGATGATTGGTATCTGGGGGCGGCCCGTGCCGAAGGCGCCCGTCAGCCCCCAGTGCCTTTCTTCCCGGAAGTGCATGAAGAGGTGTCGAAATCGTGGAAGTCTCCCCTGACTTTTCGCGATCGCTCGGCAACCACTTCCGCCTTCACTGCCCTCGATGGCGGCACGGTGAAAGGGTACACTGGGGTTCCCCCTGTTGAGCGCTCTGTTGCGATGCAACTGTGTCCTCAGAGTGCTTCGACATGGCGCGGTGACCCAAAGCACCCGTCCAAAGCCTGTAGATTCACGTCCACGTTGACGGCGAAGACCTACAGAGCTGCGGGCCATGCCGCGTCCGCCCTGCATGCCATGGCCACCCTACAGGTCTATCAGGCCAAGGTGCTCATGGACATGCACGGGGGCAATGCTGACCCTGCGTTAATGCAGGAGTTGCGGACGGCCACCGACCTCGCTCTACGAGCGACGAAGGTGACCGCTCGCTCTCTTGGTCAGGTGATGTCCACTTCGGTGGTCCAGGAGCGACATCTATGGCTCAACCTGGCCGATATGAGAGAATCTGAGCGGACACGTTTCCTCAATTCTCCCATTTCCCAGGATGGGCTATTCGGCGGGGCGGTCGAGGACTTCGCCCAACAGTTCTCGACCGCTCAGAAACAGACTGAGGCAATTAAGCATATTCTGCCCCGGCGCCCAGCTGCTGCCTCCACCCAGCCGCCGGCTCAGATGCCTCAGTCTGCTCCCCGCCGAGGCCGCCCCCCTGCGACTCCCGCCCCTCCTGCCCGGCCCCAGCAGCAGCCTTCACCCGGGCCGAGGCGTGGAGGACGTCGCAGAAAGGCGGCCCCGCCCGTCCCAGCCCCCCAGCCTGCCAAACGGCAGTCTAAGCGGCGGTCCTGAGACGGGCGGCTCGGAGGTGACCTCGGTTCTTTCCCAGGAGATGGTAACAGGACCACTCCTTCCCCCGGTGGAGGGCCGGGGGAGAATCTTTTGTGTTTCCCTTCCGCCGCTGGCCTCACGGCCGGCGGTACCCTATCAATGGTTAAAGAAAGAACTGACATTCTCACCTCCGAGCCTCAAGAGGGCGCGGCGGGCAGTGCGCGACGCCCCATGGCCTCGCCGCTCTCGGCCCCCTCTGTCGCCAGCCCCTTGGCAGACGAGACCCCCGTGGAACGCTGGTCCTTCCCTGGTCTCCTCTGTCAGGGCGCGGAATTCGACCCCGCCCACACCCCGGGACGCTCCCATGCCTCCCTTGTCTGGGCCGGTCATTCCGCCTCGCTGCCCCATCGGGGGTACGCCGGTGGTTCGCATGACCCCGCTGGTTCAGTTCTTGGGAGCCTGGCTAGCGCTTCCCAACCTGTCCAGTTGGCTCGCTCGCACCATCCGGCTCGGCTATGCGATTCAGTTCGCTCGGTCTCCTCCCCGCTTTCGGGGAGTCCGCTACACCGTGGTGGGTGGCAATGCCCCTGTCATGCGTGCGGAGGTCGACACCCTACTGGCGAAGGGTGCGATCGAGATCGTCCCTCCAGCCGAGATGAAGTCCGGCTTCTACAGCCCTTACTTCATTGTACCCAAGAAAACCGGTGGGTTACGGCCAATCCTGGACCTGCGCGTCTTGAACCGAACCCTACACAGGCTTCCATTCAAGATGTTGACAGCCAAACGCATTTTCGAGTGCGTTCGTCCCTCGGATTGGTTTGCAGCGATCGACCTGAAGGACGCGTACTTTCATGTCTCCATTCTTCCTCGACACAGACCGTTTCTACGGTTTGCCTTCGAGGGGCAGGCATATCAGTACACGGTTCTCCCCTTCGGGCTAGCCCTGTCCCCTCGCGTCTTTACGAAGATTGTCGAGGCAGCCCTTGTGCCGCTCAGGCAACACGGGGTTCGCATCCTGAACTATCTCGACGACTGGCTGATTCTAGGCCACTCTCGGGATCAGGTCTGCGAACACAGGGATCTGGTGCTTCAGCACCTCGCCCGTCTGGGCCTTCGGGTCAACTGGGAAAAGAGCAAACTCTCCCCAGCGCAGAGGATCTCTTTTCTCGGTATGGAAATCGACTCGGTCGCCATGTTCGCGCAGCTTACGAGCGAGCGCGCGCAGTCTCTGCTGACTTGTCTTCGCCAGTTCGAGGGCAAGAGTGCGGTTCCACTGAAACTTTTTCAGAGGCTCCTGGGGCATATGGCGTCAGCAGCCGCGGTGACCCCGCTTGGTCTGCTCCATATGAGACCGCTTCAGCACTGGCTTTGCGATCGAGTCCCGAGATGGGCATGGCAACACGGCACCCTCCAGGTCCCAGTGACCCGAGCCTGCCGTCAGACCTTCACCCCGTGGTTGGACCTCAGTTTTCTACGGGCAGGTGTTCCCCTAGAACGAGTTTCCAGGCATGTTGTTGTTACAACAGATGCCTCTTCCACGGGCTGGGGCGCCATGTGCAAGGGACATGCTGCCGCGGGCTCCTGGATAGGACCCCAGCGCCTATGGCATGTCAATTGCCTCGAGTTGCTGGCCGTACGTCTTGCCCTGCACCGCTTTCGAGCCCTGCTCAAGGACAAACACGTTCTGGTCCGTTCAGACAGCACGGCAACAGTAGCGTACATCAACCGACAAGGTGGTCTACGCTCCCGCCGGATGTCGCAACTCGCCCGCCATCTCCTCCTATGGAGTCAGAAGCATCTGAGGTCGCTTCGTGCCGTTCACATCCCGGGAGACCTGAACTGCGCAGCCGACGAGCTGTCGCGGTTCCAGCCGCTCCCGGGGGAATGGAGACTCCATCCCCAGACGGTTCAGCTGATTTGGGAGCAGTTTGGCGACGCACAGATAGATCTGTTTGCCTCCCGCGACTCTTCCCATTGCCGCTGGTACTATTCCCTGACCGAGGGGACCCTCGGCACGGATGCACTAGCGCACAGCTGGCCGCGGGGCCCACGCAAATATGCGTTTCCCCCAGTGAGCCTTCTCGCACAGGTTCTGTGCAAGATCAGGGAGGACAGGGAACAGGTCATTTTGGTCGCCCCATATTGGCCCGGCCGGACCTGGTTCTCAGAACTTGTACTCCTTGCGACAGCACCTCCCTGGTCGATCCCTCTGAGACAGGACCTCCTGTCTCAGAGACGGGGCACCATATGGCACCCGCGTCCCGACCTGTGGAACCTCCACGTGTGGATCCTGGACGGGACGCGGCAGGTTTGAGTACCCTGCCACCTCAGGTGGCGGCTACCATCACTTCCGCTAGAGCCCTGTCTACCAGACAGGCCTATGCGTTGAAGTGGAACCTCTTCGTCACCTGGTGCTCCTCTCGGCGAGAGGACCCCAGAAGATGCTCGATCGGGTCCGTGCTCTCCTTCCTCCAGGAAGGGTTGGAGCGAAGGCTGTCTCCCTCCACCCTGAAGGTCTATGTGGCTGCTATTTCAGCTCATCATGACCTGGTGGACTCTAAAACGGTTGGACAGCACGACCTGGTCAGTAGGTTCCTCAGAGGTGCGAGGAGGTTAAATCCTCCTCGCCCACCTCAGGTACCCTCTTGGGACCTAGCAGTGGTCTTAGCTGCCCTGCAAAAGGCTCCCTTTGAGCCATTGCAGTCAGTCGAGCTGAAGTTCCTTTCATTGAAAGTGGCGCTCCTGACTGCTTTGGCCTCCATCAAGAGGGTAGGGGACCTGCAGGCATTTTCGGTTGACGAAGCGTGCCTGGAATTCGGGCCGGCCAATTCTCACGTCATCCTGAGACCCCGGCCTGGATACGTGCCCAAGGTTCCCACCACTCCCTTCAGGGACCAGGTGGTGAACCTGCAAGCGCTGCCCTTGGAGGAGGCAGACCCAGCCTTGGCACTGCTCTGTCCAGTACGCGCCCTTCGCGCTTACGTAGACCGGACGCAGTGTTTCAGGACCTCAGACCAGCTCTTTGTCTGTTACGGAGGGCAGCAGAAAGGGAAGGCTCTCTCCAAGCAGAGGTTGTCCCACTGGATAGTGGACGCCATTGTCCTGGCATATCAAGTCCAGGGCATGCCATGCCCCCTCGGGGTAAGAGCACACTCCACCAGGAGTGTTGCCTCCTCTTGGGCTCTAGCGCATGGCGCCTCGCTAACAGACGTTTGTAGAGCTGCAGGCTGGGCGACACCCAACACATTCGCAAGATTTTATAATCTCAGAGTGGAGCCTGTATCCTCTCGTGTACTCGCCCCTACTGGCCAGTAACCGGACAGGCTCAGGTGTCTTCGCTTGCTGCGCCATTCCACTCCGCGGACTGGATGCGTGCGCTATTCCTCTCAGGTGAGCTTCCCAGTAAGCCCTGAGCTCCTCCAGCACTGTCGATGTCGTCACCAGAGCGAGTGCCCTTTCAGGCCACCCCTCGTGTTCGGCTAGGTGCCTCCGTGTGCATGGTTCCCCCGCTGGGTAACCCCCACATGTGTATTTCCACGGTAAGTCTCTTGTAGCTCGTGTCTTCCCTTGGCAAGACACCTTGCCACGCCTGGGGTTGAAATTTTCCACCTTCGGCTGGATACCCCAGAGTGTTCCCTATGCAGCTCCTTCGGGTCATAGGTGTATTCTTCAAGTCCCCCCCTTTGGGTTGGCATTGTGTTGCATTCTCCACGTGGGATATGCTTCCCAGGGTACCTTGGTAGCGTTGTGCCTAGCCCCTCGTTCGTGTCACACTCACGGCAGGGAGCCGGGTCAGCGCAGGACGCTGGAAGACAGCCGTCATGGCGAGATTGTATTGGACCCCCATTCCGTCAGTAACTGACGTAACTCGTAGTGTACTGACTGAAAGGGAACGTCTCGGTTACGTATGTAACCCTCGTTCCCTGAAGGAAGGGAACGGAGACGTTACGTCCCCCTGCCATGACCGCTGTACCGCTGGAACTGGCCGGGCGCTCATGCCTCGGCTCTTCAGCAGGTAAACATAATGCGAGATTGCCACGCAACGCCCTTTATACCCACGCCGTGGGGCGGGGTTGCGGCATGCAAATTCCGCAGACCCATGGCATTTTCATGCCATTGGCTCGTTTTGTAGAGCTCAAAGGCGATTGGCTTCTAAGCGAAACCCCCATTCCGTCAGTAACTGACGTAACGTCTCCGTTCCCTTCCTTCAGGGAACGAGGGTTACATACGTAACCGAGACGTTTTGTTTGTTGGTTTTTGTTAAGTTCTTAATAAACTGCTTGCACATAGATCCTTGCATAAATTACACTCGTAATCTCCAGAAAAACATTACAGTTCCTTTAAGGAACACTTGCAGGCCATTTTGGTAATGTCCCCAGGCAGCCATTTTCTATGCAGGTATAGGTCCTGTCCCAAATAGAACCCTAAGCCCTCACACTCTTCATCAGAGTCCACACTTTTGTGATGTAATGCCGCTTTGACTGTCAGGTATAGTCTGCCTCTGAGCTTGTGGGCTCGGCAGAAGTGCGCATTGAGGGCGTATATTGCCCACAAACTGGGGCACTCACGAGCACCCTTCTAAACCTAAAATGACAAATGGGACAACCTACGGTCTGCGGCCATTGAAAGACCACAAGACCGTAAGCGCACATGAAGTGTGCCATTTGGGACAGGGCCATAGTCATTAGTGATGGGACAAACTGAGCTCTTCGAAACTCGGTATCAGCTGAACTAGTTTCTTCGCAAAATGATTCACTGTTTTGAAGCTCTTAAAAAAATACCACTTCACGAGTTCACACTTACAAATAATCATATGTAGCAAAGTAGTATACGTATTTTGGTGTGCTGTCCGAGGTGAGGGCTCCGAGCTCGGTATTTTGGCCCGAACCCAGAGTACTCCCCACGTATTTCTGGTTAGGAAAGTAATCAGGCGAGTGTGAGGAGACAGGGTGGTGGAGGGATGCTGAAAACTGTCGATGAACATAGGTGAACCGACTGCATATATTTATATATGCCTCCACTCATGCTGATTGGGTAGACATGTTGATTACTGATTGCTGACTGCTGGTTGGAATGACGTGATGATTGCATAGATCCTTTGAACATGTTCCTCCCGAACTTTGTTAATAAAACATCATATGCTGGTGGCACCTAGTCAAAACATTGTAAATGCAACAAAAACCCTTCCCAAACATGTATAAAAACATCTTTTACAAATCTATCGCAAATGTGTTCTTGAATGCATTGGATTAATCCATAACCAAGGTTTGTCCATATTTGACCCAAACATGGGTTGAAACAGCCCAACATTTTTTAGAGTGAAGTTTTGAAAGCGGCCATTACAAATTTGAGATTACATATTCATAACATTAGCAATAAAATCTGACAATCATGGTAACACTTTTGTTTCCATTTTAGCTCAAATGTATCTAAAAACTGTATTTTCAAGCTGTCTCCATTGATTTACAGATAATGACTCTATAAGTAAGGTTTTAGAAGAAATATCAGAATTGCCAAGATAACAGTCTCCAATGAAAAGTTGGGTTTCATAATTATGGTCTCAAACATTTCCTATTAACTTCTTCCCAGACAAAATTATCTGAGCTATGCTGTTCACATTCAATATATACCTCTGCTCTTATTATGTTAATGATTGTCTCAGTTTCTAAGAAACTATTGGAGAGACATCAGAGAAAAAAGTTGATACACCAATGAAACATAACTGTGAACTCCAGTAACATCTGTAATAAAATTTCCCTTTTAATTAGAAATTATTCTGTAAGATGGAGGTGTGTTTTAAAAAGCCTCTGCTGTGATGAGAAGTGCTTCACATCTGTTATCCAAGTACATGAGTGACACAATGGCAACGCCGTATAATGCATTTTCTGTCTCTCTCTCTCAGCTTAGTATGACATAAATACAGACAAACGGTCTGGCACAAGGATCCATTCTCTGCAGTGACTGGTACTTATGGAGCACAGCATGTTAGAAGCCTCTCTGTCATCCTCCACCCAGCGTCTTTGTACCGCAGTCATTATTTTACATCTCAACACCACGAATGCATGCTTGAAAAGGACAAAACAAAAGTTGACTGTTTGCATTGCATACAGTTGTGGTCAGAATTATTGGCACCCCTGGTAAATATGATCAAACATGGCTGTAAAAATAAATCTGCATTGTTTATCCTATTGATCTTTTATTTAAAAAATGCACAAAAATTGAACCTTTCATTGAAGTAAAACAATTGAAAGTGGGAAGTAAATCACATTATGAAATAAATGCTTTTCTTCAAAACACGTTGGCCATAATTATTGGCACCCTTTTATTAAATACTTTTTGCAACCTAACACGTGGGCTGACCGAGCGGGCATGCACTCTGGTGTTGGCATCAACAGTGCTGGAGGAACTCAGGGATTCAGAGGAGGAAACTTACCTGAGGAATATCGCACGTATTCAGTCCGTGGAGTGGAATGGCGAGCAAGAGATGACACCAAGCAGGTCCTAGTTACTGGCTACTGGAAGCGAGTACACGGGAGGACACTAGCTCCACTCAGAGATTATAGAATCTCGTGAATGTGTTGGGTGTCGCCCAGCCTGCAGCTCTGCAGATGTCTGTTAGCGAGGCACCATGCGCTAGCGCCCAGGAGGAGGCCACACTCCGGGTGGAGTGTGCCCTCCCCCCTAGGAGGTCATGGATGACCCTGAATCTGGTAAGCCAAAGAGACAACCTTTGCTTGGAGAGAGCCTTTCCCTTCAGCTTCCCACCATAACAGACAAAGAGCTGGTCTGAGGTCCTGAAACACTGCGTTCTGTCTACGTAAGCACGGAGGTCACGTACTGGACAGAGCAGTGCCAAGGCTGGGTCTGCCTCCTCCAAATGGCAGCGCTTGCAGGTTCACCACCTGATCTCTGAAAGGAGTGGTGGGAACCTTGGGCACATATCCAGGCCGGGGTCTCAGGATCATGTAAGAGTTAGCCGGCCCAAATTCCAGGCACGCTTCGTCAATCGAAAATGCCTGCAGGTCCCCTACCCTCTTGATGGAGGCTAAAGCGACCAGGAGCGCTGTCTTCATAGACAGGAACACTGATCGCAAAGGCTCAAAGGGAGCTCTCTGCAAGGCAGATAAGACCACTGCGAGGTCCCAAGAGGGTATGAGAGGAGAGCGAGGAGGATTTAGTCTCCTAGCCCCCCTCAGAAACCTGATGACCAGGTCGTGCTGACCCACCATTTTCGACTCCACAAGGTCATGGTGCGCAGAAATAGTGGCCACGTAAACCTTCAGGGTGGAAGGAGACAGCCTTCGTTCCAACCCTTCTTGGAGAAAGGAGTGCATGGACCCGATCAGGCATTTTCTGGGGTCTTCTCGGCGAGAAGAACATCATGTGACAAAGAGGTTCCACTTCAACGCATAGGCTTGTCTCGTGGACAAAGCCCTAGCGGAAGTGATGGTAGCCACCACCTGTGGCCAAAAGGTCCTGCTCCTTGCCCTCCCTGATCTTGCACAGGGTCTGCTCACTGAAGGCTCACTGGGGGAAACACATACTTGCGGAGGCCCCACGGCCAGCTGTGCGCTAGTGCATCCGTGCTGAGGGTCCCTTCGGTCAGGGAGTAAAACAAACAGCAATGGAAAGAGTCGAGGCAAACAGATCTACCTGTGCGTCGCTGAACTGTTCCCAAATCAGCTGAACCGTCTGGGGATGGAGTCTCCATTACCCAGGAAGTGGCTGAAACCGTAAGAGCTCGTCGGCTGCACGATTCAGGTCTCCCAGGATGTGAATGGCACGAAGCAACCTCAGATGATTCTGACTCCATAAGAGGAGATGGCGGGTGAGTTGCGACATACGCCGGGAGCGTAGACCACCTTGTCAGTTGATGTACGCTACTGTGGCCGTGTTGTCTGAATGGACTAGTACATGTTGGCCCTTAAGCAACGACCGGAAGCGGTGCAGAGCGAACCGTACTGCCAGCAACTTGAGGCAATTGACATGCAGGTGGCGCTGGGGTCCTGTCCAGGAGCCCGCGGCAGCATGCCCATTGCACATGGCACCCCAGCCCGTGGCAGAGGCATCTGTTAATACAACAACATGCCTGAAAACTCATTCTAAGGGCATTCCGGCCCGTAGAAAGGAGAGGTTCGACCACAGGGTGAAGGTCTGACGGCAGGCCCGAGTCACTGGTACCCGGAGCGTGCCTGGTTGCCATGTCCATCTCAGGACTCGATCGCGAAGCCAGTGCTGAAGCGGTCTCCTATGAAGCAGTCCGAGCAGCATGACCGACGCTGCGGATGTCATATGCCCCAGGAGCCTCAGACAGCGACAGAGATCGATCGCACCCAGAAGTGCACGGGCGAGACATCTTTAAAAAGACGTGCCATGCACAAGCTCTTTTGTGAGAGGAAGATCTGCAGAGTGAACTCAAAGCTGATAGGGTTCTAAGCAAAACCCCCATTTGTCAGTCACTGACGTAACCTCGGAGTGACATAACGAAAGGGAATTATATTTTCCATTAAAAAAATATCTATAAAAGTTGTTTCCTCACTTTTTGTCAACTCCGTCAGGATTTTTTATAATTCTGAATAAATCAGGCAGTGTCATGGGCAGCTTTAACTCTGAAGAGCACTTACTATTTCCTGCTCATTGTGGATCTCACAGTAGGACACAAAGTCCTGGAAGTTATATATTTTTTTAAACAATATTGAAGTCTCACATTAACATGTCAATTCCATCATTGCAGTGTAATAGTTTGTGTAAATAGTTGTGGGATAAATCTTGCCATTTTGATAATTTATTAAGGCAGCTACAACTGAGGGAAAAAAACGAAATTGCTCCAGTGTAGAACACGTGGTTAAAGTGGAAATTCTTTTTTAATTTTGTCAACTCCATCAGACGTCAACTCTGTCAGGTTTTATGTCTGATGGTTGACAAGTGCTCTCAAAAAGTAATGTATAATGTATAATGTATAATGTGATTTAATATGTTTTTTGCATATGGGGAATTCTTCTAATGCTGTTTCATGTTTCTATTTACATATACTGTATATTTGGCCTCAGCTCGACCTTTGTCAAAACCGTCAGTATTTGTCAACTCTGTCAGTATTTGTCAACTCTGTCAGTATTTGTCAACTCCATCAGTATTTTACACCGTCAGGTGCAGGTTTTTGTTAGATTTGAAAGAAATGTCTTATTCTTTTTTAAATGTATTGTGTACAAATGTTAAAACATCAATGGAACTACATGATATTATGTCTTAATTACCTAGGAACATTGGTGATGTATGTTTAATATTAAAAGGAGGGAGGAGAATTAAGGAATTTAGAAACGGTTGTTCATAATAGTGTGAAAAAAATAAAAATAAACAGAATGTATTTTATGATTTAGATCCTTTACTGAACACTAGTATTACATAACTGAAGACTTTACATTGTTTTTGGATAGTTTAAATTAAATTAGCATGCTTTTTAGTGTGTCTGACGGAGTTGACACAAATTAAGTTATAGAGTGAATAAATATACATTTTTAGAAAAAAATTGAAATAAGCCTGTTCCCTTACATAGTTCATTATCTGAGACCTTTGTCTACAAAAATATTTTTTTTTAATAATGTAGTGTTAGTTTTTATTTTTTAACATCTAAAACATGTTTTGTCCCTTATCTCAAGAATCAGTGATATATGTAAATATAATACTATATACACTCACCTAAAGGATTATTAGGAACACCATACTAATACTGTGTTTGACCCCCTTTCGCCTTCAGAACTGCCTTAATTCTACGTGGCATTGATTCAACAAGGTGCTGAAAGCATTCTTTAGAAATGTTGGCCCATATTGATAGGATAGCATCTTGCAGTTGATGGAGATTTGTGGGATGCACATCCAGGGCACGAAGCTCCCGTTCCACCACATCCCAAAGATGCTCTTTTGGGTTGAGATCTGGTGACTGTGGGGGCCATTTTAGTACAGTGAACTCATTGTCATGTTCAAGAAACCAATTTGAAATGATTCGAGCTTTGTGACATGGTGCATTATCCTGCTGGATGTAGCCATCAGAGGATGGGTACATGGTGGTCATAAAGGGATGGACATGGTCAGAAACAATGCTCAGGTAGGCCGTGGCATTTAAACGATGCCCAATTGGCACTAAGGGGCCTAAAGTGTGCCAAGAAAACATCCCCCACACCATTACACCACCACCACCAGCCTGCACAGTGGTAACAAGGCATGATGGATCCATGTTCTCATTCTGTTTACGCCAAATTCTGACTCTACCATCTGAATGTCTCAACAGAAATCGAGACTCATCAGACCAGGCAACATTTTTCCAGTCTTCAACTGTTCAATTTTGGTGAGCTCGTGCAAATTGTAGCCTCTTTTTCCTATTTGTAGTGGAGATGAGTGATACCCGGTGGGGTCTTCTGCTGTTGTAGCCCATACGCCTCAAGGTTGTGCATGTTGTGGCTTCACAAATGCTTTGCTGCATACCTCGGTTGTAACGAGTGGTTATTTCAGTCAAAGTTGCTCTTCTATCAGCTTGAATCAGTCGGCCCATTCTCCTCTGACCTCTAGCATCAACAAGGCATTTTCGCCCACAGGACTGCCGCATACTGGATGTTTTTCCCTTTTCACACCATTCTTTGTAAACTCTAGAAATGGTTGTGCGTGAAAATCCCAGTAACTGAGCAGATTGTGAAATACTCAGACCGGCCCGTCTGGCACCAACAACCATGCCACGCTCAAAATTGCTTAAATCACCTTTCTTTCCCATTCTGACATTCAGTTTGGAGTTCAGGAGATTGTCTTGACCAGGACCACACCCCTAAATGCATTGAAGCAACTGCCATGTGATTGGTTGATTAGATAATTGCATTAATGAGAAATTGAACAGGTGTTCCTAATAATCCTTTAGGTGAGTGTATGTATATACTGTTAAGCCAAAACATTATGACCAGTCAGAGGTGAAGTGAATATTGTTGATCTTTTTCTAACAAGGCCACAGATTAAGGACTGAGTAGATTAGATGGTAAGCAACCAATCAGTTCTCGTAATCAAGGTGTTGGATGCAGGAGAAATGGGCGGTCAGAGTATTTCTGAAATGGTAAGGCTTGAACCCGGTCAGCAGTGGTGAGAATTTACCAGCAATGGTCCGAGGAGGGACAAACCACAAAACGGCGACAGGGTATTGGATGCCCAAGGATCATTGATGCACAAGGGCAAAAAAAGGCTAACCCGTCTTGTCCAAGCCAACAGAAGGTCTACTGTGGCACAAGTCACATAAAATTTTAATGATGGTTATGGGAGAAATATCACAACACAGTGCATCACACTCTGCTGTGTAAGGGGCTGTGTAGCTTCAGACCAATCAGAGTGCCTATGATGACCCCTGTCAATCGTCGTAAAGCACCTACAATTGCACCTACATAAGTGTTCAAGGTGTTGCCTTGACCTCCAAATTCCTCAGTTCTCAGTGCAATTGAGCATCTGTGGGATGTGCTGTACCAACAAGTTAGATCCACCTCTCAACCTACAGGACTTAAAGGATCTGCTACTAACGTCTTGGTGCCAGATACCACAGCACACCTTCAGGGGTCTTGTAGAGTCCATGCCTCTGTGTCTCTGTGCTGTTTTGGCAGCACACGGAGGACCAACAGCACATTAGGCAGGTGGTCATAATGTTTTTGGCTCATCATCGGTGTATATATGAATGCACATGCAATGTACACAACATTGTTGACACTAATTCATATTTTGGACAAAACTGACTCAAAATGTGACACACTTTTGTCAATAGGTCAATCATTCACAGTTAATGGGTGATAAAGATAATTAAAATGGCTAACTACTTCAATCATCTGGTCGATATATCTCCCACTACTATGCATCACACTTCCTCAGATTCTCAAAACATCTAATAGTATTCACAAAAACTATTATGTACCATAATAGATTTATTTCCCAAGGCAAGTTCACCATAGCTTTGCAGTGTACAAGCAGGGTTACGTGAACAGTGTACTGGATAAACTGCATGAGTTGTGGCCATTCTAACTTAGGAGTACGTCTGTGTTCGAGGAATGAACTGTGCAACTAAATCCAGTTTGAACTGATGTCACTGAGTAAATATGTGATCCTTTGATAGACTTTGGCTGGTATTATGTGTGTGTGTGTGTGTGTACTGTGAGAAAATGATCTGATTTGACTTGTGGAATGCACAAGAGCCAGCGAGGATCGGGCAATTACACCTTTTTATCCTTAGATAAAGCAGACAATCTTCAGGAAATTGAAGTAGCTGTATTCAGTTTCAAGCACAAATGAAATAAAAGTAATTAGATATTTATTTTTTATGCTTTCACATTTAAGTATTTAATGAATATGAAAAGGGGTTATTAACATTAACAGAAATAAAATGAAATATTGAAAAACCTTAACTTATTTTATTTCAGCTAGTTGCCAAGGCAACATTTCTCATTTTCATTTAGTTTAACTTGATGCACTAAAATAACTACAACTATAACTGAAATAAAAATGAATAAAAACTATATTGAAAAGCAAAACAAAAATGGTAAAACTTTACAATATTTCCCAGTTAATATTAGTTAATGAACTGACTAACATTAAATGACAGTGAGCAATGTTAGTTCATATTAGCTAAGGTCAAGTCAAAAATATTAACAAAAAGCAGAACTTTTTGTTTTAATAATGTATTAATAAATGTTGAAATTAACATTAACTAAAATTAATAAATGATTTAGAAGTATAATCTAAATGGAACCTTATTGTAAAGTGTTACCACAAAAACTAATATAAATGACAAAAACACACAACAATAATACTAAAACTTAAAATGAATACTGAAAATATAAAAATTAAAAATAATTAAAAAATATTAATAAAACTATAATAGTTTCACTTATATGACAGGGTATAGTCTATCTGAACTATAGACATGAACAGTTTAATTTTCATTCACATATCATTCTTTTTGCCCAATCTAACTTTATCATCTTGCACTCCATGTGCTTAATCATTGCTAATGTTTGCCCTTGAAATTCAAGGTAAAATACCTGAAAAGTGATATTTCTGCACCACTAGCTGCACCAAACGGATTTCCTATCCAAAACACTCCAACCGCCCCCACAGCCACTAAACAGCTTATCCCATCCCAAGCTCATGCTATTGGCTGAGCCAGAAGTTGACATTTCAGAGTGCTCAAACAAACAGAGCAATGTTTTGACAGACCAAGCTTACACTCTTCATAGAAGTCAACAAATGACTTGCTTGTAGTTGTTTCAGCATATTAAACAGGGATAGAGGAAAGAATTTCGACATCAAGAAACGTTTAAAGGTGCAGTATGCGATTTCTGAGAAACATTGTTGAAAAGTGGATCGGACCGAGCAGCACCAGAGTATGTGAGTGGAGTGGAGCGGCAGCAATTTCCCCTCCACGCTCTAAGCATTCAATAATCACTCCGCTCCAGCTCGGCTCCGCGTTCACCATTTCCCGCTCACTGATATCAGAAACACAGCTCTGTCTTCGCTCCGAGGAAATTTGCGGCTAAAGTATTTAAGTAAGCTCTGAATATCACAAAAGTTCAGTTTATAACAGCCTACATTAAATGAAAAAATTTATAAACAATAGGAGATAGTTTCAACATGGTTTATAGGAACACTAGTGTGCAAAGATTTATTCCTACAACATGCCAAGCTTATTAGGCTTTATCAGCATTAAAAGTTAAATATCATTGCTGCTTTTTGCAATGCAAATTTAGTTTGGAAAGATGAAAATAGTACGTTCCCTTTCAGTCGTTCATGTTCAACGTACGTGGCATCGGTGTGGAGCCGGCCGTGGGAAGGACGTCTAGCCCACTCAGGCCGCTGCCAAGCCAGGTGGCAAGCGCCGTCGTAAGAGACCCAGAGACGGGCCACCCAGAGATGGAGGAGACTGCTCTTCAGGAGATGGCTGCAGCACCACTCCTTCCCCTGGAGGAGGGCCGGGGAGAATCTTTTTTTCTCAATTGGTTTTTGTTCCGCCAATTTTGGTACCCAAATTGTCAAAGAAAGAGCAGTTTCCAAAATCTCTAGGTGCCAAGAGAGCGCGCTTGGCGGTGTTCGGCGCTCTCATGCCTTGTCACCCTCAGGCGCCTCTCCAATCGCCAGCAGGGGGGTGCCGGCTTCTCACACTCGCACACCCCCTCAGCGGAAGCAGGTAAGTGTTGCACAGCACACTCAGACCCCACTTCGGGCTGCTACCATGCCGTCCGAGACGGGTCCCTGCATGCCGCCTCGCTGCGGGTACGTCTGTGGTTCTGATGGTCCCGCTTGTACGGTCGCTGGGAGCCTGGCTAGCGCTCCCCAGTCCGTCTCGCAGGCTCATCCGTACCATCAGACTCGGCTATGCGATTCAGTTCGCCCGGCGTCCCCCCAAGTTCAGGGGTGTTCCCTTTACCTCTGTGTTGAAGGAAAATGCCCCTGTGCTTCAGGTGGAGATCGCAGTCCTACTGGCGAAAGACGCAATAGAGCCGGTCCCTCCAGCTGATTTGAAGACTGGCTTCTACAGCCCGTACTTCATTGTACCCAAGAAAGGCGGCGGGTTACGGCCGATCTTGGATCTGCGATTCTTGAACTGGTCCCTTCACTGGCTACCGTTCAGAATGCTAACGCAGAAACGCATCTTCAGGTGCATCCGTCCCCAAGATTGCAGCGATCGACCTGAAGGACGCGTACTTTCATGTCTCGATTCTCCCTCGACACAGACCGTTTCTACACTTCCGTTCGACACCGTTCGACGGACGAGCATATCAGTACAAAGTCCTACCCTTCGGGCTGGCCCTGTCGCCCTGTGTCTTCACGAAAGTCGCGGAGGCGGTCATTGCTCCCATGAGAGAGCGTGGAGTTCGCATCCTCAACTATTTCGACGACTGGCTGATCCTTGTCCAGTTGCGAGAGCAGTTGTGCGAACACAGGGACATGGTGCTCAGTCACCTCAGCCGGTTGGGGCTTCGGGTCAACTGGAAAAGAGCAAACTCTGCCCCACGCAGAGGATCTCTTTTCTCGGTATGGAGCTGGATTCGGTCGGCCTGACAGTCCAGTCAGTGTTGAACTGCTTGAATTCGTTCAAATGCAGGACAGCGGTACCACTGAAACATTTTCAGAGGCTCCTGGGGCATATGGCATCCGCAGCCGCAGTAACGCCGCTCAGATTGCTTCATATGAGACCGCTTCAACGCTGGCTACACAACCGAGTCCCTCCGTGTCCCCGTGACTCCGAGGTGCCACCAAACCTTCAGCCCGTGGTCGGACCCTTCATTTCTACGGGCAGGAGTTCCCCTAGAACAAGTGTCCAGGCATGCTGTTGTCTCCACGGATGCCTCATCCATCGGCTGGGGTGCCACATACAACGGGCTTGCAGTTTCAGGTCTGTGGACAGGGCCTCAACTGCAATGGCATATCAATTGCCTCGAGTTGTTAGCAGTTCGTCTTGCGCTGGGTCGCTTCAAAACTCCGCTACTAGGCAAGCACGTTCTGTACGGACAACACTGCGGCCGTTGCGTACATGAACAAACAGGGTGGTCTACACTCCCGTCGCATGTCACAACTTGCCCACCATCTCCTCCTATGGAGTCAGAAGCATCTGAGGTCGCTTTGTGCCATTCACATTCCGGGCCTGCTCAATCGTGCGGCCGACGAGCTCTCACGACAGCCAGTGCTCCCCGGAGAGTGGAGACTCCATCCCCAGGTGGTCCAGCTGATCTGGAGTCGCTTTGGGACCGCACAGGTAGACCTGTTTGCTGCCCTGGACACGACCCACTGCCAGTTGTTTTATTCCCTGACCGAGGGGACCCTCGGCTCGGATGCTCTGGCACACAGCTGGCCCCGGGGCCTACACAAGTATGCGTTTCCCCCAGTGAGCCTTCTTGCACAGACTCTGTGCAAGGTCAGGGAGGACGAGGAGCAAGTCCTGTTGGTTGCTCTGTTTTGGCCCAACCGGACTTGGTTCCCGGAACTAGTGCTTCTCGCGACAGCACCTCCTTGGCCCATTCCTCTGAGGAAGGACCTCCTGACTCAGAGACGGGGCACCCTATGGCACCTGCGTCCGGACCTCTGGAAACTCCATGTCTGGTCCCTGGACAGGACACGGAGGTTCTAGGTGGCCTACCACAGGCTGTGGTAGACACCATCACTTCCGCAAGAGCTCCCTCTAAAAGGCGCCTCTATGCGTTGAAGTGGAACCTGTTCGTCGACTGGTGTTCTTCTTGCCAAGAAGACCCCCGGAGATGTTCGATCAGTTCTGTGCTTTCCTTCCTACAAGATGGGTTGGAGCGAAGGCTGTCTCCCTCCACCCTCAAAGTTTATGTTGTCGCTATCGCCGCTAATCATGACATGGTACATGGTAAGTCTCTAGGGAAGCACGATCTGATTGTCAGGTTCCTGAGGGGGGCGAGGAGACTAAATCTGCCTCGCCCTCCCTGTATACCCTCTTGGGACTTAACTCTGGTGCTAACCGCACTGCAGAGAGCGCCCTTTGAGCCTTTGCAGTCAGCTCAGTTAAAAATTCTGTCTCTGAAGACAGTACTCCTGACTGCATTGCCCTCTATCAAGAGGGTAGGGGACCTGCAGGCATTTTCGGTCGACAAATCGTGCCTAGAATTCGGATATGTGCCCAAGGTTCCCACCACTCCCTTCCGGGACCAGGTGGTGAACCTGCAAGCGCTGCCTTCGGAGGAGGCAGACCCAGCCCTAGCTTTTCTCTGTCCCGTCCGCGCTTTGTGGACTTACGTGGACAGAATGCAAAGCTTCAGGACCTCAGAGCAACTCTTCGTCTGTTATGGAGGCCATCAGAAGGGAAAGGCTGTCTCCAAGCAGAGGATGGCCCACTGGATAATGGATGCCATCGTCTTGGCGTATGAAACCCAAGACGTGCCCTGCCCGCTTGGGTTAAGAGCCCACTCCACTAGGGGTGTAGCTTCTTCCTGGGCGTTGGCTCGTGGCGCCTCGCTGACAGATATATTTGTAGAGCTGTGGGCTGGGTGACACCTAACACGTTCACTAGATTTTATAGCCTCCGTGTAGAGCCGGTATCTTCCTGTGTGCTCACTTCCCATAGTCAGTAACACCGAAGTGCCCGTTCTAAGTGTCGGCTTGCTGCGCCATTCCCTTCCCCTTGGAACGGATGCATGCGCTTATATGCTCCAGTCGAGTTCCCCAGAAACGGCGAACCCTGTTGAGTCCTCCGCAACCCGCGGCAGTCGGATGTGGCGGAGCGTCCGACGCCAGGTCTAACACTCATATGCATTGGTGGAACTTGTGTTAGGCTGGGTTCCATATGTTGTGACCCCCACGGCGGTTCCATATGTGTATTCTTCCACGGTACGGCTCCCTACGGCGAGCCCGTGTCTTTCCCTCGGGGGAGCTCTCTGCTGTCTCAGTCAGGTGTTGTTCCCCGCCTGCTTGGCCGGGACCACCCCTGGGACTTTCGTATGTTGCACTGCCCACGGCCAGTCCATACGTGTATTCTCCACATGGTAACTCCCTCCGGGCATGATGTGGCTTCCGCAGCGTCCCTCCGGGCACGCTTTCCCAGCGTTATCCAATAGTCTGCTGAGTGGGTTTTGCGGAACAGCAGTGTGACTCTCCCTGCGTGAATTTCCCCACCCGGAACAGACGGGATCTGAGGGGCTCTCGCTGGGCGCTGGAAGTGGTAGTAACTGTGGCATTTTCCAAAGGGATCCCAATTCGCCGGTGACGTCCGACGTATGTCGAACGTGACCGACTGAAAGGGAACGTCTCGGTTACGTATGGTAACCTGAAGGAGGGAACGGAGACGTACGTCCCGTCGCCACAGTCACTAGTTCGGCTCCTCAGTGAAAAACAACAGTGCGCTGCATTCGCTTCCGCTTTATACCCACGCTGCGGGGCGGAGCGCGAGATGCAAATCTCGCACGCCAATAGTCATTGGCCGGTTCTCTATATCTCGAAGCTGATAGAGGCTCCTTGAAGTGATCCCAATTTGTCGATGACGTCCGACGTACGTCTCCGTTCCCTCCTTCAGGGAACGAGGGTTACCATACGTAACCGAGACGTTTTCATCAGTTATTTTATCTATGGGTAACTACATTACAGATTTCTGCTCATTCAAAATCAGATACAGATAACTGTAAGCAGATAAGCACTGTAAGATTACATTTGTCTGAATGCATTAGAGAGAACGAATTGTGTGCGAATAAGTGTTACCTGTTAAAAATGTGCTTTCACCCGATTATATTCAATAGGCGTAGAAGGTAGGCTACAAAAAATTCCTTGAACTATAACATCCGGCTCATGTCCCTCGCCGTCATCATAAGGAAAGGCAAGGCAAGTTTATTTATATAGCACATTTCATACACAGTGGCAATTCAAAGTGCTTTACACAGAAATGGAATTAAAATATTCATAAGAGAATAAAATAAAAAAAATATGTATATAGTATAACCTGAATCACCCCTATCTGGAGTGGAAGAAAATGGAGAGTCAGGTTTACGATTTTACTATTTATATTTGTCAGGTAACTGTGAATGAATGAATGAATGAATGAGGCATTTATATATATATATTATATTATATTATGGGCTGTTGGCAAGAATTGTACTCGTGATGGAGCGGTAGTGGAGCACTCTTGGAGCGAGTGAAAACCACGACACTCCGATTTTTAAAAAATCCGCTCCTCACTCCATTCAAAATCACGCCACTCAGCTCACATACTCTGAGCAGCACAACACACCAATCAGCAGTAGGGGGAGTGTCCACTCATAATGGGGGAGGAGAGAAAGTGAGCAAGAGGGAGATTTGAAGAAAGACTGTAGAAAAAGAGATGGCTGAGAGACATTACAAAAGAGAAAAGTTCAGAGGAATATCAGTGGAAAAAGAAGGGTTATGATCAGGCAAGAGCTTCAGGACCTGTGATAATATTAGAGAAGCTTTCCAGCATTGGAGAGACCCAAGTATGAAGGCCTGAAAACGGGCGTTGTGTTGTTTCTGCTCCATACGTGAGTAACATTGGTTTTGCTATGTTTCACAAAACCAATATGCTCTTATTGTAATGTTAGCTATAGTAACAGGACAGTTTTGAGTGTCATTAGCTATGTTTCCATCCGAAGTCATGAATTTAACTTATACGCAAAATGGGAATATCGCATAAAACATTTGCGAATGAAGCACTGTTTCCATCCAGTGAGCCGAAGAGAACTAAATCGTCACTTCCTGATAAACTGGCGCTAAATATCAATAAGAAATATGGAAGTTGCTTCAGTAGGAGAATCCACTATATATAATCATTTTCATATATAATAAATGACAAACTGCTAAAAAAAAAAATCGATTTCATAATCGTGATAGGCCAAATCGGTTAATGTTAATCCAAATGTTAATTGCGATTAATCGTGCAGCCCTAGTTCTTTGATGACAGACTTTGTTTAGGTATTTCAGATGCTTTGCAACAAGATTGGTCTACTGGTTAGTCCAATTATACCATCCCATCGCTAAAAGTCACAACTTTTTTATGCGCATGAAGGAATTTTCCATCCAAATACGTTTCCATCGTAGTTTATACGCATGTTTTGTTATCGGATAAAAAAATGTATCAGACTCGAATGAGTGCATACGTTCTTTATGAGCATTTTTAGAATTCGCATCTTGGCGCTTCCATGCAGCTTGTTTTTTATGTGATATACCAAAATGCGCATAACAATAGGTAGATGGAAACAGCTATTGTTTGTCTGGAGCTGGTGTGCTGCTGGTCACTAACAACCAACTCTTGCTTGTATATACTCTTGTGTACTGTTTGTTCAATTTTTGTTCTTCCTTGTCTTCACATTATTTTGCTTTGCCTTAGCTATGATAAAGAGACATCCACTCTTGCATTCCATGTTTGTGCATTTTGGGGGTGGAGCAATGAAGGAAGGGGTTGATTTCAGATATCAACAGTGTTTCTCAGAAATCGCTTACTGCACCTTTAAAGTCTGTTGGTGTCACGGACAACAATCACAACACCATGTTTTCACTTAACGTCCCCAGACTGTAAGAAGGAAAGGTACATCTCTTACCTGCTATCTTCATATTCATGTGAGCATCCAGTAACAAGTTCTCAGCCTTCAGGTCTCTGTGAACAATATTGCGTTCGTGGCAGTACTCCACCGCTGAGAGGATCTGCCAGAACTTCCTCCTCGCATCCATCTCGCTGAGCCGCCCGCGGCTGGCCAGGTAGTCTGTGTTGCCAGACAGGGATCAGGTGTTATTGGGTCGTCATCTGCACATCCAGGCAACATGTCACAGTCATGAATTTTTCATGAAAATGGTATGCAGATTGTGACAATGAGCAGGGAAAGGGCAGGGGAACATCTGTTTAACAGTACTGGTCATAGTAGTCCTGATTAAATGCTATATTGGACTTGACAGAAAGACAGCAGCGAACAAAATAAGTTTAAAGCTGAACAGCTGGGGTTCATCACACTCATTTGAAATTAATTGAAATGTATAAGTAATTTACTTAAATTGACATTATTGTTATTATTTTGCCTTAGGATCTGCTTATAATGTTAGTAAAGTTTGTTGTGCCAAAATTAATTAATGTTCAGTTTCAAAAAAAAATTATATAATTTTTAGAAAAAAGTTTAACTCTATTAAGAGTTTGTAGCTATACACTACTGTTTAAAATATTGGCATCATTAAGATTTTTAAAAATGTTTTTAAAAGAAGTATAATGCTCAGCAAGACTGTATTTTTTATCAAAAATTGGATAAAAAAATACAATAGCTAAAGCCGGGTGCACACTGTGCGATTTTGGCCATGATTTGGCCGTCTGGGACAAATTTTGCAAATCCTAAAAGATTCCTCTGATCCTAGGCTAAAACATTTAATCTGTGATAATAGATAACTGCTCTGTTCCTCTGTCTAATCAAGTTAAAAGTTTGGGTGTCATCTTTGATAGTACTCTATCTTTTGAAGCCCATATTAACAGTGTTACCCGTTCTGCATTCCATCATATTAGGAATATCAATCAATTGCGTCCTGTTATTTCACTCAAGAGTACTGCTACTCTTGTGCATGCTCTTGTAACATCACGAATCGACTATTGTAATGCTTTGTTTTATGGGCTTCCTTCCAAATCTCTTCATAAATTACAGTTGGTACAAAATGCAGCTGCTTGAGTTATTACAAAAAACTTCCATTTCTGAACATATTTCTCCTGTTTTACAAAATTTGCATTGGCTTCCAGGTAAATTTCATGTAAATTTAAAAATTTTACTTTTACTTTATAGAGCACTTAATAATTTGGATCCTTCGTATCTTCTAGATCTTCTTCATATATACACTCCTTCCCACATTCTAAGATCGGCTTCTGCACTTACACTTGTTCTTCCACGCACTCGGACAACTTCCATGGGGTCACAAGCTTTTGGTTATGCGGCTCCTCATTTATGGAACTCGCTTCCTGTAGAAGTTCGCAACAGTTCAAGTCTTCCGGTTTTTAAATCTCGTCTCAAAACTCATGTTCATTCAAACTTGTTTAGGCAGGCTTTTATGTGATTTTAATGTTTGTTGTCGTCTGTTGCTGTATTGTCTTTATTGTTTGATGTAAAAAAAAAAATCTTTATGGACTTTGTAAGGAGTCTTTGAGTGCCATGAAAGGCGCTTATAAATAAAATGTGTGTATGTATATATATATATATATATATGTATCTTTGCTGAAAAAAGTGGGCCCACTTTATTATGTGTCTTCAACTACTATGTACTTACATTAAAAAAAATTGTTAGGTAAAATGTAGACCTGCTTATTGTGTTTGTTTTGTACTGCAAAACACTATTGAGGTGGGATAATGGGTAAAGTTCAGGACAGGTTTAGCGGTATGGTTATAGGGCTGTCCTGAGCTGATCTCAAGGATTGGTATCGGGGGCTGATCTTTTTTTTTAACTAATCAGTATCGGCTATCCTAAGCATATTTGATACACACTTTTGTAACAAACCACTTGAAAGTAATTTATTTACTATGGGTTGCATCTTGCTTCGTACTTGACTATCAGACTGGCATTGTGACACTGAGCTTCATGCTTTCTAACCTTATCTCCACTTTTTTTTCTTTCTGTTGAAATTATTCTGCTTATTGTACATATAAAATACAAGAAGTTTATATCAGTAGTCCCATATTCATAACTGTGACCACACAGACTGTTTACAATGTTTACCATTCTAACAGATGTTTATATCTACCAATGTAGAGTGTACAGTGTGTGTGTAATATACTCTCTCTTTCTCTCTCTCTATCTATAATATAAACCTATACATTTAATTACTTTAGTAAATGTTTTATTGGAATTACTCTGTATTGGAAGATACTCAATATTCAATGACTCGGATCGGGGGCACAAAAAACTTGATCGGCACATCCCTATTTGGTGTAAGGGAAGGCTCAACGGTGTAATTACAGAAATTAATTACAGATGTAATTAAATGCAGGTTTTTAAAAAAAAATAAGAACAATGTAAAAACATGTACATTGTGAAAAACATTGTGCATGTACACAATAACTATAGTATCAAATTATTAATTTAAATGTTAATAGATAAAGACACTTAAATATAAAATGGGCCCAACATTTCTGACCCCATTTTTTCAAAATACAATTTATCTTGATAGAAATCATAAATTATTAATTCATAAATATCATTATGTTTTTTCAGGAGTCACACCACATGACATTTTACATTATGCCTTGTCATAAAATGATCAAATTATCTGATATTTTAAGAATTATTGACCTTGACTCACACTCATGAGGGTCAGGAGTCCTCTCTATGATTTAATTTCTTGTTTTATGTTTTTTCCCCCCCTGCATGTTTGTTTGTCATACAAAATGACATTGATTTGGCGAACAAATGTTTCTGAAATATTAATAAGCAGTTTTTATATAGCAGTTGTATCACCCTGACAAAAAATATCAAGATGAATTTTAATTCAGAAAAAATGCTCATCACACAGCAAGTGTATATAAGTCAATGTATGTCTGAATTGCAATTTTTAATATATATATAAAATATATAACATTTTAGTGATCTTAACAATTATGTGCTTTTGTCATTTTTATTAGCCTTTTAAAAACATTTCTATTTAGATTTAATTTATTTTTATTTCAGTTTTAGTAATTGTAGTGCTTCAACTACAATTTCAGTTTGTTGCCAATTTTGTTTAGGTTTTTCCATCTAATATTTGTATTATATTTTATTTCAGCTTTATTTCAATGAATGCAAACCATTTTAAACAGTTAACAATGGCAATACTGGTTCAGATATGTTTCTGAAAGATACACTATGTTTTCATAGTATATAGATTTTTTTCTCAAAAGATTAAGGGAAATGTAATTCCTCACGCAAAGACCCCTTTAATAACATGTTATTTTCTCATGCCCTCTTTCATGCATCACAGGTGTTTGTGTAATGATACCTTTTGCTATGTCAGAGTGACGTGAATATGCAACCACCAGCTTTTCATGAATTTCAAATCCAACGAAAACAACGTGAAACAAGCAGCATATATTCATTCCCTCCTTAAATGAAAGGCCAGCCTGTCATCCACAGCCGACCACACACATTCAAAACAGGACCTGACTGTCAGCCATGCCTGCTTCAGATGCGAGCCGAGCGCCGATAAAACAGCAGTCCTCTGAGTTAATCAGTTGACAAGGGCATGGAGATGCCAGTTGCCTGCGTATGCATGTGTGCGTCATACGGCCCATGTGTTAGGGACATGTTGGAGACTTCAAAGGGTGCGCTGTGCATGCGAATACGAGGCCGTGTGCAGCACGAGTGGGATGGTACGATATTGAGTTGACAGATGGCTTCACATCCCTATGGATTGACTATATGACAACGTGTCATTTGCACCCAGCAGGTAGGATAAGGAAATTGAATCTAATCTATATCATAACCACACATGATATTTAAACCCTTCTTGCAACAAAAATGGAACTTCCCGCCAACATCCAGAATATGAAAGAAAATGACTGGTGAGCAGATCAAACATTAAAAAGCTTTGATAAAGTGAAAAAATATAGATATGATTCAAGTGAAAAGGAGGCGGGCAAACAGCTGACAAAAGTTCACATAAAAAATGACTGGATGAATCTGTTATGTTAATCACTACATTTCTGTAGAATTTTATGTAAAGAGAATTGTGATAAAGAGCAACTTGATGGTCATTAACCTCCTCTCATGTATAAACCCTCAAAAGCAGCAGATATAAAAAGTTCCCTTTCAGTCGGTCACGTTCGACGTACGTGGGACGTACCGACGAGTTGGGATCACTTCAGGGAGCCCCTATCAGCTTCGAGATATAGAGAACCGGCCAATGACTATTGTCGTGCGAGATTTGCATCTCGCGCTCCGCCCCGCAGCGCGGGTATAAAGCGGAAGCGAATGCAGCGCAACATTGTCATTCACTTCGGAGCCGAACGGCGTTGATGAAGCATCAGACTGCCTACACTCAGCAGAGAGAGAGAGAAAGAGAGCTCGTCAGAGAAGAGGATCATTCTTGTGCGCAACTGCGTGCTCACCACTGCAGAGAAGAAACCAACTGCTGTTCTCACAGCAAAACAGTTGCGTTTCCTGTTGGTCCGTGAGGGCGTTTCCTTGTGAGTGCAGATATAGGCTGCACTTCTCCCTGTATTCTGCTGTGGTCTTTTCCTTGGGTGCTTCAGCACTAAAAGAGCGTTTCCTCACAAAAAGAGCAACACAGGTGTGACACTGCGTCATTCCACCCGTGCGTTTCTGGATGCGGTCATTCCCTGTCACCCGCTGACGGTCACAATCGCTGTATCACGTGCCTGGGCATTCAGCACGCTGAGGCGGCTTTTGTGGAAAGTTCGTGTTCCCACTGCGGGAACATGACTATCGCGGTACTTAGGTCGAGACTCACCTACCTTCAGGAAGGTGGAGTCCCCCTACCCATACCTCGATCTAGTGCTATTCCTGCCCAGGAGAATAGACCTACTTTCGACGGATGGCCCGGGGTGACCTGAGGATCACGTTTAGGGCAAACCCGCCGAGCCAGCCTCCGCAGGCCCCTAATCCCTCACAAGCGTCGCTACCGGTAGAGCTTCCAGTGGAAGCCGGTGACCCCACCCACGGGCGGCCAGTGGTGACCTTCTACGCTTTGCGTTCGACGGATGAGCATATCAGTACAAAGTCCTCCCCTTCGGGCTGGCCCTGTCGCCCGTGTCTTCACGAAAGTCGCGGAGGCGGCCATTGCTCCCATGAGAGAGCGTGGAGTTCACATCCTTAACTATCTCGATGACTGGCTGAATCTTGCCCAGTCGCGAGAGCAGTTGTGCGAACACAGGGACATGGTGCTCAGTCACCTCAGCCGTTTGGGGCTTCGGGTCAACTGGGAAAAGAGCACATATCCGGCCCGGATATGTGCCCAAGGTTCATGCTGCGCCATTCCCTTCCCCATGGAACGGATACGTGCGCTTATATGCTCCAGTCGAGTTCCCCAGAAACGGCGAACCCTGTTGAGTCCTCCGCAACCTGTGCCAGTCGGATGTGGTGGAGAGTCCGATGCCAGGTCTAACACTCGTATGCATTGGTGGAACTTGTGTTAGGCTGGGTTCCATATGTTGTGACCCCCACGGCGGTCCCATATGTGTATTCTTCCACGGTATGGCTCCCTACGGCGAGCCTGTGTCTTTCCCTTGGCAGAGCTCTTCTGCTGTCTCAGTCAGGTGTTGTTCCCCCGCCTGCAATGGCCGGGGCCACCTCTGGGACTCCGTATATGTTGCACTGCCCAAGGCCAGTCCATACATGTATTCTCCACATGGTAACTCCCTCCGGGCATGATGTGGCTTCCGCAGCATCACTCCGGGCACGCTTTCCCAGCGTTATCCAATACTCTGCTGAGTGGGTCTTGCGGAACAGCAGCAGTGACTCCCCTGCGTGAGTTTTCCCGCCCTGAACAGACAGGGTCTGAGGGGCTCTTGCTAGGCGCTGGAAGTGGTAGTAACTGTGGCGTTTTCCAAAGGGATCCCAATTCATCGGTACGTCCGACGTATGTCGAACGCAACCGACTGAAAGGGAACGTCTCGGTTACGTATGGTAACCCTCGTTCCCTGAAGGAGGGAACGGAGACGTACGTCTCGTCGCCACAGTTGCTGTACCATCACTGCATGGCCGAGTCACTAGTTCAGCTCCTCAGTGAAAAACAATGGTGCGCTGCATTCACTTCCGCTTTATACCCGCGCTGCGGGGTGGAGCGCACTCCAATAGTCATTGGCTGGTTCTCTATATCTCGAAGCTGATAGGGGCTCCCTGAAGTGATCCCAATTCGTCGGTATGTCTACGTTTCCTCCTTCAGGGAACGAGGGTTAGCATACAGAACCGAGACGATCTCTACAATTACAGTACAATACCCTTCAATACCAAATAACATGTTCATGAGGTCCAGGCTCCAAATGTCCAAAAAATCATATAGTTAAAAAAAATGTAATACATTAAGACGTGCAATTCAGGACGAGTCACTGTAAATCTTTAGGTTGGCAGCAATAAGACGTTGCAAAGCAAAAAAGCAAACAAACAAGCAAATAAATACCAGATAGTCTCTTCAAATGCCCCGTTTCTCCATATGGAGAAAAAGAACATGTTAGTAATTGTATTAATTTATGATAAACAATTCATGGTCTAGGTGGAACCAATCTTGTGTTAAGAACTGAAGAGCAGACCTAGTGACCTTTGATCTAAATCATAAATAAGTGACTAAATATTTAGCATTCAAATCAACTTGCAGTTGACCTTTAATGGACAACACAATGTTTGACCGCAGCATTCATGCTCATTCATATATATATGGGAAAATAAAACACAGTCAACATTTAAATTGTACAAAGTTGCATTGTTGTCACACGATCTTATTATTTTGTCACATGAGCTCATCCTCTGTGTGTCATTTTGTATTTTTGATCTAATTTTACATACAATTATCTTGTGGAAGTCTGAATTAATGAGTCAAGAAAGAGATGTTAAACGTTGAATCTGATATTACTTCTGGTTCATTGGAAGAACACTGGGAATGGAAGGTTAAGATAAGTGCAACTTTAACTTAATGTTGTTAAACTGAATGTATGAAGCAAACTGTTCTGCTGAAATATCCACAAAATGAAAAACAACACTGAAATAATAGCGTGAAATTAATCTGTCAAACAGATTTGTGTTTGTTACTTTAGCAACTGGTCTCATTTTCTATTAGACTCATCATTGGTTCAATTTATTTCAAAAATGTAAATAAAGCATACATATAGACATATCCGACATATAGTGAGGTTGCGCTTCAGGCGACCCTGAGTTTGAGTCCCAGCTCAGGGACCTTTCCCTATCCCGTCCCCTTCTCTCTCCCACTTTGTTTCCTGTCGATTACCTATAATGTATTCTCTCAATAAAAGCAAACACGTCAAAAATATGTATGTACCCACAAGAATATGGGTAACCAAACAGTTGATGGACCCCACTGATTTCCATGGCATGGAAAAAAATACTATGGAAGTCAATCAGGGGTCCATCAGCTGTTTGGTTACCCATATTCTTAAAAATATCTTCTTTTGTGTTCAGCAGAATAAATAAATTCATAAAGGCTTGGAACAACTTGAGGGGGAGTAAATGATGACAGAATTTTCATTTTCATTTTCAAGTCTCTGTTAAACTGCCTCATTGTCAAAAAAAGCATGTCTTAAAACTGACGCTAACTGGTAGATTGTATTGATCATGAAATGATCCGGCTGAGTCTGTGTTCTTCAATTTGTGCGTCATCAGTAGATCACAAGCAGAACTTTCCACTCCCATCTGCGTTTTTTTGGAATTGCGTTCTCACGCTAATTTGCCCTGTTTAGTAAATCTGGCCCTGAATATCTTGCATTTAAAGACTGATATTATAAAGAGATAGGCTTATCATTAAGAAATGTCCATTGTGCAATAAAGAAGTATTCCAAATAAAGTTTAATTATAATATTTATATTAGTAAGTCTCAAGCGATATGTCAGTAAATATGTTAATGGAATTGTAGTATACTTAGTATGAAATAAATGTATTTTTAATACATTTTGGTATCGCTTTTTTTCATTAGAGTTGACATAAACTGTAAACTTGTCCCTCAAATCTGATTGGTTAATTGAAATGTTGTTCCAGGATCAACAAAGATGTTGATCAAGGAACATGTTGTACTTGATTTCACCATCTATAAATAAATTCTTTAGATGACATGGAATTGCAATTAAAAGTCTTTAATAAAAAGGAAAGGGCTGCTTTTATGTCCCTACCAATGTTAAAATCAAATCTATGCCCTTGCTAATTTGTTACTGTTTGATTGGATTCACATCCTTTGACGTCAACTAAAGATAGCCGAAAGTCCTACTTATTTTGCTATCCTGACTATACGGTTATATATTTAGTTGTCTCTATGAGAACAGATCTGTGATCACAACCAACTAGTTATTCCACAGTATTCCACACCATAGACACCAAATTATGTTTCTGCCGGTGGGTGCCCACACGCCATACAATTCATTATACTTGGTGTTCGTTTTTTAAGAGTTTTTTTAAGATTCTCTGTGCGATGATGTGCTTGATAAATTCATTACACAAAAGTTATTTGTGTCTCGCAAAGAGAAACACACAAACAACAAATACATTACCAACATTACCTCGCTGTCACGAGTCGCTCTCTCGCTGACATACCTGATGATTTTGTAGTGAATTACTTCAAATGCAATTTATCATTGTGCAAAAAAAACGAAAGCACAAACTTTTGTGTCAGGTTGTTATATAGTAACGCTAAATATAACGGTAAAATTGTGTATATTGTGCACCAATCAGAGAGTTTCTTGAATCTCAATAGATGAGATCAATTGATTTTTTGATTGGTTACAATGAATGGAAAATATGTTGTGTTTTTACGTGGGTGCTCAGTAAATTTTCCACACAATGTCATCTGTCGCATACTGCACATTTTAGCAAATGTAATCATAGGAAATTCACATATTGTACACTGCACAAAGAGTATGCTATTGTAAACGTAGTCACTGCACAGTTTGACTGCTGTATGCGCGCTAAGAACAAAGTACACAAGGAGTATATTAACCCAATAACTAAAGACGTACTGACAAAATCACAAGGATGTCTCTGTAAATTATTATCTTTATTCCTCTTTTTTGGCAGCAGCTGTCATATCATATTATCTCTCTTGTCTCTCTCTTTGTCAAATGCAACCTTTTGCCCCTTAATGAGGCTATAAATCTCATTCACTGTCTTTCAAGTATGACTGTAGCATTACTGCATGGGGCTGTTATGGGTGAGATGATTGTTTCTTTGGTCACGTAGCTCTCATCTAAAACACCAGGACCTTTTTCCATTACAGGTGCCACTGCTAATCATCACAGGACAAAAAATAGCTTCTGCTTAGCTCATCCATTAGCTTTGAGTGAGTGAATCAGTGTATAGATGGATGAAATATGCAGAAATGTGGTTTGACCATCTCAATCCACTGCAGGCATGCATTTACTGCACATGCAATACTTAACAGTGTGGGGTGAATATATGGATCACAATGAAATAACGTTTGTCTGCACATATAATGAAACGGATGCACTCACCAAATATCTCTCCATTTCTGGCATATTCTGTGACTAGATAGAGCATGTTTTTGGTCTCCATGACCTAATGAAAGAGAAGAGACGTGATTCTTATCCATTGCATGAATGTGGAATGTTATGGCAATGCAATTAATATCACAAAAACCTCAAATCACAAAAGCACAAGAGACGGACAGCATTTTCACCTGTCACTATAGTGTTCACACTCGGCTTCAAGTGAGAAAACAATTCTACATCCTTTTGTTTTGTGTGATGCAAAGGAGAAGAAACAAACGTCATGATGGTGACAAGTGATTCACACTTAGTCAATAATATGTTATGGTTATTATTTTAGATACATAGGTGTAATGTTCCAGTAAAATATATCTTTCTCTACACTGCTGTCCTATCTCTCAGAGCACTAGTACCATAGCATTAATATTTCTTTTGGACATGTATCATGGTAGTGCTATCATATTCTTGAAGTGCATTGGAGTACCATGTAAATACTGTCATCAAAAGTTTTAGACATTTATGTTTCTTATGATGTTTAGAAGCTTTTGAGCTTGATACTTCAAAATAAATAAATCTTTGTGTAAATTTGTGTAAGTTGTGTAAATAAAATAATTTGTATTTATTTGATAGATTATTATTATCGATATACATTTTTTAAATTTATTTGTCATAATAATAATAGTAAAACTGATTATTATTATTAATATTATTAACCACTGGCATTGTTTCATAGTTTTGTTATTTTATAGATTACTAATTTTTTTTTATTATTATTATTGATATAAATTTAATTTAATTATTTATAATTATTTATTTATTAAATAATAATAACAAATAAATAAATAAAACATTATTTTATAATAATATTATTATTAGCTACTGGTATTGTTTCATGGTTTTGTTATATTTTTAAGATTATTACTATTTTTTATTTTATTTATGTATTTTTTATTATTATTAAAACATGTAAAAACAAATAACACAAAATAAATAATAACATCAACACAATTATGAAACAAAACCAGTGGATAATAATAATACAAATTATTATTAAAAAATAATAATAATACTTTATAAAATAATAAAGTATTATTAATAAAACACTTAATAAAATAATATTAATGTCAACAACTCTATGAAACAACACCAGTATATAATAATAATACAAATAATTAATAATAATAATTATTGTTTCATAGTGTTGTTGATGTTATTTATTTAATAGATTATTACTATTTTAAATATTTTTATTTATTAATAATAATAATAATAATAATAATAAAACATGTAAAACAAATAACACTCTATAAAATCAATAATAACATACTACAACTAATAATAATAATAATTATTATTATTAATAAAACACTTAATAAAATAATAATAATAATATCAACAACACTATGAAACAACACCAGTAGATAATAATAATAATAATAGTAATAATAATAATAATTATTATTATCCACTGGTACAAGAAACAACAAAGAATAAGTTGTTGTGTCCAAAACGTTGACTAGTAATGTATATCAGTGCCACTGTATCATCTACTACCATACTTGTACCATGATATCACCACATAACCTAATTTTGTTTTTTGTTTTTTTTTGTAAATGAATGTTTCTTAATTTCATTCATGCACTATTTTTGCCTGGTTGTGAGGTCTAGTGCTGAACTATTGAACAAATGTGGGCATTTGGTAGATTTCTATAGGTTACTGATATTCTGCCTAAGGAACAGTGAGCAGTTTTTTATTTTATTTAGAAAGCTCTATGTATAATACCAGACAAATCACAATATGAATATTGCTGCCCCTAGTAGACGTCATGATTGGACTGCTGCTGATGCTGTATTTGTGTTGTGTAACAGCACAGGCAGCTGTTGATACTGCATCAGCATCCAGACTGACCTAAAAATCTTACATAACATAACAAGACTAACCCTATAAAGCTCCCAGCAGAAACCACTGGATTCAACAGGCCTTATTCTCTAGAAATACAGCACGGAACAAATGCTAATACAGGTAAGAAACAAAAATGGCTGGGCAGCTGATGGGTTATCACAAATTTATTTCACACACAATATGCACACGCATGATCATGCGGTACCTGGTAAAGCTTAATGATGTGAGGATGGTCCAGCAGCTTCATGATTTCCACTTCCCTGTAGATCTTCTCTAGGTTCACTGCATCTAGCTGGGTCTTGTCTATGATCTTAATGGCCACCTGCAATTCAGCAAATGTAAATGTTATGTCTGTTGGGCTTTTATTTTGAAGCCACTGATGCATTAATTATTTATAGTTTCCAGAAAAATAAAGTATTATTCACTGAGCTGCACCACAACAATACATTGAAACAATAATAATTTCAGACCTATTAGCTTTCTAAAAAATCAAAAGACCACTAAGACATACAGTATGCCATTTGTGTATATGACTTTATAACTGTAATAAAGTACACATAAACGCATACAATAAAGCATAAAATCATTTCTCGCAGACTGCTTCCTGTCTTATGTCTTTACAGCACCTTTTAAACAATTATGCAACTGCAACTGGATATAAAGCTGTTCCACTTTTGCTTGTAAGTGAGAAATGGTGGGAAGCTGCATAACTTGTTTGGTTTTATCTGAACTGATCTTGACTGCAGCTCTTAGTCACTCTAAAACTCAAGATCAGAGTAAACTGACCCTGGCACAGCAACAATGTAACTAAACTAATGACATAGACATAAGGGCAGATCCAATTATTTACAGAAAATACACATTAAGCAGTGCAAAATATCATTTATTTAAAGTACTTCATCCAGGTAAACAGCAACCCAAACATGCAAAATATGTTTCTATACTTATGATTTGCCACTATGCCCTAGATATCAAAGGTCACTGTTGTTGTTTTTTTAATCTATTAAGCTATTCAAAAATATATTGTAAAACGTAATTCATATAAAACATTACTTGAATACACATTTTATTTGATGAACATGCTTTTTATATGTTTTTTGAATTAATTTATTAATTTTAGGTGACATTTAAAAGTCTCATTAAAAGTATAAATATTAAAAGTAGTTTGGTAGTGAAGAAATGTAGGTTTGAAATATTAATATTTGTAATAATAACATTTCTGTTCAGCAAACCAGTCAGTGTGGTGCAACCAATATGCAGGAAGCCGTATTGTCATTTGACAAATATCAGAGTACCCCTTTAGAGGCATTTTAAATGGATAGTTCATCCAAAAATGAAAATTCTGTCATGAATTACTCACCCTCATGTCGTTCCAAATCCGTAAGACCTTTGTTCATCTTCGGAACACAAATGAAGATATTTTTTATTAAATTTGAGACCTCTCTGACCCCTCCATAGACAGCAATTTAATTAACACTGTAAAGGCTCAGACAGGTAGTAAAAAAATCGTTAAAATAGTCCATGTGACTCCAGTGGTTCAAACTTAATTTTATGAAGAGACAAGATGCAGTTTACGCAGCGCTTTCGAGTTCTATGGCAGCTGATGCGGGAGCTGCACTGTATTTGCAATGTAAACTGCATAGGAGACTGGCACAGGCTACAACGAAATTGTTAAATAAAATCGTTATTTGTGTTTGTTTTTGCGCACAAAAATTATTCTCGTCTCTTCATAAAATTAAGGTTGAACCACTGGAGTCACATGGACTGTTTTAAGGATGTCTTTACTACCTTTCTGAGCCTTTACAGTGTTAATTAAATTGCTGTCTATGGAGGGGTCAGAGAGCTCTCAGATTTCATCAAAAATATCTTAATTTGTGTTCCGAAGAGGAAGAAAGGTTTTACGGGTTTGGAACGACATGAGGGTGAGTAATTCATGACAGAATTTTCATTTTTGGGTGAACTAACCCTTTAGTTAACACACACACACACACACACACACACATACACACACACACACACACACACAGACCACAGACAAATAAATAAATATATATATATATATAGCCTATACACACACATATATATATAGGGTATTGTGTGTAAACTTATTTTAAGTCAATTATTTTAGTTTACGGTTACACCATTTGACATGGTATTACTCATTACATTTTTATTTTGTACAATGTGGCATAAACGTTGTTCAAAATTGTACGAAACCAACATGAGTAGCTGCATTACAAATATTAGAACTTGGCACATGTTTGCACAAAACTGCATTTTTGTCACATACCCAAATACAACTTACAAAAAATATTTAGGTTTAACAATTATAGGCTATTCTTCCCCTTTCTTTCATCACTGATAAAAGTGAAAATCTAAGTTGTTTCGATTGCACATTAGCGCACGTACACTGAAAACACTAGAGAGAGAGTGTGTGTGTGCGCGCATTAAGCTACTCACCTCAGATTTTGTGATGCGATGTCTCGCCAGCTTCACAACTGCAAAATTGCCTTTTCCCAGCGTGCGCTCAATATCATAAAATCCCACGCGAACTGGAGCCCGCTGCGACGGCTTTTGGTCCTGGGCGGCCATGACCATAGTTTTCTAGTGAACTACTGGATAAAGAGGTGTGTGGATGATTTGGCCACCTTCACCTGCTCTTACAAAGCAATTGAAGTGGCGGGTATGATTATGTTTCTAATGCCAAAGCTAAAATGCAAATGGGGCATATGGGTGCCAAGGGCTCCTGCACATTTCTTCTTTGCCAGATAAGGGCTCTACATGACTGAAATGAGAGCGCATTCCGCTCTGATGCTCGGCATGAGGAATGATGTTCTGGCGCTCGACATGCATTGACGTCAGTGCTGAAGGGATTTTTATAAAGGGGCGGATCTCACAAAGCGGCTTCAATGTCCGCGACCAGCATGTCACCAAGACAACCTTATCCACTGTGTACGTCAATCAGCGGCTATTGCAATCTCCACAAACACTTCAACTCGACTGCGTACATATGCCCTTCAAAAATTTTAAGTATATTGTTTATATTTATAAAAATGATCATGCACGCTTCTTCAACGTAAAGAGGTGAGCCTACAAACGCATTTTAATTCCTTTGTGCTATATACGTTTTTCATAGAGGACTGATTTTGCTCAATGTGTGCAAAAAATAACTGTCATAGTCGTAGATAAAAATAAATAAATAAATAAATAAATAAAAAATCACAGGCATAGATAGAGAGAGTGAGAGACTTCTCTCTTGAAATGCAGCTGACATCATTATATTGCATCATATTTAGAATTTGTTTTGTTTAACCGCAGTGTCGACAAAGGAACCCTATAATCTATTATGCATACCAAATGGCTTTGCGATATTTGCAATATAACAACTTTGAATACACGTTAAGTTTAGGGTTATCTTATAGAAATATGTAGGCTATAAGTGTTTTCATTTAAAAATAGAATTGTTTTTAAAATAAATAAAATATATTAGGCCTAGCTATATATGCTATATTTAAAATGCATAGAATTTAGAATTTAATTTAAATACATATCTTTGTAGGCTACATTTATTTAAACATCTGTATATATGCGCTCCCAGGGCTCTGAGCATGTTGTCAGAGAGCGACCCCTGCTGTCAAAAACGGTTAAAAAAATCCTTGCATCACAATAAGTCACTCTAAAAAATGCTGGCTGGTTTCAACCCAAATTTTGGTTAAATATGGACCCAACCCAACCGCTGGGTTAAAAGAATTAATTAAAAAATTTTAACCAACCACTGGGTTTGTCCATATTTGACCCAAAATTGGGTTAAAACAACCCATCATTTTTTAGAGTGTATTGAGATTGTGAAAACATTTGGTAACTAAACAGAATTTCATTAATTTAAGTGACATATTACGACGTTTATGGTACTGGTCATGACTGGTCGGCTACTGTTTGTATTAGTGCTTGTTAGCTAACTAACATGCTATGGTCATTAAATGGCTTTCTTGGGGGGAGGTTGTGGTTGTACCAAACTTCATACAGTTGGGCCGAACAACTTTCGCACTTAAAGTCATACGCCAGCCAACAGGAAGTTGGCTATTATGGGTTGTTTGAAAAACACATCCCATCGCAACCAAACTCAGTCAGCATGAAGTCAAGACATTGAGGATGCTAAATTTTGAGCGGATTTTTGATATCTCAAACAATTTGGCCGTGGCAAGGCAACAAATGTATGGCGAAAAAAAGCAAACAGGAAGTGTGTTATAACTCCTGCATACATTGACTGATTTTGATGAAACTTCAGCTATGTGTTTGTTGTAGGAGACAGATCACATGGATGTGATTATTGTGAGTCAAAGTTATAGCGCCACCAACTGGCAGCCACCAACAGGCATGCTTTTAAATCGCCCTCTTATTTTTACCCAATTTGCTTCGATCTTTGTCAGAATAATGTCAAGACACCACAGATGTACACCTGCAAGGATTCTTGATATATTGAATACTGATGTCATGGCAACGTGTCAAACTTTACAATTCTTTTTTAGTGTTTTTGAGACTCTTGGCATAAACTCGACATACACATCAGAGTGGTCAGCCAGAAGACATGGGCAAAGCCTTAGAAATGGGCGTGAAGGAGGGGCTCTATAGCACCACCTTTTGTCTAAAGTTGGGAATTTGTTTTACCTACAGTCACCAAACTCGGTTCACATATTGTTCTCATCGAGTTGGACAACTTTCTAATTTACAGTCATTAGAGTCTCATATCTTGTAAATAATAGATTATTTCTATATTTCTATATAAAAATAATAATAATACAAATAAAAAGTATTTTTTAAATTTATTTAATTAATGCATTCAAGCAAGCTAAAAAAATATGCAGATTTTCTATATGGTTGAAAGAAAGAAATCAAATCAAATGTAATACATGGTATTAGGCATAGGCCTATTTTTAAACAGGGTTGGGAAATGCCTGGTTGCTGAGAACAGTTTTCAGACAAAATTAATTACTTTTATTAGCTATTGCATTTGAATATATATTTAGGCATTATCAAAGACTACTTTCTGTCACAGTTTTGATTTGATCTTTTTTGTTTAAAATGTTGAATTTTCTGGCTAAACTAACTGGTAAACATTCCAACTTATCCTTTGATATCACTCTGCCTCTCTTTCTATCTCTATTTTATACATTTGATGGTTTAGAGTTTAACCCATTCATTGCTGTGTGCTTTTGCCTGCATTAATGGATAAGAAATCTCTTAGGTCTTCTCTTTTTCTATTATTTTGCACAACAAAATAAAGCCTTAGATCCAGTTTGGATCCATTTGTAGTGCACTGACAGCATAGTTTTATATACCGGTAATTAGGTTAATAAAAATAAAAAAATCTTTTAATTTTGAGTTCTAAATGATAACTTCTTACTCATTTGAAAGTGACCTATAACATCCTATAACATGAAATTCATCCAAGTTTAACTGATCTCATGAATGTGGCTATTGTGTTTTGTGATCATAGTGGCACCAGCTGGCTGCAGTAAATGTGCTGTATGCGGCTCTGACATAGTCCTTTTATATTTACCCACTTTAAATGCATATTGCCCACCTTGCACAGTTTCCCAAAAAACAACCGGGGTGGTGGAGGCACTGGGTCTTGGGCCCGTCATCGCTGCTGGCAGCTATATTTATTTTTTGAATTTTGTAATAAAATTGACAGAATTTTGAAGCTCAGACTTTGTTTCATATCAAAAGTAACCTGCTTCGTCTTGTCTGTTGGTGCAAGTGTCCTCTTTGCTTCGCAATTTTTCACTGTGTGAGAAAATGGATGTGTGGCATGAGAACAGTGTCAATTGTGTGATACATGAGACTTTCAAAATATGAAAGTAAATATATTTAGTTTCAATTTCATTCGTTTTTGTTTATTAAGGCTTCATTAACATCATTGCATACACATTCCAATATTTGCATAAGAAACTTGAAGGCTGTTTGATCATTCAGTATTTCACAGGAAAAGACAGTCTGCAAGAGATTTTCACTGTGTAATTAATTACTGAGCCTGATATAGCATATCCGGTAAAAGCAGCATAACATGGTCATGCAAACCAATCAGTGGAAGCAAACAAGCTATTGCATATCCAAGCCATCTCGTCAGATTTGTTGAGCAGCTTGTTTGTGTATACCCTTCAGAGTTTGGCTTTAAAGAGGCATTAAAAGCTGGTAGGTATTACTGCTATTTTCACAATGGTCATATGAAAACTAGAATAATATAGGCTTAAAAAAAGAGAGAGAGAAGGGTAAACTACGTCTGATGACTCGTAAACTTCTGGTAGAGATTAAATTGATGGTAAATCTGCAGAATTCTAGTAATTAGCTTCTCTCATTCATTCAGTACATTTTGGAAATTTAAAACATGATACTGACACACAGTCCACACATATCCAGGCTCCTTTTGAGCTCTAGTACAAACCTGATTTTATAACATATCCACTCAAAAGTAGGCTATTTTCTTTAAATGTGCGAGACTTCAGGTTCATTTGCCGCAATAAGTAAATAACTAGAAGAATAACAAAGTGCAGTAAACTGTAAAACAGTTTGAACAACAAACCAGTGTGTTTATGATCATGATAATTATCAACTATTTTCCTTATATTGTAATCATTACGAGCACAAGTTGTAATTGCTGCATAACATGTTTAAAGGTAGGGAAGGCAATTTTTTTTTATAAACACTTTTTGTTATACTGTTCGAAACTCTTCACATCCTGCATAGCATAGCAATCAATAATAGAAGTGGTCTTAATGCTAAAACATGTAGGCCTTCATACTGTATGTCTTCTGTGGAAGTCACAGGACCAAAACATTTTCGGCCAATCATTGCATTCGGTCTGAACGCTACAAAGAAACAGCAGCCGCCTTTTACAGTTCCTCCTGAAACAAAACAACTAGCTTATGCTGTGTTCACTCCATGTCGTAACCGTATTTACAAGATGGCAAACCGTGACATTCTACCTGGAGCTGCTCACATTCTCAGACTCGGATTTATGCATTTCTATGACAACACTAACAACGGCGAAATGAATCTGCAGCAGTCAGGTGGTACAAGTAAGAGCTCAGTAATTTGTTTATGTTCTTTATTATTGTAATGTTATGTGCTTTGAGACGTGAAGTAATTTAATGCCGTCTCAAGTCTTGTGACGCTTTGCAGACGCTGCTGTGTGCGTTCATGTGTTTCGGAGATTTTTCTGCTTTCAAAGCTAGCTTGCTATTGCTAGCCTGTTCGAAATTGCCTACCCTACCTTTAATCGAATAGGCTACATTATGTTAACTAACAATGTACTATATTATAGCTGTATACACTGCTATACTTGGATACACTCATCGCTGGCTGATAACAGAAAACATACTAAATTTTAACACTGAAACAAAAGCTGTTTTGAAAAAAAAGAGTTGTGAAAAGCAAACTTGAATTGAACATTAAAATACTGGAACACTGGAAGCCTTGCACATTCCAGTTACAAATGACCACACTCATTCAAACTTTAAAAATAAAGTGGATTCTTGAATATAGATAATATTTGATATCTGGCACCAAGGAAATACTTGGGCAAGACATCGACAGGTCAGCTATTATCATTCTTAACAAGAGAATGCAGAGTTAAATGCTAATGTTCATCTTTTATATCAGTAGCCATATAACTCATCCATCCATCCCTGGTCTCTGTAGTATCTCCCACTTCCACGGCCTTGCAGCGTGTCATACATATCGTTGGTTACAAAGCCGCTCTCAGTGCTGGCCAGTGTCACAAAACCACTTTCAGTGTCCCTGCCTGCCAGGTTGTCATAATCTCCAGGTGGAGTGTCTGGAGAAGAACCCAGGAAGGAAGTGTTCTTGATGTCAGGCCGTGTGCCGGCCAGGTCTGATTCATGCTGCCTTCGGATGACGTTATAGACGTCAGGGCTTGGGCTGTTGCATCTTTCTCCAGCGGCCCAGTATCCTGGATCCTTTGGAGGGGTCTCAGTCTGTTCTTTCTTCCTGCATGCATAGATTATGTTATTTGCTATAAAATTTAATATGGCTTAGTGAGCAGTGAAACAACGCACCTCTTTGTGAACAGCTTAAAGCAGAAAACTCCCGTTGCCACAATCAGCAGCAGTAGAAGTGGTATGGTTGGCAGCACAATGTAAGCGATATTGAGAGCATTGTCTGAAAGATATGCAACAACAGGATATTGGTTAATATGGAAAGTATACAGCCTTTATACACTACTATACACTAGTTTGGATTATTGTTTCTAAAAGAAGCCTATTATGCTAATAGAAAAGCAGAATTTTCAGCATCTTTACTCTAGTCTTCAGTATCACATGATCCTTCAGAATTCATTCTTATATGCTGATTTGCTGCTCAGGTAACATTTCTTATCAAATGTTGAATGCTTTTTGTGGAAAACGTTATACTTTTTTTTGTCAGGATTCTTTGATGAATAGAAAGTTCAAAAGAACAGCATATATTTAAAAAATAAATCTTGAATAGAATTATAAATGTTTTTAGTGTCACTTTTGATCATTTTAATGCATCCTCACTGAATAAAAGTTTCCATTAAAAAAAAAGTCTTACTGACCCCAGAGTTTTGAACAGTGGTGTATACTTTTTAGATTTTATAAAAAAAAAACACACCAGGCATTCAGTTATCAAGGGTTGATTCAAAATATAGTACAGTGGGGCTGTCCAGAAGTCTGAAACCACGACTGAAAATATGTCTACAATTCAATAGATTTTATTATAAATTTTATTATCAGCATACTCGTTTGAAGGAAAAATTCTTAGTATTTGTTAGGTCTTTGTGTAAAACCTGATGATAATATTATGATTTGAGCAGCATGATTTGAGATGATCCAAAGAGAATCTTGTGCTTCAGTTGATTATCTGTACATATGATCAATGACACAAATTTACTTATTGATCAGTAACCTAGAAATAGTGCAGAGGCTGAAATATTTTTCTCCAATCTGAGTCATAACTCGTATAACAACTCAAACCTGTATGACTTTCATTCATCTTTGGAACAAATAAAGATTTAATTTCTCTCTTCCTTTTTGTCTATCCATTGAAAGTCCATGCAAGCAAAACTTTCACATATTAAAAAGTATAAAATGACATAATTTGACATAAGTCTTCTGAAAAGACATGATCGCTTTAAATTATATATATATATATATATATATATATATATATATATATATATATATATATATATATACTCCAGCACATCCCGAAGACTTTCAATGAATTTGAGGTCTGGAATCAGGTGCCAATTCATGTGTGAAAATGATTCTTCATGTTCCGTCCCAACCATTCTTTCACAATTTGATCCTGATGCAGCTTGACATTGTCATCCTGGAATATGGCCATGATGTGTCTTTCCTACATGGTTGTTTAAGAAATGAAAAGCTACACACTCCATCAATTAGGGTTAGAAGAACTGTTGCCAAACATATAACATGCTAGAAAGATAATACTCACTGCATAATAATCAATAATGATCCGATCATAGAATTTGCCTATATATATATATATATATATACACTCACCTAAAGGATTATTAGGAACACCTGTTCAATTTCTCATTAATGCAATTATCTAATCAACCAATCACATGGCAGTTGCTTCAATGCATTTAGGGGGGTGGTCCTGGTCAAGACAATCTCCTGAACTCCAAACTGAATGTCAGAATGGGAAAGAAAGGTGATTTAAGCAATTTTGAGCGTGGCATGGTTGTTGGTGCCAGATGGGCCGGTCTGAGTATTTCACAATCTGCTCAGTTACTGGGATTTTCACGCACAACCATTTCTAGAGTTTACAAAGAATGGTGTGAAAAGGGAAAAACATCCAGTATGCGGCAGTCCTGTGGGCGAAAATGCCTTGTTGATGCTAGAGGTCAGAGGAGAATGGGCCGACTGATTCAAGCTGATAGAAGAGCAACTTTGACTGAAATAACCACTCGTTACAACCGAGGTATGCAGCAAAGCATTTGTGAAGCCACAACACGCACAACCTTGAGGCGGATGGGCTACAACAGCAGAAGACCCCATCGGGTACCACTCATCTCCACTACAAATAGGAAAAAGAGGCTACAATTTGCACGAGCTCACCAAAATTGGACAGTTGAAGACTGGAAAAATGTTGCCTGGTCTGATGAGTCTCGATTTCTGTTGAGACATTCAGATGGTAGAGTCAGAATTTGCCATAAACAGAATGAGAACATGGATCCATCATGCCTTGTTACCACTGTGCAGGCTGGTGGTGGTGGTGTAATGGTGTGGGGGATGTTTTCTTGGCACACTTTAGGCCCCTTAGTGCCAATTGGGCATCGTTTAAATGCCACGGCCTACCTGAGCATTGTTTCTGACCATGTCCATCCCTTTATGACCACCATGTACCCATCCTCTGATGGCTACTTCCAGCAGGATAATGCACCATGTCACAAAGCTCGAATCATTTCAAATTGGTTTCTTGAACATGACAATGAGTTCACTGTACTAAAATGGCCCCCACAGTCACCAGATCTCAACCCAATAGAGCATCTTTGGGATGTGGTGGAACGGGAGCTTCGTGCCCTGGATGTGCATCCCACAAATCTCCATCAACTGCAAGATGCTATCCTATCAATATGGGCCAACATTTCTAAAGAATGCTTTCAGCACCTTGTTGAATCAATGCCACGTAGAATTAAGGCAGTTCTGAAGGCGAAAGGGGGTCAAACACAGTATTAGTATGGTGTTCCTAATAATCCTTTAGGTGAGTGTATATATGTGTGTGTGTGTGTGTGTGTGTGACCCGTTCTGGCAAATTGAGTTGCAATGAGCAAGTTTTCAAAAATGAGTTATTGTTCTTTTCACACTTTAAAATGATGTATAATTTTTTGGAATCAGACAAAAAAATTAATGAGTTACGTGTGTTTGAAATCGATAGTCAGCAAAGTCAATTTTGAGAAAAATCGAGTTTAAGTTTTCTGAAGTTTCCAAAACAAAATCACCTAGATTGTGTATATCTGGATAGCTCGCTCTCTGATGCGTTTTTCTGCGCACACTACGAATCTGTCAGTAAGATTGTTTTGTTTAGGCCTTCATCACATTTCATTAGTTCAGACTCATGCCATCGAGAATTTGCTATGAATATTCAAAAAAGTTGGAATGCTGCGCTTTAAAACGATACCAAACTAGTGCTGAGGGGAAGCGCCAGTCGTCGAGAAGCATGCAGAGAAAAACGTACTCCGCTTAGTACAACTAAAGATACTTTTAGATATTTGGAGCATTTGGAGCATTGGGATCGCTAAACAAGGTCCTAATGAACTCATTTTTGTGAAAACCTCAAATTCGACCAAAATTGACATTTTCACTTGTTTTGCCTGTAGCTCGTAATTAGCCTGTGCGCATTCTGAATCATTTTGCCAGCACGGGTCACACACACACACCCACATATAGATAGAATGATCAACGCACATAAATTGAGCCCATGATAAACACGGAAGTTTGATGAGCAAAAACAAACCAAACAAACATTGGTTCTTGTGCCATGTCTGTGAGAAAAAGATTTACCTGGAGGTTCAGATACAACCACCCTCATGCCATCATCCTTCTCTGTGACAGAGGGGTATCTGTGTATTCTTGGTGTCGGAAGAGCATCTGTAATATATGAGAATTAGGTGTATTATCTGGTGTAAGACAAGCACATTAAACAAAAAAAAAAATTAAAACACAGAAACAAACACATACAAATAAACCAATAAATGCAGACTTCATCATATTTCACAAATGGCACATTAAAATAAAATCCATCCAACAATTGGTCAGTGGTTCTCAAATGCTTTGACTCCAAGGCCCCCCTTCGTCCAAGACAATATTTGAAGGTCCTCCTATCTAAGCTGATATGTACGTCTGATACTTCTGTTGTAATAAAAATGAATGAACAAAAAATTTAATGCTGTACACTTTAGCATACTTTAAAAAAAGAGTACTTATTACGAAAATATGCTCCAAACACTTGTGGGGCACCACTGACTTCAAGTCAGAATATCTTCCTTTGTGTTCAGCAGAACAAAGAAATGTATAAAGGTTTGGAGTAACTTCAGAGTGAGTAAACGATGATAGAATTTTTGGGTGAACGATTAAGAGCACTTTAAATCATTGAATCAACCCTTGAATTTAAATCATTTTAAGACTTATTGAGGCCCTCCTGGAAGTTTCCCGAGGCCCCCTACTGGTTCGAAAACCACTTCATCAGCCGTCTTTATTTTAGAAAAAACTAAATAATTAGTACTAATTATGCAGAGGCACTATATTAATATACAAAAATTAATACATTTTTGAAGCACAATATCTCAAGCTTACCTTTAAATGTTTTATTTTCTGCAGGAGTTGGTGCTGGAGGTTTATCTGAAACATCACATGATGACCATGTTATTACATAGTAAACAGGGGTGCATTTCCCAAAGCCAACTATGGTCGCAAACGGCTAACGATGCTTTTAGGAAACACACCCCAGTTCTTGTTGCTCCAGGATGCTCTAATCAAAAATTGCTACTAGCACTGAAAATAATACTAAGAATATTAACTTTAAAACAAATTTTTACATTTTCTGTGAATGTGAATGGTAAATGAGAACTTCCTCAAGGATATTCTGTTCTCTAGACATGTGGACTCTTCTTTAATGTAAGCGAATGTGATTTTTACGCTTTTTTTCTATTGTTTACCAGATGGAAATCATAAGCCTGTTTGCTTTGAAAAATAAGAGCATGTCTCTCTTTACAAAGGATGAGTTACATGCGAGTTTAATGCTTAGTGTTAGGTGTTTGTTCAAATCACCAAACCTAAGTACTGTATGAGCAATATCATTAGTAAAATTATCTGACTGAGAAATCAATTGAATAAAATATGCCTTCCCAACCTTTGGTGTACTTGCAGATAAAGTTGTTTTTGGTTTCACAATTGTCATCATTCCACTGGAACATGTAAGGACCACCCTGACCCGGAGGAGCAGAGGGCTGATGATACATCACTACACACACCTCAAACCCGCAAGAAGGCTCATCCCAGTGCCAGTTCCTGTAACACACGCAAAACAATGAGTGCGTTTACATGTACACCAGTAAACTGATAACTCACAAACATCAGCTTATTGAAATAACCAGTTTTCCCTGTTTAACCTGACAATACAAGTAACCCACGTTTACATGACTTTATTAATAAATCAGGTTATTTGCCTGTAGTGACGTCAAAACATAATCATTTGTGTATCTGACTCTGAGTATTCCATTGGTTATGTCAGTTATAATGTTAAATAAAGCTTGCAACATGTCAGCGGGAACTTTCAGCTCATATGCTTCTCTCGTGCATTTACTGATGCAGCATTTTGACTACTTCTGCTGCATGAGATGAGAACACATTTTCTGGGTCATTAAAGAATCTGCGTCTGTGAGATTTCATTCAGTCTTTCTTGCCAAACGCTCGTTCTGTCTGGATGTGCTTAAATCTGCACATCCAGATCATGCATCACACATGCGCACTTCAATAAGCCCACAGAAAGCAGGTTAATGCGTTTACATGCCGCGCGAAACCGGGGTAGGAGGCAAAAAACTACCTGTGTCGACCGGTTTATGCTTAAGCCGTTTATGACCTTACTCCGTTAAAAGAAAACGGGTTACCGCGTTTACATGACCACTTGCGTTGACGGCTTATTAAGCATACTCGGCTTAAGAACGTGCATGTAAACGCACTCAATGAGCAAAAGGATCTACACAGGGTATGTGTAAGAAAACCATCAAATGCAGCTCTCGTCACACCTGAAGGTTGCTTGGCTTCCATCCAGCCAGTAGTATTGAGATGGGCAGTCTCCGTTTATCTCCTCATACTCTTGATCCCTACGAAGCCCAATCCAAAAGTCTCCGTCTGATGCCTTCAGTTCATGGATGAAATTTTCTATCAGTCTCTGCTCAGTCTTAGACTCAATACTGAGAAGGTCTCCACCATCACTCCTGCAGGCTCGACTCGCATCTTCAAAGTTGAGTTTACGTCGGCTGTCCTGAAAGTAGGCGATTTTATAGCAGGGCTTCTCAGTGCCACGCTTGCATATCTGTTGGCCTTGAGAGACACATTTTAGATGTTAGAAAAAACTATGGAATGCATATATATCGAAATATATTGATTCAATCTGTGTACTTTTATTTAGAATAATTAAAGCGATAGTTCACCCAAAAATGAAAATTCTGTCATTATTTACTCACCCTCAAGATGTTTCATACCCATGTGAATTTCTTTCTTCTGCTGAACACAAAAGAATTTTGGTAACTAAACTGTTGATGGGCCCCACTGACTTCCATAGTTTGGAAAAAAAAATACTATGAAAGTCAATGGATCCTAGTTTGGTTACTGACATTCTTCAAAATATCTTCTTTTGTGTTCAACAGAAGAAAGAAATTCATACAATTTGAGGGTGAGTAAATGATGACAGAATTTTCATTTTTGGGTGAACTATCCCTTTAAGATGAACAATTTTGTATTTAGAAAATTAAACAAAAACAAATGTGTTGTGATTAAGAGTGTGTCTTAATCTGCTCCCTATTTTAGTAGCCAGGGCACTGATCATGGAGTCGAAAATTTTAAGGGCTGTCTCAATTGCAAAACCCTACCAGTGCACTAAAACATTCACTCCTTAAAGGAACACGCCGACTTTTTGGGACTTTAGCGTATTCATTATTCATTTTTATCTCTGTGCGTGCCATAACTCAGTCTGACGCACCCACCACTAGACTAGATTAGCACAAAGACTGGACCTACTGCTCAATAAATGACAAAATAACGCCAACATTTTCCTATTTACATGTTGTGATGTGTATAGTTACATCGTGTACTAAGACCGATGGAAAATGAAAAGTTGCAATTTTCTAGACCGATATGGCTCGGGACTATACTCTCATTCCTGCGTAATAATCCAGGAACTTTGCTGCACGCTCTCTGTGCAAGCAGGTTGTCACGTTGGTTATGTTGACGGAAGTTAGCCTATTTTCAGGTGCTGCGTAATATCATTGCACCGCTGGTACGGCAGCAAAGTTCCCTGATTATTACGCAGGAATGAGAGTATAGTCCCTAGCCATATCGGTCTAGAAAATTGCAACTTTTAATTTTCCAATGGTCTTAGTACACAATGTAACTATACACATCACAACATATATATAGGAAAATGTTGGCGTTATTTTGTCACTTATTGAGCAGTAGGCTAGCTGGAGCCGTTTACCTCCAGTCTTTGTGCTAAGCTAGGCTAGCGGTGGGTGCGTCAGACAGAGTTATGGCACGCACGGAGATAAAAATGGTATGTATGGACTTATCTAACTCTGGGGGATACGGTGAATAAGCTGAAGTCCCAAAAAGTCGGCGTGTTCCTTTAAAAAGTCCCACAATGCACTATGAAAGTCAGGGAGCATCGATGCTCACTATGTTCCTTGAACAGAAGTTCTCAAACATGAAACGTGAGCCAACTCACTACACATAACGACACGCGGTAGATCGTTTTTTAAAACCACTATTTAATTATATTTCAGCATAAACATCGCTAGACAGGTAATGAACATAATGTAGCTAACATGTATAATTTATGTACGGCTGAAATTTTTGTATTTATGTATTTATCATAATGTACTTTAAATAACATAAAACATTTTTTTTTTTAAAGATATCAGTTTTGCTGTTGTTCATATACCAATAGTGATTTATACAATGAGGACATTGTCATGTCGCCGGAAAGTGTGTCCGAAATCTGTAGTGAGCCAGGGTCCTTACTGTCCTTACCAATGCCCGAATTTATGTACACACAATACTGATTCACAATCTAGGAAGCTAGGGAGCTGATTGAGATGCACCCCATATTTCAGAAAGTACATGCACTTTTAATGCTAATCTAAACCTTAAGAGATATATATTACTGTAGGGATTTACTTTAGTCTACATGTAGCCACAGGGGCAAACCCATGGTGCAATGCTTTAGCAGTCTTAAAGTTACAACAACAATGACAGCAAAACCTTCCTATGCTATAATATATATACACTCACCTAAAGGATTATTAGGAACACCTGTTCAATTTCTCATGAATGCAATTATCTAATCAACCAATCACATGGCAGTTGCTTCAATGCATTTAGGGGTGTGGTCCTGGTCAAGACAATCTCCTGAACTCCAAACTGAATGTCAGAATGGGAAAGAAAGGTGATTTAAGCAATTTTGAGCGTGGCATGGTTGTTGGTGCCAGATGGGCCGGTCTGAGTATTTCACAATCTGCTCAGTTACTGGGATTTTCACGCACAACCATTTCTAGAGTTTACAAAGAATGGTGTGAAAAGGGAAAAACATCCAGTATGCGGCAGTCCTGTGGGCGAAAATGCCTTGTTGATGCTAGAGGTCAGAGGAGAATGGGCCGACTGATTCAAGCTGATAGAAGAGCAACTTTGACTGAAATAACCACTCGTTACAACCGAGGTATGCAGCAAAGCATTTGTGAAGCCACAACACGCACAACCTTGAGGCGGATGGGCTACAACAGCAGAAGACCCCACCGGGTACCACTCATCTCCACTACAAATAGGAAAAAGAGGCTACAATTTGCACAAGCTCACCAAAATTGGACAGTTGAAGACTGGAAAAATGTTGCCTGGTCTGATGAGTCTCGATTTCTGTTGAGACATTCAGATGGTAGAGTCAGAATTTGCCGTAAACAGAATGAGAACATGGATCCATCATGCCTTGTTACCACTGTGCAGGCTGGTGGTGGTGGTGTAATGGTGTGGGGGATGTTTTCTTGGCACACTTTAGGCCCCTTAGTGCCAATTGGGCATCGTTTAAATGCCACGGCCTACCTGAGCATTGTTTCTGACCATGTCCATCCCTTTATGACCACCATGTACCCATCCTCTGATGGCTACTTCCAGCAGGATAATGCACCATGTCACAAAGCTCGAATCATTTCAAGTTGGTTTCTTGAACATGACAATGAGTTCACTGTACTAAAATGGCCCCCACAATCACCAGATCTCAACCCAATAGAGCATCTTTGGGATGTGGTGGAACGGGAGCTTCGTGCCCTGGATGTGCATCCCACAAATCTCCATCAACTGCAAGATGCTATCCTATCAATATGGGCCAACATTTCTAAAGAATGCTTTCAGCACCTTGTTGAATCAATGCCACGTAGAATTAAGGCAGTTCTGAAGGCGAAAGGGGGTCAAACACAGTATTAGTATGGTGTTCCTAATAATCCTTTAGGTGAGTGTATATATTTTTTTTTTTACAAAAGAATATAATTATTTTGATTAGTACATGTTACATTGACTACCTGTTTTATTTACAGAAATGTGGAAATGTTTGATGAATTTATACTAACAATAAAGAAAAACAAACCACATTTTGAAGCCGTGAAAAGTGAGACTGTATACTCAAGTGTATTGTCAGTACAAAATGTCAGCCAAATAGCAAAATGGCTATCTTTTATCTTTAGAACACACATTTTCAGTTATATGTTTGATTATTTTTCTAAAAAGCAATGGTCTATCAGCAAATCCAGGGACTCCCAATGTAAAACAAACAAATCCCTTTCATCAAGAACATTAACATCCTGTAGCAGATCATTACTCAATTCAAAAAGTGCTAAGGTTTCCCCCCCCCCCAGATAAATTACAAGTAGCCTACCTTTTTCGTGAGAGTGTATATATTTAAAAATACAAACAAACTTAATTATGTTTCTGTTATGATTACATTTCGCTTTATGGATACCATATACATATAAAAATGAGATGAGATGGAGCTATCATTTAATTTAGAGAAAGCCATTAGTGTCTGCGGCAGAACATACCTCTGGGCTCGTAAATGTCTGCGCCGCAGGGAGGATGGACAACACAGCGGGTTTACAAGTGGTGAAGAGAGAAAACAGCCACTGTTAAAGCATCATCTAAAGAAGTCACTCACTCCCTATATTCAAGCATCTAATTAAAACGAATTAAACAGGAAACGAACAAGTCTGAGAGTTAAATGAGCGAAAACAACAACAAAGTTCATGAAAAACCTTTTAAAATGGAGAACGCCTATTATTGTAAAGAACCTTAGGCTGTCAAAAAGCCTACTGCAGTATAGATTACAAGTAATATCTCAAATCAAGTTCAATTTAACAAGCGTTTCCTCCAAATATTACATTCAGATTTTAATATTTTAAAATAGTCGAATGCAACATTTTCTTTCTTAAATGTGCAACTCACCGCCCAGAAGCTTTGACGCGCACGCGGAGACGCTGAATAAAACCAACACGCAGCCACATTTTCTCATCAGATCCATTTAATCACCTTTGGTCAAACTTCCATGGGTCTTTAAAGTAATTTCACGAACACAATGGAATTCCAAGAAAATAAAAAGGGGACATCCAACACCAGGAGGGCTTCATCCAGTAGAAAACGAATCACCTGTCCCGTTATCCGCTGAAATCTTTGTGAACATCCAGAGAGGCAGCTCAGAGTGAGACGAGGGCGCGTGACTTAACGAACACACGGAACCATAACACGTCACCAACGGACAGTAACCAACACACCATGGGCTTTTATTTGATATGAACAAATTACATAACAGTTTACAAGATTGGTCTATTATATAAAGTGTTAAAACACATTTTATATGATACACATAGCCTATGCTCTAGGTGCATTTTAAGTAAACTTCTTGAACATTTGTCTACTATGGTAAAAAGACATTATGTTTTTCATGGACTAGGTTAGTCTTTAATTTCATCAATATGTTTACTGGAGCTTCTGAACTTCTTTCTGGTCCTCATCCACAGGTGTCTTTAAAGCCAATCTAACAAAAAAACACATAAATGATTTCAAGGTTTTCAAAATTGAAATAGGTTTAGGTAACATTTTATTTTACAGTGTCCTTGTTGTTACATGCACTTACTATTAGTAATAACAGTAAATGATGCATAATTTAAGTAACTAACCCTTAACCAAACCCTATTCCTAACCCTAAAGTAGGCCTACATATTGTTAATTAATATTACTCAGTAATTAAATGTATAATTACACTGTAACAAGGACAACTTAAAATACAGTGTAACCATAGTCCTATATAAAACATTATTTGATATTATTTAATACAAAATAATGTGTTTTCTGTTTTGTTATTATATTGCAGCAAACAAGTTCATCTCAGCATTATCATAATATGTGTGATGCTTGCACATTTAACTTAATGTTGCTCAAAACCAATCTGCCACACAGGCTAATGAAAGTCTTCCTACATGACATTAAGGAAAGGATTTTGCAATGATGCATTTATCAGAAAGGGAATTGTTTTGGATAATAGGACAGGTAATCAATGCCGCTTTGAGATGTCTGTACAGAGCAGAGCAGAGCAGAAAAGATCAGACAGATTTCAGATCAATAACTAAGCCTCAATATAAGCTTAAGTTGGTTTTCCAATAACCCTTCATCACTGAGTCTAGAGATCAATTTTAGTAGGCTAGGAAGCCATATAATAATGAAAACATTAGAAACTGTCAGTAATTTTCCTCTCTTAAGCTGACATACCATTTCCCCCAGTACCAGTTTATAAGTTTAAATAATACTTGGGGGTGAGGGCCTATGTGATTTTTTTCTTTTATAATTGGATGTGATTTACAGTAACAGCATCAGCAGCAAAACAGCTCCTTGTATGCTGTCCGCAGCAGTAAATTACTATAAAGCACACAATTACTATTACTTTATTAAATGCAGTAATACATTGCACTGCACAATCACCTTTAATTATAAAAAGTTTATTGCGCTTGTATCAGTGAATGTGCTAATATTCGTGCATAGATACAGTGAAAAATTATTTGCTAGATGAAATTATAATTATCTCTGACAGAGATAAGAAATAACATTTTGTAGAGGTACCTTTTTTCTACTGGGCCGCCTTTTCTTGGTTTGTGTTGGTAGGAAATCAACTCCTTCTGTTGAATATACAGCAAACCTGTATTAATTCTGCATGACATTAAGAACAAGGGACCAAGAAATGGCACACACATGCACGTCTGGTTTACTAACTTTGTTGGGACTCTCCATAGGTGTAATGCTTTATACTGTACAAACTGTATATTCTGTCCCTTTATACTAACCCTGACCCCTAAACCTACCCATCACAGAAAACTTTCTGCATTTTTACATTTTCAAAAATAACTAATTCTGTATGATTTATAAGCGCGTTTCCTAATTTCCTCAATTTAGGTCAATCACGGTGACACAAGTCCCCATGAGTCAGTATGCATACAGGTTGAGTCCCCAACGGGATACAAAAACATGTACACACACATTCTGCATTTTTACATTTTTAATAAAACATTGTTTAATATGTTTTTAAAGCTATTTTTATTATGAGGACACTGGAAATGTCCTCAAAAACCACATTTAAGTTGTGATACCAGTGTAATACCCATGTCACTATACAAATTTGTGTCCTCATAAATCCCATAAACATTCACACACACACACACGCATGTTGGGTTTTCATGTTTTATGGGGACTTTCCATAGACATAATGGTTTTTATACTGTATAAACTATATATTTTATCCCCTTACACCTAAACCTACGCATCATAGGAAACATTCTGCATTTTTACATTTTCAAAAAACATCACTTAGTATGAATTATAAGCTGTTTTCCTCATGGGGACAAAAAAATGTCCCCACAAGGACAAGGATTAAGGATATTGCCATCTTTGTGGGGACATTTTGTCCCCATAACATAAGGTTTACCAGGCCACACACACACACACACACACACACTCACACACACCCTTACAGAAAGCATTCTGTGTTTTTCCTCGTGTAGACCAAAATTTTGTCCCCACAACGTCAACATTCGTTTGATCAAAAATACAGTAAAAACAATAATATAATACAATTTAAAAATACTATTACAAATTAAAATAAGTGTTTTCTATTTTAATATATTTTCAATATATTTTTATAATATTTTTCAATGTCACATGATCCTTCAGAATTCATTATAATATGCTGATGTGGTGCTCAATAAATATTTCTTATTATTATCATCATTTTTCTTTTTACTGTTATTTATTTTTAATAATAAAAATCGTTTTAAAGGGGTGGTTGATTGCCCCTTTTTATGTAAAATATTTTACATGGGCCCTTTAATGTAAAATACGTCTCTAAAATAAGAGTGTGTATGTGAAGTTTTAGCTCAAAATACCCCACAGATAATTTTTATAGCATATTAAAATCGTCACTTTTTAAGGGTGAACAAAAATGTGCTGTTTTTGTGTGTCCCTTTAAATGCAAATGAGCTGCTGCTCATGGGGCGGAGCTTTAAGAGCTTGTGTTAGCAGCTCTGATAACCTCATGCAGGCAGGCAATGAAACTGTTCAGCCTTTTATGTTAAAACTGGAGTCGGACAATGATGGAGAGACTCAAGAAGAAGTGACAACACGTAGAATGCGACAATATGTTCCTAAATGGTTAGTTGATGAATTTATGTACCTGATGTGGAGTTAACTATCTTCAAGTCATTGATTAGCATATAATCTATAAATTCTCAACATGGCCTCACCCCCTTTGTTGTGTGTTCCCGGGGGCAGGGTTTATGTAAATTTCAGGGTTAGTGATGTCACTAACCCTGGAGGAAGCTTGTGTAGTCCCTACCAGCTGTTTGTTGTGGTCCTTAAAAAGCAATTTCTTTAAAAGAAAATATCTCCCTTTGCTTTGAACCTTGAGCGTTGTAACTTTGCAGATATTATATAGTTTATACTCAAACAGTAAAACATTACACACTAACTAAAGTTTAAAAAGTTAAATCATAATCAACCACCCTTTAACATGACAAATGTCTTTAGTGTTTTGATCGATTTAATGCATCCTTGCTGAATAGAAGTCTTAAAAGTCTAAAAAAAGACGCTAAACTTTTGAACAGTACTGGTAGTTTATTCATTTTGGGGGGCTGGGATATGATCTTATTCATCTCAGTTTTAGCTGTTTAATGTACAATTTTCAAGTTTAAAAGTTAATACATACATGGGTTGGACAATGAAACTGAAAAACACCTAGTTTTAGACCATAATCATTTATTAGTATGGCATAGTGCCTCCTTTTGCATCCAATACAGCATTAATTCGTCTTGGCAATGACAAATACATGTCCTTCACAGTGACCAGAGGAATTTTGAGCCATTCTTTTTTCAGAACAGTGGCCAGGTCACTATGTGATGCTGGTGGAGGAAAACGTTTTCTGACTTGCTCCTCTAAAATACCCCAAAGTAGCTCCAAAATATTTGGAGCCAGATTTACTAAACATGGCAAATTAGCGTGAGAGCGAAATTGTAAAAAAGTGCCGACGGGAGTGGAAAGTTCAGCGCGTGATCTACTGACGACACGCAAATTAAAAGACACAGACACAGCCGGATCATTTCCATAATGACCAACGCAATCTACCAAGAGCAGCACAAATTAGCGTCTGCTTTTTTGGCCAGTAAATAATGGCGCAAATACCAGTAAATTTGATGAACGCAAACCTTAGTAAATCACCTTGCAAGATTCATTTAAATACTCTCCTTCCATAAATTTTGTGTCTGAAAGGGAAACTCCAACAAATGCATATGCAATAAGATCAGCCTAAAAATAACTGCCTTTTAGGGCTAATTTTTCACTGTGTGACTTTAGTAAATCCCAACAGTAGTTCCCATTCAGTCAGTCACTCTCGACGCCACGTCGGAGTACCGACGAATAGGAATCTCGCTAGCAAGAGCCAATCTACTTCGAGTGTAACTAAACGAGCCAATGCACATTGGCATGCAATGATTGCACCAGCTGCTCATGCCACTCCGTGTGGGTATAAATGAGGCACAGGTGCTTGCATCAAATTAGCTTTTTGCTTCGGAGCCGAGTGGTGGATGGTTTGTCCTGAAATCACTCTCTACAAAGCATGTGTTAACATTTTAACGAGTCAAGCTCTTCGGATGGATCTCTCCTCGTTTGGTGTTGGAGTGACGGCACTGCAGCGGGGTCGATTTTCTCTCTTTTTCTATTTTGTTTTATTGAGCAAAAACAAAAGGCTGTTCTCACAGCTGGTTCGGTGCGCTGTAAAGAGCGCTGAAAAGCCGTTTTCATGGCTGGTAAGAGATCGCCTTCTATGAGAGAGAGAGCGCGCATGACAGGCTGCACTTTTTCCCTGTCTGTGTCGCCGCGACTATTCCCCTGTGTGCTTCAGCACCGCGGAGTGCAGTTTCCCTAGAAGAGCTACACAGATAGAGCTTGCGTCTTTTTAAAGATGACATTCTACCTGTGTGTTTCTGGTTGCGGTTGTTTCCTGTCCTCACTGACGGCCACGAGCACTGTTTCACATGTCTGGGCGTATGCATGCTGAGACGGTGTTCGTGGGTGGTTCACGTTTTCTAATGAGAACATGACCACGTCGGCACGCCGGTCGCGACTCTTCTTTCTCCGGGAAGCTTGAGTCCCCTTTGTTGTTGGCCAGCCGCAGCTCGTGTGTAAAAGCACAGCCGCGGGTCTGCTCGACACTCTGGGAGACCGCGGAGATCAGCGAGAGCTGCCCGCCGGGGAAACCCGGTGGGACCTCACGCTTCTCTACGTGTCGTGTGCCGTCGAGTGCCGGGCTGCAGCGCGGGTTGTCACGGCAACCCAGCGCTCACTCGCCACTCTAGGTGCGCTGTCCCCTTGCCTATTTCCCGTTGTAGCGCCCTCCCTGGTGGCCAACAGGAGAGGTCTACTTCAGTGAAATCGCTGGGGTGACCTGAGGAGTGGAGGGCTTCTCCTTCGGGGAACCAACCCCCTAGGGCCCCTCTCCCTCTAGCGCACTGCAAGCTGTGCAGCTTCTGGATGGAACTGCTGGTCCTTCTTATGGAGGAACCTAGCATTTCATTTGGGGCTCCAGCTGAGGATCAGATGTCAATCGCTGCATCGGAGAGAGGGCTGTTGTGCTCTGGAAATGAGGATGATGTTGAGCCCACTGTAATGGTGTGTGCTTTGCTGAATCAGATTCAGAGTTAATAGCCATGCTTTCCCGGGATCTTTCCCGGATGTGCATGGAAAACTTGGCAGTATGGAACGCCAGGGGGGCCAAAACTGCATAAGTTTTCCTCTCTCACTACCCTCAACGGTGGGGTGGCTGTGCGCAGACCACCTCCGCCCTGCACTTTAATGCACGAGGGTAGTTCTGAGTCGGGGTTGAGCTGCGCATGTTGACTAACCGTGATCAAAGTCACGGCGCAGGCCCTCGGCCAGACGATGTCCACCTCGGTGGTCCAGAAACGCCCCCTGGCTTGCCTTGCTGAGGTGTGAGTGGTCGTCAAAGTGCGCTTTCTCGATGCTCCCATCTCACAAGGTAGCCTTTTCGGTGACACTGTTGAGAACTGGGCCCAGCAGTTCTTCGCAGTCGGTAGCAGGCTGAGGCAATCAAGAGCTTCCCCCGACGCACCACAAGAGTGCCTCGTGGGTTGCCCCTCAGTCTGCTCGTCGCCAAAGGCGTCGTCCCCTGCAAAAAAAAAAAAAAAAAAACTTCGGCACAGCCTGCTCTACTGTGTCCGACGCAGGAAGGCGATGCCACCCGTCTCTGCTGCTGTTTAAGCAGTCGGTGAAACATCACCTCTGAGACGGGTGACCTGGAGATGGGCGGGGCTGCTCTTCCCCGGAGGAGGGCCGGGCAGAGAATCTTTTGAGTCAAAAATCTGTTCTGCCGCTGGTGTCACAACCAGTGGTACCCCAATTCTCAAAAAAAAAAAAAAAAAAAAAAAAAAAAAGAGCAATTCCTCTATCTCTGGGTCCCAAGGGGGTTCGGAGAGCTGTGGACGGTCCAACGCCGGACCACACTCATCCTCCTCCTTCGCCAGCGGGCAGCAGTGGACGGTTCGAGGACGCAACCAAGCCTTCTCACGTACCCTCTGCCCACTCGTGGAATCAGGTAAGTGTTGCACAGCACACTCACACCCCGCTGCGGGCCGCCTCCACGAGACAGCCGCCCCAGCCCGGTACCTGCATTCCACCTCGCTGCCCCACGGTGGGTACGCCGGTGGTCCCTTTGGTCCCGCTTGCACGGTCTCGGCGAGCCTGGTTAGCGCTCCCCAGTCCGTCTCGCTGGCTCATTCGGACCATCAGGCTCGGCTATGCGATTCAGTTCGCCCGGCGCCCCCCCAGGTTCAAGGGCGTCCGCTTCACTTCGGTGAACGCCGCAGACGCCCATGTCCTGCTTGCGGAGATCGCAGTCCTACTGGCGAAGGACGCGATAGAGCCGGTCCCTCCAGCCGATATGAAGACAGGCTTCTACAGCCCGTACTTCATTGTACCCAAGAAGACCGGTGGGTTACGGCCAATCTTGGCCGTCCCCAAGATTGGTTTGCAGCGATCGACCTGAAGGATGCGTACTTTCATGTCTCGATTCTTCCTCGACACAGGCCGTTTCTGCGCTTTGCGTTCGAGGGTCGAGCATATCAGTACAAAGTCCTGCCCTTCGGGCTGTCCCTGTCCCCCCGTGTCTTCACGAAAGTCACGGAGGGGGCCCTTGTGCCCACGAGAGAACAGGGCGTTCGCATCCTCAACTATCTCGACGACTGGCTCATTCTAGCACAGTCCAGAGATCAGTTGTGCGAACACAGGGACCTGGTGCTCAGACACCTCAGCCAGTTGGGTCTTCGGGTTAACTGGGAGAAGAGCAAACTCGCCCCCGTGCAGAGGATCTCTTTTCTCGGTTTGGAGTTAGATTCGGTCGAACGGACAGCGTGCCTCACAGAGGAGCGCGTCCAGTCGATGCTGAACTGCCTGAACACGTTTCAAGGCAGGATGGCGGTTCCACTGAAACAGTTTCAGAGGCTCCTGGGGCATATGGCAGCCGCAGCGGCAGTAACACCGTTCGGCTTGCTTCATATGAGACCGCTTCAGCATTGGCTACACGGCCGAGTCCCGAGATGGGCGTGGCAACGCGGCACTCACCGGGTGAGCATCACACCGGCCTGCCGCCAATCCTTCAGCCCATGGTCAGACCCCTCGTTCCTTCGGGCCGGAGTGCCTCTGGAACAGGTGTCCAGGCATGCTGTGGTCTTCACAGATGCCTCTGCCATGGGCTGGGGAGCCACGTACAACGGGCATGCAGTGTCAGGGGTTGGACGGACCCGCACCTGCATTGGCACATCAACTGCCTCGAGTTGCTAACAGTGCATCTCGCTCTGAGCCGCCTCAAAAGGCTGCTACGGGGCAAAGATGTACTGGTCCGCACGGACAACACCGCGACCGTTGCGTATATCAACCGACAAGGTGGTCTACGCTCCCGTCGCATGTTGCAACTCGCCCGCCATCTCCTCCTCTGGAGTCAGAAGTGTCTGAGGTCGCTTCGGGCCATTCATGTCCCTGGTGTGAGCAACCGTGTGGCCGACGAGCTTTCACGAGCTGCGCTCCCAGGGGAATGGCGACTCCACCCCCAGGTGGTTCAGCTGATTTCGAGACAGTTCGGGGCTGCACAGGTCGACCTGTTTGCCTCCCCAGAAATGTCCCACTGCCAGTGGTTCTATTCGCTGACCGAGGTTACACTCGGCACGGATGCACTTGCGCACAGCTGGCCCCAGGGGCTGCGCAAATATGCGTTTTCCCCAGTGAGCCTACTTGCACAGACACTGTGCAAGGTCAGGGAGGACGAGGAGCAGGTCCTGTTGGTGGCGCCTTACTGGCCCAACCGGTCCTAGTTCCCAGAACTTATGCTCCTGGCGACAGCCCCTCCTTGGCCGATTCCTCTGAGGAAGGACCTTCTGACTCAGAGACGGGGCACCCTGTGGCACCCGCGTCCAGATCTGTGGAAGCTTCATGTCTGGCCCCTGGACGGGACGCGGAGATTCTAGGTGACTTACCCCAAGAGGTAGTTAACACCATCACTTCGGCACGAGCACCGTCTACAAGACAGGCTTATGCTTTGAAGCGGAACCTGTTCGTCGAGTGGTGTTCTTCTCGCCGAGAAGACCCCCGAAGATGTTCAATCGTGTCTGTGCTTTCCTTCCTGCAACGAGGGTTGGAGCGTAGGCTGTCGCCCTCCACCCTCAAGGTCTATGTTGCTGCAATATCTGCCCATCACGACCATGTAGAAGGTAAGACAGTTGGGAAGCACTACCTGGTCGTCAGGTTCCTCAGGGGGGCGAGACGGTTAAATCCTCCTCGACCCCCCTCCATACCCTCTTGGGATCTTGCTCTGGTGCTCCGAGCACTTCAGAATGCCCCATTTGAGCCCTTGCGGTCAGCAGAGCTTAAGATTCTGTCTATGAAGACTTTGCTGTTGGCCGCACTGGCCTCCATCAAGAGGGTAGGGGACCTGCAGGCATTTTCGGTCGACGAATCGTGCCTAGAGTTCGGGCCGGGTGACACCCACGTGGTATTGAGACCCCGGCCTGGCAATGTGCCCAAGGTTCCTACCACTCCCTTCAGGGACCAGGTGGTGAACCTGCAAGCGCTGCCCCTGGAGGAGGCAGACCCAGCCCTAGCTTTGCTCTGTCCCGTCCGCGCTCTGCGGATCTACGTGGATAGAACTCAAAGCTTCAGGACCTCAGATCAGCTCTTTGTCTGTCACGGAGAGGCCAGCAGAAGGGAAAGGCTGTCTCCAAGCAGAGGATGACCCACTGGATAGTGGATGCCATCACCTTGGCTTACCAAGCACAAGGTGTGCCCTGTCCGCTCAGGATGCGAGCACACTCTACTAGAAGTTTTGCATCCTCCTGGGCGCTGGCACGTGGCGCCTCGCTGTCAGACATCTCTAGAGCTGCGGGCTGGGAGACACCCAACACGTTCGCTAGATTCTATAGTCTACGTGTAGAGCCAGTGTCCTCCGGTGTTCTCGCCTCAAACGGGTAGAAGCACTGAGAGGCCCTGGCTCTTGTCGGCTTGCTGCGCCCCGGCGCTTTATTCTCCAGAAGCAAACTCTGTCGAGTCCTCCATCTCCCTCGGTGCTGGACGTGGCGGAACGTCTGGCATCAGGCCCCTTGCCGCTGAATCCTTGAGAACCGGTACTGGGCTGGGGATATATGAGTGACCCTGCGGGGATCCCATATATTTTTCCACGGTCGCTCCTACGGGAAGCCCGTGTCTTTCCCTTGGGAGAGCCCTCCCCTTGGTGGGGCTGGAGCCCCCTCTCAGTTGCGGGCTATGGCTCAGCTTTGTACTCCACATAACTCCTTCGGTGTATGATGTGGGTTCCGCAGCGTTCCCTTCCACTAGGGCACGCTTCCCAGTGTTATCCAATAAGTCACTGAGCGGGTCATGCAGAACAGCAGTGATGGACTTCTCTGTGTGAGCCCCATCTCATCAGGTAAGAGAGCTTAGGAGGCTCACACAGGGCACTGGATGGGGGCAGAGGCCATGGCGCTTTGGTAGGGATTCCTATTCGTCGGTACTCCGACGTGGCGTCGAGAGTGACCGACTGAATGGGAACGTCTCGGTTATGTATGTAACCCTCGTTCCCTGAAGGAGGGAACGGAGACGCCACGTCCCGTCGCCATGTCCTCTGTACCCTGCTGGGGTGCCAGTTCACCTACTCGGCTCCTCAGCAAAAAACTAATTTGATGCAAGCACCTGTGCCTCATTTATACCCACACGGAGTGGCATGAGCAGCTGGTGCAATCATTGCATGCCAATGTGCATTGGCTCGTTTAGTTACACTCGAAGTAGATTGGCTCTCGCTAGCGAGATTCCTATTCGTCGGTACTCCGACGTGGCGTCTCCGTTCCCTCCTTCAGGGAACGAGGGTTACATACGTAACCGAGACGTTTTTTAATGCCAAAAGAGGGTAAATCTGGCCCTTAGATCTGGTGACTGTGCAGGCCATGGGAGATGTTCAACTTCACATTCATGTTCATCAAACTATTCTGTCACATGTCTTGCTATTTGTATTGGTGCATTATTATGCTGATACACAGCACCCTCTTCAGGGTACAAAGTTTGAACCATTAGATGCACATGGTCAGTGACCATCAAGCACAGTAGGGAATGCCATGATATTGCATCCCAAACCATCACTGATCCACCCCTGTGCTTCACTCTGGGCACAAAACAGTGTTAAGCCTCTTTGGGGCTTCTCCACAACTCCCACGGATGTGGGGAAGACATTGAAGATGGACACATCAGAGAACAATACATGTTTCACATTGTCCACAGCCCAAGATTTCCTATATGTGGTCCTATATGTGTAGCTCTCAATACACCACAAAGACTTGCTGTCCTGGTCACAGATGAGCCAGCGAGATGCGCACCAACAATTTGAACTCTGATAAGTCTCCCATTATGTTGTGTGGAATATGACACGCATACTGATTATGATACACATATATAGGCATAAAACCTCCGAAACTATTGGCCAGTGTTTCAGTTTCTTTTGTTCAACCCCTGTACATACATACATACAGTACATCCATACGCTATGGCCTTTCTAAAAACAACTGACTTCAGTCCAACTTGTTTTAGCAAACTGGGTGTGTAAGGTACTCAGCAGGGGCTGGATAAAGCACCACTACCCCATTATCATCAGGCTGCTCCCCAGAGAGACATCAAAGTCTTGAGGAAGCCCACCCCCTCCTTTACTCTCCTCCTCTATAGGGGAGGATGCCCTAAGAAATGCTGAGGCTCTAGGGAAAAAGTGCTGAGAAAGGGAGAGAGAGCACTCTAATGAATGGGAGAGAAATAAAACACTTGGCTGTCTGAGGAACCCTGTCCTGCAACATCCAAATATGCAATGGCTGTGTTAGCAGAAGACCCGAGATGAGGTTAAGGCTGATTCAAAATGAACTGAGAGACCTGGGCGGATGTTTTAACCTAATGGGACCAAGTACTTTATTATTCTTACCTTAATTCGTTCATCCCTCTGGTTTTTCAAAAGGGCAATAATCTGTTCTCGTTTCTTGGCCTAACACAAATACAAAATATGAATCAGAATCAGATTTATTGCCAAACATGTTTACACACACAGGGAATTTGTCTTGATGGCAGAAGAAGCTTCCAGTGTACATTGCATAACAGTTACTGAAGTTGTTTATCAACACCTACACTGATGCCCATCCGTAAAAGATGGTCCACCGTGAAACATATGATTTTGTTGAGTATAACAGCACTGCTGAAGTATATTCAAGCCGGCAGCTGCACTTACTAAACAAGCCTCATAATTTTGATTTAACGCCCATAGTTTCTGGCTGCACTTAATGTCATTTCATTAAATCCATTATATGCTTGTACACTGTAACTATTTGTCAAGCCAATGTGACTTTATGGCAGGTTAATCAGTTATAGTAATGTAATGTCTTTGTTGATTATTATCAACCAATGTAAACATCTGTCATGTTGCAATCTGCTAAAACTTTCATAGAAGATTTTCCACGTTAAAGTAAACACTACAATCAACATGATGATTGTAGTGTTAATGTATATATCTACATAAATTACTTTAAAGCATTTTTGAATTCAGCCTCAAATGCTTGACAGTGCAAAGACAGATTTTATGAAAACCTCCAATGTATAACCCTCTGATGAGGGATGGGAATGAGGTTAATTAGCTAAGAGTAATCTCATAAAATGGATCTGTCCTCCAGAGGGCCATCCATCTTGGAGTTTCCAGGTTGATTACTCACAGCGTGAATGCAGACATTACAGCGAGGGCACTGTCCACTGAACTGCTCTACATGCTATCTTCAGATGTAAGGAGATGAATGACGGACCACATTGTAAAGAACACATTAAACACCAATTTATATACATGTAGAATATGGAAGGCACATGGTAGAGATGGTAAAAATTATTCCATTATAGACAGTCACAAGTAATTACTTACTCTGACTTTACATTGAAGCTTAAGATCATGCTGGAAAACATGATCATCTGGTTTTAAAGACCCCTTGTGGTGAAAATCAAGTTTTTAATGCTGTTTATATGTCTAAGTGGTGTTTTTTTAATATGCTTTAAAACAAAACCCGGTATATTTTTCTGTTAATATGAAAAATAATTTGAATTATGAATTGTGAATTATGTATATGATGTATATCACGATGTCATGATGAACTACATAGTTTTAGCTTTGTTCATAGTTTCATTTTTAGTTTCATAGTTGTCATTCCTCTGAGTATTTACATACACAGAAACAAAATGCTGTTCCTCACTAGGGTATTGCAGTGCATTAAAAGATACATACAAAAATACATTAAGTCAGAATTAATTAAATCTGATACACCAACATTCCACTCACACAGTTTAGCAACCATGCTTCAACTAACATATATAACAAAAATATATACAAACTCAAAAATGTACAGCAGCATAAGAAAGGTCATTTAATGTCCTTAATAAAGTGCTTTAATAAGAAAAACTCCACTGACGTTGTAAGTTGTTCAAAGCGTTTCTAAGGATACTGATTTTTAGAAGACTGATTTTTGTCTGACTCTGAGATGGCGAGCGAAAACATGGTTTGTGTAACATTAGCAACACATTATTAGTTGTTTGATAACGTAGTCAAGCCAAAGGCTAATCATATTAATAACCGTTATGTGTCCGACATTGTAGAGAGCGATGCATAAAATGCATTACCATTCTGGTAGACCTACATTGACTTGTAGACGAACCTGTATAATTCACTCTTCCACTTCCACTCTTCTAGTTCAAACATTTATGGTTGAATTAAACCAGTATTTCCAATTGCTATTGTGCAGCGTTTACTACATTAAAATTGACCGAGTGGATCTTTGAGCTGGTGTGAGTGAGTGGAGGCGGGGATCATTTGCATATTCATGGTTCCACATATACTAAATGAAGCAAGGGTGTAGAGTTACATTCAAGTTTTTTAAGGCATGAATAACTTTTTTTCACAGGGAATTTTTTTTAAATATATCGTTTTGGTGATCAAAAATGAGTTTTAAGGGATAAAATTATTGACTACAGGGGGACTTTAAGCAAACTTGTGGAGTTAATGCCAACCTCATCTTGTTGAACATAACTACTTTGCGCGTTGGAAATTTCATATAAATTTGTACAATGTGAAGTGTAAGAAAACATGATTTTTAGACAAAAAGTAAGCATGAAGATCTATTCTCCCCTGACACATAGGCACAAAAATGTATGAGAGAGATTGTATGAATTCATATGAATTAGCCACCAATTTGCTAAAACATAAAAAAGATTTTTTACGAATTTCCATGAGATTGTGTTGATCCATGCAGTTTGAGTCATGCGATTATTAAGGGGGGATATACTAAAAATTAACACGTTTTTTTTTTTCAATTTAACTTTTGCTTATACTGATAATATAATTAGCAATGAAAAATATAAAAAATAAGAACAAAAATTATTTGGACCACTTTTTGTACATTTTACCCTAAAATTGTGATAAAACAGACAGTACATGCATTATATGTCAACTACCATTGAAGAACTGAAAATGTCTCTTCTCTAATTTCAGCTTTGTGTAATTGTAATGATCTACGCCTATGAATAAATATTGAAAATCATATTTAGACATTTTGCATAACCACATAATATGACCACAGTTAAAAAAGTTATTTAGTCTGTAAAGCAAAACGACAAGTTTCTTGTCCCAGCAGTGCCCCACAAAAGGGACAAATCAATGCTTCCTTATTCTTACGCAGATTAATTGATCTGCAAGGCCAATGATTTCCTGCTAATCCGATTAGTAGATGTGGTTAGTGCAGTGCTGGGAGAGAAAGTAGCTATGTAGAGAGATTCATCACTGCACAAATGTAGGGCTTAAGAGCATCTAAGAAGGCTCTTAAGGATTCTGCCAGCTGGATAGCATTACAACTGACTCCTCTGCGAGAAAATTTACACGAGTTAGACAGCGATGGAAACCTTTAAATTAAATCTGCAAATTTATCGGATACCTCTGTTTGAAAGCATGCTGAAAGTGCACAATCAATCAGCATAATAACCGCCTGGTAATATGAAGCACAACATATCAGGTGCTTCAACAGCGTAAATGGTGCAAGGGTGCATTACTGTACACATCAAAATTTAGGGTTAGGGGCGTGTCCTAGCATCAAAGTATCAGCAATAATAATAGTGATGCTTGCTGTAGCACCATTACAATCTCTACTTTTTATACCAGAGTTCTATTTTATGTTATCTTAAATTATCTGTATCAGATAGGCTACTCGTTTTGCTAATGCAGTGTGCTGAGCAATGGTGAATCCAGCCTGCCAGATCCACACTTAGAAACCCTGCTGATCTTAAATCATCTTTCATTTTTCCTCTATAACCACCCTCCACAGGCTAGCTCATTAGCTTGTTATGCAACAATGCACTGTCTAGAATTAAAGACCACAGCAAAGGGAGAATCAAGACAAGCTTGGTGCATCTATTTCAACACAATTACATGTGTATTTTCAACAAACTGTGTTTGCCACATACAGTGGATGTAAAAAGCCTACACACCCCTGTTAAAACAGTTTTTATGATGTAAAAAATTAGACAAAAATTAATTATATCAAACATATCATAACAGACCTTAAACATCACAATCACAGCTCTTACCGGTGCTTGAGAAGGCATATCTAAACAGGTCAATGTAGGATACTTTAAATAAAAGATCCAACATATTAGGAATACTTTTAGCTGTGTTGCTATGTGTCATGAGCGTAAGCAACTGAGTATCTAACACTCTGTGTAGAGCAAACATGAAACCCTTCCAACGAATCTGCACCGGGCCCATTTTTGACACGACACACCACCCAGCATACCCGGTTAAAGAAGTCACTGAGATATCACAGGCCAAATAAAGTTGCTGTTTGAATTTAAATAGGCAAATGCTTAGGAGTCTTGAATTTAATTAATTGGATCATCATTATTACAGTGATTATTATGTTTCTAGCGTGTTATATGTTTGGCAACAGTTCTTCTAACCATAATTGGTGGAGTGTGTAGATTTTCATTTTCTTAAACAACCATATAGGAAGACCCTGGAGTAGACTTTACAGAGTGTTTGACTCTCGTATTGTAAATACAAGATCTTGACCAAATAACATCACAACATTTAATTTCCATCAAGAATTGCATCAGATTTTGGTCAAGATCTTGTACTGACAATACAAGAGTCAAGCACTCTGTGAAGTCTCCTCCAGCACATCCCAAAGACTGAATGAATTTAAGGTCTGGACTCAGAGCTGCCAATTCATGTGTGCAAATGATTCTTCATGCTCCCTCCCAACCATTGTTTCACAATTTGAGTCTGATGAATCTTTACATTGTCATCTTGGAATATGTCCATGATATGTCTTTCTACATTTTTTTGCTGGAGGTCCTTGACATCTTGTTCAGAGACATGGTATCATGGATTCTAGCAATTACCAACAGATAAAAAAATCCTGATGGCCTCTGCTAGAAATCTTATAATGGGCCGTGGTTGGATCTTCCATCAGGACAACGATCCAAAACAAACATCAAAATCAACACACAAATGTGTCACTGAGCACAAAATGAAGCTTCTGCAATGGCCGTCTTAGTTCCCTGATCTGAATCCTATAGAAAACGAGTGGGCTGAACTGAAGAGAAGAAGCACCAACATGAGCTGGGAATCTGAAGGATCTGGAGAGATTCTGTATAGAGGAATGGTCTCTGATCTCTTGTCAAGTGTTCTCCAAACTCATCAGGCATTATAGGAGAAGACTCAGAGCTGTTATCTTGGCAAAAGGACGTTGCAAAAAGTATTTAAAGAAGGGTGCCAATAATTATGGCCAACGTATTTTGGAGAAAAGCACTTTGGAGAACCCCCACTTTCAATTGTTTTACTTCAATGAAAGGTTAGATTTTTGCTAATTTTTTGAATGAAAGATCAAAAGGATAAATGATGAAGATTTATTTTTTACAGCCATCTTTGATAATATTTACCAGGTGCCAATCATTCTGACCACAACTGTATATATATATAGGACTATAACACTATGGTGTGTCTATGTAGGCCTACATGCTGAAAATACTGAATACTTTTATGGACACAATATATTTGCTGAGATTAAAAGGTTTGTAAGTTAGAATTCAGCAGAATAAAACAGCCTTTTTTTAAAAAGTAATGTTAGGCTACTCAAAACAGTTTAATGAAGCTGGTTTGTTAACATGGAGTGCCTGTGAGACCTCACCATCTCCATGTATTTCTGTCTCTCCTCTTGCTTTTGCTTCAAATAAACATCCTGCTGGATTTCATCATCCCTCTCTACCAAGAAAACAAACAGGCCAAACAGATTACATTTAACAATAATACAATACAATACACTCACACAATCAATATAGCCTACTACTTACTTGACCATGACGCTTGCTTTGCGGCAGCATTTGTGGCTAAAAAATAAAATAACAGAAAATCATTCCTCTTTATCTTATTTTATTTAAATTCTTTTAATGCGCCACCACAAATTTGGAACAGTATTTAGAGACTACAATTAGTTTACACAACAAAATATATCACTGATTCTTGAGATAAGGGACAAAACATGTCCCAAACACAAAAGCCCTATTTATGTTAAAAAGAAAGAATGTCAACACAATCTAATGGAAATTTGTATACTCAAAACATTCATTGCTTATATTCTTTTAAATAATTTCTTTATTTCTTTAAAAGCACACTCTATACTTGGAAAAACATGTAATTTAACATGTAATTGAAGTTATAGATTTTTTAATATTTTAAACAATATTGAAGTGTCTGCGGTCACAGCCTGAACATGTCAACTCCGTCATCACAGTGTAATAGTTTGTGTAAATAGTTGTGGGATAAATCTTGCCATTTTGATAATTTATTAAGGCAGCTACAACTGAGGAAAAAAAACGAAATTGCTCCAGTGTAGAACACGCGGTTAAGGTGAAAAAAAAAATCAATTTTGTCAACTCCATTAGACGTCAACTCCGTCAGGTTTTATGTCTGATGGTTGACAAGTGTTGACAATATGTTTTTTTTTTTTGCATATGCGGAATTCTTCTAATGCTGATTCTATTTACATATACTGTATATTTGGCCTCAGCTCGACCTTTGTCAACTCCATCAGTATTTTACACAGTCAGGTGCAGGTTTTTGTTAATTTTGAAAGAAATGTCTTATTCTTTTTTCAATTTATTGTGTACAAATGTTAAAACATTAATGAAACTACATGATATTATGTATTAATTACCTAGGAACATTGGTGATGTATGTTTAATATTAAAAGGAGGGAGGAGAATTTATTAAATTTATTAAATTAAGGAATTTAGAAACTGGGTTGTTCATAATAGTGTGAAAACAAACAAAAAATAAACTGTATTTTCTGATTTAGATACTGAAAACCAATATTACATAACTGAAGATTTTACATTGTTTTTGGATGAATTCAATTAAATTAGCATGCTTTTTAGTGTGTCTGACGGAGTTGACAAAATAAGTTATGGAGTGAATAAATATATTTTTTTAGAAAAAATATTTAGAAATAAGCCTTTTCCCTTTCCACATGGTTCATTATCTGAGACCTTAGTCTACAAAAATACCAGTTTTTAATAATGTAGTGTTAGTTTTTATTTTTTAACATCTAAAACATGTTTTGTCCCTTATCTCAAGAATCAGTGATAAGCTACTTTTAAGCCCATAAACAGCCTTTCATCTAATGGTGCAATTTGAAAGCACTGTTAGCACAACATTAAAGGTGTTTATGCGTTTCCCAGCTCATTCATACAAGTTTGCAATGCACTTTAAGACAATTTGCACATCTAAAATTATGGCAAGCCGTTTTGACTTTTATTCATTCACAGGATATGAATTCTTGATATAAACAATTCAATTTTCACTAGTTAAAATGCTAATTCTTGATATCAGTAATTGTATTTTCACTAGTGAAACGTCACCATAGGCTGCCATTCAAATTCAATTGTTGATATCAGGAATTGAATTGCTACTAGTAAAAATTTTCATTTTTGATATCAACAATTCAATTGCCACTAGTGACAATGTTAATTTCTGATATCATGAATGCAATTGTTACTATAGTAAGAAAGCCATTTTAGATATCTGAAATTATATTGATATCAGGAATTGAATTCTTGATATCAACAATTACATTTGAATGGCAGAAGATGGTGACATTTCACTAGTGAAAATACAATTACTGATATCAAATTTTTTTTTGTTTTTACTAGTTGAAATTCAATTGTTGATATCAAGAATTAGCATTTTAACTGGAAAAAAAATAGTTGATATCAGTAATTCATATCCTGTGAATAAAGCTTGCCATACTAAAATACATTGAATGAACGTCACACTTACTGTGCGGAGTCTTCGCAACTTTTAGCCGCTGCCTGATGTCAGCAGAAACGAGACGAGACTCTATTGGAGGCTGAAGGGAAAGGGAGTTCCAGAAAACCTTCGCATATGCCACATCTTCTTGTGACGCTCCATCAAATACCGTGTAAAGTTGTTCGATTCCTGCAAGACTGGCTAAAACCTCTTCGTCTAGTTCTTCAGTCATAATAGTTAGCGAGCTTGCTATTCTAGCTATAGGTAGTGAGGATGTGTTGGTTGCCATGGTGACTAAACGCTCACTAGTAAACGGAAGTGCGGGAATTTCATAAGGAAAGAAGAGGGCAACGCTGCAAAATATGCATATAAATGGAATAAAAATTTAACAGACAATAATGTTTTCATTTAAACTACTTAATTGTAGAATGTAGAACGTAATGTAGAATGTTTTGTGAGTAAAATGTAGGGTTAAGTCAGCTAAAATGGACCATGTTTTGGTAAATTACTTAGGCTATAATACCATCAAATAAGCTATGCATGAGATCTAATGATATTTTTTTATAAATTAGCATGGGTCTCTTAAATATATACACAGTCAAACCATTAATTAATTAGACAACAGATATATTTTTTTTTACTAGTGGGTAGTTCATTTATGTAAGTGAGGATAGCAAAATAAAGTGACATATTATACCCAAAAATTCTTCATACAGTGCATGGACTACCAGTAAAATTGATACAAATTTGGGACCAAAATTAATCAGACACTTGATTATTATTATTTTTTTTTTTCTGAACAAAATTAAGCATTGCTTGGGGATTGGTTGACCAAAATTGGTATTTTCTAATTGTGTAATTAAATTTAACAGCTGATTGGTTGATTGTAATCTGTTACACACCTTTCTATCAAAGTCATCTGACATTCTCAAGATTAATTTGTTCTGACACAGTTTAACTCTGAGTTCTTTTTTATTACCATTTTCTACTATAGCGAATACACTGTGATAATGTGAGAAAATGTTGAAGGTGTCTGAATACATTTTGGTTTGATATACATTTTAAATGTGAAAAAGTTAGAGTATCGGCAGGCACCTTCTTGAGCCACGACATTCAGTTAAAATGGGCCAATATAAAATTTTATTTTTAACAGTAAATTGGCACTATTGTCTTTAGTGTGCCATAGCAACAACAATGTATTACATTAAATAGAAAGTTGAACAAATATTTAATTAAAAATGCTATTAAAAATGAACTGATCATGTTGTATAGGTGTGTGTTTCTGTGCATTGGTGTCTTTTGTGTACTTGTCAAATATTTTGTTAAAGATGAGAACATCTTTGACAAAAAAACAAAAACAAAACAACTTTAACATTTCCTGTAGCTACTGTCTTTCATTCCATTTCTCTTCTCTCTTCCCGTCTCTCGGTTTCCTTTCTTTGCTTGTCCTCCTGCCATACTGCAATGCATTTAAAAAAAGAAAAGAAAAAAAGACTGTTAAGATTTTGTATGGATACATATCTTGGCATATAAACCCATTTTCACCCTCAATTTCTGTGTAACTTCTGTGTAAAAGTGTGTGTGTGCGTGTGTGTGTATGCAGCCCATTTTAGCTTAACCAGCCATTTCTACCTAAAATGACCTTTTTCACAACAATCAGTTTCTTTTTAAAATCAAACTTTTTTATTTGAAAGAGCATGTCAAAACATTGTTCATAAACATTTGCTTTGTTGGTAAGCTTATAATTGCTTTAGTACCCTTATTGAATGAAATGTACTATGTCAGACACACTTACCTTACAATTTCTCTGACAAGCTTCATGTAACACTGCCCTGCCCGCCTTAAACTCAGACCAATCAAAACTATTGTTACATGTCAACAAGTGTTGAAGCAACAATGCAAGATCAGTTATTGTGATTGGCTGTAAAAAATTAAAGAGCTATGACAACCTTATTTGGCCCATTTTACCTGATAACCCATTTTAGCTGACTTCACCCTATGAATAATCAAATCATTTGCAATGAAAATCTGTATTAAACCCAACAAGACAATACTCGTTATACATGTTTTTGCAAGTAAGAATTAGCTTATAATTTAAGAAATTATAAATCAGAAATCCCTGATGGGTTTAATTCTATTTTACTTAAATAATTGCTTATTATTGTAATCAGTTATGTTTATTATCTTGATAGTGCAACACTGTGCACCTTTTATAGCCTACGTTTATAACTCACATAGAAAGCACAATTTTGAAATATCATATATAGCCTATATGTGGCCTGCGCTATTATCAAGGATTTATTATATAGATTCAGATACAAATTATATTTAAGCAGTACAAATAGGTTGTTATATTAAATCATTATGAAATATAGGCCTACAAGTTATGTGTAAATACAGGCACTAAAACTAAAAAACATTTTTTACAGTACATTTCTGGCCACCACTGCCATTTTGTCTAATAATAGAAATTAAAATAATAACATTTTAATTACTTTTTAATATTTTATTTTGCAGAATTTTTCTGAACTCAGTAGTTATCAGTTGACAAATTCAAATGTTATTGAAAAAATATTTATAGAAAACTGTTTTGCAATGCCGTAAAATCTAACCTAATCAATAGAAAAATCAGAACAAAGTGTGATATGTTTCACTTTATTTTCAGATGCATGTCATTACAAAGATCTTATAGAAAAGCACAGCAAAAACAAATTGTTGTTTTACAACTGGTCTTCACCTGGTAGTGAGGTTAGTGATTACTATAAGTATTGTAATCAACTAACGACACTGCCTGATGACCACAGCATAGCCTCTGGCAGGGTCCATTTCCATCATTGTTTTATCCTAATGTATAGTTCACAAATCCATCAGAGTCATGTCAGACCTGCATCTCACAAAAGCTGTAAGCTACTTTAAATTACAAATAGACCAACATGATCTAAACAGTCAAATAATTGTATCAGCTCTGTGTTTCCTTGTAGGTCGTTGTGTTGGCAGTATGGTTAGTGATTGTAGATTATATAAAACAATCATCTAACAACACTGCCTACAAACCAACCCCAACATTTTAATATATCAGCACATTAATCTGTTTGCAACAGGTAAACCTAAAGGAATAAGACAAAAAACAAAGTCAGCAAAACAAATAATACATTGGAATATAGGCTAGGTCTATAGGCTAAATATATATTATATAGGCTACATACCTAAAATCGAAGAAAGACGTAGTGTCCACTGATTACTAAGACATAAATGTAAACATTTTTAGTCTTTCAGTGAGAAGTCACCTGACGGAATATGCGTCTGCACTCTCAGGTTTGTGTTCATCTGTTGTTGTTACGACCCTACTGCTGATGTCACATCTCCAGGTGGGGTTGAATGTGAATAGGCTAGTAGCTTACCTCTTTTTTAATTATAGGTAACTTTACCTGTCAATGCATAACTGGAAAACGAAGGACCTCATAAGGAACAAATAAAGTGAGTCAGTCTTACCTGAAGAAGCTCATCTGGAGCTCTCTGTCCCATCATCTTTCAAAGTCCCTCTGCTTTGGATTCCAGCACACGCCGTCTGTATTTATAGCCAGAGCTGATATTGTATGTTCAAATTCAGCGCCCTCCGAGGCGGGAGCCGCTTGAGCGCGAACCACGGCGCTCACCGCTGCAGAGACTGGCGCTATTTCTCCCAGTACAATACAGAGATGCGCGCCGTACAAAGAGCCAAACTATTCAAGCGTAAAATCAGTGGAATGTAGGCCTACTTAAATAACCTAAATTACTGAGATCTTAATTAAACGATTTTCACTAAATATAAACAATAAAACATTATATTTACAGTTGTGCACTGCACTCCCCCAAACACAAAGGCTGGGCTTATATGTTGTCTATGCACTCCAAAAATTAAATAGTAAAATTCCAAAAAATGTAATTGCATAGGCCTAATCCTTACATATTAATCATATTATGAATTAAGAATTTTAAATGAGTAAAAAAATAAAATATTTGTATAAAGGTTATACAATGTATACATTTTCTTTTTTATGAATGAATTTATGAATACGATGCACATAAACTAAATGGTCCAATCCCTTGTTCCATTAAGATTTATACACAGCTATAGATATGTTTTTATTAAGCTCTCATTTTTTTGTACTCATTTAAAATGATTAATTAATAATATGAATATGTAAGAATTATTCAATTCAATTTGATGGAATTTTACTATTAATTGAAATGCGTCAATCTTGAAAAAAAGAGTGCATCGACAACATATAAACCCAGCCGTTGTAATTTTTTGTGAATGTTTTTTTTTTTTTTTGACATAGGCCTATAGACGTACAGTTCATTAGGCTGTACAATATTAAGGTCCAATATTTCTAGAGTTTTTAAGAACTACTTTTTATAAGATGTAGTATATAGGCTACCTATTTTCAGTGATCGACACCCAGACTGTCCGACTATTCCTCACAGCATTGTTCTAATAATTTAATAATAATAATAATAATAATAAATTATCCCGCCAAGTAGCCTAATATAGTTCTGTTTTCTTTTTTCCAGGAAGCCTAAAAGCAACTTTGAATGTGCGTTCATCTGTTTTTTTCCACTTTTTTTTTAAACTCATCCAATCATATTGTAGAGTCGGAATAATTAGATTATAATCCACAATAGGCTAATATCTAAAGATTAAAGTATACATTGCTCAGCCGTTACCTGTTATCATTCCTTAGGTTGAAAGAAACAAAAGTCAAGCGTAACGAGGCTTGGAGACAACAAACGGCCTCTGAGGCCCATATCTATGTCAACACTGAAAACTAGCTATGTTGTTAGCGGTTGGGAGGTAATGCACAGTGTTTAGTGGACAATGGCTCTCTTGGACTACGTTGCCAGAGAGACCATTTAGTCCACGTGAAGACAGGTCTAGACTTGCCCACATGGACTAGGTAAAAAAAAAGAAAAACGTTTATTGGAAGCCCTGTTTTTGAGGAAAATGTTTGCTTAACTGTTCTGTGAAGCTAATCAAATCTCTGTATGTTCTCTATATTTTTTTGGTTAGAAACCTAGCCTACTAAATTAAGGATGGGTCTGTCTAAAAACAACCCAATATCATGGTAATAAATGGGAGTCCAGATAAAAATAGACCAACACTCATCGACAAGGCTACCTGTTTGTATATTGGTTCAACGTGGAATTTAATTTGGGTAACATCTAAGTTTAATTTCTTTGGTAACTCACACAACAATTAGGAAAACAAATCCCTCTTTGTTAAACTAGAGACTAGTGATTAATAAAGACTTTACTTTGAACATTATTAGTTCCTCCCACAATTTGAAACACCTGTTCAATCTAATTACAGCTTTATCATTATCAGCACGTCCTGAGACATTAAAAAGCTGACTGATGTTGAAAGTGATTGAAATTCTTAGTTGTGGAGTCTAATATGACTTTGCATAGCTGAAACAAAACACTAGTGTGATAGGCCTACTTATCAAGTAGCTGTAATATAAAGCAAGTTTGTTTGTAGTTGTATTTCTTTTATAGTAGCCTACTTTTAAGGTTTTAAAAAAAAACAAAAAAATTATTGGCTTGTTTTATTGACTCCCCATCTCAAGAAGGATGAAGGAAGAGATTGCAGCAACAGTGTTTTTTATTGCAAGACTAGCAAAGAAACATGGAAAACTGGATCGTGTTCGGAGGGAGAAATTTGCTGTGGAACTAACTTCAGTGCTCTTTGAAACGTACAAAAGTCATTGGTACCCAGTAACACCAACCAAAGGACAAGCTTTTAGGTGAGTAGCCTAATGCTAACTTAACTTTTGAAAATTAAGTGTAAATCAAGTGATCCAAGTAATCAATGTCTTTTTTTTTTTTTTTTTGTAGGTGTTTAAGGATGAACAAGGCTCAAACGAGAGATCCAGTTATTGAACGTGCTTGTTGCCAGAGTGACATTGTTTATGAAAATCTTGGATTACCAAAGGAAATGACCATTTGGGTTGATCCGGGAGAGGTGTCCTGCCGGTAGTCCTAAATTTGCTGGCCTAATAATGAAGTGCATAATCCAGACTAGTTTTTATTGTACCACAGTCGAACTTCCAAAACTGAAAATGTTGCATGTTCATTCTCTTAAAGGTATGGTGAGAAGTCAACCCCTTTTTGTGTTACCCAGTTAGAGGGTCAAAAGAGAGATGGGGAGTTCTCTCGTAGGATAAATAATGCGGTGGAAAGGGCATCTTCGGACTACCACTCTGGGACCTCCTCTGATGAGGAGGGAGGAAACACCAGCATGAGCAGCACCGTGAGCAGCACCGTGAGTAGCAGCAATAGCAGCAGTCTTTCCGTTCCAGAGCCCAAATGCATCCCGACGGTCTCCAACCCAAACAGTGTATACCAGGTAACAAAGTCCAGATTAACCACTTTTTCAATCCCTTAGCATGTCTTTAACACTAGACAAAGCAACAACTTGTTGCTTTCTTAAATGTGCACTGGTTTAATTGCTATTTTCCATCTATAGTTCAGTGAGTTTGGGCAGCCCCCTCCCATGCAAAACTGGGGGACATACCCTAAAAGAAAACCATATGCTGCTGAGGGCTACCAACAGCAGCATTCTTCAGGTGGACCATACCCACCTCATAAGAGTTTCAAGAGCTACAGGCCCTCCTACGCCTTCTCTGGTCCAAGGGTGGACCGGTATCACTGGGTCAGCAAGAACCGCTCTTAGACTTTCATTTTAAAAATCAGAGTGTGTCATTGTTTTGCTGAGCAGCTATGCAGGCATCTATAACTTAATTTTAAATGTAATGATTTAATAAATTATTTATGGGGTCATGTGACAATGCCGTGAATGCAATTTTAAAGTTAATTTTATTAAATGGTTTTTGTGGAAAAGACTTTCTAAATAAAATCTATTTTAATAGAACTTGTGTGGAAATCCTTGAAGTTTATGCTGATGCCACTAGATGGCGACAAATATACACTATACAATCCATACTTTGTCAAAGAAAATGTCTTCTCACTTGTAGTTTCAATTCCCCTTTTACATTCATAACTGTTTATTGATTGGTGCTGACTGATGCTAAATGTGATTGGTTTGTAACACTGTGTTGGCTAAACCCTAATCTATGGCTATTTAAATCAGCACTTCATGACTTGAGTTTCCCTTCTCTTCTGCTCTAATTTGTGCTAATTTCACATTCTGTACTGCACTTTTAAATTATCTAAGTGAATTCTGCATTGTACTGAATGTGGCAAGTCAAAGATGTGAGTTGGGAAATGTTTTGCTAATCTTTTTCCTGAGTGTATTTTTCTGAATTTGACTGGCACTAGCAGTCTTTCTGTGGAAAAGGAAAGTGGGGTGTGGTATAAGATTCATTTGCTCTGTAGTTTGTGGTTTCGAGGCTCAATCTAAAAGCAGCACTAACGGATTGCTGATGCCTGCAAGAATAAATATTTAGACTTTTTCTACAATCCAAATTCTTTTAGTGAGCGTTTTGGCTGGAACCGACATTTGAAAGTAGTGTAGGGGAGAGCGTTGCACAACCTAATATGGGGTTCGTTGTAACACATGGTTTAACACTTTCCACACATGCCAGGATGACGAAACTTCATGTATTTATTAGTTGCCATATCAACATTATTTAGAGAAATTTATTTTAATCTTATCTGTTATTTAACAGTTGATTTATAGTTCTTTAATGCTGATCTAACCAGCAGAAGACTCTAGCCGGGTTTAAATCCCAATTGCGCAGGTGGGGCATGTCACACTGCATTACAGTGAGCCCCTATTATAACTACACTTTTATGAATTCAACTGAGAAAAAGGTGAATGAGTGTTATTTTTTTGTACTATGCTGTATAACTTTTTTGAGGTGTTAAACTCAGTTTTTTTTTTTTAATGATTAAATGCCATTTATTTTATTTGCAAAAAATTGAGTTTTTTAGTTTGTCTAGATTTTTAAAAATTTTTTTTAAAATCAGAACATTTTAAGCTGTCATGTTACAATGTACCTCACCTATGGGGCATGTCACATTTCACTTCCATTCTTTCGGGGTAAATCAAGAAAAAAGTATACACTGTAGTAATGAAACAAAACCACATAATTGTACTAGATGTGTGCAATTAATGTGAGAAAAAATAAATAGTCTGAACCAAAAAGTGGATTTACACAAACTGAGAAAGTCAAAAAGCATTAGGTTGTGCCCTGCTCTCCCCTATGTAGGCTATATAGCAACCTACTAAATATCTCAGATTTGTCTTTCATTTCAGTCATGTGAACAAGCACTGATTTGCCTCCAATTTTGAGCTTTGGTCTCCGACCTCCATTAACTGTCACAGAGCTGATAAACCTGCTCGATATAGTGTGTGGGCTTTTTTTTTTTTTTAATTGCATCTGCATGTAAGCATGGTTTATTAGAGACCCTTTTAACTGCACATCTGGGGTCTGTTCTTCGTACGTCGCTCAGCTGGATTTGATTGTTGACTATTTGGCATGGCTGTCACTTGTTCTGTGTTATAGGATAGGTGGGGGCGTGGGGGAAACGTCTCGGGTTATGACTATAACCCTTGTTCCCTGAGAAGGGAACGAGACACTGCGTCTAGCAACACTTTGGGGACGCTCCCTTAGTGTAGCGCATCTGAAGTATGAATGAAATCTCACTCCAATCCTGATTGGTGTTGCGTCATGACATAGTATGTGACGGCACCCGGAAACTATAAAGGGAGGCCAGCTCATAGTACACACAGCTATTTGCGATGAAGCAAGCACTCCAGGCATGATGAGGTGTGGCGGCGAGATGCAGTGTCTCGTTCCCTTCTCAGGGAACAAGGGTTACAGTAGTAACCCGAGACGTTCCCTTTCGAGGGAACTCGCACTGCGTTTAATGACACTTTGGGGAAAGAATACCCACTATGCCACACTGAGGCTCACCCCCGCCCTAGTGTGAAGCTGGAGACCAGGCACACTTAGGACGCAAGCACCCTAGCGCCAGGTGTCGCAGGGAGTTGCAGACTGTAGAATCTAATGAAGGTGTGCGGAGTGGCCCACCCGGCCACCTTGCAGATCTCGTGAAGCGAGACTCCAGAAAGGAAGGCCACTGAAGAGGCCATGCCTCTGGTGGAATGAGCTCTCACAATAGGCCGTGGCTATAGCCTGGACAATCCAATTACTGATTGTCTGTGTTGACGCAGGCAGCCCTTTCTTGGGTGAGCCAAAGCACACCAACAACTGGTCCGACTTTCTCCATTGTGAAGACTTCTCCAAATAAATTCTCAATGCCCTGCCCGGGCAGATGAAGTCTCCCTTCTTCCACCGACACGTGGTGAAGGATGGAAGACCTGAAGAACCACTGACTGTGCCACACTCGATGGCACCTTGGGCACAAGGCCTGGACTTGGATGTAGGATGGCCTTTACTCCGCCCGGGGCAAACTCCAGGCAGGTTGGCATTATGCCAAAGCCTGGAGGTCTCCCACTCTCCTCAGAGAAGTGATAGCAAGAAAGGCCACCTTAAGGGTCAGGTTCTTTGTCTCAGCCGACTTGAGCGGTTCGAAGGGAGCCGCAGACAGCCCTTCGAAAACCACTGCCAGATCCCAGGTAGGGACTCTGGAGCGAGTCGCAGGCCTCATCCTCCGAGTTCCACAGAGGAAAAACACTTTCCACTTCAGGCTGTACAATCTCCTCGTGGAAGGAGCCCTGGAGCTGAGTAAGGTCTCGACTACACTAGCCTCTAGGTACCGGGCCCCCTCAAGGGCCAGACCCAGAGGTTCCACAGCTCTGGCTGTTGAGGGTGAAATATTGCACGACCTCAGACCGGACAGATGATTTAGATACGAAACTACCGAAATATTGTCCGTTCGTATCAGGATATGGTGGCCATGGAGGTCCGGGAAAAAGCTCCTCAGAGCTTTGTAGACCACCAGCATTTCCAGGCAATTTATGTGCCAGGAAGAATGCCGGCCAAAAGGTATTACGTTGGACACTGCTGCCATGAGGCCCAGCAGTCTCTGAAACTGCTTCACAGTGAGGTTGTGGCCTAGCTTCATTTTGGAGACCATCGCCCGTATGGACTCGATATGTGCGGGAGAAAGTTGTGCCCGCAATGTGGTCGAATCCCATACAACTCCCAGGAACCGTGGTTCCCTGAGAAAGCGTCAACACGCTTTTTCGTGTTGAGACTCAACCCCAAGCACTAAATGTGGCCAAGGAGAACATCTCGATGCCGAACTGCCACTACTCGCGACTGGGACAATATGAGCCAGTCTTTGATGTAGTTCAGAACATGGATGCACCGGAGTCTCAGTGGAGCCAGAGCTGCATCCATGCACTTGGTGAACGTGCGAGGGGAAAGAGCCAGGCCGAAAGGAAGAACCTGATATTGGTACGCTTCGCCCCTGAAAGTGAACCTCCTGTGACACAGAAGGATGGATACATGGAAGTATGCGTCCTTTTTAGATCTATCGTGACAAACCAGTCCTCGAACTGGACCTGACTCACGATGGTTGGAATTGTGAGCATCTTGAATCTGAAACTCCTTAGAGAATGATCGAAGTGCCCCAGATCTCAAAATTGGACGCAACCCCCCATCCTTCTTGGGAACTATGAAGTACCGGCTGTAGAACCCGGACTCCCTGTCTGGCGGAGGAACACATTCTATCTCCTTTACCAACAGGGAGTGAACTTATGCAGATATATTCGGAAGGCATAACCATGCGCTGAGATAATCTGCTAAGGGAACCAGCCTCTCGAGACTGGCCTCGGGTGTCAACCGAGCCTTGTTCCCGACCCCCTGAAGCGGCTGACCGGCAGGGAGCAGTCAAGGGTGATTTTCGGTGTGCGGACGTGTTTGCTGCCCAGCCGCAAGATGGAGCAGAGTGCGTTCTTGTCCCGAAGCGTACTGGACGGCGGGAGCACAGCATCGATTTCCCGAGAAAAGCATATGCGTCTCGCTCTCGCCAGGGCCGTAGCTAGGGTATCCGGGGCCCTTGTGAAGGTTGTTGCTGTGGGTTGTCCTCAGTTGAAATCACAACACAATGCATATTTATCAAATAATGTATTTTATCTTAATAAATGTATACAAGGAGACATTTACAAGCAAAATTATTTAATTTATTAGAATACAAAAAATGGAAAAAAGGTTTTCAAATAATTCTCCTTCAAACTGTATTATGTAATTCTTTTAGGCCTACTTTAAACTGAATATACACTCACCTAAAGGATTATTAGGAACACCTGTTCAATTTCTGAGTATTTCACAATCTGCTCAGTTACTGGGATTTTCACGCACAACCATTTCTAGAGTTTACAAAGAATGGTGTGAAAAGGGAAAAACATCCAGTATGCGGCAGTCCTGTGGGCGAAAATGCCTTGTTGATGCTAGAGGTCAGAGGAGAATGGGCCGACTGATTCAAGCTGATAGAGGAGCAACTTTGACTGAAATAACCACTCGTTACAACCGAGGTATGCAGCAAAGCATTTGTGAAGCCACAACACGCACAACCTTGAGGCGGATGGGCTACAACAGCAGAAGACCCCACCGGGTACCACTCACCTCCACTACAAATAGGAAAAAGAGGCTACAATTTGCACAAGCTCACCAAAATTGGACAGTTGAAGACTGGAAAAATGTTGCCTGGTCTGATGAGTCTCGATTTCTGTTGAGACATTCAGATGGTAGAGTCAGAATTTGGCGTAAACAATGAGAACATGGATCCATCATGCCTTGTTACCACTGTGCAGGCTGGTGGTGGTGGTGTAATGGTGTGGGGGATGTTTTCTTGGCACACTTTAGGCCCCTTAGTGCCAATTGGGCATCGTTTAAATGCCACGGCCTACCTGAGCATTGTTTCTGACCATGTCCATCCCTTTATGACCACCATGTACCCATCCTCTGATGGCTACTTCCAGCAGGATAATGCACCATGTCACAAAGCTCGAATCATTTCAAATTGGATTCTTGAACATGACAATGAGTTCACTGTACTAAAATGGCCCCCACAGTCACCAGATCTCAATCCAATAGAGCATCTTTGGGATGTGGTGGAACGGAAGCTTCGTGCCCTGGATGTGCATCCCACAAATCTCCATCAACTACAAGATGCTATCCTATCAATATGGGCCACCATTTCTAAAGAATGCTTTCAGCACCTTGTTGAATCAATGCCATGTAGAATTAAGGCAGTTCTGAAGGCGAAAGGGGGTCAAACACAGTATTAGTATGGTGTTCCTAATAATCCTTTAGGTGAGTGTATATTAAGCATGTGATCGTATCAAATGTTCATATCGTGATAATTGCTGAAGCTTTTATCATAGTGTTGAATTGTTACAAAACTAGTCTTTGTTAACATTAGTTAATAATAATACAGCTGTCCATTGTAAGTTTCCTGTTAGCTAAGGTCCATTAAATATGAACAGATACAACTTTTAATGATGCATATGTTGAAATTATCATAAACTCATTTAAAAAATGCTTTAGAAGTATTTGTTTACTGTTAGTTCATGTTAACTAACGAATGTTCCATAGCGCCATCTACTGTCAGAGAATGAATGTGCAGTTTTATTCAGTGCATCCTTCACTCCTTCCACCATGCTTCTCACCCGTGTTAATTATTTAATTAAAGTTTTTGAAGTTTAATAATCACATTAGTTTTTCCAACCCCAAATTGATAACCTCTTAAAATTATAATTAAGACGTTTGTTATCCTCAGGGAGCTGCTTGTGTGTACTGTATGGAAGCAGTGTGTGTGTAAAAGAAAAAAGAAAAGAAAGAAAATGGTGAGCAAACGAAAGTGTGCTTCACCTTGCTCGTGTTTTATAATGCCCAATGATGCACACAATCTGTATGTAGTTTGTTTGTGAGTGGCACTTGGCTCTCTTTGTGCTTGGCTCTCTTTGCGAGAGATTGGGTTAAATAAATAAATAATAAATAATTAAATAATAATAATTTGCTGCTTTTAAAAAACGCTATCTTCACAGATGTATGTACCATCCCAGATATATGTATGACTTTCTTTAGATAATAACACAAACAGATTTTTTTTTTTTAAATAATCTCTTTGGATTTATATAAAAAGTGGATGAGACCCTCAAATTTTTATGCTTCAAAAATCATGCAAAGCAAACACGACGGTAATCCACATGACCACAGTTGATGAAGAAGATAAATACTTCTAATAAATGTATACAACTTCATGCTTGATGTCAGCAGTACATTGCAATGCAAGCACATTGTCATTCACACAAGAAGTGGTCTTCTCTGCTTCCACATCACTTCTCTCTTGAGCTTTAGAATGCATGCTTTAGGGGAGAGCAGGGCACAACGCTTTTTGACTTTCTCGGTTTGTGTAATTCCACTTAAGATTCAGAGTATTTATTTTTTCTCACATTAATTTCACACGTCTAGTACAAATTTATTGTTTTGTTTCATTAATAGTGTATACTTTTTTCTTGATTTACCCCGAAAGAATGGAAGTGAAATGTGACAACATGCCCCATAGGTGGGGTACATTGTAACATGTGAGAGGCACAATGTAACATGACCAAATAACAGCTTAAAATGTTATCTGATACAATCAAAAAAATATCCAAGACAAACTTAAATATTTAGTCAATAAAATACAATTATAAACTTTTTCAAATAATATAACTGCATTTTTTAATAATTAAAAATAAACTACTTTTTGAGTTTGGCAACAAACACACTGCAAAACACAGTTATACAGGATCGTTCAAAACATAAAAAAATATAAATTTCTGAACATTGACTCTTAGTCATTATTCAACTTTTTCTCATGGTTTCTCAATAGAAATCATAAAAGTATAGAATATAATAGCGTAGTTCTAATAGGGGCTCATTGTAACGCAGTGTGACAACATGCCCCATCTGCTCAACTGGGATTTAAGCCCGGCTAGAGTCTTCTGCTGGTTAGATCAGCATTAAAGAACTATCTCAACTCTTAAATAACAGATATAAGATTAAAATAATATTATATTTGTCTAATTTTAAATAAACACAAAAAAAAATTAACTTAAGTATGAAATTTACTTTTGCTATGGTTAAATAAATGTTCAGTGATATCTTCCAAAGATTTTTTAGCCCCGCGTTAGGTTGTACCCCGCTCACCCCTACAACATGCTGATACAAACATCTCATTAACCCATATATTACCACTGGCTGGAAGTGATTGTTTACAGTTTAAAATATTATTGTTTTTCTAACTCAGATCTATCATTTTGCTTCAGAATGCATTGATTTATGAACTACGGTCATATCCGTCATGTCCCCTTTGTGTGGTTTTTGAAGTGTCAACTTAGATTCACTTACATTATATATAATCACAGAGATTGATTATTTTAGTATCGTTGTTTGTGTTCATCTGAAGAAAGAAAGATAACTAAACGATGAGAGATTTTTCATTTTTGGGACGAGTAATATCCCTTTAATGGTTGCTGTTGATTAACACAGAAGCTTAAAATATAGATGGGGAAACCTTGTACACACTTGAAAGTCTTTGGATACCCATGCTGTCATTTTCCTGAAAACCAACAAAAGTTTTATTTCTACTCAACTAAATTAATTTACGTTTGACCAATGACAAGGCAGAAGAGTTAATTTATTGACTCCACTTGTTTTTGCGCTTCCTGTTTCCTCTCTTTTCACAGATTAGCCTTTTAATTTTAACAATACACACCTGATGCACATTATCTAAGCCTTGAGGTACACATTATAAGCCAGCTCATTGAGTCATTCATTGTCTGGCCTCAGTAATGTTTCCTAGTTATTTGTTTGCATAACTTGCATGTTCCTGTGATTCTGTTGTCTTGTATGGGTTCTTTGGCTCAATAATGTGTTTATTTACTCTTGTTCATGCAACTTACATGTTCCTGTTATTGTTTTCATTTCCTGAAACTCTCTGGATCTGTATGTGTGGACTTATCTGGATACTTACTGTCTCAATGACATACTGTACTAAGATAAGTGACTCTGTTTGTTCCTCTGAGCTTCTCTGAAGCCGTATGTTATTATTTACCTGGATATGTATCTCTTTGGATGCTATTTTGATTGAAAGACTGTCTTATTTAACTTTTGTTGTTTATATATCCTACGTTTCTGAAACAGGAATTGATTATGATGAAACTGTGACTAGTATCCTACCTAATATACTCCTGTTTGTCTAAGGGTTACATACGTAACCGAGACGTTCCCTTTCGTTCAGTCACTCCAAGTAACGTCAGTGACTGACAAATGGGGGTCCCAATGTAATCACGCCACTCGGCTGTCATCCAGTGCCCTGCGTAAGCGTGAGCTCCCTGTCGTAAGCTAGTACGGACGAAGGACTCCCACTTAACACAGGAATACCAAGGTACACTGGGAAGCAGTGGACTTAAGGATACACATATGACCCGCGAGGGGCTGCATATGGAAGAACTCTGGGGTAACCAGCCGAAGGTGGAAGAATTTTGAAGGTGGAAGGGCTTGCCGAGGGAAATGCACATGCTCGGAGAGGCTTACAGTGGAAATACACGTGGGGGTCGCCCATAGGGGGAACCATGCACACGGTGGCACCTAGCCTGACACGAGGGCCTGAGCGAGAGGGCAGACGCACTGGTGTCGGCATCGACAGTGCTGGAGGAACTCAGGGTTTTTAAGGGAAACTACCTAAGGAAAATATCGCACGTATCCAGTCTGTGGAGTGGTATGGCGAGCAAGCGAAGACACCTGAGCCTAGTCCAGGACACTGGCTCCACTCGGAGATTATAGAATCTGGCGAATGTGTTGGGTGTCGCCCAGCCTGCAGCTCTGCAGATGTCTGTTAGCGAGGCGCCATGCGCTAGGGCCCAAGAGGAGGCCACACTCCGGGTGGAGTGTGCCCTGACCCCTAGGGGGCATGGACGCCCCTGCGTCTGGTAAGCCAAAACAATGGCGTCCACTATCCAGTGAGACAACCTTTGCTTGGAGAGAGCCTTTCCCTTCAGCTTCCCACCATGACAGACAAAGAGCTGGTCAGAGGTCCTGAAACACTGCAGGAACTTAAGCTCGACTGACCGCAATGGCTCGAAGGGAGCCCTCCGCAGAGCATCTAAGACTACTGAGAGGTCCCAAGAGGGTACGAGAGCACGGACCTGATCGGGCATTTCCAGGGATCTTCTTGGCGAGAAGAACACCAGGTGACAAAGAGGTTCCACTTCAACGCATAGACAAGATAGACAAGGCCCAAGCGGAAGTGATGGTAGCCACCACCACCCATCGATGGCACGAAGCGACCTCAGATGTTTCTGACTCCATAAAACGAGATGGCGGGCGAGTTGAGACATACGGCGGGAACGTAGACCACCCTGGTGGTTGATGTACGCTACTGTGGCCATGTTGTCTGACCGGACTAGCACGTATTGACCCTTGAGCAACGCTCAGAAGCGGTGCAGGGCCAACTGGCAGCAACTCGAGGCAATTGACATACAGGAGGCGCTGGGGTCATGTCGAGGAGCCCGCGGCAGCATGTCCATTGCACATGGCACCCCAGCCCGTGGTGGAGGCATCTGTTGATACAACAATATGCCTGAAAACTCGTTCTAACGGAACACCGGCCCATAGAAAGCTGAGGTTTGACCATGGGGTGAGGGTCTGCAGGCAGGCCCGAGTCACTGGGACCCGGAGCGTGCCCGACTGCCATGCCCATCTCGGGACTCGATCGCGAAGCCAGTGCTGAAGCGGTCTCATATGAAGCAATCCAAGCAGCGTTACCGCGGCTGCAGATGCCATATGCCCCAGGAGCCTCTGAAATAACTTGTAACCGCACTCTTGCTCTCGATTTGATGGAGGCAAGTCAGCAATGACTGCGCACACTCGCTCGTAAGCTGCGCGCACATGGCGACCGAGTCGATTTCCATACCAAGAAAAGAGATCCTCTGCACTGGGCAGAGTTTGCTCTTTTCCCAGTTGACCCGAAGGCCCAGAAGGGCGAGGTGCCGGAGCACCAGGTGTCTGTGTTTGCACACCTGCTCTCGAGAGTGACTCAGAATCAGCCAGTCGTCGAGATAATTCAGGATGCGAACCCTGTGTTGCCCCGAGTGGCACAAGGGCTGCCTCGACAAGTGACTGGTGCGTCTGCCCTCTCGCTCAGGCCCTCGTGTCAACATGGGTGGCAATGAAAACAGGAACAGTGTTTCTAAATCATGCTATTCAGAAGATCTCAACACTCAAGTCTTTCATCACCACTCCAAACGGCCGCCCTAGAGTCTGCTCCTGTCCCAGGGTTTTGTCCAGAGTCTGTTCTGCCTCCAGAATGCAGTCCAGTGTCTGCTCCAGCCCCTGAGCACAGTCCAGTGTCGGCTCCAGCCCCTGATAACAACACAGTTTTAGTATACCAAGGAGAAGACAAAGGAGGAAAAAGTCCTTCCTCAAACATCCTAAAAAAGAATCTCAAATCCAGAACTTTTTTGCCTCAACTAGAAGGGCTACCTTAAGTTCCCTCATCCCTGATTGTAAAGCCAATCCAAATTCCCTCACCATGGCCAGAGAGGCTGATTCTGAAATTCCTGCTTGTTCACTTGCGACCAAGGAGGTTGTTCCAGTGTATTATGCTTGTCCCGTTTCGGCCAGGGAGGTCGTTCCCGAGTTCCCTATCAAGGCAAAAAGGGAAGTTTTAGAGTTTCCTACCTGTCTGTCTATGACCAAGACTGTTGTTCCTGAACACAATGCCTGTTAAGTGTCGACAAAGGAGGCTGTTTCAGTGATAGCTACCTGTCCAGTGTCGGCCATAGATGTCGATCCCAAAACTAATACCTGTCCCGTTTCGGGATGATAGTCTGCTAAGTACCAGAGCAAAAAATCCGATTTGCCATCGTACTTGCGAGTTCACACACCTCTTTAATGTTAATTTTGGTGATCTACGACTTGTGAAGTCGAACATCATTTGTGCCGACATGAATAATAATCTTAGAGAATTTACGATTAGCATTAGCCAGCACTTTTAAATTTGCTTTGATGTCAGGCGCTCTGGCTCCCGGTAAACATGTGACTATGGTGGCTGGTGTCTCTATTTTCACGTTCCGTGTAATAGAATCGCCAATAACTAGGGCACTTTCAACAGGATTCTCAGTGGGTGCATTACTGAGTGGGGAGAACCTGTTTGATGTTCTAATCGGAACGGAAGAGTGGTTTTTTGATCCGCGACTATGCCATCTCACCGTCACCCAGTTGCCCTGCTGCACGGGCTCTACAGCCGGAACCGAACAATGTACAGATTTCACTAAGCTAGTCGCATCCAAAGCAGTGTCTAAAGCTGTTTTGTTCTCACTACTCTCAAATAAAGTCTGGATGCGTGTCTCTAATTCTGAAATCTTCTCCGTCAGTCTGACTATCTCCTTACATTTATCACATGTGAAGCCCTGTTCACCAACGGAGACAGATATACTAAACATGAAACATGTAGTGCAGGTGACAATAAAAGGAGAAGACATGGCTTACCGTATTTGTTGATTAATCCAACTTACCACAGTTGTTTGATGGACTAGTAAAGGCACGAGAGACAAAAACAGGAAACCTGGATGCACAAATGGCAGGCTAACAGGCTAGTGAAATGCTAACGCGTTGTGAAATGCTAACACGTTGTGATAGTGATTTAAATTAAAAGCTAACAATGTCAATTTTAACGTGATAGGCAATATTAAACAATATATGGTGATGAGTAAGTTATATTTAGCAGTATAAACAACAAGAAAAGATATCAAATAGAGATTCAAAAGCAAAGCTGTACAGAGCTGCAAACACTGCGACCGGCAGACAGGAGGCAGACAGGAGCAATCGATCAGGAGACAGGAGCAAAGGGTCCCCAATAGGGTCTTATCTAGCGAAACCATCTGTCATTTTCTAAAAAATAAATAAACATTTATATACTTTTTAACCTCAAATGTGCAACTTTGGTGTTGTTCTTCACTGCGAATTACATCATCACATCGGAAAGGTAACGTATGTGGAAGTACCGACCCATTGTTAAAACGAACGTGCAAAGACTAAATCAAACGGCCTTTATAAAAATAAAGGTAAAACAATGATGTTGGACAATTTTAAAGTTGGAGGAGAACATGAGATGAAGGTTTTTTTTTTCTGCACTGGGTCGGTACTTCCACCTACCGTGACCTTTCCGTTGTGATGACATCATACGCAGTGAAGAAGAACAACACCGAAGTCATGCATTTGAGGTTAAAAATATATAAAAATTTTATTTTTAAGGAAATGACCGAAGGTTTCACTAGATAAGACCCTATTCCTCGACTGGGATCGTGCAGAACCCTCTGAAGCCCTTTGAAACTGCATTGATTTGGACATTCAACCTGTTGGTTGCCATTGAAATCCATTATGTGAAGAAATCCTGGAATGTTTTTCTCAAACTTAATTTCTTTTCGACTGAAGAAAGAAAGACATAAACATCTTGGATGAGATGGGGTGAGTAAATTTATCAGGACATTTTAATTTTGAAGTGAACCAATCCTTTAAAAGGATAAAAATATTATCGTCTCAATTAAGCGCATACGTTTTTTTTTCTTATGCACATTTTTAGAATTTATGCACATCTCAGTGGTTACATATAAATATATTTAAATATAAAGTAGTTTGATCAAAATTACTGCTAGGGACGATTCAGTATTCTCTGGACATTGGCAGGTCCTTAGCATTCCTACTAAATTCTATCTTCTTGGGCGGACTGCATCATTACAAGAGACTGTCAAGAAACGTTGACTTTCTCTTTGAATCGCAGAAAGGACAGACATAGTGAGGGAAAAGACACCCACAGTTTTCAAAAATAATTATTGACATACATGATACTGATGATGATTTAGAATTGATGTTACAGAATTTACACTCACCTAAAGGATTATTAGGAACACCTGTTCAATTTCTCATGAATGCAATTATCTAATCAACCAATCACATGGCAGTTGCTTCAATGCATTTAGGGGTGTGGTCCTGGTCAAGACAATCTCCTGAACTCCAAACTGAATGTCAGAATGGGAAAGAAAGGTGATTTAAGCAATTTTGAGCGTGGCATGGTTGTTGGTGCCAGACGGGCCGGTCTGAGTATTTCACAATCTGCTCAGTTACTGGGATTTTCACGCACAACCATTTCTAGAGTTTACAAAGAATGGTGTGAAAAGGGAAAAACATCCAGTATGCGGCAGTCCTGTGGGCGAAAATGCCTTGTTGATGCTAGAGGTCAGAGGAGAATGGGCCGACTGATTCAAGCTGATAGAAGAGCAACTTTGACTGAAATAACCACTCGTTACAACCGAGGTATGCAGCAAAGCATTTGTGAAGCCACAACATGCACAACCTTGAGGCGGATGGGCTACAACAGCAGAAGACCCCACCGGGTACCACTCATCTCCACTACAAATAGGAAAAAGAGGCTACAATTTGCACGAGCTCACCAAAATTGGACAGTTGAAGACTGGAAAAATGTTGCCTGGTCTGATGAGTCTCGATTTCTGTTGAGACATTCAGATGGTAGAGTCAGAATTTGGCGTAAACAGAATGATAACATGGATCCATCATGCCTTGTTACCACTGTGCAGGCTGGTGGTGGTGGTGTAATGGTGTGGGGGATGTTTTCTTGGCACACTTTAGGCCCCTTAGTGCCAATTGGGCATCGTTTAAATGCCACGGCCTACCTGAGCATTGTTTCTGACCATGTCCATCCCTTTATGACCACCATGTACCCATCCTCTGATGGCTACTTCCAGCAGGATAATGCACCATGTCACAAAGCTCGAATCATTTCAAATTGGTTTCTTGAACATGACAATGAGTTCACTGTACTAAAATGGCCCCCACAGTCACCAGATCTCAACCCAATAGAGCATCTTTGGGATGTGGTGGAACGGGAGCTTCGTGCCCTGGATGTGCATCCCACAAATCTCCATCAACTACAAGATGCTATCCTATCAATATGGGCCAACATTTCTAAAGAATGCTTTTAGCACCTTGTTGAATCAATGCCACGTAGAATTAAGGCAGTTCTGAAGGCGAAAGGGGGTCAAACACAGTATTAGTATAGTGTTCCTAATAATCCTTTAGGTGAGTGTATATTGAAATGCTGGTGATGTCAGGGTGATACTCAGTGTGCATACTATGAGTACAGACAGGTGCTACTGCTGTATTCAAAAACACAGTCTTGAATATATTTGAATCTTCTCAATAAAATTGATCTGATATAACTGAAAACATTAAGTTCAAATAAAAAGAGCCCTGAAAAAATAATCTATTAAAATATAATTAAATACTGTACTTTCAATTTATGTGTTGCTTGCAAAAATTTTTTTTCATCAGAATATAAAATACATGGATTTATTTGAATGGCTGTAAGTGAGGAAAGATAATTTTTGGATGGAAAGAAAGAGTTTTCAGTCTATCCAAAGCAGAACAAGCAGTCATTGTTTTTTCAGTTCTCTGCTTCAGATTTATCAGGCATGTTTGCAATACATGTTCTTACTTTCTTCAACTAAATGTAGGTGGAGACTGCAGATTTAGCCTGGTGAAAAGTACATGTGCTCCATTTGCATGTTTGTGCAGCGCCCTAAGGTCAAATTCACTGGAGTCATTTCCCAATCTTCCATCCCCCTTATCCTCCACCTCCTTCCATCCCTTCCTGTCTACTCTCTTGCTATCTTTGTCAATAAGAAAGAGACCAAAAAATCAAGTATTGTACAGCCCTAAATCTAAAGATTATATAACACATAACCTTTCTGTATCAATGTCATGGTATAACAAACAAATGCTTTCTAGTGCTTCAGGTGCTTTCTAGCTTTTCAATTGTTATGCCAGTGTGAGTACTTTGTCTGGTTCACATCAGCTGATAAGTGAAATTTAGCTAAAAACACCCAAATTCAGTAATTTGTGTTCAGTGTCTAACTAGTTAAAGGTGATGTGTGTAACTTTCTTGCATAGTCTTTTATTTAGAATTTTCAAGAGACCCAATTAAACACCACAATCTTCATTGATGTTATCATACAAAAGAAAATCAAATACTCAAAAACATGCTTTCTTCATTCTATTTCGAAGTGCCTGTAACAGAGAAATCACGTCATACTCACTGGCACTGTGCAAAATCCTTCACTGCTCGGAAGTATGACTCACTGTTCCTCAAATGGGCCTCATTGTTGAAGAACTATGAACACAAACCCATACATCCATCCGGTGCTCGAAGTGGACTGGTATGCACTGGTATGCAGTACTGACACTTCTTCATTTTAATCAGTAGTGTACCCTCACTTTTTCTTGCGTACCGGAACTTCTCACATGTTGCCGGTACTCTGACCACACACAATGAAATCAGTCTATTAATTAATTGTATACATTGCGCGTTCGGACCTTTTATAAGCTGTACGAACTGAATGGATCAATTATCTGCGCAATATGAGTCAAGTCAAGTCAACTTTATTTATATAGCGCTTTGTACAATGCAGATTGCTAACAGGCTAGCGAAATGCTAACGTGTGAGTGATTTAGATTAAAAGCTAGGGATGTCATATTTAATGTGGTAGGCAATATTAGACAATATATGTTGATGGGTAAGTTATATTTAGCAGGGAATGATATCAAATAAAGATTCAAAAGTGAACCTGTGACAGGTTCCAATGACGGCGAATGAAGCCCAGTGAGTTCATTAACAAGCTCCAAAAGTGTGATAAGATTAGCCATTCCCATCGCGTCACTGATGATAAAATTTGCAACCAATTTGTGACCCTGGAGCACAAAAAACAGCCATAAGTCTCATGGGTATATTTGTGGCAATAGCCAACAATACATTGTATGGGTCAAAATGATCGATTTCTCTTTTATGTCAAAAATCATTAGGATATTTCACAAGTTCACACTTACATCAAATTAAATAGAGTAAAGATCATGCGTATTTGGCGTGCTTTCTGGGGGAGGGCTCCGGGCTCTGAATTTTGGCCCGAACCCAGAGTATCCTCCCCGTGATAGAGATAGTCTAGAACTAGACTGCATTGTATTATGGATTGTGTCTAATAAGAGTTTATTAATTCAAAGTGAGGAGATGGGGTGGTGGAGGGATGCTAAAAAAACTGTCAACGAAAAGGCAAACTGCAGTATATGTCACGGGTGTGTAGTGCAGCAGGGAAGAGAAGATTCGGAGCTTCCACAAAGACGGGTTTATTTACAAGACGCTAACAGAACACCATACACAAGTCAACATTAACGTAATAATCAAGAACGGACAAGGAGTGCAGGGAAGTGAGATCAATATAAAGGGAGTGCTAATGACAAAGACCAGGTGCAGGGAATCCGGGGAGAGCGGGAGAGAACGATGAGGAAGTGAGTTCAGGTGTGAGACAGGGAGGATCGTGGGAAATAGAGTCCGGAACAGGGGTGGATTGTAAGAGTATATATACACCTCTTATCGTTTATTAAATTGATGAACTTAATGTGCTCCACTCGTGTTTAATTAGGTTTAATTATCTGAATGTGCTCCTCCCGGAATTTGTTAATAAAACATCACTAAGTAAAGATCATGTTGTATGAAGATATTTTGTAAATTTCCTACCCTAGATATATTAAAAATGTATTATTAGGAGTAATATACATTGCTAAGGAATTCATTTGGACAACTTTAAAGGTGATTTTCTCAATATTTAGATTATTTTTGCACCCTCAGATTCCAGATTTTCAAATAGTTGTATCTCGGCCAAATATCCTATCCTAAGAAACCATACATCAATGAAAAGCTTATTATTTCAGATGATGTATAAATCTCAATTTAAAAAAATTGACCCTTATGACTGGTTTTGTGGTCCAAGGTCACATATGAATTCTATTGAATGTAGTAAAACGCTACTGAGAAAGTCGAACATGATCTAAAACAGCCATTAAAAAAACTGATGAAAACATCATCCTGCACCAACATTAATTAGAAAGCTTTTTAAATACTTAAATACTTACTTGAATTGATCAAGTTCTATTGTATTTATTATGGTACATTACCTGTAATTATATCCTTACTGTTACAAATGCTATAGTTAAACAATTACAAGAACTATGCTACTTTTTCATAAGACCAATTACACGTTTAAATCAAGAGCTTTAAAGTCTGGATCTTCTTGAATAATTGACTAAACAATTGGTTTTTCACAGTGTGTAAAATGTGTTTTGCTAATAATGACAGATAGTAGAGAACCTGGCTTACAGATATTCCAAGAGATGGAAGGAAATTAACATGTTCAGTTTTTTTAAGTAAAGTTAGATTGACTTCCCATGACCAATGATTGTTAACTATAAGCTACTTTATTGCAGTTATGTTATCAACCATCTTTGCATGTGTGGACCATTTTGCAAAAGACAAACAAACAAACAAATAAATGAAGGGAGCATGCCCTGGGACCCTGTTAAACGGTTCACACTTCAACCCCCCTTCAAACCAAAATGATGCCCTTGCAACATGCCCCCGTTGATGAGTACCGGCACTTTAATTTTTCCACTCCAAGCACTGCATCTATCCAAACTTCAAGTGTATAAAGCAAAATTTCACAAGTTACATTCATTCAGATTCACACAAAATACAGCACACAAAATCCATCCAATGCATTGATTCACAAAGAACATGATTTATTTAGAACAATACAGCCATTAAAAATGAATTAATTAAAAATTAAAAAACAAATTAAATGGAAAAGTAACTGCAACTTCATTCCACTAAATTAGTTGACCTTGGGCCTTGAAAAAAGAAAAAAAAAACAGTAAGTACTTATTTATCATTTTACCTGTAATAAATTTTGCAAAACAAGATCCATTTCAGACATAAATATATTTACGTGTGGGATCGTGAGCCTGGGACTTTGGGAACCAGGATTTGTTTTCACCCATAGTAAATATTAGACAATTACATATAGTAATAAAACAAATATACATAAAGTAATAAGTAATAAAAACATAACAGTCATAAGAATAGATAAACAGTATGGTAAAATGGTATATGTACTGATGTGAAACACTCCATGTGTAAACGCTATTCTCTGAGCTACAAGTTTTATTTGCAGAGATGTGAAAATAAGCATGGTAAAACAGTGCAGACATAATTGTGCAACAGTGAAACCATTATCCTCCTGTACAAGTAGAGATGAAGCATTGCATTGTCTTCAGTTTAAAAATCTGACAGTTTTTTGGGGGCTGATATTTATGAGCCTAGTGGTGGTGGATTGCTAAGTTCTTTTTCATTCAGAAACAGTTTACTGGGTGTAATCATAGCCGCCGTAATGGGGCTTTAGCAACGATTCCAAGAACTCAGAAAGAGGGAGGGACCCGGGCAGGAAATCACAACTGAGGGGCCCTCAAAAGAGGGGGCGTTCTTTGCTTGTAATAAATATACAGAACATTCCAGTTCAGTTTTCAAAGAAAGTGAGGAACTTGCTTAGTTTAACAGTCATAATATATTGTAGTGCCTTATATTGTGTGAAGCACCAGCCATTCTGTTGTTCTCACATTACCAATGGTTGCACACAGAATGTTTTATCATCAATGGTTGTATAAAAATAAAATGTTTAATTAAAAACAACGTACAGTAGAAATCATTTCCAAATGTGGTGCTTAAATGTATTTTTCTCAAAATCGAAAATGTAATTTATTATTATTTTTTTTAATTCATGTGAGGAGTGTTACTGGAATCTGCGTGCCTCTGCTTTCTTTCCCTGTGCTTGTGTCCCTGATAGACTAACAGCGATCACCTGTTTCCAATCGTCTATGCGGGCGCTGCAGAGAGCGTTGGGGGAGGTGATAGACATCACAGCGTTTGAGGTTTTCCACACTCCAGTCCCAGACAATTTAGTGATCCTTGTCAGGGCTGTTGGGTTAAAATGTGTGCCACAAAATGCTTTTTTGTTGACAAAATCTTTGATAACCTACTCAAGTTAAAAATGTTTATGAGTAATGTAGAGTGAAGGATACCTATATCTTTTCTCCTGTTTAGTGTATAGTGAGGGAAGTTATCTGTTGTTGGTTTTTCTTTCTTTTAATGACAGGCGAGTTAGTGTTTATTCCCCTCCAGGTAGAGGTGTTTTTGTTTCTTTGTTTGGGTCCTCCTCCCGAGGTATTGTTTTATTTCCATAAAAATATTATTTTAATTTTATTTAAGTTGTTAAATATGAAAATAAAAGGCATACCTCAACGTTTGGTTTGGCTCAACGTTCGTTTTGGCTCAATTCTGGTTCAAATCTCTGAACAATTAGTTTCTTGTTCACATCAGATTAGAATTTCTTATTGATTTAAGCAAATTGCATGTGTTTTGGCAGGTGTGCAAAAGAGTTGGTACAATTGTCTACAACCTGCAGGATGACTAAATGCACATGGCTTGTTGATCAAAACTGATGAGTTGATTCCCAGTGAAACTGTCAAACTCTTTACAACTTATAAACATTCTTTCATTGTGTGAGCCATCACATGCAAAATGATCCATTCAGTGATCAAAATCTGTCAGACATGCATATTGTTGCAATGTTTGCTGACAGCACATTCACCACCATTTTTGAACATGGAGGAACATTGCAACCCTGAACAGCATCAGGACTTATTTGTACATATTTGTACTTACTCATTTGTTTTTATACAGTACATTTATTTTTGTAGAATTGTGTTGCATGTAAGCTGAAAATTCCTGTCATGGAAGAGCAATAGGAAGATATGCAAGAAGATATGTATGTGTTAGACATTATAGAGTGTGTAAAATTAACAAACAGTGAATTTTAAGCTTACATTTTTCTTCAAAAAAAATATATATACATAAACAACAAATATTATATCATATAATCAAATATTTATAGATTTTGACCAGTGTGGCTCACACAATAACAAAAACACTTTTTATTTTTGTGGAATTGGCCAATTTACTGATACAATAACTAGGTTTATAAGCATGAATTAAATGTTTTGGGTGAGCAACCATATTTTGCAGACATGCTGTAGAGTTTCTTACAATTTAGAGAATGTTAAGACTGTTTTGAATAATTTTGTTGCATTATTGTCCTGTTATCACTGTAAAGCTGCTTTGAAACAATCTTTACTGTAAAAAGTGCTATACACTCACCTAAAGGATTATTAGGAACACCATACTAATACTGTGTTTGACCCCCTTTCGCCTTCATAACTGCCTTAATTCTACGTGGCATTGATTCAACAAGGTGCTGAAAGCATTCTTTAGAAATGTTGGCCCATATTGATAGGATAGCATCTTGCAGTTGATGGAGATTTGTGGGATGCACATCCAGGGCACGAAGCTCCCGTTCCACCACATACCAAAGATGCTCTATTGGGTTGAGATCTGGTGACTGTGTAGCAGCCCTCTGCTTCGGGGCAGGAGGGCCACTAGATCGGGGGATGCGCAATGGGACTCCACCTTTTTTAAGGTAGTCGAGCCTGGACCGTAATACTGCGATGGTCATGTTCCCGCAATGGGAACATGAGTCATCCACGAAAGCCGCCTCAGCGTGCTGAACGCCCAAACACGTGAGACAGCGATCGTGTCCGTCAGCTGGGGACAGGTAACGTCGGCATCCAGAAACACACGGTTTGAATGACATCTTGAAAAAGACGCAGGGTCAAACCGTGTAGCTCTTTTAGAAAGGAGTTTGCTCTTTGACCAGTGCCGAGGCACACAGGGGAAATGACCGCGGCTCGCAGCGGTTCTGGGGTGCAAGCCCGCTGAAAGCACTCAACCCAGCAAGCTGTAAAAACAGCTGTTTTGTTTCAATGCGATCACCGCTGACAGCACCGTCTCACCAACACTGGCCAGGAGATTCCTCTTAACTCTCGAATGAAAAAACACTCTTCGTAGGAACTAAACGTTCGGCTCCGAAGTTGAAAAAGCGATATGCGGTACTTCCACTTCCGTATTTATACCCGCGCTGCGGGGCGGAGCGTGGGACGCATCTACCGCATGCCAATCCTCATTGGCTCGTTTTTAAACACTCGAAGTAGATTGGTCTCTGAAAATAGATCCCAATTCGTCGGTCAGTTCCGACGTACGTCGAACGTGACCGACTGAAAGGGAACTAAGCTTCTAGAGCAGGGGAGGAATTTTCAGGACAACCTATAATTAAAACTTTTTAATTTGTTTTATCCTCATTTAGCTGCTCCTCATTTAGCTGACAAATACAATTATTTGTCATCCACCTCTTGATATTATTTACACATTTTAATAACACATCGAATGAAACAATGGTGTCAAGCCTGTTGACAGACTTTACTCTTTCTCCTACCACAGAGATTTGTGTAGCGCATCTTTCTTTGAATTAAGTAGGACATCTAATTGGCTGAATTCTATAGGATTTCCAGGAGACGTGTGTCATGTTCTTTAAAGGTACGCCTGGAAACAAAGATGCCGTGACACCAAAATACCTTATGGAAGAAGCAAGCCATCGTGTTTACAACTGTGACAATGAGCACTTATCTGGATCAACTAAACGCTGGATTTTCAAAAGTATGTGAAGTAAATAAAGTATTCTTTTCAGGCCACTTTTTGCCCACAAATATATCTGGGTGCCACAGTCCGGCTGCGGTTGGCAGCTCTTTTAGTATACCCTTTGGACCGGACCAACACCTCCCTGGCCCTCCAGGTATAACAGCAGCACTGGATAAACATCTGGACCGAGGGGAGTGCAACCTTGGCACTCTGGGAAGAAAACCCTGGGAAGAGGAGGTTGATAACCGAGACACATGAACAGGGAAAACCCAGTCAAGAACACCGGCAAGGAGTTATGGGCATACTCAGCCCAAGCAAGCTGCTGACTCCAGGTGGCAGGGTTATGGGAGGCCAGACATCAGAGCATCCACTCAAGATCCTGGTTAGCATGCTTGGTCTAGCCATTGATCTGTGGATGGAACCCTGTGGACAGACTGGCAGAGGCACCCAGCTGCCGACAGAATTCCCTCCAAAAGTGGGACACAAACTGGGGGGGTCCAACTTTATATTAGGTGGCCTTAACTACTATGTACTTACATCAAAAAATAAGTACAATGTACTTATTGTGTTCATATTGTATTGCAAAACACTTTTGCTGATATTGAGGTGGATATGGGTAAAGTTAGGGAGAGGTGTGGTGGTATGGGTAAGTTTAAGGGTAGGGTTAGATGTAAGGGAAGTGTCAACAGTGTAATTATACATGTAATTACAGAAATTAATTACAAGATTTGTTTTGAAGCCACAAACTTTGCAGGCACCCATGAACTGACTGATGTCTTCAGTCATGCCCGCCACCAAAAAGTTTATGGATTGCTGCCAGCGTCTTCCTCACACCAGGGTGGCACATTAGTTTGGAGGAATGACTCCACTGCAAGACTGCAGTGCGGCCATCTCAGGCACAAATAACAGACCCGCTGGATACCCCCAGGCACCTCGACTCCGGCTAGGGCTCGTCTGACCCGGCCCTCGACCACCCAGGCGACGGCCCCCACCACTCATCCCAAAGGCAAAATAGTATCCAGAGGAGGTGCATAGTCAGGCATTTTCTTCACAAAAAAGAACCTTGCCCCTGCCAGCGAAGAGGAGGGAACTGGCCGCCAGAGACTCCATGATGAATATTTCTCCATGGCCGCCTGTTCAGGAGCAGACAAGGAGAAATGGCGTCCATGAGGAGGAGAAGTGTTGGGAAGGAGGCCAATGTGGAGGAAGAGAGGAAGCTTGAGGCCAACTGAAGAACACTCACAGATCATGGTACATTGAAGGAACTAAAGTCAAATCCACCCCTCCACCTGCAGCACAGAAAAAGAAACAGAAGATGGAGCAGGCATAAGACAGTTAGCATGACAATAAGGACTCCAAGATAAGATAAGGTTATCTGCCAGTTAATATGGGGATTATGAGTGGAATACCAAGGATGGCACAAAACAATGAGAATAGAGGGGGAATTAAATAAATAAAACTCAAATTCTTCCCAGTGATTCCCAGAAGTAACCAAACTCACTGGGCCGGTGATCTGGTTAACAGCCATAAGCTGATGTCCGTTGAGGGAATGGGCAATGAGTGAAGAGGAGAGATTATAAATGGAATACCTTTCAGACGAGCCCAGTTAGCATCAACAAAATTCTCCTCAGCCCCAGAGTCAATGAGTGCTAAGCAGTACTGAAACAGGTAGAAGAGTTGGTTATTTTATCCTTCTACCTGTTTCAGTACTGCTTAATGGAGATAGAGGTGCCGTCTGCCAGAAACCCCCTATTTTTTGACGGGCAGAGGTTTTTACTGGACATTCAGCTGCAATGTGAGCTTGACCACCACAATACAGACAGAGACCCCTTGTCAGTCATCATCACTTTTCTTCTGCGGAGAGACCCATTCTCCCCAAGAGATTATAAATGAAATACCTTTCAGACGAGCCCAGTTAGCATCAACAAAATTCTCCTCAGCCCCAGAGTCAATGAGTGCTAAGCAGTACTGAAACAGGTAGAAGAGTTGGTTATTTTATCCTTCTACCTGTTTCAGTACTGCTTAATGGAGATAGAGGTGCCGTCTGCCTGGGCTCTGGTTCATCAGATGACTCTGGGACTCTAGAAGCAAGAGAGGAAGAAAAGAGCTTGGCCCGCGTGCTTCTAAGCTCCATTCGAGAATCGAGGTGAATGACAAGCTCAATGATGTTGTCAAGCAGTTCTGGGGGATCACGAGCATAGATCTCGTCTTTAACATCCTCCACCAATCCATCCAAGAAGCGCACTGCCAGTGCCGCTGGGTTCCATTCACTTGTGGAGGCAAGTGTCCTGAACTCAATTGCATAATCTGCTTTACATGCCAGTCAGACGGCCTCTGGGCTGTCCTTGGATAGTAAAAGCTGCTATGGAGTCCAGACCTTCTGCCGTCAGTATGCAAGACTTGGCTCCTCCTCTCACTCAATTAAATAATTCTACCCCAGAAAGTTACTTATAAATAAAATCGATACTCACACAAGATTAACTTGTCACAAATAAAACTCTGGTGAAAGTAACAAAATGTAAAGAATTCAGTTAGAATATAATTAAATGACCTAAAATCAACAAATATACAGAATGTGAGTATCAATTCACACAATCACATTTCTTTTTAAATCACAAAATGACAATATCACATAACTCAGAGTATCAAAATGTCACTCTGAAAAATCAAAGTTTTCTGAATATCAAACGCTGTGGGCCCCCACACACACACCAGTGATTCACAACCCACCTCATAGCAGGCCTGAGACATTGCTGGAGTACGTAGTGGCCTTAGAAACACCAAACTGACCTGTTCACTCTCCTGTGAAGTAGTATTCTGTAGTAGGCCTCCGGGAAAATCTTCTTCCCGTGTGCGTCCTCTGAAGATGGGCTACAGACTCCTCCCTCCTGGCCAGCAAACTCCCGATTCTCACATTAATCTGGGCACTATGGTCCTCACATGATTCAATAAAACGCAAATTAAGCAAGTGTCTTCAGTCTTTATGTCTTTTACCATTCGTCATCTCATGAAGAAAGCTGCCCTGTCGAACGAACATACACGGATAACTCAGTTACGAAACAAAATAATAATACAAAATTTCACATAATAATTCTCATTCTTACACGTTACTATGTACACTTTTGATCAACTTTGCGAATTAGTTTTGCTAGAAGATTTTTAAAAGAACCATGCTTGTGGAGGCTGCTGTATTAGCTGATGAGTTTGTGCTTATGCACCACAAAGTTTTTTTTTAAAGAGTTGCAAACTCTTAGTTTTTCTTCATCAGCTGATAAGTTTGTGGGGGAAGCTTCCCACAAAAAAAGTTTTTTCTCGCTCATGGAAAAGCGGTGCTCACTCTAAAACGAATAAGAGAAATTCTGTTCGTCAAGGAGACAGTTGAGCTTGTTTTTACTGCCAGTGTTAGGAATGGGGGACAAAAAAGAAAAGTAGCTGCGAAAACAAAAGGTGTTGTGCTTACACAGACGCTGCTAGGGTTGCAAGAGGCTGAAGTCTCCGGCTATAAACCATTCATTTTAAATGGGCAGATGTCTCTTTCTGATTCTCAGTTTATACCTGTGTTGATTTTGTGAGATACAGGTTCTTCTCAATCATTTATACTTGAGAGTGACTTGCCTTTCTCTGCAAAAACGTATACAGGCTCTGATGTGTTAGTACGAGGTATAGAGATGGGATGTGTCCGGGTGCCTCTGTACAAAGTAGACTTGAAATAGGATCTGGGTTTGTGTCTGCAAACAGTTGCCTTTTGCTGGAGTTGATGTGATTCTAGGAAATGACCTTGTGGTCATACACAACCCCACGGTTAATGAGCAGCCTGACCTAGCCATTCAGGATTCTTCTGCTTTCCCAGCATGTGCAGTGACACAGGCTCAAGCAAAAAGTTACGTTTAGAGATTTGTATTTAGAGAATACAAATCTGACTAGTCGAATTCATGTGAAGCACGCAAAGTGACGAAGACGTCACTAATGCTTGAAGCATCCTTAAATGTTACTAAGGAGAAGTTAGAGGCAGAGGTAAGAAGCTGTTAGTTGCGTTTGTATTGCAGATTGGTTGGACTGGGTTTTTATAAACTTAAACAACTGCTGAACAATTCTTCGCCTTGAGGTCGTGAAAGATCCTGGAGAATCACGTAACAGTTACCAGGACGTAATGCAGGACTAATGAGTAGTACAACATTAACACTTCAGCTACTACTATTAACTAATATAGAATCAAGCTTAACTAATCAGTAAGTAATATCACATTTAGGACTAAGAAAGTTCCTTATTAGGTAATCAATAATTAGTGAATGGGAATAATTAATTACTAATCACAACATTAATGTGTCTGTGTGAGCAATTGTCTTTTTTTTTACTCTGAATAAAGTCATAAAATGCTTCACTAATTACTCAAGTGTTACCTAATCACTCTACAGGAACTACTAGTGACCTGGCCATTATTTCAAAGTGAAAAATATGTTTTTCACTTCACCTGGGGATGACATACCCAGGTACGTTTAAGAGTAAGTAAGCGGATAACCTTAACTTTCGGTTCCAAAAACGGAGGTAACTTTCAGGGAATGTAAGTAGCTATAGCAACTCACTCTCTGAACATAACCTTCTCCGGAGGTTCCAGGATTAGTTTGCTTAAGAGGTATTCAGATGCATGTTATATACACTGAACAAAATTATAAACGCAACACTTTTGTTTTTGCCCCCATTTTTCATGAGCTGAACTCAAAGATCTAAGACTTTTTCTATGTACACAAAAGGCCTATTTCTCTCAAATATTGTTCACTGTGAAACAGTAGACCGTTGGCAGGCCCAAACTGGGTCACCTCAAGTCTACTGTGGATGTGTTACGGTCAAAAAAATAAATAAATGATGATAGCTCCAAGTACTCTTCAGAGTATGGAATTGTTTATTTAGCCCCAGAGAGTGCAAAGAAAATCCAATAATCCAGCAGTGAAAGTATATACAAGTGTACAGTCCTAAAAGCAAAGTACCAAACGAACAAAAAAAAAAAATATATAAAAAATAAAAAGTATATAACTATACAGTTATGTACACAAACTCACGAGTATCCACAATATACAGAGGGTTTTCTTTAGCTCACGGCACCGCAGTAGCACCCTTGCTCGACTTGGTAAACAAGTACCATACTGGAGTCTGGCCACTGCTTTTAAAGGCCAGACTCCTGTGGCGGAAAAATGTAATCATAGAAGAAAATTCATTTTAATCATTATGCATGAGAATTTATTGTACACATATTTCCATATATGAAAGAATATTATGCATACAGAGAAGCATAATGGCCCGTCCATGACCCTAGGGGTCACTGTCTAAATCTGAGGGCCTAGGTGTTAAGATGAAACATGGGGTTATTTGTGTATGTGCTCCGACTTTTACCATGTGTGTGGAAAACTACAGAAGAAGCTAGTGCTGACCTTGGAGGTCAGGGGAGGTAAAAGAATGGAAAGGATTGTTTTGTGTGTCAGTGAATACTCTGCAGACATTGAGATGGCTGCCGAATGTTGGCTCCCTTTGCAAAGGAAATAAACCATTTATTATAAATATAAAGATTTGTCTCTTATTCAGTGATAGTTGAAATTTGCCACAACACTTTGCCCCTTTTTGGGCACCACCATCCAAAGGTAAGTGTCTTGAGGTAATATCTTATACATTTAAATAAATAACATAATAACACATATAACACGTGATTTAACAATAAAACATAAAACAAACAAATAATGAGTGTGTGTGATATGTCTGGAGGGAATAACAGAAGGGAAGTAAATGTCTAAGTGCTATCGGGTGTGCACCTGCTATTCCAATAGCGGCATCAACAGGTGAGAGAGAGTGTGTGGTGGTTAAGTGTATATGTGTGGGCATCACTTCTTCACATTCACAAATCTCTCTAAATCTGTGTTAGTGAGCATTTCTCCTGGAAGCTGAAAACATCACAGTTCTTGCATGGCCAGCATACTCACCGGACATGTCACCCATTGAGCACGTTTGGGATGCTCTGGATCGCCATATACGACAGCGTGTTCAAGTTCCTGCCAATATCCAGCAACTTCGCACAGCCATTGAGGAGGAGTGGACCAACATTCCACAGGCCACAATCAACAAGCTGATCAACTCTATGCGAAGGAGATTTGTTGAACTGCGTGAGGCAAATGGTGGTCACACCAGATACTGACAGCCACGTTATCTCGGGCAGCAACGAGACTTGGGCTGGAGTGGAACTCTCCGCCCTGTCCCGAGCGCTCGCAGTTGGACGTCAGGCCCCGCCTGAGTGATTCAACGTGGCGTGGCAATCCTAAGCACCCCTCCAAGGCCTGTAGGTTCTCGTCTACTTTGGTGGCAAAGTCCTACAGAGCTGCGGGGCAGGCCTATGCCTCTTTGCATTCCATGGCCATCCTACAGGTCTACCAGGCCCGGATGTTTAGGGACATGCACGAGGGTAGAGCTGACCCAGGGCTTATGGATGAGCTGCATGCCGCCACCGACCTCGAAGGTGCCAAACACCAAGCAAATCGACGCTCCTGATGCGGACAGCTCAGAGATGGGCACCAGTTCTTTCTAGGAGGTGGTAGCAGGGCCACTTCTTCCCCCGGTGGAGGGCCATGGGAGAATTTTTTGTTTGGGTCAGCAGCACCCAAATAAATTTTCATGCGCCTGTCATGCATGCCGAGGTCGCCACCTTGCTGGCGAAGGGTGCGATCGCTTCTACAGCCCTTACTTCATTGTACCCAAGAAAACCGGTGGGTTACGACCAATCCTGGACCTGAGCGTCTTGAACCGAACCCTTCACAGGCTTCCATTCAAGATGTTGACAGCCAAACGCATTTTCAAATATGTTCGTCTGTTGGATTGGTTTGCAGCGATCGACCTGAAAGACGCGTACTTTCATGTCTCCATTGTTCCTCGACACAGAGCATTTCTACGGTTTGCCTTCGAGGGGCAGGCATACCAGTACACGGTTCTCCCATTCGGGTTAGCCCTGTCTCCTCACCTCTCCTCAGCTTAAGTTCCTGTCTATGAAGACAGCGCTTATGGTCGCTTTGGCCTCCATCAAGAGGGTAGGGGACCTGCAGGCATTTTCGGTTGATGAAGTGTGCCTGAAATTCGGGCCGGCTAATTCTCACGTGATCCTAAGACCCCGGCCTGGATCTGTGCCCAAGGTTCCCACCACTCCTTACAGGGATCAGGTGGTGAACCTGCAAGCGCTGCCTTTGGAGGACGCAGACCCAGCCTTGGCACTGCTCTATCCAGTACGCACCCTCTGTGCTTACGTAGACAGAATGCAGTGTTTGAAGACCTCAGACCAGCTCTTTGTCTGTTATAGTGGGAAGCTGAAGGGAAAGGCTCTCTCCAAGCAAAGGTTGTCGCACTGGATAATGGATGCCATTGTCCTGGCTTACCAGACTCAGGGTCGTCCATGCCCCCTAGGGGTGAGGGAAGTGTGGCCTCCTCCTGGGCTCTAGCGCATGGCGCCTCACTAACAGACATCTGCAGAGCTGCAGGCTGGGCGACACCCAATACATTCACAAGATTCTATAATCTCTGAGTGGAGCCAGTGTTCTCCCGTGTACTCGCTTCCAGTGGCCAGTAACTAGGACCTGCTCGGTGTCATCACTTGCTCGCCATTCCACTCCATGGACTGGATACGTGCAATATTTCCCAGGTGAGTTTCCTCCTTGAAGCCCTGAGTTCCTCCAGCACTGTTGATGCCGACACCAGAGTGCATGCCCGCTCTGTCAGCCCACGTGTTAGGCTAGGTGGCTCCATGTGCATGTGGGCAACCCCCACATGTGTATTCCACTGTAAGCCTCTCTGAGCATGCATCTTTCCCTTGGCAAGCCCCCTGCCACCCCTGGGTTTGAAACATTCCACCCTTTGGGCTGGATACCCCAGTGTGTTCCATATGCATCCCGCTTTCGGGTCATATGTGTATTCTTAAGTTCTCCCTGCGGGCAGGCATTGTGTTGCATATTTCCATGTGGGATATGCTCCCAGTGTAGCTTGGTATTCCGGTGTTAAGTCCTTCGTCCGTGCTAGTCTCACAACAGGGAGCTCAGGCTTGCGCAGGGCACTGGAAGACAGCCGAGGTGGCTTGATTAGATTGGACGCCCATTCGTCAGTCACTGACATAACTCAGAGTGACTGAACGAAAGGGAACGTCTCGGTTACGTATGTAACCCTCGTTCCCTGAGGAGGGAACGGAGACGTTACGTCCCTCTGCCATTTCCGCTGTACCGCTGGAACATAACATACATAATGCGATGTTGCCAGCGTCCTTCCTTTTATACCCACAGGTTGGGGCGGAGCTACGCTATGCAAATTCCGCAGAACCATTTCATTACCATTGGCTCGTTTTGTAAGAACTCGAAGGTGATGGGTTTCTAAGCGAAACCTCCATTCGTCAGTCACTGACGTAACGTCCCCGCTCCCTCCTCAGGGAACAAGGGTTACATACGTAACTGAAACATTGGAACGTGGAACGTTTTAAACCATGTGTGTTACAACTAGCCCCACGTTAGGTTGTGCCCCGCTCTCCCCTATATAAGCCTATAGCCTATATTATATGACCGCTGGTCCATAGTGGTCTTGATTAAAACATTCTGATATGCAAAGTGAAGCATTCACGTGATTGGAAAGAAAGTGAGATCACGTTTCTCTAAAAACAATACACGCTCTGACACGGAGCTTCATGAGAAATTGCGCTGGGAACTTGATAAGCACTTTAAAGCTTGTGTCACATGTAACATTATGGTAATATACAGATACGACATAACTATTTCATGTATGTAATTTAATTTTATTTTATGAGAAGCCATGTAATAAGCAGCATGACTGAATATGTTTGTCTGGAAATCATTCACCCCTTCATTTTTTCCTGTAATGACAAATTAAACACTTTATTTATGAAAATCTACAATCCTTGAAAATATATATTTTTTATATTAGCAGCCCATGTTCTGCTTCACTCATGTACTGGTGGTGATTAAGAAAACAATTACATGTAGGCTACTCCAGGGGATATGCATTAATGACCCTCAAAAGTAGTTTGTGGGAAATGCAGTAATGCATTTTGGACATACTATACATCCGGAACAGATTTAGGATGATAAGGAATTCAGTTACAATCTTAAAGGAAGAGACACTCCCCATTCTCATGAAAAGAGGTGGGAGGTGATTTTGCAAATTATGTAACTTTATGTAATTATGTAAGGTTATGTAACTTTACCTTAATGATCTCTGATAACTGATAAAAAAACATCAAGAGTGTTAAAGGGGCTAACTTTTAGATGATTCCTGGGAAGTATTTATTTATATGAAACTGTGCTTTGACATAGAACTGTGGCCTATTATAATAAATGCTTAGTTAGTAGCAGAGTGAAAACAGACATGGAATATCCGTTTACATAGAAATACCTTCCCACTGCTTTTCGTAACTCTGAACGTCCTAGTACTGAGTCTCTTACAAGAAACTAATTTGTTGCTTACCGGAATTACACAAGTATCTGACTTGTGATCTCATATCACAGCAATATCTATGACCTCACTTCTGCAGACTGTGATGGAAAATTTTAGACAAAACCGATGGATTAAATGACATTTAATGAAAGTTGATGTAGTAGTAATGAAAAAAAAAGTACATACTTAAGTATCATGGCAACTTTTTACGTATATAATGGATAAATTACTTGACAGAAGTATAAAATATAAAAACCAAGTTGTTATGCCTCATTTAGTATGTAATACTCAAGTATGTAAAATTATATAACATAAAAAAACATTAATACATACATGCAGAAAATCATACCAGTTACATTTTCCGTGTGAATGTTTAACATATCGTGATTACAGCACTTTGAATACATCATCGTAAAAGTACTTATTTGTAAAAAGACTTGGCAAATTAAAATGAATGAGATTTAATTACATTTTTGTCATAAAACATAATTCACATGTATGAACAAAAAGGATATTATAAACAATACAATGTTAAAAGTTTTAAACGTGTGACTTTAACTAATCAACATTACTGTAGCTCCTTTTTGGAACATTTCTTAACCCTGTAATATAAGCAACATTGTGTGGCTAACATTGTTCATTTGATTTTGAAGGCACAGCTGGTCTTCATCATCTCTGGAGTTGAGTAGTGTAGTTCAGTGCTGTTTGAATAGTAAGGACCAAAAACAACAACAACTACAAAAAATCCCATCACAAGCATATTTGATGCTTAAATTTTTTGAAACACCAGCATTACAATCACCATAATTAAACCAATGATCCCCAAAACCAGTGAAGCAATATTCAGGTTCTTTGCTGTCCTGGAAGACTCTTGAGCTTTTCCAACATCTCCAAGGGTATTAGCATTGTTTACCTACAATAACAAAAATATTGATAAAAGTACAGAATACATATGTGTGAATTTCAATTACTGATACCTGTTTTTTTTTAACTAATTTGAAGTGACTTACTCTGCATGAGTAGATGATTGCTGCAACTCCAAGTGGCAAACAGCAACAAAAAGTGTTGAAGATGGACCAAGCAAGATAAGTGGGCTGACTTCTGCGGGATGTATCCATTTTTCCAAGCTCCATTGATTTTGAGTCCATGTAGGCCAAGTTTTAGGTTCAGAGACTGTGCAGGGTGGGCCGAGGCACTGGTTTAAATAGGGTGGGATGTTACCCTAAAGAGAAGAAAAAAGGCAGGAGGAGGGTTGGGGTACATAACAATTATTCGTTTTTCCCATGTAAGTTACAGGCCATATCAGGTTACTCACTAAGCTGTTACATAAGCAAAGGGGACATTTTAGAAATGTAGCTGTTGTAGTTGTTGAATGCACATTTACTGTGCATTTGCTAACTATTACAAAAAGACAAGTGCAGCTGTTGTGGTTGTTTTGTTGTTGTAGTTGCTACTTTATATGGAACTTTATATGAACATTATATGAATATAATATAACATAATAATATAATATCTGAAGACTTAAAGGAGATTTAGTCTTGACTTTTAGGGTTCTCATTTCAGGATAGCACTAGGCGTGGTGTGGGATGGAGGGTTGAGGAAAAATGTAAGATCTGTACTGGATTCTCTTTTCCAAAATGATCCGATAAGATGGTATAAAAAGTAGGGTAATATAGAGCTACAATAGTGTCAAAATTCATTTATTTATGAAATATGATCAACACAAATGTGCAAGCTAATTCATATTCACAAAATTTTTTATATATATATTTGCAAACATCAATTCACAAATTAAGATTTGCCAATGCACAACTAACAATTTTGTGAATATGAATTAGGTTATGAGTTTAAAATTCAACAGTAAATCCACAGTTTTTAAGGGGGATAAAGTTGACTACCAGGTCCACCATTAAGGAAATACAAAATGTGAATATTAAACAACTAAACTCAATTCAGGCCTATTTTTTCACTAAACTATCTATAATGTACACTTATAAATGTATATAAGAACATAGACCAGGCTTTAGTTTTCATGTTTTTAATTAATGCCGCATGTTTAAATTTCAGTCAATCTGGCAAACCCTCAGACTATCAGGGTTGATCTGTACTGGCCACATATGCAACTGCTAATACAGTAACATGGTGGAGGGGACTCACTGTGTTTTTTTTGTTTCATAACTATATTTAGTTGATTGAGAGCAAAAGGTTTCAAACATGAGGGAAAAGAAAAGAGGAATGTAAATACACTGAAATAAAACACTGTTGTCACGCTTGTTGCAGGAAGGGAGACACAGGCGAAGAAGATGAATCCAAAAAATTAGGTTTAATGTTAATTTCTAACAAAGATAATCAGACAGCAACACAAGCTAACTAAGACTGTGGACAGACCACGAGTGACTGAAAAGGCGTAACTTAAATAGTGAACGCAAACGAGGATGATGATAAAACACAGCTGGAACAAATTAACTAAAGAGGGAAACTATGGAAACAGACAAGTGGCGGGAAAACTAAGACAAAGGAACATGTGATCAGTTAAAACATAAACAGAAGGTCCAAACACAAAGAGACACAATTTCACAAATAATTATGATGATACTTTCAATGACATTTTGAAGTAGAAAGACTTTCTTGTAAAACATACTCCAATAATCTTTGTTTTATTTACAACTTTGAGTGTAATTTGATGCAAGTTACTACCTAAAAGGGCTGCTTCACTAACCACTAAGTATCACCAACCCCTCCCTTAGGGTGACCACCTGGCTATTGCTCTGTTGCAGGACAGTATGTGATTGTGCGGACCAATGCGGGACATGTGTGTGAGAGATAAATTTACTACTATATACCATGTAAATATTGAAGTCGGAAGAATATGTGACATCATGCTGGATGATAAAAGTTTTAAATCACCAATGCGTTGTTAATTGTGACTGGTTAGAATTATACAATGTAATTTTCTTTAAAGGACCAAATACTATAATGAACTGAATAACGGGCTAGTATAGGTAAAAATTACATTTTACACTAAAATACATTTCCTTAAGTAGCGACTAGTTTATTTCCCTTTATTAGACTATATAAACATTAAACGCATTTTACCGGATTCAGTGCAACTTGAACTATTTTTTGTTTGATCTGGTAGGTTTAATGAGGATGTTTTTTTTTACTGTGTTTTATTTAACTGTTCTTATAAACAGAGCACTGTTACATAACATTTACATAGAATATTAATCATGTAAAGTAAATAAATAAATAAAAAAACAAAAACATAAAAAACTAAAAAAACATAAACAGCCCCTGACAGTACTTCAGAGAAAACACCCCATACCAGTACATTATCTGCATCGTTCAAACATTAACATATATTAACTCTATTTCCTTCAAGCAAATATGTTTCAATTAGTGCACACTTCTGTCGAAACTACAGATTTTATCTGCAAGTCTGCAGTCATTTTCTCAAATATATATGTCTGTTTCAGTCTATGTGTCCATTCTGTCACAGTGGGTTTGTGCACCTTTATCCAGTTCACAGTGATTATCTTCCTAGCTGCCATTAGCAATATATGCAGTACAAATAAGTGGGATTTACTGAACAGATCTGAGGGGAAGCCATCAAGTAGAAAAAAATCTGGGTGCATTGGAATATCTCTTTCTAAAACGTTATTAATTTCCCTTTTAACCCCCTGCCAATACACTTGAATTTTGGGGCATTCCCAGAATATATGCACATAGTCCCCCACCATCCCACAATCTCTCCAGCATTGTGATAATGGCGAAGTACTGTCAAATTTGGCAACCACCAGTGGAACCCTGAAGAATCTCATTTTCATTTTCCAATCAGATTCCTTCCACATTTGGCTGTTGATGCCCTTATGACAGCCAGCACATATATTTATCCACATCTCATCTTCTATTACAGTATTTAACTCTAGTTCCCAGTTTCTTTTGATATGAAATGTGTTGTCATCAGATTGATCCTGCATTAAAGGTGCACTATGTAACTTTTCCGTCCGCTAGAGGTCGCCTATTCAAAACAAAGGCATAGTTTGATGACGCCAAGTTTGAATCTTGGGACATGTGGTCTTCACCTCACAGCCGGAGGAAAAGAATTGGGATAGGACTCAGGCAGAAAGCATGTTCATGGATGTGATTATTAACGTTACTGTAGTATGAAGCAGAGCAGGCCTGAATGTTGTGGGAGCTGAGCAAGGCCGCTGGAGCGATTGCGCAACACACGCCTCGCAAGCAGCGGGACTTTTATTATGCCACAGTCGCTGGCGCCATTTCCGCTTTTCTGGTCATGAGGTAACGCAGCTCTGTTTATCATATTAGATACATTTGAGTGTGTTGAAAATAATGTTATGACGTTATGTTATGTGCGTTCGTTCGGCGGCTGCTATGACATTTGTTGCACACTGCAGTAAGAGTAAAGCGTTTCTGCAAAATAAAACCAGAAACCAAGGGTAACGCAGATATGACGCAATTGACAGGCAACTCCCTCACACGTCCCGGTTCCTTGGTTAAAATAGCAATTTTCTCACGATTTACAAATAGTTGGAAACATTTGGGATATTGTAAGTACTCAACTGAACAAAATACATAACACTGGCCTAGTGGTTTTTGGATATTTTACTGAAAAAATGTTACATAGTGCACCTTTAACTTTCCATAAATATGTGCTATATGATTTTTAGAATAAAACATTTAATAAAATAAAATATTTTTAATTATGTCCCAATTAGAGAAAAAGATTAGAGAAATTAGAGAAAAAGATCTTATGGTTTCTCCATCAAAAATTTGATTAATTATCTTTAAACCATTCTCTTCCCATCTACTAATGGCACTATCCCATATAGAAGGGAGAAAATCTGGGTTCCCTTTCAGTCGGTCACGTTTGACATAAGTCGGAAATGACCGACGAATTGGAATCTATTTTCGGAGACCAATTTACTTCGAGTGTTATAAACGAGCCAATGAAGATTGGCATGCGGTTGATGCATTCCACGATCCACCCCGCATCGCGGGCATAAATACGGAAGTGGAAGTACCTCATATCGCTTTCAACTTCGGAGCCAAACATTACCTTGTGTTCCTACGAAGAGTGTTTTTTCTCGAGTCTCGTGAAGAGGAACGCTCCTGTGGTTTTCCAGTGTTGGTGTGACGGTGCCTGCAGTGGTGGTCGCGAGGATCAAGAAAGAGCAAATTACAGCTGTTTTCACAGCTCGCTGGCCATTGCCTTTTTGAGTGCTCCCAGCGGGCTTGCACCCTTGAACCGCTGCGAGCCGCGGCCATTTCCCCTGTGTGCCTCGGCAATGGTTGGAGCGTTTTTTTCCCTTCTAAAAGAGCAACACGGTTTGACCCTGCGTTTTTTTGAAGATGTCATTCAAAACGTGTGTTTCTGGATGCCGTCGTTATCCATCCCCAGTTGACGGACACGATCGTTGTCTCACGTGTTTGGGCGTTCAGCACGCTGAGGCGGCTTTCGTGGATGACTTATGTTCTCACTGCGGGAACATGACCATCACAGTTCTAAGGTCCAGGCTCAATTACCTCAAACGGGGTGGAGTCCCATTGCGCATCCCCCGATCTAGTGGTCCTCCCGCTGCGAAGCAGAGGGCTGCTACTTTGGCTGATGCCTTTGGTGGGGACCTGAGGGTTACAGTGAGGGCACTCCCGCCGGGCCAACAGGCTCCTCGGGCCCCTCCGCTGCGGCGGTTGAGCTTCTGGAAGAGCATGCTGGTCCTTCCCGTGGGGGGCCAGCTGTTACTTTTGGGGCTCCAGCTGAGGACATGATTTCGATCGCTGCATCGGGGGACGAGCTAATGGACTCTGGAGATGAGGATTCGGATGCGCTGCCCCCTTCAGGTGTGGTAGCGTTGCCCGAGTCTGATCCAGAGCTCACGGCGATGCTTTCCTGGGCCGCCGCGAGTGTCGGGCTCAAGTGGAACCCTCCACCGCGTCCCGAACCCTCGCGGCTGGACGATTGGTATCTTGGGACGGCCCGTGCTGGTTCTCAGCGCCCCGCCCCAGTACCTTTCTTTCCGGAAGTGCATCAGGAGCTCACGAAGTCGTGGACAGCGCCCTATAGCCCTAGAAACCGATCGACTGACTCATCCGTCCTCACTACCCTCAGCCTGTGGAGAAGCCGCGTCATCTCTGCATGCCATGGCGCTCCTGCAGGTCTACCAGGCCAAAGCGCTCATGGAATTGCACGAGGGTAGTTCCGACCCAGGCGTTATGCAGGAACTGCGTACCGCGACGGACCTCGTCACCGCACGCTCCCTGCGTCCGCAGGAGAATGTCACCCAGACTGGTCTCAACATCCTGCCGCTGGCTCTCCGGAGTCCAGCGGTACCCACATTCTCAATAAAAGAGCAGTTTCCTCCCTCCCTGGGCCCCAAGAGGGTCAGGTTGGCAGTGTGCGACGCCCCCGGGCCTTGCCACTCCTTTCCTCCCCTCTCCCCTTCGCCAGGGGGCAGCAGTGTGGGCACCGAGGACGCCCCCAGGCCTTCTCACCCACACTCTGCCCCACCCTGGAGTACTCAGGCAACACTCTGGGCCGCCTCCGGGCCTCCTGAGTCGGGTCTGCGTACTCCACCTCGCTGCCCCACCCCGGGCATGTCTGTGGTGCCGTTGGTCTCACTTGTTCGGTCTCTGGGGGCCTGGCTAGGTCTCCCCAGGCGGTCTCGCTGGCTCATCTGTACCATCAGACTCAGCTACGAGATTCAGTTCGCTCGCCGGCCTCCCAAGTACAGGGGCATCCTCTTCACCATGCGATCGAGCCGGTTCTTCCAGCCGATATGAGGTCGGGGTTCTACAGCCCCTACTTCATTGTGCCCAAGAAAGGTGGTGGGTTAAGACCAATCTTGGACCTGCGAGTTCTGAATCAGGCCCTGCACAAGCTCCCGTTCAGAATGTTAACGCAGAAACACATTTTCAAATGCATCCGTCCTCGAGATTGGTTTCGCAGCGATCGACCTGAAAGACACCTACTTTCATGTCTCCATTCTCCCTCGACACAGACCGTTCCTACGCTTTGCGTTCGAGGGGAGGGCATATCAGTACAAAGTCCTGCCTTTCGGGCTGTCCCTGTCGGCTCGCGTCTTCACAAAAGTCGAGAAGGAAGCCATTGTTCCGCTCAGAGAACGCGGCGTTCAAATTCTCAACTATCTCGACAACTGGCTCATACTGGCTCGGTCCCGGGATCAGTTGTGTGAACACAGGGACCTTGTGCTCCGTCACCTCAGCCTGTTGGGCCTTCGGGTCAAACGAGAGAAGAGCAAACTCTGTCCCACGCAGAGGATCTCTTATCTCGGTATGGAGCTGGATTCGGTCAACCGGACTGCGCACCTCACAGAGGAGTGAGTCCGGTCAATGTTGAACTGCTTGAATACGTTCAAAGGCAGGACAGCGGTCCCACTGAAATTTTTTCAGAGGCTCCTGGGGCATATGGCATCTGCAGCCACGGTAACGCCACTCGGATTGCTTCATATGAGACCGTTTCAACGCTGGCTTCACGAAAGAGTCCCGAGATGGGCGTGGCAGCGCAGCAAGTACCGGGTCTCAGTTACTCCTTACTGTCGACCCAACTTTCAGCCCCTAGACAGACCCTGCGTTTCTACGGGCCGGAGTGTCCCTAGAACAGGTGTCCAGGCATGCTGTGGTCTTCATGGATGCCTCTTCCTCGGGCTGGGTGGCCACGTACAACGGGCACACAGTTGCGGGTCTGTGGACGGGGCCCCAACTGCGTTGCCATATCAATTGCCTAGAGTTACTGGCGGTACGTCTCGCCCTGGGCCGCTTCAAAAAGCCGCTACAGGGCAAACATGTACTGGTCCGTACGGACAGCACTGCGGCCGTTGCGTACATCAACCATCAGGGTGGTCTACGCTCCCGTTGCATGCCCCGACTCGCCCGCCATCTCCTCCTTTGGAGTCAGAAGCATCTGAGATCGTGTCGGGCCATTCACATCCCAGGTGCGCTGAACCAGACAGCCGACGAGCTCTTGTCAGTCGACACCTCCGGGAGAGTGGCAACTCCATCCCCGGAGCGTCCAGCTGACCTCTTCGGAGCCGCGCAGGTAGACCTGTTCGCCTCTCCGGACTCGACCCATTGCCAGTTGTATTACTCCCTGTCCGGGGGCACCCTCGGGACAGATGCACTGGCGCACAGCTGGCCCCGGGACCTACGCAAGTATGCCTTTCCCCCAGTGAGCCTTCTCGCACAGACACTGTGCAAGGTCAGGGAGGACGAGGAGCAGGTCTTGTTAGTTGCGCCCTACTGGCCCAACCGGACCTGGTTCTCTGAACTCACACTCCTCGCGACAGCCCCTCCCTGGCCAATCCCCCTGAGGAAGGACCTGCTTTCTCAGGGGCGGGGCACTCTATGGCACCCACGTCCAGACCTCTGGAGACTCCATGTCTGGTCCCTGGACGGGACGCAGAGGTTCTAGGTGGCCTGCCGCATCCAGTGGTAGACACCATCACTTCTGCGAGAGCCCCCTCTATGAGGCGCCTCTACGCTCTGAAGTGGAACCTATTCGTTGAGTGGTGTTCTTCCCGCCGGGAAGACCCCCGAAGGTCTTCGATTAATGTTGTGCTTTCTTTCCTGCAAGATGGGCTGGAGCGAAGGCTGTCTCCCTCCACCCTCAAAGTGTACGTTGCCGCAATAGCGGCGTATCACGATGCAGTAGATGGTAAGTCCTTGGGTAAGCACGACTTAATCGTCAGGTTCCTCAGAGGTGCGAGGAGACTGAATCCTCCTCGTTCGACCTCGGTACCCTCTTGGGACTTAGCCCTGGTGCTCAGAGCACTTCAGGGTCCTCCCTTTGAGCCTTTGCAGTCTGTAGAGCTAAACATCCTGTCCATGAAGACAGTGCTCCTGACTGCATTGGCCTCAATCAAGAGGGTAGGGGACCTGCATGCACTTTCGGTCCGTTGTCCTGAGACCCCGGCCTGGATACGTGCCCAAGGTTCCCACCACTCCCTTCCGGGACCAGGTGGTGAACCTGCAAGTGCTGCCTTCGGAGGAGGCAGACCCAGCCCTAGCTTTGCTCTGTCCCGTCCGCGCTCTCCGCGCCTACGTGGACCGAACTCAAAGCTTTAGAAACCTCAGAGCAGCTCTTCGTCTGTTACGGAGGCCAGCAGAAGGGAAAGGCTGTCTCCAAGCAGAGGTTAGCCCACTGGATAGTGAATGCTATCATCTTGGCTTACCAGTCCCAAGACGTGCCTTGCCCGTTGCGGCCGTCTGACACTAGGCCTGCACCCGTATGCTTGTGGAACGTGTGTGTAGGCTGGGTTCCATATGTAGTGGTTCCCCAACGGTAACCCCATATGTGTATTCTCCACGGTACCAGCTACCCTACTTGGCTAGCCCCGTGTCTTTACCTTGACAGAGCCCGCTCTGTCGTCTCTGGTGGTGTTCTTTCCCCCCCTGGGATCAGGTTGGATCCACCCCAGAGACCGCCATATGTAGCACTACCATGATAGGTTAGTCCTTATGTGTATTTCGCCACCTCTCCTTCCATTGAAGGACGTGGCTCCGCAGCGTACCATCTCCCCGAGATGGGCACGCTTTCCCAGCGTTATCCAATAGTCATACTGAGTGGGTCTTGCAGGAACAGCAGTGACTGTCCTCCCTGCCAGGAGCCCTGACTCTCACACCAACAGGGAGCTCAGGCAGGGCGCTGGAAGGGCCAGCATCTCTGGCGTGTTAGTAGGGATCCCAATTCGTCGGTCAGGTGCTGTGCTTCAGCTGGAGGCCGAGTCACTTATCTCGGCTCCTCAGTTGTAAAGCGATATGCGGTACTTCCACTTCCGTATTTATGCCCGCGATGCAGGGCGGATCGTGGAATGCGTCAACCGCATGCCAATCTTCATTGGCTCGTTTATAACACTCGAAGTAGATTGGTCTTTGAAAATAGATTCCAATTCGTCGGTCAGTTCCGACGTACGTCTTCGTTCCCTCCTTCAGGGAACGAGGGTTACATACGTAACCGAGACGTTACCTTTAATAGGTATTGCACGTGATAAGGTTATTACTCCTCTAAACTTTTTTTGTATTGTGGACCAAATTTTGACAGTATGCTGTATCCATATATTTGTTTTCTTCAATCTTTTCTGTGCTTGCAAGTCCATGAATGGCAGAACTGTCAAAGAGACTCCAGGAATTTTGTTCAATATTAACCCATTCTGCCTCCTTATCAATGCCAAGCCAAGCAGCCATAGCTCTAAGCTGAGCAGCCCAATAATAGTATCTAAGATTAGGAAGGTTCAAACCCCCCCTGTCTTCACTTGACATAAGTATTTTAAGTCTTATTCTTGGTCTTTTATTTTGCCAAATAAACTTTGAAATACATTTTTCTAGTTTATTAAACGCTGAGACTGGAACCAAAACTGGAAGAGATTGAAAAAGGAAGAGAAAACTCTGTAGTATATTCATTTTCACTGTTTCAATCCTTCCAAACATGGAAAGAGGTAGTATCTCCCGATCTCAAAAAGCTGTGTGTAGTTAGCCAAGTATAAACGTGATGCTATCGGTATAAGGATAACACCCAAGTACCTGAAACCCTGACTAGACCATCGAAAAAATACTTCATTATCTAACTGAGTGGGCCAATGTCCTGAAATCATCATTGCCTTTGATTTCTCAGCATTTAACTTATATCCAGAAACTAAGCCATAGTCTCTAAGGCACTCTAAAAGGGCCGGGATAGATGAAACAGGGTTTTCAATGAATAATAATACGTCATCAGCGTATAACGATATTTTATGACACTTCCCTCCTTTATCTACTATCCCCTGTATTCTGGGGTTGCTCCTTATTAACTCCGCTAGTGGCTCAATACTAAGAGCAAATAAGACTGGAGACATCACATCTCCCTGACGAGTTTCCCTACCTAGATTAAAAAACTCTGAGCATTGACCATTAACTCAAACTCTTGATTTAGGGTTTTTGTAAAAAATATTTACCCATTTAACAAAAGTGTCATGAAACCCCATAAAATTAAGAGTCAGTTTTATGAATTACAGTAATTCTTGCGTCAGACCATTAATGTGGGGGGTCTTCATTATAGTTAAACACCTTACATAAATTTGGAGCCAGTTCATTTACATATGCCTTATAAAATTCCCCAGGGAATCCGTCTACCCCTGGTGACTTATTGTTTTTTAAATTTGCAATAGTCTGCCTTATTTCTTCTGCTGTGATAGGGGATATCATTTCCTTTGCTTCTTCTTCTGTTAATTTATTTAATTCAATTGGTTGCAAAAAACTTTTAACTTTTTCCTCCTTATTTATTAATTTCTGGCCCTCATATAATTTTTTATAATAATCTTCAAATGCATTAACTATTTCATTTGGTTGTGTTAGCATTGTTGAGGTATCTGGGTGTTTGATTTTTGGAACTACCCTGCTTGCTTGAGCCTACTAACCTTATTACTCATCTCATAGTATTTTCTGCTTACAAATATGAGTGCCCCCTCTGCTTTATATGTAAGCAAATCATCAAATGTCTTTCTTTCCTGCTTTAAACCTTCTAAAATTTTAATTTTACCTGTTTGTTTATGTTCAGTTTCCAGTTTCCTGATTTTATTCTCTATCTCATTTTGTTTGGCTAATCTAATTTTTTTATTCCTGGATGTTATTTCTATTATTTTACCTCTTACGTTACTGCTTTGGTAACAAAATAGATGGGGTAACCAGTCCATTATCATTAATATCAAAGTATTCAATCAGTTGTTGCCTTATTTCTTCTTACGCCTTACAATCATTTATTACTGAGACATTTAATCTCCAGTATTTAAATTGTTTATCTTGTCCTAACTGAAGTTTTTGCCTAACTGGAGCATGATCAGATATAGTTATGTGATCTATATAACATTCTTTGACATGATGTAAATCTACTCTGGATGTATTCAGTATGTGTTTAGATGAAGTGGTGTAGCTGTATTTAATGACTTTTGATGAGGCCCACACTGGTTTTCTTGCTCCATCTGGTCATCATCAGAGGAAAAAAAATCAACCCATTCTTACTCCCAAGACGTCAAAATCTGAAGCATGGTCAAGTGCCTTCCGCATCACAATGAAGACGCTAAAGGTACCCCTAGGCGTCACTATATCGACGCGCAGGGTATTCCATTGATTTCAATGGGAAACATTTGGCGTCATACACAGACGCGTTAGGCATGGGAACATTATTGTCATGATGAAATTATATTGGGTTATGATTTTAACATGTTGGAGTATGATTCTCAATTTAATCAGCCAGCATAATTGTATTTACATTTATTTTATTTACGCTATTTAGACATGTTTGAACATGTAACCCAACCCCATCCCATCCCTAAGCCTACCCATTTATTATGGTCTTGAGGCCTGAGCTGTGGCCTAGAGTCCTTTAACCATGGTTGGATGGGCTGGTCAGAAGCTGGAGGGCCGAAGAGAGACAAAGAATCAGGATAATGAGGTGAAGCCAGGAAGCCAGATGGAGCCATGGAGCCGGATCGAACCAGTGGAGGCCCATCATAGATGATCACACGTTGACGTGATTAGTTACAAGCTAGTTTGTGACATCAGAAACACCCGCGATTTCAAACCGCGTTTTTGAGAGTGTCTTTGGTTCACAGCAGTTTTAAGGACAAAATACTCAGCAATGGTGTTGACTTGTGAATTTGCTTATGGTTTGTCTTAAGGCATATTAAAACACCACATGGACATAAACAACATTAAAAACTTGATTTTCACCACAGGGGGACTTTATTAAAAATTTAACTAATAATTTTTTTTTGTTTAATTTTTATAAATCATTATAATTTAATGATTATAATTTAAAATATTGGTAATGGCTCTTTATAGTAAGTGTAAATAAAGGTAGATTTTATTTACACTGAATGTAAAATGTGTAACGTGCTGTCTGCACAAAGTGTTAGTAGAAAGCATTTTGTTTTCAATAACTGACGCTTAGGTAATATTCACACAAAGAGCAAATTGAAATGTAATGCTATTTGCTTTAATGGTAAATTGTCTGAGCAATTGTTAAAACAATGTAGACAGACACAGCAAAAAATATTTTATATGTAATGAGCTGTGCTATTCAAGTCACTCCAGGAGGGGGCACAACAACCTTTTAAATACCTGAAAAGTTCATCCTCACTGAAAGACTGAAACAGAGAAGGCTGTTGTATTGTAAATAGCATGCAACATTCTTCCATTCATTTCTTCTGTACAGTAGATTAATCATTCATTTTTGTTTATGTTAATGTTTGCCATGTTGATGTCTCAGCTTCCTGTATGTTCGGTTACATTTCAGGGAAATGACCGAAAACAGTCAGTTAAACCATGGTGAAAAAGGCTTTTATAACAGAGGGACAGGATAAAACTATGCCAGTAAAACAACAACAACAACAACAAGAAGACACACACCATTAGTTTCCTTCTGTATTGTAGAGAGACATGGGTGGAAAGACAAAATCCTTGCATTTTCCCACTGCTGACCTCATAAAAACTAAATTATGCAACAGATAACACATCACCATTTACTGTTAGATTGGACTTTGAGAAGGTGAAAGTTGAAAACCAGAGGAGAAAAGCTGATTCATGTAGGCCTATTATACATGTATTATTCAACTCTGCAGTTCAATAGAATGTTCCTGAAAATGGCACTGCAGGAATCTGATACATAATGTTATAGATATGTGCTTTTCCATATTGTTTTGAATCCATCTGACATTGAATATGTTATTTATGTAGCAAATTCATTTTGCTACATAATGTCTTTATTTAAATAAACCTGGGCCCGTATTTATCAAGCTTCTCAAAGTGCCATTTTAGTCTTAAGTGCTGAGAATTCATGAAATTTACTCCTACTTTCAAACTTAAGTATAAAAGCAGGTTATCAAATTTCTTAAACTAAGAATCACTCTTACTCTTCCAGTTATTTAAGAAGCTCGAGAGGTCTCTCAAGTGGTTACGAGTTGCCGGTAGGGGCTTGTGATGGCACTAAGGAGACAGAGATGTGCGCAAATCTTTCAGGAGAGGTAGAAAGTTTTTGAAATGTTTGACGACGAGCAGTTAATCAAACGGTATTGTTTGGACAGAGCAGGCATCATCTTTGTCAGCGCTTCCCGCCAGTTCGGTTTTCTTTTGGAATCCATGGTGGCTGGTTATATTATAAAATTAGGCTATATGTAGGCAGGTCAGTTAACAGCACACAGGTTTAAAATTTGTAATTAAGACACGGTGGAAAACTTGTTTATCTTTCATTTTCAATGTGTATATCATAATGTATTCTCTTGAAAAATTTTTCTTGTCAAATGTGTGTTGAATGTAAACTCTTAGGAATAAGCACTCTTAGGAATTCACTATTCAATGTGAATTTATCCGAGAATATTCTTAAATAAGGAAATCTATTCAGTGATTGGTCCATGCCTATATCGTCATCCAAAATCCTGTTTGTGGCACAGCAAAGTGTTGTGAATCATCTCTAAGACTGACACTTAATATTTAGTCCTACACTTCACTTAAATTATGACTGAGATGCTTGATAACCAACTTTTAAGCGCAGCTTTGAGCCAATTTTTTACTCTTAAGTCAATTCTTAGCAGTGTTTTTGTAAGTAATTCTCAGAGGCTTGATAAATACAGGCCCTGGTCTGTAAATAACTAATGTTCAGATAACTGGGTTCAAAGTTGTGTAACAGCATGAAAGTTGTTTTGAGGCCAGTTTTGCCTGAAGGCACACAAATTCTCAGTGATTATTCCAGATGAGTAGCATTGGCACCAAATAAACTCAAGCATAAAGCATAAAGCTTACAGACTTCTAATAAATGCTGTGCACCTAAAAGAAATGTCTTTCTACCCAACGTATCCAGCTGTTTCATATGTACAGCAGCATTCTAGACATGCAGGAGGAACAGCGTTGGAGTTCAATCCTTCTGAAACCTTGTCTTCGTGAACAGCTTTAATTTCCTTCTCCAGGTGATATTATCCTTTATCGGGCATGTTCTTTGTGTATTGGCCAAAGGGCTTATTGCCTGGTCCCAATGCTTCTGTTGCATTGTGTTAGAAGACATACTTCTTATACAGTTGCAAATTCTACTAAATTAATTGAATAATTACATTATAATCTGTTGATTTGCAACATCAAAAGAAAAAAAAAACTGTTATTATTTTAAAAGATTGTTTTGCCATACTGCAAAAGAAAATTGGACTTGATTTCTGATGCTTTGAACTTAGTAGGATTAGAATTTAGAGATGTAAAGCAGAACCCATAAAGACACAAACTACAGTATTAAGTGTAACAATGTTTTCTCTGGTTCTCTGTCGTCGTTGTTTTATGTATGCAGGTGTTCTCTGTTCCCCGTGTTTTCTTTGTTTTTGCTCAGTGTTATTTTGTTCCTGTTTTTTTTATTGTTTATTTTCATTAAAATTTCCCCTGCATTTGGATCCTGCATCTCTGCCTGCCGTCTTTGATTTCCTGTTTCCTGACAGAATGACCGACCCATTATGGATCCAGCGGGGGAATTAACACGGTTCCGCCATGTCCTCCATCGAGGCTGGAGGACATGGCGCTTTGCTCTGTGCGAGACGCTGGCGTCCTTGCGGTGAGGATTTCGGCCAGGATGGCCACCAAATCTAGGCCTTCAACCAGAGCCCAAGGTCGTCCCCTGTCTCCGTCCAGAGCCATGTGACGTCTCCAGTCTCCAACCAGCATCCAGAGAGGACTCCGTCCCGTGCACAGAGTCCAGAGAGGGCTCCGTCCCCTGTGCCACCCAAGCCACCTGATCAGCCTATTCCACCTGACTTTTATGTTGAAGTTTATCTGTGCATTGTTTCTGTGTCCTGTTTCCTGTGGGGTTTTGTAGTTCTTGTACTTTTTCATGTTGATTAGTCTCCCCATGTGTTCCCATTCACCACACCTCTTGTTATCTCATTTATCTAGTCTTCCCTGTGTGTATATATAGCCCATGTTTTCTCTGGTTCTCTGTTGGTCGTTGTGTGCAGGTGTTCTCTGTTCCCTGTGTTTTCTTTGTTTTTGCTCAGTGTTATTTTGTTCCTGGTTTTTTGATTGTTTATTTTCATTAAAATTTCCCCTGCATTTGGATCCTGCATCTCTGCCTGCCGTCTTTGATTTCCCGTTTCCTGACAGTCCCGTTTCCTGTGTCATTATTTATTTAACAATCTAGGCCAAAATGGAAAAGCCATGGGTCACAAACTAAGTTCACCCTTACTGCTTCCATAGGAATTAAGAGGGTAAGTAGCTGCCAGGTGCTGTTAATCAAATGTCTTTGATTATTTGCATTTGATTCATTGATCATCAGCAAGTGTGATCACCTCTATAAAAGCAGAAGTTTTGCCAATTTGCTGGTCTGGAGCATTCAGGTGTGTGTTAACACAATTTCAAGGAGGAAAGACATCAGCAATTAGAGAAGCAATTGTTGCTTCCATCACCCTGAGATAGGTTATACAACCATTTCCAAACAAATTGAAGTCTGTTATTTTACAGCAAGGAAGATTATTCACAAGTGGAAAACATTCAAGACAGTTGCCAATCTTCCCAGGAGTGGACGTCCCTGCAAATTCACGCCAAGGCCAGACCATGCAATGCTCAGAGAAATTGCAAAACACCCAAGAACTACACTACTACAGTTCATGGCAGTACATTTCTGGTAATCACAGCTGTTTGTTTTACCATCAATTTAACAGGATATTTTTTTACAGTGTGCATTCTGAGACTGCAGTTGGTTATTGCACTGCAATGGATGACTACATACTCACAACAACGGGTTCACATGGCCTTTATGGTCTAAGGCAGTGGTTCTCAGTTCGGTTCCTGACGACTTACCACTCTGCACATTTTGTATGCCTCTCTTATCTGTCACACTCCTAATGAGCTGATGATCTGAATCAGGTGTGTTCGATAAGAGAGACATACAAAATGTGCAGAGTGGTGGGTCACCAGGACCGCAATTGAAACCCACTATAATTAGTAATTCCTCAAAAGTGCTTATTAAAAATAAAAATGTATTTACTCAGCCTTCTTCTCAGCATTCTTTCAAATCTGTATGACTTTCTTCTGCGGTAATGCGGAAAAATTTTCAGGTCCAAACAACATTGGACCTCATTTACTATAGGCCTGCTTATTCCAACATAAATGTTTCTAATGCATTTCGTCTGTTTGGACCAATGAGTGAAAAATGACAGATGGATGAATGAAAATACAAATTTACTCTCTGACAGTAGGTAGTGCTTCTAGCAGAAATACCCCAATTACTACGATATATAAAGTGCTGCAGAACTTTCCCTTTAAAGGTGCAGTGTGTGGTTTTTAGCGGCATCTAGTGGTGAGGTTGTGAATTGCACCCCCCCTCCCTTTCGGAGCACATAGAGAAGCTACGATGGCTGCCACAGGACAAAAATGTTGGCGTCGGAGAGAGCAGAAAGACTAGTGCTCTGTAGAGAAGTTTATTCGTTTAGGGCTACTGTAGAAACATGATGGCGCAAAATGGCGATTTCACTGTAAGGGGACCCGTGGTGTATGGAGATAGAAATGGCTCATTCTAAGGTAATAAAAACATAACAGTACATTATGTAAGGTCTTTATACTCCACTGAAAACATAGTTATGTATATTATATAGCATTTCTGTCAATAGATCCTCATAAATACTACCCACTGAACCTTTAAGACACCCAGTCACTTGTCATAGGGCATGTACACACTGCAGCTAAATTGCCCTTTCACGAGTTCAAACTTACAAATAAGTTTGATAGAATAAATGGTATGCATATTTGGCGTGCTGTCCGAGGAGAGGGCTCCGAGCTCGGTATTTGGCCCGAACCCAGAGTACTCGAATAGTACAAACTCAGCGATCTGATGGTGGGTCGATGTCATCAGTGAACAGTTCCTCTGTCAGAACAAGCTGTCTGTTGCCCATGTGTACATAAAAACCACTGATCCTCACAAACTTCTCCAAAATACACTTCTTTGGTGAGCATCCGTTATAAAACACTCACAGATCAAAATGAATGTACTGTGACTCACAGCGATCAGTGAGCCAAGAGCGCACATACACGGTGTGTTTGTGCATCAATAATAACAGACTCGCGCATGTCTAATGTACGACTCATGTGACTGTAATTGTCTTTACCTTCATTACAGTCGTCATCTATCAAAACTTTTTTAGCAACACTGGTTCCCTTTTAGTCGGCCACTCTCGACGTACGTCAGAGATGATCTGACGAAATGGGATCTTGCTTGAGAGCCCAATCCACTTCGACTGTGTTGCCGCATTTTCTGTAATGTGAGTGCACACAGTGGGACTGCACCTTTTTCCCCTGTCTGACGTGCTGCCTGTGCGTCTCAGCACTGAGAGAGTGTTTCTTTCCCTAAAAGAGCTTACACGGGTGTGACACTGCGTCTTTCTAAAGATGTCATTCCACCCGTTTGTTTCTGGATGCGCTCGTTTCCTGTCTTCATTTGACAGCCATGATGATTTTCTCACATGCCTGGGCATAAGCATGCTGAGACTACGTTCGTGGGTGGTCTATGTTCTCTCAGACGAATGTGACCATGTCAGCACGTTGTTCGTCTCACCTTTTTCGGCTGTTATGCTCTGGAAATGAACATGATGCTGATATTGCCACTGTAATAGTGAGGGCTCATACTAAATCAGATTCAGTTGACAGCCATACTTTCCCGGGTCGCTGGGGTGTAGTGCAACGTGTAAATCGCTTTGGCCGCCCCGTGTCTTTTTCCCTGGATGTACATTTGCCAAAATCTGCATTAAAAGTTTTTCCCCTCTCTTACTACCCTCGATGGTGGGGTGGAACGCTCCCCAGACCGTCCCTCTGGTTCATCCGCACTATCAGACTCGGCTATGTGATTCAGTTCGCCTGCCGTCCAACCATGTTCAGGGGCGTCTACTTCACTTCTGTGCGGAACAGCGATGCCCCTGTCTTGCGGAAAGAGATCAAAGTCCTAATGGCAAAGGACGCGATCGAGCCAGTCCCTCCAGCCGATATGAAGACAGGGTTCTACAGCCCCTACTTCATTGTACCCAAGAAAGGCAGTGGGTTACGGCCAATCTTGTACTTGCAAACCTTGAATCGGACCCTTCACAAGCTCCCATTCAAGATATTAACGCAGAAATGCATTTTCGAATGCATCCGTCCCAGAGATCGGTTTGCAGCGATCGACCTGAAGGATGTGTGAACGACTGGGTGAACTACCTTGATGACTGGCTTATTCTAGCCCACTCGCGAGAGCAGTTGTGTGAACACAGGGATATAGTGCTCAGGCACCTCAGTCTGTTGGGTCTTCGGGTCAACTGTGTGAGTAATCCTGTGCAGAGGATCTCTTATCTTGGTATGGAGCTGGACTTACAGAGGAGTGCGTCCAGTCAGTGTTTAACTACTTGAATTTGTTCAAGGGCAGGACAGCGGCCCCACTGAAACTTTTTCAGAGGCTCCTGGGGCATATGGCAGCCGCAGCCGCTATAATGCCGCTGGGGTTGCTTCATATGAGGCTGCTTCAACACTGACTTCACAGGCGGGTCCCGAGATGGGCATGGCAGAGCGGCACATACCCAGGTTTCAATCACCCCGTCGCCAAACCTTTGGCCCGTGGTCGGATCCTCCGTTTCTATGGGCAGGTGTTCCCCTAGAACAAGTGTCCAGGCATGCTGTGGTCTCCACAGATACCTCTGACACCGGCTGGGGGCGCCACGTACAATGGGCATGCAGTATCAGGCATTTGGACGGGTCCCCAAATGCATTGGCACATCAACTGCCTCGGGTTGTTGGCAGTATGTCTTGTGCTGAGCCGCCTCAAAGGGCCGTTAAAGGGCAAGCATATACTGGTCCGTACGGACAGTACTGCGACCGTTGTGTACATCAACCATCAAGGTGGTCTACACTCCAGTCGCATGTGGCAACTCTCCCACCATCTCCTCCTATGAAGTCAGAGGTCTGAGGTCACTTCTTGCCATTCATATCCCAGGCCTGCTCAATCATGCAGCCGACAAGCTCTCACAACAGCCTGTGCTTCCGGGAGAGTGGCGAATCCTTCCCCAGGTGGTCCAGCTGATTTTGAGGCGCTTCGGCGATGCACAGATAGATATGTTTGCCTCTCCGGACACATCGCACTACAAGTATGCGTTTCCCCCAGTGAGCCTTCTTGCACAGATGCTGTGCAATGTCAGGGAGGACAAGCCATACTGGCCCAACCGGACCTGGTTCCTGGGACTAATTCTCCTCACGGCAGCCCATCCCCTGGCCCATTCCTCTGACGGGAGGCGGAGGTTCTAGGTGGCCTACCCCAAGCGGTGGTAGACACCATCACTTCCGCTAGAGCCCTCTCTACGAGGCACAGGCATATACTAAGTGCTATTGCAAAAAAAAAAAGCTGACAAGGAGTTCTGTCCATCACAAATATCCAAATAGTGGTTCAGCTGATTAAGAGGACTGGAACTTGAATCTCTCTTCTGCTTCTTGCGGTAAGCTGTGAACAGTCCAGACTGATGCTCTTGATCCTCCTGCTCATGGGTGGGGGAAGGGACTGGGGTAGCCCTGTATGCCTCATTGAGAATCAAGTCTGATTAAGCAAAAGCAAAAATAGGAATCACAAAATGTACACGTTGAATACTAAGAACAAACAGTACCAACATTACATTAACATTAGCTATGGCTAATTTAAAATAAGCACCCATGTAATGATAATATACTATTTTTAATTTTATCTTTTAGCCTAGTCCTGACATGTTGATGTAAAATTGTATAACACACCTTTAATCATGGCAGACACAGCCTCCTTGGTATTTTCAGGGACCAAAGACATCATGGGTCAACCACATGGTGCCAAATGAAGGATCCAGCAGAGCAGCTTTTATAGGTATAGAGGGTCAGAGAAGGGCAATGATGTCCCATCACTCTCTCCATCTGTCATCTTCACATTAACAAAGATCCCTCTGAATCTTCTTTTGAGGGATGTTTGCAGGCTATAGATCAAACCACCCAAGTAGAACACTTTCTCCTTTTGATTTTCCAGGTGGTGATTAAGAGGGAGGGAACCACAGTAAAAAAAAAATTCTCCTTGTGTAAGATATGTGGCTTCTGCAAAGGGTTGAAGGACTTGTACAAGTTCCTGTAGCTGATTCCACTCTCTAGCTATACATATTGTCTCTTTTTGTCCCACATTTTCAAGAAATGTACATAGACTTAGGTGGTCACAGCTGACCACTGCTTTCAGTTGCCTCAGTGTGGAATTCCAGCACGTATTGGTTACAGAGCAGGGATTCCACACTGTCCAAACTCCTTCTCAAAGTTCTCCTTGAAATAACTAATAACTGACTAATAACTAATTTACAAATGCAAATACTTATTGTTAATAAGCAGTTATAACTGCATGAATAACGCAATACCTGCCGAATAGTGAGCCCTTTTTAACTCACAATGTTATAAATGCTTAATAAATGTATTTATTCACACTTATTTAACTAAAAAAAACAGATTCCTGATTTATTTCATGATGCAGCAAAAATAGAAATGAGTCATCTTAGTGAGACTGAAGGTTGTTGTATTTGTGGTTTTCTTATTAATATCTCATGACTACCACTTTTCTTAAAATGTTCCTTACCAGAAGTTACTGTCTTACCCATGATATTTCACAAAAGGCTCATGCCTATTCACAGCAGTGTACAAAACTAATTTCTTGCTTATCAAAATGAAATTATCAAACTTTATTTTGAAAAAATAAAAAACAAAAAAAACACAAGAGCAAAACCATAACTTGATGAGATCTTAATAATGAATAATGTAATTCCAATATTAGTTACTTGTGAATCTTAAGTGTAAACCAGTGAACCATTCATTAATGAGTTACATTAGTAACCTAAGTGAACCTTAGTGTTGGCAGCCTTTCCACCTGAAAACTGTGCCGAAGGTGTCAAAGAGTGTCAGAGATTAAACCATGCCTGCTCAACATAGTCTCGGCCTGAACTGGGAAATATCAACAGATACCTTTACATTCCACTCACCAGATAACAGCAAACCTCTGACTCATCGTGGCATTCTCTCCACTGTTAACAGCTTGTATGACCCTTTAGGCTTTGCAGCACCTGTGGAAGATTCCTGTTAAGAGAGCTGTCAAAGGGGATAGATAACTGGGACGAGCTCCTCCCAGAAGAGAAATGCAGAGAGTGGGAAATTTGGAGAAATTCATTGCAAGACCTGGAGAGAATTCATATTCAGAGGACATATAGCCTGAAGTGACTCTCAAAAGCAAAACGTACAGAGCTGTGCATATTTTCAGATGCCTCTTTCAAGGCTATTGGAGCAGTAGCATACCTCAAGACTATCTATGAAGATGGACAGATCAATGTTGGTTTCGTCTTAGGTAAAGCTAAATTGACACCTCCAGATGAACCTACTATCCCTAGGTTAGAACTTTGCGCAGCTGTGTTAGTTGTCGAGATTTCAGATTTCATCTTGGACGAGACTGATTTTAAACCAGACTCTGTGAAGTTTTTCTGCGACAGCAAGGTCGTATTGGGTTACATACACAATGAAAGTAGGAGGTTCTATGTATATGTGCACAATCATGTTCAAAGAATCAGGCAGTCGTCAAAGGCTGAGCAATGGCATTTTGTGCCTACCGAGCACAATCCAGCTGACTGTGCCTCTAGGTCTGTTCCAGCTTCTCTTCTTACAAACACCATGTGGCTGACAGGACCAGACATTCTTTATGGACCTTCAGAAAGTGATCTAACCTGGGAAGAGACTTTTGTGCTGGTGAATCCAGAGACAGATTCTGAGGTTCGTTCTTTACCTCAAGTGAGCACTGCTGTCGCCAGTGTAAGTGAGAAACCACTTAACCCAGAACCCTTTGAGCGCTTTTCCTCATGGAACTTTCTGTTGAGAGCAGTGACATGCTTGATCCATGTTGCCCGTTCCTTTCATTCTATGTCTAAAGGACAGACATACAAACGTATAGGCTGGCATAAATGTCATCAACCCTATTACCTGAGTGAGTTGGCTCAAGCCAAAAAAGTCATCCTTTCAGTGCAAAAGTCTGTGTTTCCTGAAGAGTACAGTGCTCTTATGAGACATGTTGAAATCTCTCAGAATAGTCCTTTAATTAAGTTGAATCCTGTTCTGGGTGATGATGGATTAATCAGAGTTGGTGGTCGTCTAACAAATGCACTTGTGTTCAGTGATGAGAGAAATCCCATTGTCTTACCCGGACGACATCATATCTCCACCTTGCTAATTCGTCACTTTCATGAACAAGTGAAGCATCAGGGCCGGCTTTTCACCGAAGGCACTCTGCAGGATTCTGGCTAATTAATGGAAAGAGATCTATTAGTAGTGTCATACATAAGTGTGTTGTATGTAGGAAGTTGCGTGGAAATACAGAGTGTCAAAAAATGGCAGATCTTTCAGAGGAGCGTCTCAGTCCATCCCCACCTTTCACTTATGTTGGCTTGGATGTGTTTGGTCCTTTCCCAGTCTCAGCTCGTCGTACAAGAGGAGGTCATGCAGAAAGTAAGTGTTGGGCCATTCTCTTCACTTGTATGTCCAAGCGAGCTGTTCACATAGAAGTAATTGAATCTCTTGACACCTCCAGCTGTATAAATGCGCTACGGAGATTCTTTGCCATTAGAGGGCTCCTGAAACAGTTCCGGTCAGATTGTGGAACGAACTTTGTAGCTGCAAGCAAAGAACTGGGATTCTCCAAAATGGTGAAGGACCCAGAGATGCAAGAATACCTCACCAACTGCTCTTGCTCATGGGAACTCAATCCGCCCCATGCTTCACACATGAAGTGTGCTTCATTGTTCTTCTGTTGCCTAAGGAAAATTAAGACTTAAATGAGACATCCTTAGGATGTCTGGCAGGGAGTGTTCTGCTTCAAGTTTACTTGTTGCTTTGTATTTTGTATAGTTGTTTTAGTTTTGGTGCCACCTAGTTGCAGTTCTCTAGAAAAAAAAGGTGATCACATTTTACCAGTCAGCATCTCCTCAATTTGCGTTTGTAAAAGCATCATCTGTAAGTTAATTCTTCATTATATAAGGCTTGATAATACATATTTGCATACACTCACCTAAAGGATTATTAGGAACACCATACTAATACTGTGTTTGACCCCCTTTCACCTTCAGAACTGCCTTAATTCTACGTGGCATTGATTCAACAAGGTGCTGAAAGCATTCTTTAGAAATGTTGGCCCATATTGATAGGATAGCATCTTGCAGTTGATGGAGATTTGTGGGATGCACATCCAGGGCACGAAGCTCCCGTTCCACCACATCCCAAAGATGCTTTATTGGGTTGAGATCTGGTGACTGTGGGGGCCATTTTAGTACAGTGAAACCAATTTGAAATGATTCGAGCTTTGTGACATGGTGCATTATCCTGCTGGAAGTAGCCATCAGAGGATGGGTACATGGTGGACATAAAGGGATGGACATGGTCAGAAACAATGCTCAGGTAGGCCGTGGCATTTAAACGATGTCGAATTGGCACTAAGGGGCCTAAAGTGTGCCAAGAAAACATCCCCCACACCATTACACCAGCACCACCAGCCTGCACAGTGGTAACAAGGCATGATGGATCCATGTTCTCATTCTGTTTACGCCAAATTCTGACTCTACCATCTGAATGTCTCAACAGAAATCGAGACTCATCAGACCAGGCAACATTTTTCCAGTCTTCAACTGTGCAATTTTGGTGAGCTCGTGCAAATTGTAGCCTCTTTTTCCTATTTGTAGTGGAGATAAGTGGTACCCGGTGGGGTCTTCTGCTGTTGTAGCCCATCCGCCTCAAGGTTGTGCGTGTTGTGGCTTCACAAATGCTTTGCTGCATACCTCGGTTGTAACGAGTGGTTATTTCAGTCAAAGTTGCTCTTCTATCAGCTTGAATCAGTCGGCACATTCTCCTCTGACCTCTAGCATCAACAAGGCATTTTCGCCCACAGGACTGCCACATACTGGATGTTTTTCCCTTTTCACACCATTCTTTGTAAACTCTAGAAATGGTTGTGTGAAAATCCCAGTAACTGAGCAGATTGTGAAATACTCAGACCGACCCGTCTGGCACCAACAACCATGCCACGCTCAAAATTGCTTAAATCACCTTTCTTTCCCATTCTGACATTCAGTTTGGAAATCAGGAGATTGTCTTGACCAGGACCACACCCCTAAATGCATTGAAGCAACTGCCGTGTGATTGGTTGATTAGATAATTGCATTAATGAGATACTGAACAGGTGTTCCTAATAATCCTTTAGGTGAGTGTATATGTGATGTGATCTACAAAATGTATTAATATTAATTAATATATTATATTTTATAATAATATGTATTTTACAAAATGTTTAACTCTAAAACTGCAAGACAGTCAAAGCCAGAAATATGAACAAGTTGTGTCCAAAGTTTTAGGATGATATATAAAAAAATGAGCTTTCAGTAAGATTTTGTTTGGGCGGAGTACCAAACTTTTTCACTAGATGACATCCAAGCTCCATTACTGACCTTGGGCACCTCCATTTCCATATGGTTTGAGTGATCTGAACCATATACAATACTGTGCAAAAGTCTTAGGCACGTTGGTATTTTCACACGAAAAATGTTTTTAAGCCAGTTATTTATATATTTTACTGTAGTGTGTCAGTAGGAAATATCAGTTTACATTTCCAAACATTAATTTTGCAATTAATTGTAATAATCCAGTGAGATTTTTTAATTTATTTTTATGCACAAGAAGTCTGATAGCAGCCAGTATGATCTGATCTCACCATCATCGAGTCTGTCTGTGATTACATGAAGAAACAGAAAAAACTAAGATGGACTAAATCCAGAAGAACTGAGGCAACGTCTCCAAGACACTTGAAGAAACCTTCCTGCAAAACTACATGAATAGGTGTAGGAATAGATGCAGGTGACAAAAAACGTTTTAAACGCAAAGAGTGGTCACCCCAAATATCGATTTGATTTAGTTAATAGAAGTTAATTCATAAATAAAAGCTATTTATGTTATTATTTTTGACAGCATTCTCACTTTAAAGCATTCTGACAAGTGCCTAAACTTTTCACAGTACTGTAGTTTTGCAGGTAGGTTTTGTCAAGTGTCTGGGAGACGTTGCCTTAGTTTTTCTGGATTTAGTCTGTCTCAGTTTTTTCTGTTTCTTCATGTAATCACAGACAGACTCGATGATGGTGAGATCAGATCATACCGGCTGCTATCAGACTTCTTGTGCATAAAAAAAAAAAAAAAATCTCAATGGATTATTACAATTAATTGCAAAATGAATGTTTGGAAATGTAAACTGATATTTCCTACTGACACACTACAGTAAAAGATATAAATAACTGGCTTAAAAACATTTTTCGTGTGAAAATACCAACGTGCCTAAGACTTTTGCACAGTACTGTATTTCCATAATTTTCATACATTTTATGAAGTAGACATCCTATTCAGGAATAGTATAGGCAGTATTTGATTTGAATTCAACCTCTAATAAATATAAAAAGAACATGTGCATTATAGCTCACTGCTGCATCACAAATGGCAAATCTATATTTTTTTCCTTTATATTTAAAAAATTCGAAAAATTTACTGGATGTTATATTTTGAACTCTTGGCATGAAAACAAATTGGTTGTCTACCAATCTTTCATTTTTTTCTGTGTTCATCGCTATTTCAAAATAAAGGTCTGAGCTGAATATAAAAATATTAAAACTAGAATGTATAAGCTGCATTACTACACAAGGGGACTAGCTAATGTTACCCTGAAGATGACAGCAATTTAGTAAGTAGTGAAGTAAGTTTTCCATTGTTCATCATGGGCAGTCTCTGAACTTGATCACCCGTTGTATGTTTAGATCACACAACTACTGTACAAGAATAGCAAGTATATAGTTACTCTTCGGTATAGTTACTCTTCGGTAACTTCTCCATTATCCGATCCTTCATCTCTGGATGTGAAATAATCCATTATATTATCGTTTAGGGCACTGAAATCACCAGGAATAAGCAGATTGAGGCGAGCGAGATCATTTAAGCGATCAGCTACTTCAGGCTGTGTTGTTCTCTTGTGCTCCGCCATCTCATGATACGATCAACATTGTATTAAAAGAAACTTTGCATGTCGTAATTTACATAGGACTTGTGGGAAATGTGCTTTGATCTTTGTGGTGTTAAGAGAGCGAAAACTGGCCGTTTTTTTTTTTTTTGCACCTTTACCGCCGGGCGTGTTCTAAAACATTAGCGAAAGACACAGTCTTTTCAGCTTGCTGCAATAAATCTAAATTTTTCTGCACTAAACAAGTGAATTTTGCCAATATATTTTTAGATGATATAGAATTATAATTTAATGAAAACCCAATTTGGAAAAAAAAATGGACATTCAATCTATTCTTCGACCTAGCTAAAAAACGTTCCAGCACGACATCCGTCGGGTTTTCGCATCACATATTTGTGATAAGTTTATTCAAAGCTTTGATTTAATGTAATTTTTGTGATAGCCTTCAGATATTAGCCTAGCCTTTGTCTGATATAGCACTCAATGTGTTAATTTCAATTTACTTTGATAAAAAAACTACTCTATATGTGTGAATATCTGTATGTGTTGCTATTTTCTTGGTCATCTGATAATCCAATTTATGTAAATTGAATACACTGAATTCATTTGGGGCATTTTTCAGATAAGAGTTTCAGAACTACATGAATGTTCTTTAGTCATTGGATAATTGTTCTGATTATTGTTAATTTGCTGTTTATTTACAGTTTTACTCCTTATTCATAATATACTTGGCACCTTATTAAACGGCAAAGACTAAGATGAATCCTGACTCATCTGTTCTTTATGGATGGAGTTTGGCTGGCTGTTAAATTGCATCTGTTCATGCAAGGAGAACAGTACAGCGATATTGCACCTTCGCCCGCTCTCTGAGCTGTGACAGACAGTTCATCAGAGAGAGAACTCGCTCTTGAGAGAGACGCGCTTGCATGGAGACTGAGTTCAGCTCCAGGCCCAAGAAGATCACACTCTGACTTGGTGTAAAATTGCTTTTCAGGTCGACCGATGTGAACCAGTCATTCCGTTTCATGGCGCAGGCGAGCGAACCATGGGTTAACATTCTGAAATTGTATTTCCACAAAAATGTGTGTTCAACACCTGGAGGTCCAGAATGGGCCGGAGAGAACCCTCCTTCTTTGGAACCAGGAAATAACGAGAATAAAAAGCCTGGTTTATCAGATTGGGGAGCACCACCTGAATAGCACCTTTGTTCAAAAGGGAGGAGATTTCTTCCTTCAGAACGTGAGAAGCGCTCTCCTCTGTGTGAGAAGAGAGAACGCCACTGAAATGTGGTGGTTTCATTGCAAACTGCAATCGGTAGCCCTGCATAATTGTGCACGTCACCCATTCGGGGGGCGCTGCAGTTTGCCACACTGACACATAGCTCGCGAGTGTACCCACTCGAGCCGTGCCGGCTTCGTGTATGCCCAGCTGGCTTATTTGTGATGCAATACCGTCCTCTAGTGGGGGAACTATGGACGGCACGCGGGGGTTCAGAGAGATGTCCACCCTTCGCAGAGAAAAGTGCTTTCCCTGCAGAGAGAGGATATCTCTCTGTAACAAATTAATTTGATTCGTTTGATTTAATGTGTTTTTGTGTTTTGTGCGTGTTTTGTGTTAGGGAACACTGGGGCCGAAGGCTTTATTAACTGGGTGAGGGGAACAGAGAATGTGCGGTGTGGTGACACTGCTTTTGCACTTTTCCTCACAACTGACCCCCTGAATGTCGGGGGAGAACACACATAGTCCACTGAACACATGGGCTGGGCAGCCTCGGGAGGGTGGTGCCCTCCACAAGAGATCCTCCGTCTTTTAGACAGGGGCTCTGGGGCAGGAAGGCTCGTGAACGCGGACTCGAAGCCCCCATCCAGGTTTGGACGGCCTTACGGGCATTACAGAGGACGAGGTCATTAACAGTGATGATCTTCTTCCATAGCGCGGGTGAGGGAGATTCCTTGTCCAGCTTTTGACATAGGTCCTCCAAAATCTCCGCCAGGTAAGCGGAGAGGAGGGAGGAAACATTCAGGGCCCTAACAGACCGTGTTTGAAATCAAGCGGGTCGCTCCAGGAATGCCTCATGTGCTTCGCGCACGCTGGAAGGACGGGGAAGAATTGTTTCCTCGAGCTGGGAGAGGCTCCCAGCACTTTCCCGTCATAAATGTCCCTTTCCTGGTTGGTGGCGCTCTGTGGAGCCGGCCACTCAATGTTGAGGCGAATGGCCGCTCGCTCACACACTTCCAGGAGGATAGACTGAGGCAAGGCCACGGGGGCGCTGGCCTGGGGAATGACAGAGTGTGGGATGGCCTCCTCGTCCTCTGAGACCCCAAGAAGGCCCACGCCGTCATTGTCACCGGACCTGGCCGGTTCGTCGGCCTGGCCGGTTCGTCTGCGAGTTCTTCAGGGAACTCAGGATTGGGCTGGTCAGCCCAGATGAGAGATGTCGCGCACCGGTAGGTCCCCGGTAGCGCGTTGTCGTCACCGTGTCCCACATTTGAGTCAGAAAAGTCGACAGCGTGGGCGGCTCCGAGAGCAAACACAGTTAAATAGGCAGAATAGAAACTGTCACACCTGGTGGAGGCTGATCTGGCGATTTGTCCTCATGCAGACAAGAAGTGAGCAGCGTAATTCCAACCGAGCTGTGTCAGTGCAGAGATGGAGGAGCTGTTCAACTGATGAACAGCTCCTCCTCCTGATGTGCGTGCAGGCCTTATATGCCCACAGGTACGGGGTGGGGCCTTACCGGGCATTGGCTGCGCGCTTCTGTCTGTCTTGCCAGACTAGGTGCAATTGGATGCTTCTGCAGAGATCAGGTGCGGATGCTCTTCCCATAGGTGGATCTCGAATGCGAGATGATGAAAGAGAATACAATCATTGCTCCCTATGTCACCCCAACCATTTCCTCCTCCATAATCTTTTTTTCTTTTTCTCCTTTTTGCTGCAAATCAGCGCACAGACAATTTGGATCGCAAGCTTTCTGCAGGCTATATTTTTAATAACAATTCCAGTCTCGCACAAGAACACGCATGTGTGATCTCATGCTGTTTCCTTGTCACTTCTCGCGTGTGTGTTTGCTTGTGAAATGTAGTTTACGGACGGGACAGAGCTGTCTGCGATTCTTCAGCTTAACAGTCATGCAGTGTGAAACCTCCTGTCGCCGATTCATCGTGCAGTGTGAACACATCAGTGACTAAATGCTACCCCAGATTGTCATGCAGTATGAAAAGAGCAGTGATCTGACGAGTTTGAAAATTGTGCAGTCTGAACTCGGCATTAGTGATGTGATCCTGTAAGAGTAAGAGTAGAATAAAGTTGCAGGGCTCGCAAAATCGCTAGCTCGACGTCCCGGGGCTAATGTGTTTTCCAGTCGGGCTACCAAAATGTATCACGGCCCTGCCTGACGGGCTATCTTAAATAGTGAAATAACATTCCTTTCTTGATGTGTGTTGTTTACTCTCTTGACTTGTTATTTGAAGGAAAAATGCAATTGCGGAAGTTTTGATCATGCTGATTTGACCGCAGTGAAGTTTAGCTGATCGGTCTGTGAAGTCCCATCAGTCCTCACTACATACTCTCATCCACAGGCACTTTATTTTGGGCGTGGGAATAAGGGGTGTTTTTACTGTTTGATAAATATAAACGGCATAATGGTTCATGTGCTTGTCATCTGATCAGGACCCACAAAACAGATAAATATTAAGGCTGCTCTTTAAAACAAAGAAAAGAAGCTAGGAAAATGTAGGAGAATAGTAAAAATGTAGGAGAATAGTATATACAGAAAGGGACTTTGATAGTATGCACAAACACTGGGAAACTGTATTCGTGTAGTGTGTGATTGTCAAAAAATCAATTTTGATTAGAACTTAGAAGCTTGTGACATATAAATGCGCACATCAACCCGATCACTTTATTTAGCCTTCATGTAAACGTTCGGATTCATCAATCAAAAGATGTCTATGTAAACACAGCAAAGTGTTGCCTACTTAACTGCTTACTCGTAGCAACACAGATAAAAGTATGTTGGACCTTTTATTGTCTATATAGTCTTTTAATGTAGTTTACTTCTACCTGTTGACACGAGACTTCTCAAGGCCCCGTATGAGCTGTGTTTGTGATGTTTGAGTTGAGGCTCAGCCTCAATGTGCGGAAGGGATGTTTGCAAGGTTGCTTTATTTTTGTAATTCTGCTAGGTGCAACTAGTGTTTCAGAAACTACATCACCTTTAAGCACCAAATCTCCGGCTCTAACTGCACAGTGCGATCAAGTGTGAGCGGCCACCGCGTGAAAATGAAAACAAAAGCAAAGCAGGAGAGAGAGATCCAACCCATTATAATTATCACAAAGAGAAATCACAATGTCTGAGTCCTATATCGACAACCTGCCTTTGCTAATACAGTATGTGGCTTATGTACATTTCAGAAAACCCATTGCTCACAAATATTAACCGTAGTTAATAATTAAATAATAACCACGGCGGGCCAGACTACAAACCCAAAGCTTACCTTGTATGGCTGATGTCTGTTCTAAACAAGTCAGAATCGACTGGGTTTTGAATTTAAGATGTTGATATGGTCATAAACCTAGTTCCCTTTCAGTCAGTACACTACGAGTTACGTCAGTTACTGACGGAATGGGGGTTTCGCTTAGAAGCCAATCGCCTTTGAGCTCTACAAAACGAGCCAATGGCATGAAAATGCCATGGGTCTGCGGAATTTGCATGCCGCAACCCCACCCCACGGCGTGGGTATAAAGGGCGTTGCGTGGCAATCTCGCATTATGTTTCTGCTTCAGAGCCGAGTTTACTGCCTGAGCGCTTTCCTCTTCAAGACGAGTTTCTCTCCAGAGTGTTGGTGTTACGGCACGTTCCAGCGAGTTCCGCATTTCCTGTCTGATCTGTGCAGTGATCGAGCACAGCGTGCGCGTTCTCCCTGGGTGCTTCGGCATTCTGCAGAGTTTTCACTCCTCTCTAAAAGAGCTGCACGCGGCACGTCTTTTTAAAGATGGCTCGCCCGTGCTCCGTTTCTGGGTGCGGTCGACTGGTACCTCCGTTCGATGGTCATGATCGCTGTTTGGCGTGCTTGGGCCTCGTGCACGCTGAACGCGCGTTCATGGATGAGTCATGTTCTCACTGTGGGAACATGACCATCTCAGTGTTGCGATCGAGATTCCATGATCTCCGTAATGGGGGGAGAGTCCCCTCTACCACACCCCAATCTACTTCCTCCACTGGAGGGGGTACTTTGGCTGGTGGTCAGGGTGATCTGAGGGTTACGGTGTGGAACAACCCGACGAATCCTCCTCGGGCCACACCCCCCTCCTGCATGTTCGCGCAGCTTACGAGCGAGCGCGCGCAGTCTCTGCTGACTTGTCTTCGCCAGTTCGAGGGCAAGAGTGCGGTTCCACTGAAACTTTTTCAGAGGCTCCTGGGGCATATGGCGTCAGCAGCCGCGGTGACCCCGCTTGGTCTGCTCCATATGAGAATGCTTCAGCACTGGCTCTGCGATCGACCCCGTGGTCGAACCTCAGCTTTCTACGGGCAGGTGTTCCCCTAGAACGAGTTTCCAGGCATGTTGTTGTCACAACAGATGCCTCTTCCACGGGCTGGGGCGCCATGTGCAAGGGACATGCTGCCGCGGGCTCCTGGATAGGACCCCAGCGCCTATGGCATGTCAATTGCCTCGAGTTGCTGGCCGTACGTCTTGCCCTGCACCGCTTTCGAGCCCTGCTCAAGGACAAACACGTTCTGGTCCGTTCAGACAGCACGGCGACAGTAGCATACATCAACCGACAAGGTGGTCTACGCTCCCGCCGGATGTCGCAACTCGCCCGCCATCTCCTCCTATGGAGTCAGAAGCATCTGAGATCGCTTCGTGCCGTTCACATCCCGGGAGACCTGAACTGCGCAGCCGACGAGCTGTCGCGGTTCCAGCCGCTCCCGGGGGAATGGAGACTCCGTCCCCAGACGGTTCAGCTGATTTGGGAACAGTTTGGCGACGCACAGATAGATCTGTTTGCCTCCCGCGACTCTTCCCATTGCCGCTGGTACTATTCCCTGACCGAGGGGACCCTCGGCACGGATGCACTACCGCACAGCTGGCCGCGGGGCCCACGCAAATATGCGTTTCCCCCAGTGAGCCTTCTCGCACAGGTTCTGTGCAAGATCAGGGAGGACAGGGAGCAGGTCCTTTTGGTCGCCCCATATTGGCCCGGCCGGACCTGGTTCTCAGAACTTGTACTCCTTGCAACAGCACCTCCCTGGTCGGACCTCCTGTCTCAGAGACGGGGCACCATATGGCACCCGCGTCCCGACCTGTGGAACCTCCACGTGTGGAACCTGGACGGGACGCGGCAGGTTTGAGTACCCTGCCACCTCAGGTGGCGGCTACCATCACTTCCGCTAGAGCCCTGTCTACCAGACAGGCCTATGCGTTGAAGTGGAACCTCTTCGTCACCTGGTGCTCCTCTCGGCGAGAGGACCCCAGAAGATGCTCGATCGGGTCCGTGCTCTCCTTCCTCCAGGAAGGGTTGGAGCGAAGGCTGTCTCCCTCCACCCTGAAGGTCTATGTGGCTGCTATTTCAGCCCATCATGACCTGGTGGATTCTAAAACGGTTGGACAGCACGACCTGGTCAGTAGGTTCCTCAGAGGTGCGAGGAGGTTAAATCCTCCTCGCCCACCTCAGGTACCCTCTTGGGACCTAGCAGTGGTCTTAGCTGCCCTGCAAAAGGCTCCCATTGAGCCATTGCAGTCAGTCGAGCTGAAGTTCCTTTCATTGAAAGTGGCGCTCCTGACTGCTTTGGCCTCCATAAAGAGGGTAGGGGACCTGCAGGCATTTTCAGTTGACGAAGCGTGCCTGGAATTCGGGCCGGCCAATTCTCACGTCATCCTGAGACCCCGGCCTGGATACGTGCCCAAGGTTCCCACCACTCCCTTCAGGGACCAGGTGGTGAACCTGCAAGCGCTGCCCTTGGAGGAGGCAGACCCAGCCTTGGCACTGCTCTGTCTAGTACGCGCCCTTCGCGCTTACGTAGACCGGACGCAGTGTTTCAGGACCTCAGACCAGCTCTTTGTCTGTTACGGAGGGCAGCAGAAAGGGAAGGCTCTCTCCAAGCAGAGGTTGTCCCACTGGATAGTGGACGCCATTGTCCTGGCATATCAAGTCCAGGGCATGCCATGCCCCCTCGGGGTAAGAGCACACTCCACCAGGAGTGTTGCCTCCTCTTGGGCTCTAGCGCATGGCGCCTCGCTAACAGACGTTTGTAGAGCTGCAGGCTGGGCGACACCCAACACATTCGCAAGATTTTATAATCTCCGAGTGGAGCCTGTATCCTCTTGTGTACTCGCCCCTACTGGCCAGTAACCGGACAGGCTCAGGTGTCTTCGCTTGCTGCGCCATTCCACGCCGCGGACTGGATGCGTGCGCTATTCCTCTCAGGTGAGCTTCCCCAGTAAGCCCTGAGCTCCTCCAGCATTGTCGATGTCGTCACCAGAGCGAGTGCCCCTTTCAGGCCACCCCTCGTGTTCGGCTCCGTGTGCATGGTTCCCCCACTGGGTAACCCCCACATGTGTATTTCCACGGTAAGTCTCTTGTAGCTCGTGTCTTCCCTTGGCAAGACACCTTGCCACGCCTGGGGTTGAAATATTCCACCTTCGGCTGGATACCCCAGAGTGTTCCCTATGCAGCTCCTTCGGGTCATAGGTGTATTCTTCAAGTCCCCCCCTTTGGGTTGGCATTGTGTTGCATTCTCCACGTGGGATATGCTTCCCAGTGTACCTTGGTAGCGTTGAGCCTAGCCCCTCGTTCGTGCCAACACTCACGGCAGGGAGCCCGGGTCAGCGCAGGACGCTGGAAGACAGCTGTCATGGCGAGATTGTATTGGGACCCCCATTCCGTCAGTAACTGACGTAACTCGTAGTGTACTGACTGAAAGGGAACGTCTCAGTTACGTATGTAACCCTCGTTCCCTGAAGGAAGGGAACGGAGACGTTACGCCCCCCTGCCATGACCGCTGTACCGCTGGAACTGGCCGGGCGCTCATGCCTCGGCTCTTCAGCAGGTAAACATAATGCGAGATTGCCACGCAACGCCCTTTATACCCACGCCGTGGGGCGGGGTTGCGGCATGCAAATTCCGCAGACCCATGGCATTTTCATGCCATTGGCTCGTTTTGTAGAGCTCAAAGGCGATTGGCTTCTAAGCGAAACCCCCATTCCGTCAGTAACTGACGTAACGTCTCCGTTCCCTTCCTTCAGGGAACGAGGGTTACATACGTAACCGAGACGTTCTGTTAGTTCTCTTTCAAACAACAAAAGTGTCAAGTCCCGTCATCTTTGTCTAGATGTGGTTCTTTCCTTAATGCTGTCACAGAGTCACAGCCAACGTCCACCATCACACATGCATCGTCACAAGATCTCCACACTCCGCCCACTCGTTCACACTCCCCGGAGTACTGATCACCTGCACCTGCACCCCATCATCACAGTCACTATAAACACTCACCTCACACTCAGCTCCATGTCTGGTCTCGTCACTACGTACCTGGACTTCCAACCTGATACTCACCTGAGAGTTCCTCATCTTCCTCGTCTCCTGTTCCCAGTTCCTCATGTTCAGATTCCTGCCAACTTCCATTCCGTTACCATCAGCTAAGTGATTGCTATCAAGTGCTTCATCTGACTTTCTTCATTCTCTACAAGTTACCTGTGTTTGTGTCTCTGTTTATTAATAAACCTCACCTTGAGTTCACTCAATCCTCTGTCTCTGTCCGTTGCCTGACAAATGCCTCATAGATAGCGGTTTAGCCATTTGTGTAGTAAACTAATAACATAAAGGTGCTGCTAGTTGGAATCCAGATATTGGCATGAAGAAAAACATAACATTACTACTGGCGTGACGTAGCCTAACTCAAGAGACGAATTAGCATATTCTTATTAATATTAGAATACAGTTCTAATGCATGACCAAACATATCACATTTAAAATAATTATTGAAGAATTGTTAAACGTTAGAAAATTGTACTATTAAATGAGAAAGTCACAAAATTTCTAGGAAAAAAAAAAACATAGGTTAACTGATATTTCTGACAACATAATCAAAACGTGTCAAATTGGCCCGCAACATAACACGAGGGTTAAAACTGTTTTAATGTGAGAAGGAAAAAAAAACAGTTCCTTTGGGAATAGCGCACGTGATTAGGGAAGAGAGAATGCACTAGATGAGACGGGGGGTGACTGAGAGTGATCAGTTGCGTTAAGAAAATAACTTTGATTATATGCTTGGAAAAGTAAATTAATTTTTTTTTTCTGAGGTGCTACAGTGGTGAAATCTTTTCTATATACATCTCTGGGATTGACTTGGAGTATATTTATGTCTGTGAATTTGAGAGAAAATGGATTTGGTGAGTTTGTTAAATTAATAACAGTTACAAAAACACATTTAGAACAATACACATTTTAAACAAAATATGAAAAGTGAATGCTTTAGTCAATTTATGTGGGGATGAGATGTGGATTATGTAGAACGCGTGCAGCCACCATTTTGAGAAAATCTCATGTTTTTTGAGACTGGGAGGATTGTTAGTGTTTCAAACAAATATTTAATCTTTGTAAATTGTGTTGTATTGTCAGTAGTGTTTTCACTCTGTTTCTTTGTGAATGGTACTGTTTATAAAACAGGACAGGTCTTTTCTTTTCCCTTGAGACATCCAAAAGTTCATTTCAACAAGATGGCGAGCCACTCAATTAACAACTGAGGAGAACAGAGACTGTTTGTTACATATAAGCTACCTGCAAAGGAAAGCAACTGTACCTGGGTAACCTCCATCCTGGAAGGACTGTAAAGACTGTTACATTTTATTTCCCACAGACAGCAGTTGGACTGAGTTGATTACAGAGAACGTCTCGGTTACGTATGGTAACCCTCGTTCCCTGAAGGAGGGAACGGAGACGTACGTCGGACGTCACCGACGAATTGGGATCACTTCAGGGAGCCCCTATCAGCTTCGAGATATAGAGAACCGGCCAATGACTATTGGCGTGCGAGATTTGCATCTCGCGCTCCGCCCCGCAGCGCGGGTATAAAGCGGAAGCGAATGCAGCGCACTGTTGTTTTTCACTGAGGAGCCGAACTAGTGACTCGGCCATGCAGTGATGGTACAGCAACTGTGGCGACGGGACGTACGTCTCCGTTCCCTCCTTCAGGGAACGAGGGTTACCATACGTAACCGAGACGTTCCCTTTCAGTCGGTCACGTTCGACGTACGTCGGACGTCACCGACGAATTGGGATCCCTTTGGAAAACGCCACAGTTACTACCACTTCCAGCGCCCAGCGAGAGCCCTTCAGACCCCGTCTGTTCCGGGCGGGAAATTCACGCAGGGAAGTCACACTGCTGTTCCGCAAGACCCACTACAGCAGACTATTGGATAACGCTGGGAAAGCGTGCCCAGAGGGACGCTGCGGAAGCCACATCATGCCCGAAGGGAGTTACCATGTGGAAAATACACGTATGGACTGGCCGTGGGCAGTGCAACATACGGAGTCCCAGGGGTGGCCCCGGCCAAACCGGCGGGGGAACAACACCTAACTGAGACGGCAGAGAGCTCTGCCGAGGGAAAGACACGGGCTCGCCGTAGGGAGCCGTACCGTGGAAGAATACACATATGGGACCGCCGTGGGGGTCACAACATATGGAACCCAGCCTAACACAAGTTCCACCAATGCATACGAGTGTTAGACCTGGCGTCGGACGCTCCGCCACATCCGACTGCCGCGGGTTGCGGAGGACTCAACAGGGTTCGCCGTTCTGGGGAACTCGACTGGAGCATATAAGCGCACGTATCCGTTCCACAGGGAAGGGAGTGGCGCAGCAAGCCGACACTTAGAACGGGCACTTCGGTGTTACTGACTATGGGAAGCGAGCACACAGGAAGATACCGGCTCTACACGGAGGCTATAAAATCTAGCGAACGTGTTAGGTGTCGCCCAGCCCGCAGCTCTACAAATATCTGTCAGCGAGGCGCCACGAGCCAGCGCCCAGGAAGAAGCTACACCCCTAGTGGAGTGGGCTCTTAACCCGAGCGGGCAGGGCACGTCTTGGGTTTGGTACGCCAAGACGATGGCATCCACTATCCAGTGGGCCATCCTCTGCTTGGAGACAGCCTTTCCCTTCTGCTGGCCTCCATAACAGACGAAGAGCTGCTCTGAGGTCCTGAAGCTTTGAGTTCTGTCCACGTAAGTCCGGAGAGCGCGGACTGGACAGAGAAAAGCTAGGGCTGGGTCTGCCTCCTCCGAAGGCAGCGCTTGCAGGCTCACCACCTGGTCCCGGAAGGGAATGGTGGGAACCTTGGGCACATATCCGGGCCGGGGTCTCAGGATTACATGAGAGTTACCGGGCCCGAATTCCAGGCACGATTCGTCGACCGAAAATGCCTGCAGGTCCCCTACCCTCTTGATAGAGGCCAATGCAGTCAGGAGTACTGTCTTCAGAGACAGGATTTTTAACTCGACTGACTGCAAAGGCTCAAAGGGCGCCCTCTGCAGTGCGGTTAGCACCAGAGTTAAGTCCCAAGAGGGTATAGAGGGAGAGCGAGGCGGTTTTAGTCTCCTCGCCCCCCTCAGGAACCTGACGATCAGATCGTGCTTCCCTAGAGACTTACCACCTACCATGTCATGATTAGCGGCGATAGCGGCAACATAGACTTTGAGGGTGGAGGGAGACAGCCTTCGCTCCAACCCATCCTGTAGGAAGGAAAGCACGGAACCGATCGAACATCTCCGGGGGTCTTCTCGGCGAGAAGAGCACCAGCCGACGAACAGGTTCCACTTCAACGCATAGAGGCGCCTCGTAGAGGGAGCTCTAGCGGAAGTGATGGTGTCTACCACAGCCTGTGGCCAGACATGGAGTTTCCAGAGGTCCGGACGCGGGTGCCAAAGGGTGCCCCGTCTCTGAGTCAGGAGGTCCTTCCTCAGAGGAATGGGCCAGGGAGGTGCTGTCGCGAGAAGCACTAGTTCCGGGAACCAAGTCCGGTTGGGCCAATACGGAGCGACCAACAGGACTTGCTCCTCGTCCTCCCTGACCTTGCACAGAGTCTGTGCGAGAAGGCTCACTGGGGGAAACGCATACTTGCGTAGGCCCCGGGGCCAGCTGTGTGCCAGCGCATCCGAGCCGAGGGTCCCCTCGGTCAGGGAATAAAACAACTGGCAGTGGGTCGTGTCCGGGGCGGCAAACAGGTCTACCTGTGCGGTCCCGAAGCGACTCCAGATCAGCTGGACCACCTGGGGATGGAGTCTCCACTCTCCGGGGAGCACTGGCTGTCGTGAGAGCTCGTCGGCCGCACGATTGAGCAGGCCCGGAATGTGAATGGCACGAAGCGACCTCAGATGCTTCTGACTCCATAGGAGGAGATGGCGGGCGAGTTGTGACATGCGACGGGAGCGTAGACCACCCTGTTTGTTGATGTACGCAACGGCCGCAGTGTTGTCCGTACGGACCAGAACGTGCTTGCCTAGTAGCGGCGTTTTGAAGCGGCCCAGCGCAAGACGAACTGCTAACAACTCGAGGCAATTGATATGCCATTGCAGTTGAGGCCCCGTCCACAGACCCGAAACTGCAAGCCCGTTGTACGTGGCACCCCAGCCGGTGGATGAGGCATCCGTGGAGACAACAGCATGCCTGGACACTTGTTCTAGGGGAACTCCTGCCCGTAGAAATGAAGGGTCCGACCACGGGCTGAAGGTTTGGCGGCACCTCGGAGTCACAGGGACACGGAGGGATCCGCTGTGCCACGCCCATCTCGGGACTCGGTCGTGTAGCCAGCGTTGAAGCGGTCTCATATGAAGCAACCCGAGCGGCGTTACTGCGGCTGCGGATGCCATATGCCCCAGGAGCCTCTGAAAATGTTTCAGTGGTACCGCTGTCCTGCATTTGAACGAATTCAAGCAGTTCAACACCGACTGGACGCGCTCCTCGGTGAGGCGCGCTGTCAGGCCGACCGAATCCAGCTCCATACCGAGAAAAGAGATCCTCTGCGTGGGGCAGAGTTTGCTCTTTTCCCAGTTGACCCGAAGACCCAACCAGCTGAGGTGACTGAGCACCATGTCCCTGTGTTCGCACAACTGTTCTCGCGACTGGACAAGGATCAGCCAGTCGTCGAGATAGTTGAGGATGCGAACTCCACGCTCTCTCATGGGAGCAATGGCCGCCTCCGCGACTTTCGTGAAGACACGGGGCGACAGGGCTAGCCCGAAGGGTAGGACTTTGTACTGATATGCTCGTCCGTCGAACGCAAAGCGTAAAAACGGTCTGTGTCGAGGGAGAATCGAAACATGAAAGTACGCGTCCTTCAGGTCGATTGCTGCAAACCAATCTTGGGGACGGATGCACCTGAAGATGCGTTTCTGCGTTAGCATTCTGAACGGTAGCCTGTGAAGGGACCGGTTCAGGAATCGCAGATCCAAGATCGGCCGTAACCCGCCGCCTTTCTTGGGTACAATGAAGTACGGGCTGTAGAAGCCGGTCTTCATATCGGCTGGAGGGACCGGCTCTATCGCGTCCTTCGCCAGTAGGACTGCGATCTCCGCCTGAAGCACAGGGGCATTCTCCTTCGACACAGAGGTGAAGTGAACGCCCCTGAACTTGGGGGGACGCCGGGCGAACTGAATCGCATAGCCGAGTCTGATGGTACGGATGAGCCAGCGAGACGGGCTGGGGAGCGCTAGCCAGGCTCCCAGCGACCGTACAAGCGGGACCATCGGCACCACAGACGTACCCGCAGCGGGGCAGCGAAGCGGTATGCAGGGACCCGACTCGGACGGCATGAGAGCGGCCCGAAGTGGGGTCTGAGTGAACTGCGTAACACTTACCTGCTTCCGCTGAGGGGGTGTGCGAGTGTGAGAAGGCCGCTTGTGTGCGTCCCCACAGCCGGCACCCCCTGCTGGCGATTGGAGAGGCGCCTGAGGGTGACAAGGCATGGGAGCGTCGAACACCGCCAAGCGCGCTCTCTTGGCACCCAGAGATTTTGGAAACTGCTCTTTCTTTGAAAATTTGGGTACCGCTGGCGCTGGGGCCAGCGGCGGAACAGAAATCAAACAAAAGATTCTCCCCCGGCCCTCCTCCGGGGGAAGGAGTGGTGCTGCAACCATCTCCTGAAGAGCAGTCTCCTCCATCTCTGGGTGGCCCGTCTCAGGGTCTCTTACGACGGCGCTTGCCACCTGGCTTGGCAGCGGCCTGAGCGGGCTGGACGTCCTTCCCACGGCCGGCTCCACGCCTACGCCCGGGTGGAGGCTGCTGCTGGGCTGGGGCGGGAGCGGGGGCGGCGGCGGGTGGACGTCCTCGGCGACGGGCAGGCGGAGGCGCTGCGACCGGCGGCAGGGTGGAGGCAGCAGCTGGCCGCCGGGGCAGGATGTGTTTAATCGCCTCCGTCTGCTTTTGGGCGGCCGAGAACTGCTGGGCAAAGCTCTCGACCGCGTCGCCGAACAACCCGGCCGAAGAAACGGGGGAGTCCAGGAACCGATACTTGTCGGTCTCCCTCATGTCGGCCAGGTTGAGCCAGAGATGTCGTTCCTGGACCACTAAGGTGGACATCGCCTGACCGATAGAACGGGCGGTGACTTTCGTCGCCCGGAGGGCGAGGTCCGTCGCCGTCCGGAGCTCCCGGAGGAGCTCTGGGTCCGGCCTACCCTCGTGCATGTCCATGAGTGCCTGGGCCTGATGCACCTGGAGCAACGCCATGGCATGCAAGGCGGACGCAGCCTGGCCACAAGACCTGTAAGCCTTCGCAGTCAGACTGGAAGAGAACTTACAGGCCTTGGACGGGAGCCGCGGGTCACCGCGCCAGTTGGAGGCGGTAGCCGGACACAGTTGCATCGCGACAGCCCGCTCCACTGGTGGGATTCCCACGTACCCCCTGGCTTGCCCGCCGTCAAGGGTAGTGAGGAGGGAGGAGCCACTAGGTCTGTTTCTGGCACTAAATGGTGTCGTCCACGACCTGGTGAGCTCCTCATGCACCTCCGGGAAGAAAGGCACCGGGGCGGAACGCTGAGAACCAGCGCGACCCGCCCCGAGAAACCAATCATCCAACCTAGAAGGTTCGGGACGTGGTGGAGGGTTCCACTCAAGCCCGACCTTTTCGGCGGCCCGGGAAAGCATAGCCGTCAACTCGGGGTCCGACTCGGCCGTTGCCACTCTCCCAGAGGGAGGCAGTACAGCCGAATCTTCATCCTCCGAGGACCGGAACTCCCCCTCCGATGCAGCGATCGACATCTGTTCATCTACTGGAGCCCCGAAGGTCACCACTGGACGCCCATGGGAGGGGCCAGCGATTTCCTCCGGAAGCCCTACCGGCTGCGGCGCTCGTGAGGGATCAGGGGCCTGCGGAGGCTGGCTCGGCGGGTTTGCCCTGAACGTAATCCTCAGGTCACCCCGGCCATCCGTCGAAGTAGGTCTATTCTGCTGGGCAGGAATAGCACTAGATCGAGGTATGGGTAGGGGGACTCCACCTTCCCGAAGGTAAGCGAGTCTCGACCTAAGCGCCGCGATAGTCATGTTCCCGCAGTGGGAACATGAACTATCCACAAAAGCTGCCTCAGCGTGCTGAATGCCCAGGCACGTGATACAGCGATTGTGACCGTCAGCGGGTGACAGGGAACGACCGCATCCAGAAACGCACGGGTGGAATGACATCTTGAAAAAGACGCAGTGTCACACCCGTGTTGCTCTTTTTGTGAGGAATTGCTCTTTCAGTGCTGAAGCACCCAGGGAAGACCGCGGCAGAATACAGGAGATAGTGCAGCCTGTATCTGCTCTCAAGTGAAACAAAAATAGCAGTTTTAAACTGTTGCTGTGAAAACAGCAGTTGGTTTCTGCTTCCAGCAGCGGTGAGCCCGCGGTCGCGCTGTTTTGTGCCGTCTGACCAGCACAGAACGATCCTCAGTCCGATTCTCTCTCTCTTTCTCTCTCTTGCTGAAGGCAGTCTATGCTTCATCAACGCCGTTCGGCTCCGAAGTGAATGACAACAGTGCGCTGCATTCGCTTCCGCTTTATACCCGCGCTGCGGGGCGGAGCGCGAGATGCAAATCTCGCACGCCAATAGTCATTGGCCGGTTCTCTATATCTCGAAGCTGATAGGGGCTCCCTGAAGTGATCCCAATTCGTCGGTGACGTCCGACGTACGTCGAACGTGACCGACTGAAAGGGAACTGACGGTAACCAGAATTGTGTATTGGACCGAATTGGGAAACCAGCTTTGAGAATATTGCAACCTTTGTGCATTTTCTTATTTTTATTTCCTTTAATGTTGAGTTTTGGTGATTTGTATTGTTTTGTATTACCTTGAAAGCAGTCTAAGTAATACTGCATAGTGGAAACCACTGAATAAATAAGGAAAAACCAACTTTATTAGATCTGAACTAAATAGGATAAAGACAACTAGGCGAACAAAACTAGTTGGATTAGCACAAATAGAAGACAACCTATAGGAAAAAGAAGGGGGTAAACAATAGTTTGATATATTTCTTTATTTTTTCTTTCTTTTATATTGTGGTCATATTGTGGATTGTAATTCATTTCTTTTCTTTTTGTGTTAAGTGACATTTCAAAATTGCTCACTTTTTGTCAATATAAGCTGGCAGTTCAAACCTATTTGGTGGTCTGTGTGAGTTTCATTACTGCTCCTCTGAACCTAGATACTGGTCCAGCATACCTCAACCTGAGTGTAACACAAGTGTTACAAATGTCTCAACTCGAAGTAAGAGATTCTAACTTCAGTAAAGGATCAGCCTTTCCTTCTTGAGGAAATACAGCAGTAAGTCTCTCATTGAAATCTAGATTTTTAAGGGCTGTTGCAGGATGACCGCACACAAATTTCCAAGGTAGTTAATGCCCTTTCAAGGCCTTTTTGTCCATTCCACTGAGTTTATGTGGAGCTGCAAACAAGGACATGATAATATCAGCCTATCAAGCAAAGGAAGGATCTCACCTGCTACTTGATGTCTGGATTGGTGTCAGTTAATTCCACTTCATCCACCCAAGGCTTGACTTCATCTCACTTTAAGGCAGTGGTTCAGATAGCATTTTCATTCACATTTTTGGATATTCAGGCTCCATCTTGCTCTCTAGAGCTTGCCCAGTAACTGTCTGATATAGTTACAGTGATCTTCCCATGAGGTGCCATACATTACTAAATCATTCAAGTATGCCAGACAGAAGTGTTTATATCTTCCATTATATGGTCATGATAATTGCTGTGACCCTTGCATAGCACAAATTAGTTATCCAAGGTTGGCCTCTGTTCTTTCCATTGCTGGAGCAAGCTGACATAATAGGCCTGTTTGCTCTTCTCCTTGTACAGTTGATATATGTCATATGTTACAGTATGGTCCCTGCTACTTTGCCACGACCTTGCTGGACATGGACATTAAGAGTAAGAATTAGTGGTGCACCGTTTAGGAAATTTGAGATGAACGCCACTCTTTCAGCTTGTCTTCAGCTCTAATTGCCCCTTGCCACACTTTTAAACATTAATATGTTGCATCAAAGTGTACCACGTTAAAATGTCAGGCAATTTATATTTTGTGACCTACTAAAATTAATACTAAAACAGCTGTTGTTACAAAGACATTAAATAAAATGGTTATTGTTACAACTTATAATAATAATAATAAAAAAAATACTAAAATACTATTGTTGTGTTTTGCATGATGAATGTTGATGTCTGTGTGATCAATTTCAAGATATTTTCACACCTACAGGGGGATTATATCAGCCCAATTTAAACTTTGATGTTTCACAAGTTAATTATGACATGCTAGCAATACAATTTTAATAAATCATAATTCTACATGAAAATGTAAACTGGCTAATTATCTAGTTTGAAGTTAGATAATCTTTTAAAAGCAACCTATTTATTACTTCTCCTCTTCCTTTTGAAATCACAAATAAATGCATAAATTGAAAAAGAATTATAGCAATATAAATGAAGTTCCATGTGCCCAACCAAAGGGAACACTAATCACCATAATGGTGACATCAAATAAAACCATTTAAGGAAGTCAATTTCTTGACAAAATGGTACTAAAACCAATCAATTATTTGGGTTTTCTGAGTAACATAGGCACAGTATGTAGGTTTTTACCATTACAATTTGTTGGACATTCAGTTAAATAAAAAGTGTTAGTTAGAACAACTGCTAGCTTTTACAGTGTACTATCAAAGATCAATGTGACCCCACCAGTAAACACCATGAGGTCACATGCAGCAGTGATACGCTCAAAAATAAGACGTATATCTATTACAAGCTTTAAAACTGCTTAAGTAAGAACTCATTCGTATCTATGAATTGTTTCCCTGACTTGGCAATCTTTTAACATCTCTGCAGAATCACTTTAGCCAGTCTGTCATCTTCAGGACATATTGCAAAACCGAATTTTCAAGTCTTTGCAGGTGGGGCATTTCAGATCTTGCGTAGGAGATCTTCTCATGGGTTTGATGATTGAAATGCTGGACTAGTTCATCAACCTGGGAATGGCATTGCCTGGGGCAGATAGATGCAGTTGCTGCGGAAACTTCATTAGTGGAGCGGTGAAATTAGTCCCTTGGTCAGTGAGAATCTTAACTGGAATCCCACTCTATCCAGTGGTTTTCAATGCTGGTCCTAGAGACCCATAGCTCTACACATTTTGTATGTCTCCCTTATTTACCACACCTGATTCAGATCACCAGCTTATAAGGGGTGAACTGAACTGAGTGTGTCAGATAAGACAGGCATACAACATATGCAGTGCTGTAGGTCCCCAGGACCAGGATTGAAAGCCACTGCTCTAGACTAGAGAACATCTGGACCAAGGCACTGATGATCATGGGTGTTGTAGCAGAACAAAGCAGAGAAAGCCTTAGGGAACTTGGTGGCAGAGTGATGGATAGCCAGGATAAACTGGTACCCAGTTGACAGCTGCTCCTTTTTAATGGGCCCACATTGTCTGTGTAGACCACATAGAGGAGTGTAACCTGGTTTGTTTCAAACTGTAAGCAATAGGCCTGCACATTAATGTACATAGTTGGCCAGTAGAATCATGAGCTGATACGAAGATGTCTTCTGGTGGCAGGTGACATAGTGTATGCAAGGTGAAGTAGTATTGCCAAAACCCTTTTAGGTACCACAGGAAATTTCTACCTTCTATACCTGGGGTATCCAATCCTGCTCCTGGATGCGTTCCTACTGAGTTTATCTCCAACTTTAATTAAATATACCTGAACCAGTTAATCAACATCTTCAGTGGTACTAAGGCCCCGTACAGACAGAGACACGTTTAGCTGTAAACGTAAACATTTTGTATTCATTTTGTATTGTTTCGTCCAGATGAATCCAGCATTTTGGGAGCCTGAAACCGCTATTTTTTTAAAACCGGGTCCCAGAGTGGATGAATCTGAAAACGACACCCTTGCTTTTTTCGTGTGTACAGCCAATCCGTGTATTTCGTGAAACGATTATGTCATCACCCCACGTCTCGGCCGTAGTCAGACAACGCATGAGCATGCTCCAAGTCTTCTCCGTTTTTATCTCTGTGACAGAATTACAGTGCCACATACTGGTCTGGCATGTATACTACATTGTTTTGAGTCGGTTTCAGTGGTTTCAGTGGTTTCGTGTCTCAATCGCAGAATCCTTCCAGTGCACTGAAACGTTCACTCCCTAAAAAGTACCACAATGCAATGGGAAAGCCAGGGTGCATCAATGCCTCACTATGTTACCTTAACTCTTTCACCGCCAAAAATTTAATTTTCCGTTATCTGTGAGAAAACCCTTCCCTGCCAAACACGGAACTTTCCAGGTTTGCGTGTTTTCACTGTTATACGCTAGGGGGGGGGCGCCATTACGCATCTTCTGAATGAGTACAGAATCTCCTGATCAAAACACAGGCGAAGGAGACGCAATAAAACAAGCGATCGTTTGTAAGCAGATGCATATGTAAAATAACGTGATCATCAACATTAAACATCATATAAATCAAAACTATCAAATGTTACTGAATGTAATGTCGACCAAGGGCGAGCTATAGGACTGTGCAAGCATTAGGGGTGTTGATGGACTCAATCTACTCCATCTGTGTTTGATCGTCGTTCTGAATCTGATTTGGATGTATTGTTTCACAAAAACGTGATTTTCTCAGCTTTTTGTTCAAAATGTTGCTTTTTTTCTTTTTTTTATGAAACTTACCCATATTTAAGTGTTGATAAAAAAAAGGAATGCATGAAGCTAGAATAAAACATAATTTTGTTTTGTTTAAAAGCAGAGGGTCTATTCTTTCTTTTGACATATTGCATGTTCAGATATTCATGCAACAAAATATTCTATACGGCATTACATTTTTGTGAAAATGATCAAAAACCCTGGCGGTGGCTGGCAACTTTTTTTTTTTTTAAAAAGAGGAAAGAGTTAACAGAAGTTCTGAAGTGCTAAACTTAAATCATGTAAGCCAACTCACTACACACAACGACCGATAATGACACGTGATAGTTGTTTTTAAAAATACAAACCATTATTTTATTATATTTCAGCTTAAACATACATCGCTAGACAGATAATGAACACAATCTAGCGAACATTTATAACATATTTACAGCTGAAATGGTGCACATACACTCACCTAAAGGATTATTAGGAACACCATACTAATACTGTGTTTGACCCCCTTTTGCCTTCAGAACTGCCTTAATTCTACGTGGCATTAATTCAACAAGGTGCTGAAAGCATTCTTTAGAAATGTTGGCCCATATTGATAGGATAGCATCTTGCAGTTGATGGAGATTTGTGGGATGCACATCCAGGGCACGAAGCTCCCGTTCCACCACATCCCAAAGATGCTTTATTGGGTTGAGATCTGGTGACTGTGGGGGCCATTTTAGTACAGTGAACTCATTGTCATGTTCAAGAAACCAATTTGAAATGATTCGAGCTTTGTGACATGGTGCATTATCCTGCTGGAAGTAGCCATCAGAGGATGGGTACATGGTGGTCATAAAGGGATGGACATGGTCAGAAACAATGCTCAGGTAGGCCGTGGCATTTAAACAATGCCCAATTGGCACTAAGGGGCCTAAAGTGTGCCAAGAAAACATCCCCCACACCATTACACCACCACCACCAGCCTGCACAGTGGTAACAAGGCATGATGGATCCATGTTCTCATTCTGTTTACGCCAAATTCTGACTCTACCACCTGAATGTCTCAACAGAAATCAAGACTCATCAGACCAGGCAACATTTTTCCAGTCTTCAACTGTCCAATTTTGGTGAGCTCGTGCAAATTGTAGCCTCTTTTTCCTATTTGTAGTGGAGATGAGTGGTACCCGGTGGGGTCTTCTGCTGTTGTAGTCCATCCGCCTCAAGGTTGTGCGTGTTGTGGCTTCACAAATGCTTTGCTGCATACCTCGGTTGTAACGAGTGGTTATTTCAGTCAAAGTTGCTCTTCTATCAGCTTGAATCAGTCGGCCCATTCTCCTCTGACCTCTAGCATCAACAAGGCATTTTCGCCCACAGGACTGCCGCATACTGGATGTTTTTCCCTTTTCACACCATTCTTTGTAAACTCTAGAAATGGTTGTGCGTGAAAATCCCAGTAACTGAGCAGATTGTGAAATACTCAGACTGGCCCGTCTGGCACCAACAACCATGCCACGCTCAAAATTGCTTAAATCACCTTTCTTTCCCATTCTGACATTCAGTTTGGAGTTCAGGAGATTGTCTTGACCAGGACCACACCCCTAAATGCATTGAAGCAACTGCCATGTGATTGGTTGATTAGATAATTGCATTAATGAGAAATTGAACAGGTGTTCCTAATAATCCTTTAGGTGAGTGTATATGTAACAAGTCAATTATTTGTCATAATGCACTTTAAATAACATTACAAGTAATGTCAGAAAGATATCAGGTCAGGCTGCTGTTCATAAATACCAGTAGTGATGTTGTACATTGAGGACGTTGTCATCTCGGTCATCAGTGTCCCAATGTGTAGTGAACCAGCATCCTTTACTGTCCTTACCTGTGCCCGAATTCGTGAACACAATATACTGATTCACGAGCTTGGGAGCTGAATGAGGCGCACCCAAATTTTACAGACAATTATGTTAAAGCAGTGGTGTTAAACCCTATGCTTAAAGGGCCATCTCCCTGCAGAGTTTAGTTCCAACCCTAATCAAACACACCTGAACCAACCCTAATCAAACACACTGAAAATGTATTGGAATAGGTTGGAACTAAACCTATTAGTTCCAGGAACAGGGATTGACACCCCTGTGTTAAAACAGGGTTGGAGCAAAACACTGGAGTCAGTCAACACAAGCAAATTCCTAATTTCCCCAAATTTCCATCAGCAGGTAGACAGTCAGGGGCGTTATACACCTATTTCTGAAGAGCCACTTATTTTTTCTAATGGTATAATATTTAATTAGCAATCAAGGATTTTTAGGATTTATTTTTTAGATGAAGGTTTAGTTAAAAGTCCCCTTTTTTATTTATTGGACTTTCATCCCAGTTACATTATGTGTACAATATAAAGATATTTACCTGCTTATAGTATCAATGTGGTTAGCTACTTTTTGATTTGCTTAAAGGGGTCCAATTATACCCATTTTTGCAAGATGTAAAATAAGTCTCTGATGTCCCCAGAGTGTGTATGTAAAGTTTTAGCTCAAAATACCCCACAACTCACTTTTTATGTTAAAATTGTCACTTTTTGAGGGTAAGCAAAAATGCGCCGTTTTTGTCTGTCCCTTTAAATGCAAATAAGCTGCTGCTCCTGGCCCCTTTTCTAGAAGAGGACAGAGGTTCAAGAGCTCATGTTAGCAGCTCTGATTACCTCACACAGACACATACTGAAAATGTCAGAAAGTGTTCAGCGTTTTATGTTCAAACCGGAGTCAGACAATAATGGAGAAGTGACAGAAGAATGCAACAGGATGTTTCTGAATGGTTAGTTGATGAATTTATGTAGTTGATGTGGAGTTAACTATCTTCAAGTCATTGATTAGCATATTCTGTCATGATAATTGTGTGGGAACTGTTGCAAGATGCCTTTGGGGCCAAAGAATATATACTGCATGAAGATAGAACATTTAATTACGGTTATAACTTATGTTGTTATCTTGCTTTTATGACATGGTATTGCATTTGTGTTACGTACTGTATTGCAATAAATGTGAAAAGACGGATGTGACAGCTTGAGTAGACTCCTAAATGTGCCTCAACAACTCTTCCTCCTCTCTAAAGCAGCCCAGCATGGCCTCACCTCCTTTGTTTCATGTATCCTGGGGCAGGGTTTATGTAAATTTTAGGGTTTGTGATGTCACCAACATGGGAAGAAGCTTGTTGTGGTCCCTACCAGCCGTTTGTTATAGTCCTTATAAAGATTTTTTTGTAAAAGTAAATATCTCCATTTGCATTGAAATTTGAGCGCCATAACTTTGAAGATGTTGTTTATGCTCAAACAGCAACATTACAGACTAACTAAATCATAATCAAGGACCCCTTAAACTTTAATTAAAATTGAAGTTAGCTCTATATAGAATTATGAGTAATTTGTAGTTTGGAAAGGCATAAACTCACTTTTCATTTGTGTGTTGTATAATTAAGTAATTTGTATGATGCAGTCGTTTTAATTAGATCAGGTCCTGTGGATCTCACATTCTAGGACAGACTCCACCCCATCTCCTTTTTGAAGTGCTGTTCAGGTCAAAATCCAATGTTTGTAAGTTTCTTTTTAGTGGTAAAAAGTCTTTGTCAGGGTCTCTCCAAGGGATGTTGTTGTTGAAGTGTTTCTCAGGGGAAATGTCAAACTTCATCAGCACTGTTTATTTTAGACTGTTGTTGGTTCAGGAGCACTTCTTGTCCATGAATGTGGCTAGTGCAATTTATTTCTCTTCAGTCTCACTTTCTTAATCTAAAACACATTTGATTAGGTTTTATGGCACTTTTTCTGTGATGTTAGCGTGAGATAGTGATTAAACTGGGATGGGAATGATATCCAGTCTTTAAATATGTCAATTAAAAGTGGCAAACTGTATATATATATATATATATATATATATATATATATATATATATATATATATATATATATATATATATATTCACTTAATATACTTAAATCTCAATAAATGCTTAACTCATTTTCACATCAGTTATTCAGAATGTAAAACCTCACCACAGACACCACAGACACCACAGATACCACATCCTTAACATGCTCATCTTAAATTGAAATTAGCTCATTAATTACTTGAGCATTATCAGGACTACTGGAAAGTTTGTCACAGAGAATTTCAGATAATCACACAGTACTGTTTAACCAATTTTAAACCCTTTTAAAGGTTTTTTTCTCCTCTGATATATTATGAAATAATAAATGATCAACTGTGATGATTTGGTTAAAGTTAGACATTTTCTTTAAAAAATTGAACACTTAAAAACAATGGATTCTATTGTAATAATTAGGAAGAAAATATGAGGGAATTCACAGATAAGACCAAAGGGCCAAAAAGGATACAAAATCAACACTCTGTCTCAATTTTATGTGATCAGACAGATTGTGACTGTGAGCATAAATCAGATTAGGCAGGTCCTGTTTCTCCCCCTCTCTGTACTCTCATTAGATGCTAAAGTATTCATGTCATCTTTAAGGGCCATTCTTTACACTTGACAGAGTGCCTATATGAAAATCCTCATGCCACATAACACTGCTATCAAGCAAAATGGCTAACAGCAGATTTACTTATCATCTAAAGGCACTTGACTTGAAACGTAATATACAGTAGCCCACTGATAGTACTGTTTATTTGTCCAGCTGTCTGTGTTGTCTTAGTGCCCAGTTCACTAATATAATTGTTGCATTTCCTTATATTTTGCTAAATTTTTGACAATTGTATGTCACGCCATATTAGTGTCTGTGGTGTTAATATAACTTGTAGATTTGATTTGATTAAATATAAATTTTGATAAATACAATCTATTAATATTTCCAAAATGTCTCCCGACCTTAAAACTATCAAAATGGTAGCCTTCCTTTTAGAGAAGACAAAAAAAATTGTTTGTGGTAAATATGTCTGTGGTGTTACAATGAAAGACAGTAACGCCACAGACATATTTACCACAAACAATTTTCACAAGTCTTGTAAGCACTGTAAGCAGTTGTTACTATTCCATTATAGATTATTGTAAATGCATAGCCATAAAGTATATCAATATTTTAAATAACAAGCAAATCTCTGCCTGTCGTTCGCCACTCCAATTAACGAATGAGCCTAATTTAGGAATGTTTTTTGCTGCAAAGAATGACAATTACTTAATTCAAATATGTGGTTGAAGTGCAGCATGATTAGTGAATAAAACACAGGGGTTTGTGCAAAAGTAGCACAACTATTTAGTGAATTCATCCATGAATGTTAATCATAAATTTGGGTGTTGGTGTTGAAAGAGAAAAATGAATGCACATTGTTCACATTATGTTCTTAGATGTAAAGGCAGAAGCCTAAAAGCAAAGTGGGATTCGAATCTCTGTCCGTGGGAGTGTTCTTTCTGTTCTTGGTGTTAATTTGGTGTGATCCCCATCCCATCGGCCTTTATTGTGCTTTGATCCAGAAAGCTGAGCAGTTCAACAACTCCCCCCCCCCCCCCCCTCTCTCATACACGTTTCCCCTTTCCTTTTCTCTCTGTACTGCTGTGAGGGCATCAGGTGGTGTCAGAACTCATCAGGCAGAAGGCATCACCAGTCCCAAGTGCAGTTCATCTGATTGTCACATCTACAGGAGACACACATCATCCTAACAATCGAAGTGGTAGAGAGATTTAGAGACGGAGAGCGAAAGCTCGTATAGGGTTGTGACCTGTGCACTACTAACAGACAATGATTTATCTACCCTGATGCCCCATTCCAAAGTGATTTGGAAGTGACTGAGGTGTTGCAAGATGCTTTCAATGGTTTACTGCTTTAATCCAGTTACTACATCAAAGTACTAAATTTTCATGACACATTCTTTAAATGTAAATGAACTTGGCTAATAATCTACAGCTTCGAAGACAAGGAGACAAGAATGGCAGACAGACATGTTTTCCTTGAAGGGGAATTCAAATTTACAGTTTCTGTGCTGCTTTAGCAATAAAATAGCCATCAATGTTGACTTGAAACATTACAAAGGATTTCATCAGCCGAGACAAAGCTGCTTCAATGTCAGGTATCTAGGTTATTTGGGGGAATGTAAAAGATTCCACTAGGAAGAATGTGTAATTTGAGACCATAGTACTTTTTTATGTACCTTATGTACCTTTCTTGTACCATAGTACACAGCAAACTTGGCATTCACCTAAATCTGTCATTCTCACTAGCGCATCAAATCAACATGCAGAAACACATTTTAGACATTTTCTTGACGCATGTAACCCACGTTCCCTTTCGTTCCCTTTTGTTTAGTCACATGGAGGCACCTAGCCTAACACGAGGGTTGACCGAGCAGGCATGCACTCTGGTGTTGGCATCAACAATGCTGGAACTCAGGGCTTACTGAGAAACTCACCTGAGTGAAATAGCGCACGCATTCAGTCCGTGGAGTAGAATGGCGCAGCAAGCGATGACACCTGAGCCTGTCCAGTTGCTGGCCACTGGGAGCGAGTACACGAGAGGACACTAGCTCTACACGGAGATTGTAAAATCATGCAAAAGTGTTGGGTGTCACCCAGCCTGCAGCTCTGCAGATGTCTGTTAGCGAGGCACCATGGTGGAGTGTGCCCTCACCCCTAGGGGGCATGGACGACCCTGCGCCTGGTAAGCCAAGACAATGGCGTCCACTATTCAGTGCGACAACCTTTGCTTGGAGAGAGCCTTTCCCTTCAGCTTCCCACCATAACAGACAAAGAGCTGGTCTGAGGTCCTGAAACACTGCGTTCTGTGTAAATAAGCATGGAGGGTGCGTACTGGACAGAGCAGTGCCAAGGCTGGTTCTGCCTCCTTTAAGGGCAGCGCTTGCAGGTTCACCCCCTGATCTCTGAAAGGAGTGGTGGGAACCTTGGGCACGTATCCAGGCACGCTTTGTCAACCGAAAATGCCTGCAGGTCCCCTACCCTCTTGATGGAGGCCAAAGCGACCAGGAGCACTGTCTTCATAGACAGGGACTTAAGCTCCACTGATCACAAAGGCTCAAAGGGAGCTCTCTGCAGGGCAGATAAGACCACTGCGAGGTCCCAAGAGGGTATGAGAGGAGAGCAAGGAGGATTTAGTCTCCTAGCCCCCCTCAGGAACCTGATGACCAGGTCGTGCTGACCCACCATTTTTGACTCCACAAGGTCGTGGTGCGCAGAGATAGCGGCCACATAAACCTTCAGGGTGGAAGGAAACAGCCTTTGTTTTGACCCTTCTTGGAGGAAGGAGAGCACGGACCCGATCGGGCATTTTCTGTGGTCTTCTCTGCGAGAAGAACACCATATGATGAAGAGGTTCCACTTCAACGCATAGGCTTGTCTCGTGGAAAAAGCCCTAGCGGAAGTGATGGTAGCCACCACCTGTGGTGGTAGGGTACCCAAACCTGCCGCGTCCTGTCCAGGACCCACATGTGCAGGTTCCATAGATCAGATAACATAAAACATACATACATACACATCATGCATACATGGTAAAAGGCAAAGTTAAAGTGTTTGAAAAACCGGTTTAGACAGATGGATGAAACTTATGGAAAACACCTGGGAGAAACCATCATTGATAAGCTTCTTTGTCTGAACAAAGAGATTTACAGTTTTACTAACTACACAGCGATTTGTAATCATATGTTACTTGCATTTAGCCTGAGCTGTAGAAGATCGTCCGAGGTGAAATCGCAGGAGAAAGTTTTGATACTTCGGTCCAATGGCATTGACGTGGCAATCGATTTCTTCTGCGTCGACTGAAGAAGAAATTATGAGCTTGCATGGTTATTTCGACTCCGTCGAGGTTGAGGAAGTTGCACATGGCTTGAGGTGTTGGGCCTGCTGGCCCAGCCTGAGATATGGGAGCGTTGAGGAAGCGGGTTCGCTCAGCCTCTCTCATGTGTCTCTCCTGGATAACAGCTTGAGATGCTGCGATAGACATCTCGTCTTCGTCTGGAGCGCCGAACGAAGACAGACCTGACAGACAGACCGGAGGTTATTGAGTCTCGACTGCAACATCGCGAAGGTCATGTTCCTGCAGTGAGAACATGATTCATCCACAAACGCTGCTTGAGCGTGCTGTAAGCCCAAACACGTCAAGCAGTGATTGTGCCCATCAGACAACAACAGAGATCGACCGCACACAGAAGTACACGGGCGAGACATCTTTAAAAAGACGCGCCACGTGAAAGCTCTTTTGTGAGAGGAAGCTCTGCAGAGTGCTGAAGTGCCCAGGGAAACACACATAGCTGTTGCAGATCACTGCACAGACCAGCAGGAAGGCAATGTGGAATCGCTGGAACGCACCGTCACACCAACACACTGGAGAACCGCTCGTCTCGAAGAACTGAAGAGAGAACTCAGAATTCAGGTTTGCAGGAGTGAAGAGATGCTCTTGGCTCCAAAGCAAAAACATAATGCAAGATTGCTAGCATCTTTCCTTATATACCCACGAGGTGGGGCGGAGCTACGCTATGCAAATTCCACAGACCCATAGAAATTCCTTGCCATTGGCTCGTTTTGTAGAACTCGAAGGTGATAGGCTTCTAAGTGAAACCTCCATTCGTCCGTCACTGATGGAGTGACTGAACGAAAGGGAACTATGGTTACTCTCTGAGTATGTTTCTGCATTAAGATGCATTTTCAGTGATCTGATGGCAAGTGGTCAGCAAATGCATTACCATTTTCACTTAGTATTAACATCAAATGCTTCTTCTGTGACCAACATTCAGATTTTATCAAGACACTTCTTATATCATCATACTTTTCATCAGTTTTGCAGGAGAGCCGAAATGCAGCTCATATATGCTATTGTTGCATACGGTCTAGCCAGAAAAGTTCAAATATTTCAACGCACTCAAGGCTAAAATTGTATCTGAATTTATGATCAGAACTCCACACAACATCCATACTACCCTCCATTGGAAATTAATTACACTACACATGCATTGTGGTCTCATTTCTGACTATACCTCCATATGTGTTTTCAGTGAACTAATCACAAAAGGTTTTAGACCCCCTTTTTGCAACTCTATTTAGCTCTAACCACTTCTGATTCAGAAAAAAATGGATGTATCTGATAGACGATTTCTTGAAAATTTCACTGAAAATGGTCCTTTTCTGAAAGTAATACAGAATTATAATACAAACCTATACAAAAAAATAATACAAATGTCAAGTTGCTCAGTGATGTTTCAAGGACAAACTGAATAATTTTTGATAACACTTTAGAATACCGTTCTGTTAATAAATAACTACACAGGAATAAACGAGTAACGCAATATTAACATTCCAGTTACTATTAATGAACAAGAAACTCAGATTAATGAATTAGTAAGTAATAGCTCTGTTGAATGAGGTAGTTCTCTCTTATCTAATCAATAACTAAAAAATTTTTCATACCTCCCAGAGAACTACTAAGATATGGGAGCTCTAGCTTAGTTCTTCCTGGAAGACTCAAATGTCACGTCATTCATTAATTATCTATCTAGCCAATCATTATTCGTCATTGGTAGTATATAAGTTATTTTCCCACAAATTACTATGTTCATAGATACTGACACTGGCGTTCACAGTTGACGATCCTGATGTTCCTTAGCGGTCGATTGTTGGTCCTACATAAAGTTAAAACATTAATAATGTTAAATGCAACAGTGCCGTTTTAAGTCCATGTCAGCCTATCATTCTGAATGTTCATTAAGTGTCACGGCAACAGACGCGAGTTTCTCCTTCATTTGTAAATAATGAGAGAAAAATCTCATGTTTCAGATTTTAGAAGCATACAGTCCTCTCTTCACGGATTTCTTTCGTTTTCAATTTTGTTTCAGCAATCACTTTCATTAGGACTCTCTGGGCCTTCTATCAAAGACACAGCTGCAATCTTCATCCCCATTCTGGCGTCATCACAACATCAGCATTCATCTCAGTGATACGTATATGTTTATGCACTTCTGATGTTGATTGGGTGTCGCATTTTACTCTTTTCGCATTAAATAATGTCAATTTTATGTCGCAAGCAGGTCTGTACAGTGCAATCGCACGCATTAGTATGTAGATTCACAGCACTTGATTGTGCTTGTTTGTGTCGTAATCTAACCATAAATGATAAATGATTCGATTGACACAGGCTGCCATTAATGATCGTATTTTGTTTTAGAAAAGCTCAAAGCAAAACAGAATGGCACAGCATATTAGCCTCTATCATTCTCCCCACTTCTGTGTTACAATGCTAATATGCAAAGACATCAGTGCATTGATCTGTTAGCATTAAAGGCACAACATGTAAGATTTTGGATTAAAATGTTATATATTTTGGTGACTTGTGTACTTACATTATCCCAAAAGTTTCCAAGAATGTTTAAATCCATAAATTTAAAGCGGAAATAAGCGATTTTAAACAGGATATGGACCGTGTCCGTGCGTCCCCTATCAATGACATCGTACCCGCATTACCCTCGATTTCCAGTTTTATTTTGTAGAAACCATGGAAACACCAAAGATGCTTCAATCTATTATTTGTTTTATTAGGTGAGCAGCTGTTTGGATACATTCATTGACAGAAAACTGATCATTGTTATATAGCTCAACACAGTTAGTCTTTTTGTTTTAAATCTCGTTTTCTTAATTTACCGCGAGTACCATGTTTCGCCTGTTGTTGCATATTGCATTATAAATACGCTTTATTTCCATAAAAATACTGGTTACCTCTGGCTCAGCACAAACAGACCATATATAGTAGCAATTGTTTGCTTTCGTCTTCGTGTCACTCTAGTAAATATGTCTCTATCTGTGTTTATCAGCTGCTGTATCTGGATGCCTTTGTCTATTTTTGGAACTATAGAATATAGTGTTTCGTCTTAACTGGACTTTCTGCGCTAGGGCGCCCCTGGTTAGGATTATGAATAAAACAGAAACATGCATTCTCCCTAAAGCTCACAACATCATATTTTGGGTATATCAAAGGTTTGTATACACAACAAGGTTCGATTCGTTATTCAACAGCAGCACTTATTTAATTCCGTACTCAATCTGACTTGCTTTACAAAAAGATTGCATCCCGTATAGCAACTGAAATTGCAGCATGGGAACATAATTATTCAAACCTACAATAAGCGAGCAAAGTGCGCTCCCTTTTATAAACTGTCAAATACTTCAGTTTAGCTAAATTCCTTCACTCTAGCGAAAACTGTTATAGTCTAATCTGACTACACTGCTATGAATCTATGTTGTACTCTTTGTTGTTTGAATGTATTCACTAGAAGGCAGAATTTAGCCAGTGAACAAGTGCTGAACCACCTGATTTTGATTGTGTACATTCTGTGATACGTAAACTTCTCCAATTGGGTGTTGCATTCAAGCGCTCTACAGACACGTCTGTGATTGGCTATGCTCAACACTGCAAAACACGTCATAAATGCCAACCCTCAACAGTCTTCAGAGACTAAAACAAATATGCAGGGGAGTGTTTAAAACAGCTGCCTATCAGCCGGTACCGGATATAGCATTGACTATTTGACACGCAGTCTGCACATGCACAATTATTGATTCCTGGGCAATGACAAAATCGCATAGTATGAACCTGGCTTTAGGTATCAAATGATGACACTCGCATTGATTATCTCTTTTTCAAAGGTTTGGTAGCTTTGCAGGGTTCTTCTGCAAGGGCATTGTCCTTAATCGTCTTCGTTCTATGTATTTTTATTATTTATTTTACTTATCTGCCATGCTGTTCTGGTTTATTCTCTTTTGGGGGTTCTCTCGGCGGGAGTCATGCCCAATGGTTTAGAATCCTCCTAACTGCAGATGCAAAGAATTGCAGTTCTCCAACTATTCTATGCATAGGACATTCTTTTGGATTGGTGCTGCTACGAACACAGCTGAATCCTCTATCAAGGTGCTGTGTACATAGTCATCCTCAGCATTCTAGTACAAGCAAGATCTGACTCAAAATAACTCAAACGCTCAGCAACTTTCAAGTAGTAATTTTCATGCAAATACTGGTGGTGGTATGTTTTTTTTTCTTTCATTACTACTCATCGATCCTGTTTTCGTTAGTCTCTATAGCCTTTCGTGAATTTGTCTGTGGCCTAACGTGGTCTCTGTCCAGGTGGCATATCGTAGCCTTCATCTCTATGTGGCCTTTGTCTCCATGTGGCCTACCGTGGCTTTGCCTGTGTGGCCTAACGTGGACTATCGTGGCCTTTGTCTCTATGTAAAAGAAAATATCTTAAAGCACATCCCTGCACCCCTAATCATTCTGCACTTTTCATACTCCCCAACGGGTCTCCCATATCAAGAAGGTGGTTTAAAACTCATCTAGTGACAGTTCTACAGAACTACAGACTATCATCTCATTGGTATACCAGACATTCATTCAGGATCGGTGCTGCTATCGTGGACTTTACTCGACCTATGCGGCCTTCCCTGCACACTGGCTTATCGGAGCCTCATTCTCAGCCAACGCGTTTTTTTTCATACCCGGCCTATCGAGGCAGTATACATGGCCTAACGTGGTAGTCCTTACAGCCTACATGGCTTTTCTCGTACCCGGCCTATCGAGGCAGTATACACGGCCTAACGTGGCAGTCCTTACAGCCTACGCAGCTTTTCATACTCCGGCCTAACGTGGCAGTTCTTCACGGCCTTCATGGCTTTCTTCACATACTTTAGGCAGTAGCCTAATAATACCTTCTATTTATTGATCTAACATCTATGTCAATGACCAAATCTATTGCAGTATTCAATGTCCATATTCTAATAATATCATCTATTTTCTTTGCAAATATTTTAGGCACTCCCCAACGGGTCAGATATTATTCTAATAATATCATCTATTTTCTTTGCAAATATTTTAGGCACTTCATCCAAAGAATCTTCCAACGGATGGGTATCTTTTGATTTATCAGTTCTTTTGTGGGTAGGCTCCACCCCTGTCTTCATCTTCAGGCGGGAGCTGCAAGCATCCGCTACCCTCTGGATTCGGTCTATGGACGGGGCCTACACCAAAAACTTTATCATTTCATTCATTCGATACTACTTGTATACAAACTGTAAATAAATCTTATTCAAATGTTTTCTTGCATCCTTGAGTCTTTCGGGTAGAACTACGTTATACAGGTTCATAATTAATGCATAATGCATAATTTACAATTAATTCTAAAAGATCACGTTAATCCAATAATGACTCCAGTATTACCAAATCCTTTAGAGGAATTACTAGTTATTTGGACAGTATTCTAAAGTGAAAAGCATGATAATTCCCTATTGATGACTGAAGTCATTGTAAGCTTTTGAGGTCTATAAGGTTTTAGATATAGTAATGACTCTCCTTCTAATCCAAAATACCAAAAAAGGAATTACTATCCAAAACCCTACAAAAGCTTACAATGACATCCGTCATTACTATAGGGAAATGTCATGCTTTTCGCTTTAGAATACTGTTCCAAAATATGTGTTATTACTTCTGAAGGATTTGGTAATACTTGAGTCATTAGTGGGTTACCATGATCTACACTTTAGAATGAATAAACACATTATGCATTATTCACCTTAATTATGAACCTGTATGTAGTTCTTAGTAGTCCTCTGGGAGGTATGAAAAAATAGTAGTTATTAATTAGATAATAGTGAAGTACCTCGTTCAATTGAGCACTATTACTAAATTCATAAATTCTTGTTAGTTAATGGCAGTTACTAGAATGTTAATATTGCGTTACTCGTGTGATCCTGTGTAGGTATTTATTAATGATGGCTCAGCATTTTAAAGTGTTACCTAATCTTCTAACTAAACTAAATCATCTTCCATTAAGTACTGAAAATGCTGTTGTCTTTGAGTATTTCTAAGTATTAGTGTAATTGTAAGCACTTGGACATTATTCTCAGCTCCCTTCACAAAATGTCCATGGCTCACTGCTTCACAGGTCTCCTGCAACATTTACATTGTGGACATAATGTATGTGTAATATGTACTTCTTTTGCACATTAAATTCCCTTTTAAGCATTTAAGTACATATGTTATGCATGTTTTGTACTGTATGTGCTACCTTCACACTTAGAAGCTTCTGTCATCAATACTTTCAAAATGTTCTTGTGTGTGAGCATTCCGGTTCTTGTTTTCAGAATATTCTAACATGCAAAGTTTTTTTTAAATTATACAAATGTGCAGTATTCAGTATTCCATCCCAAACATTAGCCCTACCACTTTGCATGATGCAGTGGTAATTACTTGAACCCTTGAGACAGCGCAACTGCTAAATCTAAAAGTGAACTATTCACTTTTCAGAGCCTCAGTGAAATCCCTTTGAGGCAATTCTACACTTGAAGGTGATATTTAAACCACGGTGTAACTGAACGACATAATGAAAACTGTGTGCCGTACTGCAGTCTGAAAATAATAATGAAGAGGCTGCAGAAATGAAATGGAAATGAAATCCCAGGTGAGTGATCTCATTCATTCATTGATATCTCATTGCCTCAAACATCGCCTCACCAGGGAACCAGTAACATGAAACAATTAATATTAATAAAAATGACTCCCATCTTTCTGACATCTGATCAGACAGTTTCATTTCAGATGAACAGTAACAACAGTGGCTACAGTCCTACAACAGGTTTATGAGAGTGAAGCCAAAATGTATTTTCCAACATATGAATAACAAACAGACGCAGAGACTAAAACTGCATTATGATTTCCTTGTTATTATAGCAATGCTCTAAAAAAAATATAGCTCTTTGTAATTGGGACAATGAAACAAAACCTTGACACTGCACTGTAAAAAATCCAACTCACAAAAATTTTGACTAATGATTATGTTTTAGTTAACTGGACAATTAAATGCAAAAAGTTGGCTTAACTAGTGAAAAGAAGTTGGTTCAACAATCGTTGGACCAACCTAGTATTGATTGTAAATTCGATTTGTAAATACAAGTTAACAAGCATACAAGTTGCAACAAGTTAACAATGCATTCTGGGTGCATCATGCAAAACTCATCTATTGCTCCCAGAATGCATTGCGGCATCAGCATGTCACTATTTTTAAGATTCATAGGCTGATTCCTTAAGTGTGTGGGAGTAAATCTCACAGGTCAAAGTGCTTAGTTTACAATCTGTTTTAAACCCTAGTCAGCTATTCTGATTAAAACTGTGCTTGATATTTTCTAGAAGCACAATAAAAAAAAAAAAGTTAATAGTATATTGCTCATATTAAACTCAATCATAAAATCAGTGAATTAAGCCACTACACAATGATTATATTCTTATCATCGAGCAACCGACAGCATTTGATTGTGTTTTCTCTTGCTTTTTTTGCCAAACATTAAAAAGTCGTCAAACTGCCCAACTAAAGAAAACACTAATCACCATGATGGTGACATAAAAAAAAAAAAAAATTCAACCAAAAAATAAAAAAAAACTCAATCAGCTGAACAAAAGATCTTAAATTGGGAGACATGTGACCTTACTCAGTTAATTGAGTTAAGTGAACTACTTTGTTTAAAAGTTGAGTAAACTCAAAAAAGCTGTGCAGCAAGTTGCCTTAAAGTTATGTCAACTTTTCTTTTTTTACAGTGTGTGGTACACTATTGAGGTAAAGAGTAGCTCCTTTAAAAAAAAAAAAAAATGCTATGGCTATAAGTTGACTTTACTTAGAAAAGCTGTGGAAACTGATTTCCTTAAAATTTTCAAGCAAATTAGGTTTTTTAGAGTTAAATTGTGTATTTGTAGAGGTTACCATAAAACTTGAGTACAAGTAACTCGATTTCAAAAGTTCAACCAACTCCCAAAAGTTCAGTCTAGCTCCCAGAGTGCATTGTGGCATGAATAAATTATTGGCTTTGTTTTACTATTTTTGGCTTTATTTTGCCATTTGTCTTTTTCAGTATAACGAATAAAATTGTCTTATTAATAATTTAAAAAAAACCTTGTTACCATTGTTGTATTTTGCATGCTGAATGTTGAAGTCTGTGTGTGACTCAAGTAGGGTCAATTGCAAGATTATATCAACCCAATTAAAGCTTATGCCATAAGTGTTAGCAAAAGATGTTAAAAGATCATTATTTAACATGAATTATAGTTATGTTATATATCATTAATTCACAAATATAAAAAAAAAAAAAAAAAAAAAATATATATATATATATATATATATATATATTACTTCCTTTCCTTTGAAATCAGATAACTGTGATTTCTTGTTGCATCACTGCATCAATAGGAAGAGAATTACAATAATATGAATGAAGTTCCAAGTGCCCGACCAAAGGGAACACTAATCACCATATTGATGAGAGGAAGTGGAGGAAATTAGTCAAAAGTCTATTAAAAATTACCCCGCCTAAACCTTTTGGCCGCCTGTGTTTTTTTTTCTTCTTTTGTTTTTTTTTGCTTTAGCGAAATGGTAATCAAATCAGTCAAGTAATGTTTACTTGGGTTTTCTAAGTAATGAAGGCATAGCATGCAAATAGTTCAGATTACTAAATTGTAAAAAGTAAAGTTTACTAAAAAGTCTTAGTAAGAACAACTTTTGGATTTTACAGTGTAAGTAAAGTTTACTAAAAAGTCTTAGTAAGAACAACTGTTAGATTTTACAGTGTATATCACAAAATGTACCTCTGTATCCTTGGAATTAATTATAATTAATTATACTTATTTCCCTTTTGAGCTAATTTGCTACAGTGCTCATGTTGTGACTTCAATAAACAAATAAAGTAATATGAAGTCAATAAAGTTCTTCTAAATAGAACGAGTGATTTTGTTTAAAGTACAAGTATTATTGTGGCAGTCCACCCTGGAACAACCTTCCTTGCTGAAGGGCAAAATGGAGATACATTATCTACAGGATCTGGACAGGTTATAAGATGTGATAGGACTAGAAACAGAAACAGAAGTGGCCTCTGGTGCTGGTTATTGAATGGACACGGCCTCTGGCTGAGAGTCCGGGACAGACGTGGGCACCAGCTCATTGTCTGTGGTAGTCATTGCTATAGACTTGGGGTCTGTGTTAACCAAGGACATCGGCTGATGGGAGCTGATACATTCCACCTCAACCTCTTCCTGTTGGAATGGCAGGAGGTAGATATTTGGCTGACATGAACAGGAAAATGTGTTGTATGCCTTTGGGTGAAAAATATGCTATATTGAAGTGTGCAGAGTTGCCTCTGCTGGATTCATTCTGTAGATCTGGTCATCTGTAACATTAAACTTGTATTGACAAGAGCAAGGTTGCTGAACCCAGTCAGATATTTGTTCAGACCAACAAAAACTCGGGAACAAGAATAACTGAAACAAAACAAAAAAATTATGAATTTAAAAAACTAAATTAAAATTAAAAAACAACTATGCAGGGACTGAGAAAATTCAACATAATTAATATATTACTTAAATTAGTATTTCTGTTGTACAGTATATTTCTAATATTTGATTTATATTTATAGATTAATAATGCTTTGTGTGTCCAAGACCGTGATTGATGTCGATCGATCAATTGCTCCTGTCTGCCTTCTGTTTGCCTCCTGTTTGTCCTGCTGCTGTGCTTGCGTGTGCTGCTTGCTTTTGAATCTCTATTTAAATATAATTCCCTGTTGTTTAAACCGCTAAATATAACTTACCCATCACCATATATTGTCTAATATTGCCTAACACTTTAAATCTGACATCGCTAGCTTTTTAATCTAAATCACTATCACGTGTTAGCATTTCGCTAGCCTGTTAGCTTGCCATCTCTGCATCCGGGTCTCCTGTCTCTTGTCTCCTGTTTTCTGAGTTCATTAAACAACTGTGGTGAGTTGGTTTAGTCAATAGAGTCCATCAAACAACAGTGGTGATTTGGATTAATCACCAAACACGGTAAGCCATGTCATCTTCTCCTGTTATTGTCACTTGCACTGCCTGTCACATGTTCAGTATATCCTTCTCTGTCAGCGAACAGGGCTTCACATGTAATAAATGCAGGGAGATAGTCAGGCTGACAGAGAAGATTTCAGAATTAGAGCCACGCATCCAGACTTTATCTGAGAGTAGTGAGAATGTAACAGCTTTAGACACTGATTTGGATGCGACTAGCTTAGTGAACTCTGTACATTGTTCGGTTCGGGCTGTAGAGCCCGTGCAGCAGGGCAACTGGGTGACTGTGAGACAGCATAGTCGCGGATCTAAAAACCACTCTTTCGTTCCGATTAGAACATCAAACAGGTTCTCCCCACTCAGTGACGCACCCACTGAGAATCCTGCTGAAAGTGCCCTAGTTATTGGCGATTCTATTACATGGAATGTGAAAATAGAGACACCAGCCACCATAGTCACATGTTTACCGGGAGCCAGAGCGCCTGACATCAAAGCAAATTTAAATGTGCTGGGTAATGCTAATTGTAAATTCTCTAAGATTATTATTATCCAGTTGGAGATCATCAAAATTAAAACATTTTAACATTAAAGAGGTGTGTGAACTCGCAAGTACGATGGCAAATGAGGTTTTTTGCTCTGTTCCCCTCCCTGTTCGCCGGAGTGATGAGATACTTAGCAGACTATCATCACTCAATGGCTGGCTGTCTAAGTGGTGTCCACAAAATAACATCAGGTTCATAGACAATTGGATAAGCTTTTGGGGCAGACCTGACCTGTTGAAAAAAGATGGCATCCATCCTTCCTGGGATGGTGCCACTCTTCTCTCTAGTAATTTGGCACATATTCTTAGAGCTTAACCTTGAGTAACTGGGGCCCAGGTCAGGAAGCAGACAGACTGGCTTAACCGACTGCCTGCTAGCTGTCTCACCTCATAGAATTCAGATAAATCCCAGCACATAGAGACTCTTTAACCTAGATATTATCACATAGAGACTGTGTCTGTTCCCCAATTTAGTAAATACAAAAAACCATCAAAACCATTCAACGGTAAAAATATAATTGATGTCCAAAAAATAAATAACAGATATAATACAGATGAACAAACAATAAAGCTCGGACTGCTGAATATTCAATCCCTTTCCCCAAAAGCGCTTATTGTTAATGATGTGTTGGGGACACTACATTTCCAAATAAATGTAATTACTAAACTAAATTAACTATGTCAACTACATTACTTGAATATACACTCACCTAAAGGATTATTAGGAACACCTGTTCAATTTCTCATTAATGCAATTATCTAATCAACCAATCACATGGCAGTGGCTTCAATGCATTTAGGGGTGTGGTCCTGGTCAAGACAATCTCCTGAACTCCAAACTGAATGTCAGAATGGGAAAGAAAGGTGATTTAAGCAATTTTGAGCGTGGCATGGTTGTTGTTGCCAGACGGGCCGGTCTGAGTATTTCACAATCTGCTCAGTTACTGGGATTTTCACGCACAACCATTTCTAGAGTTTACAAAGAATGGTGTGAAAAGGGAAAAACATCCAGTATGCGGCAGTCCTGTGGGCGAAAATGCCTTGTTGATGCTAGAGGTCAGAGGAGAATGGGCCGACTGATTCAAGCTGATAGAAGAGCAACTTTGACTGAAATAACCACTCGTTACAACCGAGGTATGCAGCAAAGCATTTGTGAAGCCACAACACGCACAACCTTGAGGCGGATGGGCTACAACAGCAGAAGACCCCACCGGGTACCACTCATCTCCACTACAAATAGGAAAAAGAGGCTACAATTTGCACGAGCTCACCAAAATTGGACAGTTGAAGACTGGAAAAATGTTGCCTGGTCTGATGAGTCTCGATTTCTGTTGAGACATTCAGATGGTAGAGTCAGAATTTGGCGTAAACAGAATGAGAACATGGATCCATCATGCCTTGTTACCACTGTGCAGGCTGGTGGTGTAATGGTGTGGGGGATGTTTTCTTGGCACACTTTAGGCCCCGTAGTGCCAATTGGGCATTGTTTAAATGCCACGGCCTACCTGAGCATTGTTTCTGACCATGTCCATCCCTTTATGACCACCATGTACCCATCCTCTCATGGCTACTTCCAGCAGGATAATGCACCATGTCACAAAGCTCGAATAATTTCAAATTGGTTTCTTGAACATGACAATGAGTTCACTGTACTAAAATGGCCCCCACAGTCACCAGATCTCAACCCAATAGAGCATCTTTGGGATGTGGTGGAACGGGAGCTTCATGCCCTGGATGTGCAACCCCATGGTGTTCCTAATAATCCTTTAGGTGAGTGTATATGATAATTGAAATGAGCTGGATGACATCACCGTTTTCTCCAGAGCGGCTGTACAACCGAATCAAATCCGGTTGCATTATTTTCCTGTTTAACACTGTGAAGCTGCTTTGAAACAATCTGCATTGTAAAAAGCGCTATATAAATAAAGTTGACTTGACTTGAATGATATGATTACAGATAATAATCTAGATGTGCTGTGTTTGACAGAAACCTGGCTAAAACCTGACAACTACATTACTTTAAATGAGTCCACCCCACAAGATTATTGTTATAAACACGAGCCGTGTCTGAAAGGTAAAGGGGGAGGGGTTGCTGTAATTTATAATAATATCTTCAGTATTACTCAGAAGTCTAGTCGCCTCTGGCTTGCTCAGTTGGGGACACAAAATTTTCAAATAAATATCCAAATAAATTTAATTACTAAACTAAATTATATCAACTACATTACTTGAATATATATGATAATTGAAATGAGCTGATGACATCACCGTTTTCTCCAGAGCGGCTGTACAGCCGAATCAAATTCTGTTCATTATTTTCCTGTTTAACACTGTGAAGCTGCTTTGAAACAATCTGCATTGTAAAAAGCGCTATATAAATAAAGTTGACTTGACTTGACTTGACTAGTCTCAAATATAATTCCTTTGAAGTTTTGGTGCTTTATGTAACGTTATGTAGTGTAATTGAGAATTGATCTCAAATCTATCCTTTCTGTCAAAAATACTAGAAAAGGCAGTGTCTTCACAACATTCCTTTTTTTTAAAAAAAAATTGTATCTGTGAGGATTTCCAGTCAGGATTTAGACCGTATCATAGAACTGAGACTACTCTCATTAGAGTTACAAATAATTTGCTCTTATCATCTGATCGTGGTTGTATCTCTCTATTAGTGTTACTCGATCTTAGCGCTGCATTCAATACTATCGACCACAACATTCTTCTAAATAGACTTGAAAATTTAGTTGGCATTAGTGAAATTGAATTGGCATGGTTTAAATCATACTTATCTGACTGCTATTAGTTTGTAGCGGTAAATGAAGAGATGTCACACCGATCACAAGTTCAGTATGGAGTACCGCAGGGCTCAGTGCTAGGACCGTTGCTTTTCACCCTGTACATGCTACTACTGGGAGATATCATTAGGAAGCATGGCGTTAGTTTTCATTGTTATGCTGACGATACTCAGCTCTATATTTCCTTACACCCTGACGAAACTTACCAATTCACAAGATTAAAGGAATGCATAACTGATATAAAAAATTGGATGACTATTAATTTCCTGCAACTTAATTCAGAAAAATAAATAAATAAAAATAAAAATATTGGACAAAAACCCTCTGCACATAGTAACCTAGAATACTGTCTAACACTTGATGGCTGCTCTGTCAAGTCTTCTTCGTCAGTTAGGAACCTGGGTGTGCTCTTTGATACCAATCTTTTATTTGAAAGCCACGTTTCTAGCATCTGTAAAACTGCATTCTACCATCTTAAAAATATATCTAAATTACAGCACATTCTTTCACTGCAAAATGCTGAACAGTTAGTTCACGCGTTCATGACCTCAAGGCTAAATTATTATAATGCTCTACTGGGTGGTTGCCCTGCTCACATAATAAATAAACTGCAGCTGGTCCAAAACGCAGCAGCTCGCGTTCTTACTAGAACCAGGAAGTATGACCATATTAGCCCGGTTCTGTCAACACTGCACTGGCTCCCTATTAAACATCGTTCACATTTTAAAATCTTGCTAATTACTTACAAAGCACTAAATGGTTTAGCTCCCCAGTACTTGAGCGAGCTCTTAACGCATTATACTCCATCACGTCTATTGCGGTCTCAAAACTCTTGATAATACCTAGAATATCAAAATCAACTGCAGGCGGTCGATTCTTTTCCTGTTTAGCACCTAAACTCTGGAACAGTCTTCCTAGCATTGTTCGGGAAGCAGACACACTCTGTCAGTTTAAATCTAGACAAAAACACATCTCTTTGCTATGGCATACACATAGAACATTATCAATTTATATTATTCAAATCAGTTAAATGATTGTTTTAGGCTGCATTAACTAGGTCAGCCGGAACCGGGAACACTTCCCATAACACCTGATGTACTCGTTACATCATAAGAAGAATGGCATCTACGCTAATGTTAGTATCTCTGTTTATCCCGAGGTTTACTGCAGTCAGCCGGATCCGGGTCGTATCCAGATCAGATGGTGGACCTGCGCCTAGACATGACCAATGCATCCCTGAAATGTCTGCAGAGACCGTGTCAAATAAACTCCACCCTGTAAATGCCGCATCGACACGACATCCTCATTAAACCCGTCTCCGGCATGATGACTCCAATCTTTCAAATAATCATACGAATATCTTTCGATCTAATATGACTTCTGACCTGTAATGTTGCCAGAATCATAATCATGCACTATTTCTTTGTAGGCCAGAGGAGAACTGGCACCCTGACTGAGCCTGGTTTCTCCCAAGGTTTTTTTCTCCATTCTGGCCACTGAAGGAGTTTTGGTTCCTTGCCACTGTCACCTTTGTCTTTTGGCTTGCTCAGTTGAGGACAATAAAATTTCAATTATATTACTGATCTGCCCGCATTGACACTATATGATGATTGAAATGAGCTGGATGACTGTTTTCTCCAGAGCGGCTGTACAGCCGAATCAAATTCTGTTGCATCATTTTCCTGTTTAACACTGTGAAGCTGCTTTGAAACAATCAGCATTGTAAAAAGCGCTATATAAATAAAGGTGACTTGACTTGACTGTCATACCGCTTTCGAGTTTAAAAGTTGTATTTATGAGTCCTTCTGTCAGTAAGGGGTTGAATAAAAGATGGAAAGTAAAGGCTGAATTAATTCACAAGCAGTTAAAAAAAAAAATCGAAATAAACCTAAAATCACACTTCTCTTAGGAATGCAGGAAACAAAAACGTGAAGAACAGAGACTAAACCAAACACAGGACACAATAGAGGGTATGCATTGATGCCATTTTGCCGCCGAAACATGCCCCCTCAGCCGGGATTGAGTGGCAGAAGAGCTTCTGCGTGACTTGAGTTAATAGGGGAAAACGTGAGTAAAACAAACGGTTATTCGTTTAAACTAAAGGTTGTTCTTTACAACTTACCAAAGATCCAGTGATGATCCATGGATATTGACATTCAGCCAGGAATCATGTTTTCTTGACATTTATATGAGCCTGATTTCGATACATACATAAATATTTATCACTGTCAGTCATCAGTTTCGAGAGTGAATCCCACTGCGGATATGGGTCTATGTATTGAAGCGTGTATTTGGCCGCTTGTCAAGAATGGAAAACAAAAGTTTTATTCAAATTCTGAAATCCTGGTCTCGTTTAGCGCTGATCATTATCAGTAGTAGCTGTTCCTTGTTTAGCGGTCTATTTAATGTGTGTGTTTGCGTGTCCTGTTTGTCAGTTCGTTGCAGACGCTAGCAGGATCGGTCGCTCATTTCTCTGCCGTCTTCTAAGACGTGTGTTCCCTGGAGCTCGTCTGGATCGGATCCTTGCATGTCTGTTCTTCGTCTGCCCATTGTAGTCCCTGCGTCACCGAGCACTTGCTGCAGTCACCCGTTCTCTGATGCCGTCATCAAACTGAGTCTCTGAGTCACCTGCAGACTTCTGTGTATACGTCTTCATTGAACTGAGTCTCTGAGTCACCTGCAGACTTCTGTGTCTACGTCTTCATCTAACTGTGTCTCTGAGTTTGTCAATAAACCTGTTCGTACTCGCTATTGGATCTTCTGTGATTCTTTTACAGTGTGTCGTGACGGAACGAACTGACCAACATGGATCCAGCGAGAGCTATGGACCTGCAGGAGTACCTGGCTAGAAGTGCACAACGTATGGACCAGCAGGCTGAGCAAGTGCTTGCTAAAAGCTCGGGCTGTGCAGGATCTGGTGGCGCAGGTGTCCGAGCTGACTACCCAGGTTCAACATCTGTCAACACCCACTGCGCCAGCCACACCGCCTGTCCCTCCACCCCTTCCTCCCGTGAGTCATCAGCACGAGCCTCGGATACCAACACCCGAAAGGTACTCGGGTGAGCCTAATCTCTGTCGAGCCTTCTTAACGAAGTGTGCCATTTTCTTCTCTCTTCAACCTGTGACATTTGCTTCAGAGGAATCCAAGGTGGCTCTAGTGATGACGTTACTATCTGGGCGCGCGGCTCTGTGGGGACAGCAGTGTAGGAAAACCATCATCCGTGCTGCTCCTCGTTTGCTACACTCTCTCGGGAGATGAAGCAGGTGTTCGACCGGGCAGTGGCGGGTCGTGAAGCAGCCCGGAAACTCGCCGATCTGCGCCAGGAAAGAAGATCTGTTTCGGATTATGCCATCGTATTCCGCACACTGGCGGCTGAGTGTAGCTGGAACGAGGAGGTGCAGTGGGACATGTTCCTGCATGGGCTGGCTGACCGCATCCAAAGGGGGGTCTACACCCTGGACTTACCCAAAGGTCTCGATGGTTTGATCGAGTTAGCATTACGTGTTGATGCCCGTGTACAGCAACGGATGGAGTATACCCATCCAGTCACGAGTTGCGAGGTCCGAGGATTTCCCAGCGGCAACGGTGGGGGTGCGGTCAGCCATCCAGTCGATCAGGAGCCCATGCAGGTGGGTAGGGCTTGGCTTTCCCAGGAGGAGAGACAACATCGGAGAGAGAGATGACTTTGTCTGTACTGCCGAGGAGCTGGACATTATCTTAGAAACTGCCCAGTAAAAGACCAAGCCCGACAGTAGTTAAGGGGTTACTGTTGGGTGGGATCTCTATGGATGAATCCTCATCAGCCACTCTTCTCCCGGTAAGACTACAATGGGCCACGGGATTCCACTGCTGTCAGGCGTTGATGGACTCAGGAGCGGAGGGCAACCTACTGGACATTTCTCTGGCACGTCGTCTGGGTATTCCCATGGTTCCCCTTCAACACATCATTTCCGTTCACGCACTTGGCGGGCAGAAGTTACCGGACATCACTCACTCCACGGGATCTATCACACCCATCACGTTCGGTAATCACACCGAACAGACATGTTTTTTTATTTCCAGGTCCCCCCTTGTGCCTATCGTTCTGGGTCACCCGTGGCTTGTCAAGCACAGACCCAGGATTGATTGGGGACAGAGCTCCGTTTCGGAGTGGAGCCGTGACTGTCACGCTCACTGTTTAGTGTCTGCATGTCCGTCTGTTTCTTGTTCTGTGTTACAGGAGGAGTCGGTGAATCTATCTAACGTGCCGGAGGACTACCTTGACCTGAAGAGAGTGTTCAGTAAGTCCCGGGCTGCTTCTCTACCTCCGCATCGTCCCTATGACTGTGCTATAGAGTTCATGCCAGGTACTTCTACGCCAAAAGGCAAGTTATACTCACTTTGCAATCCTGAGAGGGAGGTCATGGAGAAATATATTTCTGATTCTCTGGTAACTGGGCTCATTCGTCCGTCCTCATTTCCAGCTGGCGCAGGTTTTTTTCTCGTGAGTAAGAAGGATGGCTCTCTGCGACCGTGCATTGACTACCGAGGGCTGAACAACATCACGGTAAAGAATACTTATCCTTTGCCGTTGATGGATTCAGCCTTTGAACGGTTGCAGGGAGCGTCTCTTTTCACGAAATTAGATCTGCGCAACGCTTATCATTTGGTCCGCATAAGGGAGGGGGATGAGTGGAAAACAGCGTTTAATACCCCCAGGGGGCACTTTGAATACTTGGTCATGCCTTTCGGCCTGTCCAACTCCCCTGCCGTTTTCCAAGCACTTGTTAATGACGTGTTGAGAGATATGGTCGATCAGTTCATATATGTCTACCTGGACGACATTTTGATATTTTCTTCTTCTCTCCAGGAACATGTTCGACACGTCAGACAAGTGCTCCACAGGTTACTCGAGAACGGGCTTTTTGTCAAGGCGGAGAAATGCGTGTTTCATGCCAAGTCAGTCCAGTTCTTAGGGTATATCGTCTTGTCTGAGGGGGTGCGCATGGATCCTGACAAGGTTAAGGCTGTGGTAGATTGGCCAATCCCAGACTCCCGTAAGGCCCTACAGAGGTTTCTGGGATTCACAAATTTTTATCTGCGTTTTATTCGCAACTTCAGCCAACTAGCCGCTCCTCTGACCGCCTTGACCTCCACCAGAACGATGTTCAGGTGGTCTAATGCAGCTGAGGCTGCATTTTCCAACCTAAAGAGCCGCTTCGTTTCAGCTCCCATCCTTGTAGCCCCTGATCTGTCACGTCAGTTTGTGGTGGAGGTTGATGCGTCGGAGGTGGGGGTAGGTGTAGTTCTTTCCCAGCGCTCCGCTGCGGACGACAAGATGCACCCATGCGCGTTTTTTTCTTATCGCTTATCGACAGCCGAACGCAATTATGATATTGGTAACAGAGAGTGGTTGGCAGTCAAATTAGCATTGGAAGAATGGCATCATTGGTTAGAAGGTTCAGGGGTACCTTTCATTGTCTGGACTGATCACAAGAATCTAGAATACATCAGGTCCGCCAAACGACTTAACTCCAGGCAGGCTCGATGGGCGCTGTTTTTCGGTCGTTTCGATTTTTTGCTTTCGTATCGTCCTGGGTCTAAGAACATCAAACCGGACGCTTAATCTCGTATTTTTGATCGCTCCGAACGCCGTCTACTCCCAAGTGTATTTTACCTAAGAGACTTTTTGTCTCTGCACTCACATGGGAGGTCGAATCGAAGGTCCGCACGGCCTTAGAAGGGGTAACGCCTCCGCCCGGGGGTCCACCGAGTTGGTTATTTGTGCCGAAGGGATTACGGTCAGATGTTATCTGCTGGGGACGTTTCCAATGTGGCTTGTCATCCAGAAGTTTCTCGGACCAGGTTTTTGGTTAAGCAACAATTCTGGTGGCCCAAGATGGCTCATGACATCCGAGATTTTGTTTTGGCTTGCTCGGTTTGTGCTCGTGGTAAGACTTCCAATCGTTCCCCTTTTGGGCTTCTCCAACCGCTGCCTGTCCCTTCGAGACCCTGGTCCCACATAGCGCTAGATTTCATGACAGGTCTCCCTACTTCACAGGGAAATACGGTAATTTTAACCGTAGTGGACCGGTTCTCGAAGGCAGCACATTTTATTCCCTTGCCCAAATTACCTTCAGCCAAGGAGACAGCGTTTACGGTCGTTGATCACGTCTTTCGTATTCATAGCCTCCCGATAGATGTGGTTTCCGACAGGGGATCTCAGTTTACTTCCAAATTTTGGAAAGAGTTTTGTAGATTACTGGGAGCGACTGTCAGCCTGTCATCTGAGTTTTATCCCCAGAGTAACAGTCAAACCGAGAGAGCCAACCAAGATCTGGAGAGAATGTTACGATGTAGGGTGGCTCAGAATCCTTCCTCCTGGAGCCAACAACTCTCATGGATTGAGTACGCTCACAACTCATTACCAGTATCATCCACGGGCCTTTCGCCTTTTGAGTGTAGTATAGGTTACCAGCCACCAGTTTTTCCCAGTCTGGAATCTGAAATTGCGGTTCCCTCCGCTCGCGCCTTCGTCCAAAGGTGTCATCGCACATGGAGAAGAGCCCAGGAGACTCTTCTTCAGGTGGGAGCGCGCACCAAGGCTCAGGCCGATCGCCACCGGCTGAAACCTCCCGTATACGTCGTTGGTCAAAAGGTGTGGCTTTCTTCTAAGAACATTCCGCTCCGATCCGTTTGTAATAAGCTTGCACCCAAATTCATTGGCCCGTTTCCTGTCACTAATATCCTTAGTCCAGTGACAGTTCACCTCAAATTTCCTACTGCGTACAGGAGAGTTCATCCCGTCTTCCATGTGTCCAAAATTAAACCCGTTTTTCAGTGAATGGCAGCCCAAAATTTGAAGCCCAAAAAAGTGTATCCATCCATTATAAAAGTAATCCACAAGGCACCAGGGGGTTAATAAAGGCCTTCTGAAGCGAATTGATGGGTTTGTGTCAAAGCATTAGTCCGCTTGTTTGATGAGAGAGAGTTTATTTGTCATAAACACTTTAAGAATCCGTCCAGCAGCGGAGGACTGTTATTCTGCACTGAACTGTGGAAGAAATGAAAGTGGCACGGGTTGATCTTTGGTTGACCAATCAGCGGAAAGGGGCGTTTCATGCCCACCCACACCTGGAAATCGAATATTCAAGCCTTTTATCCATTTTTTTATCCCTGAACCTAAAAATATAAAATCAAGCCGAATTCTCGTTTTTTTTATTTTTTTGAACAAACAAAAAATGAATAAATGAGCCGTTTTCTCATTTTTCAACTTTCAATATTAAATCGAAAAACGAATGAATGCAACGGACCGTACACGGACCTAAATCATGGAGTAATTTTCATTTTTGGATGAACTATCCCTTTAAGCCCTTGAAATTTCCTACTGCGTACAGGAGAGTTCATCCCGTCTTCCATGTGTCCAAAATTAAACCCGTTTTTCATTCTCACATAAACCCTGACTGCTGACAGTCTCAAAACTGAACATCTCCCCCAAAAATGTCTGACAGAAGGCCGTCCGCCCTCTCTCCCTCTAGAACATTCACACTTTTGCATTAAAAAGACAGCATTTTTTCTGCAGTCACTCTTGTGCATGCTCTCCGTAACTAAAAAAGTTAATTAAATTGAGTTAGCGCACACAAACACACACACACACACACATTCCATGTTTTATGGGCTTTCCGTAGACATTTTTATATTGTACAAACAGTGTATTCTATCCCCCTACACTAACACTACTCCTAAACCTACCCATCAATCCACAAGCCGATTAATTTGATAAATGATTAAACATTATTGTGACTAGGTGGTATTTGAATAATCTGACTCTTGACTCAAAGTGTGTGGTGTGTGGCTTGAGAACCACTGTGGTAGGAAAAACACTTGGCTTTATATACACAAACTGATCTCCATTACTCATGGTACTCTTTAAGTTTGTGTATATCCAATTGTTCAAGTTGTCTTTTTTGATGTATTAAATGCATTTTTGAAATGGCATACCTGAGGGCTGTGATTTTCACAGAGATATGTATAGCTTTTCTTCCCTCTTTAGCACATTCACTTTATATACAACTCCAGAGCATGAGACATGTCGCTTTGTGGGGACACAACATTTTCAAATAAATATCCAAATAAATGTAATTACTAAACTAAATTATATCAACTACATTACTTGAATATATATGATAATTGAAATGAGCTGATGACATCACCGTTTTCTCCAGAGCGGCTGTACAGCCGAATCAAATTCTGTTCATTATTTTCCTGTTTAACACTGTGAAGCTGCTTTGAAACAATCTGCATTGTAAAAAGCGCTATATAAATAAAGTTGACTTGACTTGACTTGACTTTAACTCCTATGTTTTTTCTGCCATCTCCATGCTCAATGTGATCTCAATCGCACGTGCAAAAGTCACGTTAGGCCCTGTCCCAAATCATTTCATATTTGGGACAGAGCCCTTTTGCAGAGCCCTCACTGGGGGGAGCTCTGCAGCAGACTTCTACCCTTCTACCTACAGTCAAAGCGGCATTACGTCACAAAAGTATGGAATCGTAGGACCATTCCTCCCCGTCCCATTTAACAATGCTCAGTCCTACCTTCGCAGCCTTCAAAGAATGTAGCCTCTGAATTGGGACACAGCAATTATGTTTTGGTTTGGTTTGGTTTGGTTTAATTCTAGTTCCTGTTTCCTTTGTTCTCATTTAGTTAGTTCCATGGTTTTTAATTAGTTCACAACTTTTCCCTGTTCTGTTGATTATCTTCCATTGTGTATTTAAAGGGATAGTTCACCCAAAAATGAAAATTACCCTATGATTTACTCACCCTCAAGCCATCCTAGGTGTATATGACATTCTTCTTTCAAATACAATCGGAGTTATATTAAAATATATCCTGGCTCTTCCAAGCTTTATAATAACAGTGAGTGGCAGCCCAAAATTTGAAGCCCAAAAAAGTGTATCCATCCATTATAAAAGTAATCCACAAGGCACCAGGGGGTTAATAAAGGCCTTCTGAAGCGAATTGATGGGTTTGTGTCAAAGCATTAGTCCGCTTGTTTGATGAGAGAGAGTTTATTTGTCATAAACACTTTAAGAATCCGTCCAGCAGCGGAGGACTGTTATTCTGCACTGAACTGTGGAAGAAATGAAAGTGGCACGGGTTGATCTTTGGTTGACCAATCAGCGGAAAGGGGCGTTTCATGCCCACCCACACCTGGAAATCGAATATTCAAGCCTTTTATCCATTTTTTTATCCCTGAACCTAAAAATATAAAATCAAGCCGAATTCTCGTTTTTTTTATTTTTTTGAACAAACAAAAAATGAATAAATGAGCCGTTTTCTCATTTTTCAACTTTCAATATTAAATCGAAAAACGAATGAATGCAACGGACCGTACACGGACCTAAATCATGGAGTAATTTTCATTTTTGGATGAACTATCCCTTTAAGCCCTTGATTTTCCTCAGTTCCTTTGTATAGTGTTAATGTTGGGTTTATATAGTGTAGTGATTTTGTTTCCCCTCTGTGCTTGTTAACAGTCAGTTTAATCATCTTTTTCTGCATGCTCTCTTGGATTGCTGCAGCTTAACCATTACAGCTGTTTGTCGTGTTGTTATGCATTATCATTTCTAAAGGTGTAACAATGAATATATAAGCAACATATTATAACTGTGGTTACAATTATTTATGAGACCATACAGTGCTTTATAAGGTGCATTACAAGGAATAATTAATGCAGTAAAATACTGTTATAATGCATTATATACAGTATAAAGTTTTTTATGTAGTGTTACCCATTTTTTTTTACACTAAATTAAAAGCACACATTTTAGTTAATTCTTTAATTACTTTTTAAATTATTTTTCAAATGCTACTGTAGTTTGCGCTAAAAGAAATTGATGGTAGCATTATAGACTTAAGTGGGCATGAAATTTACTGTGCTTGATGTTTGGAGTGCTCTAGCAGTGTTCTCTGCCAGCTGCATCTCCTTTAAAGTTCCTTGGCATCGCTGCTCGTAACTGCATATCCTTCATGGAACTACATATTATCCAGACACATAACCTAAAAGCAAAACAATGCCTTTAGGCAAGACAATATATTTTTATCACAAAAACACACAAAACTTATTTATAAAATTCCTAGGTACCTCCTCTGACCATGGGAATTATTAGGATGGCTGCTACCTCAGCATATTGCGATGACTGAGGCCCCAACTTGAAGTGCTGTGGAGGGCAAGGCTGGTCATTCAGCCATAGTACGCCCGCACCTGCTTTTAGGATGCCCTCTTGGTTGTAAGAGCATCCATCAACGTAGGCGGTGGGCATTCCCTGACACGTATTCTCTTCAAAGTACCTGTGACAGGTCTGTTGTTGTTGTTGGGGTTCTTCTGTGTCCAGCATCGCCGCTGGTGTGTCATCAGAACAGTTTTGGCAGGCAGCCAAGCCATTGCCAAGCGCAGACTTGTGATTCTGAGCATATCGTGCCTCAACGTTGCGCCCCTGGAGGGCCATCAACCATGTGGCAATGCGTGAGTTGGTGACAACGCCATCTCGGATGCGTTGGCTGTTGAGGAACATTACAGGCTGGTGGAATGTCTCTATAATAACCTTCTGTGCTCCGATGTAGTTGGAGAATCGCTGGATGGCCCATAGAGTGCAGAGTAGAGCCTTTTCACAGTCAGAATATTTGCTCTCTGGTGGAAGAAGTGTCTTGCTGGCATATGCGACCACTCTTTTGTCTTGGTCATGCCTTTGGTATAGACCAGCACTAAGGCAGTGTTCGGAGAATCCAGCTTCCAAGTGGAACTCCTTTTGTGGGTCAGGGTAAGCAAGACATGGAGCTATGCACAGATGTTGTTTCAGTTCATTCATGGCATTTGCTTAAGCTTCTGTCCAGACAAATGGGCAATCCTTCTTCAGAAGAGCAGTTAGTGGTCGTGCAATGTCCGCGTAGTTCTCAATAAACTGCCGTGAGTAGTTGCACACCCCAAGAAAGCTTCGCAACTCTGAGACATTAGTGGGTGGCTTGATGTTCTGAATGGCTTGGATACGGCTGGATTGCGGTTCAATGCCCCGTGATCCAATGAGTAGGCCCACGTAATTGACCTTGGTTCGACACCACTGTCCTTTGTGGAGGGCAATTTTGGCGCCGGCAGTGGTTAATTGATTCAGAACATGGTCTATTTCTTTCAGGTGATCAGCCACTGTTGTGCTCTTCATGAGAACATCATCTACGTAGATGAGGTTGCCTCTCATTCTTGCGTCTGGGCATGCTTTGTTCAGGAAGATGTTGAACTCGGCTGGTGAGTTGGCATAGCCAAATGGGCACCTTGTGAAGGTATACTGTTGGTTGCCGAAGGTGAACGCAAGCTTGTGTTGATCTTCTGGATGCACTGGAATGGTCCAGAATCCTGAGGCCACAACGAGTGTAGAGAAGATTGTGGCTCCTTTGATTCTGGGTATTTCCTGCTCCAGCTGGGTCATGGGCCATCGTGACAGTGGCACCTGTTGGTTCAGTTTCCTGTAGTCAATGGTTGGTCGCCATTTGCCGTTTGGTTTGAGGACGGGCCAGATAGGAGCAGAGTAGGTGCTGTTGCATGGACGGATGACACCTTTCTCAAGCATAGAGTCAACGATCTCCTGCACCGGTTCGTGTGAGGCGATGGGAATCTTGTACTGCTTGACAAAAGTGGGAGGAGCATTAGGGTGCGTTGGGATGCGCACTGTGTGGAGGTTAGTGAGACCACAGTCTAAAGAGTCATTGGCAAATGACGCTTGGTATTTGTAAAGGACTTGTCTGAGTTCTTTACGTTCTGCATCATCCTTTATGGTGTCTGCCTCTTTCAGAATTTGCTGGACTTGCGTCTCAAATCCTGGATACGGCCCCTCTGTTGTTGTGTCGCCTGTCGTGTTGGCAGTCAGAGGTGCAGCACTGTCATCAGTCTCGCAGGCAGGCTGGCTAGTGACTGTGTATACTGCAAGATGTTGGTCCTCTGTCAGCTCTTGTTCTGCACACTTGATCTTTGGCCATCGGCATGACAGAAGCGATGGAGATGATTTTAAAGGGTGCTGTGAACACTGTGTTGTCTGTGCTCCCTTCTGGGATCATTGAAGATGGGATTGGACCAATGACTGGTAAGGTGAGTTCAAAATCATGGAAGTCGTGACTCACTAGCCATCCCAGGCGGTAGGCCTTGGGAATCCTGATGTCCATTGCCGTGCAGTTGTTGAACAGGATGTAGACTACACGGGATGACAGGTCAGTGAGTGGTGTGGCTTCCAGACTAAGTCCAAGTCCCACACATTCGGGTGAAGGTTGGAAGAAGCCCAGCATGTGGTTTAGTGTTTGGCCACATCACATGTTGAGCCAAACAGCGACCCCTTTGGTGTAAGCTGGTACTGTGGTTTCCTGTTCATTGATTAAGGTGCAGACTTCTGGAATGGTCTGGCCTAACAGGAGGTTTTCAGGGTTGACAGGAACCACAGGGGGCTGTGATGTCGGTGGGGCCCACACCACCTCATTGATAAAATCCACATGAGCCTTGAGGCGAATCAAGATGTCTGCTCCTATGTAGACATTATGCGGAGGGTCTGGAAGGACCAGGAAGTAGTGAGTGAGGCACCGGTCATTCCATTTCAAGTTCAAAGCACAGATGCCCTTGGCAGTTACCATGGTTGATAGGCAGGAGTCCAAAGGGAAGCGGGTGCGCTTGCTGGCAGACGGAAGGTCTGGTGTGTCTTCCATGAGGGCTTTGAACAGTGCTAGGCTGATGGCTGAGTTGTCTGCCCATAGTGCGAGCATGATGTCTGTAGTTGTTACATCATTCAGCTGGAGGTCAGTCATGACCTTGGGGCAGTGACAGTCAGAGTCTATGGTAAGTTGAAAAGTGCAGAGTAGCGAACTTGAACTTTGCTCTGGTGCTGAGACAGTGTTCTCGTGGCTGGCTGCGAGGTTTCTTGTGAACTCTGTGGCCTGACAGTCTGGCTCAGGTGATCTGGACAGCTGGAGAGGCAGAGGTTCTCGCACTTGAGCCCAAATTTTCAGCTGTCTGAAGTCTAATAGGGGCTCGAAGCGGTCTAGCAGATCTTTGCCGACGAGAAGGGGGTATGTATCCATTGGTGAGATGTACACAGGGTGTACCAGACTCATTGGACCAATCGTTAGATGGATGGGAGCGATCCGTTCAAGTTGGATCTCATTTTGGCTGTATGACTGCACATTTAGCTCACATTTTTGGGATTTCAAAGTTCGAGTCTGTCAAAGAGTTGAGATGACATTAAAGTGAGATCAGCTCCTGTGTCGACCAGGGCTTCAAGTCTCACCTCATTCTCCAATGTGATGGCTAGATATAGTTTTCTGGCCACTCCCTTTACGATCAGGTTTCCCAGGAGTCTTGGTTCTGGGGTTTGTGTGGTGATCGGTAAGCAGTTAGGGATGGTATCATGTGGCTCGTTAGGGAGGCAGACAACCAAAACAGCACTCTCTGGTACCTTGGGATTTTGGTTGTTGGCGTGATGACTTGCGTTGTGTTGATCAGGAAGTGCAGCTGTCAGCTGAGGTGATTGGGCGACGCTGTCACTTGGTGATGAGGTGTCTGGTTCTGTGGACTGTGACTGGTGCGCAGTGCTTTGGGTGCTTGGTTTAGTTGGAGGGCAGTCAGGAAGGATGTTGGGTGCAGGCCTTACACTTAGTCATAAGGAGTCTGGCCTGTCCTTCTTGTCTCCCTCGCGAGGTTTCTTCTGAATGAGTTCTTTCAGAATCCTCAGGATCTCTGCAGAAGAAGCTGCACTGTTTTGGTCTGGTGGATGCTCAGACTTGAGTTTGCTCGGGCGTGTCGCGAGCCGTTCCGCTGCTGGCCGTCTGGGCTGGATGCTCTGGCTGATGAAGGTCGTCCATTTCTGGGCCGTCGGCTGGCATCCCACGTGGCTCCACCCTTTGGGTGATTAGACGGACGTGGCTTGTCCCAGAATCTTTCAGAGCGCCTGGTCTGGTGCTTAGGACTCTCTGTTAAAAAGTCTGTCACTGTGGTGTTGCTGGGCGCCCTCTAGAGCCAGCTCTGAACGGTGGTCAGAGACGGGGGAAAACATTTTTGGATTTCTCACAGTCTTTTCAGAAGCAGTCTTTTGCTTGGCATAAGCTTTATGGGCTAAGTCCCGTAGCTGTCGGGTGGACATGCTACGTTGGCAGGCCAGGACTCCTAAGTGATGGCTTACTGTTGGATGCAGATTTCGAAGGAATAGAGTTCTGAAGTTGAAGTCTTCCTCCATACCTGGCTCATTTTGTGCTCCAAAGTAGGCCTGTCGGAGTCTGTTGTAGTAGGCCTGTGAGGTTTTCAGTCGGCCCTGTCCATGGCGCTGATGATCCCTTGGTCTGGATCGTCACGGCTGGACGTACCTCGAAGGAGATAAAGTATGTCCCATGTGGTCACGTTAGCCATAGTTTGCAGGTGAATAACAATTTTGACAGTGCGGTAGCCTACTGGGTCATTTACTGACACTGGCTGCTGGGTCGTCAATCTATTATTCAGCTTTCCTTGATGGCTCTCACAGGTTCTGTCTTTAGGTGAACTGGAAGAAAACAAAACCACAGAAAAGCAAATAGAACAAAACAAAATAACCAAAAATAACTAAAACAAAAGGCCTGAAATAAAAATGAAACAAAAATGAGAACATAAGAAGAGATAGAGAGGGAAAAGGTCTCAGCTTAATACCAATGCTAGGGTTTATGACAGGGCCAAGCAAGTGGGAGGCGCTGTTGAGCTATAAAACCTAGGGGGATGGTATGGCTTAAGACAGGAAGGTTGGGCCAAACACTTAAATGACCAGGGAATATGTGTATTCTATGGCTTGCAATAGGTGAATGGGCTTTACCTGATTTACTATGCCTGGGGTGACTTGGGGTCACTCAGGGGAGAATCGGCGGTGAAGTCAATCTCACCGGCGGTCCCTGGACACTCGACTGCGGTGTCCCCGGATCCTCGTCCCCTTGCTACCACGGTGCGCCCACTCAAACAGCTTGTGACTCTTAGCACAACTGGGCAGCACTCAGGTGAGGCGGGTCAACGGCCAGTCTGCAGGGTCAAAATTGGGTTTCCTCTGAGACCCCTTTGGAGTCCAAATGGGTGGATCAGAGTAATTAACCAAATTGCCCTGGTGGTCAGCTGGACTCGTTGACTTCTCCCTGGAGTGCCCGAATTGCTGATGTTGGCTGTGTGCCGCCGCCAATGGTACGAGGACAGAGGTGCCCGAGATTCACACACGGCCAGTGTCAGTTACGCCGGCCAGGTGACTCCACCCCTCGAAACCCAACCAGAAGGTAACCGTCACTTCACCACCAAGCACTAGGGGGAGTACTACCTGTAAGTACACAACTGGCTGAACAAGTGAAACGTAACGTCAACTTAAGCTTAATACTTGTTTACACTAAATTTAAATAATTAGGTAAGGTAAGATAGGTAAAGGATCATTTACCAAATGGTGCTAAAACACAAAATAATGATGATAATAATGGTAATTATCAGAATAACCTTGAAAAAGGGAGACATCGAAATAAATCCATTCAAAAAAATGGAGCCAAAGGAGAAGAGAGGGGAATGCCCACCTATATGAGGACACCCAGTAGGGGGCATGCTACTGATAAGTGGCTATCACAGGCTGAAAAGAGAAGGCTTAATTTAAATTTAAGTTCAAACTTGTCTAAACTAAAATCTAAATAAGTGCGGAGTACTAGAATGGTACCAATTGGAAATAAGGTAATGAAAAACTGACTTAGCCCGAGAATGTCACATAGGGGCGTGCTCCCACCAAGTAACATTAATGGCTGAACCGAGAACTTAATTTAAATTCATGTTTAAACTAAGTTTAAACCAGATTTAAATAAGTGTGAGAAGTCAGCAAAACAGGAGGATTGAATAATTTAAAATAATAGTAATAACAGGAAATAAATGAAAATTATTATAATAGTAAACCAATAAAATAGCGGAAAAGATAGTTCACTTTGACAAACGAGATAGAGGGAAGGAAAGAAACATCCGCAGATGCCCACAAGATGGCGTAGTTGAGTCCACACCAAGGAGTGGGTGGGGGTGTGCGTAATTTGAGAGGTGCTGAACAACTGACGGGCTGCCCTCTTGTGTTAGTCAGAGGTATTACGACACTTTAAATAAAAAATAAAAAAAGGGTGATTTAAATTCGAGCGTCCGAAAAGAGGAAGTTTTTTTTTTCTTCCTAAACACGGCGATTTACAATCACGAGTGAGAAGAGAATTTGTTTTCAAATCTCCTTTTTGTGCCAATTTGTAAGCACAAAGAGTATGTGGCCGGAATTCTTTTTCCGCACGCACACGCAAATGTATGGAACAGAATATTTTTTTCTGTTACAAATTTTAAACTTGATCAAGGTTTAAAAATAAATACTCCCATTTACACATCAATCGGACACTGGCCAGCAGTTTTTCTGATTGATTTGTATAAGGTATATGCATTTGGTTAGCTACACCAAAGTTTAACCTAAAGGAGTGAGATCGCTTAGTTGAATAATACACCGAGGCAATTAAATCAACTACGATACATTAGTGAGGCCTTCACTAAGATGAAATTAGGAACATCGCTCAAATCAATATTTTATCACACTGAAAGAAGATTTCTTCGTTCTTACAGGTTTTGATAATATTAAAATGTGCTGTAAAGAGGTTTCCTTCTCTTTCACAGAAACCGTTGGTTTTAATATTATGAACTGCAGTTTATTTTTAGCAATTAACAGTGACTCAAATGTTTGACACATAGCAGCTGTTAACTGGACTGAAATCAGCTTTGGGCCATTTTGGGCCAGTTATGTGAGTTTGCGTCGCGTTGTGACTTCTCTCACTTTCTGAAGCGTGCATACAAAAACAAAAATTAATACCAGTAATATACACATAAAACTGACACTGTTGCTCACAAAACAAAGTTTAAAATGTGCTCGAATTTTTCTCCACCAATACAATGTAGCGACTCGGCTACATAACATATAATAATAATAAATTAAATTAGCTCAATAGGGAATTAGCCTATGGTTATTCAATTATTTATAACTAATCGCCACGGGTTATGATTAATTTATAAATCTCCAAATCACCCAAAAAGGGGAATACCTACCCTAGATATTTATGCAATATATATATATATATATATATATATGTGTAGCGTCTGGAGTCTCTCTGGACAGGATCAAAGATGAGTCGATTCCACTATAAACGTCAGAAAGCCTTTTAGCCGTATATAAATTAGGTTCCGGTACCGAGGAGTCTGAGGAAGATGGCATCATGGACAGTTTTGTGGCTTGGCTGAGGTAGAACAGACAGCACCGTTAGAATCCTGTGAGAACTTCAATCAGGACGCAATCTCACTCAAAAGATAAGGGGGGGCCTAGACACACAGGCTCCTTCCAATACACAGACACAAACATTTTCTTTATGTAACTCTAATTAAACTATCCCAGAATGTATATGATGATTCCTGTGTGTACGCATGCTCCCTATGTCATTGCCAACATAGTCATGATGTACGAACAATGTAAAGTCATGTAAGATGCTTGTATTCATGTGTAAGAATGTATCTCTGCTCTAATATCTCCCAGTCATACTGTGTTTGATATCTAAATATTCCTCTCTCTTTCTCTTAACCAACGGTGCACAGTAGATGATTATGAAATGCATCACATTATGTTACCCCCCCTTTTGAGTAGAAATGTACCAAATATGACACCATCATAAATTAGGCAAATGAGGTCATAAACGGAGACAAAGAAAGTGTTCTCCTGCCTAAAACTCCCATACCTGATTGGTCATTTCAGAAAAGATGGGCGGATGTTAATGTTTCTTTAAAGGACAGTAACACCAACATATCTTGGCTCAGTCGGTGCAGTCGATAAACAACCCTCTTATCATCTCGGCTCGTCCCCTGGCCAGGCGGCTTCGGCCCTGGCTTGGCGGCTCAGTCACGTGGGTTGGTTCCTTTGAAGTCGGCGCGCTCCGCAGCCAGGCGGACAGGCAACGCGCGCCATCCCAGCGCGCTCCATCTCAGCGCTCAGTCGTCTTCTAAAACTCCGACGAGACAATCTTCTTTTCCTCCCCTTTTCGGCATTCGCTTCAACCACCTTCAAACTTCCCGCGGATCGAGAACGCTCCGGAAGGACCAAAAGAGAACACACTCCAGCTCAAAGAACGCTCTGAGAAGACTCACGCGCATTCTTTATACTCAGCACAAAACAACCCATGCAAGTATAAATTCCATCGAAATTTAGATGCGTTTTAAGATGTGTACCCCTGTTTAAGGTGATATTATTCGTTGCTGGCTCTCGGTGGTTATGTTTGTGAAATTGCCATTCCTGAACCTTTCCTTCCTCTCTTTCATTCTCTTCTTTTCATTCTCTTTCGTTACTATTCGTTGTTCTGTATATACATGTATTCTTTGTTTTAGTCGTATGTGTTCGTAGTATCAATTATTAAAACCATTGTATCCACGTTCGATTGTCATTGTTGCCGCTCACAAGGCATGGTCACTTTAATGTTCCGATCTAGCTACGAGCTCTCAAGTATCTTTGAATACTTTAATTAATATCATAATAGTTCGGAAAGTTTATTCTTCGTGACCAGAAGGATAATCTTCCCGAAGATTTGATAAGAAAGAATAAAACTTTGTGAGAATTGATAAAAGATTGTAGTACTGTTCGTTCGTTAAATGAACGGATCAGATGAATTTTGAATTAATTCTAATTCAAAGGTTATTCTGTAATGATTTAATATATATTCGTAGTTAATTGCAACCCATTGTCGTTAACTATATATATATATTGCATAAATACCTAGGTTAGGTATTTCCCTTTTTGGGTGATTTGGAGATTTATAATTTAATCATAACCCGTTGCGATTAGTTATAAATAATGAAACATTAATAATCATAATTCCCTATTGAGCTAATTTAATTTATTATTATTATATGCAGCCGAGTCGCTACATTTTATGGTGGAGAATGCGGGCACATTTTAAACTTTGTTTTGTGAGCAACGGTGTCAGTTTTATGTGTATATTACTGGTATTAATTTTTGTTTGTGTATGCGCGCTTCAGAAAGTGAGAGAAGTCGCAACGCGACGCAAACTCACATATCTGATAACTGGCCCAAAATGGCCCAAAGCTGATTTCAGCCCAGTTAACAGCTGCTATGTGTCAAACATTTGAGTCACTGTTAATTGCTTAAAATAAACTGCAGTTCATAATATTAAAACTGTTTCTGTGAAAGAGAAGGAAACCTCTTTACAGCACAGTTTAATATTTTCAAAACCTGTAAGAACGAAGAAATCTTCTTTCAGTGTGATAAATGTTGATTTGAGCGATGTTCCTCATTTCATCTTAGTGAAGGCCTCACTAATGTATCGTAGTTGATTTAATTGCGTCGGTGTATTATTCAACTAAGCGATCTCACTCCTTTAGGTTAAACATTGGCGTAGCTAACCAAATGCTTATACCTTATACAAATCAATCGGAAAAACTGCTGGCCAGTGTCCGATTGATGGGTAAATGGGAGTATTTATTTTTAAACCTTGATCCAGTTTAAAATTTGTAACAGAAAAAAATATTCTGTTCCATACATTTGTGTGTGCATGCGGAAAAAGAATTCCGGCCACATATTCTTTGTGTACAAATTGGCACAAAAAGGAGATTTGAAAATAAATTCTCTTCTCACTCGTGATTGTAAATCGCCGCGTTTAGGAAGAAAAAAAAAACTTCCTCTCTTCGGACGCTTAAATCACTTTTTATTTTATTTTTTTTTATTTTTTTTATTTATTTAAAGTGTCGTAATACCTCTGACTAACACAAGAGGGCAGCCTGTCAGGTGTTCAGCACCTCTCAAATTACGCACACCCCCACCCACTCCTTGGTGTGGACTCAACTACGCCATCTTGTGGGCATCTGCGGATGTTTCTTTCCTTCCCTCTATCTCGTTTGTCAAAGTGAACTATCTTTTCCGCTATTTTATTTGTTTACTATTATAATAATTTTCATTTCTTTCCTGTTATTACTATTATTTTAAATTGTTCAATCCTCCTGTTTTGCTGACTTCACCGCCGATTCCCCTCTGAGTGACCTCAATTCACCCCAGGCATAGTAAATCAGGTAAAGCCCATTCACTTATTGCAAGCCATAGAATATACATATTCCCTGGTCATTTAAGTGTTTGGCCCAACCTTCCTGTCTTAAGCCATACCATCCCCCTAGGTTTTATAGCTCAACAGCGCCTCCCACTCGCTTGGCCCTGTCATAAACCCTAGCATTGGTATTAAGCTGAGACCTTTTCCCTCTATATCTCTTCTTATGTTCTCATTTTTGTTTCATTTTTATTTCATGCCTTTTCTTTTAGTTATTTTCGGTTATTTTGTTTTGTTCTATTTGCTTTCCTTTAATTTTGTTTTCTTTCTTTAATTTTGTTCACCTAAAGACAGAACCTGTAAGAGCCATCAAGGAAAGCTGAATAATAGATTGACGACCCAGCAGCCAGTGTCAGTAAATGACCCAGTAGGCTACCGCACTGTCAAAATTGTTATTTAGATCCGACACTTACCCACACAAATCGGCCCCACCTGGCCGCTCACGGCCAAGACAATAGGTGCCCGGCCTAGATTTCACTAACTGTCTGAACCAGTTAGTCAAAATTACACACACAAATTAAATAGTCACACATTGCTATAGCTCGCTAAAACCCTATACGGACTTGCATTGGCCTCTTTTGTGTTGTCTTTCTCTTGCCTACAGCCCAGTATGTCCCGTTCATCCAGCCCCACTGACCACTGGGATCACGTCGAGACCTGGTTGACCGACATGACGACTGCGTTCCTGCCTAAAGCCGCCGGTGACCTGCAGCACCTGAGCCAAGAACAGCCGGACGACAACTTGAACCGGCTGATGGCCCACGATCCAAACCAGAGCCACAGCCACAAGGAATGGGCCAAGATCGTCGGGGGCCTCGCTCACAACCTCATCGTCCAGGCACGACTCAGCGAAAAGAGCAACATCCACCTGGAGCAAGAAGCAGCAGCACTGAAGCTCCAGGCTGCGGAGGCCCGGAGGAACCAGGCCCACGCACAGAGTCGTCTAGATCAACTACTCCTCGAGGCCCAGGTCCGGAACGAGACAGAGGATGAAACGGACCCACAGCTTCAGGAGGAAGTGGAGAGACTTCAAAATGCCCTAGCAGACCTTCGTGTAGATACAGAGCACAGAGAGCAGTTGGAGAGAGAATCCCAAAAGGAACTAAGGGAAAAACTCCAACAAGGTGAAGCTCTCCTAGCAAGAGCAGAAATTGAACTGAAAGAAAGGGACGGCAAGGCCATAGCCTGTGAAAACCACTTGCAAGCGGCCCGTGCCCAGATCCATGATTTGGTTCAACAAAAGGACTATTTAAAAGAAGAACTTGCAGCTGTTCACAGAGAACTTAAGTACGCTTACAGACTGCAGAGTGACCAGAAAGGGGAAACACACACCACAGAGTTTCCCCTGACAAGTGGGCCTATGCCTCCCCGTCAAGAGTTCCGAGCTCAAAAGGGGGATGAAAGCCCACTGCTCAAGATGTCACCAGCCAGTTTCCAAGAGCCCCCATCAGCAGCAAAGGGGTGGGAGCCTGCCCAGAAAATCTGTGCCCCCAGTCACGCCATGGCTCCCCAAGAACTCTACAAGCTGGCCAGAAACATCCCAACTTTCACCCCAAACCCTGCAGGAGGCCACGACGTGCACGCCTACCTGCAGGACATAGACTTTCACCTGCAAACTATGGCTAACGTGACCACATGGGACAGACTTTATCTCCTTCGAGGTACGTCCAGCCGTGAGGTGCGGAGTTTCCTCGATCGGCAACCCGAGACTGTCAAATCAGACTACCAGCAGCTGCATCAGGCCCTGATTAGAGAGTTTTCGGACCCTGACTCAGACCAAGGGATCATCAGCGCCATGGACTTGAGACAGGGCCGACTGGAAACCCCGCAGGCCTACTACAACAGACTCCGACAGGCCTACTTTGGAGCACAAAACGAGCCAGGTATGGAGGAAGACTTCAACTTCAGAACTCTATTCCTTCGAAATCTGCATCCAACAGTAAGCCATCACTTGGGAGTCCTGGCCTGCCCACGTAGCATGTCCACCCGACAGCTACGGGACTTAGCCCATAAAGCTTATGCCAAGCAATAGACTGCTTCTGAAAAGACTGTGAGAAATCCAACAATTTGCCCCGTCTCTGACCACCGTTCAGAGCTGGCTCTAGAGGGCGCCCAGCAACACCACAGTGACAGCCTTTTTAACAGAGAGTCAAGACCGTTCCAAGCCAGCAGAGAGCAGCACAACCGGCATGGTGCCCATCCTAAGCACCAGACCGGGCGCTCTGAAAGATTCTGGGACAAGCCACGTCAGTCTAACCACCCAAAGGGTGGAGCCACGTGAGATGCCAGCCGACGGCCTAGAAATGGACGACCTTCATCAGCCAGAGCATCCAGCCCAGATGGCCAGCAGCGGAACGGCTCGCGACACACCCCGAGCAAACTCAAGTCTGAGCACCCACCAGAGCAAAACAGTGCAGCTTCGTCTGAGTCAGCAGAGATCCTGAGGATTCTGAAAGAACTCATTCAGAAGAAACCTCGCGAGGGAGACAAGAAGGACAGGCCAGACTCCTTATGACTAAGTGTAAGGCCTGCACCCAACATCCTTCCTGACTGCCCTCCAACTAAACCAAGCACCCAAAGCACTGCGCACCAGTCACAGTCCACAGAACCAGACAACTCATTACCAAGTGACAGCGTCGCCCAATCACCTCAGATGACAGCTGCACTTCCTGATCAACACAACGCAAGTCATCACGCCAACAACCAAAATCCCAAGGTACCAGAGAGTGCTGTTTTGGTTGTCTGCCTCCCTAACGAGCCACATGATACCATCCCTAACTGCTTACCGATCACCACACAAACCCCAGAACCAAAACTCCTGGGAAACCTGATTGAAAAGGGAGTGGCCAGAAAACTATATCTAGCCATCACATTGGAGAATGAGGTGAGACTTGAAGCCCTGGTCGACAGAGGAGCTGATCTCACTTTAAGGTCATCTCAACTCCGAATTGAAGCTAAGAGACAAAATCGAACTTTGAAATCCCAAAAATGTGAGCTAAATGTGCAGTCATACAGCCAAAATGAGATCCAACTTGAACTGATCGCTCCCATCCATCTAACGATTGGTCCAATGAGTCTGGTACACCCTGTGTACATCTCACCAATGGACACATACCCCCTTCTCGTCGGCAAAGATCTGCTAGACCGCTTCGAGCCCCTATTGGACTTCAGACAGCTGAAAATTTGGGCTCAAGTGCGAGAACCTCTGCCTCTCCAGCCGCCCAGATCACCTGAGCCAGACTGTCAGGCCACAGAGGTCACGAGAAACCTTGCAGCCAGCCACGAGAACACTGTCTCAGCACCAGAGCAAAGTTCAAGTTCGCTACTCTGCACTTTTCAACTCACCATAGACTCTGACTGTCACTTCCCCAAGGTCATGACTGACCTCCAGCTGAATGATGTAACAACTACAGACATCATGCTCGCACTATGGGCAGACAACTCAGCCATCAGCCTAGCACTGTTCAAAGCCCTCATGGAAGACACACCAGACCTTCCGTCTGCCAGCAAGCACACCCGCTTCCCCCTGGACTCCTGCCTATCAACCATGGTAACTACCAAGGGCATCTGTGCTTTGAACTTGAAATGGAATGACCGGTGCCTCACTCACTACTTCCTGGTCCTTCCAGACCTGCCGCATAATGTCTACATAGGAGCAGACATCTTGATTCGCCTCAAGGCTCATGTGGATTTTATCAATGAGGTGGTGTGGGCCCCACCGACATCACAGCCACCTGTGGTTCCTGTCAACCCTGAAAACCTCCTGTCAGGCCAGACCATTCCAGAAGTCTGCACCTTAATCAATGAACAGGAAACCACAGTACCAGCTTACACCAAAGGGGTCGCTGTTCGGCTCAACATACGATGTGGCCAAACACTAAACCACATGCTGGGCTTCTTCCAACCTTCACCCGAATGTGTGGGATTGGACTCAGTCTGGAAGCCACACCACTCACTGAACTGTCATCCCGTGTAGTCTACATCCTGTTCAACAACTGCACAGCAATGGACATCAGGATTCCCAAGGCCTACCGCCTGGGATGGCTAGTGAGTCACGACTTCCAGGACTTTGAACTCACCTTACCAGTCATTGGTCCAATCCCATCTTCGATGACCCCAGAAGGGAGCACAGACAACACAGTGTTCACAGCACCCTTCAAAATCATCTCCATCGCTTCTGTCATGCCGATGGCCAAAGATCAAGTGTGCAGAACAGAGCTGACAGAGGACCAACATCTTGCAGTATACACAGTCACTAGCCAGCCTGCCTGCGAGACTGATGACAGTGCCGCACCTCTGACTGCCAACACGACAGGCGACACAACAACAGAGGAGCCGTATCCAGGATTTGAGACACAAGTCCAGCAAATCCTGAAAGAAGCAGATGCCATAAAGGACGATGCAGAACGCGAAGAACTCAGACAAGTCTGAGCCCACCCACCCGCCCTTAATGTTGCAGCGATAACCCGCAGCAAACGACCTATTCCTGTGATGGTTCCAACATCACAGCCGCTTGCGCCGGCTCCACAAATTTCCAACAACGACATAGCTGACATGCAAGCCTCTGATTCTGCCATATAAACTATGCTAAACCACCTCTCAGACCCCTCCAACCACCCTATTACTACGTCTGAATTCACTGCTGCCTCAGGCCTCAGACGACTGCATGACGTCAAACACATGATGCGTGGGAAAGACAACATTCTGTGGTATGCCCCTGAGGACCTCACAGCGCAAAGGCTTGTGGTGCCACATTGCCAAAGGGGGGTCATGCTAATGTATGCCCACGATGCACCATGTGCCGGACATCACGGTACCAGAGCCACTTACGAGACACTGAAACAAGTGGCATACTGGCCGGGCATGCAGCAAGACGTGGCAGAATATGTCAGTGAGTGCCTGGTTTGCTGCCAATTCCAACCAGCAAACCCAAACCATAGAGCCCCACTGCAACGCAGAGGAGTCACATTCCCATGGTCAGACCTCCAAATAGACTGGGTAGGACCCCTGCCCAGATCGACGAGGGGCAACGAATACTTCCTCACGGTTGTGTGCCAGTTCACCAAGTGGGTAGAGTGTCTTCCAGCACCAAACGACACTGCCCAGACCACGGCATACCTCCTGATGAACCACATCTTCTCCAGGTTCGGACTGTTACTTAAAGTGAACTCGGACAGAGGCACTCACTTTACAGCTGAGATCATGCAGCAGAGTTGTAAACTCCTGGGAGTACAAGCTCAACTGCCCATCAGCCACCATTCCATCTCGTCCAGCCAAGTGGAACTAACAAGTCGAACTGTAGTCAGCATGCTGAGAAAGTATGTGTCTGCCAACCAGCAAGACTGGGATGGGAAACTTCCTTTTGTGCTCATGGCCATCAGAGCCACCCCGCATGAATCAACTCGTATGCCTCCCTTTGAACTAATGGCTGGGCGGCAAATGACACTGCCGCTGCACCTGCTGTATCAAACAGGAGACTCCAGCCTTGTCACAGCCTACACCACTCACCAGTATCTTGATGAACTACACCAGCACCTGAGAGCAACCTTTGCTTTCGCCCGTTGCGATTAGTTATAAATAATGAAACATTAATAATCATAATTCCCTATTGAGCTAATTTAATTTATTATTATTATATGCAGCCGAGTCGCTACATATGGTTAACAACAGTGGGTTGCAATTAACTACGAATATATATTAAATCATTACAGATTAACCTTTGGATTTAGAATTAATTCAAAATTCATCTGATCCGTTCATTTAATGAACGGACAGTACAATCTTTTATCAACTCTCACAAAGTTTTATTATTTCTTATCAAATTTTCTGGAAGGTTATCCTTCTGGTCACGAAGAATAAACTTTCCGAACTATTATGATATTTATTAAAGTATTCAAAGATACTTATGAGAGCTTGTAGCTAGATCTGAACATTAAAGTGACCATGTCTTGTGAGCGGCAACAATGACAATCGAACGTGGATACAATGGTTTTAATAATTGATACTACGAATACATACGACTAAACAAAGAATACATGTATACAGAACAACGAATAGTAACGAAAGAGAATGAGAAGAAGAGAACGAAAGAGAGGAAGGAAAGGAAGGAAAGGTTCAGGAATGGCAATTTCACAAACATAACCACCGAGAGCCAGCAACGAATAATATCACCTTAAACAGGGGTACACATCTTAAAACGCATCTAAATTTCTATGGAATTTATACTTGCATGGGTTGTTTTGTGCTGAGTATAAAGAATGCGCGTGAGTCTTCTCAGAGCGTTCTTTGAGCTGGAGTGTGTTCTCTTTTGGTCCTTTCGGAGCGTTCTCGATCCGCGGGAAGTTTGAAGGTGGTTGGAGCGAATGCCGAAAAGGGGAGGAAAAGAAGATTGTCTCGTCTGAGTTTTTAGAAGATGACTGAGGGCTGAGATGGAGCGCGCTGAGGTGGCGACTTCAAAGGAACCAACCCACGTGACTGAGCCGCCAAGCCAGGACCGAAGCCGCCTGGCCAGGGGACGAGCCGAGATGATAAGAGGGTTGTTTATCAACTGCACCGACTGAGCAAAGATATGCTGGTGTTACTGTCCTTTAAAGAAACATTAACATCCGCCCATCTTTTCTGAAATGACCAATCAAATGTCGGAGTTTTAGGCGGGAGAATACTTTCTTTGTCTCCGTTTATGACTTCATTTGCCTAATTTATGATGGTGTCATACTTTTCTACTCAAAAAGGGGGAGGTAACATAATGTGATGCATTTCATAATCATCTACTGTGCACCGTTGGTTAAGAGAAAGAGAGAGGAATATTTAGATATCAAACACAGTATGGCTGGGAGAAATTAGAGCAGAGATACATTCTTACACATGAATACAAGCATTTTAAATGATTTTACATTGTTCGTACATCATGACTATGTTGGCAATGACATAGGGAAGCATGCGTACACACAGGGATCATCATATACATTCTGGGATAGTTGAATTAAAGTTACATAAAGAAAATGTTTGTGTCTGTGTATTGGAAGGAGCCTGTGTGAGTGAAGGGGGGGGGGGGGGGGGGGGCATGTGTTGATAGGGGGAGAGATTGTGTCCTGATTGAAGTTCTCACAGGATTCTAACGGTGCTGTCTGTTCTACCTCGACCAAGCCACAAAACTGTCCACAATGCCATCTTCCTCGGTACCAGAACCTAATTTATATATGGCTAAAAGCTTCCTGACGTTTATAGTGGAATCGACTCATCTTTGATCCTGTCCAGAGAGACTCCAGATGCTACAGTTTGTAGAAGCAGTCTCAGATGGCTGAGATGGAATGAAGAAATCCACAGGATCCTCTCGCACTGACGCCACTGGTGGTAAAACAACCTGTGGCTAGACGTCATAGCAGGGCTTCCACAGAGACAGTGCAGGGCTGTAAACATCTGGATGCGGCGGGGCAGGAGGACTGGCTGAGCTACGCGGTAATGGTGGTAACAGAAATCTTGACAGAATCACGGTAAATATAACACAATCCATGCAGGTAGTCATAGTTCATGGTGCTGTCTAGAAACATTGATGATGAAGGTACCAGGTGGGAGTCGATAATTCCTCACTAAAGTTTATCAGCCAGTCCTCATGTCCATCTTCACTATTCCCTCGTCCACTGATGTCGTGGGCTCACACCCCTGGTCAGTGTCATAGTGGAGCTCCACTTCCAGGGCGAGGGTTGGCTCTGTCCGCTTTATCTCAGGGTCTGGCTGATGCGTTATGGCGGGTGGTATCTCTCCGTCTGTGGGGGGCTCACACGAGTGCTCCGCGGTCGAAGGTGGTGATTCGGGCACTCTCCAGACACCGGATGATGGCTTCTTTCCAGTTTAGACCGGTGGTGTCTGGGAGGTCAACGGGCAGGTGATGGCGAGATGGAAAAACTCCTCAGAAAAACTCTTCTGAGCCACAGCAGCAAAATTTGCGGCATAATCCATATCTCGGTCGGTTGTTTTGTAGCGCGTTAGTCCAAGGAAGACGAAGATAATTATCAATATAAGTCATGATTTATTACGTAGAATAACAGGCAAACATGCGTGACAGTGTACTAAGCACAGACAACAACCAACCATGAACTGAACACAGGGAGAAACTTAAATACAAAAAGATGATCAACTAAAAGATGAACAGCTGTGATGATTAGTGTAGTGTCCATGGTGAATGATCAGTGGCGGGAAAACAACGACAAAGAAACGCACGTGCTGAATGAAAACAAACTGAAGTTAAAGAAGAGAACTAAACAGAACATAATAGTGACATTATATAGGCATGCAGACTGCTTCTACAAACATTTGTGAAAGAATGGGTCGCTCTCAGGAGCTCAGTGAATTCAAGCGTGGTACCATGATAGGTTGCTGTGCAATAAGTCCATTCGTGAAATTTCCTCACTACTAAATATTCTCACTACTAAATATTCTATATGCGCAGAAGTCGCCAACTTTCTGCCAAGTCAATAGCTACAGACCTCCAAACTTCATGTGGCCTTCAGATTAGCTCAAGAACAGTGCGTAGAGAGCTTCATGGAATGGGTTTCCATTCCGAGCAGCTGCATCCAAGCCTTACATCACCAAGTGCAATGCAAAGCGTTCGGATGCAGTGGTGTAAAGCACGCCACCACTGACTGCATTTGCCAAGTGTAAAGTTTGGTGGAGGAGGGATTAGGGTGTGGGGTTGTTTTTCAGGGGTTGGGCTTGGCCCCTTAGTTCCAGTGAAAGGAACTCTTTATGCTTAAGCATACCAAGACATTCTGGACAATTTCATGCTCCCAACTTTGTGGGAACAGTTTGGGGATTGCCCCTTCCTGTTCCAACATGACTGCGCACCAGTGCACAATGCAAGGTCTGGTGTGGCCTGCACAGACTGGCCTCAACTTTTAGCCAGAGAGTCCTGACCTCAACCCGATAGAACACCTTTGGGATGAATTAGAGCGGAGACTGTGAGCCAGGCCTTCTCATCCAACATCAGTGCCTAACCTCACAAATGTGCTTCTAGAAGAATGATAAAAAATTCCCATAAATTATGTTTTATTAACAAGGTTCGGGAGAAGCACGTTCAGATAATTGACAAGTGAAAAGCAGTCAGCCAATCAACAATAGAGGCGTATATATATGCAGTAGTCCTACCTCCGTTTGTTGACAATTATCAGCATCTTGGCTCGCCGCTTGCTAAAACATGTCTCAACGACTAAGCTCATCATTCAACGATGAAGCAGACATCCCCAGGGATCCGCCGTTGCAATCTGCAGGCCTTAGTACCATCCATCCGACGCCGGACATCACAGCTGAGCCCCAGGCTTCTTCACGGGCCGCACGCCCGCTCGAACAGGCTCGTGCTCGCCAAGATGCCGAGGCCAGTCTTCACCAACACCAACAAGACTTCCGTCTTCCTCCCCGGCCTCCTCCTACCGCTCGGCCGTCCCAACGATCCCACCTATCGGGAAGTGGACCGTAGCGGGATTGAGGCAAGCGCTGGGTAACGCAAACATACAGGCTTCGCGAAAGATGAACAAAGCAGAGCTGTATAATCTTTATATATCTATACAATTGACCAACCTCTCTCCTAAGCTCTCTCCAGCCCCCAAGGCGGCCCACAGGCAGAGCAGAGCCCACAGAGCTCAAAGCTCGCCTAGCCAGACACCACCGTCGTCTTCCCGCACAAGACCCCGGATTCTCCCGGAGCAGGCCCTCTCCAACCTCCCGACGCAGCTTAACCTTTCACCGCGGCTCCTTCCACAGTGCCTTATGCAGCCGGGCCCAGCGGCCTCCCCACAGCTTCTCAGTTTTATGCTCCCGCGGTTCATAACCCCTTTTCCTTCCAGTGGCCTCCAGTTCCTGTTGCAAATGCTAGTGCGATGATGCATCCGCTAGCAGCACAGGCCCAAACATTTCAACAGTTTCACTCCACAGGCTATAACCCCGCCCACGTTCAGTGGCCTGCAGCTCCAGTGGTGCAAACAAGCGCGGGCACGCCTCCGCTTGCAGTTCAAGCTCACACCTCTCACTATCATCCTTCATTTTCTTCCTATCCTCCAACAAATTTTCTTTTTCAAAACACAGAGGGTATTCCAAGCGTGAGGCCGCCGCCGACATCCGCAGCCCAGGCTTGTAATCTCCCCAGCTCTCTCATGCAAACTAAATCTCAACACTCTCTTCTCAGCAACACCGATGCCCGTGCCATCCAACGCCGTCGCCATGGAACCGCCACCAGTAGCCCAAAACATCCGTGCTTAGATCCTATCAGGTGCGGATGTAGACATTTCCTCTCTTCTATCTCTGCTCCCCGCAGCCGAACCGGACCGCCGAGTAGACTGCGGGAATTTCTCCGTCACCCTAAAAAACACAAACACTCATTCATCCCGCGTTCTTTCATTTTTCGAGTTTTCTATTGCTTTTTCACGTTTTACAGAAGTCATCTGTTCAGCTTTCCCCCACAGGCAACGCAAATTAAATTATTATCTAGCAATCATAACCGAGCTTGCTTTGTCCTATGGGGGAGGGCATTTCTACACATACCATAAACTTTTTTCAGCCAAAAGTGCCGTGCGAGTCGCACAGTGGAACCAGTGCACATACTGGGGTGCACTCGACACGGATCTCCACAGCAGGGTGTTTTTAGGCTGTAAAAACATTTCTTGCGCGGTCTGCAGGTCAGTGGCACACTCAACTTCATCATGCCCTCAGGTTAATCCTTCCTCTCTATCCTGCCCAGAAACAAGCACCGCTCGATCCACCAGCTACGTGCCACGTGCAGCAACCGCCAACGCAAACCCGGAAGTCGAAAGAAGAGTCTGCTCTTTTGAAGAGAGCAAGCAGCCTTGCAGACATTTTAATTCTGAAATTCAGGATGCTGTCTCCAGAGGCGGATCAATTCCCAACTCCAGTATAAATTATATGTAAGTGCGAACTCGTGAAATTATGTTTTATTAACAAGGTTCGGGAGAAGCACATTCAGATAATTGACAAGTGGAAAGCACTCAGCCAATCAACAATAGATGCGTATATATACGCAGTAGTCCTACCTCCGTTTGTTGACAGTTATCAGCATCTCTCCACCACCCCTTCTCCACACTTCTTAACTCCAAACCACTTACATATACGTGGGGTACTCTGGGTTCTAATTCCGAGCTCGAAGCCCTCCCCCCGGACAGCACGTCAAATACGCATTAAATTATTCTAAATTATATGTAAGTGCAAACTCGTGAAACACTCCTAAACCTTGAAGAATGGGATGTCATTAAAGTTCATGTGCATGTAAAGGCAGGTGTCCCAAAACTTTGGGCAATATAGTGTACATATATACAGTATGTAGCTAGAAGGGGAGAGCGGGGCACAACCTAACGCTTTTTGACTTTATCAGTTTGTGTAAATCCACTTGTGGTTCAGAGTATTTATTTTTTCCCACATTAATTGCACACATGTCTAGTACAATTATGTGGTTTTGTTTCATTAATACAGTGTATACTATTTTCTTGATTTACCCCGAAAGAATGGAAGTGAAATGTGACATGCCCCATGTTGGTACATTGTAACATGACTAAATGACAGCTTAAAATGTTATCTGATATAATACAAAAAAAATATCCAAGACAAACTAAAAAATGTTGTCAATAAAATACAATTATTAACTTTTTCAAATAAAATAATGGCTTTTTTTATTCATTAAAAATAAACACATTTTTGAGTTTGACAACAAACACACCTCAAAACACAGCTATACAGCATAGTTAAAAAAAAAAATTAAGCATTTCTAATCATTGACTCTCAGCCTTTATTCACCTTTTTCTCATGGTTTCTCAATAGAATTCATAAAAGTATAGAATATAATAGCGTAGTTCTAATAGGGGCTCATTGTAACGCAGTTACAACATGCCCCACCTGCATAACTGGGATTTAAACCAGGCTTGTGTTACAATCCACGCCTGTCCTGGACTCCATTTCCCATGATCCTCCCTGTCTCACACCTGAAATCACTCACTCCTCATCTCTCCCACTCTCCCTGGATTCCCTGCACCTGGTCATCATCATCAGCACTCCCTTTTATATTGATCTCACTTCCCTGCACTCCTTGTCCGTTCTTATGTGTTATGCCTATGTGTGTCGTGTTCTGTATCCCATTGTAAATAAAAACCCATCTTTGTGGAAGCCCTGGATCTTCTCTTCCCTGCTGCACTACACACCGTAACAGAAGAACGGACCAAAAACTGCCAGGACTGCTGTGAAGATGGGAATCTTCCTGACCCCGATCTCTCCCGTGTCCCCCCTTAAAGACACGTCAGCGGTGGATCGCCTGTGGGGTCTCAGGCAGGGCGGTCGCCCGCTGGAGAGGTACGTGGAGGAATTCGCTGAGCTGTCTTCTTTGGTGAACTGGCCAGATGCACCACTTAACGCGTGCTTTCTGATGGGCCTGGACGAGGACACTATTCGATATATTGAACCTGCCTGTTCCTTTTCCCTGGTCGAGTCAATGAATCTGATTCTCTTTTTAAATTGTTCGGATTTTGAAATTGAGGAGGTTCAAGAGAATAAGTGTCTTCCTCGTCCGGTCCCCTCAGAGAAGCACGCGGCCTGGTCAGTTCACCCACAGCCAGTTCCCTCCACATATCTCTCCAGTGGGCCTTCCCGTGTTGTCCTGCCTGTCCACAAAACCAAATGGCAGAGAAAGAGGGCCAATGCCAAGCCCTCGTCTCCGGCCAAGATGGCCGCAGCCACGCCAGAGCCCTCGTCTCCGGCTAGGCTGGCCGCCGCCACGCCAAAGCCACAGGACCTCTGGTTGATGGACTTTTGGAGCGATCCTGCCATCCAAGTTCCCGCTCCGAGTCTCCTGGATTCCGCTCCAGGCTTCCCAGTTCCCGCTCCGAGTCTCCTGGATTCCGCTCCAGGCCTCCCAGTTCCCGCTCCGAGTCTCCTGGATTCCGCTCCAGGCTTCCCAGTTCCCGCTCCGAGTCTCCTGGATTCCGCTCCAGGCTTCCCAGTTCCCGCTCCGAGTCTCCTGGATTCCGCTCCAGGCTTCCCAGTTCCCGCTCCGAGTCTCCTGGATTCCGCTCCAGGCTTCCCAGTTCCCGCTCCGAGTCTCCTGGATTCCGCTCCAGGCTTCCCTGTTCCCGCTCCGAGTCTCCTGGATTCCGCTCCAGGCTTCCCTGTTCCCGCTCCGAGTCTCCTGGATTCCGCTCCAGGCTTCCCTGTTCCCGCTCCGAGTCTCCTGGATTCCGCTCCAGGCTTCCAAGTTCCCGCTCCAGCTCTCCTGGAGCCCGCTCCAGCTCTCCTGGAGCCCGCTCCAGCCCAGGAGCTCATCCCATTCCGCGTGCCCTCCATACTACCCCTGAATTCCCCCAAGAAAGTTTTGGGGGGGGGCTATATACCCGGGGGTGGGGAACATGTGGGTGGAGCACATGTGGGTGGGGCTCCTGATCCGCCATGGACTCCCAAGGCTCCTGATCCACCATGGCATCCCACGGCTCCTGACCCGCCGTGGACTCCCGAGGCTCCTGACCCGCCGTGGACTCCCGAGGCTCCTGACCCGCCGTGGACTCCCGAGGCTCCTGACCCGCCGTGGCCGCCCGAGGCTCCTGACCCGCCGTGGCCGCCCGAGGCTCCTGAACCGCCGTGGCCGCCCGAGGCTCCTGACCCGCCGTGGCCGCCCGAGGCTCCTGACCCGCCGTGGCCGCCCGAGGCTCCTGACCCGCCGTGGCCGCCCGAGGCTCCTGACCCGCCGTGGCCGCCCGAGGCTCCTGACCCGCCGTGGCCGCCCGAGGCTCCTGACCCGCCGTGGCCGCCCGAGGCTCCTGACCCGCCGTGGCCGCCCGAGGCTCCTGACCCGCCGTGGCCGCCCGAGGCTCCTGACCCGCCGTGGCCGCCCGAGGCTCCTGACCCGCCGTGGCCGCCCGAGGCTCCTGACCCGCCGTGGCCGCCCGAGGCTCCTGACCCGCCGTGGCCGCCCGAGGCTCCTGACCCGCCGTGGCCGCCCGAGGCTCCTGACCCGCCGTGGCCGCCCGAGGCTCCTGACCCGCCGTGGCCGCCCGAGGCTCCTGACCCGCCGTGGCCGCCCGAGGCTCCTGACCCGCCGTGGCCGCCCGAGGCTCCTGACCCGCCGTGGCCGCCCGAGGCTCCTGACCCGCCGTGGCCGCCCGAGGCTCCTGACCCGCCGTGGCCGCCCGAGGCTCCTGACCCGCCGTGGCCGCCCGAGGCTCCTGACCCGCCGTGGCCGCCCGAGGCTCCTGACCCGCCGTGGCCGCCCGAGGCTCCTGACCCGCCGTGGCCGCCCGAGGCTCCTGACCCGCCATGGCCGCCCGAGGCTCCTGACCCGCCATGGCCGCCCGAGGCTCCTGACCCGCCATGGCCGCCCGAGACTCCTGACCCGCCATGGCCGCCCGATGTCCTAGTCCCGCCCTGGAGACCTCTGTACCTGTCTGCACCTCCCCCGCACCTGCGTGTAGGTCTCCAGGGCGCCCACCCCCCCCTCCCCGGTGTTTCATCTAAGGCGCGAGGACGCGCCTACCGGGAGGGGGAAGTAATGTTACAATCCACGCCTGTCCTGGACTCCATTTCCCATGATCCTCCCTGTCTCACACCTGAAATCACTCACTCCTCATCTCTCCCACTCTCCCTGGATTCCCTGCACCTGGTCATCATCATCAGCACTCCCTTTTATATTGATCTCACTTCCCTGCACTCCTTGTCCATTCTTATGTGTTATGCCTATGTGTGTCGTGTTCTGTATCCCATTGTAAATAAAAACCCATCTTTGTGGAAGCCCTGGATCTTCTCTTCCCTGCTGCACTACACACCGTAACAGCTTGTGTCTTCTGCTGGTTAGATCAGCATTAAAGAACTATATCAACTATCTCAAATAACAGATATAAGATTAAAATAATATCAGATTTTAAATAAACACAAAAAACAGAGATGATAAATTAACTTAAGTAAGAAATCTACTTTTGCTATGGTTAAATGTTCAGTGATATCTTCCAAAGATTTGTTAATTTTGGTGCAATTTTTTCTCTAAATAATGTTGATATGGCAACTAGTAAATACACTAAGTTTCGTCATTCTGGCATGTGTGGAAAGTGTTAAACCATGTGTGTTACAACTAACCCCGCGTTAGGTTGTGCCCCGCTCTCCCCAATAAGTAATAAAATGCTTTCTCTGTGTTCAGATTTGACTGTAATAGTAATGCAAAAATTGTCACTTCAAATCAACATTTAACAAAACAAAAACAAAACCTAATTCATGCAAAGTAATTATGACAAAGTTTGTTTTTTACATGCAGAGCTTAAGTAAAGAGACGTGTGTTACTTGGATGTGATCTCTCTTGATTTATGTGACTACACAACAAACTGGCGACGTGGATGGCAGTTAATCTTTCCCTACATACTTACAATGTCCTGGCAAACATACAATTCCATTTGGAATATGGACGCAAATGTTTGAGAACTACCTGTTGGCGATTAATGCAGAGGGTGATGACTGGCCATGCTACATTGCTTCACTGCCTCAGGAACAGAAGCACAGGGAATTTTCTACACTCTTCCTAACACTGGTACGACTAATGCATCTACACCTACGGCTCACAGGGCGCATTTTGTACCAAAAGTTAAAGCCATTGTGGAGTGACACAAATTTTGCAAAAGGGAGCAAAGGCATGATGAAAATATTCTGCAATATGTGAGATGGTGTCATTATGTGTATTTGGTGATAAAGTAGATGGAATGCTGAGAGATCCAATCATTGAGAAAGTGTACAGCAGTCGAATTTGTGAACGTTTATTGCTTCAAGCTGATTTAATGTTAGGGCGATACAAGTTGCACACAAGAAACTTCAGGGTCGAATGAAAGTTTATTCTGAACACAAATGCCGTTGTGATTACAGCAGTCATTTAACAAATTCTAAGCTGTGCCTAGCTTTAAGCTTTAATAAGGTGTAAATCATGCGGCAAAATTGGACACTTCGCAAAAATATGCCACTCTGCACGGAAACAGGACATCAGAGAAATTGAAGCTTCTGAACTGACTGTTTTCTGCCATGCCAGGTTTTGGCTGTGCAAAGAACTTTGAACATAAAGTGAAATTGCGTGAAAATGCTGTTGAAGTTGCGCAGACCACTTTTTTCTGTAAGGGATGCTGTGCCTGCTGAGCTGAACCATCTGTTAGAGGCAGACATTATTGAAAGAGTAGATGTCTCGCCCTGTATATTACCCATCATAGTGACTCAGAAGAAATCTGGAGGTATCAGAATGTGTGTGGATCTTAGGGAACCCAACAAAAAAAACTGCTTGTTAACAGCTATCCGATTCCACACACTGAGGAACTGGTTTCACATTTGAGAGGTGCTTAGATATTTAAAAAAAAAAAACGGATGTCTACTGTCCTCAGAGATATTCCAGGTGTCCAGTGTTATCTGGATGATATAATTGTGGTTGGTGATTCTGTTGCCAGTCACGATGCCTACCTCAAAAAAAGAGCTGCACAAACTGCAAGAAGCAGGTCTCAATGAAGAGAAATGTAAGTTCCACTAGAAGAAACTCACATTCCTGGGACATAGCATCTCAAAGAGGGGTTGATGCCAGACAACAGTCACTTGGAGGCAATACGCAATGCCCCAGCTCCTTCAGATGCGTTCACACTAAGAACATTTCTAGGCCTCACCACTTGATATGCTACTAAATTCATTCTGAACTACGCAGCAATTATTGAGCCTATGAGAGATGTGCTTAAAGGAAAGGCAAATTTCACATGGACCACCAAAGCACACAGAAGTTCCAGAAAGTTAAATAACTGATTGTAGTGAGCCCTGTGTTGACTTTATGTGACTCTGCATTGCCCATAATTGTTACAACAGATGCTTCGAACTATGGCATAGGTGGCATCCTGACTCAGCTCAGAAAGAACTGTGGCTTTTGCTTCCAGAACTTTGACATCTGCAGAGAGGAAATATTCTGTATTAGAAAAAGAAGCCATAGCTGGGCCATTGAGCATTGGCGAACATATCTGTGGGGCATACAATTCAAATTAAGATCAGATCACCAAGCCATGACTACCCTTTTGGATACTAGGGGCAGGGGATGTGCTGGACTGAGAATAGCCAATGGTCTGCAAGACTACTCTGCTTTAATTATGACATGGAGTACAAACGTGGAGCTGACAACCGGGTAGCATATTATCTATCACGTCTGACATTGACAAATGACTTTGATTCCAAACCAGAAACTTCAGTTGCCATCCCCACCCTGCTGTTTCTGTCACTGAGTTTGCAGCTGAAAGCTCCTCCTGCCCCGAGCTCGCCAAACTTCATCAATATATTGAGAATGGCTGGCCTGCTATGGCAAGCCGTTTTGACTTTTATTCATTCACAAGATAAGAATTCTCGATATCAACAATTACATATTTACTAGTTAAAATGCTAATTTTTGATATCAACAATTAAATTTTCACTAGTTAAAATGCTAATTCTTGATATCAACAATTGATTTTCAACTAGTAAAAGCTCTAATTCTTGATATCAGTAATTGTATTTTCACCAGTGAAATGTCACCATAGGCTGCCATTCAAATTCAATTCTTGATATCAGGAATTTAATTCTTGATATCAACAATTAGCATTTCTGATATCAAGAATTCAATTGTTGATATCAACAATTAAATTCTTGATATCAGTTAAAGAATTTAATATCAGAAATTAACTGTCACCAGTGGCAATTGAATTGTTGATATCAAAATTGACAATAAACAAAACATTTCTCAAGAGCAATTTTTGAAGGGGACACAAATAATACAGCCAAAATCGTACTTGTAAGGATATGTGTACACAAAGTAAAGCCTTACTACTTTTATTAGTGTAGCATGGAGACCGTGCCATTATCCTTCTCAAAGTTTCTCTCTGGTTCAATGAATAAAGTTAAGGTTGGGCAAGTGATGTAACCGGTGTTTTGCCTGAACACTGGTAACACCGACTATCGCAGCAAGCCTAATCTGTATTAAAGAGAAAAGAATCACTTCATCTGATGTTTAAAGTGAATAAAATAGCCTTGACAGCTACTTACTGGTGTTTCACAACTGCTGTCTGAAGAGCTTTGTTCTCTCCCCAAACTTGTGTGGTAGTTGCTATTTTTGACGGTCTATGGGTAGTTGAGGTGTTCGCGGTGGATCATACCACTGTGAGGCAGGGGGGGGGGACTGAATGTTTCTAAACTTAAAACGAATTTTTGGCCCCGTTTGCATTTGTATTGTTTTACTTCTTACACAATTATTTTAACTATATATCATTATATTATTTACAATACTCAGCATGGTTTTTAGGGGGGGGCAGCCCTCAGATGGGGGGTGGTCCTGACCCCCCGACCCCCCCGCGATATACGCCCCTGATTGTTGATATCAAGAATTCCTATCCTGTGAATGAATAAAAGTCAAAACGGTTGGCCATAGGCCTGCAACATCTAAAACATTTGCTGATGTGCTTCCTTACTTCCTAGTAAGAGATGGACTGTCTATCCATGACTCACAGGAACTCACAGACTGATTGTGCCACTTAGCTTATGTTCACGTTTGGTCACTCTAGCACATGAAAGCCATCAGGGAATTGTGAGGACCAAACAACGATTTAGAGACTTATATTGGTGGCGTAAGATGGATTCGCATGTACAGTCCACAATTGCACCCTGCGTCACCTGCCAACATAATGATAAGACAGCTAGAACCACACATGCACCACACGGCAAAGGCTCTGATCTAATTAAATATAGGTCGTGCGGGTTTCAGAATGATGTGCACTATGTTCACGCAAGCAGCGCATGATTCGTGTCTCAGAGCGGCTCTGTTCACACACCGTATGACGCATCACTGCACGTGCTATGAGTTTACCTGCACTTTTGTCTACTTCTGTGTATCCAAGTTGCTTATATTTGGTTCTTGCAATGATGTGACATTTGTAGCGCTTTTTGCACTTTGACAGTCAGTTTGAGATATAGACTACATTTGAGTATTGTATATTTGGATAGTTTACTAAATAAAACTTTACTCTTATCATAATTGTATTGCATTGTGTTGTTTTAAACCCCAAACATTTAACTTAAAACATTCTTCATTAACGATTATTCAGTTATTTGTAAATATGCAATTTAATTGTAAAAAAAAATAAAAATAAAATAAAATTCAAAGTATTCAATGTAGCAAGCTTCTTTTTAGTAGTAACTTGTAGTGTATCTAACTATTTTTTCAGAAGGGTATCTTGACTGTAGTTTAACTACTTTAAAATAGCTTGTAGCTTCTCAAACTACAGTTTCAGAGTAGCTTCCCCAATGCTGATACTCCACAAGACAAAATTACTGAATTTATACAAATTGCCACTATACATAAATTTACATACCCTTGAATCTGAACTGTCTGTCGTCACCTGGATGAAACTACTACTGTTTTCATGTTTGCAATTGCTAGTTATGAGTTTAAATCTCACAATTCTGAGGAAAAAAATTGTGAGACAAAAAGTCGCAGTTACCGTTTAAATGTTTTTTTTTATTTAGTGCCGGAAACAAGCTTCTATAAAATACAATGCACTAAGAGCAGGGGGTGAAAACTTTTGAACAGGATGTTTCTTATTTTTCTTATTCTGTTTAAAGATCATATTTTTAGTTTAGTACTGCACTTCAGAAGCTAATAATTACGTTTCCCAGAAGACAAAATGAATACAATTTACCCTGTTCCTCCAATATCACAAAGTTTACACCCCCCAACTACATCGTGTTGCCTTCTTGAGCATCAAACTTAAAGCTTTGCTTGACTGCCTGGATGAAATTAAGGCCTGGATGGCATCTAGTTTTTTTTTTTTTTTTACAGCTGAATGAGTCTAAATCAGAAGTGGTGATCTTTGGTCCGTTGAAGCTTGCCGGAAAGCTTACACCTCACTATGGCCCTTTAGCCACTAATGTCACAGCGAGTAACCTTGGGGTGACTTTTGATTCTGAGCTAAAATTTGATAGACAAATTAATGCTGTGGTTAAAGATAGTTTCTTTCAATTGAGGAGCATTGCCAAATTGAAGTGCTTTTTTTCTTTTAAAGATATGGAGACTGCGATTCATGCTTTTATTTCATTCAGACTGGATTATTGCAATTCTTTATATCTGGGGATGTCAAAAATGTTTTTGCTCGGTTGCAGTTGGTGCAAAATGCCGTGGCCAGACTGCTAACTGGCACGAGGAAATGCTCTAGTATATCTCTGGTGCTGGCCTCTCTCCGGCTTCCTGTTGATTTTTGAGTGCAATATAATGTCTTATCAATGGTTTTTAAAGGTTTACATAGTCTTGCTCCAGAGTATATTTCTGGTCTGTTACAACATCACTGTACTGCTAGACCTTTAAGATCGTCGCAGAGTCTCCTTTTGAGTGTTCCTAAATCACGGTTGAAGACTAAAGGAGATTGTGCTTTCTTTGTGGCAGCGCCACGCCTCTGGAATAGCCTTCCTCTGCATATTAGATCCTGTGACTCGTTGGAATGTTTTAAATCTGTGTTGAAAATGCATCTCTTCTCTCTTGCTTACAACTGCCCTTAATGGCTTGGAGTTTGAGAAGTGACTTGTATTGGGTGTATTGTCAGTTGTTTTTTGTAATGTTGAGAGTGTAAAGCACTTTGGTCAACTTGTGTTGTTTTTAAACGTGCTATATAAATAATGTTGATTTGACTTGATCAGTATATATTTTTTCTTATTCCTAAGATTGTCTGCATTTTTTCCTTTAAGATATATTGTGAGAAAACTTGTGTTGTTTAATACAATATGCAGAGGAAAACCAAGTCCTATGTTTGGTGGTCCCTTTGTGTTACATACCTTATTAGTATTCCAAAGTATTCTAAAGTTAGATGAAGTTACAAAACTGGTGTAATCTAAAAGAATATGTTACAAATTACTTTTTAAAGCATGTTTTTTGTAATCTGTAGAGAAATACATTTTAAAAGTAACCTTCCCAGCCCTGGAAATAATAAATAACAAAATGCATAACTAAAACTTGTCTCTGCGTGGTTAATGGGGAAAAATACATCAAAGGGGAACTGTTGTAGACATAAAATGCTGCGATGACCACTGATATGTGCACCTATCTGGAATCAACAAACAGCATATCTTAATTTATTATAAATGAATGTTATAGGATAATGAACTGGATTAAACAATTGTATCATAACCCTAATATACTGCACCATATAGTCAACAGAAACACAAAACCATAAATAACAAATGTAAAGAAACATAAGACCATAAACAGTTTGTAAAGACTTCACATGCTGCCGCTATCGCGGTAGTGATGACATCTTGGCACCCATCATCACAGCCATTCTAAACTAAAACACTGCTTCTTTGTAGCTCATACACACAGAAACTTATTGTCAATGCTGTCCTGTGATTTATCAATGAAATCGCTTAACTGAAGGCAGGGTTGGGAGGGTTACTTTTAAAATGCATTCCGTTACAGTTACACGCACCACAATATGAAAGTAATGTAATCTGATTACTTTTGGATTCCTTTGAAACATTAGAAGAAATTATTCAACCCGAACATCCATTGAGCAGGACGTTTCTCAGTAATATACTACTCTGAGGTAAATTATGAGATGTTGCAGCTGTAATTCCTCACTATCAGCATTAACAAGTGTAATATCCATCCACAAACCCATGTGTATATTTATAATTTATTGCGGTGAACATGCGGGAACTGCATTAACTATCAATAATGGTGCATACGTTAGCCAAGCACTAACGTGAATGACTGATGTAACATAAAAATTTGCAAAACAAATTTTGCTCCATCCTTTATCTTTACTCAAAGTAGTAAGAATGACAATCTGCATTAATATACTCAGTTTTAGGTAATAGTGGCACACAACTGATTAGCAGAAGTATTTCAGTAAGACCGAAATAATGTGAGTTAGCTGGTTAGCCGGAGACCTACACAATATAAAACACAAAACTAAATAATGAATCATACTTACTGGTTGTGATTCTGAGGAGCAAGCTGGTACAAACAAACTGAGTACTGACCCATCTTTCAAGGGCAACCGTTTTACGAATCCCATGTTCCAACTTGCTAAGATTGGAGAAGCAGTTGTCAGTAAAATGAAGGGAACACAGCAAAAGTTTGGGATTATACTGCTGTGGTATCGTGGTAAAGATGAATTTTAACCACTGATTCTTCACAGCCTCATCCTTTGGAAGTGAAAATAAACCAAATTTACTTTTCACAGCAGAGAGCACAGCGTCTTGATGACATGTTATCCATACAAACGAGCTACAGCAATATGTCCTGTCCACGCAGAACGTAGGTGGGCATGATGCAAATGTAGTAAGTTGTGACGTGTGAACTTCATGAAAATAAACTTGAAGTCCAAATGACTCGTTTAAGCGGTTCAGAGTCAACTCTTTTTTCTTTTTCTTTTTTTAGACAAATTAACTTTATTTATGATGCACTTTCAGCTTTACAACTTTGCAGACTGTTTACATTTACATACAGCTATATTACACACTGCATTAAAAGTAATTTTCAAAAATCCATAATAGGAGCACTTTAAGTTGGATGTTGAGTCCTTTGATAAACGGGAAGGCATGGTTTGCGCTATACAACTATGTTGTTTCCTTTTTCCTCTTTGAAAACAAAATAATTGTGAAATTTCCAGACATGAAAACGTTTTTCCCCACAGGAAGCATCGTAATTAATAACTTAGCTTCGTCTCAAACTGTGTCTGAGGAGAATGATTGTAGACAGGTATTATTTGCAGGTGGTTCAGGTGAGTCATAATGACTGGCAACAGAACCAGGAACTACAATCAAGCAGCGCTTAATATAGCGTTATTATGTCAAAATACTAATTTATCTGGTTTTAAATTAAACCATTGTAATCCTGAAAGTATTCCCATTTTTTACAAAAATGTAACTGTATTCTGATTACTTTAACTAATTAATTAATTTTTTTGTATCCTGATTACGTAACGACGTTACATGTATTCCGTTACTCCCCAACCCTGACAAAAGGTTATAGAATATTCAGTTAAATTCAATTCAATTTATTGTCATTGAGCAGAGTACGAATACAAAGACAATGAAATACAGTTAACATCCAACCAGGATGCAGAATAAAATAGTAATCATTCCAAGTAGTGCAAAAATGTGACTGAATATAATGTATATGCATACATATAACCAAATATAGACACATTCACATACGTATACTCACATTTTAAAAAGATGTTCGATATAAAATAGTAAGTACAGTTATATGAATGCACTATATGAATAAATAATATGAACACTGTAAGGTGTTCTGATGCTAAAAAAGAAGTGTATATGCATCTAAAAATATAATGGTACAGTGGTAAAATGGTACGTTATAATAATGTCTCAGGACAGAGAGTTCAACAGAGTCACAGCCTCAGGAAAGAAACTCTTCCTGAGCCTGCTGGTGTGGGACCATAAGCACCTGTAACTCCTGCCAGATGGGAGAAGAGAGAACAAACCATGATTGGGATGAGATATGTCTTTGATGATGACATTTGCTCTTCTCAAGCAGCGTTTCCTGCAAAGGTCCTCGATTGATGGTAATTGAGTACCGATGATCCTCTGGGGTGTTTTCCCCACCCGCTGGAGTGCTTTACGGTCTGATGCTGAACAATTGCCATACCATACTGAGATGCAGTTGGTCAATATGCTCTTGATGGTACAGAGGTAAAAGTCAACCAGTATCTTGGGGCAAAGTTGAGCTTTCTTAAGTCTCTGTAGGAAATAAAGCCACTGTTGTGCTTGCTTATATATTATGGAGGCATTCAGGGACCAGATGAAATCGTCAGAGATGTGAACTCCCAGAAACTTGAAGTACAAGAAACGTTCCACTGTGACTCCACTGATGTAAATGGGGGCATGTGTATGACTCTTAGTTCGTCTGAAATCCACAATGATCTCTTTGGTCTTCTGGGTATTGAGGACCAGGGGGCATATTACAGAAACTTTCTATCTTAGGTCTTAACTTAAGATACGATAAGTTATTTAGGATTTTTCACAATTTCGTATTACAGAAGCAAATCTTAACTTGATTTAGGATTCTTATCCTATCTTACAAAATCTAATTTTATCTGTAATTAGAAAATCTTAAACTGCTCCATCGAGTTCGGTAATCAACTATCAGGTCTGTTACCAAGCAACCAACAACGAGCAAACTGCTTCTGAGGTAAGGTAAACCTAAAATCAACGGCATGCTTTTAATTTCAGTGCGGCAGAGATTTAAATTTTGATAAGCTCCGTTGAAAAGTTAAAGCCTGTTTTATAAATTGCCTTTTGCAAAAAAAAACCTAAGGCATTAGTCACTTGAAGAATGACCGGTAGTGCTCCGTGACGGCTCGTTGGCCTCTGTAATGTTGGTCGCAATTCCTCAACTAACTGCAAAATCATGTGTGGGAGTCTGTAATTATTCACTAGTATTATCATCAAAGCGCAGTAGTGTTAATTTTGTCACCTATTTTTAATTTAGTCTTAGTCTTGTGCCAAATGTCTTTGTTAGTTTTAGTCATATTTAGTCATTCACATATCTTAGTCAAGTTTTAGTAACTAAAAGTCTCGTCATTTAGTCTGGTTTTAGTAAAAAAAAAAATCTATATATCTTAGTCAAGTTTTAATTAAAACATTTTAGTCTCTTTTTAAATAACAAATTATATCTGAGATTATTTCTGATAACCATTTCAGTCAAATAGTGTTTCACACATCTCAAATATTGATTAAATGTCATAATTACCAGACAAAGTACACTTGTTGAATGATTTTTGAATGAATTTTAAATTTTTCTTGGGTTAAATTATATTTGCTCGCATTCATTAATATTCACTTGTGTGTGCTTATATAAGTATCATTAAAAATATTAGAATGTAAGTTATTAACGTTTTAAAATTTCACATTTAATGAAATCTAGTGTTTGATAATGTCTAAATATTTATTCAAATGCAAAACCTAAAAATAAGTAAGTAGTTATGATCTGCAATACTTTGAGCAACTAGACTAGATACATGTATATTTATTTATTAAAGAGCCATAAAGACACCTAGTGGGTAAACCATGGCATTACAAATGAAAATTATTATTTTTCCAGCCACAAAATTACTCTAAATTTGCCACTTTGCACTGGAACTCTCTATTTTAACCTTAATTACTACGCTAATAGTAATATAAATAAGAAAAATATTAGAAGAAAAATATTTTAAGTACTCATTAATGGACCATAATTATTGCACAAATAGTTTTTACTACCAAAAGATCTCCTCAAAATATTCAATAAATATTATTGAACTAAAATATAGAACATTTAATTGAAAAATAGTTAAGGTGTACGGTCACATTTGACCACCAATGAGTATGAGTGTGACCAATTACATTAGTAAGGAATACCTGAGGGCTAAATACAAGAAAAACATTAACATTAATGTTAACAATATTGCATCTCCATCACTCTTCATAATAAAACTATACTTAAGAAATGTCATTCTGTAATAGCTTTTGTCCTAAATGAGGTCCTAACTGAAATTGCCATGGTTAACAAACAGATAAGATAGGATTCTAAAGTTAAGATGTTTCTGTAATACGCCCCCAGGTTGTTATCAGCAACACCATCCAATCATGCGCTGGACTTCATCCCTGTAGGCTGTCTCATCATCACCTCTGATCAGGCCAACCACTGTGGTATCATCTGAGAATTGAATAATGGATACTGTCTGTATCCTTAATGTTAATAAAGCAACAAAACACAAAGAAAAATCACTCAAAGCTCTTGACTGAATACATTTTGTAACTTTAATAAGGATTAATCTATGTTTAAATTATACAGTGAAGACTATGCAGTTCATTTTTAATTTTAAATTTTCACTGGTATCTAAAATTTTGGTGTCATAACTGCCTGTTTTTGCAAAAACAGTTGGCTGGTAAAAAATGCTTATGGCCGTTAAATTTTCTTAAGTCACTGGCCATTAGCAAAAAGTTTTAGTCCCTGTGTGGACACTTATTTTGACATTCTGTTCCGTTTCCTTTAGTTCCTGTTTCCCCACTCGGTTTCGTTTTCATTGGTTACTGATTATGTCCCCATTTGTTGCAATAGTTATGTATTAGTTTCACATATGTCTAGTTTACTTTCTTTTTTTTCTACCCTTGTTTATATAGCCCTGTGTTTCAGTTGTTCTTGGTCAGTTCTCATCTATGTTTTATGTGGTTAGCGTTATTCGCCTGTGTGTTCATTCAGAGTGTTTGGATTATTAATAGGGCTGCAACATCTAGTCGATAATAATCGATAATGAAAATCATCGACAACGATTCTCATTATCGATTAGTTGGGTCTGCCTGTGTGCACGGTAAGCTTCCACCAGTTGCACCAAATGCATCTAAAAATAGTGGAGAAAACAGAGTGAGCTGCTGCAGGAAAGGTACGTGATCCAAGCGCCCAAAACATGAGAATTCTTTATTTTAAGCCTCAAGCTAATGCATTAGCGTTTAACATACCCTGTCATGCGCTTTGACAGACGTGTGTGCGTCCTCAGCGCAAAATGTTTATTTTACAGGTTATATCCTTATCTGTAAATGTTGCTAATTCATGCGAGTATTTCCATTTTGCATGAAACGCGCGTCCTGACAGTCTGCATTTTAAGCTTCAAACTTCAATGAACGAGCGGAGCGGGCGCACGCATGCGCTTCAAACTAACAGAACACAGCAGAGAGGGAGACAAGTAATATTCAGCGCAACATTAATGTAGATGAAATATCTGCGTTTAGGTTTAAAAGTCAACATGTAATTCAAGTATTTTATGACAGTAGTAACTGTAAAGTCTTGGTTACGTATGTAACCCTCGTTCCCTGAGGAGGGAACGGAGACGTAACGTCAGTGACTGACAAATGGGGGTTTCGCTTAGAAGCCTATCATCTTCGAGATGTAACAAAGCACCCAATGGCGATGCAATGCCATGGGCATGCGGAATTTGCATAGCGTAGAGTTGCCCCACCTCGTGGGTATATAAGGAAGTACGCTGGCAACATCGCATTATGTTTACCTGCTGAGGAGCCGAGACTGAACTCCCGGCTGTTCCAGCGGTACAGCGGAAGTGGCAGAGGGGCGTTGCGTCTCCGTTCCCTCCTCAGGGAACGAAGGTTACATACGTAACTGAGACGTTCCCTTTCATTCAGTCACTCCGAGTAACATCAGACTGACGACTGACGAATGGGGGTCCCAATTTAATCACGCCACTCGGCTGTCATCCAGTGCCCTGCGTAAGCGTGAGCTCCCTGTCGTAAGCTAGTACGGACGAAGGACTCCAGCTTAACACAGGAATACCAAGGTACACTGGGAAGCATATTCCACGTGGAAACATGCACCAAGTGCCTGCCCGTAGGGAGGACTTAGCGACACACGTATGACCCGCGAGGGGCTGCATACGGAGAACTCTGGGGAAACCAGCCGAAGGTGGAAAACTTTTACCCCCAGGGTGGCAAGCTTGCCAAGGGAAGACACATGCTCCAGGAGACTTACAGTGGAAATACACATGTGGGGGTCGCCCGAAGGGGGAACCATGCACACGATGGCACCTAGCCTGACACGAGGGCCTGAGCGAGTGGGCAGACGCACTGGTGTCGGCATCAACAGTGCTGGAGGAACTCAGGGCTTCAGGGGAAGCGCACCTGAGGAAAATATTGCACGTATCCAGTCCGAGTAGGGGTGCTTAGGGCCACCGCGCCCATTGAAGCACTCTGTGCAAGAGGGTGGGTGTGGCCCGAGGAATGATCGTCGGGGTCTATGCCACACCACAGCCCTCGGTCACCCTGGCCACCAGCCAAGCATCCCGTCACGTGGAGAGGATAATAGGGGTGTGGCAGAGGGGACTCTACCTCCATACGGGGGTCATTGAGTCTCGACCGTAGTTGCAACAGGGCGTCAACAGGGGGGACCCCAGTGTACCCTTGGCCGCGGCCCCATCGAGGGCAGAGAAGGCCCGCGAACGGTCACGGGAAGACAACGGGGACTTCCAGGACCGCGTGACCTCCTCATGCACCTCGGGAGAGAAAAGAGATCGGGGGCGGGGCCCGACAACTGTCAGGACGCGCCAAACCCGAAGACCAATCATCCCCCGAAATGACATAGCTGTCAACTCTGGGTCGGACTCGGGCAATGCCGACGCGCCCGAAGGCAGCAGCACAGCCGAATCTTCATCCCCAGAGGACTCCAGCCCACCTTGATATGCGGCGATCGACATCTCGTCATCTGGAGCGCCGAATGAAACACGCGGGGCATCCGCAGACGGTCCCGCTGCTTCAGTCCAAGCACCCACGGGTAGCGGCGTGCAAGAGGGGGGTGTGGCCCGAGGAATGATCGTCGGGGTTTGTGCCACACCGTAACCCTCAGGTCACCCTGGCCACCAGCCAAAGTACCATCTCTCTCGGAGACGGTAGATTGGGGTGTGGCAGAGGGGACTCTCTCCTTTTTACAGGGGTCATTGAGTCTCGACCACAACATCGCGATGGTCATGTTCCCGCAGTGAGAACATGACTCATCCACAAATGCTGCTTGAGCGTGCTGAAGCCCAAACACGTCAAGCAGTGATTGTGCCCATCCGATGGCAACAGAGACCGACCGCACCCAGAAGTGCACGGGCGAACCGTCTTTAAAAAGACGTGCCACGCGCAAGCTCTTTTTGTGAGAGAAAGCTCTGCAGAGTGCTGAAGCGCCCAGGGAAACACACACACAACTGTTGCAGATCACTGCACATATCAGCAGGCAGGCAATGTGAGATCGCTGGAACACGCTGTCACACCAACACCGACTGGAGAGCTGCTCGTCTCGAAGAGGCTTGAGGAGTGAAGAGATAGATGCTCTCGGCTCTGAAGCAGAAACATGATGCGATGTTGCCAGCGTACTTCCTTATATACCCACGAGGTGGGGCGGAGTTACGCTATGCAAATTCCACATGCCCATGGCATTGCATCGCCATTGGGCGCTTTGTTACATCTCGAAGATGATAGGCTTCTAAGCGAAACCCCCATTCGTCAGTCACTGACGTTACTCGGAGTGACTGAATGAAAGGGAACCAAACTATGGTTAATTCGTGGTGACCATTGAATAACTACAATAACCCTGTTATTTATTTATTTTATTTTTATTGAATTTTTTTTTATTTGTTGTAAAACCATGGTTAATTTTTGTAAGGTACATTCACTATGTATGTTTTCATAGCACTCAGCTGACAAGTTTGTTTGAAGGACAGCATTGGGCAGGATGTGGAATAGTGTGTTTTGTCAATAAAATAAAAAAATGGGCTTTACATTCGATTAATCGAAAAAAATCTGCCAACTAATCCATTATCAAAATAATCGTTAGTTGCAGCCCTAATTATTAATAAAGTTTGTTTTGCTTTTGAATCTCCATCTTCCTGCCTGCTGACCACATCATCTGTAAGTCCAAAGATGAAGAAGTCCACAAAGATTAAAATAAAACAAGGTTTTATTACTAAACTCAAAGGCTGGTAAATCTAAGAACAAGTAGGCATGAGAACAGTGTGCTCAACACAAACAATACCAGACAATGAGTGATACAAACAGAGAAACTTAAATTGACAGAGAAAATGAACTAAATGATAAGCAGCTGTAACTATTAATCAGTTTCCATAGAAACTAATGATTGGTGGGAAGCTAAAACAAAGGAGAACATGTGACTGAAAAAAAAAACCTAAAAGTCCATGAAAATGAAACTAACTGAACAGAACTGTGACATAACACTTATTTATATAACAAAAGAAAAACCTTTCGATTAACCAAGGATACTTTTTTTGTAATTTGGTAATGTTCAGTAAAGCTGCAGTACAGATGCGATCAATTATGTGTGGTGGAGATGTTGTGTTCACTTAATACTGTTGATTGGCAAATGCTTACTAGGGGGAATGGTTGTATTACTGTATGTGGGGAACAGGCATGTATGTAAGGGGTAGAGGGAAAGTCTGTTTTTGGCATGCAATGCTTAAGTAGATGTGCATTACCTTTATGTAATCTCTCTTGATTTATGTGACTATGCAACACTAGGGAATACACAACCATGGTTATATATACAGGTGCTGGTCATATAATTAGAATATCATCAAAAAGTTGATTTATTTCACTAATTCCATTCAAAAAGCGAAACTTGTATATTATATTCATTCATTACACACAGACTGATATATTTCAAATGCTTATTTCTTTTAATTTTGATGATTATAACTGACAACTAAGGAAAATCCCAAATTCAGTATCTCAGGAAATTAGAATATTGTGAAAAGGTTCAATATTGAAGACACCTGGTGCCACACTCTAATCAGCTAATTAACTCAAAACACCTGCAAAGGTCTTTAAATGGTCTCTCAGTCTAGTTCTGTAGGCTATACAATTATGGGGAAGACTGCTGACTTGACAGTTTTCCAAAAGACGACCATTGACACCTTGCACAAGGAGGGCAAGACACAAAAGGTCATTGCAAAAGAGGCTGGCTGTTCACAGAGCTCTGTGTCCAAGCACATTAATAGAGAGGCGAAGGGAAGGAAAAGATGTGGTAGAAAAAAGTGTACAAACAATAGAGATAACCGCACCCTGGAGAGGATTGTGAAACAAAACCCATTCAAAAATGTGGGGGAGATTCACAAAGAGTGGACTGCAGCTGGAGTCAGTGCTTCAAGAACCACTACGCACAGACGTATGCAAGACATGGGTTTCAGCTGTTGCATTCCTTGTGTCAAGCCACTCTTGAACAACAGACAGTGTCAGAAGCGTCTCACCTGGGCTAAAGACAAAAAGGACTGGACTGCTGCTGAGTGGTCCAAAGTTATGTTCTCTGATGAAAGTAAATTTTGCATTTCCTTTGGAAATCAGGGTCCCAGAGTCTGGAGGAAGACAGGAGAGGCACACAATCCACGTTGCTTGAGGTCCGGTGTAAAGTTTCCACAGTCAGTGATGGTTTGGGGTGCCATGTCATCTGCTGGTGTTGGTCCACTGTGTTTTCTGAGGTCCAAGGTCAACACAGCCGTATACCAGGAAGTTTTAGAGCACTTCATGCTTCCTGCTGCTGACCAACTTAATGGAGATGCAAATTTCATTTTCCAACAGGATTTGGCACCTGCACACAGTGCCAAAGCAACCAGTACCTGGTTTAAGGACCATAGTATCCCTGTTCTTAATTGGCCAGCAAACTCGCCTGACCTTAACCCCATAGAAAATCTATGGGGTATTGTGAAGAGGAAGATGCGATATGCCAGACCCAACAATGCAGAAGAGCTGAAGGCCACTATCAGAGCAACCTGGGCTCTCATAACACCTGAGCAGTGCCACAGACTGATCGACTCCATGCCACGCCGCATTGCTGCAGTAATTCAGGCAAAAGGAGCCCCAACTAAGTATTGAGTGCTGTACATGCTCATATTTTTCATGTTCATACTTTTCAGTTGGCCAAGATTTCTAAAAATCCTTTCTTTGTATTGGTCTTAAGTAATATTCTAATTGTCTGAGATACTGAATTTGGGATTTTCCTTAGTTGTCAGTTATAATCATCAAAATGAAAAGAAATAAACATTTGAAATATATCAGTCTGTGTGTAATGAATGAATATAGAGTCCCCGAAGTTTCACTCTTTGAATGGAATTAGTGAAATAAATCTTTTTGATGATATTCTAATTATATGACCAGCACCTGTATATATAGGGGTATACAACCATCTAGTGATATTCACAGAAGCCAGTTCTCACGCTGTTTGGTTCAAACACTTGCTGAATGTAGGAATCTGACACTCAGAAAATGACTCGGGAATTTCACTCACTGGAACGGACTTAGAAGCTGACTCTGGAGTGGGCTCATGGGTTGGAGCAGTAACTAAGAATTGAGCTGGATCTTGGAATGGAGCGGGATCTTGGAATGACACCATACAGAGGGGAACGTATTCCCTCCACAAGTAGTTTCTCATCATTGGTAAGTCCACTAATTGTTCACCCTGTGCCCCGACCCAATAAATAGTTTTAACCCTTTGAGTGGTACGGTACCACATATGGGATTTAGAATGTCACGTCACTAAACATAACTGCCAGATTCAAACTGCACTTTTGCGCTTTGGCTGGTGCTGAGCAAGAGAGAGACGTGCTCAGCGCTTGTCATATATCACAACTATGCAGTGTTTTCAACCACATACTGTTTATTTTAGATTTCAAACATTTAAATACACATAAGTACTAGTAAAACAATACATTTAGAGTTTGTAAAATACACACTGGTGTCTATGGAAGCAGCAATAATCCATTCAAATATAATTTACAGACGTGTTTTACTCATATTAGATAGACATAGTGTAAGAAACTATAAAGTTTACTCTATTACTAAAGTATACTCTATGAAAGTAAGTTTACACACATACTTGCATGTATTTCGGGAGAAACTGATGAATTCACGTGATGTAAATCCGACTAACCTGACTCTCTGAACTGCGCAAACAAACATCTAACGTTATAGATTAAGATAATTTATAAAGGTTTTTAAACGACAAACACTCACTCGCATGGATTTGAGAATTGGAATATCAGATAGTTGATGACATGGTAAGCAAGTTTGTGAATATTTCGAATAAAAAAAGGAAAAAGGAACTAAAAGTGATACATCTGTCATACAGCGCTATTTTGGCTGCGGTGAGTCACGTGACAAACATGACGCATCGCCATGGAAACAGTAAGGTGAAACGTTCTAAGATAACGTTGACTTAAAAAAACTCACTTCAGCTAGAATATTTTAAACTCACGCTTGAAAGGGTTAAGACTGTATTATCCAGATTTGAGAATTAAGCCAACTCACAGAATTTGAGGGATTACTCCCTGAGGGGACGTCCTTGGTGGTGGAGATTGATGAAGGCTGCTGCTAAATAGAGGGTTCTGGTATTCTGTCACGCTGTTAGGTTAAAACACTCACTGGATGCAGGCATCAAAATCCAAGGAAGTTTTAATTAAATTCACAATCAGAAGTCTAGGGGATCAATTTTTTTTTTTATAGTCAATATCGCATAGCCCTAGTACCATATGACACATGGATGCTAAAGTCGCCATGAAATCAACATTTCTGTATTTTATGGAATAGGCTACTGCAGTATTTATTGTAAATGATATCTGTGCACATCATTATTAATATTTTTGTAATTCATGTGCCTTTGTAATCTTTAATCAAAATATCCTGCAGCGACTTCTCTTCTCTGATGACGTTTACTGGTTCGTGGACGGTTTTATTAATTATTTTCTAAGACAAATTAAAGTGCCCCTATTATGCTATTTTAAAGTTTCCTAATTTAGTTTTGGAGGTCTCCAACAACATGTTTACATGATGCTACTCAGTTTGAGGTACAATATGAGATGTTTCAACTCTAATTCCTCACCATCAGCATTAACAAGTGTGTGTGTGTGTGTGTGTGTGTGTGTGTGTGTGTGTCTAATGTATTGCAGTGCACATGTGGGAACTGTATCAATAACAGTGCATACTTTAGCCCAGCTGATGTAAACATTAACGTTTGCAAAACAAATCTTGCTCCATCCTTTATCTTTACTCAAAGTAGTAAGAATGACAGATAATCTGCATTAATAGATACAGTTTTAGGTAATACTGCAGCCCACAGCTGATTTTTTTTTGTAAATCATGAGTTTAATAATCCATGATGATGATGTCATAATCAAAACATAGTCAATAACACCTGATCACAATTTTTTTTTTTACCACAATAAATGTGTCTTAAACACATGGTTACAACAGCCAAAGGAAAACTAATGTTACAAAGTCAAGGGTAAAGAGCCCAACTAAAGCAAACACTGATCACCATAATGGTAACTTCAAACCAAACATTTTCCATTAAACATCAATACCTAAACATCTGTTAATTCTCAATAAAAGCTTCTATAGACGTATGACATAAATAAAGTCAACCTAAGTTAGTAATAAGTGAAGCTGGTAATGCTGTTTTTGGAGTTGTTTAATCCTCCTCTGCTGAGATCTTGAGAGATTTAATGTCTTCTTTTTTCTTCAGTTGATTTCAAGGCTGTGGCTGAAGTCAGTTGTAGTTCTCGGTGTGCGTCCCAGTGTGAAAGCTGTGCACTTTGAAGGCTGCATTTGAAGTCTGATTGCATCACAGCGGCGCAACGAAGGCTGTGAGAGCTCTTAGGCCTCTGCCACAACGTCAGTGCCCACACCCTCCTCCATCTGCTGTAGGTGAACTATACTGATACCAGCTGATACTAGCTGATAACAACTGATACCAGCTCTCAGTGCTGTGTGTCGGGTCCCTGCTATGATAACAGTAACTTTATCAAATGTTTACAGAACAAGCGGGAACCCAGTGTGGCTGTTGCTTTCTCTATTCCTGTTCTATTATGTGATAGAAAGTCTAAGGCCTTCTTAAGCCGTATGGAAAATCCATCAAATCTGCTGCCTGTTACATGTCAAATTAATACTACTGTAGGGACAAAAAGTAAGTATTCTCCAGCTTTTATCGACAATTTTACAGACCTGTTATCAGCAATCTCTTCTGAATTTGACTGTTTTACTATTGCTGGGGATTTTAACATTCACACTGACAATGCTGAATCCAGTACAGCAAAAGCTCTTGACTGTTCTTAACACTTTTGATCTGACTCAACATGTTCACGGACCCACACACAATCGGGGACACAGTATAGATTTACTTATTAGTAAGGGTTTAAACATTTCATCGATTGTGATAAAGGATGTACTCTCTGATCATTTCTGTATTTTCTTTGATATATTGATCTCTCCTACCATTGAAGCTAGATCTGTCTCTGTCAAAAAGAGATGCTTAAATGAGAACACTAGTATGCTGTTTATGAAGGCCGTATCTCTGACACCAAGCATATCTGCAGACTCTGTTGATTTTCTCCTTGATTAACTTAAAAGTAAAGAATGTTATCGATGATATTGCTCCTGTGAAAGTCAGGAAAAAGAATGGCAGAAGCTCCTTGGAGAAACACTCCAACACTCACAGCAGTTCAAAGTATGAAAAGAAAATGCAGGAAAGCTGAATGCATGTGGCGGAAGACAAAACTTGTAGTCCATTATAACATCTATAAAGACAGCCTTCATGATTTCAATGTGGAACTAGGCAAAGTTAGACACACATTCTTCTCAAATATTATAAGCAGCACTTAAACAACAACACCGGACTCTTTTTACTACTGTAGATAGACTAACAAACCCCCCGAGGTGATCAGTATATCCTCGTGTAGTGCTAAGGTCAGACAGACTCGTCCACAATTTCAGAAATTAGTCTCTATGTCGAATTTGGAGGCAATTGATAGTAAAATCTTGGAAGAAACTGTACAGCATCTTAAAACATCAACCTACGCCCTTGACACACTCCCCACTTCTTTTTTCAAAACTGTTTAACTGTTTAGAAGTAGATCTGCTAGAAGTGGTAAATGCCTCACTTCTTTCTGGGACTTTTCCAAACTCTCTGAAAACTGCAGTTGTTAAGCCCCTCCTGAAAAAGAGCAATCTGGATAAAACCATTTTAAGCAACTATAGACCAATATCAAATCTTCCCTTCATAGGCAAGATAATCGAAAAAGTTGTTTTCAATCAGCTGAACATATTCTTAAGATTAAATGAATATTTGGACAATTTCCAGTCTGGTTTCCGACCACATCACAGCACAGAAACAGCGCTCATAAAGATAATAAATTATATTTGCCTCAATACAGATACAGGCAAATTATCAGTGCTGGTGCTACTTGACAACATACTTCTTGACAGGCTGGAAAACTGGGTCGGGTTTTCTGGGATGGTCCTAAAATGGTTCAGGTCATACTTAGAAGGGAAAGGTTATTATGTGAGCATTGGTGACCATAAGTCTGAGGGGACATCCATGACATGCGGAGTCCCACAAGGCTCAATTCTTGCGCCACTCCTATTCAACCTCTATATGCTCCCACTGAGCCAAATAATGAGAAAGAACCAAATTGCTTACCACAGCTCTGCAGATGATACCCAGATCTACTTAGCACTATCAGCCCCATTGACTCCCTGTGCAAATGCATTGATGAAAATAACAATTGGATGTGCCAAACCTTTCTTCAGTTAAACAAAGACAAAACTGAACTCATTGCATTTGAAAAGAAAGATGAAATTCTCAAGGTGAACGCATACCTTGAGGCTAGGGGTCTAAAAACAAAAAAATCAAGTCAGGAATCTTGGTGTGATTCTGGAGTCGGACCTTAGTTTCAGTAGTCATGTAAAAGCAATAACTAAATCAGCTTACTATCATCTCAAAAATATTGCAAGAATTAGATGCTTTGTTTCCAGACAAGAAACTTGTTCATGCGTTCATCACCAGCAGGGTGGACTATTGTAATAGACTCCTAACTGGCCTTCCCAAAAAGACCATAAGACAGCGGCAGCTCATTCAGAACACTGCTGTCAATATTCTGAGCAGAACCAGAAAATATGACCATATCACACAGTCCCCAGATCTTTACACTGGCTCCCAGTTACATTCAGAATTGATTTTAAAGTACTGTTATTTGTTTATAAATCACTCAATGGCCTAGGACCTCAATACATTTCAGATATGCTTACTGAATATAAACCCAATAGATCACTCAGATCATTAGGATCAAGTCAGTTAGAAATACCAAGGGTTCACTCAAAGCAAGGAGAGTCTGCCTTTAGCTATTATTAGATTAGATTAGATTCAACTTTATTGTCATTACACAAGTACAGGTACGAGGCAACGAAATGCAGTTTGGGTCTAACCAGAAGTGCAATAGCAGCAAGTGCAGGATATACAGTGGTTTCATAAGTGCAGGACATGAATATGTACTGAATAAATATAAAGATGGCTATTACTATAAATAGAATTTACAGATAGATATGTACTGAATATAATATACAGATGGATGTTGCTATAAACAGTTTGCAGATAGATATATACTGAACAGAATTTACAGATAGATATGTACTGAATATATATACAGATGGCTATTATTGTAAACAGAATTTACAGATAGATAGATATATACTGAATGTAATATACGGATGGATATTACTATAAACAGAATTTACAGGGTAGATATGTACTGAATATATATACAGATGGATATTACTATAAACAGAATTTACAGGGTAGATATGTACTGAATATATATACAGATGGCTATTACTATAAGCAGAATTTACAGATAGATGTATATAATGATATGTTAGGCTAAGATGGGCAGTATAGCAATGGACGATATAGTGCAAATGAGCATATTCTAGTTAGGTAGTAGTGCAAGATGCATATATGAACAGGTGTTACTGTAGTAACAGTCGATAGTGCAAATGAGCATATTCCAGTTAGGTAAGTAGTGCAAGATGCATATATGAACAGGTGTTACTGTAATAAACAGTCGATAGTGCAAATGAGCATCCAGTAGTGCAAATAACAAGTGAAGGCAGATGTGAGGGGGAGAGGAGGGTTATCAGTATATAGGGGGAGTGGGATCAACGAGGGTTAGAGTTCAATAAGGAGACAGTTCTGGGAAAAAAACTGTTCTTTAGTCTGCTGGTCCTGGTCCGGAGGCACCTGAAACGCCTACCAGAGGGCAGGAGAGAAAACAGTTTGTGGGCTGGGTGAGAGGAGTCCTTAAGGATGCTGCGAGCTCGATGCAGACAGCGTTTCCTCTGGATGTGGTCGATGGCAGGTAGTGGAGTCCCTGTGATGCGCTGGGCGGTTTTCACCACCCGCTGTAGTGCCTTGCGCTCTGCAGCAGAGCAGCTCCCATACCATACTGTAACACAGTTGGTCAGGATGCTTTCTATTGCGCAGCGATAGAAGTTCACCAGTATAGCCGAGGATAGCTGATTCTTCCTCAGTGTCCTCAGGAAGAAAAGACGCTGGTGAGCCTTCTTGACCAGGCTGGAGGTATTGGTTGTCCAGGACATGTCCGCCGAGATGTGGATCCCCAGGAACTTGAAACTGGAGACACGCTCAACAGCCGTTCCATTGATGTGGATGGTGTCGTGTGTGCCTCTTGCCTCTTTCCTGAAGTCCACGATGAGTTCTTTTGTTTTGGTGGTGTTGAGGAGCAGATTATTTTCAGTGCACCAAGTGGCCAGGTGCTGGATCTCCTCCCTATAGGCGGTCTCATCGTTGTTGCTGATGAGTCCAATCACCGTAGTGTCGTCCGCAAACTTGATGATGGAATTAGATCCATACACAGGCTTGCAATCGGAGGTGAAGAGGGAGTAGAGAAATGGGCTTAGCACACAGCCCTGTGGTACGCCAGTATTGAGTGTGGTGGAGGTGGAGTAGGTGGAGCCTGATCGAACATTCTGGGGTCTGTTGGTCAGGAAGTCCAATATCCAGTTGCACATTGAGGTGTTGATGCCCAGGTCTCCAAGTTTGGCTATTAACTTGGTTGGGATGACAGTGTTGAATGCTGAGCTGAAGTCAACAAACAGCATACGTGCATACGTGTTCTTATTGTCCAGATGTGTAAGCACAGAGTGCAGTGCCAAGGAGACTGCATCCTCTGTGCTCCTATTGCTACGGTAGGCAAACTGGTGTGAGTCCAATGTGGATGGTAGAGAGTCTTTTAGATGTGCCAAGACCAACCGCTCAAAGCACTTCATAACGATGGGTGTGAGTGCTACAGGGTGGTAGTCGTTAAGGCACCTCGGGCTAGAGTGTTTTGGTACTGGCACAATGGAAGTGCATTTAAAGCATGTTGGTATGGTTTCTTGGGCAAGAGACAAGTTGAAAATGTCTGTAAAAACCCCAGCGAGCTGTTCTGCACATGCCCTGAGTACTCGTCCAGGGATGTTGTCTGGTCCAGCAGCCTTGTGCGGGCTGATTCGACCCAGTGCATTGCAGACGTCTGTGGAGGAGAGTGTGATTGGCGGGTGGTCAGCAGAGGGTTTGGCCTTGGTGGCAGTTTCTCTGTTGTCTCTTTCAAAGCGAGCATAAAACTAATTTAGCTCGTTCAGGAAGTTGATGTCAGTGGCTGCGGGGGTGGAGTGGGTGGGTTTGTAGTCACTGATGGCCTGAATGCCCTGCCACATGCGTCGAGGGTCAAAGTTGGAAAAGTGTCCCTCTATCTTTAGCTTGTAGCAGTGCTTGGCCTCTTTGATGCCCCTCTTCAGGTTTGCTCTGGATGTGCTGTAGGCTTGTGCATCTCCTGATCTGAAGGCAGATTGCGTGTCTTCAACAGGAGTCGTACTTCCCTGTTCATCCATGGCTTCTGATTAGGGTATGTGGTGATCTGCTTCTGGGTTGTAACACTGTCAGTGGTGGTATTGATATAATCCAGTACAGAGGAGGTGTAGCAGTCAGTGTCTGTGTGAGAGCCACTGGTGGCTTGGGAAGCAAACATACTCCAGTCTGTGTGTAGAAACCTTTCCTGGAGTATGAGATCTGCCCCCTCAGGCCACACCTTGATGATCTTCACTGATGGCTTCACACGGTTGATGAGGGGTGCATATTTGGGTGTGAGGAACAAAGAAAGGTGATCTGACTGTCCCAGGTGGGGGAGGGGTGTCGCAATGTAAGCTCCAGCCATGTTTGTGTAAACATGGTCTAAAGTTTTGTTTCCTCTGGTGTGACAGGAAACATGCTGGTGAAATTTCGGTAGCACTGACTTTAAGTTTGAATGATTAAAATCACCAGCAACAATAAACGCAGCTTCTGGGTGAACAGTCTGTTGTTTACTGATGGCTGCGTGAAGTTTTTTCATAGCAAGCTTAGCATCAGCATCCGGGGGAATATAGGCTGCAGTTATAATGGTGGAAGTGAACTCCCGCGGTAGATAAAACGGTCTACATTTAACCATGAGAAACTCAAGGTTAGCTGAACAATGTCTCCCAACAATAGCAGAGTTTGTGCACCAAGCTTTGTTAATGTAAATGCACAATCCACCACCTCTGGTCTTACCGGAGCCATCTAATGTTCTATCCGCTCCGCTCAATAGCGTTGTCCGGTATTCCGCTGTTTAACCATGTTTCCGTGAATATTAAAACGTTACAGTTCAAAAGTCTCTTGCTGTGTGTGATACTGAGTCGAATCTCCTCCATTTTGTTCACCAGCGACCGTACATTGGCAAGGAAAATGCTGGGTAAAGAGAGCCGGTGTGGTGTTAGCTTTAGCTTAGCTCTTAGTCCTCTGCGCTTCCCCCGCCTTTGTTTACGATCTCGACGCCGCCTGCGAGCACTTCCGCCTGGACGGGTAGAGTGCATAGCATCGGGTGTTCTGGTGATCTCAGGAAGGAGTCGAAGGTTGTCCATAAAACTGTCGGAATTTCGCAAACCAATATCCAAAAGCTCACATCGGGTGTACGATGTAAAGGCACAACTGTTCTGCATGAACAGACCCGAAATGAGCAAGAAATATACCGCAACATTGCAGAATCTGGAGAGAGCCCGAGCCTCGCGATGTACTCGCGCCGCCATCATGGATCATTCATGCCAGCCACAGCTGGAAACCAGCTTGCTGAACAGATCAGATGTGCTCCAACATTAGCCACATTCAAATCCAGAATCAAAACACATCTGTTTAGCTCTGCATTTACTGAATAAACACTGTGCCACTGTACGTCTGACTGATTGCACTTTACCTTATTTTCTGTGGTTAGGGCTGTCTGGGTGAGAGCGGTTGGGAGAAGGGTGAGTGATAGGCACACTCAGATGTGAAGTGTGATAAACCAACCTCTGAGAGAGCGTTAAAGGCTGAAAGAGGCTGGTGGTCTAGGAAAGTCGTTATGTGCCAGTGCCAGTATTATTTCTTATGCATTTGTTGTGATTATTTTATCATTATTTTTTTTACCTTTTCTATGTAAAGCACTTTGAATTACCATTGTGTATGAAATGTGCTATATAAATAAACTTGCCTTGCTTTGCCTTATCATACTGTCAACACCGTAAGAAAATAGCTCAGAGAAAAATAGGCTAAATCAAATACGACATCTCTCACTCAAAACTATAAGCCAAAAATACAAATTAACGAAAACTGTTGGCTTACTAGCTATACTGCAAAATTAAGTCTTTTATATAAATGAATGAATGAATGAATGTCACTCACTGACAACGGTCCCAGTCTCCTCCAAAACCCGACCACAAAGGCTGAATGTTCCGGGATGCAACAATGTTTCTATATATTATTTTTTAAAACGTAGGCCTATAGATTATTTTTGTAATGCAAATTATTTGTAAATGAACCAAAATAATTATATACATTGTTTATTTTTGTTATGTAACTTGAAATGTGTAGGCTAAATAAAAGAGAAGTGATTGTTTTGTACATTGTTTATTTTTTTAAGTTATAATTTGTACATGAAACAAATTCTTCTATATTTGTTTTCTTTTCATGTATATTAAAATGTGTAAATGAAAATAAATGGTTCTATACATTACTTAAAGTACTTTTTACAACTATTTACAAAATAACTTAAGTTTAACATCAGAAAAAACAAACATTTAAATTAACAGAAGAAAACATTTGTATTGCATTTGTGTTTCGTGAAGATTTTGCTGTGAGGTTAAAAGAGTCAAAGGGGTAAGATGAAAAAAACCCAGAGTGAAACATAATTTAACAGTAATCAACTGTAAATTCATTTACGGCAAAGTACTGTACAAAACAACAATTTACTGGCTTCCACAGCTGCCAGTAGATTACTGTTAAATTAAGGAAGAAACAGTAAAATACTATAAAACTTAGTGTAGGGTTTGTTTCGGATCAAATAACTCAACGGGGTATTGAATTACAGTGAAAAGAACCAAATTACATATAAATGATTCAAAATTAATATTTAACACTTTATCAACTATTCGTTCACCAATACATTGAAATTACAATATTCTATCAATCTTGAATCAGGATATTCCCCGTGGCCAACGGTAATACTATCATTAACTTTATGTTCACTGTTTGTGAGCTTAGGTAACAAAATCGATCAGTTTAAGGCAATAACTTATAAACACAAAGCACAAGACACTTGTATAGATGTAAAATAATGAATACAAGGCCTTATTGAACTATTCTAATACACACAAACTAACGAAACACATACACTCACCTAAAGGATTATTAGGAACACCATACTAATACTGTGTTTGACCCCCTTTCGCCTTCAGAACTGCCTTAATTCTACGTGGCATTGATTCAACAAGGTGCTGAAAGCATTCTTTAGAAATGTTGGCCCATATTGATAGGATAGCATCTTGCAGTTGATGGAGATTTGTGGGATGCACATCCAGGGCACGAAGCTCCCGTTCCACCACATCCCAAAGATGCTCTATTGGGTTGAGATCTGGTGACTGTGGGGGCCATTTTAGTACAGTGAACTCATTGTCATGTTCAAGAAACCAATTTGAAATGATTCGAGCTTTGTGACATGGTGCATTATCCTGCTGGAAGTAGCCATCAGAGGATGGGTACATGGTGGTCATAAAGGGATGGACATGGTCAGAAACAATGCTCAGGTAGGCCGTGGCATTTAAACGATGCCCAATTGGCACTAAGGGGCCTAAAGTGTGCCAAGAAAACATCCCCCACACCATTACACCACCACCACCAGCCTGCACAGTGGTAACAAGGCATGATGGATCCATGTTCTCATTCTGTTTACGCCAAATTCTGACTCTACCATCTGAATGTCTCAACAGAAGTCGAGACTCATCAGACCAGGCAACATTTTTCCAGTCTTCAACTGTCCAATTTTGGTGAGCTCGTGCAAATTGTAGCCTCTTTTTCCTATTTGTAGTGGAGATGAGTGGTACCTGGTGGGGTCTTCTGCTGTTGTAGCCCATCCGCCTCAAGGTTGTGCGTGTTGTGGCTTCACAAATGCTTTGCTGCATACCTCGGTTGTAACGAGTGGTTATTTCAGTCAAAGTTGCTTCTATCAGCTTGAATCAGTCGGCCCATTCTCCTCTGACCTCTAGCGTCAACAAGGCATTTTTGCCCACAGGACTGCCGCATACTGGATGTTTTTCCCTTTTCACACCATTCTTTGTAAACTCTAGAAATGGTTGTGCGTGAAAATCCCAGTAACTGAGCAGATTGTGAAATACTCAGACCGGCCCGTCTGGCACCAACAACCATGCCACGCTCAAAATTGCTTAAATCACCTTTCTTTCCCATTCTGACATTCAGTTTGGAGTTCAGGAGATTGTCTTGACCAGGACCACACCCCTAAATGCATTGAAGCAACTGCCATGTGATTGGTTGATTAGATAATTGCATTAATGAGAAATTGAACAGGTGTTCCTAATAATCCTTTAGGTGAGTGTACACACATACTCATTCATACAGTTTGCCGCAACCCCGCCCCACCGCGTGGGTATAAAGGGCGTTGCGTGGCAATCTCGCATTATGTTTCTGCTTCAGAGCCGAGTATTACTGCCTGAGCGTTTTTTCTCTTCAAGACGAGTATCTCTCCAGAGTGTTGATGTTACGGCGCGTTCCAGCGAGTTCCGCATTCCTGTCTGATCTGTGCAGTGATCCAGCACAGCGTGCGTGTTCTCCATGGGCGCTTCAGCATTTCTGCAGAGTAAACTCCTCTCTAAAAGAGCTGCACGCGGCACGTCTTTTTCAAGATGTCTCGCCCGTGCTCCGTTTCTGGGTGCGGTCGGCTGGTGGCTCCGTTTGACGGGCATGATTGCTGTTTGGCATGCTTGGGCCTGAGACGGGCGGCTCGGAGGTGACCTCGGTTCTTTCCCAGGAGATGGTAGCAGGACCACTCCTTCCCCCGGTGGAGGGCCGCGGGAGAATCTTTTGTTTTCCCCTTCCGCCACTGGCCTCACGGCCGGCGGTACCCTATCCATGGTTAAAGAAAGATCTGACATTCTCACCTTGCCCGCCATCTCCTCCTATGGAGTCAGAAGCATCTGAGGTCGCTTCGTGCCGTTCACATCCCGGGAGACCTGAATCGTGCAGCCGATGAGCTGTCATGCTTTCAGCCGCTTCCGGGGGAATGGAGACTCCATCCCCAGTCGGTTCAGCTAATTTGGGAACAGTTCGGCGACGCACAGATAGATCTGTTTGCCTCCCACGACTCTTCCCATTGCCGCTGGTACTACTCCCTGACCGAGGGGACCCTTGGCACGGATGCACTAGCGCACAGCTGGCCGCGGGGCCCACGCAAGTATGCGTTTCCCCCAGTGAGCCTTCTCGCACAGGTTCTGTGCAAGATCAGGGAGGACAGGGAGCAGGTCATTTTGGTCGCCCCATATTGGCCCGGCCGGACCTGGTTCTCAGAACTCGTACTCCTTGCGACAGCCCCTCCCTGGTCGATCCCTCTGTGGAATGACCTCCTTACTCAGAGACGGGGCACCATATGGCACCCACGTCCCGACCTTTGGAACCTCCATGTGTGGAACCTGGACTGGACGCGGTAGGTTTGAGTACCCTGCCACCTCAGGTGGCGGCTACCATCACTTCCGCTAGGGCCTTGTCCACGAGACACGCCTATGCGTTGAAGTGGAACCTCTTCGTCACCTGGTGCTCCTCTTGCCGAGAGGACCCCAGGAAATGCCCGATCGGGTCTGTGCTCTCCTTCCTCCAACAAGGGTTGGAGCGAAGGCTGTCTCCCTCCACCCTGAAGGTCTATGTGGCCGCTATTTCGGCCCACCATGACCTGGTGGACTCAAAAACGGTAGGACAGCACGACCTGGTCAGCAGGTTCCTTAGAGGCATGAGGAAATTAAATCCTCCTCGCCCGCCTCAAGTACCCTCTTGGGATCTTGCAGTGGTTCTATCTGCCCTGCAGAAAGCTCCCTTTGAGCCACTGCAGTCTGTGGAGCTGAAGTTCCTTTCATTGAAAGTGGCGCTCTTGATTGCTCTGGCCTCCATCAAGAGGGTAGGGAACCTGCAGGCATTTTCGGTTGACGAAGCGTGCCTGGAATTCGGGCCGGCTAATTCTCACGTGATCCTGAGACCCCGGCCTGGATACGTGCCCAAGTTTCCCACCACTCCCTTCAGGGACCAGGTGGTGAACCTGCAAGCGCTGCCCATGGAGGAGGCAGACCCAGCCTTGGCACTGCTCTGTCCAGTACGTGCCCTTCGCGCTTACGTAGACCGGACGCAGTGTTTCAGGACCTCAGACCAGCTCTTTGTCTGTTACGGAGGGCAGCAGAAAGGGAAGGCTCTCTCCAAGCAGAGGTTGTCCCACTGGATAGTGGATGCCATTGTCCTGGCATATCAGGCTCAGGGCATGCCATGCCCCCTTGGGGTAAGAGCACACTCCACCAGGAGTGTTGCTTCCTCTTTGGCTTTAGCGCATGGCGCCTCGCTGACAGACATTTGTAGAGCTGCAGGCTGGGCGACACCCAACACATTCGCAAGATTTTATAATCTCTGAGTGGAGCCTGTGTCCTCTCGTGTACTCGCCCCAAGTGGCCAGTAACTAGACAGGCTCAGGTGTCTTCGCTTGCTGCGCCATTCCACTCTACGGACTGGATACGTGCGCATTTCTTCTCAGGTGAGCTTCACAGTAAGCCCTGAGCTCCTCCAGCACTGTTGATGTCGACACCAGAGTGCATGCCCGCTTGGTCAGCCCTCGTGTTCGGCTAGGTGCCGCCGTGTGCATGGTTCCCCCGTTGGGTAACCCCCACATGTGTATCTCCACGGTAAGTCTCTCTGAGCGCGTGTCTTCCCTTGGCAAGACACCTTGCCACGCCTGGGGTTGAAATATTTCCACCTGCGGCTGGATACCCCAGAGTGTTCCTTATGCAGTCCCTTCGGGGGTCATAGGTGTATTCTTGAGTCCTCCCTTCGGGCAGGCATTGTGTTGCATTTCTCCACGTGGGATATGCTTCCCAGTGTACCTTGGTAACGTTGAGCCTAGCCCCTCGTTCGTGCTAACACTCACGGCAGGGAGCTCTGGTCAGCGCAGGACGCTGGAAAACAGCCGTCTTAGCGAGATTGTATTGGGACCCCCATTTCGTCAGTAAATGACGTAACTCATAGTGTACTGACTGAAAGGGAACGTCTCGGTTACGTTTGTAACCCTCGTTCCCTGAAGGAAGGGAACGGAGACGTTACGTCCCCATGCCACTTCCGCTGTACCGCTGGAACGGCCAGGCGCTCATGCCTCAGCTCTTCAGCAGGTAACATAATGCGAGATTGCCACGCAACGCCCTTTATACCCACGCGGTGGGGCGGGGTTGCGGTATGCAAATTCCGCAGACCCATGGCATTGGCTCGTTTTGTAGAGCTCAAAGGCGATTGGCTTCTAAGCGAAACCCCCATTTCGTCAGGAGCTCACATAACGTCTCCGTTCCCTTCCTTCATGGAACGAGGGTTACAAACGTAACCGAGACGTTTCTTGGCTAATTATTACATTACATGAATCACATTACATAGGCCTATTTTCAATTCAAAATTATGAAATTAGACAAAATTTTATTTGTTTGCCTGATTATATTTGTCATTCGTTTAACATTTCTGACCCAAAGCAGCCAGCCCGATCTCATGAAAGTGTGTATCAATAGCACAAATTTATGTTTGGTGTGCAATTTATACACAAAAATGAGGTTTCACATGCATATGATACGCAGTTTTCACATGCATATGATACTCACTTTTGTGGTGTGTAATACGCACAAACCCACACCACTAATCCTACCCAAGGGGTTAACAGTGTATATGCACGCAAAAAGTAATTTCTGCATATAAATAGCATGACAAATACAACACGTGCTATAGATACGCAGGACTATGAGTTTGTGTTGAAGCAGCTGTCAAATATGAGATGTTTAGTTTTACATATTATCTCGTACTTGACCGATAACTGAAGCGTTGAGTCGCGCTGCTAAAATTCGTGCTCAGCAGCTTCTGTGAACATAAAGCCCACCTACTTTGATTTGATTGGTCATCTCAAATATCTTGACATTGACGAGTGGTGACAGACCGATGAGGCTCGGTTTCATATGTTTTAAAGAGGGCTGAAGCAATCACGAATTACAGTGTACAGATTACGGAGTTAATCTCAAATTATTTTAGGGGGCTTGGGCAGAAGTTTAGGAAGGCTGAAGCCTATTCTGACAACAAGCTAAGAAACAAAACAGAAAAAAAAATGATTTGTTGGCTCAACATCCATTACTAAAGATAAATAGATTAAACTCAAAAATATATATATTTATAACATTTATAACTCTACTTAACATACTCTAGTGTATGCAACACAAAAATGTAAATTAAAAGGTGAACATAAGTGTATGCATAAAATAAAATAGAAAATGTAAGTAACATCAACTAGCATTACAACTTGGTTAAAATTAAGTAAACCTAACATAAAAATGTACGTATTTGTGAGCTGTGTGATATACAAATATTCTATCCAGCCAATGAGCCAAAGCTGGAGCCATTTGGAAGCGTGATGTGGTGAAGACTGTGTCAGGTAAGCTGTCTTTTAAAAAAACGAAGTAAAATATTAGAGTTTGACTTTTTTAGTATTCATTAACACTTGTTTATTGTGTTAGTGGAGTGTATTCCTTAACTAGAAGAAGCACAGCACAACGTTTTCTGAAGTGCGATGTGGTGACGATGGTAAATGAAGGTAAGCTAAAGCTTAACGTTATATTAACAAAGTAAAACATTTGATTTTGACTTTTTTAAACATTCATTAACACTCATTTATTGTGTTAGTGGGGTGTATTCCTATACTGGAAGTACAATGGAACTTTTCTGAAGTGCAATGTGGTGAAGACGGTGAAAGGAGATAAGCTAAGCTTAGCTTTATATTAACGAAATAAAATATAAGTGTGTCATCTAACGTCCACTCGTTTAATGCATTTGTAGTCACTGAGGATTTGTTAAAATTATATTTTGAATTGCTATGAAATCTTCAACAATCAGAATCATATTACTTTTGAATACTTTGCAACTAGCTCTATACATCGAGTTTGTGTAAGTTTATGAATCAAGAAACCGGTTTGCACGCGCGTATATTTTATAAATGTACATACTTTCATCAAACTTATTGTCGAGTGCTTAAGTGCATAGTGTTAGCACGTATTCATGAAGACTGCATAAGGTAAAATTATGGAGTTTGCACTAATGCAAATGCATTAAGTACATGCACTGAGCTTTCACTTAGCTCCAAAAATAATATATAATAAATGTTGAAAAAGCTAGCTTAATCATTTTTATGTTGTTAAATACTGTTGTTTTTCCTTGTTGGGTTCCAGTGCGAACAGTTGTGGTGCAACAATAGCAGGTTATGGTGCATCCTGTTAGATAAATTATTGGAGGTAACCATTTTTGTTAATTTCACACTTGACTATTAGTTGTTTTTGACAAATTGGCTCTGCCCAAAAAAGCTAAACATGGCATATTTTCTGCATTTTGGGTGATTTGTCTGCTTTAAAGACATGATATTTTTCTCAGTCAGTTTAGATATAAAAGCTTCTGTGTATCCACCATGAAAATCAACTTTTTTGTTTCATGTACTTTTCAGACCAGTGCTGTGGAAATACACAGAGAAGTTGATTCAGTGTGTTTAATGGTGTACCTCTCTGACAACGCTGATAATCTCATCAGACATTACCAGGTGAGTGTCTGAAATACATCGAACGCTATATATGGCAGTGGTTTTTAATCCTGGTCCTGGTCCCTGCTCAGCACATTTTTGCATATCTTCCTTATTTAACACACCTGATTCATTTCATCAGCTCGTTAGGAGAGAGCTTTGTAAGCTTCATGTCAGATAAGAGAGACTGGGCGGTAGAGCGCATGTCTGATGTATAGACGCGTTTTTTCAGGGCTCCTCTCTAAGGCCTCGATAAAGTTATTATTTTACCATGTTTTATTTAGTTGTGGACAATTAAAGTGTTTCTACTTATTTCATTCAAAGTAACCACTGGTTGTGACTACATAATGCCGAAGCTGAGTGCCTCTAATAAAGTTAAGCACGCGGATGACCAAGTCACCGGGGCTAAAGCTAGTAACTCGCCCGACACATCTGAGAAACTACTGGACACTGCTTACGCTATGTGTAAGGAGATATGCAAAGAGATGTCTAAGTCAGTTTTGCGGGTAGTGAACGCCCGTTTTGATGTTTCGAGCTCAATTTCCAGAAGCTTGAAACAACGCAGGCTGAGCTACAGGCCTGTGTGGCTAATCAGGAGTTGGCTGCTAGTGACTTTGAGGCGCGGATAGGAACTGGAAATCAAGTACTCGGATCTGTCTAAACAAAACAGTCAGCTCCGCGCTAAAGTTTCAGATCTAGAGTTTCGGCTCGGTCTCGGAGGCACAATATTAAGATTGTGGGGATACAAGAGAGCGAGGAGGAAGGTAAACCCACTAAATTTGTCTCTAGGCTGATTCCTCAATTGCTCGGGGGAGAGCATTTCCCTTACCCGGTCAAAGTGGATCGAGCGCATCGTTCTCTCCAGCCTAAACCAGCCACCGGTGAAAAGCCACGACTATCTTGGCACGCATCCACCATTTCCAAGAGAAGGAGCTGATTCTGCGCCGTGGGAGAATGCAACTGCTGGAATACAAGGGCAAAAGGGTCCTGATCTTTCCCGATTATACCACCAAGGTGATGTCTCAACGGAACGCCTTTCGGGATGTAATGCAAGCCCTGCGCAAAAAAGGAATTAAGTTTACATTGCGGTATCCGGCCAGGCTGCAAATTCATCAGCATAGAGAGGTGGCGGCTACAGTCTTTGATGATGTGACGGAAGCAACGCGATTCATGGAAAAGTGCGGTGAGATCTCAGGAGAGTTGACTCAAGTATGATCAGTTATGTTCCTGGGCTGCTGCTGTGCCCATGTACACTTGAGGGCTAGTAGAATCTCTGCCCCGCCGTGTAGTCACTATGAGTGTACAATGCACTGAGACTTTAAACATTAAGATTGGATTATGTGCCTAATCTGTTGTAGGTTATGGTTTGATTTCGTATTGGCATTATGAATGCTCAATTTTAGTTGTTAGGCAATGTGCCTATTTTAATTATTTTAGTTATTTTCTCTCTCTGTTTTTTTTTTTCTTTGTACTTCTTCTTCTTCTTCTTCTTCTTCTTATTATTATTATTATTATAAATAATTTTTACTATATCCTTTATTTTTAAGCTGATTCTATGTATTTATTTACTCACTGATATTTTATCCATTTATTTATTTTATTTTATTTTTTTTTTATTCATTTTTTTATTTAATTATTATTTTTTATTTAATTATATATATATTATTTTTTTTTTTTTTTTTTTTTCTGACGGTATTATATTGTCTGTGATCCCATATTTGAGGCCTTGGGGAGGGTTTTTCTTTTTTCTCTTGAGATGGTTTTTGTTAATTGCCCGGCAGCTCCTTTTTGGATGGAACTGGGAATTTTGTGTCTAGTTTGGGTAGACACGACAGAGGGTGGGGTAAGTTGTCGGCTATTGTTCTTTTTGGCTCGGACTTGTCTGTTGCTTTTTTATTTGCTGTCTGTTTATTCGTTTGTGTCTTTTACTTTAGTGCTTGGTCTATTGCAATGTATTCTTCTGATGCTGCTAGTCATTTTATGTTACCTAATGTGTATGCCTATTTTAAGAATCTCTTTTTTTCTTTGTGTATGCAGAGGTCTTCTGGTAAGGCATTGATTGAGGGAAGGAATGTGACACTGGTCTCTTGGAACGTTAAGGGGCTTGGACATGCTATAAAAAGAGAAAAAGTATTTAGACACCTTAAATCATTATCAGCAGATGTGATTTTTTTCTGCAGGAGACCCATATTAAAGTGACCGAGCAGCGTAGGTTGAGGTGCAGTTGGATATCGCAGTTCTACTAATCACCATTCACTTCCCATGCTCGTGGGGTGGCCATTCTTTTTTGGAAAAATATTCCATTTCAATTTTCATTGATCACTGATCCTTACAGCAGATATATTATCGTCTCTGGGACCATAAACTCGTTTCCATTGACTTTCTTGAACGTCTACGGTCCAAATACTGACAACCCTAATTTTTATAAGAAGGTTTTTGACCTACTCCCTGATGGGAATAATTCCAACATAATAATCGGGGGTGACTTGAATTGTTATTTAGACCCTTACCTGCATAGACTATCCTGCTTCCAAAAAGGACAGAGAGAAATGACTTTAAGAGATACAAAGGGTTCTTCCTACACTTGAATTGGCAAAACTTTATCTTTTTTAGAACTGATTATCATTCTGAGGAGGAGTGAGAGAAGTCATCTGACGACAAAAAAAAAATAATGAAGCTTAAATATGAGTACAGTTGTATTCTTGGTGGTCAAATAAGTAACCTTTTCTTGAGAATGAGGCAGAGATATTTTGAAGCAGGGGATAAGCCTGATAGGCTCTTGGCAAGACAGCTGAAAGAGACTCAGGCTTCTAGGTCGATTTATCGCATCAAGTCTAAGGATGGAACCCTGTTAATTAATCCAATGATATTAATGCCCGCATTAAGGATTTTTACAGCGAACTTTATACTTCCAATTGTACGCCCACTAACTCCGATTTAATGGATTTTTTTCGACTCTCTGGAGATGCTCAAACTTAGTGACGTTGCCAGGGACAACTTGGACTCTGACTTTACTTTGGAGGAGATAGTCACCGCTGTTAAGTAATTTCCATCTGGAAAGGCAGCGGGGCCAGACGGATTCGCTTCTGAATTTTTTAAGAGATTCTGTGATTCTTCCACTCCTCCTCAGAAAAATAATCAGTTCTAAAAAAAGATAAAGTTTTGCCTAGTACACTATACGAAGCCAACATCTCTCTTATTTTAAAGAAAAATAAAGATGAAACTGACCCAGCCAGTTACAGGCCAATTGCGCTTCAGAATTTTGATAGAAAAATAATTACTAAAGCTTTAGCTATTCGACTTAACAAGCATTTACCCTCTATTATTCACCCCGACCAGACTGGATTTATCCCTGGTAGATTTTTTTTCTCTAATGTACGTCGCATCCTCAACACAATATACAGCATTCATAAGAAAGCTAATAGTGCAGCAATCCTTTCCTTGGATGCGCAGAAAGCTTTCAATCAGGTCGAATGACCTTACATGTTCGCGTCACTACAAAGGTTTGGGTTTGGCGAGCCATTTATATTGTGGGTCAGATTAATATACGCCAGGCCAGTGTAACACAGACAGGTTGCCCATGTTTTCCTTGCACCGCTCAGTACAACAGGGTTGTCCCCTCTCACCTGCCTATTTTGCGATAGAGCCTCTCGCCCTAAGTATAAGACGTCATACTGGTATCGTGGGTCTTGAAGTGGGAGGCAGGGAAGCTCTTATTAGTTTGTATGCTGACGATGTAATACTGTATTTGTGGAACTCTATCTGGGTATACATTAATTTGTCGAAGACTAACTTTATGGCTCTCTCTGATACTTATAGGCCTGTTTTTTTTTAGAGAATATTCCGTTTAAGATAGTAAGGGATCATTTTACGTATCTCGGACTGACAATCCAAAATTAATATTTAAGTTGAATTTTCTGGAGTTTCTATGATTGTCTATGATTGGACGCATAAATTCAATTAAAATGGTCTCTCTTCCTAGATTTCTATATCTTTGTCAAAATCTACCTATTTTTCTTACCTCTGCTTTCTTTAAGGAATTAGATTCTATAATTATGTCTTATGTTTGGAACTAACTACTTATAAGACCCACCAGATTTCCAAAATTCATCTACAAAAACCCAAGTCTGTAGGTGGTCTAGGTATGCCAGTATTTAAACACTACTACTGGGCTGCCAATATTAGGGCTTTAATGTTCTGGCTGAAGGAGGAACCAGGTAATCTGAGCCCAGAGGCCCCCTTGTGGGTACAAATTGAGACTAACTTGGCTGTTGGCACCTCCTTAACGGCACTGCTGTTCTCCAAGTTGGATAAGCCTAAAACGTTGAATAAACTAAGCTTTGTGTTAAAAAATTCTGTTAAAATTTTAAATGAAGTGAAAAATGTTTTGTCCCTGCCAGAGACCTCTTTACATACTCCAATTTGTTACAATTACTCCTTTTTACACCCGTGGTCTGATAGAACTTACCGTGTATGGAGGGAGAAGGGTTTATCTTCCATTAAAGATCTTTATGTTAATGGGCGGTTTGCATCCTTTAGTCAGTTAAGAGAGAAATTTGATTTGCCCCATGCAAATGTTTTTCACTATTTACAAATTAGACATTATGTGAATTCCAAAATGTGTAATTCAGTCTTTTTTCATGTTTTTTTTAATCCTCCTGACTCTAGGCATCTTATTTCTAAATTTGTTTGTTTATTTGAAAGCTGTCACAGTCCCCACTGTAAGATTCAAAGAGGCCTGGGAGAAAGACCTGGGAGTAGAGCTCTCAGAGGTTTACGTGGGACAAGTGCTTGGTTACGATACAGGCCTGTTCAGTCAACAGCAGACACCAACGGATCCAGTTCAAAGTTGTTCACCGCCTACATTACACTAAAGCCAAATTGCATAAAATCTTCCCTGCTGTTTCACCAATGTGTGACAGGTGTAAGGTGGCGGAGGATACAGCTTCTCACGCTTTTTGGTTTTGCCCTTTACTGTCTGTTTTTTGGTCGAGCATTTTTGACTGGTTCTCCAAGGCTTACAATAAGCCTCTTCCACCGGACGCTGAACTTGCCATTTTTGGCCTCTCACGGCACACCTCTTGCCTTTCAGGAGCATTACAACAGTCTCTAATGCTGGGTATGGTATGATCGTGGCTAAGAGACTTGTGCTAAAGCACTGGAAATCACCCTCACCCCCTTCCTTCCAGATGTGGATTACGGACATGATCTCTGTTATACAGATGGAAAGACTCTGACTTTTGATAACGCCTTGGTTACGTTGTAACCCTCGTTCCCTGAAGGAAGGGAACGGAGACGTTACGTCAGTTACTGACGAAATGGGGGTTTCGCTTAGAAGCCAATCGCCTTTGAGATCTACAAAACGAGCCAATGGCATGAAAATGCCATGGGTCTGAGGAATTTGCGTAACGCAACCCGCCCCACCGCGTGGGTATAAAGGGCGTTGCATGGCAACCTCGCATTGTTACCTGCTGAAGAGCTGAGGCATGAGCGCCCGGCCGTTCCAGCGGTACAGCGGAAGTGGCATGGGGACGTAACGTCTTACAACGTAACCAAGACGTTCCCTTTCAGTCAGTACACTGCGAGTTATGGGGGTCCCAATACAATCTCGCTACGACGGCTGTCTTCCAGCGTCCTGCGCTGACCAGAGCTCCCTGCCGTGAGTGTTAGCACGAACGAGGGGCTAGGCTCAACGCCAATACCAAGGTACACTGGGAAGCATATCCCACGTGGAGAAATGCAACACAATGCCTGCCCAAAGGGAGGACTTAAGAATACACATATGACCCCCGTAGGGACTGTATATGGAACACACTGGGGTATCCAGCCGCAGGTGGAAATTTTTCAACCCCAGGCATGGCAAGGTGTCTTGCCAAGGGAAGACACGCACTCAGAGAGACTTACCGTGGAAAAACACGTGGGGGTTACCCAACAGGGGAACCATGCACACGGAGGCACCTAGCCGAACACGAGGGCTGACCAAGCGGGCATGCACTCTGGTGTCGACATCAACAGTCCTGGAGGAGCTCAGGGCTTACTGGGAAGCTCACCTGAGAGAATGCGCACGCATCCAGTCCGTGGAGTGGAATGGCGCAGCAAGCGAAGACACCTGAGCCTGTCCAATTACTGGCCATCTTGGGCGAGTATGCGGAGGATACTGGCTCCACTCAGAGATTACTCAGAATCTAACGAATGTGAAGGGTGTCACCCAGCCTACAGCCCTAAGTCTGTTAGCGAGGCGCCAAGCCTAAACCCAAAGGGGGTCACACTCCAGTGGAGTGTGCCTTTACCCCTTGTGGGCATGGCATGCCCTGAACCTGATATGTCAGAGCAATGGCGTCCACTGTTCAGTGAGACAACCTCTGCTTGGAGAGAGCCTTCCCTTCTGCTGCTCTCCGTAACAGACAAGAACTGGTCTGAGGTACTGAACGCTGCGTCTGGTCTCCGTAAGTGCGAAGGGCACGTACTGACCATGGCAGTGCCAAGGCTGGGTCTGCCTCCTCCAAGGCAGCGCCTGCAGGTTCACCACCTGGTCCCAGAAGGAGTGGTGGGAACCTTGGGCACATATCCAGGCCGGGGTCTCAGGATCACGTGAGAATTGGCCGGCCCGAATTCCAGGCACACTTCATCAACCGAAAATGCCTGCAGGTTCCCTACCCTCTTAACGGAGGCCCAAGTGACCAGAAGCGCTGTCTTCATAGACAGGAACTTACTCGACTGATCGCAAAGACTCAAAGGGAGCTCTCTGCAGGGCAGATAAGACCACTGCGAGGTCCCAAGAGCACCAGGTGACGAAGAGGTTCCACTTCAACGCATAGGCGAGGCTAGTAGTAGTAGTAGTAGACAGGGCCCTAGCGGAAGTGATGGTAGCCACCACCTGAGGTGGTAGGATACTCAAACCTGCCGTGTCCCGTCCAGGAGCCACACGTGGGGGTTCCAAAGATCGGTACGCGGGTGCCAGAGGGTGCCCCGTCTCTGAGAAGGAGGTTCTTCCTCAGAGGAACCGACCAGGGAGGGGCTGTCGCAAGGAGTATGAGTTCGGAGTACGGGGCGACCAAAAGGACCTGCTCCTTGACCTCCCAGATCTGCACACAATCTGTGCTAGAAGGCTCACTGGGAACGCATACTTGCGTGGGCCCCACGGCCAGCTGAGTGCTAGTAGGCAAATGGGAAGAGTCGTGGGAGGCAAACAGAACTACCTGTGCGTCGCCAGCCTGTTCCCAAATCAGCTGGTCGACAGGGGATGGAGTCTCCATTCCCCCGGCCGTGGCAGAACCGTGAGGGCTCATTGGCTGCACGACTCAGGTCTCCCGGGGCGAACGTCCACGAAGCGACCTCAGATGCTTCAGACTCCAAGAGCAGATGGCGGGCGAGTTGCGACATAGGGCGGGAGCGTAGGTCACCTTGTCGGTAGACGTACGCTACTGTCGCCGCGTTGTCTGAACGGGCCAGTACGTGTCTAGCCTAGAGCAGGGCTCGAAAGCGGTGCAAGGTGAGACGTACGGCCTGCAACTCGAGGCAATTGACAGCCAAAGGCACAATCAGCCCGTGGCAGAGGCATCTGTTGATACAACAATATGCCTGGAAACTCGTTCTAAGGGAAGGAAAGATGGCAGGCCCGAGTCAATGGGACCCGGAGCGTGCCCTGTTGCCATGCCCATCTCAGGACTCGATCGCAAGGCCAGTGCTGAAGCGGTCTCATATGAAGCAGTCCGGGCGGCATTAGCACGGCCACGGATGCCATATGTCCCAGGAGCCTCTGAAATAACTTCAGTGGTACCGCACTCTTACCCTCGAAATGACGGAGGCAAGTCAGCATTGACTGTGCACACTCGCACTGCGCGCACATAGCGACCGAGCTGAGAAAAGAGATCCTCTTCCCAGGGGAGAGTTTGCTCTTTTCCCAGATGACCCGAAGGCCCAAACGGGTGAAGCCTGAGAAGGGTTCAGTTCAAGACGTGCACCAGGGCTGGCCGTGACCCATCGCTTCTGCTAGGTGCAATGAAGTCAGTTCTTTCTGTTAAGGAAAGCAAAAGATTCTCCCCTGGCCCTCCACAGGGGAAGGAGTGGCCCTGTCACCATCTCCAGAGAAAGAACTGAATTCATCTCCGAGGGGCCCGTGTTAGGCGCCGCTTAACCTGCCGTTAGCAGGGAGGGGGGCAGAGACGGGGTGAAGGCTGCTGCTGGGGCAGGGTGGGAGGGGTGGGAGCCACAGGAGGGCAGCCCTGGCGGGGAGCAGGCTGAGGCGTCTGTGCCGGCGGCTGGATGGGGGCAGCAGAGGGCCGCCGGGGCAGAATATGTTCAATCGCCCCAGTCTGCTTTTGTGCAGTCGAGAACTATTGGGCAAAGCTCCCGACTGCCCCGCCAAATAGCCCAGCCTGGGAGATAGGGGATTTGAGGAAACGTGTTCGCTCAAACTCCTGCCAGACTGAGCCATAAATAGCGTTCCTGGACCACGGCAGTGGACATCACCTGACCGAGAGAGCGTGCAGTAACCTTCGTCGTAGGCGGGAGTACCCTTAGAACAAGTGTCCAGGCATGCTGTGGTCTTCACGGATGCCTCATCCACAGGCTGGGGGGCCACGTACAACGGGCACGCAGTTTTGGGTCCGTGGACGGGGCCCCGACTGCGTTGGCATATTAGTTGCCTAGAGTTATTGGCAGTACGTCTCACCCTGGGCCGCCTCAAAAAGCCGCTACAGCACAAGCACATACTGGTCCATACGGACAGCACTGCGGCCGTTGCGTACATCAATCGTCAGGGTGGTCTACGCTCCCGTTGCATGCTCCAGCTCGCCCGCCATCTCCTCCTGTGGAGTAAGAAGCGTCTGAGGTCGCTTTGGGCCATTCACATCCCAGGTGCGTTGAACCAGACAGCCGACGAGCTCTCTCGTCAGTCGACACCTCGGGAGAGTGGCGACTCCACCCCTGGAGTGTCCAGCTGATATGGGACCTCTTCAGAGCCGCGCAGGTAGACCTGTTCGCCTCTCCGGACTCGACCCATTGCCAGTTGTACTACTCCCTGAAAGCGGATGCACTGGCGCACAAATGGCCCCGGGACCTACGCAAATATGCGTTTCCCCCAGTGAGCCTTCTCGCACAGACACTGTGCAAGGTCAGGGAGGACGAGGAGCAGGTTTTGCTAGTTGCGCCCTACTGGCCCAACCGGACCTGGTTCTCCGAACTCATACTCCTCAGGACAGCCCTTCCCTGGCCGATCCCCCTGAGGAAGGACCTGCTTTCTCAGGGGCGGGGCACTCTATGGCACCCGCGTCCAGACCTCTGGAAACTCCATGTCTGGTCCCTGGACGGGACGCGGAGGTTCTAGGTGGCCTGCCGCAAGCAGTGGTAGACACCATCACTTCTGCTAGAGCCCCCTCTATGAGGCGCCTCTACGCACTGAAGTGGAACCTGTTCGTTGAGTGGTGTTTCTCCCGCCGGGAAGACCCTCGAAGGTGTTCGATTAATGTTGTGCTTTCTTTCCTGCAAGATGGGCTGGAGCGAAGGCTGTCTCCCTCCACCCTCGAAGTGTACGTCGCAGCAATAGCGGCATATCACGATGCAGTCGAAGATAAGTCCTTAGGGAAGCACGACCTAATCGTCAGGTTCCTCAGAGGTGCGAGGAGACTAAATCATCCTCGTTCAACCTCGTTACCCTCTTGGGACTTAGCCCTGGTGCTCAGAGCACTTCAGGGTCCTCCCTTTGAGCCTTTGCAGTCTGTAGAGCTAAACATCCTGTCCATGAAGACACTGCTCCTGACTGCATTGGTCTCAATCAAGAAGGTGGGGGACCTGCACGCACTTTCGGTCAACGAATCGTGCCTAGAATTCGGGCCGGCCAACTCTCACGTTGTCCTAAGACCCCGGCCTGGATACGTGCCCAAGGTTCCCACCACTCCCTTCCGGGACCAGGTGGTGAACCTGCAAGCGCTGCCTTCGGAGAAGGCAGACCCAGCCCTAGCTTTGCTCTGTCCCGTCCGCGCTCTCTGCGCCTATGTGGACCGAACTCAAAGCTTTAGAACCTCAGAGCAGCTCTTCGTCTGTTACGGAGGCCAGCAGAAGTGGATGCTATCGTCTTGGCTTACCAGTCCCAAGACGTGCCTTGCCCGTTCGGGGTGCGAGCTCACTCCACTAGGAGTGTAGCCTCCTCCTGGGCGCTGGCTCAAGGCGCCTCGCTGACAGATATATGTAGAGCTGCAGGCTGGGCGACACCTAACACGTTCGCTAGATTCTATAGCCTCCGTGTAGAGCCGGTATCTTCCTGCATCCTCGCCCCCAGTGGCCAGTAGCGCTAAGTGCCCGTTCTAGTGTCGGCTTGCAACGCCATTCCCGCCCCCTGGGCCGGATACGTGCGTCTATTGTCTCCAGTTGTGTTCCCTGGAAACGGCTAACCCTGTCGAGCTCCTCCGTCACCCCTTCGGTGTCAGACGTTGTGGCCGTCTGACGTCAGGCCTGCACCCGTATGCTTGTGGAACGCGTGTGTAGGTTGGGGTCCATATGTAGCGGTTCCCTAACGGCAACCCCATATGTGTATTCTCCACGGTACCAGCTACCCTACTCTGCTAGCCCCGTGTCTTTTCCTTGACAGAGTCCGCTCTGTCGTCTCTGGTGGTGTTCTCCCCCCCTGGGATCAGGTTGGATCCACCCCAGAGACAGCCATATGTAGCACTACCCTGATAGGTTAGTCCTTATGTGTATTTCGCCACCTCTCCTTCCATTGAAGGACGTGGCTCCGCAGCATACCATCTCCCCGAGACGGGCACGCTTTCCCAGCGTTATCCAATAGTCACGCTGAGTGGGTCTTGCAGGAACAGCAGTGACTGACCTTCCCTGCCGGGAGCCCTGACTCCCACTCCAACTTAGGATTGGTCCAACGAGCTCAGGCAGGGCGCTGGAAGGGCCAGCATCCCTGGCGTGTTGGTAGGGATCCCAATTCGTCGGTCCGTTCCAACGTACGTCGAACGTGACCGACTGAAATGGAACGTCTCGGTTACGTATGAAACCCTTGTTCCCTGAAGGAGGGAACGGAGATGTACGGCCCGAATCACTTGTCTCGGCTCCTCAGTTGAAAAGCAATGATGCGGTATTCCACTTCCGTATTTATACCCGCACTGCGGGGCGGTGCGTGGAATGCGTGAACCGCATGCCAATGTCCATTGGCTCATTTTTAATCACTCGAAGTAGATTGGTCTCTGAAAACAGATCCCAATTCGTCGGTCAGTTCCGACGTATGTCTCCGTTCCCTCCTTCAGGGAACGAGGGTTACATACGTAACCGAGACGTTTTCTGCTGTTTGGGGTTCATTCAAGTGTTTTCAACAGACTTTTTTTTTACAGAAACAGTTATGTTCTATTAATTTCAAAGTAGTCCATTTTTTGGTTGACAACAAAAACTGTCCAATAAGATAAAAGCTTCTGGTCATGTTTCTTGAGCTGTTACTACACAGTCTAGCATACTGGTGGCGCTAGTCAACCAGCAAACGAACTTGAAACACCAGCATTGGATGATTGCTGATGCTGCATTTGCATTTGTGCACCCCTGAAAATGTATAGTTGTGGTTCATTAACCATTTGTACTACAGACATCCTGGTCTCTTGTCTGCTTGTTGTATGTATGTGCATATATTATACATTTACATTAACAGATGTAATGCAGATAGTATACCTGTAATGGTGTTCTTTAACTGGTCTCAGTCACAAAAAGAATAAATATTTCTTCATTTAAGAAGAGTTTTTTTTATGCATACTTGATGTACGTCTGCAATAATTAAATATTACAACTTTTCACACACTTTATGACCAATTCCAACTGTCTTTAATTCCAACCGACCATTCTTTTTTTGATTGGCTGATAAATCTGATTTTGTTCTAATATACATGATTTTCTTAATGCACATGCTATACTGTATCTTGTGTTATTATGTTTTATATTTTCAGGGCAATAAAAAAAGAAGTTATTTAGTAATTCATTTGCATTACACTTACTTAAATACACCGATCAGGCATAACATTATGACCACTGACAGGTGAAGTGAATAACACTGATTATCTCTTCATCACGGCACCTGTTAGTGGGTGGGATATATTAGGCAGCAAGTCTACAAAGAAATGCCAGATTTACTTGAAGTGCAAACCTGACGTTTTCACTGTCAAGCCTCTACTGAGCTGCAATTTTAGCAGCTCTTCTTCCCTTAGCACTTTGATTTGTGTGAATGAGGGATGGAACTCTGAAAGCCAGAAGATTCACCTCTGGAAGTGGTGACAAGAGATGCTCTAGGCCTCTTAAAACTGACATCAGTCATGAAAGACACCAATATCATTCTACCAGAATGTTAATGTGATTCACTGACACAAGGACAATGCGGTGTGATGATCAAGAACCATGTAAGGCAGTGCTTCTCAACTGGTTTCGCAGATTTTACATTAGACTTAATTATGACCAAAAGAGACATGCCCATATCATTTTGAATGTCAACATACAGTGTGTGTGAGAGAGAAATAAGAATAAAAAATAAAAACAGAAAACAGCCATTGCAACGGTGTTCAAGTGCGTGAGTAGCGGTTGGCCCTCTGCCTTTATAAAACGGCAACGAACACCAATTCCACTGAATCTTTCTTCTTCAGACTGTTGACTTCACACCATCTGAACAAGCCCAACATAGTAGTTCCTCGCCATAGAGAAGCACCACAAGGCAGCATCACAATCTGCTATTGTGCCGCGTGGAGGAGATTGTAGCACCACTACATCAATCTCTGTCTACTCCTCGAAGCCCACAGGGGACTATTCTGCAAACCCTGTCACCTATGGTGTTTCAGGGAGCAGCCGTCTCTGCTCAGCAAAGCTATCTGAGTGAGGTGCCTGCCCTACTCTTTAGAGATATCAGAACAAATAAGGATGTTTGGCTGTTTGTCTCCCTGGGAAAGGTTGGGCACTCCCTTCGCTATGAGTCACCAATAAACAAAGTTAAGCTGATTCCTCTCTCAGAGCATTAAGGAGTGTACAAACTTCTGCTGAGTGTCTCCCAGTGGGTCTTACATACTGTAGAGAAAGGTCACAGAATTCAGTCCTTGTTTTGGGCTCCTCGTTTTAATAATGTGCTTCCCACCATGGTGAAGCAAGAACAGATTTCATTGATACCTGAGGGGTTGCATTCACTTTTGGCCAAAGGGGCCATAGAACGTGTTCCCTAACAGAATCAGGTTTTTACAGCCATTACTTTCTTGTTCCCAGGAAGGACAGGAGATTGCGTCCGATTCTAGATCTGTGAGTTCTGAAAAGTACTCTGCGGACTTACAGGTTCAAGATGTGAATGCTCATACTTATTGTGTCTTTGAGCGTCTTACTTCAGACAATTCGAATCTGATGACATCTATTTCAGACACCTATTTATGGTCTTGATGATATGCTTATGCTATGTCACCTGAGCATGCTTTTGGCTATTGAAATTTCCACTCGTGCTTCAGACACTGGCTCATGCAGAAGCGTTCCCATAGTGTCAAGATCATGACCCAGCATCTCATTCCATTCTCAGGGAACCGGGTTATATATGTAACCTGAGACTTTTCTTATAGTAATACCTATATAATAGTGCTGTCAATGTTAATGCGTTAATGCATGCAATTAATTTGTTCCAGTTTAACGCGTTAAAAATATTTAACGCAATTAACGCAGCATCCTTTTTTTCTGTCATCCTTTGGCTAGCATTACAATATATGATCACGCTCTTTTTTTGAAGCCTAATATATGTTAAAAAATGTATAGCTTTCAATTACACTGTAATGTTGAATGGCTATAATTAATGTATACAATTTGAAGAAAAATCTATTTCATAAAGACATCAGTAGCAGTATTAGTATCAGCGATACTGGCCTTCATTCATAAAAAGACGCCATTACAACAAATATTTTAAATATACTGTCTTTGTTTTTTTTTACATTAATTTGGAAATTAGCTGTAAAATTATTACATTATAAAATATATTTAAAAAATGTAAGTGTTTTTAAATCAGTCAAGCTTGCATCAGCTGACTATAATGCTTACAGGAATTTAACTTAATTATATGCTGTATTACTTTTTGTTAGTATATATCTCAAAAGGAATCCTTGATTGTAACCACAGCAATATCTGAGGCAAGCATCGCCATCCCTGTGATGGCCCTAAACACTGCAGTAGGGGACACTGAAGAAGAAGAACAATATACAAAGTAATGCAAAAAAAAAAAAGAAAGAAAAAATGACAAGTGGAAAGCATTACAGCTAAACGATCATAAAACATGATTTTAAAATTCTGTCCACTCAATCATGTACATATTCAGTGCAGCACTGATTGAAAGGGACATTCAAATTTTATAGATTCTTGAATGGTAAGGAAACGAGGTAATCAAAATAAATTCCACACTAGACCTCCCGCTTTCCATAATTGGGCAGTTCAGACATAGTCGCCAATTACTAGCAGCTGTGCTGCATGATAAAGTCTAGTGACAGTTATGAGATGCATGGCAGTCAGATTAATGAGCAACCATGTTCAGATACTTCAGGTGCTTTGTATAATTTCAAAGCTCCCTCAAACATTTCATCCTTGGTAGGATCTCTGTTAGTCTCATGTTTCCAAATATTTGACTGAACAGCAAGAAGTGCAATCTACACTGCAGCTTCTTCTGCCAAGAAATGCCCACTTAGACAGGAAGAGAAGACCCCAAGCACAATATTTTTTTCCCATGCCATTTAGACCAGCATGAAATGTATTTTTATAACAATGTAAACTGCCTCTGTAATGTCTGCCTGTCTAAAAGTAATGCATTAGTACAGTAAAGTAAAAAAAAAGTCAACTAAGTTCCTGTAACTGTAAAAAATAATAATAATAAAAAAAACAGATACAAATCTTAAAAAAATAAGACATGCTAAAAATACTAGAAAATACTGTTGTGCACAGTATGTAAGCCTATCAGCTGGATTGTTGGTGGTCTGTATTCTGAGGTCTCACTATGTTTTGGAATCTTGTTTACCTCAGTGTTTCTGTGTCACGATATCTTGACATGATCTTCACGATTACACATCATCCCATCAAGGCCTGAGCTGTGTGTTTAAAAGCATATGAAGAAGAGATGCTTCCGACTGGGGAATACACAGTGCAGAACATTATTTGTCAAATGTGAAGTATTTACTCTATATGTGGGCCTTTTGTAAATCAACCATGTGGGGGTTTTAAGTGGGGTTGTGTTATGTTCGTAAGCCAGAGCATTTTACCATGGCTAATCGCTGGCACTTTTGTTGATCAATTTATATATCAAATAAGATAGCTTTCATTGGAAACATAAAAAAGCATGTTTGCTTTTTAAAAGTGTTAAGTGAGTTAATGAGTATGTATCGGCTTTTTAGCAGCTGCATTCTGAATTTTTTCTTATGTTGGAAGGAAAGAGACATGTCCATTGTATAACTATATATCATCTACACAAGCCATTGTACTTGGACCCCAATGATCGCCTTAAGTTAAACTGCATTGTTTCATTGACCTTCTGTGTTGTTGCCCACAACGCTTCGGTGACAGCCCAGATAGCATTGTGACATTGATTCAATGGTAAAATTCCATCAGAATAATCATTTTGGTTGAGGTTGAAATTTCAATGCTAAGTAATATTGGATCAATGTTTAAAATTCGATGCTAAAAAATATTGGACCAATGTTAAAAAAATTAAATGCTAAATAATATTGGATCAATGTTGATAATTCCATGCTTTTCAGTGTTGAAAAGACAAACATTGAATCAATGTTGATTTTTGGTCATCTTAATTCTCCACTGGTGAGGCTTACTGTCAATCTATCTGTCCCATCATTCAACATGTTAATGCTAATCCAAATCAATTGGGTACATTTCTGTGAAATGTGAACACATTCATTATCCTCAAAGGATACGACGAGTCCGCCAACGAGTGTGTGGTTTAACAAAGAACTCCTACCATAAATTGAACTCAATAGGATGAACCAGTTGATTATTATTAGTATTATTAATATTAATGTTTTAATTATTGTTTTAAAATCTCCTCCATCAAGGAAAACATCTCCAATCCTCTAGTGTTTTCGGCTAGCTACAGCACATGCCGCGAGATATATAATGACTGTCACAGAGTCCTTAATTCTTGTGGTCATCCAATTATCTAAATCATCATAGCCTGAAAATCTGTTTTATCGAATGCGCCACAATCCAATCCAGTAGGTGGCGGTAATGCACATTCAAGCTGGTTGCCAATCACTAGGTCAAAGCGCGGCATAACCATAGACTGTAAAAAAATATGGACATAGTGTCCGTGACGTCACCCATAGGATTCTGAAGAGCAGTTTTGAAGTGTAAAGTAGGGACAAACTGGCCATTGCCATCTTGGCAGCGCGTCATCGCACATCACTCCCGGATAACAAAAAATGGGAAAAGAGGCGGTACGTGGGCTGAGCTGAGGTGACGCGATGACTAACAGACAGCAGATAAATGGCTGTTCACCTGTCACTCAAAGTGGCCACGCCCTTAATTATGCATAACTTTAAGGCTTTATATAATGTAAACGAATGAGTAAAAAAATTCACCCCCCCCCCCCACAGTTGTCATTAAGGGCAAAATTAGCTATCTAGACCAAAACCACAATTTGTACCAGGCTGTAAACATGTTTTTTTCTGCTGTAAAGTTGGGCATTTTAATATTGGGCTCAATGAGATTCTGCTCCCTTCTGGAGCCTGTCCCTAGTGGCCAGTCGATGAATTGCAGTTTAAGTCACTTCCGTATTGGCTTCAAGAGAAACTGCGGGAGGTTGCCACTTGGGCATAACAGACTTCAAGTGTGAAAAAGACAGACAGGACAGTGACAGTGTTTTTTAGAGGCAAGTACAAAAAAATGAAAAATTTTAATTTTGTGTTTTTATTTATCTTTATTTCTTACAACTTGTGTGCTTCTCCTGGGCGAGTCAGAGTGAACTGCGACGTTAATGGTCACGTGAACGCCCTCCGACGGCCAGGATATTCTTTATACATTGTAATACATTGAATTTCAGTTTGTTTTTTACCAAACCCTATCATATTTTTATTCATCTTTATTTCTTATTCTTTATTTCTTAAGCTTGGCATACACTCTGCAGTGCAATTTTTGTCCGATTTCGTGCCGAATTCTGACTTGTGCGACTCTTTTTTTGGGTCAGACCGATTTTCAGCTTTGTTGTGCGTCGTTTGGCGTAAGGTGTGTGTGCCGTGTACAGAGCGGTACAGAGGGAAACGAGAGGCGATCGGATGAATTTCTGGCATGTCAGTAATTCTGCTCGCCCCTCATGAGGTGATCGCACAGCTGAAGCAGAGCTACGAACTGTTGCCCTATTTCCCGTTGAACAATTTAATCTTTAATGCAGCAAGAAAGAAACGAAAAGAGTGAGATCTTTAAGTTATGTAGGCTGCTATCAAACTGCAGAAATTTAGCAAACTGTTGCGCCTCCAGCTCATGTTGTAAAATGGATAATCTCTTCCAAACCACTGTGTAGCCTATCCAGCTCCTCTTTTATTAATTTAGCTACTTCATTAATTCATTAATTCATTAAGATCATTAATTTACTTGTTTTACATCCACACTTTATTTATTTACTATTAGATACAATATTAATATTAGATAAAACACTGGCTGTTTTCACCTTGCTTTTCCATTCATTCCTCCTGTGAGTTTGCAGGTGCTTTAAAGGGAAAAGTCTATACTAAAATTCATTAAATAGTCTTGAATTTAAATTCAGCGTGTTTTAACTGGAATGTAAAGATTTTAATCAAATTTCAAGTTTCACTTAATTTTGTAGTACATTTGTAATGTATAGTTAGTCACATTTCCAAATATTTACTAACTTCTTGTTGTTTTAGATGCCTTCCAAGTGAATGCTGATAAAAAGGAGGCATCAGAGTTTATCTTTGCTGGGACGGTGCAAAAATGGCTCCATTACGCCCCTGAAAGGCTTGGGGGCATTGCTCATGCTGGAAACCCCTGAGTTAAGAGTATTCAGGGTATTTCATTCTTTCTTCTACCTTCTTTCTTTCTGTAGTACTGTCCCATTTCTGTCTTTATTGGCGAGTTTCCATTTGTATTTACTTCCATTTTGCAGATACAGGTTGTCATGTTTTTCCAGGCTCTTCTCCTGGCATTTATAAGCAGTTATAAATTCAGATGTAATTGTTTTAAGTCAACGTGAGATTTCCTGTTGAAACTGTGGGGGCATAAATAAATACATTTGCATGTAAACTGAAGGATGTTGTTTACTTTAAATGACTTTTTGATACAAAATCATATCAATTGCAGCCATACATGGTCTCTAATTGAAAGGAATAAATTAAAGAGACAATTAACTGGCACAGAATCCTGCTGTACATAAAGCAAGATTGATTTGATAGTGTTTCTATGTTAATTCAATGTTAAATAAGTTATTTAATTTAAGTTGAAAAAATATTGATTATATGGCCATCTTGATCTATTTTTCATCGTTGAAATAACATTTCAGGGTGCAAACCTGATGAAAAATCAATGTTAAATTTCAAAATTGATTCAATGATATTTTAGTTGATGCATTAACATTGATTCAACGTTGATTCAGTGTTTGTCTGCTATCTGGGAGGACTTTGAAATAGCAAACAGGGAAAACAATAAAAGGCATGACTTACATCGTATCCAGCTAGCCAACTCAGTCCAAGCTCTGTGATCCTTATTTTTTTCTTCATTTAAACGGCTTGTGAAAGGATTTTTTGTAAAGACAAAACCCATTAATTTAAATTTGTACAAATTTAAATTAATCTCGGGATATTGTGCCTACTTGAAAGTCGAGAATGGTCCAATCACATGAGGCCAAAATATATAAAAACGATACTGATTCGCTAAAATCACAAGTGGGAGGGTAATCTGAAACAAGCCAATTAGAGCTCAGACTCAAGTCACATACGTTTAAAAAAATAATAGATATAATAATAGACCTAATAGACACCCATTTTGTCATGAAACACACAGGAAATCAAAGACAGCCGGCAGAGATGAGGATCCAAATGCAGGGAAATTGAATGAAAATAAACAATCATAAACCAGGAACAAAATAACACTGTTGTGATGTGACATTTGAACCGAGGCGTCAGAGTTTGTGTCGAGAATAAATGGGCGTGCCAGATGAAGCCCCGATTCGAGGCATGTGTTGTTAACGGAGAAATCATGTGACCGATGACAAACTAGGCCTCGGTCTGTGTGGAATACGTCATCGGTTCGGTCTGAGTGTCGCTTCGGGTTCAAAACTCGCACCACCTTTTGGTTGTTGTGGCGTTTCAGAGAAGTGTCAGGAGTAGTAGAAGTGTGAGTGTCAGAGAGTCAGAGGGTTGTGTTATTTTCCTATTATTAGGTGTCCTTTGACATCTGCTGTATAGCACGATTGATCACAGTATGAATAATTAATTAACAGTCTCTGACAGTTGTCTTTGTGCAAGTAAAGTCAGACAGAAAGATACATATTTTATTTTATACCCAGGCAATGGACAAATGTCTGCTCAGGTCATTGGCTCAGGATTAATGGATTTGTCTGCTATTTCTTTGCACAGTAGCTAGGTGTCACTAGTGAGCAATGATTAATGAAGCTTTGGGTAATGAACCTTTTGGTGAAGCAATGGGATGCGAGGTCTCAGTGGTTCAGGAAGCCTCATTTTGTCATCACTAAATAACACTGAGAAAAACAAAGAAAACACAGGGAACTGCAGACATCTGCATAACATCAAACATTAAACAACGACCGACAGAGAACAACTGAAGCACTGGGGTATATATACACAAAGGGAACAAGGTTAACAAGATAACAAGGGGGAGTGGCTAATAGGCAACACCTGGGGAAAACTAATCATGATGAAAAACTACAAAGAACTACGAAATACCACAGGAACAGGACACAGAAAAGAACACAGAACCTAGGCACAAATAAACTTCAACATAAAAGTTCCATAGAGCGCCAGACACGGAACAGATGTGACACATTTGTCCTGCGCCCCTCACACACAAAACAAATTAAATACAATTTAGATTATTTTGCAATATATATTTAACTTATTTTTAACATGTTGAAGTAGCCTTCATCTCTGGCTAACTTGAGTGGGTCGCGCCCCAGCGCCCCCTTTTGACCAGCCGCCACTGGACTAGTAATGGAAAGTTCGGATCATTTTACTGACTCTGATCTTTGAATCTCGTTCATCAAAATTAACTTATCTTTTTTCGAGTCATTTCGTTCATTTCAGCAGAATATAATTAAAATATTACATATTAATTGCCAAATCCCCCAACACATCAACTTACACGACGTTGATCACATTTAGAATAAGAAATAGATAAACAGAAACTATTAATTCATTGCTTATCAGGCTATGCAGACAGTTTACCAGAGTCGTTTGTTCATCCCTTTGACATCCCCATAAACTGATCTATACAGTCTGTAGTACCGGATACAGAATTGATTAGTTCACGTTTCGAGTCTCGGGTTTGAGTCGTTCGTTCATCACATGACAACCACATAAGTTATAAGGCTATGCAGTCGGTATCGGATACAGAATTGATTAGTTCACGTCTCGAGTCTTCGGGTTCGAGTCATTCGTTCATCACGTGATGGCCACATAAGTTGAGCTATGCAGTCGAGAAGAGTCAGACCCGAAGACATGAGAGGTGAACTAATAATTTCTCTTTCCGGGACAGACAGCATAGCCTCTATGGGGATGTCACGGGATGAACGAACAACTCAAACTCGAACCTGAAGACTCAAGACGTGAACTAATCAATTCTGTTTCCTGTACAGAACCTATGGGACATTGCGCATGCGCCGTCAACACAAAATGAACGAATCACTCCCTGAGACAGTTTGTTGTTCCAGAGTCATATTAAAGATTCATTCAAAATGAACGAATCGTTCAGGACTGACCGATCACTACACTGGACCTGAGTTAGCATTTCTTCTTGCATCGCTGCGTTTTTGGCATGGATTCAATAGAGTTATACTGTGACTTCCTCAAGGACAAGATGAGATCTGCACTCCCCAAAAAGGTATCAAGAAGGAGATCAAGCATCCACGTCACAGCTGACTATATTTCACTCTCCATTCATCTCCGAATGTCTTCATGAAGCTAAGCTAAGTTCCCTTTTTATGCTCATTAAAGCTATCAGGTTATTGGCAACATGCTTGTTGCTTAAAGGGGTGGTTGATGTAAAATAAGTCTCTGATGTCCCCAGATTGTGTATGTTAAGTTTTAGTTCAAAATACCCCACAGATAATTTTTTATAGCATGTTAAAATTGTCTCTTTTTGAGGGTGAGCAAAAATGTGCTGTTTTTGTGTGTACCTTTAAATGCAAATGAGTTGCTGCTCATGGGGCGGGGCTTCAAGAACTCCAGTTAGCAGCTCTGATAACCTCATGCAGGCAGGCAATGAAACTGTTCAGCCTTTTATGTTCAAACCGGAGTTGGACAATGATGGAGAGACTCAAGAAGAAGTGACAACATGTAGGATGCAACAGGACGTTTCTGAATGGTTAGTTGATGAATTTATGTAGCTGATGTGGAGCTGATGTGAAATATCTTCAAGTCATTGATTAGCATATTCTGTCATGATAATCTCACCCCATTTGTTGTGTGTTCCTGAGGGCAGGGTTTATGTAAATTTCAGGGTTAGTGATGTCAGTAGTCCTTAAAAAGCTATTTCTGTAAAAGAAAATATCTCCCTTTGCTTTGAGCGTTGTAACTTTGCAGATATTGTTTATGCTCAAACAGCAACATTACACACTAACTAAAGTTTAAAATGTTTTAAATCATAATTAACCACCCCTTTAAGGCTATTCAGCCATCAGCAACACGTGGCTTATCTAGTTGTTTTCAGTAACATGCCTGTTGCTAGGCTTATGCGATCATATTGGCAATGTGTGTTACTATGTCATTACCTATGCTTGTCATTGCCAAAAGGCTTAAACCTTTAGTCACCTTTATTTATATAGCACTGTATACAAAACAGATTATAAGCAGCTTTACAGTGATAAACAGGAAAATAACAATTCAATGACGCAAACAATTCAATTATGCTGTAAAGCAACTCTATGGGGACAATAGTGAACAGTCATTGTTTGGTTGAAATTCAGGTATGGGCAACACGCTTTTTCTTAAGGCTATCTAGTTTTTATTGGACACGTGCTTATTGTTTTAGGCTTGTCTGGTGTCATTGCCAACATGCTGTGCTAAGCTTATCCGGGTATCAGCAACATGCTTATCATTGTTATCGGTATCATTCTTTTTGCTCAAGGCAATTGTTATCGAAACATGCTTGTTACTTTAGGACTTACTGTAGTTACTGTATTTATACTGTACTGTATTTATACGGTACTAAGCTTATCTGAGTATCAGGCAGCTTCATGCTTGTTCCTTAAGCCAATAGTGTTCCTAAGTATATTCAAGTATATTAATGTTCAAGTATATTTTAAATATACTTTATGTAGTAAGTATGCTGTACTAATATCAATGTACTAGTAGTAAACTTGTAAGTGAACTTGTAAGTTTAAATACTGCTTGGGACTAAATTGGCCCACTGTTTAGTATATAAAAGTATACATTTAAGTGTACTATATGTGTAACAGTAGTAAACTTTAAGTGCACAACTAGTTCACAACTACATTTCTAATTTGTACTGCATCTGTAATACAAGTGAACTTATAAGTATACTAGTTGTTTACTTGTAGTAAAAAAAATTTAGTTTATGAAAGTACACTTTGAAGTGTACTTTCAGTAAACTACTGGTTTAGTAGTTTTATACTGCAAGTATACTTGTAAGTTTTCTTTAAGTGAACATAACATCATACTTATAGTTTACTATTTATATTTTGTTTGTACTTTAAGTATACTACTATGTTCCTATTTAGGTATTAATTTATTATACTTGAAATATACCTTTACCTGTACTTTAACACTTTCCATTTTAAAAACATTTCTTCTAGCTTCGTGCATCCTTTTTTATCAACACTTGATTGTGGGTAAGTTTCATATATAAAAAACAGCATTTTAAACAAAAAAACTGAGAAAATCACATTTTTGTCAAAGACAATGCCCGGATTGGATTCAGAAAGATGATCAAAACACAGATGGAGTAGATCAAGTCCATCAAAACCCCCAAAGCTTCACAGTCATTTCCTCTTCATGGGTTAAGCCGGGTGCACACTGTGCGATTTATAATTGTCCTTACGATTGTTCCTTGTCAGACTGTATGAATATGATCCTCGCTGTGAGCCATGTCACACTGTAAGATTTGAGTTGTCATTTGCATAAGTAATCGTCTATCACTTGTTTCTGCTGCTTCTTCACCTGTGTTTTGATCTGGAGATTCTGCACTCTTTCAGAAGATGTTTAATAGCGCCCCCTCCCGAATAACAGTGAAACATGGATAAGGCTTAAGGTTGTTATTGGAAGCATGCTTGTTCCTTTATGCTTATCTGATGATTATTGCCAACATGCTGTGTTTAAGTCAGCAACATGCTGACTTATGAGGTCTTTTATTCAGACACTAACAACAACATCGTAGCTTGATGATCCCATGAAGAAGTGTGGAATCATGGGCGTCGTCATCTTCACCTTCACCTTCACCTGATGGGAGCAGAAATCATGTTGTTATGAATGAGGAAGCAGCAGCTCAGTTCAATTCTCATGCAATGGTGTCAATGCAGGCAGATCAGTAATATTGTTGAATATTCAAGTCAACAAAATATATACAGTAACTTTGTTCTAGAGATATTTGGATATTTTAATGAAAAATTCTTACATATTTTTGCCTATAAGTTATCAGCATCACACTTGGTGACCATGCTGTTGCTTAAGTCTGCGTGAACCAGAAGTTGCCACCGACATTACTTCAGTATTGTGACATATTTCCAAGTGAAGAGGGTATTAGAAGAGGGAGTCTCTCATCTCTAGCTCACAGCAGTTTGTGTGTTGCAGTAGAGCAGTTAAGGATGTTTGCCCAAGTAGTCAAGTGATGCATCTTAAAAATTGTTAAAAGACCCTACTAAAAATCCAGCATAAACCAGCATGGATTCCATGCAGGTTCAGGCTGGTTTATGCTATAATGCTGGTCTAGCTGGTGGACAAGCATATTAATGCGGTTCTCAAGCAAACCGGAGCTGGTGAAGCTAGTCTTGCAGGGAGTGTGAGTAGGCCAGATGTCTGTATGCAAGAAGATTATAACTTTATGATTTGTTTTGCTCCCTCTGCTGAGAGTAGAACTGAAAATCTTAATTATTTTAGTTATGATTACGTTATTAATCAATGTCACTGGTAAACTGGTAAAATGTTTCAAAGCATCAAAGGAATTGTCTCCTGTTTCAAAATATCTGTACACAAAGCAGTTAAAATTAGTTAAAAAGAGCTTAGGTACATTTCAAAACAAAAACATTTAGAGATAACGAAAACCAAGAAAAATGCCTAATAAAAGCATAAGCAGTTGGTTTATTAATATTGGTTAAGAGAAGAACTCTTTCAATGGGACAGTTAATAACAACTTGATAATGAAAGTTCAAAACTGAAAGTTGCTGTTTTTAAAGACATTCATACTTATTTGGGAACTCACATGTGTCAAAATCCAGCTGTCAGCCACTGATCAATGGCCAAGTGCCTAACTAAAGGGCTTCAACAACCTTTGTACATTTACCATATAAAAGAAATAAAGCCAAGCTGGTTTGTAATTGTAAAGTGAATATGGTAATGCTGTTTTTGGAGATGTTTAATCATCCTCTGGTGAGATATTGATTTTATTTTCAGTTGATTTAATCAAAGGCTGTGTGACTGTAAGTCAGTTGCTCAATCAACATGCTCAATCGGCTAAAACTCTTTTCTGGTAATATTGGCAACATGCTTGTTGCTTATGGCTTATACGGTGTAGGAATTGATTCGGATTAAATAACTCAAAGGGGTATTGAATTACAGTGAAAAGAACCGAACTACATATAAATGATTCAAAATTAATATTTACCACTTTATCAACTATTCGTCCACTGATACGTTGAAATTACAGTATTCTATCAATCTTGAATCGGGATATTACCCCATGGCCAACGGCAATAATATCATTAACTTTACGTTCACTGTTTGTGAGTTTAGGTAACAAAATCAATCAGTTTAAGGCAGTAACTTATAAACACAAAGCACAAGACAATTGTATAGATAAAAAGGTAAACAAGGGTTTATTGAACTAATCTTAACAAAAAATCGAATCTACTAAGACACACAAGCACGCATCCTTTTTTTGCAGGGAAATTATGTTTGTTAATGGAAAGAAATGGAGTCCCAAGTGTCTCGTTCAGACACAATTTCTTAACCGCAACCTGAGAAAATCAATATACTAGCAATTTAACCTTAGTTTGTTCGCTTAGATACGATTTTCACCAGTTCAGCCAAAATGGAGAGTTATGTACTTGCGTTTGGATGCTCCTGTGAGCATGGGTTCCTCTCGGGAAGGAGTTGCTTGGCTGGCGGTCATTCGTTGTGTTCGGAGGGACACTTGGTGGTTGGATGAATAGCTGGTTTTGCAGGGTTAGCCTCGTAGTGCCGGATCCTGGATAGTGTTAGCTGGTTGCTATGCGACGGGAGTTTCTCTGTGTCACGTTGAGCAGCTGCGCGGACTCCAGGAAGTCTTTTTCGGCGAGGTTCAAACTGAGTTTTTCGGAGTTTCGTGAAGAGCTCTTGGTAGCTCGTAGGGCAGTGAAACGTGCAGGCAGGGAGGTGAAAAGGCCAGCACGAACCAAAGCAGAAGCACGAATCAAAAGCAAAAGCAAAAAGCAAAGACATCTTGTTTGTCGTTAGTTTTTAAGCGTGTTTCAAAGTCTGTCCTTGAAAGTGTCACCGACCAATCAGATATTGTTGGGGGCGGGTTTCCCACCCACTTCTCCTGTTCATACATATTCTTACAACAGGTATTGGCAACATATTCATTTAAGTCATCTGGGTAAGAGCAACATGCTTGTTGCTTAAGGCTTTCTGTTTATGGTTGGCAACATGCTTGTTGCTTAATCTTTTCAGGTATTGGTAACATGCTCTATCGCAGCTTTCATTGGCCAAGGACAGCCCAAGAAGATGCTTGACTGACATGTAACGCAACCAATCACAGTTTGTTTTGTTTCACGTCATGTTTAGGGGCGTGAAAATGTAAAGTCGATGTCCCTGCAATAACAGACAGTTGTGCATCTATAAATTATTCATTCAAGGACATTGTGCAAGTTTACTGCAATAATGAAGCTGTGAACTTCACATACTTTTGAAAATCCAGCGTTTAGTTGATCCTGGTAAGTGCTCATTGTCACAGTTGTAAACACGACAGCGTTCTTCTTCCACGAGGGAGTTTGGCATCACAGCATTTGTTTCCAGGCAGACCGTTAAAGAACGCACCACAGACGTCTCGCGGAAATCCTGTAGAATTCAGATGACGACTTCGAAAAACTCCTGAAGTGTTTCCAGAAAATTGTGCCATATGCATCTAAAGTTCAGCCAATGGTCCGTGGGCGTGACGTCTGAGGCTGAGACTACATATACCTATAGGAGTGACACCTATCACAGCATCCCATATAAGGCCCATTTATTATTATTAGCAGCTTGATCGCGTTTCTCAGGAGCTAATTAGCCTCCTCCATCCCCAGCTCCTCCTCTCGTCCAGATAGGACTTGGCCTTCTGATATTCATCTTGAATCAGACATTTTTCTTGAATTATGTTGTACATTAAATTATTGAACATTAATGATATCTGTAATACATTTATGTTGGTTCTGTTCTGTTTACCCTAAGGGGGGTTATCGTTGCTCTCTTTGCTCTTATCCATGCTAGGCTGCATGGATGGGCAGGGAGCTCTTGCCCAGAACAGAACCATACCGCCAATCAAAAACTGTATGCTAATTGTCAATCATCTTTGATGATAGTGGTCCTGACAGAATTGCAGGTTGTGTAAAACCTTGCAGTTTTATGTCACGAGTCAAGTATGTAAGAAAATATTTTTTTATCAAAACTATTCTAAATAACAATTTTTTCTCACAATGAGAATTGTACTCTGCATACACATAGAACATGTTTAATTTATATTATTCAAATCAGTTAAATTATTGTTTTAGGCTGCATTAACTAGGTCAGCCGGAACCAGGAACACTTCCCATAACACATGATGTAATGGTTACATCATAAAAAGAATGGCATCTACGCTAATGTTAGTCTCTCTGTTTATCCCGAGGTCTACTGCAGTCAGCCGGATCCGGGCCGTATCCAGATCAGATGGTGGACCTGCGCCTAGACATGACCAACGCATCCCTGAAATGTCTGCAGAGACCGCGTCAATTAAACTCCACCCTGTAAATGCCGCATCGACACGACATCCTCATTAAACCCGTCTCTGGCATGACGACTCCAATCTTTCGAATAATCTTACGAATATCTTTCGATCTAATATGACTTCTGACCTGTAATGTTGCCAGAATCATAATCATTCACTATTTGTTCGTCGGCCAGAAGAGAACTGGCACCCCGACTGAGCCTGGTTTCTCCCAAGGTTTTTTTCTCCATTATGCCACCTGATGGAGTTTTGGTTCCTTGCCACTGTCGCCTATGGCTTAGCTTGCTCAGTTGGGGACACTAAATATTCAACTAAATATTCAAATAAATTTTCAACTAAATTACTGACCTGTCCACATTGTCACTATATGATAATTAAACAGAGCGGGATGACATCACTGTTTTCTCCAGAGCGGCTGTACAGCTGAATCAAATTCTGTTGCAAGCTGCTTTGAAACAATTGGCATTGTAAAAAGCTCTATATAAATAAAGGTGACTTGACTTGACTCTGACTTTATGTTCATTGGTATAGATTAATTATAGCATACTGTAAAGTATATCTCCCTGTTTGTGAAGAATGGAATGTACACAAAACATTTCTGCCACCCACACACTCATAGCAAAATCAGATTTTAGCTGTAAGGTCAGCCATTATCAAGAGCAGTTATGAAAGCATTCTTGTCAGCTGCATTTTATGTGGGTGATGAATGGTTCCACAGGGACAGTGTCATAAAAAAAATATTTTTATTTATACATCAGCATCATGTCACATCAAGGCATGCAACCAATACGTATTTGAAAGAGAAATTATTTAAAGAGAGTGTTTACCACAAAATGAAAATTCTGCATTTAGTTTTCATGTTTTATGGGGACATGCCATAGGCTTAATGATAATTTCATACTGTACAAACTGCATATTATATATACCTCTAAACCTACCCATCACAGAAAACGTTTTGATTTCATATAAAAAAAAAAAAAACACTTAGTATGATTGCTCATGGGGACCAAACAATGTCCCTACAAGGACAAGAATTTTGGATATTGCCATCTTTGTGGGGACTCTTTGTGAGGGATTTTGTCCTCAGAATGTAGGGTATACCGGAACCACACACACACACACACACACACAGACAGACAGACAGACACACAGACAGACACACTTTTCTAAATATCTTTATTTTGTTTTTCAGGAAAAGAAAGTCATACAGGTTTAGCATTTTGAATATTCAGAATTTTATTTTTTGTGAACATTCCCATTCCCATAAAAAAATAAATTAACACATAGGCCTACAATGTTAAACGTCTCTTTATTAAACCGTAGGCTGAGAACAATTCTGTGTTATACATTGTGATATACATTGTATTTGCCATTTAAGATGATAAGTAAACATTCTAGGACAGTGGACGGTAACTGGCGGCAAAATTGGCCCGCCAGCAATAATATCTGGCCTGCACCCGCAGCCAGATTATTTTGATAGCGGCTGGTTCTGAAATATATCTGTCCTAGTTCTGGACAGATATATATAAACTCCCCTAATCTCAAGAGACGCTCTAGTGGTTTATGCTAGAGATTGCATCTTTTAGCCTCGTTGTTAAAGCGTCAGACTCCCATGCAGAAAGACCTGGGTTCGAGCACCGCTTGGAGCGGGCGGTGTGATCCAGAGAGATTACAACAACAACTGTTACTCACAATTAGTTTGTCTTTAGTGATTTTGCCTTCAAAAAAAGTATGAGAACGTTTTTGCAACAATGTTTTATTTTGGGATGAATTGAGAGCTTTTAATTTGAAAAGTTCTGCAAGACATTCAAAAGAGTCTGTGGAATGGATCGCTAGACACGCCTCTAAAATAGCCGTCATGAAATGTGTGGTATGAAAACAGTGAACCATTGAAACGTTTGCTTATAACGCCTCAGCACCAACACGTGAACAATAACAAATCAAATTTAGCTTCCTTTTTATCAAAAATATTGACAAGACAACCAGCAAAAAAAGGTGCCATGCTTTGTCTCGTGGTGCCGCCTGATATATATTTATTGCAGATAAGACACACCAGCTTTGCATTCACAAAACCAGGTAGGATGAACGCATAGTTGACTTTCCATTCTTTGTATGCCCTTTTTTCGCTGTCGACTTTTCTCTTTAGACTATTTGATAGTGCCATTTTCTCTCACCGGCTAGCTTAAATGTTAACATCACTCTGCATGCGATGTAATAACGTACCTCCAGCATTTATCCAATTTTTTAACAGAGTAACAGCTCACTACCAGTTATAAAAGACACTGTAACAGTATGTTACAGGCAATTCTAGTTGCATTTTACATCAATTAATTTCTTAAATTATCCCTTGAATATGTTCTGGCCCGCCATCTAGTGGCGATTTTCTCAAACTCCATATTGGTAGTTAACCCTCATCCCTCCCTCGCACTTTGTAACAAATCCTTCCCTTGCGGGTTAAAATTACTTTTAAAATTATACTTTTTTTTTGTCCAGAAAGCTTATTTCTTTGGAGTGAAGTATGGTCTCCACAACCTTCGGGTCGAGAGACCCGAATCTATGAGCTGGGCCCCCTCAGAGGCCACACCCACAGATTCCATATTTCTGGACGGGGGTGAAAGATCAAAATCATGCCTGAGATAGAAGGTCCCTCCTGACCGGAATCTCCAGGGGAGAGCCGCTGAGGAGGGACACTAGGTCAGAGAACCAGGGAGAGTACTTTGCCCTGGGACCATAAGAGGATCTGGTGCGCCAGACCCCCTTGATGATTTATGTAAGAGACCACTGATGTATTGTCTGTGCAGACAAGCACATGATGGCCCCTCAGAAAATACTTCAATGCCCTTCTTAGCGACAGATGCCTTCTTAGCGACAAGAACTGCCCTGATATCAGGCTTCTACTTTGAAGACTACGACTAAGAGTATCGTCCCTGCCCCCAAGACTGTTTCTGTGGAGGGGCATGTGAAGCGACACTCTCCTTCTGCTGCGCTCTGTATGAGGAGCTAAACGGCTGGGGCTGCTCGCGCCCAGCAGCCCCAGAGGGTTGTGGATGGCAAGGTTGGAACCTTTTGAACATCTCCGCTTGCTTTTTAGTCTTCTGAAACCTCTCGATGACAGTGTTGACTGCATCGCTGAAGAGGCCAGAAGGAGATAGAGGGGTGTCCAATAAAAAGGCTTTGTCTTTTCCCTTTATTTCAGAGAAATTTAACCATAAATGCCCCTCAGTGGCCGTCAGGGCTGCCATAGACCACCCTACTGCTCTGGCGGTCTCCTTTGTGGCCCTGAGAGACAAGTCTGTGGCCCGGTGCAGCTCTTGAATTGCGTCGGGCCCTACCTCATTGCCATCCAAATCCCTCAGCAGATCAGCCTGATATGCCTGCAGTAATGACATTATGTGCAGACATGCACTAGCCTGATCTGCTGCCGTTAATGCTTTTCCCACAACTGCTGATGTCGTTTTCAGTAGTTTTGTGGGAAGAGCTGGGGCCTTCAGGGACGATGCTGAACCAGGTGACAGCTCGTAAGCGTCTGTTCAATCCTGGGCATCGCCCCATAACCATACTCTTTCAGCCCCCTTATTTCTAAATATAAACATGTATTTGGGGATTTGAAAACACATGCTGAGTATGGTTTATTCCACAATCTCGATAACTTGTTATGGAGATCGGGAAAAAAGGGAAGGCTCCGTGGTGGAGGTGAAATATCAGGTGATAGAAAACGCTCATCCAGTTTACTCTTTGGACGAGCACCTTGTTTTTCTATTGGCCACTCAATATTTAACTTTTCTACAGCTCTTGTGACCACCTCCACCAGCTCCTCATATGCTGGGGGAAGAGATGGCGAATCCTCTTCCCCCAATCCGGCACTAAACACATCTACCTCCTCAGAGCTCGACATGTGTAGTACACTGTAAAAAAAGAAAAATTTACATAACTTAAAATTGTAAGGCAACTTGCTGCACAGCTTTTTTGAGTTTACTCAACTTTTAAATAAAGTAGTTTACTTAACTCAATTAACTGAGTAAGGTCACATGTCTCCCAATTTAAGATCTTTTGTTCAGTTGATTGAGTTTTTTTATTTTTTTTTATGTCACCATCATGGTGATTCATGTTCCCTTTCGAGGGAACTCGCGCTGCGTCACCGCTTTGGGAACGCCTCTGCGTGATTGCGTCGTGAAGCACATGTGTAATCAGTCCAATGGAGAGACGGAACGTCATAGGCGGGTGACGTCATCGACCCGGAAGGTATAAAGCATACCGGCAAACAAACGCCGCTAGCTTCTGTTGCTTTCAGCAAGCGCTCTGTGTTTCATTGTCTTTGCCAGTTTTGTGTTTGTGTCTGAGTTCAGACTTTCCTTGTTTTTCTACAAGTTGCATTCACACTGACATATAGAGAGAGACATTATGGCGAGCGAACAGCGTTACAGAAAGTGTGTTCCTCCCTGCTCTCGTCACATCACGAGCGGGGATACACACTTGATGTGCGTTGTTTGTTTGGGTGAACAGCACGCCCAGTCGGCTCTCGAGGGGGCCGGCTGTGAGCATTGTGAGGCTTTGCCTATGAGAGTGCTGCGATCCCGCCGGGCACTTTTTGAGGAGGGTGTCCCGGTTCACGTTCCCCGCGGCACAGGCCCCGCTGTTGCTGAGGCACAGCGGCAGCTTATGTCGTGGGGTTCGCAGATGGATCTGTCAGAGGGGTTAGAGACGGGCCCAGCCCTTTCTCTGCCCTCACCTGGCAGATCCAGTGCTGCCTCTCTGGGTTCGGGAGCCCGCCCCGCGGTTTCTCCCACCCAGGGGGCAGCCTCAGCGCTGCTTTTATCAAGCTCTGACGAGATCGATATTTGCAGCGTTGACGCGGGGGTTGAAGACTCGCCACTTCAATCCCCTGCTGGTGAGGAGCTATTGGAGGTGCTGTGCAGAGCTGTGGCCAAACTAAACATTGACTGGCCACAAGAGAATCAAGAGAGCGTCTCGTCCAAGAGCCGTCTGGACGAGCGCTTTCTCCCCACCCGCTCTGCCCAGCCTCCACGTCGGAGTTTACCGTTTTTCACGGATCTCCACACTGAGGTGTCGAGAACGTGGAAGCGGCCCATGTCCTCTCGTGTCTTCAGCCCCCAAACGTCCGTGTATAGTAACATCCAGGGGCTGAAGAAGCATGGGTATGGTCCGATGCCGAAGGTGGAGGAGACGATTGCGAGCCATCTCTCTCCTCAGTCGGCATCGGCCATTAAAACTCCGACCTTGCCCACCAAACCTTTAAGAACCACCTCCTCTTTGGTGGGCAAGGCGTACTCGGCAGCGGGTCAGGCCGCCGCGTGCCTGCACACTATGGCCATCATGCAGGCATACCAGGCCGACCTGCTAAGAGACCTGGGGTCCAGCCAGGAGATCGGAGCAGACTTAGTCAATGAGCTCCGATCTTCAGCAGATTTAGCTCTCCGAGCCACCAAGGAGACGGCCAAATCTATAGGCCGTTCTATGGCAGCCCTGGTGGCTACGGAGAGGCATCTGTGGCTTAATCTGACCGAGATTCGGGAGAGAGATAAGAGCTTTCTGCTTGATGCGCCGCTGTCTCCTGACGGCCTGTTCGGTGACGCTGTCACTACCGTCACCGACAGGTTTCAGGAGGCAAAGAAACAGTCTGCGGCGCTCAAGCAGCTCCTCCCGAGAAAACCCCAGGCCTCGTCTGCTGCTGTGCGGGAGCAGCAGACACCGAGTACAAGCTCCGTACACCGGGCGCAACAGAAACAGAGTGTCGCCACTCGTACTCCCCCTCAGAAAGGGTGGGCCGGTGGGCGACACCCCCAGACGCAGCCCTCTAGGGGTAGAGCAGATCTGCGGACTGTTCTCATCTCTAGGAAGGCTGCGTCTAAGAAGCCCTGACGCCAGTGGGCCCAGGGCAATGAGGGTTTCCCCCTTCGGGAACAGGCGGTGTTCACCTCAGCATACGGTGCCCGTCCTTTTCCGGTACCCTCACAGGGTCTCTCCACTAACCCCGCCCGAGTGCCGGGGCGTGGAAGGCCCTCGCGAGTCATCCGAGGATGGCCCGCGTCCTCCAGACAAGGAGGTGGCGCTGTCGAGTCAGCCGTTCCCTGCCGGTCATCCGCTTCAGGGCGCTGTGCTCCCAGCACTCAGTATACCAGAGGCCAGTCTCGAGGGACTGGTACCCCTAGTAGATTTTTTGCCAGAATGGGAAAAACTGCCAAATATATCTCGTTGGGTCCTGCAGATAATAAGATCAGGGTACGCCATCCAGTTCAGGTGTCGTCCACCCAGTTTCAAGGGGGTCCTACCTACCTTGGTGGGCCCCGAGCAGGCTCTGGTTATGACTCAAGAAGTCCAGACCCTCCTACGGAAGGGGGCCATAGAGAAGGTTCCTCTCTCCGACAGGGAGTCGGGTTTCTACAGTCGCTATTTTATAGTGCCAAAGAAGGATGGGGGGTTGCGCCCCATTTTGGACCTGCGCTCTCTGAATCGCGCAGTGGCAAAGTTCAGGTTCAAGATGCTTACACTCAAACATATCGTGTCCCAAATCAGGTCCGAGGACTGGTTTGTCACGATAGATCTCAAAGATGCTTACTTCCACATCTCCATCCTTCCGCAGCACAGGAAGTACCTGAGGTTCGCTTTCGGGGGACAAGCGTACCAATATCGGGTGCTTCCCTTCGGTCTAGCCCTATCACCCCGCACCTTCACCAAGTGTGTAGACGCGGCATTAGCCCCCTTGCGTATGCAGGGGATCCGCATTCTCAATTATATCGACGACTGGCTGATTTTGGCTCAGTCAGCACGTCTGGCGGTTCAACATCGAGATGTTGTTCTCGCACACATGAAGAGGTTAGGGCTGAGGCTCAACCTCAAGAAGAGCGTTCTTTCTCCAGTACAGAAAATAACGTATCTGGGTGTGTGTTGGAATTCGATCCTGATGCAGGCCCGTCTATCAGGGTCGATTCTCTCAGCTGTGAAAGGGGTGAAACTAGACCAGCCACTCACTGTCAAACAGTATCAGAGACTGTTAGGCCTGATGGCAGCAGCGTCCAACGTCATTCCTCGTGCCCTGTTGTACATGAGACCTTTACAGTGGTGGCTCAAGACCAAGGGTTTTTCCCCGAGGGGAAATCCCTTTCGCGTGATCAAGGTAACGCGGCGATGCCTCCGCGCCTTAGTCATGTGGAAGGACCCTCGGTTTCTAGCTCAAGGCCCGTTACTGGGGGTACCGTGCCAGCGGGTCACTCTGACCATGGATGCCTCCCTTACGGGTTGGGGGGCGACCATGAGTGGTCGCTCGGCCCAGGGCCTGTGGCAGGACTCTCATCGTGCGTTGCACATAAATTGCCTGGAAATGCTTGCTGTGTTCCAGGCTCTGAGACATTTCCTGCCGTATCTCAGGGGCCATCATGTTCTAGTTCGCACAGACAACACATCGGTGGTCTCCTATATAAATCACCAGGGGGGTTTGAGGTCTCGCCCTTTGTACAAGCTGACTCGTCAAATCCTCCTGTGGGCCCTGGGGAAATTGCTCTCAATCAGGGCAATCTACATCCCAGGGCGCCTGAATACGGAAGCAGACATCCTGTCGAGGCAGGGGCCGAGGCCCGGGGAGTGGAGACTCCACACCGAGGTGGTGGAGCTCCTCTGGCAAAAATTCGGCAGAGCCGAAGTAGACCTGTTCGCAACTCAAGACAACACTCATTGTCGTCTATGGTTTGCTCTAACTCCTCCAGCTCCCTTGGGACTGGACGCCATGGTACAGGAGTGGCCGAGGCTGCCCCTGTACGCTTTCCCCCCGATCGCTCTGCTTCCGGGAGTTCTAGAGAGAGTTCGTCGGGACGGTGCCCATCTGCTCCTAGTAGCTCCGTTCTGGCCAGCCCGGGTTTGGTTCTCGGACATTGTGTCGCTCCTCAACGGCTCTCCCCTGGAGATTCCGTGCAGGAGGGACCTGCTCTCTCAGTCGGGCGGTGCCTTCCTGCACCCACGCCCAGAGCTGTGGAATCTGTGGGCTTGGCCTCTGAGGGGGCCCAGCTCTTAAGCTCCGGTCTCTCAACCGAGGTTGTGGAGACCATCCTACACTCTAGAGCTCCCTCCACGAGGAAACTGTACGCATTGAAATGGAGACTCTTCACCTTATGGTGTAGAGATCGCCTGTGGGATCCAGTTAACTGCCCTGCGAGCGCGGTGCTGGAGTTCCTGCAGGAGAAATTCTCCGCTGGGTTAGCTCCCTCCACTTTGAAGGTGTACGTGGCGGCCTTAGCAGCTTACCACTCTCCTTTCGATGGTGTTACCCTCGGGCGACACCCCCTAGTTACTCGTTTCCTCCGTGGCACTATCAGACTGAGGCCCGCAGTACGCACCAGGGTGCCGGCCTGGGACTTATCTATTGTCCTTCAGGGCCTTTCTCAGGCTCCCTTCGAGCCCATTGAAGAAATTTCTGAGAAACTCCTCACTTTAAAGACCATCTTTCTGCTGGCTATCTCTTCTTTAAAAAGAATAGGGGACTTACAAGCCCTCTCTGTGGCACCCTCGTGCTTGGAATTTGCTCCCGGTATGGCTAAAGCTTTTCTGCACCCCAGACCGGGGTACGTTCCTAAGGTTCCCACTAATACTGTGAGACCCATAGTACTTATGGCCTTTTGTCCACCTCCCTTTCTGACGTCTGACCAGGAAAGATCCAATCTGCTTTGCCCTGTTCGCGCACTAGACGCTTATGTCCACAGAGCTGCCCTGTGGAGAAAATCGGAACAGTTGTTTGTGTGTTACGGTCCACCCTCGAGAGGGGGTCCGGTCTCTAAGCAGAGGATGAGCAAGTGGATAGTTGAGGCTATTTCACTTGCTTATGAGGTGGTCGGGCAGCCTTTCCCTTTGGCTGTCCGGGCACACTCGACTAGGGGTATGGCTGCCTCTCGGGCATTCCTAGCAGGGGCCTCCCTGCAAGACATCTGTGACGCGGCGGGGTGGTCCTCGCCGCTCACTTTCGTGAGGTTCTACGAACTTGACATTACTCCAGGGGCTCGGGTGCTCGCCTTTTAGACAATGCACAGGCGGGCATCCGGCTCCTATGGGGACGTGGGTATTCTCGTTCCCAAAGCGGTGACGCAGCGCGAGTTCCCTCGAAAGGGAACGTCTCGGTTACGACTGTAACCTTAGTTCCCTGAGTAGGGAACGAGACGCTGCGTCACCCTGCCATACTCCCCGCATGCCCGCAAAAGCGTCTTGCTTCACTCTACCACAGAAGCTAGCGGCGTTTGTTTGCCGGTATGCTTTATACCTTCCGGGTCGATGACGTCACCTGCCTATGACGTTCCGTCTCTCCATTGGACTGATTACACATGTGCTTCACGACGCAATCACGCAGAGGCGTTCCCAAAGCGGTGACGCAGCGTCTCGTTCCCTACTCAGGGAACTAAGGTTACAGTCGTAACCGAGACGTTTTCTTTAGTTGGGCAGTTTGACGACTTTTTAATGTTTGGCAAGAAAAGCAAGAGAAAACACAATCAAATGCTGTCAGCTGCTCGATGATAAAAAATATAATCATTGTGTAGTGGCTTAATTCACTGATTTTATGACTGAGTTTAATATAAGCAATATACTATTTTTTTTTATTGTGCTTCTAGAAAAAAATCAAGCATGGTTTTAATCAGAATAGCTGCCTAAGGTTTACTTAATTGTACACTAAGCACTTTGACCTCCTGTAGATTTACTCCCACAGACATCAAGAATCAGCCTATGAATCTCAACAATGGTGACATGCTGATGCCGCAATGCATTCTGGGAGCCATGGATGAGTTTTGCATGATGCACCCAGAATGCATTGTTAACTTGTTGCAACTTGTATGCTTGCTAACTTGCATTTACAAATCGAATTTACAATTAATACTAGGTTGGTCCAACGATTGTTGAACCAACTTCTTTTCACTAGTTAAGCCAACTTTTTTGCATTTAATTGTCCAGTTAACTAAAACATAATCATTAGTCAAAATTTTTGTGAGTTGAATTTTTTACAGTGTACCGGGCTCCCTCCCTGGGCGGAAGAAGATGCAGCGCGGGCTTCCGACACCGGAGAGGAAGTGCGAGATCCTCTGGGTAAAGGCAGAGAAAAGGCCAGGCCCGTCTCTAACCCCTATGAGAGATCCATTTGCGATCCCCACAATTGCAATTGCTGTGTTGCCTCGGCAACAGTGGGACCAGAACCGCGAGGAACGCGAGTTTGATCACTCTTCCCAAAGAGTGACGGACGGGAGTGGAGCATGTGAAGCGGCATACTGAGGCAATGCATCAATTGCTCCTGTCTGCCTCCTGTTTGCCTCCTGTTTGTCCTGCTGCTGTGCTTGTGTGTGCTGCTTGCTTTTGAATCTCTATTTAAATATCATTCCCTGTTGTTTAAACTGCAAAATATAACTTACCCATCACCATATATTGTCTAATATTGCCTAACACTTTAAATCTGACATCGCTAGCTTTTAATCTAAATCACTATCACGTGTTAACATTTCGCTAGCCTGTTAGCTTGCCATCTCTGCATCCGGGTCTCCTGTTTTCTGAGTTCATTAAACAACTGTGGTGAGTTGGTTTAGTCAATAGAGTCCATCAAACAACAGCGTTGAGTTGGATTAATCAACAAACACGGTAAGCCATGTCATCTTCTCCTGTTATTGTCACTTGCACTGCCTGTCACATGTTCAGTATATCCTTCTCTGTCGGCGAACAGGGCTTCACATGTGATAAATGCAGGGAGATAGTCAGGCTGACAGAGAAGATTTCAGAATTAGAGACACGCATCCAGACTTTATCTGAGAATAGTGAGAATGTAACAGCTTTAGACACTGATTTGGATGCGAATAGCTTAGTGAACGCTGTACATTGTTCGGGGCAACTGGGCAACTCGGTGGCTGTGAGACGGCATAGTCGCGGATCTAAAAACCACTCTTCCGTTCCGATTAGAACATCAAACAGGTTCTCCCCACTCAGTGACGCACCCACTGAGAATCCTGTTGAAAGTGCCCTAGTCATTGGCGATTCTATTACACGGAGTGCAGCCACCATAGTCACATGTTTACCAGGAGCCAGAGCGCCTGACATCAAAGCAAATTTAAAAGTGCTGGCTAATGCTAATTGTAAATTCTCTAAGATTATTATTATCCAGTCGGAGATCATCAAAATTAACATTAAAGAGGTGTGTGAACTCGCAAGTACGATGGCAGATGACGTTTTTTGCTCTGGTCCCCTCCCTGTTCGCTGGAGTGATGAGACACTTAGCAGACTATCATCACTCAATGGCTGGTTGTCTAAGTGGTGTCCGCAAAATAACATAGGGTTCATAGACAATTGGAAAAGCTTTTGGGGCAGACCTGACCTGTTGAAAAAAGATGGCATCCATCCTTCCTGGGATGGTGCTGCTCTTCTCTCTAGTAATTTGGCACATAGTCTTAGAGCTAAACCTTGACTAATTGTATAACCGACCGCCTACTAGCTGTCTCACTTCACAGAAGTCAGATAAATCCCAGCACATAGAGACTCTTTCACCTAGATATCATCACATAGAGACTGTGTCTGCTCCCCGATTTAGTAAATACAAAAAAAACATCAAAACCATTCAACTGTAAAAATTTAATTGATGTCCAAAAAATAAATAACAGATATTATACAGATGAACAAACAATAAAGCTCGGGCTGCTGAATATTCTATCCCTTTCCCCAAAAGCGCTTATTGTTAATGATATGATTACAGATAATAATCTAGATGTGCTGTGTTCGACAGAAACCTGGCTAAAACCTGACGACTACATTACTTTAAATGAGTCCACCCCCCAGGTTATTGTTATAAACACAAGCCACGTCTGAAAGGTAAAGGGGGAGGTGTTGCTGTAATTTATAATAATATCTTCAGTATTACTCAGAAGTCTAGTCTCAAATAAAATTGTGCTGGCTACTGTATACAGGCCACCAGGGCACCATACATACTTTACTAAAGAATTTGCTGAGTACTGGCTACAGATAAAGTCCTAATTGTTGGTGATTTCAAAATATCCATGTGGAAAATGAAAAAGACTCATTGGGATTGGCATTTAGAGACATTCTAAACTCTATTGGAGTTAGGCAACACGTGACAGGACCCACTCATCACCGTAATCATACTTTAGACCTAATACTGTCACATGGAATAAATGTTGATACCGTTGAAATTCTGCAGCAGAGCGATGACATCTCAGATCATTACCTAGTATTGTGTATATTTAATGTAGCAAAGGCTGCAAAACCGTCCCGTTGTTTCAAATATGGCAGGACTCTTACCGCTGCCACTAAAGATCGCTTTGTAAATAAACTTCCTCATCAGTTTCATCTCCTCAGCATCCCAGATAGCCTAGAGGAACTCGATGTTGCAACAGAAACTATTGGCTCTCTCTTTTCCAGCACTTTAGACACAGTTGCTCCTCTGCGCTTAAAGAAGATTAAAGAAAATAGTCCAGTGCCGTGGTACAACGAGCACACCCGGGCCCTTAAAACAGCAGCCAGAAAAATGGAGCGCAGCTGGAAGAAAACAAAACGGGAAGTTTTTCGGATCTCGTGGAAAGAGAGCATGATTGCGTACAGAAAGGCCTTAAAAACAAATAACAGAAACTGTTCTAAATCGCCCACCTGCAAGTCCAGCCTAAAGTAATAGCACACTTTTCCTTATGCCATATGGTATCACTCATGCACAAACAGTCTTTGTTGTGCATTAAAGGGAAAGTTAATGAATGGAAATTTTGTAATCATTTACTCTCCAAATTTACGTTAATCAATGTTTGTGAAAAAAGCCTAAATTAAATCTGTTCGTCTGTTCGTGCATTAGTGTTTCTTCAGGAGAATTGGATTAAACCACTCTATTCATATGGATTACTTTTACAATGTCTTTACAGACTGTTTGAACGTGGACTTTCAATGTATGGACAAAAATGCTGAGAAAATATTTTTTTAAAAACTTAATTTGTGTTCAGAAGATAAATGAAAGTCTGATGGGTCTTGAACAAAATGTTGGTGAGAAAATTTAGATTTTTAAGTGAACTAACCCTTAAAAGTTAAATTGTAATTTAATAGACATTACAAGAGAAATAGAAAATTCAACTATTAGTTTAATGCAGCAACCTTGGGTTCAAGAGACATTTCTCTGTCTCCACCATTTGCATTTATCACAGGCTGAGAAATGTCCTTCAGGACAGCTCACAGTGTTTAGCTCATAGCAACCTGCAAATGGCTTTCAAATGGAGTAGCCCATTACTTTTCCACTGCAGCCGGTGTTTAGAGCTTGTGACGCCTGTGGATAACCTGAGGACCGAGGAAGTGTCTGGCCGCTACTCTGCTGGCTGTCAGAGAAAGCTGGTTCCTCCATTCGTCACAGGTCTATGATGAATGAGTACGCTTACTCTGCTAGTTCCACTGCAATCAGACAGGACAGGCCTAATACCTGGGGCGGCGCTGAACTAGAATTCCTCTCACGGAAGTGTTGTGTGCTTCCAAACTGTATCTTACCTTGCTGATGAAGTGGACGGAAGATGTGTTGTTGTTGTTGTTGCGGTGGTGTTCATAAACTTTATACTGAGGGCAAAATTCTGTGTGATGTGAGATTGTTTTGGCCATCTCACATAATAACTTCTGTGCAGAATCCTGTGAAAACAAATGCTGTTGGTTGTGGGGATAAAATTCTGTTTATATGTGACTCAAAGGGTTGCAATGGGGGACATTTTGTACTTTAGTTTGGCATGTAACTAACTGTGTTATGCATGTGACAGCCATAAAATCCAGTATATTTCTCCAGAGGAAGACCTAAACACTCAGCAGGGCAGAGATTTATAAACCTTATTGTGAGTGAGAGCTGCCTAAAGGGCTAAAATAATCTGGAGGGGTGCTGCTTTGATATACCCAAAGAATATCCATTCTCTTTTTTTCTTTAATCTTCACGCTTCAGGCAATAGCACTCTGCTGCTACTCTCACTTTCTCATTTTCTTTGTTCACCTTTCACCTTTTTTTGCTATTTTCACAATCTCTTGGCTCAATGGATTTCGTTAATGACTTCTCAGAAGCATTATTATTTTTATACCACAGCATTGTTCTTGATTCTGAATTGTTCAGAAAAGCTTCTCACCAGCTATTTCAAGAGAGAAATCATGAAATATCCTAATATTGAGGTTCACTTACAGTTGCAATCAAAATTATTTAACCCCCCGGAGACTTTTATATATAGAGAGAGAGAGTTATAGAATTTTTTTTTTGTAATAGTAAAATAATTATTCAACCCTTATTCATCGCTGCTGTTTTTACATCACTTATTTTCATGGTATGATACAAAATTGTGGTAAAACACAATTAAGCCTTTGGAAACTCTATAACAAAACTGAATTAGCTTGTGCTGTTACACATACATACATTTAGCCCATGCATGTGCTAAAGTTGAGTAGAAAATATGGCAAAGTCTAAAGAGCTCTCTCAAAAGCTATAGAGAACAAATTGTTTATGGCTACAAGAAAATTTCCAAAACACTCAAAATACCTAGAGAGACAACCGGCACTTTTTCATAAGTTTAAATTTTGTTAAAGAAAAAGCAAGATATCATTAAGGGGAAGAAACATGAGAAAAACCCTCAATTTATTGCCAAAGACTTGACCTGATGAAAGGAGGAAAACACATTTCAATGCAGACTATAAGAAGAACACTAGACAAGCATGGCTTTTATGTTGGGACATCTTGCCGAATGCCACCGTTGACCAAAAAGAACACAAAAAAAGGCTGACTTGAATATGCTAAAAATCATTTGGATAGACCTGTGGAGTTCTGGAAGAATGTTTATGGAGTGATGTGACCAAATTGGAACTTTTTTGACCCATGGATCAGCGGTATGTCTGGCTAAGCTTTTGAGCAGAAGAGCACCATCTCCATGATCAAACATGGAGGTGATCCAGTATTGTTATGGGGGTGCTTTTCTGTTGCAGGAAGCGGAAATCTTGACTGTATGAAGGACATCATGAATTCTTTTAAGTATCAAGACATTTTGGACAATGGACTTTCCTGCAGGACAGCCATCTCAAAGTAAACATCCAAATCTACTTAAGCTTGGTTCAGGGATCAGTCGTAGAATGTTCTTCTGTGGCCTGTACAGTCTTCAGATTTAAATCTCATTGAAAATATTTGGTGGAATTTGAAGAAAGCAGTGGTAATGTGAAAACCAAAGATTATCAGTGATCTGGAAGTTTTTTCTTAAGCAAGGAATTGACCAAGAGTGCAATAGAGAGGTGGCAGAAGCTTCTAAGCACTTACAGACAGCGTTTATTGGAGGTTATAAAGAATAAAAGATACTGCACAAAATTTTACTTGTGGGGGTTGAACAATTTTGTACTTGAATGTTTAGAGGCAGTTAGATTTTTTTTTTTACGTACTCAGAATCACTCAAATGTATATGAATACATTTTTTATAATAGTTTACTAATGCCTTTGTTGAATTGTTTTCATAAAATGTTGTTCAAGATGTCTTGCAGGTCAAGGGGGTTGAATAATTTTGATTAAAACTGTAAAAAAAATGTTTGAACAAATATATATGATTTTCAACCCTCATTCTGAACCTCTGCCTGAAATGACTCGTTTTTAAGGACCGACTCTAAGACTGGTCAGTAAACAGCCACTGTTGTGATTGTCCCACGCCATTGCATTGGCACAAGTATCAACGTGAGTAAGTGTTTTGAAAACATTATCCATATTAAATCAAAAGCATTGTGAAATTGTTTACTTGCAGTTTGCGATATGGCTGCTGTCAGATTCAGTACAGTTGGTGGCTTCATCTTTCAACAGGTATTTTTGCAAACTCTCCATTACATAGTGCCTCTTTTGCAAAACAATCTGCAGTCAAGTGCTCCAAACAAACCTTCCGACGCAATCTGGAATGCCATAAAAATAAAAATCCACTTGTTAATGATGCTGGGGTCCTTATGAATTTTAAAGGGAATCAAGTTTTTTTAAACAGTATGCATCAAAGTGAACATTCTTTTACTCTTATATTTGTTCCTGTTGTACATCAAGAACGTACATCAGAAACTGAACAGGCATCAGTGTAGATGCTGTCAGTGATTATAATGGATTACATTTTTAGACAGATGTCAGCCATTTAACTCCTACAGTTTTGGGGCCCTTTAGATGTTTTGACATGTGCTGACATTTGTGCTTTTTTCAGTTTCTTATAAGCATATTAATGGCAAAAGTGTCATTACACTGTATTCAGCACAAACTGCAGAAGCAGGGTGTCACTCCTCGAGCCCACTCAGCGAGACTGCCGGTCAAGACTGCATAGGACCGAAGTCTCAACTGAAGTCTTTACAGGGTAAGGCAGTTCTGAGGACCATCAATCTTTCCAAGAAGGCTTTGTTAAAGAGGTACTGACGCCAGAGGGCTCAGGTCACTGAGGGCAGGCCACTCTAGGGAGAAGTGGCCCACACCAGCTCTAAGTGTGCCCGCTTCTTCTCGGTGCCCCTCAGGAAATTGTTCTACCACCCCTGCCACCTCCAGTGCTTTGTGGCGCAGCAGTTTACAGTAAGTTCAGTGGTCAGTGTCTGCTCTGTAACGTTGCGGCACTGACTGGCTCGCCCCCTCCAAGGAAGAGTTTGTTTGTTCCCTGCCAGTCATTCGCTTCAGGAGTGCTCAAAATGCACTAGAGGTCAGTCTTGAGAGGCTGATTTCTTTGTTAGACTATTTGGTAGTGTGGCAACTTCACCCTTCCATGGGTCCTGCAGACTATAGAAGGAGATTACAGAATTCAGTTTGATTCCCATTCACCTCGCTTCAGTGTATCCTGTCAATGGTTGTCAGCCCCGAGCAGGCTCAGGTGCTGAAGCAGGAAGTTCAGTCCCTGTTGGCAAAATAAACCATAGAACGTGTTCCTCTTCTTGAGAGAGACTCCGGGTTTTACAGCCAGTACTTCATAGTTCCTAAGAAAAATGGGGGGTTGCGTCCCATCTTAGATCTGCGTCAGCTAAACCATACTCTGAGGATGTACAGGTTCAAGATGTTGACATTATTGTGACTCAAATCAGATCTGAAGACCGGTTTGTCACAATATTAATAAATAAGCAATTAGCAATTAATTAATCAAATTTAATAATCACTAAAAATCTATCTAAGTTGTATACAAACATTTAAATTGCAAACATTTAAAAAAGCAGATTTTTTCCAGCAGGGTAGACAGTGCTGGCTAACACATTGTTCCAAAATCTCCCATAGCAGTTCAATTCAGTCAAGGTGACCGCGAAGAACGTTAGCATAATGGATATGTGAGAAATAAGGCTTGTCTTCAGAGTTGGTTACATTTGATTAAATATTAAGAAAATCTAAAACTATTGTTTATGTATTTTTTTATTAATGTATGTCTGACACACTGCAACTCATTTTTTTAACCTAATTGAAATCTCTAAAATGCTTTTACTAACAACTAATTAAAACTTCACAAATCACATAACAGCATGAATAATAATTAAGTGTTGAGGCAGCATCTGTCACAGTAACTGCCTTCCTGTGACTGGAATTTCAAAATAAAAGCAATCAAAAATGTTGGCAGAAATTGCTGAAAAGGCTTAGCAACACTATTTACTGGAAAAATAACATGTCTGTTTTTAAAGATGTTTTCTACTAAAATGCAGCTTTGCAATAGTTTTAAGAAAGCATTTTTTATTTAAGTGACAATTACATAAACAGGCATCTAAGGATGCAAGTCATGCACTACCTAAATCTCATAATAACACCTAAAGTCACCTTTACCCAAAGTTAAGCATTTAAAATGTTAAAATGAGATTTCTGTGGTCATTTACTCACTCCAAAAATGACAAACACACCTTAGTGTGTGCATATATTAGTCTATATGCTGTTTTCTTCTGAATACATTTGATAGCCTTGTGTGTGATGAACAGAATATAAGTTGAATAGCTTAATGACAGGTTAAGCAATATAATTGGCTCTTGTGTGTGATTGTGACTGTCAATCTTTTTGAATGTGATATGAGAGCTGAGGTGGAGGTTGAGTAATTATTTTGTTTAGCCCACAGTGATTTCACATGTTTCTCCTCTACCATTTAAAAGAGTCTCACAAACTCTGCTCAGAGTTGCCAAGATACCAAAATTTGCTGTCAAATTCTGGGTTCTGGATTCTGGGACAGCGCCTTTGTACATTTGCTGAAAATTTAGATATATTTTATAATTGTTGCTACAGGGATTTCTAATTAGCTCATCATAACTGTAAAATATTAAATAACTTGCTGAAAGTGATAAGAATTTTTTTCTCTGCAGGATACCTCTGTGATTCCCACTTGTAATTTCCTGTTTTATGAAGTTAATTAGTGAAATGTCATATTTTGAAAGATGGGAGTGCAGTTGTAAACACAATCAAAGTAAGATCAAATTGTGTCTAAATATAATAAATCAGTCCCTATTGTTGTTGTCTACAAAGGCATCATTTGAATATTGCAAAGGCTTTTTATCAATACTCCAGTCACATACAGCTGTTCATTAGCACAGGGACGTTTTGAACGTGTTTTATGAGCTGTAGCGGCACTGTAAATAATTTCCTGCTTTGCTCTATTATATCACTGATATGCTAGGAAAATGTATGTGTTTTTGAAAGTGAGCATGTAGGTCAAATATGACTCATTCTGAACGGTGTGCAGCTTTCTACATGCTCTTTAACAACAATTTCCAACAATATATATTATTATTATTATTATTATTATTTTTTATTATTATTATTTTTTTTTTTATTAAAGCTGAAGTCTCTCTTTTTACTATTGAAACATATAACTTGGAGAAATCTGTTAGCATTCCCATTCATCTCAATGACAATTTCTCAGCTGGTGCATGACCTTCTGACTAATCACCATGGAACTGCTATACAGTGCAACCGTGTCTCCTTGGCTTGTGCATCCCAACCAACTCAACACTGACTAAACTAGTGTGTGAGTTTGGGTGTGGCTATTGACTGACCAATGACAGACAGGGAGAATTGTAACAATGACGCTAGTGGCACAGAAATTACACACCTCAGCTTTGAAGAAATATTTTGTTGATATGTTTGACGTGTTTCAAAGTTATTTATAAAGGCATAATTCACGGAAGGGACCCTTTTTTCTCCACCACATCAGCACAAGCTAGTGTTTTCATGTAATTTGTGCATCAGCAATGTTCTTTCCCACACGCAGCTCTCTTCTTTAAAGAAATTAATATTTTTTTTGCGTGCTAACGCATTACAATTTCCGTTTTATCTATACTGTTTATAACATATTTCGGTAACACTTTAGAATAATGGTCCGTCATTAATAGGTAACTATGCAGGAAGTAATGCAGAACTAATGAGTGGTACTACATTAGCATTACTACTAGCTACTACTATTAACTAATATAGAAACAAGTTTAACTAATCAGTAAGTAATATCAAATTTAGGACTAAGAAAGTTCCTTATTAGGTAATCAATAATGACTGAAGGATATTGGCATCACTAAGAACTAATAGGTAACAATGACAAATTATAACGGGTTAATAATTAATTACTAATCACAACATTAACGTGTCTGAGATGTGAGCAATTGTCTTTTTTTACTCTAAACATGCTCATAAAATGCATCACTAATTACTCAAGTGTTACCAAGTCACTATGCAGGAACTACTAGTGATCTGGACCATTATTCTAAAGTGAAAAACATCCTTTTCACTTTAAAATAATGGTCCAGATCACTAGTAGTTCTTGAAGATTGTCCTTCTTTACTCTGAATAAAGTCATAAAATGCATCACTAAATTACTCAAGTACGTAGTGATTCTTCAAGGACTACTAGTGATCTGGACCATTATTTCAAAGTGGAAAAACATATTTTCAGGTCCAGGTCACTAGTAGTTCCTGCATAGTGACTAGGTAACACCTGAGTAATTAGTGATGCATTTTATGAATTTTTTTTATTTTTTATTTATTTAGTAAAAAAGATGACTGATTACGTCTCAGACACACAGACACTTTATAATTTTTCAGTTAGTTAATAGTTATTAATGAGGCTAATCTCATTCAGTGATTATTGATTAAATAATCAAACTTGTATTTCATTAGAGCAGTTAATCTAGTAGCTACGAGGAAGAATCCAGCTATACTTGTTTGTTTGTAATTTTTTGGAAGTGTGAGCCTCCCTTTATATCTAAAGTCCTTTATGTTATTGGCTCTGCTCGCAATAAGCATTGTTAGAATTGAGTAAAGAAAATAAGCATTTCTCTGCCACCTGTAAAGATACTTTAAATCTGACAAATTGGTTTAATAAAGTGGGTTCCCTTGCGATACTACATGAGTACTGCATCGTTCGTCTTATTAATGTAAATAAGACAAGACGCTATGGGGAAAACTCCTTTTTCTCCGATTCTGAAGCCTTTATACTGCCTTCGTGCAGTTGATCGGCCCGCTTCCCTGCTCGTCACTCTCTATCCCGCTCGCCGCTCTCAAGCAGCTCGCCGCCGCGCAGCCGCCGCTTCGAGCAGCCGCAGCACTCTCTGCTCTTCAGCTCGCCGCTCAGACCGCCGCTCACGTGCAGCGCTGATCACCCGCTCTGCAGCAGCCAGATCAGCTCGCCGCTCTCAAGCAGCTCTGTTTCCGCGCCACTGTGTTGCAGCCTGGTCAGCGCTTCGCCCACGAGCTGCCTGCAGCCGTGCGAGTGCACTTCGGTGTATCCTTTTAAGAGCTTTAAAGAGAAAGAGCTCATTTCTGCGACGTTGTTGCAAATGTCCTTGCAGAGCCCTTCTGCACATTGATGACGGGCACAGCGAGTGCGTGCAATGTCTGGGCGAGTCCCACGCAGAAGCTGCGCTCGCTGACTCGACCTGCTGTCACTGCGAGAGTATGAGTATCGCCTCTCTGCGCTCGCGGATAGCGTTCTTTTAAGAACGTGACCCCGCCCCTGCCCCTTGCGCCCTCCCGTTTTCTTCCTCCCGGAAACCCGCGAGGAAAAGCCCCCTCAGCCCCCGCATGACTCGCTCTCCCCACAGGAAGAGGTTCCCCCCGTCCATTTCTCCCGTCCAGACCAACGTCCCTCTGCAGCCGCGAGTGACTTGGTCTCATTCGGAGGATCTGATGACAAACCGCAGGACGACAGCATGTCTCTAGCGGCGTCGGAGGCTGAGGAGTGGTCAGATTCGCAAAATGACCCCGCCCCTTTGCCATCTTTGGAGCCAATTGATACCAGAGCTTCTGCTGACACAGAGCTCTATCGCGTGCTGTCGAACAGCTCGGGTTAGAGTGGTCTGCGTCTGAAGAGCCCACGTGCAGCCGCTTGGACGAGTGGTTCCTGCCTGGACGTCATCAAGCTTCCTCTCAGCAATTGGCACCCTTCTTTCCTAAATTGCACGACGAGCTGACAAAGTCATGCCGCGCTCCCTACTCAGCCCAACGCTCCACTTCCTCTGCCACGGCCAGACCACCCTCTAAAATGCCTTGCCCAGTTTTCCTGCCACCCCGTTCAGTTCCGGGTGCTCAAAAAAGAGTGTTTGTTGCCCACACAGAGCCTGTTCATATGCCCTGGTTGGGAGCCGCTGTTATAGCGGAAATAAAAATCAAACATACTCAAAAAGAGAGCAAAATTCCTCTTCCACCACACATATGCACCCCAGTCCCTCACAGCGACTCAGTGCCTGTATCAGTTCAGATCCTTGCCACATTGGCCGAGGCCTGGAAGGCCATCCCTGGAGTGTCAGCTTGGGTTCTGAACATAATAAAACGAGGTTATGTACTCCAATTCGCTCAAAGACCCCTGTTGTTCAATAGCGTGGTCGAAACCTCTTTGAAAAGCAAGGATGCACATGTCCTGTGTTCCGAGGTGAACATCATGCTGGCAAAAGGAGCTATAGAAGTGGTTCCCCCAGCACTGAGCGAGTCAGGCTTTTACAGCAGGTACTTCCTCGTCCACAAAAAGTATGGCGGTCTCAGGCCCATCCTTGACCTCAGACAGCTGAACAAGGCCCTGATAAAGCGCTCATTCAGAATGATCACTCTGAAACAGATCTTCCGACAAATACGCTCGGGAGACTGGTTCTTTACCCTGGATTGGAAAGATGCTTACTTTCACATCCAGATAGCCCCCCATCACAGGCAGTTTTTGAGATTCGCCTTCGAGGGAGTGGCATATAAATATACGGTTCTGCCGTTCGGCCTGTCCCTGAGACAGATGGGAGTGCGCATTCTAAAGGCGGAACTAATATCCCACAGATCCGTTATTCTCAACCACTTAGAGTGCTTGGGTCTCAGGGTCAATTTTGCAAAGAGCTCATTATCCCCCAGCCAACGTGTATCGTTCCTGGGGATAATTTTAGATTCAACCCCCTTGAGGGCCACAGTCACTCCAGAGCGCGCTCTGGTCATTCAGCAGTTCACGCAAACATTTACACCCAGGGTTTTTCTGCCGCTCAGAACGTTTCAGTAAATGCTAGGCCTAATGAGCTCAGCATCTCCAGCTCTGCAGATGGGGCTGCTTCATATGCACCCTCTGCAGTTCTGGCTGAAATCACGGGTCCCGCCCTCAGCCTGACATCATGGCCGTTACTCACTGTAGGTGAACTAGGCTTGTGTCACAGCCCTGGCCCCTTGGACGAACCTTTGCAGGTTCAAACAAGGCGTGGCGATAGGTGCTATCTTCACAAACACCTCCAAGACAGGTTGGGGAGCTCTGTGCAACAACCACCCAGCCTTCAGGCTAGTGTTTTCATGTAATTTGTGCATCAGCAATGTTCTTTCCCACACGCAGCTCTCAGACACATGGTGCATTATTCGTTATAGTGAAATCACACATCAAAATATAAACAAATGTTTTACACTCATACATCCACTGATGTACTGCTAAATTTTAAATTGTGTTTAAATATTAATTCCGCTAATTAAAACCTTAAATTGATAGCCTTTTAATTATAATTAATTATCTTGCTAATTTTATAAATGTAAATGTAGTTCCCTTTCAGTCAGTACACTACGAGTTACGTCAGTTACTGACGGAATGGGGGTTTCGCTTAGAAGCCAATCGCCTTTGAGCTCTACAAAACGAGCCAATGGCATGAAAATGCCATGGGTCTACGGAATTTGCATGCCGCAACCCCGCCCCACGGCGTGGGTATAAAGGGCGTTGCGTGGCAATCTCGCATTATGTTTCTGCTTCAGAGCCGAGTTTACTGCCTGAGCGCTTTCCTCTTCAAGACGAGTTTCTCTCCAGAGTGTTGGTGTTACGGCACGTTCCAGCGAGTTCCGCATTTCCTGTCTGATCTGTGCAGTGATCGAGCACAGCGTGCGCGTTCTCCCTGGGTGCTTCGGCATTCTGCAGAGTTTTTCACTCCTCTCTAAAAGAGCTGCACGTGGCACGTCTTTTTAAAGATGGCTCGCCCGTGCTCCGTTTCTGGGTGCGGTCGACTGGTACCTCCGTTTGATGGTCATGATCGCTGTTTGGCGTGCTTGGGCCTCGTGCACGCTGAACGCGCGTTCATGGATGAGTCATGTTCTCACTGCGGGAACATGACCATCTCAGTGTTGCGATCGAGACTCCATGATCTCCGTAATGGGGGGAGAGTCCCCTCTACCACACCCCAATCTACTTCCTCCACTGGAGGGGGTACTTTGGCTGGTGGTCAGGGTGATCTGAGGGTTACGGTGTGGAACAACCCGACGAATCTTCCTCGGGCCACACCCCCCTCCTGCACACTGCAACCCGTGGTGTTGCCTGATGAGGGCGCCGGGGCTTCCCGTTCGGGGCCCTGCGTTTCATTTGGCGCACTCGCGGAGGATGCTATGTCGATCGCCGCATCATAAGGTGGGCTGGACTCCTCCGGAGATGACGATTCGGCTATGTTGCCTCCTTCGGGAGTCCCAGCATTGCCCGAGTCCGATCCGGAACTCACAGCCATGCTTGCCCGGGCGGCCGAGACGATTGGGCTTGTGTGGAAACTTCCGCCATGTCCCGAGCGTTCCCGGCTAGATGATTGGTATCTGGGGGCGGGCCGTGCCGAAGGCGCCCGTCAGCCCCCAGTGCCTTTCTTCCCGGAAGTGCATGAAGAGGTGTCGAAATCGTGGAAGTCTCCCCTGACTTTTCGCGATCGCTCGGCAACCACTTCCGCCTTCACTGCCCTCGATGGCGGCGCGGTGAAAGGGTACACTGGGGTTCCCCCTGTTGAGCGCTCTGTTGCGATGCAACTGTGTCCTCAGAGTGCTTCGACATGGCGCGGTGACCCAAAGCACCCGTCCAAAGCCTGTAGATTCACGTCCACGTTGACGGCGAAGACCTACAGAGCTGCGGGCCATGCCGCGTCTGCCCTGCACGCCATGGCCACCCTACAGGTCTATCAGGCCAAGGTGCTCATGGACATGCACGAGGGCAATGCTGACCCTGCATTAATGCAGGAGTTGCGGACGGCCACCGACCTCGCTCTACGAGCGACGAAGGTGACCGCTCGCTCTCTTGGTCAGGTGATGTCCACTTCGGTGGTCCAGAAGCGACATCTATGGCTCAACCTGGCTGATATGAGAGAATCTGAGCGGACACGTTTCCTCAATTCTCCCATTTCCCAGGATGGGCTATTCGGCGGGGCGGTCGAGGACTTCGCCCAACAGTTCTCGACCGCTCAGAAGCAGACTGAGGCAATTAAACACATTCTGCCCCAGCGCCCAGCTGCTGCCTCCACCCAGCCGCCGGCTCAGATGCCTCAGTCTGCTCCCCGCCGAGGCCGCCCCCCTGCGACTCCCGCCCCTCCTGCCCGGCCCCAGCAGCAGCCTTCACCCGGGCCGAGGCGTGGAGGACGTCGCAGAAAGGCGGCCCCGCCCGTCCCAGCCCCCCAGCCTGCCAAACGGCAGTCTAAGCGGCGGTCCTGAGACGGGCGGCTCGGAGGTGACCTCGGTTCTTTCCCAGGAGATGGTGGCAAGACCACTCCTTCCCCCGGTGGAGGGCCGGGGGAGAATCTTTTGTTTTCCCCTTCCGCCGCCGGCGGTACCCTATCAATGGTTAAAGAAAGAACTGACATTCTCACCTCCGAGCCTCAAGAGGGCGCGGCTGGCAGTGCGCGACGCCCCATGGCCTCGCCGCTCTCGGCCCCCTCTGTCGCCAGCCCCCTGGCAGACGAGACCCCCGTGGAACGCTGGTCCTTCCCTGGTCTCCTCTGTCAGGGCGCGGAATTCGACCCCGCCCACACCCCGGGACGCTCCCATGCCTCCCTTGTCTGGGCCGGTCATTCCGCCTCGCTGCCCCATCGGGGGTACGCCGGTGGTTCGCATGACCCCGCTGGTTCAGTTCTTGGGAGCCTGGCTAGCGCTTCCCAACCTGTCCAGTTGGCTCGCTCGCACCATCCGGTTCGGCTATGCGATTCAGTTCGCTCGGTCTCCTCCCCGCTTTCGGGGAGTCCGCTACACCGTGGTGGGTGGCAATGCCCCTGTCATGCGTGCGGAGGTCGACACCCTACTGGCGAAGGGTGCGATCGAGATCGTCCCTCCAGCCGAGATGAAGTCCGGCTTCTACAGCCCTTACTTCATTGTACCCAAGAAAACCGGTGGGTTACGGCCAATCCTGGACCTTGCTGGCGTCTTGAACCGAACAGGCATATCAGTACACGGTTCTCCCCTTCGGGCTAGCCCTGTCCCCTCGCGTCTTTACGAAGATTGTCGAGGCAGCCCTTGTGCCGCTCAGGCAACACGGGGTTCGCATCCTGAACTATCTCGACGACTGGTGCTTCAGCACCTCGCCCGTCTGGGCCTTCGGGTCAACTGGGAAAAGAGCAAACTCTCCCCAGCGCAGAGGATCTCTTTTCTCGGTATGGAAATCGACTCGGTCGCCATGTTCGCGCAGCTTACGAGCGAGCGCGCGCAGTCTCTGCTGACTTGTCTTCGCCAGTTCAAGGGCAAGAGTGCGGTTCCACTGAAACTTTTTCAGAGGCTCCTGGGGCATATGGCGTCAGCAGCCGCGGTGACCCCGCTTGGTCTGCTCCATATGAGACCGCTTTAGCACTGGCTCTGCGATCGAGTCCCGAGATGGGCATGGCAACACGGCACCCTCCAGGTCCCAGTGACCCGAGCCTGCCATCAGACCTTCACCCTGTGGTCGAACCTCAGCTTTCTACGGGCAGGTGTTTCCCTAGAACGAGTTTCCAGGCATGTTGTTGTCACAACAGATGCCTCTTCCACGGGCTGGGGCGCCATGTGCAAGGGACATGCTGCTGCGGGCTCCTGGATAGGACCCCAGCGCCTATGGCATGTCAATTGCCTCGAGTTGCTGGCCGTACGTCTTGCCCTGCACCGCTTTCGAGCCCTGCTCAAGGACAAACACGTTCTGGTCCGTTCAGACAGCACGGCGACAGTAGCGTACATCAACCGACAAGGTGGTCTACGCTCCCGCCGGATGTCGCAACTCGCCCGCCATCTCCTCCTATGGAGTCAGAAGCATCTGAGGTCGCTTCATGCCGTTCACATCCCGGGAGACCTGAACTGCGCAGCCGACGAGCTGTCGCGGTTCCAGCCGCTCCCGGGGGAATGGAGACTCCATCCCCAGACGGTTCAGCTGATTTGGGAACAGTTTGGCGACGCACAGATAGATCGGTTTGCCTCCCGCGACTCTTCCCATTGCCGCTGGTACTATTCCCTGACCAAGGGGATCCTCGGCACGGATGCACTAGCGCACAGCTGGCCGCGGGGCCCACGCAAATATGCGTTTCCCCCAGTGAGCCTTCTCGCACAGGTTCTGTGCAAGATCAGGGAGGACAGGGAGCAGGTCCTTTTGGTCGCCCCATATTGGCCCGGCCGGACCTGGTTCTCAGAACTTGTACTCCTTGCGACAGCACCTCCCTGGTCGATCCCTCTGAGACAGGACCTCCTGTCTCAGAGACGGGGCACCATATGGCACCCGCGTCCCGACCTGTGGAACCTCCACGTGTGGAACCTGGACGGGACGCGGCAGGTTTGAGTACCCTGCCACCTCAGGTGGTGGCTACCATCACTTCCGCTAGAGCCCTGTCTACCAGACAGGCCTATGCGTTGAAGTGGAACCTCTTCGTCACCTGGTGCTCCTCTCGGCGAGAGGACCCCAGAAGATGCTTGATCGGGTCCGTGCTCTCCTTCCTCCAGGAAGGGTTGGAGCGAAGGCTGTCTCCCTCCACCCTGAAGGTCTATGTGGCTGCTATTTCAGCCCATCATGACGTGGTGGATTCTAAAACGGTTGGACAGCAAGACCTGGTCAGCAGGTTCCTCAGAGGTGCGAGGAGGTTAAATCCTCCTCGCCCACCTCAGGTACCCTCTTGGGACCTAGCAGTGGTCTTAGCTGCCCTGCAAAAGGCTCCCATTGAGCCATTGCAGTCAGTCGAGCTGAAGTTCCTTTCATTGAAAGTGGCGCTCCTGACTGCTTTGGCCTCCATCAAGAGGGTAGGGGACCTGCAGGCATTTTCGGTTGACGAAGCGTGCCTGGAATTCGGGCCGGCCAATTCTCACGTCATCCTGAGACCCCGGCCTGGATACGTGCCCAAGGTTCCCACCACTCCCTTCAGGGACCAGGTGGTGAACCTGCAAGCGCTGCCCTTGGAGGAGGCAGACCCAGCCTTGGCACTGCTCTGTCCAGTACGCGCCCTTCGCGCTTACGTAGACCGGACGCAGTGTTTCAGGACCTCAGACCAGCTCTTTGTCTGTTACGGAGGGCAGCAGAAAGGGAAGGCTCTCTCCAAGCAGAGGTTGTCCCACTGGATAGTGGACGCCATTGTCCTGGCATATCAAGTCCAGGGCATGCCATGCCCCCTCGGGGTAAGAGCACACTCCACCAGGAGTGTTGCCTCCTCTTGGGCTCTAGCGCATGGCGCCTCGCTAACAGACGTTTGTAGAGCTGCAGGCTGGGCGACACCCAACACATTCGCAAGATTTTATAATCTCCGAGTGGAGCCTGTATCCTCTCGTGTACTCGCCCCTACTGGCCAGTAACCGGACAGGCTCAGGTGTCTTCGCTTGCTGCGCCATTCCACTCCGCGGACTGGATGCGTGCGCTATTCCTCTCAGGTGAGCTTCCCCAGTAAGCCCTGAGCTCCTCCAGCACTGTCGATGTCGTCACCAGAGCGAGTGCTCTTTTCAGGCCACCCCTCGTGTTCGGCTAGGTGCCTCCGTGTGCATGGTTCCCCCGCTGGGTAACCCCCACATGTGTATTTCCACGGTAAGTCTCTTGTAGCTCGTGTCTTCCCTTGGCAAGACACCTTGCCACGCCTGGGGTTGAAATATTCCACCTTCGGCTGGATACCCCAGAGTGTTCCCTATGCAGCTCCTTCGGGTCATAGGTGTATTCTTCAAGTCCCCCCCTTTGGGTTGGCATTGTGTTGCATTCTCCACGTGGGATATGCTTCCCAGTGTACCTTGGTAGCGTTGAGCCTAGCCCCTCGTTCGTGCCACACTCACGGCAGGGAGCCCGGGTCAGCGCAGGACGCTGGAAGACAGCCGTCATGGCGAGATTGTATTGGGACCCCCATTCCGTCAGTAACTGACGTAACTCGTAGTGTACTGACTGAAAGGGAACGTCTCGGTTACGTATGTAACCCTCGTTCCCTGAAGGAAGGGAACGGAGACGTTACGTCCCCCTGCCATGACCGCTGTACCGCTGGAACTGGCCTGGCGCTCATGCCTCGGCTCTTCAGCAGGTAAACATAATGCGAGATTGCCACGCAACGCCCTTTATACCCACGCCGTGGGGCGGGGTTGCGGCATGCAAATTCCGCAGACCCATGGCATTTTCATGCCATTGGCTCGTTTTGTAGAGCTCAAAGGCGATTGGCTTCTAGGCGAAACCCCCATTCCGTCAGTAACTGATGTAACGTCTCCGTTCCCTTCCTTCAGGGAACGAGGGTTACATACGTAACCGAGACGTTCACTGAAACACTGAAATTGAGATATTTAAACACATGCACACTATCATTCAGTGTTTTTTTTTTTTTTAATTAATATTTTTTTTGCGTGCTAACGCATTACAATTTCCGTTTTATCTATACTGTTTATAACAAATTTCGGTAACACTTTAGAATAATGGTCCGTCATTAATAGGTAACTATGCAGGAAGTAATGCAGAACTAATGAGTGGTACTACATTAGCATTTCAGCTACTACTATTAACTAATATAGAAACAAGTTTAACTAATCAGTAAGTAATATCAAATTTAGGACTAAGAAAGTTCCTTATTAGGTAATCAATAATGACTGAAGGATATTGGCATCACTAAGAACTAATAGGTAACTATGACAAATTATAACGGGTTAATAATTAATTACTAATCACAACATTAATGTGTCTGAGATGTGAGCAATTGTCTTTTTTTACTGTAAACATGCTCATAAAATGCATCACTAATTACTCAAGTGTTACCAAGTCACTATGCAGGAACTACTAGTGATCTGGACCATTATTCTAAAGTGAAAAACATCCTTTTCACTTTAAAATAATGGTCCAGATCACTAGTAGTTCTTGAAGATTGTCCTTCTTTACTCTGAATAAAGTCATAAAATGCATCACTAATTACTCAAGTACGTAGTGATTCTTCAAGGACTACTAGTGATCTGGACCATTATTTCAAAGTGGAAAAACATATTTTCAGGTCCAGGTCACTAGTAGTTCCTGCATAGTGATTAGGTAACACCTGAGTAATTAGTGATGCATTTTATGAATTTTTTTTTTTTTTTTAGTAAAAAAGATGACTGATTACGTCTCAGACACACAGACACTTTATAATTTTTCAGTTAGTTAATAGTTATTAATGAGGCTAATCTCATTCAGTGATTATTGATTAAAATAATCAAATTTGTATTTCATTAGAGCAGTTAATCTAGTAGCTACGAGGAAGAATCCAGCTATACTTGTTTGTTTGTAATTTTTTTGAAGTGTGAGCCTCCCTTTATATCTAAAGTCCTTTATGTTATTGGCTCTTCTCGCAATAGCATTGTTAGAATTGAGTAAAGAAAATAAGCATTTCTCTGCCACCTGTAAAGATACTTTAAATCTGACAAATTGATTTAATAAAGTGGGTTCCCTTGCGATACTACATGAGTACTGCATCGTTCGTCTTATTAATATAAATAAGACAAGACTATGGGGAAACTCCTTTTTCTCCGATTCTGAAGCCTTTATACTGCCTTCGTGCAGTTGATCGGCCCGCTTCCCTGCTCGTCACTCTCTATCCCGCTCGCCGCTCTCAAGCAGCTCGCTGCTTCGAGCAGCCGCAGCACTCTCTGCTCTTCAGCTCGCCGCTCAGACCGCTCACGTGCAGCGCTGATCACCCGCTCTGCAGCAGCCAGATCAGCTCGCCGCTCTCAAGCAGCTCTGTTTCCGCGCCACTGTGTTGCAGCCTGGTCAGCGCTTCGCCCACGAGCTGCCTGCAGCCGTGCGAGTGCACTTCGGTGTATCCTTTTAAGAGTTTTAAAGAGAAAGAGCTCATTTCTGCAACGTTGTTGCAAATGTCCTTGCAGAGCCCTTCTGCACATTGATGACGGGCACAGCGAGTGCGTGCAATGTCTGGGCGAGTCCCACGCAGAAGCCGCGCTCGCTGACTCGACCTGCTGTCACTGCGAGAGTATGAGTATCGCCTCTCTGCGCTCGCGGATAGCGTTCTTTTAAGAACGCGACCCCGCCCCTGCCCCTTGCGCCCTCCCGTTTTCTTCCTCCCGGGAACCCGCGAGGAAAAGCCCCCTCAGCCCCCGCATGACTCGCTCTCCCCACAGGAAGAGGTTCCCCCCGTCCATTTCTCCCGTCCAGACCAACGTCCCTCTGCAGCCGCGAGTGACTTGGTCTCATTCGGAGGATCTGATGACAAACCGCAGGACGACAGCATGTCTCTAGCGGCGTCGGAGGCCGAGGAGTGGTCAGATTCGCAATATGACCCCGCCCCTTTGCCATCTTTGGAGCCAATTGATACCAGAGCTTCTGCTGACACAGAGCTCTATCGCGTGCTGTCGAACAGCTCGGGTTAGAGTGGTCTGCGTCTGAAGAGCCCACGTGCAGCCGCTTGGACGAGTGGTTCCTGCCTGGACGTCATCAAGCTTCCTCTCAGCAATCGGCACCCTTCTTTCCTGAATTGCACGACGAGCTGACAAAGTCATGCCGCGCTCCCTACTCAGCCCGCCTCCACTCTTCTGCCTCTCACGCTCTCACTTCCGTTGACGGCGCCGGGCAGAAGTGCTATGAAAAGCTACTTCCACTGGACAAAGCCGTGGCCACACACCTGTGTCCGCCCACCGCCATTGGATGGAAAACCAAGGCCACTCATTCATCCAAGCCTTGTCGTTTGGTGGTGTTGAGGTGCCACTTGTGGCTTAACTTGACTGAGATCAAGGACGTCTCCTCCACCGGTCTCTTCGGACCCACCGTTGATGGCTTCGCCGAGTGTTTTACGGCAGCACAAAAGTCGTCCCAGGCTATGCGACACTTTTTGCCAAAACGCTCCACTTCCTCTGCCACGGCCAGACCACCCTCCAAAATGCCTTGCCCAGTTTTCCTGCCACCCCGTTCAGTTCCGGGTGCTTGAAAAAGAGTGTTTGTTGCCCACACAGAGCCTGTTCATATGCCCTGGTTGGGAGCCGCTGTTATAGCGGAAATAAAAATCAAACATACTCAAAAAGAGAGCAAAATTCCTCTTCCACCACACATATGCACCCCAGTCCCTCACAGCGACTCAGTGCCTGTATCAGTTCAGCCCCTTGCCACATGGACCGAGGCCTGGAAGGCCATCCCTGGAGTGTCAGCTTGGGTTCTGAACATAATAAAACGAGGTTATGTACTCCAATTCGCTCAAAGACCCCTGTTGTTCAATGGCGTGGTCGAAACCTATTTGGAAAGCAAGGATGCACACTTCCTGTGTTCCGAGGTGAACATCATGCTGGCAAAAGGAGCTATAGAAGTGGTTCCCCCAGCACTGAGCGAGTCAGGCTTTTACAGCAGGTACTTCCTCGTCCACAAAAAGGATGGCGGTCTCAGGCCCATCCTTGACCTCAGACAGCTGAACAAGGCCCTGATAAAGCGCTCATTCAGAATGATCACTCTGAAACAGATCTTCCCACAAATACGCTTGGGAGACTGGTTCTTTACCCTGGATTGGAAAGATGCTTACTTTCACATCCAGATAGCCCCCCATCACAGGCAGTTTTTGAGATTCGCCTTCGAGGGAGTGGCATATAAATATACGGTTCTGCCGTTCTGCCTGTCCCTGAGACAGATGGGAGTGCGCATTCTAAAGGCGGAACTAATATCCCACAGATCCGTTATTCTCAACCACTTAGAGTGCTTGGGTCTCAGGGTCAATTTTGCAAAGAGCTCATTATCCCCCAGCCAACGTGTATCGTTCCTGGGGATAATTTTAGATTCAACCCCCTTGAGGGCCACAGTCACTCCAGAGCGCGCTCTGGTCATTCAGCAGTTCACGCAAACATTTACACCCAGGGTTTTTCTGCCGCTCAGAACGTTTCAGTAAATGCAAGGCCTAATGAGCTCAGCATCTCCAGCTCTGCAGATGGGGCTGCTTCATATGCACCCTCTGCAGTTCTGGCTGAAATCGCGGGTCCCGCCCTCAGCCTGACATCATGGCCGTTACTCACTGTAGGTGAACCAGGCTTGTGTCACAGCCCTGGCCCCTTGGACGAACTCTTGCAGGCTCAAACAAGGCGTGGCGATAGGTGCTATCTTCCCTTGGGAATCAGAGCACACTCCACGAGAGGCATGGCCTCCTTGTGGGCATGGTCCTCTGTTGTTTCCATTGATGACATCTGTGCAGCAGCCGGCTAGGCCTCACCGTCCACATTTGTTAGATTTTATAATCTGGAGGTCCCTGCGCTTCAATCGCAGGTCCTTTCTGCATAAACCTACTGCACTCGTGTGCTTTCTTGTTATATCCCTGATTTAGTCTGGGAGTAACTACTGTCTGCCCCATATATACATAAACTAGGCCCCTGGAGGCCCTAGTAATGGGGTTTTGGTGGATGACTTAAATTTGAGTGTCTTGGAGCCCTTTGTCAAGCGTTTCTCACTTTATTTAGTCGTCATCTTGCCTAGCACGGCCTGATTGTATTATCCTCGTAGCGTCTTGTCTTATTTATATTAATAAGACAAACGACGCAGTACTCGTGTAGTATTGCAAGGGAACGTACTCAGTTACTAACGTAACCTCGGTTTCCTTAGATACGGAACGAGTACTGCGCAATTTGCCCCATGCGTTGCTTCAGTCGAAACCAATCGATTTGCCATGGTGAAACAGCCGCTTTTATAGCCCGAGTCTCCGCCCCTTTTGGCGGGCTAAAACGGGCTCGCCCACCATTGGCTCGCGCATACCGCGCCGTCATTGGTTCGTTTTCTTTAACTATACGAACCAATCGACGTGCAGTTTTACTGCGTGATTGTATAAAGGCTTTAAAAAGTCTTGTCTTATTTATATTAATAAGACGAATGACGCAGTACTCGTTCCATATCTAAGGGAACCGAGGTTATGTTAGTAACCGAGTACGGTTTGTTCTTGTTAAAGAAATTTTACTGCTCCAATTTTTTTATATAAGACAATGTAAAATATACTGCCCTAACAAAATCAAAATTATTATTATTTTTTTTTTTGTGTACCAATGTTTTTTTTTACATTAAACCATTAAACTTGGCATATGACAATGCAAGCCCTGAGCCCATTTTGTGGCGCGTTGAGCACCTGTATCAGCCTATTACTGTATCATTCTTTTTATGGACCCTTGAACTTGGCAAACAATGTACACAACTGCAATCAGCTTATTCACGGCGCGGATTCTCTGCCGTTACAGAGAATGCTTTAAAGCGGACATAAGACAGTGATATTAGAGGTATACTGCCTTAATGAAAGCCAAATTCTGAACAAATATATTTTTATTAGTTCATGCACATCCATACTCTCACAAAGGGAATACTGTATGTTATAGGCCTAGACAGTATACACAAAACAGAAATTGTAAAGCTTGAGCATGTCAAAAAAATCCTGTGAGCATGTGAAAAGTTTCTCGTTCTGTATATTTTTTATTTTTGTAAAGGTCCCTTTAGGTGCTCCGTATAAAAGTGACAGTAAGGACTTGTTTGATAAAGAAAAATCTTTAAAAAAAATCTACTTCAAATGAATGCTGTTCTTTTCTTTTCTCACACTGGTGCGGTGACTGTCAGCCACACATACTCCTCAAAACATTAGGTTCATCCACGCTGAGGATCCGTGCCGATGCACAACCCATGTAAAGATGATAATTCTGCAAACAGCTGCAATTGCAGGTTTCAAACAGAGATGGCGACAACAAGGCAAAACGTATGGGCTACAGCTTTCAGTAACTTTGCATCTAGATGTCAACTAACTCTCATTACAGTATTAGTAGTATTTATAGTCAGTAGAATCTCTGTTGGGCGAGCATCAAAATAATGTGTTAGCAATTATAAAGAGACAGTCTATTAATACGCTAATTGTTATGTATCCCCTGGTTTTGTGTTTCTTGTGTTTTTGTTATGTGGTCTTTTAGTTTGCATTTTTGCATTTTTAATTCTGTTCCTGTTTTCTGTCCTGTGTGATTAGTTCTCTGATTGTCACCAGGTGTTTTGGTAGTCTATAGAATGGTGCAAGTATGACGTCACTTTGTAGGCCAACTGGCAGTTAGCATCACACTGGTTCCCTCAACAAAAACGCAATAGGATTTTTCCATAGGCTTTTGGATTACTGCAAAAAACAAGCTCTGTGATCAACAAAAGTTTATGATACTTATACGTTTTGTCCATCAAGATAGATGAACAACTATTTATGATTTTTGAAGCCTACATGCAGTCGCCAGAATTAAAAAGCTAAAGGTAGGCTATAAACGGCTTCAACGTCACCATCGCTAATCTTCAGGCAACTCTTTCAGTTTTTAACTAAAAACATTTTTTTAAAGAAAGTTTGAGTTAGAATAGTTTAAATGAGAACAATTATAAGCATAACTGTGACAGTGACAGTGGCACCCTCTGTAGACATGTAACAGCTTAAAAGAATCATGAGTGGGGTAACACTGATGTAGCTATTTTATGTCATAGAATGAAACGTGAAAGTGTCTTGAGCTTGTGTTCACCACAGACCTTATTTCAACCGGAAGTGCTAAAAATGCGAATCGATAATCGATGAACCACTGAAATTTCGAAGCATTTAGAAAAAGTTATGACGTAACAAAGCCCTGTTTACTGAAATCACATGATTTTGGCAGTCTGATACATGCCCCGAACTACTGATTTGTAAAGGTTTCAAAGCTTAATGAAGCTGCCTTCACTCATTAATTAATGTATTTGCAAAGCTACTTATAGTCAGTAGAATGTCTAAAGTGGACCATCAAAATAGTTACCATTTTAAAGGGGTCATGAATTGAGAAATCAACTCTCCCTTGAGCTTTTGATATATAAAAAGTCATGGTAATATAAGAATATCCTGTAAGTTTCAGAGCTGAAAACTTTCTTGTTAGTCAAAGAAAAGCTTTTATTGACACCAGGCCCAGCAAACAAGAGATCTCAGAATGTGCCAGGCTGTGTGAGGCACATCAGAGTGTGGTGAAACACCGCCTCAACAGAAGAAGAAGAACGCCTGATTCTGTAGCCCTGCCCACCGATTTGTGCATGGCATGTTATAGATAAATAACATAGGCCTACCTGGTTCTAAACCGGATCAAACTTCCAAGCAATAAAATGCTGCATAAGCTTCATTCGGATTCCAATATTATGAATGCATGGATGAACTTTATTTTTAATGAATATCCAGCTCACGTGGGTAAGACATTGCGCGTTTGTTCCTTCATTTCACCATGGATTTGTTTGTAAACAAGAGACTGGATTTGCAGACGGGAGGAGATTACATGAAGGAATGAAGCACTTGTGTGAGTAAAAATTGTTTTTTATATGTGATAGTATTGCATTGTTACAGATCGTTTGATATCTATTGATTATTTGTATGTGTCTAACTGAACATAACTTAGAACGCTGTCACAGGCTGAAGAATCCTTTATTTGTGGTGTTGTTGGTTAATTGTGCTGCGATTTATGATCAGACTGGGCCAGGGCTCGCAAAGCCCACTGACTCCGCAGTGAGGCTTGTGCGTGCGTGCGTGCGTGTGTGTGTTAGTGATGCACAGTACGCATTTATATCCACCGATCGGGCGGACCGAGTAATAAAAAACATTCCAATTAATTGCGGGTGGATGAGAGATAAATCGTTTTTAAAGACAACGAGCCCTGTGGGACGAATCATACCGGTTGCCGTTTTCCCAAACGCTTACTGAGGGGGGAGCTGAAGCTCATTATAATATGCAAATCACGACACGCCCATAAAAACAGAGCATTCCATGAGAGAGGCTCAAAACCAGGGTAGAAAATAGCCTATTACTATTAAAATAGCCTATTAGCCTATTTTGAATGTAAAAACCACACGAATGTAATAAGTTGACCTCAGTCAACAGTATAAAATAATAAAAAAATGACCCCTTTAAATTGTAATAATTCGCAATATTTCTGTTTTTACTGTATTTTTGATCAAATAAATTATGGTTGATCAGCATAAGAGAATTCTTTCAAAAACATTCACCAAATCTGGTTACACTTTATAATAACTGCATGCTATGAATCATCAGTTAAGCATTAGTAAATGGTTTATTCATCTTTTATAAAGCATTCATAGACATTAATAAGCAGTTTATAAATACAGCTGTAAATGCTTTATTCTTGATTCATAAGCATATCTATAATGTGTTTAATAATTGTATTTTCATACTTTATTACTGATCAATTTAATATTTCTAAATTAAGTATTATGTTATTTACAAACCAGTTATTTAGGAGCTGTCAGTGGTTCATAAGATCAGTTAGAAAGTGCAAGTAAAGGATTGATAAACTATTTAAATGTACATTTATACATCTTATTATTTAGACATCTAGTAATAGTTACTCAGTGTGTTAATCAATGCTTTATTAACATGTATTCCTACTGTAGTTCATGATTCATTCAGGTAGTGATACAGAACATAGAAATAATAATAATAATAATAATAAATAATAAGATGTATAAATGTACATTTAAATAGTTTATTAATCATTTACTTACACTTTCTAAATGATCTTATGAACCACTGACAACTCCTAAATAACTGGTTTGTAAATAACATAATACTTAATTTAGAAATGATGAATTGATCATTAATATAGTATGAAAATACAATTATTAAACACATTATAGATATGCGTATAAATCAAGAATAAAGCATTTATAGCTGTATTTATAAACTGCTTATTATGAATGCTTTATAAATGATGAATTAACTATTTACTAATGCTTAACTAATGATTCATGCAGTTATTATAAAGGGTAACACTTTAGAATACTGATCCATCATTAATGAATAACTACACAGGAACAAGTGACTAATGAAGTATTAACACTCTAGTAACTACTGTTAAATAACAAGAAACTTTGATTAATAAATGAGTTAGTAATAGTGCTTAGCCGAATGTGGTAGTTCACTATTATCTAATCAATAACTACTATTTTTTCATACCTCCCAGAGTACTACTAAGAACTACTATATACAGGTTCATAATTAATATGAATAATGCAAAATGTATAATTCATTCCGAAATGAAGATCATGGTAACCCACTAGTAATGACTTAGGTATTATTAAATACTTCTAAAGGAGCTACTAATTATTTGGATCAGTATTCTAAAGTGAAGATCATGACAACTCTCTAGTAATGACTGAAGTCATTGTAAACTTTTGATGTTTTTGTAAGGTTTTCAATAGTACTGACTCAAGTGTTACTACATACTTCTATAGGAATTACTAGTTATTTGTATCAGTATTCTAAAGTGAAGATCATGGCAACCCACTAGTAATTACTTAAGTGTTACTATCCAAAACCTTACAAAAACCTCACAAGCTTACAATGACTTCAGTAATTACTAGAGAGTTATCATGTTTTTCACTTTAGAATACTGATCCAAATAATTAGTAATTCCTTTAGAAGGATGTAGTAACACTTAGGTCATTACTAGTGGGTTACTATGACCTTCAGAATTAATTATAAATTATGCATTTTTCATGTTAATTATGAACCTGTATATAGTAGTTCTTATAGTAGTCCTCTGGGAGTTATGAAAAAAATAGTAGTTATTGATTAGCTAATAGTGAACTACCACATTCAACTGAGCGCTATTACTTACTAATTCAGAGTTTCTTATTAGTGAATAGTAATTACTTGAGTGTTAATATTGCGGTACTCATTTGTTCCTGTGTAGTTATGCATTAATGATGGATCAGTATTCTAAAGTGTTACCTTATAAAATTTTAACAGAAACACTTACTGACCCCAAACTTTTGAATGGTGATGAATAACTATATGCATAAAGGGTACAACTTTTGAACTTTTCAGAATGTCAGGACAATTACTTCTTCAATCATTTCAAGTGCTGCCTTTGTTGAATCTTTACTATATGTAAGCTGACCTTGTACAATGCAGTGGTGCATTCATGGCAAATTAAAGATCGTGAAGTGAATTTTTTTCCACCCATATCTCTTCCTCAGTGGGGGAGGATCTCATCTCAGATGTTTTACCACTTCTGACGCTAATAGTGACATCTTTTTAAAATTCCACCCCAATTTTAAACATACTCAAAAAATAGCAAAACTGCAGGTGGTTCCTGTCGTGAAGGATGGTACATTTTAGCTTCCAAGGTAATGTTAATGTTAAATTAGACTTCTACAACGGATCCAAGTTGTCGTATATGTGGATGATTGCAACCCCCTCACATTAAAACACTGCTGTATTTATGCTTGAGCCAGGCTACATACCTTCAAAGACCTGATCTTAAATGAATGTGTGAAACACTCCATCTGCTTTATGTAATGCTTTTTGATAAAAAATAAAAATAAAAATAAAAACTCCTATTTAGAATTATGTTCCTATGCAGAGCATTGAGATAAATGTCAAATATAATTAATAATTATTATTTAAATATATGCAGGTATCCAAACATATAACACACTGTCACAGGTGAGGAACAGTTATGCATATCTTTGCATATCTTTTTCAATTCAAAGACAAAATATTCAGTAGTGGCCAAAAGTGATATCCGGAAAAATTGACAGAGTTGCCCTTTATTCAAACATATTATTAAAAATTTATTAAACATTTTGAAGACATTGCATATTGCGTTTCAATTGTTTATGAAACATGCCAGATTGTGCAGAAATCACTTTTGGACAAGCTGTCTGCACTCATTATTCCCATTTTATAATTCAGTCAATCACTGTGGCCGGTGTTAGCTATATAATTATTAGACGTTATTTTGTGGGCTTTGGTGAAAATAGCCAAGACGAAAGAGCGGTCTCCTGCAACCATGGAGAAATGGCTAAATCTGTATTTGCTGTATTTGTCTACAGAATTATTAAAAAGCAAAATGAGACCGGTACCATGCTTAATGTAAAGTGCTGGGCTAGTCAAAGAAGACTAGTGGGCATTTTGACAGGAGGTTGAATATCACCTCAGTGTGTGACTGCTTTAGAAAGTCTTGAAAGTTACGTAAAATTGTGAGGAACCTCCAGTTTCATTTCGCACAGCAAGCTAGTGGGATCTGTTTGGAGATTAAATGTGTAATTTCAAACAAAATAACGATCCCAAACAGATGCAATGAAGGCACGTAGCGAAGACATGCCATGATCCATTTGAAAGACATTGGAAACTTGAATCAAAATGAATGAATGATGAATGAGTCTAGGCTTTGCAAAGAACTTAAAGGGATAGTTCACCCAAAAATGAAAATTAGCCCATGATTTACTCACCCTCAAGTCATCCTAGGTGTATATGACATTCTTCTTTCTACTCTTTCGCCATAAGTCGACTTGCGTACCGTTGACTGCCGGAAGCTAGTTATTTTAGTCTATTAAGTTTTAAATATGGATATTTTTATTACGCAAAAGCGCCACTTCACTTCAGAAGGCCTTTATTAACCCCCCGGAGCCGTGTGGAGCAGTTATATGATGGATAGATGCGCTTTTATGGACTTCAAAAACGAACAATCAAGTCAATGCTATTATAATGCTTGAAAGAACCAGGGCTTTTTTAATATAACTCCGATTATATTCGTCTGAAAGAAGAATGTCATATACACCTAGAATGATTTGAGGGTGAGTAAATCATGGGCTAATTTTCATTTTTGGGTGAACTATCCCTTTAAGAATGCTTTGCAAGAAATTATGCACAACACATACGCAAAGTTTATTCAGTAATGCCCAGGAGAATGGCTGCTGTATTCAAAAATAAAGGAGAACCAACAATACAATAACATATTTTGATGGTTTAATCAAACTTGTAGGGTCATTAAAAGCAAATTGTTGTAATTTCCTCCTCTCTACAGTTATACACCGCCAATAAAATGTGCTGTTTTCTACTATAAAACTAGTAGAGCCATAAAAATGATAACATTCGTTAATTTTTTTTTCCATGATCAGAAAGGGCAGATTTAAAGTGATGTACTTCCTTAGGGGAAGTACATGCCAAACTGCTATAGAGATGAATGGGAATGGGAATCAGTTACCATTGAACTCCTTGTCTTCCCCATTCAATGGAGAGAGAAATTCCACTGCTGAAAATCCTGTGTGTGTCTTGTTTCTCTCCTTATGCATTTTTATGTTTAACACATCAGCAACTACTATATTTTTATGTTGCAGGCCGTTGAAGGAATAAAAATCACCATTTCTCACATCTTAGCGTCATGAAACATTTCAAAATAATGGAAACGTCATTCAGTAAATGTCACAGTGTTTTTGCTGTTGCCATGTACCATATAGGTCATCGATCCTTTTCAGTGCCCTATTAAATTTAAGCGTTTGGTCTTCACATTTGACATCAGTGTGAACACCTGGAGGTCATATGGTTCTCCTAAAGTGGTGAATTATCCTGCACATGTAACCCTCCAAAGGCTGCAAGATGATTTCTTGTCAGTGGACTTTCCATGACCTGAAGCATTTATTATTCATCATTAGAGCATAAATGTTCACCCTCTGAAAGACACTCCTTTAAAGTTGGCATGAAATTAAAATTCACTCTATATTTTCTAAATGCATGTTATAGATTTTATTCTGAATGTTTCATCCATATATGTTTGATTGTTTTTAACATAAAAAAAAAAAAACGTTACATTTTTGAGCTCATAATTTTTAATCAAAATAATCTTTAGGTGAAAAACGGCAGATGGATAGAAAGTATCCGCCCTATTTTTTTCTTCGATAGTCCATTATACTTGGATGTACTGTACGTCACAACAAAGAAGGAATGATCCGTAAGTATTTCCATATCATTTCGACTTTAAGCGGAAAAAGTGTGCATATTTTGAAAAGTTAGGTACTTGGACATCTTCATCCTTATACACATTTCATATGCTCATAATTTGCTTTAAAGGCATTAAAATTCTTAATTTTTAATTCTGAATCTATTCTGAATTTATATTGTAATTTAATGATGTAAATTAAATGCATCTGCCTTTGTTTGTAGGTTTTTAAAAAAAAAAAATGATTACAGACTGATGCCATTGGATAATTATTTCATAGTTAATATCCTGTAGTTCTTTACATACTAGTGCTTAAAGAACTTGAAACCTACTAAAGGGCCCTTTAAAGAATCCTTCTTTTTATAAAGAGGGTTCTTTGCTGAGCCCACAAAAAAAACAAAAACATTTAATAACCATTTTTTAAGCATGTGCAGCAATCCTAGGACTTTTAAATGAGCAACATAGGCTCATTAGAAAAAAACATGCCTACCTCAAAACACTTTTACCATATAGTGCATGATTTGTAAACGAATACATTTTGACGTATGCATAACATAACCAGCTTCATAGTAACTTGCTTAATAGCTCACCTGGTACAGCATTGCACTTGCGATGCTGAGCGCTCAGATAAAGGTTACAGAAGCAAGCTAAAATGGCATGGTTAATTCTGTAAATGTTTTTCTTTTTCTTTTACATTTTCTTTTGTTAACACTATCAGTTAGGTTTAGGGTACGGTAGTGTATGTGGTAAGTTATTTTCAAATGCAACAGAGCATTGACCTTTTAGCGTGACTCAATGGACATTTCCGAACTACCACATTAAATATATCAACCAATGTAATAAAACATTGCTAGATTCACTTTCACCTGTTTCGTATAAAACTGAACATGCTTGCAGCAGCACCACTCACTGGGCATTTCTCTTTGAAAGTGTTGCAAAATGTGCAAGAAGCAGTGTTATTTTATTTTGCAGAAATATCGCCACAGGCATATTTTTCCAATGAGCCTGAGTTGCAAATGAGAGTTAAAAACCTTGATTAAATAAAACATGGGAGATGTATATGCTGTCAGTAATCTTGTTTACAAAATTAAGTATCCTTATATGCTGATTATGTATGACTTGAAATACATTTATTTATATGTATATGATTCTTCAAATTATGCTTCATATTGAGTGGGAAAATGGAAATACTTTGTGAGTTCATGCTCTGTCGACAGACATATCAAGGTTAAAGAGTCTCTGGACTCTTAATTATTGTTTTAGAAGCTTTGCAGTTCGTTAGGACTGTTGCCACTAAACAGGCTTAGTGATTGTCCCATAATTGTGGAAAAGGAACAGCGAGGATACCATTGCTATTTATACATTGACCTCATTTGCATGTTTCATACCGAGCAAAATTGTGTAATGTCCACGCTATATGAGTGTATTTCTCTTATTCTGCATTAGCCAGTCCATAAATTATTTTTTTCCCCCAATTATATAATGAACCTATGATAATTCAGCTAAACTCCATTTTAAGTTTTGAGGCAAACAAAGGGCAACTTGCTAAGCTAAACTAAATCTTACTGTTCTGGTATGGCATTCTTCTGTCTTATTAGGCGTTTGCTATTGCTCATACTTAGTCCCAGGTAGCACAGACCCAGAGCTCTCCAGTGTTGACAGCCCACGGAAGGGACGAGGGAGGGAGGAGTCATGATGTTGCTGGCATGGCTGCCGACATCTGGGGGACTACTGACAGAGACAGAGCCGGTGGATCCAATGGTGCAGACGGAGGGTCGAAGGAGCTGAGCGACAAGCGCAGCGACGAGCATCGTTGAAAGAGCCAGAATACCCGAGTCGATGCCAGTATAACCGAGGATAGAGGTGAGGCTGACAGGAAGGAGGGAACCTGCTGCAGCCGTAGGGGTGGAGGGACAGGGCACAGTTGATGGCCCGTAAGTCTGTGGCAGAAGTGGTGTGACGACTGACCAAGGGGGAGCCGGCAGGATGAGGAAACCTGTAGGGGCCACTAGGCTGAGGGTCTCTGGTGGAGCCGAAGGTGGGAGGAGCCAATACGGAGCCAACAGGTTGACAAGCCGAGATGGAGAGAAGAGAGACGATGCTGGAGCTCGACAACCCGGCAGGGCATCCCCACCGACAGTGGCTGAGCTTCGTGGTGCTACCAGACTTGACAGACAGGTAAGAATAACACAGTCCATGTAAATCGATCAAATTAGGAATTCATAGTTCAAACAGTCATTAGTGCCGTCTAAAAACAGCAATGATGGAGGTATCGGGTGGGCTAGGGTGGGAGTTGATACTTCCTCATTGAAGCCAATCCTCATTCTCCGTAATCAGGACTCCCTCGTCCGCTGATGTTACAGGCTCACATCCCTGGTCAGACTCATGATGGAGCTTCATGTCGGGGGCAAGGGTCAGCTCTGTCCTCTTCTCCATGGGCTCTGGCTGACGCATCGAGGTGGGTGGTAGCTCTCCGTCAGCGGGGGGCGCACACAAGTTCTCCACGGTCGAAGGTGGTGATTCGGGCTCTGGGTCTGGCTGGGTCCTGGATCGGGGACGGACGTTCTCCAGACACCTGATGATGGTTTCTTTCCAGTTTAATCTGGTCTGGGAGGTCAACAAGCTGGAGGTCATGGTGATGGTAATTTGCTCCAAACCAGAACAGTGACTTCAGGGTCTCGTCCTTGAAAGGGCAGATGATGGCGAGATGGAAAAACTCCTTTGAAAACGATAAAAAGTTGTGGCTCTTCTGAGACACAGCCGTAAATTTAGCAGCGTAATCTATTTTGGTAGGGCAGTACTGTAACGCTTGATCCGTTTATTACAAACGAGATTAACAAGCCAACATACGATGACAGTGTGTCTTAACATAAACACAACAACAAACGACAAATGAACCGCACAAGGGGAGGAACTTAAATACACAGTGATGATTGACTAAAAAGACGAACAGCTGTGATGAATGGTGTTAGTGTCCATGGTGACAGATTGTGGCGGGAATACAGAACAAAGGGAGACGTGAACAGAAGAAATACAAACTAAAAGTCCTTGAACTGAACTAAACTGAACATAACGGTGACAGTGTGTTACTGATGTAATTTAATCATTATTTATTTTTTATTTATAATAGTTATTAATGTGCACGTTGTAACTTAGTACCCATTTATGCCACAACTAGGCAAAAATGTATAGGCCAAAAGAGACTTGTGTGTGGGGTCTTTTGACTTGAGCAACCTCCGAGCAGCAACTGCTCGGAATTCCATGGTAACCACCTAACAACAACACCTTAGCATTTGCATGGCAACTACCCTAGTTGATATACACTACAGGTCAAAAGTTTGGAATAATTAAGGTTTTATGCTTATGCTCAGCAAGGCTGCATTTATTTGATTAAAAAAAATCATTATGAAATAGTATTACAATTTAAAATAACTATTTTCTGTTTAAATATATACTATTCCTATATTATTTATTTCTATGATGGCAAAGCTGAATTTTCAGCATCATTACTATCATTACATCTTCAGTGTCACATGATCCTTCAGAAATCATTTCAACATGCTAATTTGCTGCTCAAGAAACATTTCTTCGTATTAATGTTGAAAACAGTTGCTGCTTAATACGTTTTATTTTATTTAATATGAATTATTCCAAACATTTGACCAGTAGTGTATGCAGTATATGGCAGGAGTTTGCTGCTGAGTTTAATTTAATTTATTTGCCATTATTATTGATAAAGCATTTCATTTCTAGTGGCAAATGGAGAGGTTCAGTATATCCATGTGATGCCAATTTCTCACCCTCTCAAATTTAGGAGTGCCCTTTTCCGAAGTGTGTTTTTTGCTGTACTACTCTTGTCCCTTCCTCCCGACCTTTTTTAATTCAGAACACCCCAAACACCCTTTGTGGAGCTTTGTCAGCTAAGAGCAGGAGAAGAAAACAATAGCGAGTACCTAATTACGGCGTCCTTGATACCTCGCCTGCGAGAACGCTGACAGCTTGCTAGATTCATATGGACAAGAGGCAAAGGGAGTGCGTCGAGCGGCTGTACAGATGGGCTCCAAACAAATACGGTTAAGCCGCTGGGATAAGATTGTATGGGGGAGGTGGGTGATAAAGTGGAAGGGAGACCAGGGGTAATAAATCAAACCGTGTAGCGGACTGGCGAGGAAGAAAATTTTAGTCAAGCCGTCCACAACTCCCTCTCTCCAGGACAGCAGCCAAGATCTGTATTCATTTGCTTTGAGTGAGTTTTAGCATGAGGGGATTTATTGAAGACCAGCTGTGTGAAATCAATAAGCATTGGCCTTGAGGTACGATTAACCTCGAGTATGGTATTTAAGTGACAGGTATCTTTCTGCTTGGTGGAAATGTAGGACACAGAGTATCTACATTTGGAATTCCGAGGATGTTGGAATTTGAAGGACGACCTCCTGTGACCTCCTGTCGAGTGTGTTTGAGGAGATTTGTACTACGCCTCCAGAAATATTGACCTTTTAAATCTCTGTCTTTACTTTGATGGGCTACAGCCAGCTCTGATATGAAGCTCCCATACTGTTGTGTGTATTAGCTCAAGTTGTGTTGAAATAATAATTTAGAAGAGAGAAATACACTGTTTATGATGATGTTAATAATGTTGAAAACTAGATTTCAGTGCTTGAGGTAAACTAGAGTTTTCGAGGCAATAGAATAAGATAGAAATTGTTTTCAAACCATAACAAATCAAATTTATTGTCATTACTGTCATAAATGTAGTAAAACAAAATGTTTTTATTTTCTCTAGTTCTGCAGTGCAAATTCAATGCAATAAATGATAAGAAGTACTAAAAACCACATGTAGTTTACACATAATGTACAGTACATTGCAATTATATAGCTGTAGTTGATTTTAGACTTTGGTTATTTCGCATCGGAGCTGCTCTGTTATTGTCATGTCACTCTGCATCTTATTTCTGTTAATTGTGCATGAGAATCAGAAACAGATTTTTCAAAGTTGTCAATAAAACAAAGAATATTGGAGTACATTTTACAAGAAAATACTATTTCTTTCTACTTCAAAATGTCATGTTTAATTCAGTGTGTTACTTGCCATTTCTTAGTAATAATTTGTGAAACTGTTTCACTCTTTTTTCAGTGTATCTTCTGTGGTGCCTATATGGATGTCAGAAAGGAAAGACCAAAAAGGGTGTGTCCAGAAAGTGTAACTTCTTGCTATATTTCTTTCAGATTTGCCTTGTCTGGCAATACATTCCATTTGTGATCATACATTCAAAAGCTACTTAGCCCACCAATAACATTATAGCATCCAGCGGTAGTAATGCCCACTTATAGTAATGACCAATACAGCCCCTCAGCAACCAGCAGTGACTGGAAATTAATTACTTTGAGAGGTACACAAAAAAATATATAATTTTATTGTATCTTACACTTTAAAATAATGTAAAACGCTATGGTAAAAACGTTAATTGTTTAACAGATAAGTTCCCTTACTATATGGTGCAAAACCATAAATTGCCGTACCCAGAATTCTCTGTGTAACAGCTTAAATTTTATGGTTTCTCCTCAGTTTCTTCTTATCAGTTCTGTAGATTAGGGTTTTATGTTGCATGTTATGTAGTTAAATGTATGTTTATTGGTTACACTTTATTTAAATGACATTCTACTAACTATAAGTATCTTTGCTACATATCAACTACATATCAACTAACTCTCATTCGAGTATTAGTATACTGTCTACTTAACATCTGCTAACACTTTATTTTGATGGTCCCCCAACAGACATTCTACTGACTATAAGTAACTTTGCAACTACGTCAACTTATTAACCCAAACACTAACACCTAACCCTAACCTAAAAGTCTACAAATACTCTAATAAGAGTTAGTTGACTTGTAGTTGCAAAGTTATGTATAGTGTGCCATCGAAATAAAGTGTAACCCATTATTTTAGTTTTCTGTTACCGTGATGTTTTGTAGTATACATTGGCATTAATAATGTATATGTCATTAAAAACCTGCCATTGTGTACTAAAATGATTGTTGGCTCTTTGATGAATGCTTTGTTTTTTTCTTTTGCAAGTCGCTTTGGATAAAAGCGTCTGCTAAATGCATAAATGTAAATATACAGTATTAACCTCAGATTGTGGAATTGTGGAAAAGCTACTTGTGATTAACTTTGATTGGCTTTCTCTTTATGCCTTGTGTTAATAAGGCGTTTGTCAATGTTATAAAGGTAAAAAAAAACTACAGATTTTAGTAATTTGGTATATTAACTTTATTTAAGGTAATTAATGTTTCATTTTAATTGAAAAAGGCAGCACAGGGTTCAAAGTCATTTGATCATCATGGGCATCATTGCATGACTTAAAATATAAGGAAGATATATGCTGGAAATGACAATGCTCAACATTAATCATGATTTGTAATTATAAAGCTTTGTAACTTTATTTATGTCAACAACTTGGTATTTATGTAAAATATAAAAGCATTAGTCACAGACATTTGACTTCATGCACTATTCACCCTTTAACCACAAACAGACAAACAGATATCAGAATTATTGCACAGCAAGACGGTGTTATCTGTCCTGTGTCCAGTTGCCACATGTGAATGTTCAGATTGGTTGTCTCCCAAAACCTTTGGTTAAAAAAAGAAATGTAGAAAATTGCATTGGAGGTTTTAAAGGTCATCACTCTCTTAATCTAGGTGTCCTGCTTCCTTCAGTCGCATTACTGGTCCTCCAACAAAGCTAATTTTTAAATCTCCAAGGCACAAACTTTGGCATATCGCTCAATACAAAAAAACACTTGCATGGTGAGATGCTTTAATCATTCATTATCCAATTAAAATGCCATTTTCTATCGCCATTTTCAAAGAGCATGGATGCTAATTGAAGCTAAATGCTGTAGCTTTATTGCATTTGTGTTCCTCTAAAGCCCTGATTAGAGTTTAGTGAAAGCAGGGGCTGACATTTTAAACAGGATGTACGCGAGGAAAGCAATCAGACTTCTGCATGCGTGATATTTAACTGTTATTTTTCTTGTAGAGGGCCACTCCACTGGAGTGCACAGAGGAAGAAATGGCATGATTAACATCCTAATCTGAACAAACGTCTGATACTATGGTAATAGAAACTGAATTGACATGGATTTTGTAAAATAACATTGCCCTTATTACTATATATTATCATATGATTTGACATTCATTTGCTCTAAATGGACAGCTAAGAACTACATTCTCATTTTGGAAATAATTGATAAAGATTATAAGAATGCTTAATGTTTTATTTTAAAGACTCTGGCTGGCTGGCATGGCAGATCCAAAAAAGTATGTATATATATATATATATATATATATATATATATATACACTCACCTAAAGGATTATTAGGAACACCTGTTCAATTTCTCATTAATGCAATTATCTAATCAACCAATCACATGGCAGTTGCTTCAATGCATTTAGGGGTGTGGTCCTGGTCAAGACAATCTCCTGAACTCCAAACTGAATGTCAGAATGGGAAAGAAAGGTGATTTAAGCAATTTTGAGCGTGGCATGGTTGTTGGTGCCAGACGGGCCGGTCTGAGTATTTCACAATCTGCTCAGTTACTGGGATTTTCACGCACAACCATTTCTAGAGTTTACAAAGAATGGTGTGAAAAGGGAAAAACATCCAGTATGCGGCAGTCCTGTGGGCGAAAATGCCTTGTTGATGCTAGAGGTCAGAGGAGAAGGGGCCGACTGATTCAAGCTGATAGAAGAGCAACTTTGACTGAAATAACTCGTTAACCGAGGTATGCAGCAAAGCATTTGTGAAGCCACAACACGCACAACCTTGAGGCGGATGGGCTACAACAGCAGAAGACTCCACCAGGTACCACTCATCTCCACTACAAATAGGAAAAAGAGGCTACAATTTGCACGAGCTCACCAAAATTGGACAGTTGAAGACTGGAAAAATGTTGCCTGGTCTGATGAGTCTCGAGTTCTGTTGAGACATTCAGATGGTAGAGTCAGAATTTGGCGTAAACAGAATGAGAACATGGATCCATCATGCCTTGTTACCACTGTGCAGGCTGGTGGTGGTGGTGTAATGGTGTGGGGGATGTTTTCTTGGCACACTTTAGGCCCCTTAGTGCCAATTGGGCATCGTTTAAATGCCACGGCCTGCCTGAGCATTGTTTCTGACCATGTCCATCCCTTTATGACCACCATGTACCCATCCTCTGATGGCTACTTCCAGCAGGATAATGCACCATGTCACAAAACTCGAATCATTTCAAATTGGTTTCTTGAACATGACAATGAGTTCACTGTACTAAAATGGCCCCCACAGTCACCAGATCTCAACCCAATAGAGCATCTTTGGGATGTGGTGGAACGGGAGCTTCGTGCCCTGGATGTGCATCCCGCAAATCTCCATCAACTGCAAGGTGCTATCCTATCAATATGGGCCAACATTTCTAAAGAATGCTTTCAGCACCTTGTTGAATCAATGCCACATAGAATTAAGGCAGTTCTGAAGGCGAAAGGGGGTCAAACACAGTATTAGTATGGTGTTCCTAATAATCCTTTAGGTGAGTGTATATATAAATTTTTGGTTCAGTCATGTGGCTTAGTTTTCCTGACTTGTCATCATTAGTCATCTGGTTCACCTGTTGTCCTTTAATTATCTCATTAGCTCCCTTTGTTTGATCTGTCTACGTTCTGAGTTTTCTGTCATTTGTTGTCTGTCTTCATCAGAGTAAGCATTTGTAGTCTCCTGAGATATTCCTGTTTCCTGAGTATTTGTGATTAAAGTCTGTCTCCTAGAATTACTCCTCGTCGTGAGTGTTTCTATATAACCATGTTACATTACAAATGGGCTACTGTTTTGACATTCTACACATCTACTTATTGAAAGAAGAACTGTAGTTTGTTACTGGAAATCATGAGACTGAAGTCATGCAACTGAAAAAAGTTGGTAACATCACGACTTTTACTTTGTTACTTGCCAACACTGATGTGCAATTGGCAGGAATGCATGTGCTAGTGGGATGCATCTTTCTGGACATCACTGAGTGCGTTTACATGCAAGTTCTTAAGCCGATTATGCTTAATAAGCCATCAACGCAAGTGGTCATGTAAACGCGGTAACTCGTTTTCTTTTAACGGAGTAAGGTCATAAACGTCTTAAGCATAAACCGGTCGACACAGGTAGTTTTTTTGCCTCCTACCCCGATTTCGCACGGCATGTAAACGCATTAACCTGCTTTCTGTGGGCTTATTGACGTGCGCATGTGTGATGCATGACAGGAACGCATCCTTATAGCAGATTTAAGCACATCCAGACAGAGCGAGCGTTTTGCAAGAAAGAATGAATGAAATCTCACAAACGCAGATTCTTTCATGACCCAGAAAATGTGTTCTCATCTCATGCAGCAGAAGTAGAAGTGGTTCAGTCAAAACGCTGCATCTGTAAATGCACGAGAGAAGCATATGAGCTGAAAGTTCCCGCTGACATGTTGCAAGCTTTATTTAACATTATAACTGACATAACCAATGGAATACTCAGAGTCAGATACACAAATTATTATGTTTTGACGTCACTACAGGCAAATAACCTGATTTATTAATAAAGTCATGTAAACGTGGGTTACTTGTATTGTCAGGTTACTGATGTGCATGTAAACAGGGAAAACTGGTTATTTCAATAAGCTGATGTTTGTGAGTTATCAGTTTACTGGTGTTTATGTAAACGCACTCAATGAAGGATCTACAATTATATACATATGTTCCAATAAGTAACACTGCCCTCCTAACATTATGTTGATGTTAATATGCTCCAGTGGGATTACAAGGTCAAACCCCTTTATGTCATTGGCAATGAATACTTAATAATAAAGAACCAAAAACAGAAGATAATTCAAGTAATAGTTTACAGTGGTCTGTAAATAATTAAACAAGTAATAAATGAATAATGTTCTTAATAAAACAGTGCATGGCATGTCTTGCTAGTCTCTCTGCAATAAGCACAGTATGCTCCACATTACTTCAAGGCAGATAATTATAACAGGACTGAAAGAATGGCTTCTCAGCCAAGCAGGAGAATGCACACTGGTATTTTTAGCCAGGAGAGCAGTTTAATTATTTCTGAAGAAAGTGCTCTAAGGATGCTTTGTTTTACTGAGTGTCTTGGCATCCCCACAATGAAGCATGTAAGGAACAAACGAGATCCTGCTGATGTATGAGGCATGCTGAGAGGAGTAGCAGCTCGTTCTACAAAATGCCATGCACCACGAAGACATCAGGAAAAAGACTGTCAGTTTAGCTTATTAATTTTGTTTTTATATTCAAGCCCCATTTCCGCCTCAGAGTCAAAAATAAAAGAGGTAGTCTAATTGTGAGAGCGAGTTTACAATATGAAATAAAGTCACATGGCAAGATATAGGGCCCTATCATACACTCGGCACAATGCGGCACCAGACGCGACGCAAGTGTTTTTTGCTAGTTTCAGCCGGACGCACTTATCATTTTCATGTCCTGCGCCACGTTGTTTAAATAGCAAATACATTTGCGCCCATTTGTGTGCCCATGGTCTGAAAACGAAGTGTGTTCAGGTGCATTGTTGGCGCGTTGCTACTAAAATAGACTGCGCCATTGACCAAGTGAAACCTGGTCTAAAGTCAATAGCGCAGTATTTTTTGTGTTATTTAAAGAGCGCCTTAGTAATATGCGCCTATAGACGGGTGCACAACGTGCATACACTCTGCTTATTACACACAGGGTCGCGCAGCAGCACATTTTTAAATCTGAAAAATTAAATGATTAAAATGTAAAAGATTATTATTGTGTACATACATATAAATGTGCCTACATGTCATAATGGATAGTCATTGTATTTATCAGAATTAGCCTACCTATTTGCAGTAATGACGAGCAAGCATCATTGGATGAGCAGATCCGTTTCCTCGCTAGCTAGAGAAGCGTTCAGTTTTTTGCAAATTACGCCATGTAAATAGCGAAGCCACCCTGCCGTGAGTGCAACTAGCTTTTAAAGGAAATGGGAGATGAGACTCTGATTGGTTTATTACATTAAATGTGTTATGCCCAAAACACACCCATTACTCATTAAGAGAATAAGGACAACTCTTTTAGACCATGTGCCGGCTTTTTCCATCGTTGAACTAGCAAAAGTAGATTCGGACATGCCCTAAGTGCACCTGTGCTGTGCGCTTTAGACCATGCGCTTATATTGTTAAAATAGGGCCCTTAAAGTTAAAATTGTGGAAGATAAAAATAAAAAGTTATTTATTTTGTAATTTCATAGTCATGTTTCAAGTTCCTGGTCTTGTCATGTAATTCCATTCCTATCATGTGATTCCCTAGTCTCTTGTCTTGATTGTTCACAGGTGTGTCTTTTTAGTCATTAGTCTCTGTGTATTTAAGCCCTCAGGTTTGCCATGCATCTTTGTCTAGTATTAATGTTGTAACCCGTTGTTGGTGAGTCCATGTTTGGTCTAAGTTTATGTTTTGGTTCATGTTGTCAAGTCATTGTTTACTTTGTGTTTGGTTGTAACAAACTGCACTTGGGCTCATCTACAACTTGCCTTTAGTGGATCATATGTTATAGTAGGCTAATTAAGTCAATTACAAATTTGAATCAATGGACAGCCTTAAAAATTATACATTTTTGTCCTCCTCAGGGCTGTCATCCAGGGGACAGGGAAATGGCTGGCAGGATATTAAAAGAATGACATTTTTGAGGATGAAACCAATTTAAGTAGTTTGGCATAATTATAGTATTTGTCTGCTAAACCAAAGTAATTCGGTGCAACCAATATTCAGGAGAAAAAAAAGTCTCTTAAGATATCAGGTAATTTGGCCTTTTTATTACAATATTAGTTTAGGTGGTAAAATGTCATGTGATGCTCCCCAAAAAAACGAATTATTATTTAATGGTAATTGCAACAACAACAAAAAAACACACTATAAACAATTCAACTTCCATTTTGTCAGACAATCTTTATTTAAACTTTATTTTACTATTATTAAATAAAGTAAACGTTTAGGCCATTTAGTAAAAGCAACTTAAAATATTAAACAGCGATTAAACTTACAATGTCAAGGTTTTTGTTAAGGGTCCAAGGCTTCTAAGCATTTTTTGGTCTAAGCATTGGGACTTATGTTGACATTTGTTATTCAGAATTAATAGATGCTTGAGCTCTATGTAGTGTTTTTGATTATATTTGGTTGAAAAAAAAGTTTTAGAGTGATTATTGATTAGTTCACTCTTTGGTGAACTTTCGACCAGTATGTACAACTTGTTTTGGTGTTTAGAAGTAAATGTATACAGCCTTTTCAGTTTAATGTCAACAAACTCATACACAAGTTAAACAAACTAAGACAGTTCTACATAACTATTATGTAAAATTAATGCTGCAGCTTAGAAAATTGCAAGTTTACTGACCTTGGATCCACAAATAAAACATTATTTTCTCATCAATGTTACAAAACATCAATGCTCAGATTTTCCAACCTACACACACAAAAAATTGCTTCTTCAGTGGTTCTTCGTGGTGGTTAAGGTGCTATATCGCACCACTGCCATATAGAGAATCCATTAAAGGATTAGTTCACTTCACAATGAAAATTTCCTGATATTTTACTCACCCCCATCTCATCCAAGATGTTCATGTCTTTCTTTCTTCAGTCGAAAAGAAATTAAGTTTTTTGAGGAAAACATTCCAGGATTTTTCTCCCCATCACGGACTTCCATGGCAACCAAAATTTTGAAGGTCCAAATCAATGCAGTTTCAAAGCGCTTCAAAGGGCTTCAGAGGCTCTGCGCGATCCCAGACGAGGAATAGGGTCTTATCTAGCGAAACGATCGGTCACATTACACATAGATTACAATACAGTGTATTTCCCGAAGATAACATGGTTCTCAACCTTTTTGCCCCCAAGGCCCCCCATAAGAAAATATTCCAGGGCCCCCACACGACACTTTCTGACCTCAGAAAAGCATAAAAGTGATTCAAAACAGCTTTTGCCATGGTTGTAAATTCCCATTCATAGCAAACATATGAGAGTGGAGTAACATATCTAAAATCTAAGAAGGAGAATGGGGTGGTGGTGGGATGCAACAGTTTGGATACTGAGAGCTGTCAGTTGCAGATTAAATTATGTGGAAGGAGGAATACAATTGGATGATAGAAAGATAAGACATGGTTATTGACTGTAGTCTTTGAATGAATGTACCTCTTATGGTTCTACATAGCACCATATGACAAAGGTTCTGTATAGCCGCTTTAAAGATAGGTGCTATATAGCACTTAAAGTGGTTCCCCTATGATTACAAGCCAATTAACCACTTTTAGTGCTATATAGCACCATTTTTATTGAGAGCGTACCAAAGTCTGCAATCAAGTGTCAGATATGAATATCAATATGAAATATTGAACATTTCTCATCAAATACTTCTTAGACTTAAATGTGTAAATCAGTGAAAAAGTCAAAAGTTAAGTCAACATCAGCATCAAAAACAAATAAAAATGTATGTATCTATGTATCTTTTCTCTCCTGTGTGCTTAAAAATTTGCACACTAATTTGATTTGGTTGATGAATGAGCATCACAAGTGTTATGATTTTGATCCTTGGGCAATCTTAAATGTTTTGTTGATTTACATTTTCTCTTTCGAAACACTGCCTCTGTACTTTTTTCACAACACAATAAATTCTGCATTCAAAGAAAGGGTTAAAAAATGTTTTTGATAGAATTCAATGTGTCCAGCCAAGATGGGTTTCCATATACTGATGTTATTCTCAGCAGTAGCGCTGTTTAATGAAGTTTTATCTTCATTATATCAGGGCAATTGATATTGCTCACATTTTGACATTTGCCCATTTGATCTCAATGCTGACTTGGAGACACAAAAGAGGAAAATATAAAGATTGCATTTGTGATTTTTCTTTCCTGTGAAGTAAAGTCACTGCGAATGGTAAAGCAGAACTAATCTCACAAAGATGTGTAAAAATGTCATACTATTCTGTGCAGTTTATTCCCTGGAGCAAGAGATTCTAAGGTCTCTCTTTGCCAGAAGGCTTATAAGGTCTGCTGTTGACACGTCATTTGAAAAACTTATCTGGGGGCAGTATATTATTGACTTGTGGGCTGTTTGAGAAGGTTTGGGTGAATTACTAAAGGATTAGATCAGAGCATCTCCGAGGGTCAGTCCCTAGAGATATTGACTGGAGAAAATTGGTTGAACTTGACATCTCCCTTTAATGGTGCAGAAATATACCATCTTCCAGTCAAGCCTCCATTCTCCACCTCTCGATCTGTCTATCTCTGAGGCATTCATCTGAGGTTTAATCGTGATGATATGACAACTTCAGAGATGGACAGCTTGACAATCCAAGTGGTAGTACAGGAAGCATATGTTTCAGACCTTCATCAGAACATCATGTGGAGAGTGTCCATAGACACGCATGTGGGGGAGTTTAATTGTCAAGAGGTGCATGGGGTGGAAAACAGTCCAATCAAATGTGCAGTGACTGTGAATTTGATATGTGGACTTGCACACTATAATCACTTTTATGTCTGGCTGTATTTACAGCTTCATTCTAGGCTCCATTTCGGACAGTCAAGGATAATTTGGTTTTGCCATAAAATTGGACTTCGGACATACTTCATCAGTTTTTTTTTATTATCATTGATACTGTTATAGTTTTTGTTAATATTTTTTTATGTTTTCTATATATGTTTATATACTTTTATTTAGTTTGAATAATATGCATCATATTTTCTGTTATGTACTAACAACAAAATAAAATCATAAAACTGTGAAACCATGATTTTCATTTAGACCAATATACAGTGCATCCGGAAAGTATTCACAGCGCTTCACTTTTTCCACATTTTGTTATGTTACAGCCTTATTCCAAAATGAATTAAATTAATTATTTTCCTCAAAATTCTACAAACAATACCCCATACTGATAACGTGAAAGAAGTTTGTTTGAAATCCAAGGTCCTGGTGGTTCCAAACCTCTTCCATTTACGGATGGAAAATAATGAATTTAACCCATTTTGGAATAAGGCTGTAACATAACAAAATGTGGAAAAAGTAAAGCGCTGTGAATACTTTCCGGATGCACTGTAAAAATGCACTTTAAGTCGTTTCACCTTTTTCAGTGTGTAAATGTCGGTCTGTTTATATGGCTGCAGGAGAATTGATTAAACCACTTTTTGGACCCCATTGACGTTGTCTAATGTGGAAAAAAAACCACTTCAAAATATCTTTGTGTTCTCAGAAAAATAAAAATCATAAGGTTTGGAACGTCATGAGTAAATGATGACTGCTTTTTCGAGCTATTCATTTAATATGTAGGGTTAGGGGTTTTTATTCCTAATAATAATAATATTAATAATAACAATAATGTGATACTTGCCTTAGCAAACCCTGCTAATAAACAACAAAATATAAGAGACCCTTCCTCCTTTTAAAGAACTTCGAAAAATACTTGATTAGAAAATTCATACCCTTCTGTCAATTACTGAATTTATCAAAGATTTGCGAATACACATTGTTGATCTCAATGTCCTAAAGTTGTCAATAATCAGTGAGAATAATCAGTGACTGAAAGCAATTTTAGTTTCAAGGCCTCCACTGTAATTAGCTTCAATCCATCACTGAAGTGGGTGTGTACTTTTAGATGGTGGGCCGTAATTACGAGCTGTCTCTGTGACTTGCTGCATCTCACAATCTAATCATAGCTAAGCTTCCAAAACCCCCACCTGCCCTCATACAAGACTCTGCGACCACACTCTCATTCATACAGCACATTTATTTATAATTATAACCTCTTATCTTTAAAAACTTTTTAATCAATAAGGTTTTGATTGTAATCATGGTGGTTAAAAATTGCGAAACTGTCATTAAAAACAACCTTGTTATGGAGAATAAGATGCTTCAAGTAGTGTACATGATCCAATCTGTATTACTCAGTATGCCCTGAATTTGCTGGGATAATAAAATGCTTTCTGCCACTGTGTGTTCAGATTACCTATAATGCCAGTTGCTTTTCATCTCCACGCTCTGTCAAACATTGACCTTTTCTTGCATTAGCCTTATTTTAAAGTAGTGTCACACCATTTAAGTGCCAGCATATATGATCAATGTATGGCAGATTGCCCCTTTAAACATTATTATAAGCTTATTAATACCTACCCAACAAATAACACTTATTTCCTTTGACTTAAATATCAAAGTAGCGAATGTGTAGCAGGCCTTTCTGTACAAAAAGATCACTACTGACAATGTCTGACATGTATTTTTATTCATTCAATATTTACATTGCTATTACAAAATATCTGACATACCATAAACTTACATTTACTTACTATGTAAAAGTTGTCCATTTGCATGTTTTTTTCACCAAAGCTGAACAAATTGCTAAGACTTGATGTACAAGGACAAGACCATGTTGAAAAACACATACAGCAGAAGATATTGGGATTAAAAACTGTACAGCATTTACATTCCATTATATTTGCATGAACAGATACTGATAAAAGTATTGATTAATTCCTGATCAAAAACAGGGGTTATTCTTTAAAAAAAGCCATAAAATAACATACTGTGATTCTCAAGTAGGAATTGCACATAATGAAAGAAATGGAGATTGTTTATCAGTTTATCAACAGTGAATTATTTAAATAAAAGCACCATTAAAGAACTAAAAAATAAATTTAAAAAAATAAACTAAGCAAGTAAATCAGTCAGCAACCAAGTTAGGAGCTATAAATGCTATTAAAGTTTTTAACCTGTGCTTTTCAACAAAAGTGCATATCTCCAACAAACCATTCGCAGAATTCTGCGTCACATATAAGCTGTAGTTTTTTCTTTCAAAATTCAAACAATCACCATGTTCTCCCAGCTGTTTAATGTCAATACCAAGATAAAAAAAAGACGTTCTCTTTCGTTCAGTCACTCCGAGTAACGCCAGTGACTGACGAATGGGGGTTTTGCCTAGAAGCCTATCATCTTCGAGATCTAGAAAACGCCCAATGGCAGTGCCAATGCCATGGGCATGCAGAATTTGCATAGCGTAACTCCGCCCCACAGCGTGGGTATATAAGGAAGTACGCTGGCAACATCGCATTATGTTTCTGCTTTCGGAGCCAAGAGCATCTATCTCTTCACTCCTTAAGCCTTCTGAGTATATCGTCAAGCTTCTTCGAGATGAGCAGCTTTCCAGCTTTGTTGGTGTTATAGCACGTTCCAGCGATCGCATACTGCCTGCCTGCTGATCTGTGCAGTGATCTGCATCCAGCTGGTAGCCGTTCCCTAGGCGCTTCAGCATCGCTGTGAAGCTTCCTCACACGTGGTACGTCTTTTTCAAGATGTTTCGCCCGTATGCTTCTGGGTGCGGTCGGTCTCTGCCGCCCTCTGATGGGCACAATCACTGCCTGACGTGCTTGGGCTTTCAGCACGCTCAGGCAGCGCTTGTGGATGAGTCATGTTCCCACTGCGGGAACATGGCCATCTCGGTGCTGCAGTCGAGACTCAATGAGCTCCGTGAAACTGGAGCGAAAGTCCCCTCTGCCACACCCCAATCTGTCGTCTCAACGGGAGGCAGCACTTTGGCTGGTGGCCAGGGTGACCTGAGGGTGACGGTGTGGAACAAAGCCCCAATGCTCATGCTGTGGGCCACACCCCCCTCTAGCGCATCGCTCCCGCTGTGCGTCCAGATTGAAGTGAAACCCTCCACCCCGTCCTGAATGCGGTTGGACGATTGGTTTTTGGGGGCGCCACGCTCTGACACCCGTCAGGCACCAATTCCTTTTTTCCCAGAGGTGCATGAGGAGGTCACGCGGTCCTGGAAGTCCCCGTTGTCTTCCCGCGACCATTCGGCGGCCTCCTCCGCCTTCTCTGCCCTCGGTGAGGCTGCGGCCAAATGGTACACTGGGGTTCCCCCGGTTGAATGCTCTGTTGCGATGCAACTGTATCCGCAGAGTGCTTCAACCTGGCGTGGCGACCTAAAGCACCCCTCCAAAGCCTGTAGGTTTACATCAACCTTGGTGTCGAAGTCTTATAGAGCTGCGGGGCAGGCTGCCGCCTCTTTGCATGCCATGGCCATCCTTCAGGCCTACCAGGCCCGGATGCTCAGGGACATGCACGAGGGTAGAGCTGACCCAGGGCTCAGAGATGAGCTGCGTGCCACCACCGACCTCGCCCTCCAGGCGACGAAGGTGACCGCACGCTCCCTGGGCCAGGTGATGTCCACAGCAGTGGACCAGGAGAGACACCTTTGGCTCCACCTGGCTGATATGCGGGACGCCGAGTGGACTAATTTCCTCGACGCTCCCATATCCCAAAATGGGCTATTAGGCGGACCGGTTGAGAGCTTCGCCCAACAGTTCTCAGCCGCCCAGAAGCAGAGAAGCAGACTGAGGCTATTAAACATATACTGCCCCGGCGGCCAGCTGCTGCCTCCACCCAGCCGCCAGCACAGTTGCCTCAGTCTGCTTGCCGCCGAGGGCGCCCTCCTGTGGCTCCCGCCCCTCCCGCGCCGCCCCAGCAGCAGCCATCAGTTGGGCCGTGCCGAGGAGGAAGCCGCAGGAAGGCGCCCCAGTCCGCTCCAGCACAGCAGCCCGCGAAAAACACTAGGCTAAGCGGTGCTCCTGATGCGGACAGCTCAGGGATGGGCAGTTCTTTCCAGGATATGGCAGCAGGGCCACTCCTTCCCCCGGTGGAGGGCCGGGGAAGAATCTTTTGTTCCGCGGCTGGGGCAGAGTTACGCTATGCAAATTCCGCATGCCCATGGCATTGGCACTGCCATTGGGCATTTTCTAGATCTCAAAGATGATAGGCTTCTAGGCGAAACCCCCATTCGTCAGTCACTGACGTTACGTCTCCGTTCCCTCTTCAGGGAACGAGGGTTACATACGTAACCGAGATGTTCTGCACTCTCAAGTTACTTTATTCAGTGCTTTTAGTCCCCTATTGTAGACTGAATAAAGAACTCAAACTCAGTATACAGAATCCTTTGCATTCCACACACAAATCACAAGTTTAAAGCCCATTTTATGAAAAAAAATTGCTTCAGAAATATTTAAGATTCTGCACTATTTATATCAAATAAGTTTGTGATTAATCATGTTATGTTATGACCTGTATCATCAGGCTTCAAATAAAATTTTTTTAATTTTTCCATTAAATATAAATAAACTTTTAAAAACATATATTTATAACGTAATACATTTTGATGAGGAGATTAACTAGAAAAATGTAAAATGGCACTTCATGACAAAACAGTTGCCAACCCATGCATGAAGTAAATAAATTGAATAGCTTTAGCACTCAAAGAACAGTGCCAAATTGCATCTATTTCAGCTTTAGAGTCAGACATTAGTTACATAAAACACCCAACTGTAGGCACTCATTGAAATTTCTTCATCTACAGGATCTGCATGTTTACTGCTGAAGTGTGTAATTTTTGTGCCACGAGAGTCACAAAATGGAATTGCACAAAAAATTACTGTTTCAAACAGGTTTCCTCAGATACTTTCCCCGTCTTCCTTTGGTCAAATAAGCATATTACGCCAAACTCATCCTATTGGTGTAGCCGATGTTGCTGTGTCCAGCTGGTTGTTGTTGTTTTTTATAGTACCACAGCATTTATAAATATAGCTTGCTTCTATTTTTCTCTGCATAATTAGCTGTAAAAAAAATTACACACTTCATCATTGAAATTATTTATGTTTATGGGTATTTTTTTAACCATAGATCCTTTTCTTTCTGCTGACTACTTCCCAAATAGGGTTAAGCTGGATAAAATATTATAAATTACACCGATAATGGCTTATCTTTCTCAGCAGAAAGAAAAAAGGAAACTTTATTATAATGCAATTATAAAAATTTTACCTGCAAGATAGTTAATGGTCATTATCCTGTATAATAAAACACTATGTACTGAAACTTGTGAAATATGAATGCAAAATAAGATTCCCTTTTAAATGGGAACTTGCACTGTGTCCTCTAGAGGACACTATGGGGAATGCTTCCAGTATGACCCGTGTCTGAAGCACGTATCTAAAATGGCACCTGAGGAACACGTCATCCTCTTCTTTGTCTTTGGGGACCGTTTGTTGTGACGTAGTGAGCGAAGAAAGAACTAGATAGCAAAAAAGAAAATGTCTAGTGAGAAGCGCTTCAGGAAGTGTGTAGATCCGTGTTCTCTGTTTCTGACACCAAATGACACACATGACCTATGTGTGATTTGTCGTCATCGAGGTGATGAGGAAACTGATATCGTTGGGGTCTTAGTTGGAGCTCAGTTGGTAAATCTCTCACGCTCCTCAGTGGCTGATGAGAGAAAACTGCTGGAGGGGGATGTATTGTCACTTACATCCTCTGATCCAGCAGGAAGTGTTCTGTTGGCCTTGAGCCAGGAAGAGCAGGATGTGGCTCAGGAAGGTGAAGAAGTGGAAAAATCTGAGTCTTCCCAGCCAGCCTGCCCTGCATATGAAGAACTGCTGTTATGGAAAGCGCCTCTGCCAGATTAGATCTCTTTTTAAGAAGCCTCCTAGCATACTGTCTTTAGGGTTTATTTGTTCCCCATAGTATCCTCTACAAGACAGTGCGAGTTCCCATTTGGAAGGGAACGTCTCAGGTTACGCATGTAACCATGGTTCCCTGAGAAGGGGAATGAGACACTGTGTCTCATTGCCATGCTTGGGATGCCTGCTACGCCTCCTTCAGACAAAGAAGTGGATGACGTGTTCCTCAGACGCCCGTTTTTATACCCACGGTCACACCAGTAATGACGTCATAGATATTGATAGCGTTTAGATATGTGCTTCAGACACGGGTCATGATGGAAGCATTCCCCATAGTGTCCCCTAGAGGACGCAAAGTCTCGTTCCCCTTCTCAGGGAACTGTGGTTACATGCGTAACCTGAGACATTTTTCGACAAAGGCTCCCTCAAAGCATGATTTTAAATGGGGTCTTATTATGCTTTTTCACTTTTTCAACTTTAGTTAGTGTGTAATGTTGTTGTTTGAGCATAAAACATATCTGCAAGGTTACAAAGCTCAATGTTCACTCCAAAGGGAGATATTTTATTTAACAGAATCCACTTTCCAAGAACTACAATGATCGACTTGTTTGGACTACAACGTATTATTTCCGGATCTTATGAAGTCACATTGTTACTCATTTAAATAATCTCTGCCCACGGAATACACAAAAAAGGGGATGAGGCCTGGTTGAGCTGCATTAGAGAATACAGTGTTGTCGCTATGTCAAAGAGACACTCATTTGTTTGACCTTTTCTAAGGCTGAAATTTAAAATTTAAATTTAAACATTGTTCCTGACACTGTTCCTGAACATTATAACCCCAACGTTTATCTGTGTGCTGCACATTTTACGGAGAACAGCTTACAGAACCTGAGAGAATACAATGCAGGCTACGCACAAAAGCTTCTCCTGAAATGGAGCAGTTCCCACTTTGTCAGGACAATCAGTTGTTTGTGGATCACAACTTGTAAGTATGTCTTAGTATTTCTAGTTGCGTTTTCTATTAACAGGCCCAATTATAAGTTTTATGTTGTTGCTACGATGTAAACAAAAGGCAAAGCTGTTTGGCTCTGCATGCCTGCTAGCCAACATTAGTGTTGATATAGTGTTTACTGTAGCTTTTGTAAGCTCTCGCTTATGTAAGACCGCCCATTAGGAAAATTAGCCATGGTTTTGTGATTTTTGTGATCAAGTATCATGATTAAATGGTGTATAACTTTGTATCTAAAATTACAAAAAAAAAACACATAACACTCTGAAATGTCCTGTGAAACCCGTGCTTGCAAAGTCCGTGCATAAAATCTGTTCTGCATGATCCTCTTGTTTGTTAACATTCTTAAGTCTGAATCAGGCTTGAACTGGTTTGAAATTGACACCCTCCTTAATATTTACATCTGAGTACTAGAGCTTGCGGTTATGGTAAGAGGTGTGACATTTCCCGAATGCGCTAAGCACTGCCAATGACAACACACTGGGCTAGCTAACCAATCACAGCACATAACGTATTTCAGCTTCATTAAAACAGGAAATAAACAGCGCATTCGGACCAGACTGGGGAGGGAGGTACTGTAATAATGTAAAATATGTGAAAAATAATGTGTGTTTTGAACAATCAAGCACGAAAGCATATCCTAACACACCCCGGAAACAAAAACAATACTTCATAAAAGGGCATAACAGGACCCCTTTAAAAATTCAAAATCTGAGATAATGTGTAGATCCAGCAGTGGATATTTCTGGGCATGTTTAAAATGGAACACAGCTTTTATCATTGGAGATGTCTTTTTTTTCACAAATTATTTGTGCTTTATTTTTTTCCAACCACAAAAAAACACCTTTTTCAGTGAACATATTAGTCTCAGACAAAAAAACATAGACACAACATCCTATAGCTCAGATCATTTTGTGTACTTGTGATGTACACAAAAAAAAAATACAAGAGACATACATTGGCTGCAATTTAATGTGAAGTACCAATGTAACATGCATGATCATTTTTGTCATGGGCTTCAATAAAACTATTTAATTCTTATTTACATTGTCCTTCATAGTCGGTAAGTCAAAGGCATTCATTTCTGTTTGCTTAAAGGTGCACTCAGTATTTTTTTTTTTTTTAAAGGAAATGTTATAATTTCTTAATAATTACACAAAGTAATTATTGAAAGTATGTATGCTCTGCTAAAAGCTGTTGGTGGGTTGCCTCATCAGGGCAGACATGTTGAGATCACATTACCAGACAAATACTACTTTATCTTGGCTGTTATCAGACAATTTCGGTCATGAAATAAATTAATTATGCCTCACTGCGAACAGCAAATTTCTACAACAAACATTGCAAACTGAAAACCTTTTGCTTAAATTGCATAATTCTGCGCTCCAGGCCCCTAGGTGCCTGTATACGTCCAAGACAACAGTGCAGCATAAACAAAACATTACAGAGTGCACCTTTAATATATTTGGCACTGTCCCAAATGGCACACTTCATATGCACTTTCAGTCTTGTGGACTTACAATGGCTGCCGTGTGCACGCTGCCGTGTGCACGCTGCCGTGTGCACGTGTCCGTTAAATCCATGAAACCGTAGGGTGTGCCATTTGTCATTTGTCACTCATAGGAAGACTGCAAGTGTTTAGGGTGCCATTTGGGACAGGGTCTTTGTGTTCTGGCTTTATAAAACCGCAAATGGTATTTTCACCTTATTTATACTTTAAAATACTTTACTTTAATAAATATTGGTGACTAAATAAATACTTGAATAAACAGAGCTGTAAGCATTTTGTAACCAGTTGCTCACCACTAAATTGATATAATAGTGTGATTTTGACATTCAGGTCCCTGCTTGCATAAAAGTCTCTGTGGCAAGATCCAATTTCCGATCTCAAATTCGCTTCAATTCTTTAATCGACAATTAATCACATTCACACTCGAACTCCAAAGAGAATAAACAGGCATTTGTACACTCACTCCACTGCCAGAAATAATGGAGACACACAAATAAAACTCTACTTTTACATTCATTTGAACCTCCATTTTCTGTAATGAGTTTTTCCCGTTCTGCCTTAAAAGCGTGGCTTTGTAAATCCTTCATTTCACATGTCAGTTAAAGATGGCACTAACCTCTCATGAAATCTTCAATCTCTCCTCCTCTATGCGTGCAGTGAATAATGTCCTCAGCAGTGCAATATCTTTATGAAAGCCTTTCTGAACTCCACATTGAAAGTGGTATATATGATAGGGTTGACGGCGCTGTTCACATATCCCAGCCAAGTGAAGGCATTGTACATTTCCAGTGGCACCCCGCAGCTTGTGCAGTGAGTTTTCAAAATGTGAGTAATAAAAAAGGGCAGCCAGCAAATAATGAAAACACCTGCAACAGAGAAAATAAGCTGAGGCACTCTAAGGACAAGACCTCAATCTAGGACTTACGGCTGAGCAATACTTCTATAAAATGACAGCGTCGTGACCTCACCTAGAACAATGGCCAGCATCTGAGTAGCCTTCTTCTCTTTATGCTGAGATATCTTCCTCTTGCTCATAGTTTTGGTCACTGTAGTTCGCGTTTTGCCATTGGGCAGTGCCTGAGTTTCAACAGGTTTGGCTTCTTTAGGGGTCTGGACCTCTTTGGCATGCCCATTTTTCTCATCTCCATTTGACTGACATTCACCGTGGGAGGGAGAGGCATGGATGGGGCTCGGGTTGGCCAGCAGGTCGACGACCAGAGTGGATGCGTGTTTCTTTTTCTCTGGAGGGCTGGTGCCTGCCACGATATCCACCCCCACATCACCACCCTGGGGCAGGACCTCCTTTATCAGTTGCTGTTGAAGATGTGTTTATCATTAGTTGTATAATGACACTTTGAATCTGTACAGTATGTCATGTACTAGTAGACCAATGTATAAAAAGAGTACAAAAAGTTGAAAATTATGTTACGTGTGAAAATAAAAGAGCATTTAAGCTTATTTGCCCTGATCTGACAGTTTCTGAAAGTGGTAATTGGTGACCTTATGGCCTCTCATTAACTATTTAGATTTAAAGAAGATGTTAAATCAATGCTTATTTAACACAGGCAGGCTGTCAACATGAACGTATGACTCACAGTAATCCAACTATAATCCATCTGATGTGATATATGACTCACAGTAACCCAACAAACGTGCAGTTCGTGAAAGAGATGAATCCACAGATGGAGTTTATCTGCTATACTGTATTTATTCACTTTTTTTTTTTTTTTAACCATTATAAACGAGGAATGAGCAAGCAAAAAATAAGTTCTAAAATTATAAATGAAAAATAAAACGGTAAGGCTTTAGATTACAGCCCGGAAAGTACTGTGTAAGTAAAGCGAATTTACAGCGTAACTTTCAGTAATTATAGTGTAACTATAAACTAAGTACGTGTAGGTATAAGGAAACAATATGTAATATTTGGGGAATACATTTTTAAATTAAGGGGTAATTATCCATGTAGTTACAGGGTAAGTATGAATCTGCGGGCTGTAAATTAAAGTGGTGTTTTTTCCCCTCTTGTTTCGTGTAGTTACAGGGTAAGTATGAATCTGTGGGCTGTAAATTAAAGTGGGGTTTGTTCCCCTCTTGTTTCGTGTAGTTACAGGGTAAGTATGAATCTGCAGTCTGTAAATTAAAGTGGTGTTTGTTCCCCTCTTGTTTCGTGTAGTTACAGGGCAAGTATGTATCTGCGGGCTGTAAATGAAAGTGGCGTTTGTTCCCCTCTTGTTTCGTGTAGTTACAGGGCAAGTATGAATCTGCGGGCTGTAAATTAAAGTGGTGTTTGTTCCCCTCTTGTTTCGTGTAGTTACAGGGTAAGTATGAATCTGCGGGCTGTAAATTAAAGTGGTGTTGGTTCCCCTTTTGTTTTGTGTAGTTACAGAGTAAGTATCAATCGGTGGGCTGTAAATTAAAGTTGTGTTTTTTCCCCTCGTTTCATGTAGTTACAGGGTAGATACAATAAAAACACGCACACAATACGATATCACTCGGAAATCTTTATTTGAAAAACAACTTTCAAAACAGATTTACAACACTTCTTATTCGTTTCTCTTGCTTGGCTTCATCCTCCTCTTGTTCCTCTTCTTTTTCGTTCTTGCCACAGATGAATCTTAAGAAGGAATGTCTCTAGCTATTCTGTATTATGTATTAAAAGAAAATACAGTATACCCAGAAATGTCCTCACCATTTAGTCGTCTTTTACCCTCATGCCATCCAAGATGTATACGACTTTCTTTCTTCAGATAAACACAGAAAAATAAATAATCTCTGCTAATGAAAACTCATTTGGGTTCCTAAAAGTTGAAGCATCAAACAGCACATACAGCAATAACTACAGTAATCCATACAACCCCAGTGGATGAATAAATGTCTTCTGAAGTGAAACAATAAGAAAAATACCAATATTTTAAACTTTTTTTAAAGGGTAACTAAACCCTAAACCAACTTTTTTTAGTTAATGATCTGCAAGACTGGGGCTTTATTAGTGCTGTTCATTGATTCGAGTAAATGTTTTGACATTTGGGTATAAAGTGTTCTAATTCTACAATATATGGTGTAAAAACGTCTGAGTGCTGCCTTCTTAAGGTTGAACAGTGGCTACTGCAGTTGAATTTTCCTATTGGACGTTGTTGGTCATCGTGGCGTATGTTGGCTCTTTCAATGGCTCACTACCCATGCCCCTGGCACAAACTCACCACACCCTAAGAAAGGTTTCCCCGCATTGAGCACATGAGAAGAGAACGGCTTCACTCCAGTATGAACTCTCAGGTTACATGAAGTAGAAACATTATGAATGAAACTTACTTTACACTTGCTATCAACATTCTAATGAAGAAAATACGGTTAAATAATGCAGTTGTCAGTACACGTCAGGCTTTCTTGCGATATTTTTGCAGCCCGTCATGTGTACAGATACTTTTCATGCATGAGACGCACTTTCAAACCTTTTTTACAGTCTATGGCAGTCTGGCGTATATACACTCACCTAAAGGATTATTAGGAACACCTGTTCAATTTCTCATTAATGCAATTATCTAATCAACCAATCACATGGCAGTTGCTTCAATGCATTTAGGGGTGTGTTCCTGGTCAAGACAATCTCCTGAACTCCAAACTGAATGTCAGAATGGGAAAGAAAGGTGATTTAAGCAATTTTGAGCGTGGCATGGTTGTTGGTGCCAGACAAGCCGGTCTGAGTATTTCACAATCTGCTCAGTTACTGGGATTTTCACGCACAACCATTTCTAGAGTTTACAAAGAATGGTGTGAAAAGGGAAAAACATCCAGTATGCGTCAGTCCTGTGGGCGAAAATGCCTTGTTGATGCTAGAGGTCAGAGGAGAATGGGCCGACTGATTCAAGCTGATAGAAGAGCAACTTTGACTGAAATAACCACTCGTTACAACCGAGGTATGCAGCAAAGCATTTGTGAAGCCACAACATGCACAACCTTGAGGCGGATGGGCTACAACAGCAGAAGACCCCACCGGGTACCACTCATCTCCACTACAAATAGGAAAAAGAGGCTACAATTTGCACGAGCTCACCAAAATTGGACAGTTGAAGACTGGAAAAATGTTGCCTGGTCTGATGAGTCTCGATTTCTGTTGAGACATTCAGATGGTAGAGTCAGAATTTGGCATAAACAGAATGAGAACATGGATCCATCATGCCTTGTTACCACTGTGCAGGCTGGTGCCTCTTGGCACACTTTAGGCCCCTTAGTGCCAATTGGGCATCGTTTAAATGCCACGGCCTACCTGAGCATTGTTTCTGACCATGTCCATCCCTTTATGACCACCATGTACCCATCCTCTGATGGCTACTTCCAGCAGGATAATGCACCATGTCACAAAGCTCCAATCATTTCAAATTGGTTTCTTGAACATGACAATGAGTTCACTGTACTAAAATGGCCCCCACAGTCACCAGATCTCAACCCAATAGAGCATATTTGGGATGTGGTGGAACGGGAGCTTCGTGCCCTGGATGTGCATCCCACAAATCTCCATCAACTGCAAGATGCTATTCTATCAATATGGGCCAACATTTCTAAAGAGTGCTTTCAGCACCTTGTTGAATCAATGCCACGTAGAATTAAGGCAGTTCTGAAGGCGAAAGGGGGTCAAACACAGTATTAGTATGGTGTTCCTAATAATCCTTTAGGTGAGTGTAGTCTAACTTTTATTTGAGGAAATCTGTTTATAATAAGCTATTAGGTTTGAACTTATTGGTCCTGTACTGCTTATTGATACAGTTAATTTTAATGAAAATACATCGTATGTATCTGATCTATTTTTAGTGGCATTCAGTATAAGTATTTGACTGTTCATAGATTAGGTCAGTGGTCCCATCTCTCTTGCGCTGCTGCTTCGCTAGCATTGTCGGCATCGGGAGTTAATGCAGTTTGAACCAGCGGCTCGAATTGATAAGGCTCTGGCCTTGTGTCTACAGATAATTCACCCTCCTCCACTTTAGGTGAAGGTGGGGGAGAAAAGTTTTCTACTTCGAATGACCGCTCTGTTGTAAAGCTACTGGCGTCACTCCAGTCACTCTCCATCTTTGCAAGACTGACAGCTGTCAATCAATCCGTCACTGCGGGTCTCAGGTTCACGCCCCCCGCTCAGCCCCACCCTCGGTTTGTCGCCTCCGTCTCCGCTGGGCTCTGCCCACTTTTCCAGCATTTTTCAAATTTTGCCAGTGGGTGGAGTTAGGCTCTGACCTGGGGTTGAGTTACCCTTTAAACTGTAGACTATCGCTTCCGACCAACAGTCATCTGTATACGCATGAGAGAGTTAAGTTCACACTTGACGTAACTTGAAGCATGACGTAAGCGCGCCGAGAAACTCTGGTCACGTGGATGTCAGATGTTTATTTAATTTTTTTAATTAATGCTCACAACAGTATACAAACAAGAACAAGAAGAGAAAGACAAGTAAGAGAAACAAAAAAGGGACAAAACGTTCCTCTTTCTGTCAGGACGTTATTATTTGAAAGGAAATGTTTATTTTAAAAAATTCATAAAAAGTGTCGTAAATTTGTTTTGAATTAAGTTGTTTTTCAAATAAATGTTTCCGAGTGATATCAGATTTTGTACGTGTTTTTTATTGCACTTTCCCTGTAACTACACGAAACGAGGGTAACAAACACCACTTTAATTTACAGCCCGCAGATTCATACTTACCCTGTAACTACACGAAACAAGAGGGTAACAAACATCACTTTAATTTACAGCCCGTAGATTCATACTTACCTTGTAACTACATGAAACGAGGGTAGCAAACACTACTTTAATTTACAGCCCGTAGATTCATACTTACCCTGTAACTACACGAAACAAGAGGGGAACAAACACCATCTTTATCCTTATCTTCTACTAAACACTGTTTTTCCATGTTCCTGTGTCTAGTGGTACATAATAATGTTGTTTGCTAAACCTGGGTTATCTCATTCATAGGTAGCCTATTCGAACATAAAATATTCACATACATTTTTGTACATTAGCATGAAGCCCCTAAGGGGACATGGTGATGGGTAAAATATGAGATGGGGAAAAAAATGTTTTTACACTCACAAAAGTTTTACATTCCCTTGAGAAAATTTGCGTTCGCTCAAAAGACTCAAAAATATTTTTTCCTTCCATCTCATATTTTTTCCATCACCATGTACTGTTAGGGTCTCTGAGTGTTTGAATACTGAACAATACAAAATCAACTACATCTAAAATATAAATTTACTAAATATAAATTTACAATTTAAAAAAAACTTCTGAATACTCTGACACAATCACATAGCTGGACTCTCGTTTGAAATGACGAAAAAAAATATTATTAGGCATTATATGGTAAAGTTTGATGTTGTTAACAATTGAACATTTATTTTTTAAATTCAAATAAATCAACATATGAAACCCTTGTCTTCCCATGATTTTATGAACCTCAAAGGATTATAAACATATTTATGTCTCTAATTTAATTGAATTCAAATTTTGACAATTAAGAAGCTCTACATAGCTGCTGATATTGTACATATCAGTGTCATAAATAAATGACTGTCACAAAATAATGACCAAACACACGCCATTGGTTGAGCCAATTTTGAGCCCACCATGCTGACTGCACTGGATTAGTGTCCAAATAGTCTCCAAAGAATTATGTATGTCTTTATCTGGCTACAGTTGTTGCTGCCATGATCACTAGAAAGTGCACTCTGTTTGATAATCTATATATGATGTGTCAAGAGTCATCAGGCTCAAATTGTGAAAGAATGGTTGGGATGTGCTGCAGTAGACTTTACAGAGTGCTTGACTCTTGCCCTGTCAATACAAGATATTGACCAAAAATGTATGCACGTCCTGATGGAAATAACATCACAACATTTATTTCCATCATGAGGTGCATCAATTGTCCAGTTATACCACTTACAGTTCAACGTGAAATATTTACCAGGGATGACATTATGAACTGAGTTACTGCAAATATGGCTTCCTATTAAAGTACCACTCTTGAATTCACAGAGCTCTTCAAAACCCATTTTTTCACACATTTGTAAATGCAAGCTGCATGGCTAGGTGCTTGATTTTATACACCTGTGACAATGGGTCTGATTGAAACGCTTGAATTCAATAATTAGTGTCCCAATAGGTACTTTTGTCCATATAGTGTATATTAAGCCTACACTGTAAATTTTTTTTATAAGAAAATACCTTTTCAGTCTTTCTACTTCAAAATTCCAAGTTTAAATCAATACGTTACCATTTCTTTGTAAGTATTAGTAAAATTTACTAGCAATTTCCTACACCAAGTAAATCCTACACCATTTTTTTCAAGTAGATGAGTTTACGAGAAAAAGAATGACAATGTTAATTTAAATATTAACAACACTGAAAATTCACTGCACCCGTTGCATTGTGGGTGGTTAGTAGACCCAGGTATTTGACATACCACACTGAAATGAATGGTAACCTAAAAATGGTAACATCTAAATTAACGGATTTTAGTAAAAAATATTATATAATATAGCTGAATCAACCTAAATATTTCAATTTATACCACCAAAAGTATGTGGTACATTTTGTTTTATAACTGCACTCTTCCCCATAATGAGGCAAAGAGCACTGAGGTATATTAGATGTAATTGTGGTAATGTAAAGGCAGCTGCATACATTAATCTACAATATTTTACATAACATGTTGAGTTGTTTTATAAGTAAAACGCACTTACTGCTTTCTTGTTTTTGGCAGGTAAACCCCCGTTGGTCTTAATGATAACTGTGCACAGTTTCACATCTTCAGGATGAGTGCACTTTTCCTGTTGCAGAGGTAATAAGAATTTGATTCAGCATGTGGTTGACATTAAATTTCAAAGACAGCATGGAGCCTTGAAAATCATTCACAGGTATATTTGGTGCCTCTTGATGATACACAATGCAAATACATCCACTGAACACAAAAGAGCCTTTATAGCACTAAAAGGGGTATGAAAAAGAGATTGCTTCAATAATTTGTAAGTACTAAAAAAAGTCCTTGGGACTCTTTAAAACTAGATGGCTGAACCCTTGATCTAAAGTGGCCATTAAAAACAGCTGGTGCAGGAAATCGATGATAAAAGAGCGCAAAGGTCAAAAAAAAAGAAATAATTTGTAGCACTTCTGTATTGTGATGAAAACAGAATATGAATAAAGGGTAACCAGTATATCATATACACAATATGCTCTGACACATAGATTGTACAGGGAATTGTTTAAAACCTTACAGCTCAGGAAAAAATGTCTTCTAATTTTTGGCATGGTGATGGTTTCATTTGCTTTAATGGCTTTACTATCACAGCGTCCAGTGGGTAATGCATATTCAACAAAGGCTAAGGCAATGCCCCCATAACCAAATTCACAATGGAGATACTGAAATGAGCCTAAGACTGTTAGTTATCTGGGCTAATCTGGACACATTTGAAAACGCACAATTTTTTCTGTTTTGGCTGTCTGTTTTTGTCCTGTGAAAACTGAGCTTTTTGAAGACACATACATTTTAAAATGCCATTTTCACATTCATTGTAGTGTGGAAATGGAGGAATTCGAAAATGATGACAAATGTTTAGTCATGTGACCCATATTGTACCAATAGATATCTATGTTTATACCGGTATGTCCCTGCTTTGTGCTATTCACGTTCACAGTGTTGCTAAATATATGTTACTTTGTACAATTTTCATATTATATTCCTGCAAAGATGACAGACAATTGCTAGTGTACTAGACATTTTCAAATGTATCCGGATTAATGTAGATGTAGCCTAAAGATAAAACTATAATTAATTGTCCATCTGTATCACTATTATATTTACCATTAGCCAAAATCAAGCATTGAATTAGAACCTACAACTGAACAAAATACTGTAACCTAACACTTATTCTAGGGCCGAGTAAAGGTTTTGGGGTTACTGAATCTCCAGTAGTGTCCTGCAGGTCCTGGTATTACCCCAGAGATTCTATAATTAACGCTGACAGATGCTCCCCATATTTTCTAGAAAAAGGCCAAGTCCTTTTGTAAAATGACACTGACACCATGTCTTCTCCTGTGGGGAGTGCTGGGTATTTTCCCTGAGGCTACTGTCTCACATGGTGCACATCACCTTGAGAGAGGGCTGAGCATCAGCATCTGTTTTCTGGCAGCTCCGTTTAGTGTTGACCCGTTTCCGGCGCTTGCGTAGAACCACGTAGATCTGCACGTAGACGAGGAGGGTGATGATGAAGGGCACGTAGAATGACATGATGGAGGAGTAGACAACGAAAGCAGGGTTGGCGATTTCACACACGGCACCATCCCGTGTAGCTAAGAGAGAGAGAGAGTGAGTAAAATATGGTTACACAATTAATTATAGTTACAAAACTAATTAGTTCAGTGAGGCACTGGCAAATGCCTGTATGGACAATTTTCCCATAACAAGTGCAAATTAGCTCTAGATTATAATTAGATTAGAAACGTACTGGAAAATTTAAGAGTGAACTCAAAACTGAATACAAAATGTTTTTCTGGAAAATTGACTCTTTGACAATTTGAGTACATATATAGGATGCATTAAAAAGTGACAGTAAAGACATTTGTATTTTTACACATTTTTAAATTTTTATTTCAAATGAATGCTTTCTATTAATCATTTAATTAATAATTTATCACAGTTTATACAAAAATATAAAGCAGCATGTTAACCGTTTTCAACATTGATAAATAATAAGAAATGTTTCTTGTGCATTCAATCAACGAATGATTTCTGAAGGATCATGACACTGAAAACTGGAATAATGGCTAAATTACTATATTTTTAAATGTAATTTTAAATTACAGTGGGGATATGTTGTTTGTTTACTGTTGTTAAATCCCGAAGATGGAACTGCCAATAATCAGGATAGCAGGAGAAACGAGCAACGGGAGTTAGATCATTCATATTCAGAATCGATGTAATAGTAGAGGTGAGAGAGAATGTCACTGATCAACTGAATAATATTTGGTCTCAACATAGCTAAATACATGTAGTCAGGGCCATGCAGAAACCTATGAATGATGCTTTTATAGTTGTTATTACCATTTAGTGACTTCATGTTCTGGGAAAACTGAAGTTGTATGTTCAGTGTCGGTCACAGCGCCTTTTCGTTGCTGTTTTTAGTCAGGCAATTATCAATTTACAAATGAGGCACTGGTCATTATTTACAAATCTGAATGTTGTTAATTTATTTTGTCATGAAAGCCAAATAATTATTTGCTATTGTCCCTGTGGTGTTTGTCCTTTTTGCAGCTTGTTGATTTTTTAACAATTTACAGTTTATATATACACTATATTGCCAAATTATTGTATTGGGACATCCCTCCAAATCATTGAGTTCAGGTGTTCGAATCACTTCCATGGCCACAGGTATATAAAATCAAGCACCTAGGCACGCAGATAGCTTCTGCAAACATTTGTGAAAGAATGGGTCGCTCTCAGGAGCTCAGTGAATTCAAGCGTGGTGCTGTGATAGGTTGCAACCTGTGCAATAAGTCCATTTGTGACATTTCCTCACTACTAAATATTCTATGGTCAACTGTTAGTGGTATTATAACAAAGTTGAAGCAATTGGGAACAACAGCAACTCAGCCATGAAGTGGTAGGCCACATAAAATCACAGAGCGGGGTCAGCGCATGCTGAGGCGCACAGTGCACAGAAGTCACCAACTTTCTGCAGAGTCAAAGTAGCAGACCTCCAACCTTCATGTGGCCTTCAGATTAGCTTAAGATCAGTGTGTAGAGAACTTCATGGAATGGGTTTCCATGGCCGAGCAGCTGCATTCAAGCCTTACATCACCAAGTGCAATGCAAAGCGTTGGATGCAGTGGTGTAAAGCATGACACCACTGGACTCTAGAGCAGTGGAGACGTGTTCTCTGGAGTGACGAATCACGCTTCTCTGTCTGGCAATGCGATAGATGAGTTTGGATTTGGCAGTTGCCAGGACAACGGTACTTGCCTGACTGCATTGTGCCAAGTGTAAAGTTTGGTGGAGGGGAGATTATGGTGTGGGGTTGTTTTTCAGGGGTTTGGCTTGGCCCCTTAGTTCCAGTGAAAGGAACTCGTAATGCTTCAGCATACCAATAAATTTTGGCCAATTTCATGCTCCCAACTTTGTGGGAACAGTTTGGGGATGGCCCCTTCCTGTTCCAACATGACTGCGCACCAGTGCACAAACCAAGGTCCTCAAGAGTTTGGTGTGAAGGACACAGAGTCCTGACCTCAACCCGATAGAACACCTTTGGGATGAATTAGAGCAGAGACTGTGAGCCTGGCCTTCTCGTCCAACATCAGTGCCTGACCTCACAAATGCATTTCTAGAAGAATGGTCAAAAATTCCCATAAACACACTCCTAAACCTTGTGGAAAGCCTTCCCAGAAGAGTTGAAGCTGTTATAGCTGCAAAGGGTGGGCCAACTTCATAATAAACCCTATGGATTAAGAATGGGATGTCATTAAAGTTCATGTGTAATGGCAGGCGTCCTAAAACTTTTGGCAATATAGTGTATATATAAATGGAATACTGTGATGGCAAGTAAGTAACCAAATTATTATTATTTTAAATTTTTTTGCAAGCTGTTTAAGAAAACCTTTAAGAACGTCGGGGGAAAAATCTGTTATTTACCTGTGTTATTTAATCCAAACAGCAGGGGACAAGAAATAGCGAACGAAAGCACCCAAACCACCGAGATCATTACAGTGACACGCCTCTTGGAGCTGTAGCGTGTGTTGTACAACATCGGCATGGCAACAGCTGTGTACCTGCACGAGAAGCCCAGAGGGAAGGAAATGAAAAGAGGGTAGGTAGGATGGGATGACAGAGGAAGAAACAGTAATGGTCACACCTGACCAGCTGCCTAAGCGACCAGCTGCCTAAGCTACCAGCTGCCATTATTGTACCATCATCTCTCTTGCGTTTGTAACTGTAATGAACCTAAAACTTATCATAATTTCCAAAGCTTCAGGGGTCTTCCTACCCCAACAAAATCAAGCATGCAATATGCTCACTGAAAGTGTTGTTTATTAGTGCTGTCTGCATTGTAGCACTGAATTTAGCACTTCTAAATTCATTTACATGGTAATTCCCTGATCTTTGCAGCAAACTATACTGTAATCTGACACTTTACTGGGATTTTGTAAATTCGCTCCAGCTTTGAAAAAGTGCCTGTTTATTATGTTCTTCTCTCTAAATGGTCATCATTTGATGAATTAATGCAGACATGATCAATAAATCTGTAGACATCTCTTTTTAACTAATATTCAGTATAATGCCTTCTTTCTGTGGGAAGGAATAGCACGTTTAATTGTGGAAAGCAATTTACCACCTGATTAAACTGAATTACAGGTGTTCAGAGAAAAAGACAGGTGTTTAGTGAATTCATCCCCTCTGTATATACTATGCCTTCACCCAAAAAATGTTATCACCATTTACTCGCTCTCATGTCGTTCTAAACCTGTATGACTTTCTTTCTTCTGCGGTACACAAAAGATGATATTTTGAAGAATGTTGGTTACCAAACAGCTTTGACTGTTTGACTTCCATGATATAGAGAAAAAAATAGAAATTTCTTAAATATCTTTCTTTCAGTTCCACAAAAGTATGTGAAACATGTTTGGAAGGGTGAGTAAATAATGGCAAAATTTTTATTTCTTGGTGAACTATCTATCTCTTTAACTATCTTTCATTTTTCCCCCTCACTATTTTTAACAACTGACCCAATTGACAGGTTTAAACAACATCTGGACGCTAGCACAGCTGTATACATCAACAGGATCCAAGATGTCATTTCATACAACAACCCCTCATCCCACTGCCTACTGGAAGATATGCGATTGATCTATGGTATTCTTGTCATTTAAGAGAATCATTACACTTTTCCTGAACTGATAGCAGAACCTACCTGTCAATACTAATAGCACACAGATTAAGAATGCTCGCTGTGCACATCATGACGTCCAATGTGACGAAAATGTCACAATGGATCTTACTGAAACGCCATTCCCCCACCACCTGCAACATAGACACATGCGCATACACACAAACAGTTTTGAAAAGACAAGTTCAATTATTTAGGACAACAACAACAATACTTTGTCAGATAAATAAATTAATGATGAAGAATATAGAATTCACTGGGAGAACCAGTAGGCCTAGCGGTACACGTGCACACCACTGCTGAAAAGTTAAAAAAAATGCATTTATTTGTTCAAAAATAGAGTCAAAACAATACTATTGTGAAATATTATTTGGGATGTGCTCAAAGCTGAATACCTTATTCGGAAAAGCATTATGGCTTCTACCGAATAACAGGTAAGCCAGGGGATAGCATAGTATGATATTATACATAAACATTTGAAGGAGTATAAACTTTATGAATCAAATTAGCAAAGCGTGATCACAAATTAATCTCTGTGCTCATAAATCAGAGCTTTCACAAGAGTAATATCAACTAAACTACTACATCATACACATTTTCTACTTTGCACGATATGATACATGAATGAGTGTAAATTTTATGAATGAAATAAGGACAGTGTAATTGCAAATCAAATAGCTGCACTGCCATAAGCATTTATCTATGCCTATTCTTTATAATTTGTTCAGATTTGCATTCGTAGGCATAGTAAAAGGTTTTAGCAATTTTTAACGACTGAAAACTTCTATGTTCTCTAATCAGCTATTTTATGTAAGAGTCCTCTTATTTAAGGTTATTATTTGACATAACTCTGTCAGGACAATCATCATGCATGCTGGTGTCCTCAAGGGTCTAGGAAGGGAAGAATGACGGAATTCCCAAACCGTCATATGGACTGAGTTGCCGGACCTGCGGTCTGGATGGGAAGCACACGTTTTGAACGACAGGTTAGGATGCGGGGCTGCCATTCCCTCTCTCCCATGGCCCCAGGGAGCTGCTGAGGACAAGCTGCCAACCCTCATGCCCCGGACCAGAGAGGGGGGAGCGAGCGTGGCCTCCAAACCCGCCACCTTACCTGGACCTAGGGCCTGTTCTAAACATTTGCAGGCCCACCGTGCCACACTCCCCCTAAAAGAAGCACTAAAAGCAAATATGATTCCTAACCTTTTTATTTATACAACATTTCATATTAAAATTTGTATTTTAAAATTCCTGTTAAAATTCATAAAATTCATATTAAAATTCCTGTTATTAATCAGACTTTAACTAAGGCAATCTCTTATTTGTTTGTTTAGGATGTTATCATGGCCAAGTGTGTTTTTTTTTTTTTTTTTGGCAGTAATTTGTTCAGTAATTTATTTACAGTTCCTGAACACCACTTCAGTAAATGAACATTCAGTACTTTTATATTTTTTTCCCTAGCTGGCATACAGGGGATGTAACATTGTATTCTAATAAATAAGCTACCAAAATTGTAGATATTGTGTTGTTTGCGCTATTGATGAAGCGCCATATGCCGCACACCAGATGCATCGCGTTCTAATGTTCAAAGCGGCAATGCAAAACAGTGAATCTAATCACCATACAAGCAAAAAAGTTCAAGTTCAAGAATGAAAAACAGAAAGGGCAATCTATATTATATCTTTCCATAAGTACAGACTTTACACAGAAAGAAAAATACTGATGTCTATACACACTCTTCCAGCCTAGGGTGAAGTCATTAACAACATTTTGAGACAAATTGTGTCATTTAATGTAAAACAATGTGAATAGCGTGACAGGATTTTGAACAACTCTGTGCTTGTGTGCGACCCCCTTTATTAATAATCGTCTGTTTGGCAACTAACGTTAATATTCTTTTAAAATTGTGTTAATACCCCTATACCGCCACTGCTGGTATAGGGGTATGTTATGGTTATGGAGGCCCGCCCCATTTTACCTAGGCCTGCCTATAGGTAGTGCCAGCCCTGACTGGACCCATCCTGACTGAACACTTCCCCGGCACAATGAAGACACCAGATCTCCTGTTTATTTGGACACTTTTCCCCCTTGGACACTTTGTTCCCCTTTTTGGACATTTTATGTTTATTTCTAGGTTAAATACCCTGGAACTACACCCACTGTGTCTGCCGTTTGCTCCTCCTGCCACAATTTATATTCCTTTTATTTAACATTTAGTATTATTGTTTTAATTAGAAGATATTTCAATAAATGTTATAATTATTATAAAAAAAACATCATTCCCTTTCAGTCGGTCACATTCAACGTACGTCGGAACTGACCGACGAACTGGCTCTCCGGAGTCCAGCGGTACCCACATTCTCAATAAAAGAGCAGTTTCCTCCCTCCCTGGGCCCCAAGAGGGTCAGGTTGGCAGTGTGCGACGCCCCCGGGCCATGCCACTCCTTTCCTCCCCTCCCCCCTTCGCCAGGGGGCAGCAGTGTGGGCACCGAGGACGCCCCCGGGCCTTCTCACCCACACTCTGCCCCACCTTGGAGTACTCAGACAACACTCCGGGCCGCCTCCGGGCCTCCTGAGTCGGGTCTGCGTACTCCACCTCGCTGCCTCACCCTGGGCACGTCTGTGGTGCCGTTGGTCCCGCTTGCTCGGTCTCTGGGGGCCTGGCTAGGTCTCCCCAGGCCGTCAACGCTGGCTTCACGACCGGGTCCCGAGATAGGCGTGGCAGCGCGGCAAGTACCGGGTCTCAGTTACTCCTTACTGTCGCCATACCTTCAACCCGTGGGCGGACCCTGCCTTTCTACGGGCCGGAGTGTCCCTAGAACAGGTGTCCAGGCATGCTGTGGTCTTCACGGATGCCTCTTCCACGGGTTGGGGGGCCACGTACAACGGGCACTCAGTTGCGGGTCTGTGGACGGGGCCCCAACTGCGTTGGCATATCAATTGCCTAGAGCTTCTGGCAGTATGTCTCGCCCTGGGCCGCTTCAAAAAGCCGCTACAGGGAAAACACGTACTGGTCCGTACGGACAGCACTGCGGCCGTTGCGTACATCAACCGTCAGGGTGGTCTACGCTCCCGTTGCATGCTCCGGCTCGCCCGCCATCTCCTCCTGTGGAGTCAGAAGCGTCTGAGGTCGCTTCGGGCCATTCACATCCCAGGTGCGCTGAACCAGACAGCCGACGAGCTCTCTTGTCAGCCGACACCTCCGGGAGAGTGGCGACTCCACCCCCGGAGCGTCCAGCTGATATGGGACCTTTTCGGAGCCGCGCAGGTAGACCTGTTCGCCTCTCCGGACTCGACCCATTGCCAGTTGTATTACTCCCTGTCCAGGGGCACCCTCGGTACAGATGCACTGGCGCACAGCTGGCCCCGGGACCTACGCAAGTATGCGTTTCCCCAAGTGAGCCTTCTCGCACAGATTCTGTGCAAGGTCAGGGAGGACGAGGAGCAGGTCTTGCTAGTTGCGCCCTACTGGCCCAGCCGGACCTGGTTCTCCGAACTCTCACTCCTCGCGACAGCCCCTCCCTGGCCGATCCCCCTGAGGAAGGACCTGCTTTCTCAGGGGCGGGGCACTCTATGGCACCCACGTCCAGACCTCTGGAGACTCCATGTCTGGTCCCTGGACGGGACGCGGAGGTTCTAGGTGGTCTGCCGCAGGCAGTGGCATTCACCATCGCTTCAGCTAGAGCCCCCTCTACTAGGCGCTCTATGCTTTGAAGTGGACCCTGTTCGTTAAGTGGTGTTCTTCCCGCCGGGAAGACCCCCGAAGGTGTTCGATTAATGTCGTGCTTTCTTTTCTGCAAGATGGGTTGGAGAGAAGGCTGTCTCCCTCCACCCTCAAAGTGTACGTCGCCGCAATAGCGGCGTATCACGATGTAGTTGAAGGTAAGTCCTTAGGTAAGCGCGACTTAATCGTCAGATTCCTCAGAGGTGCGAGGAGCCTGAATCCTCCTCGTCCAACCTCGGTACCCTCTTGGGACTTAGCCCTGGTGCTTAGAGTGCTCCAGGGCCCTCCCTTCGAGCCTTTGCAGTCAGCAGAGCTAAACATCCTGTCAATGAAGACAGTGCTCCTGACTGCATTGGCCTCAATCAAGAGGGTAGGGGACCTGCATGCCCTTTCGGTCAACGAATCGTGCCTAGAATTCGGGCCGGCCAACTCTCACGTTGTCCTGAGACCCCGGCCTGGATATGTGCCCAAGGTTCCCACCACTCCCTTCCGGGACCAGGTGGTGAACCTGCAAGCGCTGCCTTCGGAGGAGGCAGACCCAGCCCTAGCTTTGCTCTGTCCCGTCCGCGCTCTCCGCACCTACGTGGACCGAACTCAAAGTATCAGAACCTCAGAGCAGCTCTTCATCTGTTACGGAGGCCAGCAGAAGGGTAAGGCTGTCTCCAAGCAGAGGTTAGCCCACTGGATAGTGGATGCTATCGTCTTGGCTTACCAGTCCCAAGACGTGCCTTGCCCGTTCGGGGTGCGAGCTCACTCCACTAGGAGTGTAGCCTCCTCCTGGGCGCTGGCTCAAGGCGCCTCGCTGACAGATATATGTAGAGCTGCGGGCTGGGCGACACCTAACACGTTCGCTAGATTCTATAGCCTCCGTGTAGAGCCGGTATCTTCCCGCATCCTCGCCCCCAGTGGCCAGTAGCGCTAAGTACCCGTTCTAGTGTCGGCTTGCATACGCCACTCCCGCCTCCGGGCTGGATACGTGCGTTTATTGTCTCCAGTTGTGCTCCCCGGAAACGGCTAACCCTGTCGAGCTCCTCCGTCACCCCTTCGGTGTCAGACGTTGCGCCCGTTTGACACCAGGCCTGCACCCGTATGCTTGTGGAACGTGTGTGTAGGCTGGGTTCCATATGTAGCGGTTCCCTAACGGCAACCCCATATGTGTATTCTCCACGGTACCAGCTACCCTACTCGGCTAGCCCCGTGTCTTTCCCTTGACAGAGCTCGCTCTGTCGTCTCTGGTGGATCCACCCCAGAGACTGCCATAGGTAGCACTACCCTGCTAGGTTAGTCCTTATGAGTATTCCCACCTCTCCTTCCACTAAAGGACGTGGCTCCGCAGCGTACCATCTCCCCGAGACGGGCACGCTTTCCCAGCGTTATCCAATAGTCACGCTGAGTGGGTCTTGCAGGAACAGCTGTGACTGGCCTCCCTGCCCGGAGCCCTGACTCCCGCACCAACGTAGGTGTGGTCCAGCGAGTTCGGGCAGGGCGCTGGAAGGGCCAGCATCTCTGGCGTGTTAGTAGGGATCCCAATTCGTCGGTCAGTTCCGACGTACGTCGAACGTGACCGACTGAAAGGGAACGTCTCGGTTACGTATATGTAACCCTCGTTCCCTGAAGGAGGGAACGGAGACGTACGTCCCGTCGCCAGGTGCTGTGCTTCAGCTGTAGGCCGAGTCACCTAGCTCGGCTCCTCAGTTGTAAAGCGATATGCGGTACTTCCACTTCCGTATTTATACCCGCGCTGCGGGGCGGTGCGTGGAATGCATCAACCGCATGCCAATCTTCATTCAGGGAACGAGGGTTACATACATAACCGAGACGTTTTATGAGTTATACAAGACATATTTATTAAATATGAAGGTAACAAAATGGGCTTCTCATGAAATTTCACAAACTTCCTTTTAAAGCCCCACCCATTTCCAGATTTATCGGAATAAAGATACAGATACAAATAATTTTGAGATTGTTACAATTACAGATATTGGCTCTGCTGCACACCCTTAATTATTACAATTTAAATTACAAGTTGTTTTGTTTCTGAATTCTTTGAGGAACAGAAAGTTTGAAGAACATGTATCATTTTGATGACTCATCACTAACTTTTGAATATATACTGCCACTATAAAGTTCCCTTTGGAACTCTACACTGTACACTGCATCATGAGTTGACGCTATGGGAATGCTCTCCGTGAGCCAGTGTCTGAAGCGTGTGCTACACACCAGTCTTTGGTTGGCTACTGCCAACTGGCAGAATATATGGGTGCCCAGAGAGAATGTCATCAGCTTCTTTGTCTTCAGGAAGCCATTTGTCTGTCTGTGCATGTCAACATTCTTTTTGTTGTGGCTAGGAGTAAAAAGAAAAATAATATGTCTAGCAAACCATATGTATAGCAAAGCAATGAAGTGTGTGGCCATGTCAAAGGTACATAACACCAATGCGATCTCCATGATATTTGTGTTATGTGCCTCGGAGCAGAGCACGCTTAATCAGCCCTTAAGGAGGCTGGTTGTTCTCATTATGACCGCTTCACAGTGAGGAATATCCGCTCCCACCTGACTCTTTTCCAGGGGGATGGCAGCCAGGCATTTGCGCCTTGCGTATTGGGTCCCTTGCTAGCTCTTCAGCTCTCATGTATGAGCATGAGTATGTTATTAGGGATAGGGAGCAGGTTTCACTGTTAAGTGCCCTTACCCTTGGTCTGTCATGCCCTTGAACACCATGGAGCTCATGTAGTTATCCCTGGCAGTAAAAATTAAACTGCTGTAACAGAGGAAAAGTGATTGCTGCAATCACTCTCTTAAGCTTGGTACATACTCCGCAAGAACAAATAAATTTGTTTGTTTTCTCAAGGTGGCAAGACTAAGAACAAAGGCCAGGACACTCCATACTTCACGAGAAAAGCAAGTGCTGAACAGGTGCCACTTTAAATTTCTGACCAATCACACAATAGTTCTCGGACACCCACAAGAAAATTTCTGCTCAGATGATGTGTCGAAAAACAAGCTGCGAGAACTCCCAAACCAGGGACGTCAGCTCTGGGAGCGAGAACTTTTATCTTTGTTCTTGCAGAGTATGTAATGGCCTTTATTTGTCTCCAGAAGCTTTATATATATGGGTGTTGAAGGTGTGGACTTTCGCTCTAATGTGGGCTCATTCCTCTACCTGCTGCCCTTCCTAGTGCAAAAATGGCGATATAGTAGTGAATGTGGTGAGTTGCACATACATTTTTATTGTTACCTGTCCAATACTAGGAGTATGGAGTAGATATTGATGCACCTCCCTGGTAATACATAAATAGCGGACCCAGATGAAGAGATTGGGCATTTAATTCTGTCGCAACCCACTCTTTCATCTGGCGCTCTCCAGTCAACTGAGTACAACGGCAGTTTAGAGGTGGTAGCGATATGCTCCCTCTATAACAGTTAGGTTGTGATAAATGCAGATGATGAGCAAATAACGCAACTTGCGTCCCACATTATCATTGGTCACCCTTCTCCCTCCTGCACTTGGAGTGCAGAGGTGTTAGCTAAGTGCTCCCTCTGTGATCACATGTCAAGAGGCTACACAGTACAGGACAATTGGGCAATACCACTTTAGCGTCCCACTTCCTTGGCTGTAGCCCTTGGTCAAGCATTAATCTGCTTCTTGTCAGTCCTAGGATAGGATGGGATAGCGGATAGGATGCTTAATATCGTGATTCCTGGGAATAAGTTGACGCTTTGACACTAATGGCACAGCAGTCAGAATAGCTTTGTGGACTATTTGCTGTATACAATGCAGTTGTGCACACGGCAACCTGAGTTTGAGTCTTGGCTCGAGGTTCAGACTTGGAGCCAACATTAACCGCAACTGAACAGACGGTTTGAGTCTGTCAGCTATCTAGATGGTTCTGCCACCGATTCAGTGATAGGTCAGGGAATATGGATGGTATTTGAGCTGTGGACTTAACCTCAGGCTATCTAGTTTTTGGTCATCTGTGCGCTGTATGGCAATGCTTTTGGCTACAGCTTAGCTCACTGGATAATTCACAAGCACAGTGAGCAGGCAATTTGTCAGTATGGCATAGTGGGTATTTCGTTCCCATAGCATCAACTCAAGGCCCAGTGTAGAGTTCCACCTCGAAAAGGAATGTCTCAGGTTACAACTATAACCATGGTTCCCTGAGAAGGGAAACAAGACACTGCGTTGCATTGCCATATTTCCGGCATGCCATGTGCTTCAGACACCGGCTCACCAGGAGCGTTCCCATAGCGTCAACTCATGATACAGTGTCTCGTTTCCATTCTCAGTCATAACCTAAAAAGCTTTTAAAATAAAGTTTTTATAGTTTTTTTATATTATGTGTTTTATATTATATATTATGTAAGGATTGTCAAGTTGTTTTTCCACAAAACCTCTCATTTAAAGCTATTGTGTATGGTGAGATTTTTTACACCCCACAGAGCAATACTTAGCAATACTGCTGTGAAGCCATTGACGACAAACACCTCCATTTCTATTAAATATTCAAGTTAGCAGTTTTACAAAGCAAAAGATGAAATGATAGCTCACAGAAATGTAACAGAGCTAACAGCTTTTGAGAGGTGGGAGATATATTCATGCCTTAGTAATGTCCTATCAAAGGCTATTTTTCTCAATCATAAGCCCATTGATTTAAATGAATGAATGTATTAGATGTGATTTAAAGGCATTAGCATATGCTTTATTTACTTCCTGTAATTGTATTATATTGTATATAGGCTAATGTATTATGAAATGGATTGCATTAAATTCCTTACACAGTATAATCTGATCTATTTTTGAATTATTCATAAAAAAAGAGAAAAACACATTTGCTGGTCATTTAGCTTTGGTTTTACAATTTATTTCCTAATGCAGGCTTTAAAGTCTACCTTTTAATTCAAGTGCATTCAAAAAGCTCTTATTGGAGCTCTTAAGCTCTTAGTATGAATAAGTAAAGAGGTACTTAACAGTATTTGAATTATGCATACTTAAAATGCTAAGCATAGCAAAATACACTATTGAGCATTACATATTTCTATACTCATTTCTGGCCTTGTCCTATGCAGATCTCATGAATACAGATATTCGGTTTGTTTGTTTGCTTATTTACCCAAAACACAATTTAGTACGACTTAGTCAAAGACTTAGTCCCCCTCAGTCAAGATGAATGTGAAAATGGATTTTAATGATACAGTGCATGTTTAATGATAAGTGCATGTGCATTGGCCTTTTAAGATTAATATTAGGCTACTCCAGCAACATTTTAGCTAGGGACAGTCTGTTTCGCAAAGTTACATTTTGATTGGCACATTTGACACATTAACCTAAGAACTTCCTGCGCCATGAAGAATGCAGCTCCACTGAGTAGACTAGGTATAATGAAATATTTTTTAATGTTTAGAGGGCTAAATTATTGGTAGTGTTGGTAGTTGGTACTGTGTTGTTATTGTTCCCTTTTAGTCAGTCACTCCGAATTACATCAGTAACTGACAGAATGGGAGTTTCGCTTAGAAGCCTATCACCTTCGAGTTCTACAAAAAAAGCCAATGGCAAAACAATGCCATGGGTCTGCGGAATTTGCATAGCGAACTCCGCCCACCAGCGTGGGTATATAAGGAGCCACGCATGCAATCTTGCATTATGTTTCTGCTTCAGAGCCGAGTGCATCAATTGCCTTCTGAACTTTTTTCTACAAGAAGACGAACAACTCTTCAGCAGTGTCGGGGTTACGGCGCGTTCCAGCAAGTTCCGCATTCCTGCTGCTGATCTGTGCAGTGATCTGCCACAGAGTGTGTGTGTTCTCCCTGGGAGCTTTGGCACTGCTGCAGAGTCTTTCCTCTTCTAAAAGAACTACATGGGCACGGCTTTTTCAAGATGTCTCGCCCGTGTTTTTCTGGGTGAACCACGAGTACTGTCTAGCATGTTTGGGCTTTAATCACGCTGAGGCAGTGCTCGTGGATGACTCATGTTCTCACTGCGGGAACATGATCATCGCGATGCTTAGATCGAGACTCAATGACCTCAGAAGGGGTAGAGTCCACTCTGTCATACCCCAATCTAGTTCCTCTTCGCGAGGACCTACTTTGGCTGATGGCCAGGGTGATCTGAGGGTTATGGTGTGGGACACCCCGACATGTATTCCTCGGGCTATACCCCCATCCATATCGCAAGCTGGTGAGCTTCTGACTGAGATGGATGGTCCTTCACGTCAGGTACCCAGCGTTTCATTCGGGGGTCAAGCGGATGATATGATGTTGATCGCCTTATCACAAGGCGGGTCTGAGTCCTCTGGAGATGAAGGTTCGGCTGCGCTGCCTCCTTTGGGAGCGCCAGCGTTGCCTCGAGTCTGATTCAGAGCTGACGGCCATGCTTTCCCAGGCAACTGTGAACATTGGGCTGGACTGGAACCCTCCACCTCAGCCCAAGCGTTAAAGGTGCATGAGGAAGTTAACAGTTCGTGGAGGCCACCTTTTACTGCCTGTAATCGTTCTGGTGCGACCTCAGCCTTCACTACCCTCGATGGAGGCGCGGCTAAAGCGTATGCAGGGATTCCCCTAGTGGAGCGCTCTGTTGCGATGCAGCTGCATCCTCAGTGCGCCTCCACCTGCCGTGGTAATCCCAAGCGCCTGTCCAAAGCCTGTGGGTTCTCGTCCACCTTAGTGGCAGAGGCCTACAGAGTTGCGGGTCAGGCGCGTCTGCTTTGCATGCCAGTGCCATCCTGCAAGTATACCAAGGTTTTAAAAACCATGCACAAGGGTGGTGCTGACCCAGGACTTATGCAGGAAGTGCGCACTGCCACTGGCTTCACTCTCCGAGCGACGAAGGTCACTGCGCAGTCCCTGGGTCAGGTGATGTCCACTTTGGTGGTCCAGGAGCACCACCTATGGCTGGACCTGGCAGATATGAGGGAGTCTGAGCGAACCATTTCCTCGACTCCCTGATCTCCCAGGCCAGCCTCTTCGGCGTCGCGGTCAAGGACTTTGCCCAGCAGTTCTCAGCCGCCCAGAAGCAGTCTTTCATTCAAGATGTTGACAGCCAAACACATTTTCAAATGTTTTCGTCCATCGGATTGGTTTGCAGTGATCGACCTGAAGGACGCATACTTTCATGTCTCCATTTTTCCTCGACACAGACTGTTTCTAAGGTTTGCCTTCGAGGGGCAGGCATACCAGTACACGGTTCTCCCATTTGGGTTAACCCTGTCTCCTCGCGTCTTCACAAAAGTTGTCGAGGCAGCCCTTGTGACACTCAGGCAACACGGGGTTCGCATCCTGAACTATCTCGACGACTGGCTGATACTAGCTCACTCTTGAGACCAGGTTTACGAACACAGGGACCTGGCGCTCTGGCACCTCGCCCGTCTGGGCCTTCGGGTCAACTGGGAAAAGAGCAAACTCTCCCCCGTGCAGAGGATCTCTTTTCTCGGTATGGAAATTGACTCGATCGCCATGTACGTGCAGCTTACGAGCGAGCGCGCGCAGTCACTGCTGACTTGTCTTCGTCAATTTCCACTGAAGTTATTTCAGAGGCTCCTGGGGCATATGGCATCCGCAGCGGCGGTCACGCAGGACACAGTGTTTCAGGACCTCAGACCAGCTCTTTGTCTGTTACGGAGGGTAGCTCAGGTCAGCGCAGCACGCTGGAAGACCCCCAGTCACTGACGTAACTCAGAGTGACTGACTGAAAGGGAACGTCTTGGTTACATATGTAACCCTCGTTCCCTGAAGGAAGGGAACAGAGACGTTACGTCCCCGTGCCACAACCGCTGTACCGCTTCTACGGCCGGGGCGCTCAGCCTCGGCTCCTCAGCAGGTAACATAATGCGAGATTGCATGCGTGGCTCCTTATATACCTACGCTGGTGGGTGGAGTTCGCTATGTGGTCGCAATGAGCATATGTTTTACAGTAGAGCAGACACAATTAATTACTTTAGGTGGTGGTGGTATCATAGTAACTTGTCTGTATTCATAGTAAAACCACAGAAATTGTGTATCTAAGATGTATTTATATATGGTGATCTAAAACACATTTATTTAATGGATATCAGTGAGTAAAATTTTCAAATATGTTGACCTAGGCAGTTCTCCTGTTTTATGTAATAATATTATTCAATGCTCTGCCATATTTGCTCAGTAGCTTTTAGTTTCATAGTAGCAACAGGTTTGGGTAACACTTTAGAATACTGTTCCGTCATTAATGAATAACTACACAGGAACAAATGAGTAACGCACTATTAACATTCTAGTTACTACTATTAACTAACAAGAAACTCTGATAAACAAATAAGTAAGTAATAGCGCTCAGATGAATGTGGTAGTTTACTTTTAGTTAATCAATAACTACTTTTTTTTTCACACCTCCCAGAGGACTACTATATACAGATTCATAATAAATGTGAATAACGCATAATATATAATGAATTCTAAAGTGAAGGTCATAGTAACCCATTAGTAATGACTCAAGTATTACAAAATCATTCAGAAGGAACTACTAATTATTTGGATCAGTATTCTAAAGTGAAAAACATGATAACTGTCTAGTAATGACTCAAGTGTTACTAAATCTTCAGAAGCCATTACTATCTAAAAATGTACAAAAAACTCAAAGCTTTACAATGATTTTAGTAATTACTAGAGAGTTATCATGTTTTTCACTTTAGAATACTGATCCAAATAACTAGTTCCTTTAGAAGGATGCAGTTACACTTGAGTCATTACTATCCAAAACCTAATAAAAAACTCAAACGCTTACAATGATTTCAGTCATTACTAGAAAGTTATCATGTTTTTCACTTTAGGATACTGATCCAAATAATTAGTAATTACTTCTAAAGGATTTGGTAATACTTGAGTCATTAATAGTGGGTTACTATGACCTTCACTTTATAATTAACTATACATTATGCATTATTCATGTTAATTATGAATATGTATATAGTAGTTCTTAGTAGTCCTCTGGGAGGTATGAAAAAAAAAATTCAGTTATTTATTAACTAATAGTGAACTACCACCTCTATCTTTGCTCTATTACTTACTAATTCTTTATTTAGAGTTTCTTGTTGGTTAATAGTGGTTACTGGAGTGTTAATAATGTATTACTCATTCCTGTGTAGTTATTCATTAATGATGGAAGAGTATTCTAAAGTGTTACCCAGGTTTGGGCTGGCTCTGCGTATGTCCTGACAGAGAAATTGGTTATTATAGGTGTTGGTAATCATTACAAACAAAAAATGCATTAACTGATTCTACATTTAAAATGCCTAGTGCTGTAAATGACAGCAGCGTTGGCCTCCATCGCATAACCTCATAAAACATTTGTATCCACCCCAAAATCTGGTTATACAAATCAAACGGTGTATACTGAACATTTTATTTTTGTTATATTAAATAAAGATCCTCCTCAGAAAGTGTTTTCTTAATAAATTTACATGCCCTTTAAAAACTGAGAGCTTATTAGTACTCATCTGGCACCACATAGACGGTACCAGGGGAACAGAGGAGGGTGGAAGACTGAATGAACAAATAGAGAGCAAGATTTTCCAAAACAACTCTATACAGTAACAACCAGAGTCAGTCTGCTTTTTTTCTTTATCTCAGGGGACATGGAGAATAATTCTCCACCTCTTATCACTGCAACCTGTCATATCTGATCTACCCGTCATTTCCACCAACAGCAAATTGCAGAAATGAAAGGAATCTTTTAAACTGACAGTCCAAAAAGTTGACTTAATTCTAGTTATCATGTCCCCCACAGTCCACACATTTCTGTACTATTAGAGAAATGCATATAAATCAAAAGAGTATCATCACTCATGAATGAATTTCACCTACTGATTGAACTGGATATTTGTGCACTTTCCTGTGTTGTTTAAATGATTGATTAAATGTCAGCATGAAATGCAAAAGTTGAAAAAATTGCGATAGTCTTTTCTTCCCTATTTTGATGTGAGTTATGCAGCTTCTCGAACAAGAAAACATGTAAGGCGGGGTTTAATTTTGTCCATGGGGAATTGATTGGATGGTTGGATCATTGTGGTTTGCTATTGCTGTGATCTCATGTTAGTAACAGGTTGTCCCACCCTCGCGGCAGTAAACACGTCATCAGAGAAGAGAAGAGGGAGGGGAAGCTATTTTGATTAAAGATTACAAAGGGCAAATAAATACGAAAGTAATAATGCATGGCCTTTGAGGGCTTCCGTGCTGTCACGTACATGTTTTTAACTCTATTCCCTAGGGGAAAGCATGTCCAGTAACAGTTTTTGCTGTAATGTGCTTGTGTTCTGTTTCAATAAGCAAGACAAAAAACAGAACATTGAAATAGTAAAACATCATTAAATTAACTTTAAATGCAGTGTCTGTGTTGAATTTATTTTAATTGAACAGGAGCCAATTCTTTAATTCTGAAAAAGGCAGAAAAATTTGTTTAAAAAAAGCAGATAGCTCCAGGTTTCTGTGTGGTTACTGAATAAGATGTTTTTGTTACAATATACACAATAGTGACACATTTATTGTAGTAAATTATTCCAAACAGTATCTACTGTAGCTGGTGGAAAAGTGAGGCCTTTTTTTCTCTGACATTGCAATGCATATTCTTATATTGTTCTATATTATGAACACTATATCAACTCTGTCCCTTCTGCAAGAAGGAAGTGATGAAGGTTTACACATGGGAGTAGTCATTGATTTGGTGTCATTACATTGATCTCACTGCTTTTTAACCAAGCCACTTACAAATCCCTAGTATGAAAACTTACATCCAACAATGAACACTTTGTGCAATATCATCAGTCTATTTTCAAGTGCTAGTAAATCATGTCCTGTCAGCAGAAACTGTCAGCATAACTCAGCATTAATTCTCTCAATGTTCTTTTGCTCTTGTCACTACATCTTCAGCTTTTCTCAACACAGATCCCATTACCTTGACTTAGTTTTATAAATCAGTGCTGACATAATTAATCAGCCTTCCCTTTCTCTGTCCTCTCCATCATTAGATGCAGAAATCACAGTGAGAGCATGTCTGCCCAAGCATATCTTTATAAAGCCATTCGTTATTTACAGGTAAACGTTGACAAGACGACACTTCTTTTACATGGCCAGACTCTCCATCTCTGTTGACAGCTCAATACAGTGTGTCTGCAACATTGTCAGGAAACTCTAGAGTGATTGAAGATATATATATATGATCTATCTACCCATCAATCTCAAAGTCTTAAAGTAGCTGCCGCGGTAACAGCATTCACTGTATGTTGGGCCTAATCTAGGCTCTTCAACTAAGCTGGTACTACAGGGATACACCAATTATGGTTTGATCTCAAACTATTTTGAAATGAAAGTATGCAATTGAAAGAATATAACATTATGTTAACTAAAACTAAAGTTTTAGTTTTACTGGCACTTCCACATTAAAATGGATTCAGTTAAATGACAATTATATGACAATAATATATACGCATGGAATCACATAGTATCGTATATGTGGATATTTATTTTTTAATTTGTAATATTTTGAATGGTGTTTTTACATTCTTTTGTTCATTGTGTCAGTTTTTGTTTTTAATTAACTAGTTGATGTCATTTAAAGTAATTATATAATTTCTTTTCCCACATTTTGCACATGCTCAATTGCTCTCTTTACCTCAATGTAATCTGCCCTGTTCCCTATCTGCTAGTCACGTTGACATTATGTCGATATACTGACACTAGGGGTTGCACTTGGGAGCAACAAACACCTCTGATACTATGATAAAAGGCCAAAGAGAATTGGTGAGTGGAATTTGCCCTCAAACATATGGGTATAAAAGGAGCATATGGGTATAAAAGGAGATGGCATGCATCCACTCATTTGTTCTTCAGATCCGATTGGTTGTGAATACAATTCTACACAAGGGATCCTTGGTTTGAAGCTGGTGTTTATGGCACATTACAGCGATCACTCTCTCGTCTCCAACACACAGATAAGTGCAGAGAGTTCCACTTCAGCGAAAGAGCAATTTTCCCTAAAAGAGCAAGCACAGACAAAGTGTCTTTTTAAAGATGCCTTTCTGCCTGTGTGTTTCTAGGTGCGGATGATATCTCTCATCCTTGGATGGCCACAATCTCTGTCTCATGAGTTTGGGTCATACCCACGCTAAGAAAGCGTTCGTGGATGGCTCATGTCCTAATTGTAAGAACGTGACAATGGCGGTTGCGACTCTCTTTTCTGGTTAGAGAGGGAGTCACTTCAGTCACACCCCGTCCTGGTCCTTTCGCCGGGTCAATCCCCGTGGTATTCCCATTTCTCCTCACACTCTTTTTTGCGCCCGATCAAGTTCCTGGATGAGTTAGGCGGCTCGTCTTATGGAAGCCTAATTTCTCTTTTCTCATCCCAGTCCGAGTTTGACTCGAAGTTGTCAGCCATGCTTGCCCGGGCCTCCACGAACATCGGGCTGGACTGGAATCCTCCACTCTGTCCTGTTCGCAGCTGGATGATTGGTATCTTGGCTCTTAGCTGTGCCCGCCCCAGTGCCTTTCTTCCCGGAAGTGCATGAAGAGCTCACAAAGTCATGGAAGGCACCTTTTACAGCCACAGTCTGCTTCACGAGCTCTTTCACCCTCACTACCCTGGACGGTGGGGCAGCCATGGGGTATACGGAGGTTCCCCAGGTGGAGCATGCAATTGGGGTGCATTTATGCCCGCAATCCATCAATCTCAAAGTCTTAAAGTAGCTGCCGCAGTAACCGCATTCACTGTATGTTGGGCCTAATCCAGGCTCTTCATCCAGGCTCTTAAAGATGGTACTACAGGGGTACACCAATTACCATGGGGCAGCCATAGGGTATACGGAGGTTCCCCAAGTGGAGCATGCGATTGGGGTGCATTTATGCCCGCAATCGGTCAGGCGAGGGCCAAGAACCCGAAGAAGGCTTTGAAGCATCCCTTAGATTTCAGACCCAGGGATTGCGTGAGCTGCTCTTTCCCAGGAGGTGGTGTATCCAGACCACTCCTTACCCTGGTGGAGGGCTGGGAGAACAATCTTTTGTTTCTTTTGATTTCTGCCTGAAAGGCGATGGTACCCACATTTACAGGAAAAAAGTAGCTTCCTCCTCCTCTGGGCCACACAGCTTGCAGTCTGAACGTGTTGGATGTGAGTGTCCCACCTCCTCATGTTCACGACACACACAAATCCCCACTCAAGTCAATGTGATGCGTCACAAGGACATGCAGCTTCCTCACCCGTCACAGGACAAATCCAGTTTGGTTACACGGAGCAAGGTGGGTGTTTCAGTGCAACCACAGGGTTGGGAGTGATGCTTCCCGATGTGGAGGCCAACACTCTGCTTCGCCTCCGTGCCACAGCTACGTCAAAAATTATTGTCCCTCTGGTGTCACTTGTACAGAGCTTGGAAGCATGGTTAGCACTCCCCAATCCGTTGCACTGGCTCATCAAGACAGTCAGACTCAGCTATTTGATTCAGTCCGCCAAGGTTCATTGGCATCCTTTTTACCATTTTGTTACTGAGTAATTACTATCTGGTTTAATTATTACAAAACACTTTTTCTGCAGCAGCCAAATTCATCAACATACTTCAACAGACAATGTTATTCCCAGCTACCATACAAAAGATGTTTGCCAAGTCAATCATTTCTTTTGGGCCAAAATTCTGGCCATTTTAAATGGTTGTATAATTAAATTGGCACTCTTAAGGCAACTGAGTCAACAACTATGTACATGTAGACACATGTAGAACGTCACAGTCCTTGATAGTCCTCTTTGTGTTTTTCAATGTAAATAGCTTTTTTGTAAGTAAAAGTAAATGAAGCTTTCTTTCACTGTCCAAGAATGGAGGATAACCATTCATATTTCTGGTTGGAGATGGTGAGTTACTTTAGGGCTTCATTGTAATAATATTTCCAGAATACATTGCACAAACCTTTCTAATCATTCACTGTAAATAATATGGTGGCCACATTTTTTAGGGAGAGTGAAAGAGCAGCTGAGCTGACCCTGCAAAGTGCAGACAAAGGCCATGTTTCACAGACATGATGCGGAGTGAGATAGACATTGGTAAGCGGCATGGCAATGATGCCAAGTGGGTCTCTCCTTTTCTCTTGACCTGCTGTACATTAAAAGCCAATTGTGCAGAGCCACAGAATTTCAAAGTTACCACCAGATGAAAATGTCAGCATGCTTTTATTTTAGCCATGACAAGGCTTCTCATGTATCTTTAATAATGCTGTGCTACCACTGAGGTTTTTGCACATTTGAGGTTAGAGTGAATCTGGTATATGTTCCCAATGTCTGGTTTGAACTTTTGTCTTGTTTCCTGTTTTTGTGCCATGTCTGTAGTACTTTGAAGTTTTTTTTGTGTTGATTGTTGCCAGGTGTGTCTTGTTAGTCTCATTACTTCCCTGTACAAATAGCCCTTGTGTTTCTCTTGTTGCTTGTCAGTTGTTAAATGTATCTTATGTGTTCGTTCCTTGTGTTTCCCTGTTTTGATTTGGTTACTTTACTCTTTGCACTTAGATCCTTTGTCTATGCTTATCTGCCCTTGCGTACATCTTGACAGAACGACTGACCCAATAGCAGGAGTCTCATTTTTCAGCGTCACTATGAGCATTCCCTTGAGGGAGTTTTTGTGATTTTGTGGAGCTGATGCAGGTGCAAGCGGGCAGCATCCCAAGCCCGGAGGTCACAGTGCCCTCAAGCCCGGCGGTCCCGGTGCTCACAAGCCCTGGGGGTCTCAGCACTCTCAAGCCGGTTGGTCTCTGAGGACTTTCTGTTGTCCTCAGTGCTTCCAGTGATGGCAACTTCCATTTTGTGTATGGGTGACACACACCTCTCTAATCTGTCATGGCCACTGAGGCTGTCTCTGAACTCTCTGTACTCCCTGCCATGAAGGCTGATTTTAACTTTATGCCCTCTGATGGCCCCGTTAATGGCCAATGGCCAAAGAGTCTCTGAACTCTTTGTGCTACCTGCAATGGCCAAAGAGGGTTGCTCTAAACTCTCTGTGCCCTCTGTCAACTTTTACAGCCACAGAGCTAGTTCTCACCTGCTCCAACCAGCTCTACCATGTTCACTGGCTGCGCCCTGGGCACCTGCTCTGCCTGCTCCGCTGGCTCCCTGATCCTCTGACATGGGAAACTCTGTTATATGTTCCCCATGTCTGGTTTGGACTTTTGTCTTATTTTATTTTTCTGCGCCATGTTTGTAGTTTTTCCATGTTGAATAGTCCCTGATTGTTCCCATGTGTCTTATTAGTCTCATTGCCCCTTGATTGTCTATAAATAGCCCTTGTGTTTATCTTGTTGCTTGTCTCATGTGTTTATTCTAAAACTCACTTTAAACCACCATCAAATGTTTGTATTAACTTCTGATCACGATCTAAACATAGCTAATCCCTTTATGTACAAAGATCACAGATGACCCCAGATTATTGTTGTTCAAAATTCACTGCACGTTAAAACCTTACACTGTTACTTGGTCTGGACAAACTGAGTATCATTAGAAAGATTTAAGACTTCAGCTTTGATATTTGACCACAGTTTATGATAAAACTAGGTTGCAGAGACATTCATTTCTTAATTTATGTCAGGAATGCAAAATAATCAATCTGTAAATTTGGATATTTTGAATAAAATAATTCAGTTCATTCATATTCTCTCACATCTGCTCCAGTTTATTTGTGTTCACATAGATGCACTAGACAGAGTCTTTTAGGGCTTTTTATCCAAAAGTGTGCATATCTGGAGGAAAATTGATTTATTCTCACATGTTTGCAAAATATTTCATCATACAGAATATAATTTCTATCCATTTCCCACTGAATTATGCAACCTGAACAGGGCCGGACTGCGGGATAGGCGGAATAGGCAAATGCTAGGGGTGCCACACATCCATAGGGGAACCAAAATGAGTGATTTTTCCCGTTTTATTACTGGTACTATTTTATTAATATTAATTTGAAATATTACCAAAAAAAAAAAAAAAACTTAACTAAGTCCCCCGAGTCCGATTTATCCCACTCCGCCGCATCAATCTCCCCCCGCCCAGGGAGTGCTTGAAGTGCCTCAGAAAAAAAAAGCGATCAGTTTAACGTTGGGAATTTGTTGTGTCGCATCGCCTCTCGCCGCATCTAATGTATACAGGATTGCTTTCGTTTTTTAGGGTGCTTGGCCGCTCGCGCCAGACACAGTGAAAGTTGCCTGATTATTTATGACGGATGGCCGAATTCACAGTGTCAAAAAGACCGAGGCCCTCTGATGCAGGGAAGATAAGGGATAAAGGGAAGGGATAAAGACAGAGGTAAAGTGATGTAATGAATGAACAGTTTATCTAATTGCATAGTAGTAAAATACTAATGTTCACTAATTAATTCCAGTTATTTTTACCTTAAACTTTTCAGCAGCTGTTCTGGGTACTGTGTGTGATTCTGTAAAAAATCATGTCAGTTTTTTATAAACACATGTAATATCACTTTTTTAATAGCCTAATGTTTTTACTCTACAGTTGTGCAGTTTTAAGGGGATATTTGGCATTTTTAAAATGTACTTGCCAAAATTAGCAATGATATTTACACTTACCTAAAGGATTATTAGGAACACCATACTAATACTGTGTTTGACCCTCTTTCGCCTTCAGAACTGCCTCAATTCTACATGGCATTGATTCAACAAGGTGCTGAAAGCATTCTTTGGAAATGTTGGCCCATATTGATAGGATAGCATCTTGCAGTTGATGGAGATTTGTGGGATGCACATCCAGGGCACGAAGCTCCCGTTCCACCACATCCCAAAGATGCTCTATTGGGTTAAGATCTGGTGACTGTGGGGGCCATTTTAGTACAGTGAACTCATTGTCATGTTCAAGAAACCAATGTGAAATGATTCGAGCTTTGTGACATGGTGCATTATCCTGCTGGAAGTAGCCATCAGAGGATGGGTACATGGTGGTCATAAAGGGATGGACATGGTCAGAAACAATGCTCAGGTAGGCCGTGGCATTTAAACGATGCCCAATTGGCACTAAGGGGCCTAAAGTGTGCCAAGAAAACATCCCCCACACCATTACACCACCACCACCAGCCTGCACAGTGGTAACAAGGCATGATGGATCCATGTTCTCATTCTGTTTACGCCAAATTCTGACTCTACCATCTGAATGTCTCAACAGAAATCGAGACTCATCAGACCAGGCAACATTTTTCTAGTCTTCAACTGTCCAATTTTGGTGAGCTCGTGCAAATTGTAGCCTCTTTTTCCTATTTGTAGTGGAGATGAGTGGTACCCGGTGGGGTCTTCTGCTGTTGTAGCCCATCCGCCTCAAGGTTGTGTGTGTTGTGGCTTCACAAATGCTTTGCTGCATACCTCGGTTGTAACGAGTGGTTATTTCAGTCAAAGTTGCTCTTCTATCAGCTTGAATCAGTCGGCCCATTCTCCTCTGACCTCTAGCATCAACAAGGCATTTTCGCCCACAGGACTGACGCATACTGGATGTTTTTCCCTTTTCACACCATTCTTTGTAAACTCTAGAAATGGTTGTGCGTGAAAATCCCAGTAACTGAATGAAAACATGAATGTGCATAGTTTAGTGGAAGATTGCTGCCATCTACTGGAAAACAAACACTTTTGCTAGTTCTCAACAAGTTTGTGCATGAATGTTAGATGCAATTACTCTTGCTATTTGTGTTTAAGTTGTAATGTGGCGTAGGTGCTATTTTTGTATAGTTTAACTATCATCAGCCTTTAAAAAAAAAAAATAAAAAAAAAAAAAAAATATATATATATATATATATATATATATATATATACCAGTGTTTACCACTTAGACTGATAACATGTAACGTTAGGTGCTAAGGGGCACCAAGTAAAATCTTGCCCAGGGCAGCAAATTGGTCACCCTGAACCTGAAGAGCTGAAAGAGCGTTCAGAGCATCTCTCTGTTCCGGATTTTGCATCAGTTATGACTAATAGCTAATAAACACACAAGTACAAAAGTATATGGTTTGTGTGTGATTTTCATGCGATTTGGTGTGTTTTTTATATCAATAATGGATGTTATTATAACCCTAGTGAAAAATAAATATACTAAAATGTTTTTGAAATACATTTATTTTATAAGTATATGTCACAATTATATTCTGTTTAGTTGTTTCTGTCATGTCTGTATTAGTTATGTATTAGTATGGTGTCTGATTAGTTAATCATTAGTTAATCTGTTAATTAGTTAATTTACTATGTGTATTTATACTCCTTGTTCTGTTCAGTCCTCATCGGTTATTGTTTGTGGTGTACGTGTTTGCTATTCTTCTGAGTTTTGCTATTTGATTAAAAGATGTTGTACTTCTAATCATCACCTTCGTTGTGTGCTTTCTAAAACCACCTAGTATTTTTAAATGTACAAATACATTTACATATTTATGTACTTAATATAAATACGCTGCAGTTGTACTTTTGCTATACTAAATTGATATAATTAAAGTCTACTATATTGGAACAACTAATTTTGTACTTAATGTACTTTAGTTATACAGAAGTAGTGCTGAGTTCCAACTAAAGCTACACTTACGTATACTTGATTGTGGAACTATTGCAAGTATACTTTAGGTACACTTTAAATATCTTTCATTTAAAGACTGATATTATACAGAGTTCATACTATCCTTACAAACAGTGATATTAAATACGTTTTAGGCTTAATATTAAGAAATGTGCATTGTGCAATAAAGAAGTATTCCAAATAAAGTTTAATTATAATATTTATATCAGTAAATCTCAAGCGATATGACAGTAAATATGTTAATGGATTGTAGAATACTTAGTATGAAATAAATGTATTTTAAATACATTTTGGTATGGGTTTTTCACTAGGAAAATACTAAGGAGGCTAACATAACATATTTCAACATCATTATGACTAAAATCCATAATAGATCGTAATCGGAAGTTAATCATGGTTTAAAGTGAGTTTTGAGTAAAGGTGTAATATTATTATTTTTTAATTGTATTATGTAGCTTGATGCTAATTGTAGCTCTAATGCACCTGTCATGCCATGAGCTATTCTATTCCATAAACTAATTTGTTAAAAGTATTCACATAAATTCCCAAGAATATGCTTTTTTTCTAGTAAGACTTCAGATAAGGGCTTCAGATAAGGGCCAGAATAAAGGCTGAATACAAACAAAAGAATACTGATAGAAGAATAATGATGATTAGGTCTCATTCACAGCAGATGTGTGAAAAGTTTGTCAAAGGAGAACAATAAAAACATAAATGGGACAGTTTTTTTTTAGCTTATATATCTCCATTATAATAACACTTAATAACACCATTATAATTACTCCATTATAGTAATTCTGAGTCTTGAACTGTAAACTCTCAAGTGTTGGCTTTCTAAATATATGTTGGTTATGTGTCTTTTCAGAATGACTTTTTAATTTGGGTAGGCCTATGTCATTTATGCCCCAATTGCCAAAATGGTAGGTGTGGGGTAAGTTAAACATACACTCTTTGCACTTAGATTCTTTGTCTCTGCCTGCCTGCCCTCGCGTACATCTTCAAAGAAACTTGATGAACATTTACTTAGAGTTTGATTGCACATGGTTTATTATTATTCATTGTGGGAAATGTATTTTTTATGGATTGAACATTTTAGCCCCATTAATAATAGGTTTTATGGTCTTTTCTAATGCCTGGCGGGCTTGTTTAATTGATATCTCAATAATACTGAATGGGCTCAAAAACATCCATTAAAATTCTCCATCTGTGCTACATTCCCTACATTTTTAGCACTATTGTCATTTTTTTATGGTCAATGGTGAAAGCAAAAAGAAGTTCAACAGAGAATGCCTGTTGCACTTTAGAAGTGGGATTGTAGACTTTTGAGATAATATTGCCCTAAGCACGAACTAAATTGAATAAATCCAACAGGTGGCCTCAGCTACAAACATCAAGAGGTTTCTCAGTCACTCAGTCTCTGCCAACCAGGGTTATTACCAACTAAAGCCATAAAAAAACATTTTGGTTAGCTAAACTAAAATAAATGTTAACTGAAAAATAAACAACAACCTTTCAGCTATTTTCTAAGGCAATGTTTCTCACTTTCATTTAGTAAAACTGAAATAAAAATTAATAAAAGATAGATAAAAAATGAGATAAAAAAATTACAATAATTATAAAAAAAGTTCAATATTAAAATCACACTATTAATAAAAAATATAATAGCATCTTCAATTCAACCTGATTCAAGCAAATGCAGTGCTCGAACAGCAACACAATGACAAAAGATTAGTCAATTTGTTTTAATTGTCATTGGAAGTCAAAGAGTTTTTTGTAATAATTTATGGGTGGATATATATATAATTTATGGGAGGCCAATATATTTCAGCTACTAGTTTAGATTAGCGTGTTTAGACAAAAAGATTATAATTGTCCACAAGACAACCCCTATTCAGATGCTTTTGATTGGTTCTCTTATTTGAATTTGAAGCGCACCACTTCTGGCAATTTCATCAATCCACATTGCCGCTGAAAGCTTTAGGCTACAACCTGTCTGAGAGTTGCCACTGTGGCGAGTGATTAAAATACATTCCAGTGCTGGAAATTTAGAAAAGTAATAAAAAAGTAATCAAATGTAATCAGTTACATTACTTTAATGAAGTAATTGAAATAGTTGCACTACTATTACATTTTAAATAGGGTAAATTGTAATCTGTAACCTATTACATTTCCAAAGTAACCTTCCCAACACTGTTGTTACCATATCAGTTATTGATATTGGTTTTAGCCTAATATTAGACATTTAGTTGCAGATGCTCATTTGCATTATTTTTCATTTAGATAACCTTTTCCATAGGATTATAATATCTGCCATTTATCGTTTATTGGCCATAATATGAAACAATCAATTATTGGACAGATTTTTAATATCAGATTTTATGCATGTCTTTTTTTTTTTATAGAAAACCTTAATGTTGCAAGATATCAAGAAATAAACTGAAACTCAAAGATCTCTCTCTTTTTTTTTTTTTTTGCAAAGTAAATCATTTCAGCTGTGTGTAGTACTTTGGTCAAAAATCAAAAATATCTTCATCACAATTTTATTATAGCACCTATATGCTTCTTTTTGTTGTCTTATACACAATGTAACACCTAAAGATGTAAGGAGAAAGAGTGAAATTACCTTACTTTATGCATAGCTACAACTCATTTAGTCCTCTAGTTCCTGTGAAACATCTTTGGGGCAACAATTATTGTCTGAGGTGCATTATGTTTCAAGGACAAAGGACAGATCAGTCGGCTATCTGGGAGCTGGAAATCACACAGCCGACACAAAAGCCCTGTGGTGTCATATACATTGTAAACCAAAAGCTGTAAGGTGCCAGCTCACTGCAGCCCATGGGATATGTCCCAAAGGTGTTGTTAGGCGATAATCCGATTACATTAATTGAACAGCGCATATTTAAACAATAGCAAGACACTTTGAATAATGCCTTGTATCCTTATAGTGTTTAAAAGTCAGTGTTGAGTGTTGATTTTTGTTATACAGTCTGAGGTTATTTTCATCTTCCAGCAACCTGAAATGTGGCTTCATATGACAAAATTAACGTTTCTTACCTCAAGATACACCACCCAGGGCATAACTAATGTGGCCACGAGAAGATCTGCCACCGCCAGGCTGACAATGAGGTAATTAGTGGTGGTCTGCAGCGCTTTCTCTCGGGAGACTGCCATACACACCAACACATTGCCAAAGACAATGACAAAGATGAGGAGAGTCAGGAGCATGGCATAGTAGTTATACGGATGCTTGGCCTCACAGCTTGTGCTGTTGAGGGCCCCGGTCCCGTTGTCATAATAAGTGTCATTGTAGGGATACTCCGTGAGGAAATCCATGAGCTGTGGCCAGGGAAGATGCCTGAAACTGAGAGACATAATTCACTGTCAGTGAAGCCACAAACACAGAATGAAACCAAACAATAGTACGTCAACACAAAGGAAAACGTTATTTATCAGAGGTTGCTCTATCATAGCTGAGTAGAGTTTTATGGTTTATGTTTTATTTTAAGCAGAATTGTGTAATTTCTAGGCCATGTTCATCACCAAATAAAACAAAAATTATGATTATTTTCAAACAGCTTTCCTGAACACCCCTCAAGTCTTCCATTGGTTGGAAAACAGATCCAACTCAAGCCGTTGGTTGAGCCAGTGTTGCTGTCTTGAGCTGGTCAGTGTTTTTATACTTTTGGGGCAAGAATTGGCCAGAGGAAAACCCCAAATGAGCCTGGTTTCTCCCAAGGTTTTTTTCTCCATTTCTGACACCTGATGGAGTTTAGGTTATTTGCCACTGTCACCTTCAGCTTGCTTAGTTGGGGTTTAAAAGACACTTACAATTCAGAAATGTTATATATTTGACTGCACTGACACTATTGTAATGATTTATTAATTATGAAACAAAGTTGAATTAGCTATAAAGCAGCTCTGCAGAAAACAGTAATCATCCAATAGAGAACAAAACTTGAACGATGATAACACAACTGTTTTCTGCAGAGCTGCTTTATAGCTAATTCAACTTTGTTTCATAATTATTGAATTTTGCAACATTGACAATGTTACTGAACCTAACTGAATCAACATTGAACCGAATTGAGCTGAACAACGGCACTATTGTCATCTGAAAAGCTGCTTATATATGGATTGAACTAATTCCATAATTGATGAACTTTGCACAGTTATTGAACTGAATTAACACTGAACTGTAAAGCAACTTTAAAGCAGAATTTGAATTTGTTTCTGTAACGGAGTTCGTATGTTCAGGGAATAAGGAGGCGGGAACCGGCGAACATTTTTACTTTTAATAAACAAAACACAACGTAAATTCCAGGCCTGGTCCTCTCTCGTCTTGCACTGTCGTCGCTCCTCCTTTTATGCTCCCGTCACTCCTCCGTGAGACTAGACCGGTGTGGCGCGCAGCTGGCGCTCATTATCAGTCGCCACCGGTCCGCTCTCACAGTCCCTCGCCTCGCTGCTTGCCACGGTTTCATATTTGTTTACGTTTTTATCATTGTTTCCTGTTTATTACTGTAAAGCTGCTTTGAAACATTCTGTGTTGTATAAAGCACTCTAGAAATAAAGGTGACTTGACTTTACTTGAAAATCAACATACAAATAGTTTACTAATATATTTTTATGCACATCAAGTCATTGAGCTATGAACAAGTATTTATTAAAAGGAGAAATGTACAGCATAGGGCTCTAATGTTCATAGCACAGATTTGGTCTTGGAAGAATTGAATGAGAAATGTTTGAGTTTATATAAACATCTCAAATTGTTTTAATAGCAGCCTGTGGTACCTGAGAAGTTTGTTGACAATATCTCTTCTGAAACTCCAAAAAAGGAGATATGTTATAATTCAAGTCTTTTAGTCTTTAAGTCTCTAGTTGTTTTCCATTTAATCTTACTGCTGTCTAGGATAAATAATTAAGATCTCATTTTTAATTCTTCTTTACCATTGGAAGCTCTGTTTAACCAGTGGAACAGTAACAGAACAACAGAAAACTTAAAGGGATAGTTAATCCAAAAATAAAAATTCCAAAAATGAACACCCTCAAGTTGTTCCACACCTGTATGAATTTCTTTTTTCTGTTAAACACAAAAGCAGATATTTTGAAGAATGTTGGTAACCAGAAAGTTGACGGTAGCCATTGACATTAGTAGGAAAAAAAATTACATGACAGAATGATGACAGAATTTTCATTTTTGGGTGAACTTTCCTTTTAACAGATTTAAAGAATTGAACATCAATTTGATGAAAGGTCATTTAAATTCACACAAAATGTTTTGTGACTGTATGAGGACAGATTAAATTTGATACAGTTATAAAAGCACCAAAACGCTGAGAAAAAGAAAATTAATGAGAATGGGGATCACGAGTGCGCTTACACAATGTGGGTGACATTGAGCATTGTAAATGAACAATCAGCACAATCACAGCATTCAGTTAACACTCTCACAATCATACCCATCTTCATTTGCTGTATAATATTTGATACACACACATTACAGAATATATCTTCCATCCTTCCTCTGATTTCTCCTCTAAGCGCCATAACATTGGACAGCTGCTGAAACAGGATTGATTTTTCAGTGTGAATAGTGGCATAATAGCTGTCTCGTATTGATTTGGAATTTACACAGCAAGATCTATTCCTGCTCCAAAATCAACATCTCAAACCAACCAGAAATAGCAGTGAGACTGAGGATACAAGCTACCAAAGCTTACAGACAATTACCATAAATATCATAAATATACTTTTGAGGTTGCAATTTTAAGAACGCGCACAACAGCACTGTACATCAGCAACATCAGCATCATTAACACTTGTGAATGTGTCAAAGAATGTTTAATGCACATTTTCTTTTTTAGGCGATAATGTTAAAAAGTGTAATGGAAAATGTTTGATAGCTTACAACTAATGTTCTAAAAAGAAACTGACTTTCAAAAATGAAATCCTGACAATATTCATTGTAATATAAAAGTGTGATACTATCATCAAGCGCTTTGCACTTGTGAATGTCTGTTTATCTAATCCAGCATGTCACTGCCTACTTGTGCTTATCCATTCTGTAACACAGGTTTTCTAACATTTGCCTTCTTTAAGGTGAAAGCCTATTGCTGCAGAGCTTTAGAATATTTGGCCTCTAATTAAGGGGTAGCACTTTAGAATACTGTTCCGTTATTAATAAATAACTACACATGAACAAACGAGTAACACCATATTAACACTCTACACTCACTTTCAAGCTTTTTGTAAGGTCTTAGATAGCAATTATTTCTGATGGAATTGATTGAGTCATTGCTAGTGGGTTACCATGATATGAAGACTTCCAATGCAAAAGCCTCTAAAAGCCACCTTGGTCAAAAATGAGATAACGATACTGAGTGAATGCTTTCCGCACATAGTATATGTTCATCAAAAACTTTCACTTCAAACCCATTAAATCCCAGCCTCAGCCCATTCAGAAGTACCAGTACTTGGGTAGAAACCTATACATAGGAGCCTGACAAAAATGCTAATTTTAAAGAAAAACGTCAGACAGACTTAGAGGCTTTTGCAACTGAAGTCTTCATATTCACTTTAGAATGCTGATCCAAATGGCCAGTAATTCCTTTTGAAGGATGTATAGTAACACTTGAGTAATTGCTATCCAAAACCTTACAAAAACCTCAAAAGCTTACAATGACTTCATTATTAGAGAGTTATCATGATTTTCTCTTTAGAATACTGATCCAAATAATTAGTAATTCCTTCTGTATATGATTTGGCAATACTTGAGTCATTACTAGTGGGTTACCGTGATCTTCACTGTAGAATATACATTATTCATTATTCACATCAATTATTAACCTGTACATAGTAGTTTTTAGTAGTTCTCCGGGAGGTATGTAAAAATAGTAGTTATTGATTAGCTAATAGTGAACTACCACATTCAACTGAGCGTTATTGCTTACTAATTCGTTAATCAGAGTTTCTTGTTAGTTAATAGTAGTTACTAGAATGTTACTAGTGCATTACTCATTTGTTTTCTCATTCTGTGTAGTTATTCATTAATGATGGAACCGTATTTTAAAGTGCACTGAAATCTCAAGAGAGTCATAATTTTAACAAGATTTTAACAATCTCTTGTTAAACTCAATCAATAATAAAACAGTTTCTTGTGATGGCAAGTCAGTGTACAGATGTTATATGTTGCACTATAAGACACTCACAAATGATAATAGCAAAGTCTAACGAACCAAGAAAAACACAAATGTTCAAGCTTCAAGGTTCAAAACTCAAAACCTCAAAAAACAAAAAAAAACAAAAAATCAATACATAGTGCTTCATCTTTTTCATTCCCATAGAAAGATACTGCAAACAAAGAACAAAAAAGCGAAACAAATGGCCTTTTACAGAAGCAATCTCCCTGGTCCTTTTATAGCAACAATCTATATTCGTTGCCCTCCACCCTTACCCAGCATCACTTCTGTAGCTGAATGTGAGTGACGCTGACGCCACCGACCCAATGGAGCAAGTGAGGGCTGCTGATTGATGCAGACTGCCTGACAAAATGATGTCTGTGTCAAACACAGCAGAGAGGTCCCTCCATCTGGCTTTGACCAACATGAATCAATGAATCACTTTGAACCACTGAGTGTCTTCCCTTTGCTCAGGATTAGTCATTTGAATGGCTTGTTTTGCTTATTTACAATCCTAAATGATTAGAATGTCTGCACATTTTTATGAGACAGAGGGCATTTTCATTTAAACATGTATTTTGGGGTTGGTAAGATGTTTTAATGTTTTTGAAAGTATCTTATGCTCACAGAGACTGCATTTATTTGATGAAAAATACAATAAAACAGCAATATTGTGAAGAATTATTACAATTTAAAAACTGTTTTCGAATTTAAAATATATTTTAATTTATTCATACAAAGCTGAATTTTCATCAGTTATTACTCCAGTCTTCAGTCTCGCATTATCTTCAGAAATTATTTTAATATGATAATTTGGTGCTCAAGAAACATTTCTTATTTTTATTAATATTGACAATTGTTGTGCTGCTTAATATTGTGGAAACCATGATACATTTTTCCAGGATTTTTAAAAACAATTATTTATTTGAAACATAAATATATAATTTTTTTGTAATAATGCAATATATTGGTTAAAAAAGACAGGTGCTATGAGGCAGATTTATCAACTTTACATTAATAATACACACACATACACTCACCTAAAGGATTATTAGGAACACCTGTTCAATTTCTCATTAATGCAATTATCTAATCAACCAATCACATGGCAGTTGCTTCAATGCATTTAGAGGTGTGGTCCTGGTCAAGACAATCTCCTGAACTCCAAACTGAATGTCAGAATGGGAAAGAAAGGTGATTTAAGCAATTTTGAGCGTGGCATGGTTGTTGGTGCCAGACGGGCCGGTCTGAGTATTTCACAATCTGCTCAGTTACTGGGATTTTCACGCACAACCATTTCTAGAGTTTACAAAGAATGGTGTGAAAAGGGAAAAACATCCAGTATGCGGCAGTCCTGTGGGCGAAAATACCTTGTTGATGCTAGAGGTCAGAGGAGAATGGGCCAACTGATTCAAGCTGATAGAAGAGCAACTTTGACTGAAATAACCACTCGTTACAACCGAGGTATGCAGCAAAGCATTTGTGAAGCCACAACACGCACAACCTTGAGGCGGATGGGCTACAACAGCAGAAGACCCCACCGGGTACCACTCATCTCCACTACAAATAGGAAAAAGAGGCTACAATTTGCACGAGCTCACCAAAATTGGACAGTTGAAGACTGGAAAAATGTTGCCTGGTCTGATGAGTCTCGATTTCTGTTGAGACATTCAGATGGTAGAGTCAGAATTTGGCGTAAACAGAATGAGAACATGGATCCATCATGCCTTGTTACCACTGTGCAGGCTGGTGGTGGTGGTGTAATGGTGTGGGGGATGTTTTCTTGGCACACTTTAGGCCCCTTAGTGCCAATTGGGCATCGTTTAAATGCCACGGCCTACCTGAGCATTGTTTCTGACCATGTCCATCCCTTTATGACCACCATGTACCCATCCTCTGATGGCTACTTCCAGCAGGATAATGCACCATGTCACAAAGCTCCAATCATTTCAAATTGGTTTCTTGAACATGACAATGAGTTCACTGTACTAAAATGGCCCCCACAGTCACCACATCTCAACCCAATAGAGCATCGTTGGGATGTGGTGGAACGGGAGCTTCGTGCCCTGGATGTGCATCCCACAAATCTCCATCAACTGCAAGATGCTATCCTATCAATATGGGCCAACATTTCTAAAGAATGCTTTCAGCACCTTGTTGAATCAATGCCACGTAGAATTAAGGCAGTTCTGAAGGCGAAAGGGGGTCAAACACAGTATTAGTATGGTGTTCCTAATAATCCTTTAGGTGAGTGTATATGCTAATCCATGCATGTCCTTGATCTTTAAAGTGTGACTGACAGGATAGTGATGTTCAGTGCTCCAGATCTAAAGTATGTTCTGTTATCAGGGTATGACTGCTGCCTTGCTGAACTTTGCCTCTTGGGAAATATAGGCGAGGGCAGATATGGATTAAGCTTTTGAATTAAAATTAATGCTTGGGAGGAACACAGTGATTTCAGTCTCTGCTAGGTAACAATTAGCCTCAAACATCTTTACCAATCAATAGCATGTGACACTTTGATTTTACTGAATGAAGGCTGGTTTCCTCCAGCACAGAGGATCTTTGATATTTCAGTGCTCCCTGATTAGCTGTCCAGTATATCTCGCTCTAGTTGGATACGGTATTTGACATGTTTTTCATGGGCTATAGAGCCAGAGAGCCCTGTTTCTGGCAGTGTATGATCAAAATCACATAAATGAGAACTGACTCCCAAACCAGTGGTTGGTAAGATATCACAAAATACAGTGGGACTAGATCCAGCAAACTATAAAGAAAGAAAAAGCAATTTCAGTGTCATTTTCCTCATATCTGCCCCCACCTACAATAAAAGTGGTCTTTTTGTGATACGCACTTGAACATATGATGGGTGAGAAAGATTGTATTGCAATTTCTGCTGGCAAAGCATCATTCAGCTCTATCTCATAGCAACCAATATGTGCAGTCCATGGCATTGGTCTCTGATGGAGGATATCCTATTGCAGGACTGATGTAGCGAATGGAGATATACTGGGTTGTGAAATTAATTGAGAAGGTTACCCCAGAGTGAAGATCTATTTGAGTTTTGATAACGTTTTAGTTGTTTAACAAAAAAAAAGAGTCATCAAATAAAGCAAAACACATGGCCTTTTGATAATGAACACATTGAATTGTGAATAGTATACACACTTTAATCTTTGAATATTCAGGTGTTGGAAGTAGGGGCGAGCGGGGCACAACCTAAGACGGGGTTAGTTGTAACACACATGGTTTAAAACTTTCCACACATGCCAGCATGACAAAACTTGGTGTATTTACTAGTTGCCATAACAATATACAGAAAAAATTGCACCAAAACTAAAAAAAACTCTACAAAAAGGCATCACTAAAAATTTATTTAAAGATAGCAAAAGTACATTTCTTACTTAAGTTAATTTTTCATCAGTTTTTTCTGTTTATTTAAAATTAGACAAATCTGATATTATTATAATCTTATATCTGTTATGTAACAGTTGAGATAATTCATTAATGCTGATCTAACCAGCAGAAGACTCTAGCCTGGGTTTAAATCCCAGTTGTGCAGGTAGGGCATGTTGTCACACTGCGTTACAATGAACCCCTTTTAGAACTGTGCTGTTATATTCTATACTTTTATGAATTCTATTGAGAAATCAAGAGAAAGACATGAATAAAGACTGAGATTCAGAATTTATTATTATTATGTTTTGAACTATGCTGTATAGCTGTGTTTTGCAGTGTTTGTTGTCAAACTCAAAAATGTGTTTATTTTTAATGATTAAAAAATGCCATTATTTTATATTTTACATACAAAATTTAAGAATTGTATTTTATTGGCCAAATATTTTAGTTTGTCTTGTATATTTTTTCTATTAGATCAGATAACATTTTAAGCTGTCATATGGTCATGTTACAATGTGCCCCTCACATGTTACAATGTATAAATACTTAATAAATTGTTTCTATATATCAATAAATCGGTGGGATTGTAGTTATTTATTAAGGGTGTACTCACACTAGGCACGGTTGCCTTGTACCGTGCCTGAGCGCGATTGTCCCCCCTCCCCCGTTGGCCTGTTCTCACATTGCACTTAATGCACCGGGCTGGAGCAGGCTTACGTCATTTACAACTTTTTGTTTTGAAGAAGACAGGAAGAAAAGCGCTTTCTCTAATAGACTGCCTAATAGATTTATAATTTATGCCGCACAGCGCTTTTCACTTGATTGCACTGCACGTATCAGAAGATTACGGAGGCAGCTGACTTTGATGGAGGAATTTGCAGCTTTACTCGCAAAATACAATTCATATTCATCAGTAAGGTGAGAACCAGGACCGTTATAAACCTAAATATACTTGAATTAATTGTAAAAATTAAAAGTGTATCCAATAGTAATAGTTTGGTGTTTGCTGTCGTAATGATGACAGTAGCGCAGAGCTGTTCCGTGCTCCGGCGCGGTTAGCGCTCTCACCACATGCGTACCGCGCTCGAGCCCAACGAACCGCGCTTTGGCCCACCTCTTCCAAGCGGACCAGGGCCGGCCAAACGAACTGCGCCAGGGCACGGAACAGAGAGCTCACACTTGTCAAGCGAACCGGGCTTTGGGGGTCAAACGCGCTTGGGCACGGTTCAGAGCACCTAGTTTGAGTACACCCTAAAGCAGTTAAGTAGCCTACATGGAATGGGATGACAGCAAACTTTAATATGACACGTAGGAAAACTCTGGTAACAGCTATTAGTATTAACGAGAATGGACAAAGGAACAGACAGAAACTCAGAAAGGGTATAAAGGCAAACAAAGGAGAGTAATCAGGTTCACCGCTGAACAGAATAGATAATCAATCAGTAACCAAAGAGATTAATGAGAACTCAAACGGCAGACAAACGTGAAAAATAATCAACAAACAGAACATGACCGTGACAGTACACAGTCTTGTGTCTTCCTCTTTTTGTCCAGTTACCTCAAATCAAAGTTGTAATATTGTGATTCACCTTGTAGCTCGTTCAGTTCGTTCATGGCTTGTAACTAAGACTTCTTTAAAAGATCCCAATGGGGAAAAAATACTTATGAATCAAGATTGCTTAAAAAGTGGGCAGGCACTAATGCACTCTATATCAACATTCATTTATCCATTCATCCTTCCATCCATCCATCAATAACACTTATTTCAGCTATAAAACCCTAACCTGTTTCTAAACCCTAACCTGTTCCTAAACCCTAACCCTAAGTAATAGGCTTTTATTTTGCATTATACTAAAATATATTCAAATGATTAAAATAGGTTCTGGACAACATTTATGTTTTGCTAGTCTCATGTAGCCAGACATTAAGACTGATGGCAGAAGGTCTGGACTCCATCGCAGGACCAGCCAGAGGCCGTCTGACTGACTGCAACCAATTACAGATTGTTTTGTCATTTTTATGGGTGTGAAAATGTGAAGTTAATGTCCCTACGATAACAGAGCGGTGTGCATCAAATTCATTTAGAAACATTGTGCAAGTTTACTGCAACAATGGCGCACATACTTTTGAAAATCCAGTGTTTAATTGATCCAGATAAGCGCTCATTGTCACAGTTGTAAACACAACAGCTTCCAGGCAGACCATTAAAGAACAGGACACAAGGAATGAAGTGAATGATCTAATGAAGTAAACTTGGAACTGTAGTGTGTGTGGTTACTGAACGTGATTTCGACTAGTCTTTAGAGAGCAGAATTAAATCATAAAAAATAACAGTCCTAAACATTTTGGTTACTAATGTAACCTTGGTTCCCTGAGATAGACGGGAATGAACATTACATAGATAGCTGATGCTATGTGGAAATCCATTTCTGGGGAAATGCAACAGCACAGACCAACTGTGTTTCAGCATGTCCAAATGGGCAGACTTTTTTCATTAGTCACACGTCTTCCTTTGTTTGATTTTCTCGCCACTCATTTGTTACCATGGTCACGCCATTATGAGTTTGTTCTTTTCAGCTGTGTTTCATTAATTAGTCTCGTTTGTGTTTGCTATATAAGTTCTACCCTCACATTCATTCTCTGTTTGGTCACATTCACGTTCAGTGGTGTGTTGCATAACCTGTTTACCTGCCTTGGACTCTACTTGACATTAAACTTCACTGAGAACTTTATTAATCTGTCTTCATTTGTCTGCCTGCAATCACTGTGTGACAGATGACCGAACCACCCAAAATGGACGATAGGGCCAAAGTGATCATCCTGGCTCAGGAGAACCATGTTTTTTTTTCTTTTGTTAAGTACTTTAGTTGTTTGGCTATCACCAGCTCCCTCGATGACGAGACCCTGAAGATCTTGCAACCACCCTATTAGACACCACAGGATTGGACTTGAGGGAAACCACCATTAGCTGTCTGGAGAGTGTCGCATCCTGATTTGGAGCACAGCCAGACCCAGAGACTGTTTCATCCCATATGTATCATATCCCATATATCCCATATGAAGTATTTGTGTGAGTCCCCCGCAGACAGAGTTACCAGCTGCCGCAACGTGTCAGCCAGCTGTTCCCATCATCGCCACCAGGGGACCGTCGTCCTCACGTTGCTCCCCTGTCACCATCCCTTCACCACGTCCTCGCCCAACTCCAGAGCCCCCACCTTCTCTCCCTTGTCTGCTGTTGCGGCACGAGGCCGCGCCTTATCGGAGGGGCCGTAATGTCACAGTTATGTTTAGTTTTCATGGACATTCAGTTTGTTTTCATTAGTCACATGTCTTCCTTGATTTTCCTGCCACTCCACTCACGTAATTATGAGTTTGTTCTGTTCAGCTGTGTTTCATTAATTAGTCTCATTCATGTTTGCTATATAAGTTCTACCCTCACATTCATTCTCTGTTCATTCACGTTAAGTTGTGTGTTGCCTGTTAACCTTGCTTGGAATCTACTTGACATTAAACTTCATTGAGAACTTTATTAATCTGTCTTCATCCGTGTGACAAAAGCTTTTGAAATGCTTTTTAATGGTTTCCTTTTCCTTTAGCTATTTGTGCATGTGTAGGATCTGCAAAGTTACAAAGCTCATAGTCTTCCACAAAGTGTTTTTGAACACTCATCCAGACCTGCCTAAAATGCCTCGATCAAAGTACAGATATTATTATTAACCAGAGGTTAAGATTTATTAATAAAGCTGTTCCTGAGCAGTACAACCCAAAAGTATGCTTGTGCACAGCACATTTTACAGAGGACAGCTTCCTGGACCTGGGAGAGTACAATCCAGGCTATATACAAAGACTATTTACCTCTGCTCAAGTTGTGCTTGCAAAGTTGGTTCCGATCAATCGGCTTGATCATCTGCATTTTCAGAAGCCGACTTGGGCTTGAACTGATGCATTAAACCCAACGATATTATTACTAACTGTGTTTACAAATGCTTTAGAAGCCTTGGAAGCTGAAGCTTGCGATTATGGTAAGGGGTGTTACATTTCCGACATCAGCTTGAGGTGTTTTGCCAATTACAACGCACTGGGTCAGCTGGCCAATCAGAGCACCCTTTGTATAAATCTGCGCATTTCAGACAGACTGGGATTAGAGGAGCTACATTAATGTACAGTATGTGAAAAATAATGTGTTTTTTAGCTATTCTATAACACCCAATCATTAAAATAATTCGGCTTTGGGCACGTCCCTAGGCTAGCATACTTGTTTTGTGTTTCCAGTGCTCTGTTTACACATGGGAATAAAGAGAGAGACCTCACCTAGAGAGATCATGTGCAAGAAAATTTTATAAATAGTATGAAAAAATGTATTACAAATATTTTTTAAATGGTAAACCAAGCTCAAAGCACAATTTGTTAAGTGCTGTACTTGCTATTTAAAGGGCATATTTGTATAATGATGCAGTGACCTTTGCTTATCTTGGGTACAAAAGCGTGCCAGAAGTATATGAAGAAGTGCAATTTGCAGTGGAGAGCAGTTTTCAAATTCCTCTCCAAACCGTTAAGGTCAACGCAGAGAAGGAACGTTCTTAGATAACCACAAAAGGGCACTTAGACCTGGAGAATGTTGCACCGTATTTGTATTATTTATCTCATCTGCCATATTATGAGGGGAAAATCCTACTTAATCCTACTTATGCACAAGATACAGCACAACAGTCTAGTGCATGTTTACATAGAAAAATAATTTAAAAGCAGAGAAATTTTGGAAACAATTTTATACTCTTTATGATCTCATTGTACTGGGTTGAGTTTCCAGTACAACAATGTAACTCACTGCTGAACTACCACATTAGTACGATGCATTGTTGGACAAGTTACAGAAAGACATTCATTGTTCTAATCACGTTAACATGCAGTATGTAACTGGCATACACTTTACTCCTGTAGGATATATACCGATCAGGCATAACATTATGACTAATAATGTCCTAATATTGTGTTGGTCCCCTTTTTGCTGCCAAAACAGCCCTGACCCGTCAAGGCATGGACTCCAGTAGACCCCTGAAGGTGTGCTGTGGTATCTGGCACCAAGATGTTAGAGGCAGATCCTTTAAGTCCTGTAAGTTGTGAGGTGGGGCCTCCATGGATCGGACTTGTTTGTTCAGCACATTCCATAGATGCTCGATTGGATTGAGATCTGGGGAATTTGGAGGCCAAGTCAACACCTCAAACTTGTTGTGTTCCTCAAACCATTCCTGAACCATTTTTGCTTTGTGACAGGGCACATTATCCTGCTGAAAGAGGCCACAGCCACCAGGGAATACCGTTTCCATGAAAGGGTGTACATGGCCTGCAACAATGCTTAGGTAGGTGGTACGTGTCAAAGTAACATCCACATGGATGGCAGGACCCAAGGTTTCCTAGCAGAACATTGCTCAAAGCATCACACTGCCTCCGCTGAATTGCCTTCTTCCCACAGTGCATCCTGGTGCCATGTGTTCCCCAGGTAAGCGACACACACGCACCCGGCCATCCACATAATGTAAAAAAAACATGATTCATCAGACCAGGCCACCTTCTTCCATTGCTCCATGGTCCATACTGACCACTGCAGACCGGAAACCCCCCATAAGAGCTGCAGTTTTGGAGATGCTCTGACCCAGTCATCTAGCCATCACAATTTGGCCCTTGTCAAACTCGCTCAAATACTTGCCCATTTTTCCTGCTTCTAACACGTTAACTTTATGGACAAAATGTTCATTTGCTGCCTAATGTATGCCACCCACTAACAGGTGCCGTGTTATTCACTTCATCTGTCAGTGGTCATAATGTTATGCCTGATCTGTGTACATGCGGTTCATTCAGTCAGAAGCTTTCTCCACAACTTATTTTTCCAAAATGCTACTGTAATGAACTTGGGGTCTGAGGACTACCTCACTATTTTTGATCTGTCGTTTTACGTTATTTTATGTTTGATCACTGGTTCCCTTATTACGTCATCCTCCGGGGTTCCCTATAAGCATTTACACACAAGAACAGTCTTAAAAATGTTGATGATTGTTGATAGTCTAAATATATAGATTAAAATATATATATATATATATATATATATATATATATATATATATATTTAAATGGAATGAATGTGTCACATGTGTTCTGTGTCTGTCCTTTTAAGTTGAAGTGTTTCCTGTGCTTTATTTTGTAGTTTTTGTTGATTTGAGTTTCAGTTCAGGTGTGTCTCATGAGTCTTGTCAGCTGTGTCTCGTTTCCATGATCTGTTTGCCTGTGTATTTAAACCCTGTGTTCAGTCTTATTCTTTGTCAGTTCTTATTGTTGTGTTATGTTGGTTGTTCTGTTCCTGAGCCTTGTTCTTGTCCCTATGATTTTGTACTTTTACAAATATAGTTAGATAGTATAGATAGTTGTGAGTTTATTTAATAAACGTACGACTGCACTTGGATCCTGCTTCCTTATCTGTTGCAACCAATCGTGACAGAAGAACTGACCAAACAGTAGCAGTATGTCTTGTCTGTCTACGCCAAGGAACTCACTCCCTCGAGGACCACATCAGAGACTTTCTGAACATCGCAAACATCACCGACCTCCCAGACTTTGTTTTGATTGTCTTTTTTTGCCATGGACTGCCAAACCTTTACAATCCAAACTCATCCGCGATGGTCTTCGAGGGTCCCTGAGTGAGTTCCTGGATTATGCACTTTTGCTGGACGGTTCAAATTTGACTGTGGGATTTTCGGATAAGGAGCCTTTGGCCAGGATGGCTACCGCCATGACTAAGCCAGTCACTAGTATGTTTGCGAATACTAGTTGACACTATGGTTTCGGGAAATACTAAACTGTTGAACTACACTCACCTAAAGGATTATTAGGAACACCATACTAATACTGTGTTTGACCCCCTTTCGCTTTCAGAACTGCCTTAATTCTATGTGGCATTGATTCAACAAGGTGCTGAAAGCATTCTTTAGAAATGTTGGCCCATATTGATAGGATAGCATCTTGCAGTTGATGGAGATTTGTGGGATGCACATCCAAGGCACGAAGCTCCCGTTTCACCACATCCAAAAGATGCTCTATTGGGTTGAGATCTGGTGACTGTGGGGGCCATTTTAGTACAGTGAACTCATTGTCATGTTCAAGAAACCAATTTGAAATGATTGGAGCTTTGTGACATGGTGCATTATCCTGCTGGAAGTAGCCATCAGAGGATGGGTACATGGTGGTCATAAAGGGATGGACATGGTCAGAAACAATGCTCAGGTAGGCCGTGGCATTTAAACGATGCCCAATTGGCACTAAGGGGCCTAAAGTGTGCCAAGAAAACATCCCCCACACCATTACACCACCACCACCAGCCTGCACAGTGGTAACAAGGCATGATGGATCCATGTTCTCATTCTGTTTACGCCAAATTCTGACTCTACCATCTGAATGTCTCAACAGAAATCGAGACTCATCAGACCAGGCAACATTTTTCCAGTCTTCAACTGTCCAATTTTGGTGAGCTTGTGCAAATTGTAGCCTCTTTTTCCTATTTAAAGTGGAGATGAGTGGTACCCGGTGGGGTCTTCTGCTGTTGTAGCCCATCCCCCTCAAGGTTGTGCGTGTTGTGGCTTCACAAATGCTTTGCTGCATACCTCGGTTGTAACGAGTGGTTATTTCAGTCAAAGTTGCTCTTCTATCAGCTTGAATCAGTCGGCCCATTCTCCTCTGACCTCTAGCATCAACAAGGCATTTTCGCCCACAGGACTGCCGCATACTGGATGTTTTTCCCTTTTTACACCATTCTTTGTAAACTCTAGAAATGGTTGTGCGTGAAAATCCCAGTAACTGAGCAGATTGTGAAATACTCAGACCGGCCCGTCTGGCACCAACAACCATGCCACGCTCAAAATTGCTTAAATCACCTTTCTTTCCCATTCTGACATTCAGTTTGGAGTTCAGGAGATTGTCTTGACCAGGACCACACCCCTAAATGCATTGAAGCAACTGCCATGTGATTGGTTGATTAGATAATTGCATTAATGAGAAATTGAACAGGTGTTCCTAATAATCCTTTAGGTGAGTGTAAGTTAGTAACAACAGAATTAATTATTACTAATGTAATCACCAAAATATACAAATGTATAAAGCTAAAAAAAGCTACATGGGCCATACTTTATTTGGTTACACTTTATTTTAAGGTGTCATTGTTACAGTGTAATTATATATTTAAGTACTGAGTAATAATAATTAACTACATGTACTTACTATATGGTTAGGGTAGGATTAGGCTTTTGTTGAGAGTTAGTTGCATTTAATTATGCATAATTACTGTTATTACTATCGTAAGTACATGTAACATATACAGGTGCTGGTCATATAATGAGAAAAAAAAGTTGATTTATTTCACTAATTCCATTCAAAAAGTGAAACTTGTCTATTATATTCATTCATTACACACAGACTGATATATTTCAAATGTTTATTTCTTTAAATTTTTATGATTATAACTGACAACTAAGGAAAATCCCAAATTCAGTATCTCAGAAAATTAGAATATTGTGAAAAGGTTCAATATTGAAGACACCTGGTGCCACAATCTAATCAGCTAATTAACTCAAAACACCTGCAATGGCCTTTAAATGGTCTCTCAGTCTAGTTCTGTAGGCTACACAATCATAGGGAAGACTGCTGGCTTGACAGTTGTCCAAAAGATGACCACTGACACCTTGCACAAGGAGGGCAAGACACAAAAGGTCATTGCAAAAGAGGCTGGCTGTTCACAGAGCTCTGTGTCCAAGCACATTAATAGAGAGGCGAAAGGAAGGAAAAGATGTGGTAGAAAAAAGTGTACAAGCAATAGGGATAACCGCACCCTGGAGAGGATTGTGAAACAAAACCCATTCAAAAATGTGGGGGAGATTCACAAAGAGTGGACTGCAGCTGGAGTCAGTGCTTCAAGAACCACTACACACAGACGTATGCAAGACATGGGTTTCAGCTGTCGCATTCCTTGTGTCAAGCCACTCTTGAACAACAGACAGCATCAGAAGCATCTCGTCTGGGCTAAAGACAAAAAGGACTGGACTGCTGCTGAGTGGTCCAAAGTTATGTTCTCTGATGAAAGTAAATTTTGCATTTTTCTTTGGAAATCAGGGTCCCAGAGTCTGGAGGAAGACAGGAGAGGCACACAATCCACTTTGCTTGAGGTCCAGTGTAAAGTTTCCACAGTCAGTGATGGTTTGGGGTGCCATGTCATCTGCTGGTGTTGGTCCACTGTGTTTTCTGTTTTAGAGCACTTCATGCTTCCTGCTGCTGACCAACTTTATGGAGATGCAGATTTCATTTTCCAACAGGACTTGGCACCTGCACACAGTGCCAAAGCAACCAGTACCTGGTTTAAGGACCATGGTATCCCTGTTCTTAATTGGCCAGCAAACTCGCCTGACCTTAACCCCATAGAAAATCTATGGGGTATTGTGAAGAGGAAGATACGATATGCCAGACCCAACAATGCAGAAGAGCTGAAGGCCACTATCAGAGCAACCTGGGCTCTTACAACACCTGAGCAGTGCCACAGACTGATCGACTCCATGCCACGCTGCATTGCTGCAGTAATTCAGGCCCCAACTAAGTATTGAGTGCTGTACATGCTCATACTTTTCTTGTTCATTTTAGTTGGCCAAGATTTCTAAAAATCCTTTCTTTGTATTGGTCTTAAGTAATACTCTAATTTTCTGAGATACTGAATTTGGGATTTTCCTTAGTTGTCAGTTATAATCATCAAAATTATAAGAAATAAACATTTGAAATATATCAGTCTGTGTGTAGTGAATGAATATAATATACAAGTTTCACTTTTTGAATGGAATTAGTGAAATAAATCAACTTTTTGATGATATTCTAATTATATGACCAGCCCCTGTATAACAAGGACAATAAAATAAAGTGTTACCCTTTATTTTAATATGACCCTGTTACAGTGTAATTACATAGTTACTCAATTACACAAATTAATACTGAGTAATACTAATTAAAAAATTAAAGGGTTAGGGTTTGGTTTAGTGTTAGTCGCTTGTAATTACTTATCATTTACTGTATAGTAAATACATGTAGCATGTGTAACAAGGACACATTGAAATAAATCCATTTAGATATCAAAACTTGAGGCTGAAAAAAAAAAAAAACACATTCCTTTTCCCCAGATTTTTTCCCAGAAGTTGACCCTAGTTGCTGAAGGTCAGATCCAGTCTGCAGATTTAGGACAGGTGGGTTTGATTGTTTGCACATAAAATCATATAGCGTATGATAGGTGCAGACTCTAAGTTTTTTATCTTCAGACTATGATTCCAACCAATTAGAGGATATCAAACATGTTTAATAGCAAGTAACAAGGCACATGTTTCTATATCAGTTTGTTTTGTTTCGGAACATCTTCAAAGTACTTGGTAGTGTGTTATCCCCAGTCATTTAGTCTAGGAAGCCCAGTCTTCCTCTATAGCCATTTACAAAGTCATCAAGTGAATGATGCTTAGTGATTGAAATCTGTTCAGATATTAAAAGTAATGTAGTGAATTCCAGTGAATTCCTAAAATGGCTTGGTGTGCGTCTTATTTTACTAAAAAATTACTGGCTTCTAGGATGTATCTTGGGTGTGAGTTACTTGGTCGCCATGGAAACATGGCATGGGTCAAAATTATAAATTTTTCTTTTATGCCAAAAATCATAAGGATATTAAGTAAAGATCATGTTCAATGAAGATATTTAGTAAATTTCCTACCATAAATATATCAAACAGTTATTATTAGTAGTAATGTGCATTGCTAAGGACTTCATTTGGACAACTTTAAAGGCGATTTTTTTTTTGCACCCTCAGATTCCAGATTTTCAAATTGTATATATATTGTACCATATATCAATGGAAAGCTTATTTATTCAGCATTCAGGTGATGACTGGTTTTGTGGTCCAGGGTCACAATTATGCACTTTATTATAAAACAATTATTACTGTACAGAAAAAAAGTTTCCTGAACATTCAGGATCACTCTGCATATTCTTTATACTGTAATAAAAAACAATATCCGCACTTAATTTAATGAATGATCATGCAATGATGCTGTACAATCTATTTCAAAATATAAGTTTTACAAAAACCTACAATATCGAGAAGCACAGAGTATATTTGAGTGCTCATGTCTTGCTGTGTGTTGGCTCAGAAAACATCTCATCTGGGACTTTATCATCCAAACATGATAATGCACCTCTAAGTTCTGTGAGTGTGTTCTGTGTTTGTGTCTCTCTCTTTCTCTCTCTCTCTCTGAGCAGTGTGTTGGAATATGCTAGTGCCCGAGGCCACTGGAGCTCTAGCTTTGCCCCACTGACGCCCCTGCTCTGTCTGATCTCATTAATTAGCCGGAGTGCAAGCAAAAGGAAGGAAAGAGAGAGAGAATGAGAGGAGAAGAATGGAGCAATGGGGGAAAACACAAAGATAGGCAAGGAAAATAAATGAGTGATGGGAAAAGTAGAGGAGAATAAATAAAAAAGACAAGTGGAGAAGACATTTGCTCCCTAATACCAAAGTCGCTTTAAGACAAGTCATAAATACCTTTCACACAGTTAGACTCTCATTCCAACCCTAACTCTAGCCTAAATTGTAAAACAAACGTTAAAAAATCTCTAAAAGTTTTCAAGTCTCTCATCAATTCATAAAAGGCTAATTCAATTCCCAATCTATTTCAAATTAACCCTCAGAGACCCAAGCTTTCTTAATCATGATGTATTGTTTTTTCCACCTTTAAACATTTCTTTAGGAATCCATTAGTTATAAAAAAAATATTTTTGGTTTTGGCAAAATTTGCATTGGGGTATAATAAAAAAAAAAAAAAAAAAAAAATGTTGCAAAATTGTAATGCAGGGCATTTAAGTTTGAAGAATTTTACGACTACTTTTTTTTTGTATACAGCAAGTAACAATTTAGAATCCACAACAAAATTCAGCACACAAATGTATTTGAAAAATAACATATTGCTACCAGTAAGTATACAGACATTAAAGGTTAAGCAATTTCACAATTTGACCATTTAAATACTGTAGTAAATATTAATATCAAAGCATAATTTTAAACATAACATAGTGATTGTAATACCACTAATATATAGCTGTAATCAAAATTATAAAATTATTCAACCCCCGGAGACTGTATTTTTTTTACAAATGCAAGCTTTTCTAAATATACAGTTAAAAAGGCATATATAACAGTTTAGTGGCAAACTAAACTGATAAAAGTGATAATGTCAATATATAATGTAATTCTTGAGTTATAGGATTTTTTTTTGTAATACAGTTATGTCATAATTATTCAACCCCTATTCAACGCTGCTGTTTTTAAGTCACTTATTTGTATGGTATGGTACAAAATTGTGTTACACCATTAAGCCTTTAGAAACTCTATAACAAAACTGAATTAGCGTGTGCTGTTACACATACATACATTGAGCCTAAGCATGTGCTAAAGTTGAGTAGCAAATATGGCCAAGTCAAAAGAGCTCTGTCAAAAGCTACAGAGAAGCCTCAATTTACTGCCAAAGACTTGACCTGATGAAAGGAGGAAAAAAAACATTTCAATGCAGAGTACAAGAAGAACACTAGACACGCATTGCCTTCATGTTGGGAAAAAAAAAAAGATTGACTTAAATATGCTAAAATTCATTTGGATAGACCTGTGGAGTTCTGGAAGAATGTTTTATGGATGTTTTATGTTTTATGTCACCCATGGATCAGTGGTATGTCTAGTGTAAAAAAAAAAGCTGTCCGTGGTCAAATATGGAGGTGGTCCAGTCTTGTTATGGGTATGCTTTGCTGTTGCAGGAAGTGGAAATCTTGACTAAATGGAGGACATCATGAAATCTTTGAAGTATCAAGACATTTTGGCAAAGATGGTGATGCCTTCGGTGCAGAGACTAAAGCTTGATGATCAATGGACTTTCCTGAAGGACAGCCATCCCAAAAGTATACATCCAAATCTACTTAAGCTTGGTTCAGGGATCAGTCGAATGTTCTTGAGTGGCCTGTACAGTCTTCAGATTTAAATCTCTTCAGATTATCAGATCTGGAAGCTTGTTCAAGCGAGGAATAGGCCAAGATTGTAGTAGAGAGGTGATAGAAGCTTCTAAGCACTTACAGGCAGTGTTTATTGGAGGTTTTAAAGAATAAAAGATTCTGCACAAAATTTGACTTTTCGGGGTTGAATAATTTGGATTAATTTTTCATCAACTTTACATTCTCAGAATCACTCAAATGTGTATTAATAAACTTTCTATAATCATTTACTGATGCCTTTGTTGAATTGTTTTCATAAAATCGGACAAAAAATGACTGAGCTACACCTGTTTGAAGTCGATAGAGTCAGCGAAGTCAATTTTGAGAAAAATCGAGTTAAAGCTTTCTGAAGGTTCCAAAACAAAATCACCTACCAACCATACTTTAAAATCTCTGGTTATAACACTAAATTTGACACACACCAAGTCAAAACCAAATAGCTATAGGAAAAATATATATTAAACTTTTTTTTTTCATGATACCACAATTGTTTGATTAACATTAATGAAACAGACAACCTATAGGCTATAGGACCTACTGTACCACAGAGATCTAAATTAATGTTACACATCAGATGTTTTTCCCCAACAGTTAGCCAAACGTTCACATAAGACATAACAGATAATGTTGAATGAATACTCACCATGACAGATATTTAGAAATACTATAATTCTGTGTATGTGTGTCTATCGGGATTGCGCTGTTTGAGGTGTCTTAGTGCGCACGCGTCGGATCGGTCAGTCAGCGTGAGTAAGATTGTTTTCATGGAAAAAGGAAAGGTACTCCTCTCAGAAAACATACAAATAAATACACTTTTAGATGTTTAATAGCTATCTGGAGCATTGGGATCACTAAATGAGGGCTTAATGAACTCATTTTTTGTGAAAACGTCAAAATCAACATTTTTCACTTGTTTTGCCTGTAGCTCGAAATTATCCCGTGCACATTCCGACTCCTTTTGCCAGCACAGGTCACATATGTAGAAGAAAAGAGACAATGTCAGGGGATTTCTTGCAAGTTATCCAGTCCTTATGCTTGGCTGCTCAACTCCAAACTCCCCTTTTAACGTGTTTGAGCATAAGTGGTATCAATGATAGTTTACTGCCATTGCTGGTGGATGATTCAAAAGATCCTCAGGAGGCTTGATTAATTATGTTTATAAAGCCTGGATTCAGAGGGCCAGAGCAAGCCCATCAACTTGTAATGTAACACCACCAAGCATCACTGTATATATTTAACCAAGAGGCAATTTTTCCCTTTAAAATCTATAGCCAGGTAATTTAGCACAAATACAGGCAGCCAATTCACTCACAATGCCTGTTTCACAGGAGGAGCACTAACATTTTCCCAGCCTTAAATTACCAGACCCAGATGAGAAATACTCAAGGGAAGCAAAAACAACTAATCTTAAATTGTAAATTGGGTATAGAATAACATGCTAGAAATCATAACCATCCAATAATATAACAAATCCATTCAACTGAGACATTCTGGAGACAATGTTTAATTTTCTGTCTAACAGCCATTCAAGCTGTTACTCAGAACAAGGTGGGAAGCTGTCAGCAAAAGATATATCTATAAAGCATCTGCATTCATTCATTCATTCATTCATTTATTTATTCATTCATATGTTTTTACAAAACCTGAAATATGTTGCCGTATATAGGAATAAATTGCTGTAGTTCCCAGGGTGTTTCTAGTTTGTATCTATCTATCTATCTATCTATCTATCTATCTATCTATCTATCATCTGTCTATCAAGCCTGGCCCCATAAACTTAAACATATCCCTACCTGGATTCAAATCTAATTTTAGATCCAAAATTCAACCTCAGAGTAGAGCACAGCATTTTATGATGCATTTAAGTCACTTACAGAGCATTCAAGTTTCATTCTATGTGATCTGGGAGCTGATGTCATGACCATGTTGTTGGTAATGCTATGCTACATTTGTACAGCTACAGGAAACCCTTAAAATGGTTCACAACAACATTATGTATACAGCTCGCAGCTCTGATCTTTTTCAAATGCCTTGTGTACTATTTCCAGGTATTCTGAATCCATATGATAGCTTTGTGTGGGGAACAGATTGAGTATCTTTTGTTTTGTTTTTTTAACTATTAGACGGTTCTTATAAAATAAAAAATATTCCTCTAATCTTGATTGGAGTAAATTTCAGTTTTCAGCACCACTAGTGAACACTTCACTGTCAGGGTTCTGTCACTTTATTCTTGGTCTAGTTTATTCTTGGTTTTGTGACACTCCTGTATTTTTCTTGTCTTTGTGTGAGCACATGGCTTTTGATTTGTCTTTGCTGGCCATAGGCTTGTTCGACTTCATGCAGCGATGCACAGACCAATCGGCGGCTGACTTGAACCAGTGCATGCTAGTTAGAAATTTTGTCAGACAAAAATGTATGTGTTTGACATGTTTGGTGTGAGCACATGGCTTGTAACGTGTTTCCTTGTACCATGTGCTCTCCTGTCCATCGTCTAACCCCACCCATCTTGTTATCTGATTATTGGTTTGTTTGCCCCACCTGTCTTCCCTCGTTACCCTCTTTTGTTTGCTTCCCTACTTATTCTCATTTTGTTTGCAGTCCTGTGCTGGATTGTCGTTGTTTGTTAACCGTCGTATGTGCTTCATGTTTCCCTGCTCCTTGTGTCCAAGTCAAGTCTTGTTTTCCCCCTCGGGATAGTTTTTGTTTTTGATCGAGTCCTCGTCTCATCCCTTACCTCAACCCTGACATTCACATAAAAACTAGCAATTTGTACCTGCAGCAATGTATTTACAGTTTTTTTCAATCACTTTGGCTCAATTCTCAAATTAGATTTTTTTTTTCTCAAAACAATAATATTTCTGAACTATTAGTTTTTTGTTCACATCAGATCAGAATTTCTTATTATTGAAAATTGCCTTTGTTTTGGCACATATATATTTTATATTGAATATATTTTAAAATGCAATTTATTTCTGTGATTCAAAGCTGAATTTTCAGCATCACTACTCCAGTCTTTAGAGTCACATGATGAAATCATGAAATCATTCTAATATGCTGATTTGCTGCTCAAGAAACATTTATTATTATTATCAGTGTTGAAAACAGTTGTGTAAAAAATTTTTTCCAGGATTATTTAATAAATAGAAAGTTCAAAAGAACAGCATTTTGACCAGTGTGGCTCACACGATGACAAAAACAGCTTTTATTTTGGTGGCATTGGCCAATTTACTGACACAATAACTAGGTTTTGAGGCATGAATTAAATATTTTGGATGAGTAACTACATTTTACAGACATGCTGTAGAGTTCTGATGTTCCAGCAAACAGTTGTGACAATAGAATAGTTTAGAGAATGTTAAAATGTGCCAAAGCGATTGAGAAAAACTGTAATAGTCATTCATAGTAAATCTGTAGTATATAAGAGCAAGCTGTAGTATGAAATGTATCACCTTGTCTGACACACAACCTTTTACCTCAACAAGAAGGCGCCCTTATATGGAAGGTCACCGAACAGATTAACCTTGACTCTGGACATTTCATAGTGCCTTAAATTATATCAGAGTTGACACTGTCAGGTTCTATATCACTGATATCTAATATGCACTGGGTCTGCCTCAATTATTCAGTGTCTTTTGTGCATTCCAAATCTTTTTGTCTCCTAAGTAAAGCAAAGTATCCCACTGACTTCCATTGTATGGACTAAAAATAGAACAGAAGTTAAAGGGAACCGAATAAGTGAAATTAAACATGCTTTTTTGTATGTTATTTACATATATATTTACAATATGCATGTTAGGGAGGATCACTTCTGAATTTTTCTATCTACAGTACATTTCTGTTTTCTGTAAGGATAGATATGAATGGGGGCTATCAGTACTGCAAAATCAAAATCAATAAGCAATTTTCTTATAAAAACATCCTTATAAATTCTGTATAGTAAGCAAAGTGTTTCTGAAAACCAACTGACAGCACCATTTTCCCCTGTATATCCTAGGTGGATTAAGTTACCAGTCCATTCAATATTTAAGGCTCTTGACTGACAGTCTTTCCCAATTGAAATGACAAGGCTTTGCAAAATTCACCGTATCGAGATACACAGAAAGGATAATTCTGCAGGTGCTAAACCTTGATGAATGATTGGGAGTGATAGTTTTCCGGCGTTTAGCTGATACACTTTGTACTTCAAACACACAAACACAGAGATATATAAAAAGGTCTGTGCACAAATATACGAATATCCACATATAAAAAAGTAACATACATACAGCTCTAAAAAATCATGCAGACTTCAAAAACAACCTAGAAAATGAGGAAAAAGTGGGAGGTCTTACATTTTGAGAGAAAATATGCAATATATTGCACATTACCACTAGTAATATATGATGAGACATGAATTAAATATTTTGGGTGAGTAACTACATTTTGCAGACATGCTGTAGAGTTCTGATGTTCCAGCAAACAGTTGTGACAATAGAATGTTAAAATGTGTCAGTTTCCATTTCTTCTACAAGAGAAATGGAAACTGAAAATGGATCCTTTCAACCTATTGATATTGAAATTAAATTTGAAAAGCCACCTGCTCCTCCATCAAATCATTCATATGGGCATTTGTACAAGACATGTAAGTATGGCTGCATTCATACAGACATATTCTGAATGTCTCCTTTCGCTGCTACTTTTGAACATGGAGCTGTAGCTGAACATACAATGACACACAGTGACCTGTGTGAAAAAGTGGAAATCTTAACATTTAACCACAAACAGTCAGTTTGATGTAATATAAGATATGTCACCCTTGCTGACCCTGCACGTTACGCAGACATAATGACTCTCCAGTTCTCTGCTTTCATGTGATCTTGAGGTGAATTGTTTTCCAAAATGGTTGCAAAATTGCCAGATGCACCCCAGCAACCTCGACACAGAAGGTTAAAGTAAATGGCTTTTTCATTGAACAAGCTGTTGGAAGTATGAGATTATAATAATGGTAATTGTGCCATGATATTTACATGCAAAAAAAAAAAAAAAAAAATACTGATACTGTACAACTGTACTATACAACTATACAAGGGCTTTGATATAAGCATATATTTTGCCAAACTAAACTAAAGAATAATTAAATCTCTGATTAATCAATTAGCCCTAAGTCATATACCAAACGTCTCGGTTACGTATGTAACCCTCGTTCCCTGAGGAGGGAACGGAGACGTAACGTCAGTGACTGACAAAATGGGGGTTTCGCCTAGAAGCCTATCATCTTCGTGATCTTAGAAAACGGCCAATGGCAGGCCAATGCCATGGGCATGCGGAATTTCAGTCACTCCGAGTAACGTCAGTGACTGACGAAATGGGGGTCCCAATTCAATCACGCCACTCGGCTGTCGTCCAGTGCCCTGCGTAAGTGTGAGCTCCCTGTCGTAAGCTAGTACGGACAAAGGACTTCAACTTAGCACAGGAATACCAAGGTACACTGGGAAGCATATTCCAGGTGGAAGTATGCACCAAAGTGCCTACTCGTAGGGAGGACTTAAGGAGACACATATGACCCGCGAGGGGCTGCATATGGAGTAACTCTGGGGTAACCAGCCGAAGGTGGAATTTTACCCCCAGGGGAGGCAAGGGCTTGCCGAGGGAAATACACATGCTCGGAGAGGCTTACAGTGGAATACACATGTGGGGGTCGCCCATAGGGGGAACCATGCACATGGTGGCACCTAGCCTGACACGAGGGCCTGAGCGAGTGGGCAGACGCACTGGTGTCGGCATCGACAGTGCTGGAGGAACTCAGGGTTTCGGGGAAACTACCTGAGGAAAATATTGCACGTATCCCGTCCGTGGAGAGGAATGGCGAGCAAGCGAAGACACCTGAGCCTAGCCCATTACCGGCCACTTGTAGAGGCGAGTACATGAGAGGACACTGGCTCCACTCGGAGATTATAGAATCTGCTTTGCCTGATTCACTCCAGCCACCTTATATAGAGGTTAATATCCTTTTTTTTTTTTTTTTTCACTGAACAAGCTGTTGGAAGCACAAAATTATGATAATGGTCATTATGCAGTAATAATATTGTGCATTTTTAAAAATACCTCAATGGGATACTGTCAATTCTTGTGCACAATATGAATGGTTTAAAAACACAGATTTGGATCTAATATCTTGACATGGAAAGATCTTTAAAGCATGCTTTAAATGATAATTCAATGTAACAGCTACATTACAGATAACATAGGTTGAGCCCCAGGAAAATGGTTGAATGAGTAAACCTATTTATATTTCAGGATATCTCCTACATTCATATAATTATTACAGATCAATACACATTGTAAAAAAAAAATACATGACAGGAAATAAAAAAAAACATTCAAAGAGAGAGGATCACATTCAAATGTATGAAAATGGTGTCTTACAGTATTGAAACATTCATTTACATGGAAAATCAGGATGCATTTTCATATTTATAACAATGTACATTACATTTGCTATGTTGTATTTGTGAATCCGGACCCACTTTATATTAGGTCTTAACTACTATGTACTAACATTTAAATTAATCATCTGATACAATGAACTTACTGTGTACATACATGTTTTTCATAGTACCATTTAAAAAAAAATGACCTGCATGTAATTACATCTGTAATTAATTTCTGTAGTTACATTGATAATTACACTATTGACACTTCCCTTACACCTAACCCTACCTTTACACTTACCCATACCACCAGACCATCCCTAACCATATCCAACCTCAATATCAGCAAAGTGTTTTGCAATACAATATGAACACAATAAGTACATTGTACTTATTTTTTGATATAAGCACATAGTAGTTCAGGTAGTTCAGGTAGTTCACCTAATATAAAGTGGGACCGTGAAGCCGGAAAAAAAAGATTTTGAAACTGTACTTACTGTAACTTTAGGCTCAAATGGACCTTTAAGTGACTCCATGGAGTGTATCAAGAGATTTGACAAATGTGGAAAAATCTAAGAACAGATTTCCACAGAAAAAAAAAAAGCCTTACAAAATCCCTTAATTTTTCAGGACTCAATTTTAAAGAAACATTTGCGGTTTAACACAAAAACTCAATAATTAATAATAATATTCTGATCTATAATAATATTCTATAAACATAATTCAGAATTCACTTTCAAGGTTTTGTGATTTAATTTTTACACTTTGATTTAAAATTACTACTCTGGCATTTCATGATGAAAAAAATATATATATCAATTCACCCCAAAGGCCACAGTCTGAGTGTCTGCTCCACCCTCAGGTAATCAAAGGTTCAATGGAACAAAACACGGCGCTTCTCCACAGAATATGAATTAAATAAACACACAGAGCAACGTTTGTTAGATACCAACGATGTAACCATCACCTTGTGTCAAACCCACACTATTCCAGTGTTCCAGTTCTGTCTGTTCCAGCACTCACTCATTCTGAAGCAACCATTAGGGAAACAGTGGAAATGTCTGCTTCTTGGAGAGCAGCAGCGGAGAAGCACCATAACAAGCCTCAGATGAGCTCATTAGGACTGTGTGCCCATGTTGTATCCTAACAGCCATGTCTTGGAGCAGCCCCTGCCTGTTTCCCATATAGGAGGGAGTCTCCAAGCCTCAAGGGTCAAGCAAGAGCTCTCCTGCCATGGCAGTATGGGAAGCGGCATGAAACGGATGATGATGATGTGGGTCTGGAACACCCCTGATGGCTTCCTGCCCAGTGTTTTAGGGAGATTTTAATAGAACAGTTGGCTGACACTAAAGCAACCTGATTTTGACAACCGTTTTAGACAGTTTGGTACAGCATGTTAAATCATCAAGGCCAAAGGCAGCATTTATTCATCCAGGGCAGGCAGTGTGCAAAGTTCATCCATATTAAAAACATGAGGACATGATGATGAATGCATCCTAAGGTAATTAGCTACATGCCATTAACATGTAACAGATGTGACGCATTAATCAAGTGGACACATATGTGTGAAGCATTTTTCTTTTGTGTGTCAAGTTTGTTAGTTAAAGGTCATAGTCAAATGTGATCAGTGCTTTCCCTAACGACTTACCAGAAAACCAAACAACTTTATGTAATGCACTGCAAAAAGTGGTAACCTACATTTGTTACTTTAAAGAGCTATGTCTACCCATAGCTTAAACCCATATAATGTAGTTTTGGTGGTATAAATGAATGTTTTTCGGTTGATTTTTGGTGATCACATATTTTTGACTTGAATAAAATCAGTTAATTTAGTTGTTACCTTTTTTTAAGTGTGGATAAATGGGGGAAAAAAGTTTTCACTTAAAGGAAAACATCAGCAATTAGCATTAAGCTTTGTATCTGTAGAAACCCGGTAGTATATTCGAATGATCGTGCTTTCCCCCCTCATATCCCCCTGAGATGAGAGATTTATGTATTTTATGTCTGAAAAAAAGCCTCCAATGACGCAAATATCGTCATTTTGCGTCATTGGAGGCTTTTTTTGGCCAGAGGCTAGAGAGTAGGAGCTAGTTCCGCATGTTTTCAATCTGCCCATAGGGGTGGGATCTCACTCACAGAATGTAAATGCGCACGGCCGCCGGGCATTCATAACGGAGCAGTGCAGAGCAAAGCGAGTGTTTTCAATAAATTCCTATGAAAGTTAAGCTTCCATAGGCATGAACTGAAAACACGCCAGACTGCACCATGAATGACTGTGTGGCCGTGAATGAATGCCGGGCGGCCATGCTCATTTTAGTTTCGGTTTTGAATTAGCGCCAGTTCGAGAGCGGGTTGCTTGAATTGTGGGTTCATTAGCCTATTATTCTTAATGAAAAACACAACAACAAAACGGTACAATGACAAACTCCGTTAAATAGGCACTTTTACATTTCGCTTTGAAACCAAATCTTCCGTGATCATCTCGTCTGTCAGCTGTCCGCTCTCGTGATGAATGAAATCTGACTCCTGCTGCTGGTCTGTGCAGCGACTCTCATTCGGCTCACACTGTATTGAGCAGACACGTTCAGTTTTTAATTGTAGTGTCTGTTCTCTAACTGAACTTAATGATTTTATTACTATAAAAATCTAAACGATGGTGGGGTGGGGTGTCACGGTGGGCAAGTGATGTAACCGGTGGGAGTGGCCTCGTAGGGCAGCGAAGCAAGTGCATTCTGGGAGTTGTTGTCTTTCATCCATATGAGCCAAAAAAAAAATTCTGGCTTTTCTCAGTCTAGAAGGCACCAACTTCTAAAATAATTTCACATTTCTACTACATAAATGACCCAATTTAAATACACATTCATCTTTCCAGCGGTGAAGTACCCCTTTAACATGAGGGTGAGTAAATAATGACAGAATTTTTTTTTACCCTTAGAGACATACAGTACTCTACCCAAAAATGAAAATTTACTCTCATGCCTTTCCAAAGACTTTCATTTCACAAAAATCAATAAAGGTTTGTTCTTGAGTGTCAAGCATACAAGTTTGAGCTTCTGTTAACCATATTTGTGCCCGGTTTCACAGACAATGCTTAAATCTAGTCCCCGACTAAAATGCATGTTTGAGCTGTCTTAACTTAAAGCAACTTTCACTGACATCTTAAAATATTGTTTTGTCTCACGATGCACACCAGTAGTGTTATTTTTTTCTTTTCTAAGGCACGTGTAAAAAAACCTACTTAAATGTCCTAATTTAACTAGGGCCTAATCCTTAATGTGCTCTGTGAACAAGGTGCCTAAGCTTAAACCTGCTAAATCATATAAAGTGATCATGTTTCTTCAAAACACTTAAATTAAATCACTCAAATCATATGGATTACTTTTACATTGTTTTTATGTATGAGAGAATATTAAAAATGTCTTAATTTGTGTTCCGAAGGTGAACAGAAGCCTTATGGGTTTGGAATTACATTAATTTATACATTATTCATATTATTCATATTCATTTTATACATTATTACTTTTTTTTTTTTTTTAAACAACGGACTTACCAGCTGTACAGTGTACAGCACTTATTTGAGGACCACACACTGAACTTTTTAGGTCTGGTGTGCCTCACCCACTATCTGGACTTTTTGTTTATGTTATGTGATTAAAGTGTTGAATGTTCGCCAGTCCCCGCCTCCTTCTTCCCTATTTTTCGACTGGGGGCGGTCCAAGGCACACCTGCTTGTGAAATGAAGTGACGTGAAGGCCTAGTTTGGTATCCCATACTCGGAATTTGAATACTCTGCATTTAACCCAGCCAAGTTAGTGCACACAGTGAGTAGTAGAACACACACACTACAAGCTGTGGACACACACCCAGAGCACACAACTGGGGGTTACGTGCCTTGCTCAAGGGCACCTCAGTCATTCCCTGGCAATATTGAGAATCAAACTCGCAACCTTTGGGTTACAAGTCCAACTCTCTAACCATTAGGCCACAACAGACTGAGCCGATCATCGCCCTGGAGCCCGAGCATGATGAAGAGTCTGACCAGGTGCAAAAGCTGGCAACATCTTCAGTACCAGTGGGTGTGCTAGTGGAGTATGAGGGCATGTTGGGAAGCCTCGCCCACACTCCCACCACCGAGGGTGAGCTGCAGCTGGCCTTTGTAATTTTTTGATGAGAATTTGGAATAGGATTATCCCTGTAGTCTCATGTCTCTGCTGTTTGCACCCAGCTCCAAGTCTCCTGTGTCTCCGCTGGTCCCTCTCAGCTCCAAGTCTCCTGTGTCTCCTCTGGTCCTGCGCAGCTCCAAGTCTCCTGCATCTCCACTGATTCCGCCCATCCTCCCTCTCCCAACTCCTCTACCAATAAAAGCCAGTTCCTCTGCCCCTCCTCTGCTGGTTCCCTTCAGTCCCTCAGCTCTTCAGTTCCTCCTCTGACTCCACTTTGCTGCATGGATCTGCCTCGGGTCTTCCTGTCTCCAGCCGCCGAGCCTGTCACTCCACCTCAGCTCGTCGACCAGTCGGCTCGACCTTGCCTCCTCGCTCCCTCGGCTTCACCTGGAACTATCATCCTTACTGCTCCAACAGGCGCCCTTGTCCCTCTGGCTACGCCTTGGTCAGTTGCCGCTTGGCCTGCGCCACGGACTTGTCAAATGTCACTGATGTAAAATATGCATTGAGGTGTTTAAAACCGTCATATTTGATTTTCAATGAATAATGACATTTTTTTAAATAAACTATTAAATTATTATAACAATTATAGTTTTGATGAAAATAATAATTATACTTTATTTTGTATTCAAAATGTCTTCCAATGCAACTTTAGAGCTGTGCATCCTAGACAAGAACTCAGGAGAAGTTTTTTCCAGAAATGTGCATCATAGTTTTGGGTTTAAAATAGTTGTAAAAATGTCTGAATGACTCTCCAGCTGGGCCTGCACTTGCTGAAGCATGCACATTTTAGAGACAGTATTATTTAAGTTTGCCTATGGTTATGATCCATAACATTAGTCATGGTCTAAAGCCCCTTATGTCTCTGCCCTGTCTTCTAAATTAAGCAGAATCACATAGTGGGCAGCAAAGTAAACAAAGCTAGAAATGTCATTAAAGATTTTGTCAAAAATGAATACAATAAATTTGGTCTTCCTATGAGTTAGATGTCATGTCCTGGATTACATAGAGGCACTGTATAATGGCATAGTCTTGCCCACTGTGACATTTGTTACACTTTCATTATAGTGCTTAAATAGCAACCTATTGTGAGTTGTACAGTTGTAACCATTAAAATCACAGTGGTGACATTTCCAAAACACCAATTTCAGGGACGCCTTGTGTTCAGCATTAATAATGTCTATTCCACCATCTGCTACCAAATATATTTAGACCATAATGTGCTGCACTTCCAAAGAAAGAACATAAAATGAGAGACATTTATTTGCTTGTCTCTCATAAAATCAGAGAAATACATGGGTGTATTTTCAGTCTGTGCACAAAAAAACAAATACTAAATGTTCTAGTCAGAGCCCAGCATCTGGAATGGAGATTTACAGTATGGCCAACCACCTCTGATATTTGTTGCTATATCTTTAATTCTAGTTGAAACTTGCATCAACACCAGGAAGATTTTTGATCAATTTAACTGTCACAGATTAGTACGGTTTATTACTTGTTTTTCTGGTTCTCAGTGGTTTCAAATGTTCTTGTTGAAAGCTGTTGTGAAACACTGCCCCCTGTTCTACAAGCTCCTAAAAACAGGCTCTGTTAAATAACAAAAGGGCAGTCTGTGCATGGTGTCTGCCTCTTCCTCTATGGAAATGTCAAGAAAATGCTCTCAGGGCCACGCCTCTTCATGCAAGAAGGGGGGGGGGGGGGGGGGGGGGGGGGGGGGGGCGCTTTATGCTTAATGGCATTCTTTGAATTCTGCAATAGGCTACATGGTCATTCTAACCGAGTTCAATTTTGAAGTGGAGACAGACCATTCCATTTATCATATTTTCTTCTTCATGAAGTCAATTTCACACATTCCACTCTTGCAGCGATGAATATTTAAACCAGCAGGTACTACAGAATACTACTATGATCTGTAAACAGACCAGCACTCCATGAACATATGAACACCACAATACTGATTGAATATAATGATTTAGCACAGATTATACTTGGCAGCCAATTGGCTCACTTTGCCAACTGTCTAAGGTTAGGTACCTTGGTAGATCTCAGAATATGTTTGTGGATAATCTATAGCGATAATTAAGAGGAAGTGATTATGTAATTGTAAATCAATAAACAGCAGACATCAGAATGTGTCTTTTTCCCTGTGGAAAACCTCTTGGAAAAATGCCAGGGTTCACATAAGCTGCTCTTCACCTCTCTGTTTATTAAACAATGTTTAATCTGTGTTCTACTCACTCATCTCAGTACCACTCTGTGCAACATACGCTGTTTAAAGGATGTTCATAATTTTAATAGAAAAAAAACTGTTATAATATTAGGTTACTTTAACATATTTATTATTTTAGGTTACTTTAACATATACAGTGAAAATTAATTTAACAGACAATAAATTGAATTTTACTGTAAAATACAGTATGTTTTTAAAGTAAAAATTATGAATTGGCATATAAATTCCTGTGGAAAATCTAAACTACTACATTCAAAAAGGCAATACACATTGCCTAGTTTTGAAGCAATTGTTGAAAAAAAAAATTTGTTTTTTTTTTTTTAAGTGAAAAAGCAAAATCAATTAAATAATTTTATCATGTATTCTTCTTGTTTTTATGTGCATTGGAGTATTTTAGTTCAATTTGATGAGGTTTAGTTAATCTATATTCTATCATTTTAATGTTATTATGGTTTAATATATGTTTAGCAGTATATTTTAAGACTAATAGATTTTAGTAGTTAAAGTAGGTTAGTATATTATTATTTCAATAAATGTTATATATGGTTATGAACTGTAATATATACATGAACCAAATGCCATTCAATAATATCTGAATTTCTGGCAACCACAGCTGTTTTATTTCCCTTAAATGTGACAATAGTGCACGCTCGCGAGGAAAAAAAAAGTGAGGAAAAAAAGGTTTTAAACCTTTTTAATGTATTACAGACAAACGGTAGTCAATATCCGTTTGTACAAACTGAGAAGCAATGACAAACACTTACCTAAAAAGGTAAATAATCTCACTGATCATTTCAATCAAACAGTAAATAAATCCAATAGTTTTGTGTAAAACATGCACCTCACCTTCAAGCCATAGGATATTAGGAATGAGCTATGTTCTTCTGTCCGTTTATATCCACAACTTCTTGATGTGTAGCATCTTTTCCCCGCACAGTGTGAAACTCTCCATACTCGTTTATGCCAGATCGTTCAGTGTTCTCGAACTATTGACGATGCTATAGAATTTTACTTGACTGAATAAAACGTGATTGTCTCTCTAGTGCTGGTTTCGTATTAGATTTCTAGTCTTCTATCTCACTTTAAATGCCAGTTTTAAATAGTTTCATTAAGTGCGTGGTGTCAGCAGAAGAGCGCGGATGCCGGGTGCAGCGCCGCTTGATCAGCGCGCTCAGATCCAGCAGCAGTAACCGTGAGCGCGTGGCAGGCAGGAGGCGGAGTTGACTGATCTCAACGCGTGTTGAAATGCCCAGAGGATCCAATGACAGATGAACACTAAGTACTACACAAACCCAGTTACAGAACACAAAGCTGTCTAACGTACACTGACCTCTCAAAATAGTTTGGACACCTAAGATACACTGGAAAAAAAGCAAGAATGCCATTGCATTAGGCAAATATCAACCCATGTGATGCTTATTATAATAGCACAAGCACACTGCTTTAACAATATCTATCACATAAAGTCTGATAGGTTTTAAATAATAAACTAAATATATTGTTCAAAATGAAGGCAAAATGCATTTGTGACACTGTATGGTTTTAATGTGTTGCGCTATAGGGTGGTTACAATGCTTCATACATCCACTAAAAATCATCTGGACACTGCAAAAAAAAAAAAAGATAGCCTAGTTCACTGGTTAATCTGTCACTCCACCGTGAAAATCTGCAATTGTTACTTTAAAGAGATACATCTACCTGATTTAACCCATATAATGCAGTTTTGGTGGTAGCTATAAATAATGTAGATTCAGGTTTAGGTTGATTCAGCGATATCACATAACATTTTTGACATGAATAAAGTCGGTTAATTTAGATGTTACCATTTTTAGGTTGCATTTCTTAAATGTAGACGAAGTCTGTACTAGTGGGGTTGTGGAGGAATACTGTTCTACTGTTCTACTGTTTGCCTTTAGTTGAACAAAGGCAGACATGTAGGTTTAAATATGCTTCATGTGGTAACTTCTAAATCAATTGATTAATGTCAAAAACTAGAATGTAATATGACTGAATTAACCTTAGATCACACCAATGAAACATAATTTTTTAAGTGTTAGATTAAGTAACTGTATGTTAGCATTATACAGTCTATGTATTTTTTTTTCTTGATCAAATGAATAAAGTCTCACTTCAACTCTTTTCAGGTTGTAAAGCTTCACTATGGGTATCTTGGCAGATAATAGTTGTATTATTAGACATTATTGCCATCATCTGTCTTTTTGCAAAACCCCCTACCTTTAGAACAATTTCCTCCCCTTGACCGACATAATTGCTTTGCTTCAAGGGACTGTGAATCAGTTCTCACAGTCAGCAGTATGCCCCCATTTGATGTGTCAATATCTTCCATACCCTACACACACACACACAGGTTTGTTTTGCTATCTAAGTGAGGACATTCCATAGGCGTAATGGGTTTTATACTGTACAAACTGTACATTCTATCCCCCACACTGCCCATATGAAATGTCCTCATATTTAATGTTTATGTCATAATACCGGTTTAATACCCGTGTCATTATACAAATTTGTGTCCTCATAAATCACAAAAACAAACACACACACACACACACATACACGTCTGGTTTAGTATCTTTGTGGGGACTGTCCATAGACAATTTGTTTTTATACTGTACAAACTGTATATTCTATCCCCTTACACTAACCCTACCCCTAAACCTACCATCATAGAAAAAACTGGTCCCTTTTTATATTAGGTGGCCTTAACTACTATGTACTTACATCAAAAAAATAAGTATAATGTAATTATTGCGTTCATATTGTATTGCAAAACACTTTTGCTGATACTGAGGTGGGATACGGGTAAAGTTAGGGACAGGTATGGTGATATGGGTGAGTTTAAGGGTAAGGTTAGGTGTAAGGGAAGTGTCAACAGTCTAATTACAAATGTAATTACAGAAATGAATTACAGATGTAATTACATGCAGGTAATTTTTAAAATGCAAGTACAATGTAAAACATGTATGTACACAATAAGTGCATTGTATCAAATGATTTATTTAAATGTCAGTACATAGTAGATAAGGCTACCTAATATAAAGTGGGTCCAAAAAACTTTCTGCATTTTCACATTTTCAAAAATAACTCATTCTGTATGATTTATAAGCTTGTTTCCTCAAGGGGACCTCAATTTAGGTCCCCGCGGTGATACGAGTCCCCATGAGTCTGTGTGCATTAAGGTTCTATCCACCGGGATAGAAAAACACATATACGCAACCACACACACACACACACACACACACACACAGTTTCACTATCTTTGTAGGGACTCTCCATAGGCGTAATGGTTTTTATACTGTACAAACTGTATATTCTATCCCCTTACACTAACCCTACTCCTAATCCTACCATGACAGAAAACTTTCTGCATTTTTATATTTAAAAAAAAAAACTACATTAAGTATGTTTATTAATCCATTTCCCTCGTGGGGACCTCTGGCTTGTCCCCACAATTTAGGTGATTTCAGGTTTTAGTATCTTTGTGGCGACATTTGGTTCCCACAATTTGATATAAACCTGTACACACACTCACAAAGTGATTCATCATGTTGTGGTGTAGCTTTCAATGGACAGGGTGCCGGGTACCTTGAGGGGGTGATACTGTAAACACAACCCTGTATCTCCTGTCACAAACATGCACTGGTGTTTATATCACATGTAGAGAGCACACTTTGCATTCATGGAATGTGTCATTGTGTAGGATGATTACTGATTACATTTTGATTTGTATTCATCCACAGCATGTCCGGAATGTAATCAGGGCCCATGCAGTGTTCCCATTTCATCATGTAAAATTCATACTATGTGGGCCAGGCATTGTGTATCCAAGCCATGTAGTTTCCCGTGGCACACTCTATGGATCACTGAAATTGATATTTTTTGTTCTTAATATATTCTTGCTATATCTGATAACCTTTTATAAGAAAAATTACTATTCAGTGTCATACTGTAAGACTGTCAGACTAAGTAGAATTACAGATTTTTTTTTATTTATTTTTTTACTGTAAATAGTTTGATTAATTGTGTCGGCTCCTTCCATGGTTTCTTGCTCTACTTAACATCTCAGAGGGGATTTTCCCCCCTTTCCGTTATCGCCTTTGGCTTGCTGACTGGGGGGTTTGTAAAGCACTATTCCTGTACTACAATATTTATTGTAAAAAGCAGTATGCAAATATTGGATTGAATTGAATTAATTATACATTTTTTGTCACTACTCTTACATTTTCATCAGGCTACTTCATTTTACAGAACATTATACTGAGACTCTGGCATCTATACCAAAAGTACAAAGAAAAGTTTCATTTATTCATTAAAGGGATAGTTCACCCAAAAATGAAAATTCACTTTCGGTCACATGCCAGATTGTGTACAGACCTCACGCACCGGAAGTTATCACACGCTCAAGGCTGTTGGACATAGTGGTGTATTAGAGGTAAAAAATTATATAAATACGGTTTCTTACACAAACCGATCGTTTTGAGTCTTAAGACATCAATGCGTTGTCACGAGCCTCAGGGTTTAATTTGGATTTGTCTGTGCATGTTTTTTTTTTTACTCTACTAGATTTTGTTACATGCATTATACGACTGACAGACTGCAACTGGAAATTTGTGTTTTGCTGAAGTCACCTATATCTTGGATGCCCTGGGGGTGAGCAGTTAAACATCAAATTTTCATTTTTGGGTGAACTATCCCTTTAAGCCAACTGAGAATAAACCACTATAATAGCATTCACAGTGTGACACCCATGATATTCACGTCACAAAACACAGGCTTCAGGGTTAAACTTTTAGTAACAATTTGCCACAGCTGGAATATTGGCTTGAGTGGACATCCTTTCACCATTTCCTCTTTCTCTAGCACTGGAAAATCCCTAGAGAGCAATTTTGTGTGGAGAAAAAATAGCTTCAAAAATTAACCTTGTACCGTATCAAATTAAAAGATGAATGTGACTCCTGTCAGATGCTAAAACTGTTCAAGGTTGTTCTCCATCAAGAGAAGAAAACAAGTTCATGGTAATTTGGGATGATTCAATGTCATTTAATGTGTCACTCTAATTTAGAGACTGTTAATGCTTCTCGTGGGGCACCATGTTCTGTATCACATCTGGACTTGTCCTTGCTTAAGACTGTCCTAAAAAGGTTAATTAGATGACAATGATATAGATCTCTTTTAATACTATGTACACAGGTCACTTTTAAATGTTGAATTCTTTCTCTCATCCCAACATGTAAAAATAGTCAATTGGAAAATGTTCAAATTGTGAGATTTCCCCTTAAATGTGGGCTAAATAGATATATAGCTTCGGAACATTTGGAATATAGCACAAACAATAGGGAAAAAAAGAAACCAGACAAAGCTACAAACTAAAAGCGCAAAATCATAATCCCCATGTTTAAATGGTGGCTCATAATGCCACAAGGAATAACAAAAGGTAATAAAAGAGGGAGAAGGGCGATGTATAGAAGTAGGAAGAGGGAAGACAGGCCAGTACCATGACGTGGAGACCACGGCTGTGTTGATTAGCTGGTTTAGATGTGTTTAGTTAGGATTGGAGCTAAACTCTGCAGTATAGTGGCCCTCCAGGAGCAAGATTAGACACTCCTGTTGTAAGTGAAGTAACCCAACATTTTGATACTTTAATTGTTTTTTTTAAATGTATGCATATCTGTTGAGAATTTTTGTGACTTTATGGCCTGGGTTCACAGACAAGGATTAGATTAAGCCAGAATTAGACCTTAGTTTAATTAGGACATTTAGTTAGCTTTTATAAGTGAAATTCTAAACGTAGGGAGGAGCGAGCCATCTAATTTTCCAATCAACAGCCAACAGCCAGAGTATATAAACAGCTGCTTACCTCTCAGATGTTCCAGCATCCCACCACCTCCCCAAACTCCACCTTCATCTTAGGTACCTTGCCCTACAAAATAATTTAGTCACTGTGGGGGTATATCACAGCTCGAGTTGAAGCTGCTTCATCGAGACCCTCATCAGTAGACAGCAAGCCAAATAAGCTTAACCTAAATATCTTAAGATTATATGGGCAAACAAACTCGTTAAATGTGCCTTAGAAAATAACATTACTGGTATGCATCTTGAGACAAATCAATGGCAGTGCAAGTTGCTTTAATTTAAAAAACAGCTCAAATGTGGACTATGCACTTCAATTGTTACACACAGGCAGAGGTTGCTAATGTCAATGTGCCAGTGATGGCAGCGTGAACTTGTAGAAGAAGACAAATATTCACAGTGTAAAATCTTTTTGGAGCTCAAACTTCACTTCCATTATATGGAATAGTGCAGCTTTCACAATCTGCTAAAATTTTCCTTTTGTGTTCAATGGAAGAAATAAAGTAATACAGGTTTGAAAGAACACGAGTGTAAGTAAATAATGACAGAATTTAAATTTATGGGTGAACTATGCCTTGAAATTTTGGTCATGCAAAACTCATACTATTCAGCACCATGGACAGCGCTCATGTAAAGTAGTCAATAAGGAAAGTGCAAACAAAAGACTCCCATTGTTTAAGAGGATAAGTCTCATAATGACATCAACACATCAACAGTGCACCAATAAATGGTATTAAAAGTAAAGTTATCATGAATACTCTTTCTTTTCCTATGTGGATCTTTTCTCATCTGTTGACACAAGAAACATATTCTTTAAAGGTAATGGAACAAATGAGATGACATGTAACTCCATTTAAAAAAGCTTGGCATAGGGAGTGACTGTAGTAATCAAGACTTTATAGCATTCTTACCATGAAGGACAAAACAACAGGTGTCACAGCACCACTCAAATAGTTTTGACACTTTAAATGATCTCAGTAATAACTGTGAAAGGACTATGTAGAATTTTAGAGACTATGTTAAATTTTAAATACAGAAAGGCATGTTGTGGGATTAGTCTTTTTGTCACAATCTTTCTACATAATCAACGGTCCATTCAAGCATTCCAATTCTGACATTTTGACACAAAGATCATCTGTCTTGAACTGTGAAGATACAATCTTATGGTTATGCAGTTAGTTTTTGCTGTTTCTCAGAACCAAGATATGATGTTGTATGCTGTTGTTGTTGAATCACAGCTGATTCATCCATACTTGTATGAGCTATCTGGTGAGCCAGCTGATGTTAGTTGTTGCCTGTGTTGCATACACTCTCACGAAAGTGCAAACAAAAGACTCCCATTGTTTAAGAGGATAAGTCTCATAATGACATCAACACATCAACACTTATAGTTTGCATGTTCAATCTTTTTTTTTTTTTTTTACCAGATGCAACACCTGCAGCTAGCTCTTGTGAAAAAGAATACACTGTAGCATTTAAAAAGAATACTTAATATGAACTGAATGTTATCGGACACTTTACTGCATGTTAATTAAAAATAAATTAAAATTGATTATAGATTTAAGTTATATTAAATGAAATTAACTGACCTTAAGAGGGCTTTTTTGACCAACTGATGTAGGACTGAAGTGCAACTTTACATGTATTTTCATTATTCTATCGTCATAATTTTTATAATTACTTCTTTGACATATGGTTAAAGTGTATGCTGAATGTACTAACAAGCATTTATGGTAAACTAAAATATAAAGTAATTTCTATTGAAGCTTAATAGTCAATAGAATATAATGTATTGAAATATCTTTGTTATTATTATTATTACAGTTTGATGAAGTTGCAATTTTGTACATTTTAATGTACTAACTTTGAACAGTTTTTAAAATGTATGTGTAAGATTTGAAGTACATTACAAGTGCACATTCAATACAACTAAGCACACTTGTAATGCTTCCATCATGCCCCACAACCTTTTGTCCATCTGGCTCCAATGTGACATGTCAGTTGTAATTTGTCCTTGACCTCAACCAATACAAAACATATGTTGAAAGATGAGATACCCATGTCAATTTGTTCTTGACCTCAACCTATATAAAACATATGTTGAAAGATGAGATACTCATGTCAAACAGGGTGATGTCTGACAAGTTCTGAAAAAATATATGGGTCAGGTCAAGATGTTTGTCTTCATTGTCTAGAATGACTGACAGGGGCTTTAAAAAAAAAAGAAAGAAAAAATAAAAAGAAAGAAAAGAAACTGACAAAAGATTGTGAATGAATGTAGTGAATTAGTGAACTGTTTTAGAGCTGTTGAAATAGGTGATATGTTGATATAGGGTTTAATTAAATTAAATATGATCCTTAAGATGATGGCAGACATTTATGCAGAGATACACTGTGATGTCACTAAAAAAATAAAGGACAAATCAAATTTTTATGTGTAGTTTTAAACTCTGTTGGACAAACTAATGTTGAATACTAAACATGATGTGATCGACAAGTGACAGCTAATCAAATTGTAATGGTGAAATGTGAAAGTCCTACATAACATGTTGCTCACTAAATGTTTTATTATAATTGACAGTTGTAAATTTTAGTTTTTCATTCAGTTTTTTCCTTAAAGAAGATCCACAGGTAAACAGCACAAAGCAAATAATTATGAGATTTCAAAATAGATAGCTACTACTGTGAACTACACAACAAAACTATGTAAAGCACCACTTGAATTTCCTGATGTTGCATTCAAAACCTTCTGCACTTCTGTTGGCTTCAAAACAAGCATTCAACAGGCTTTGTACAATTCTTAATATTTGAGAGTTCATTCTTGAGTTGCCATGCTGAAGACATTCCCATGATAACACTTCTGTCTACATGATGTATTACATTCTATTTATCTGGATTCTTTCTTTTTCCAATTTCAAAGCAGTCAAAACAGTAACTCGTAGTTAATCTCCGGCTGTACTGCTGAAAATGACTTTTATTGAATTCTCAAAGACCTCAGAAAAAGATAATCATGAATCGTGCCACTGGAAATGGAAACCTTCTTAAGCAATAAAGTATGTTTGTTCTCAGTATGATGTAGATCCATTTCGACTCTTAACAGCAATACACTGTGCCATTATTCACAATTATTTCTACAGCAAATGAAGAGATGCTATAAACGGGCGACTCATAAAACAAATCAAAACTGGTCACAAAAGTTATATTAGAAACCTAGAGCAAAGTCACTAGAGTCTGAACATAAAAATAAGTGTAGATTATTAAACTGTGAAGTAAAACTCAAGGTTAGACTTAATACTTGCATGTGCGAGAACATTTAAAGGAGTGCACCAATAAATGGTATTAAAAGTAAAGTTATCATGAATACTCTTTCTTTTCCTATGTGGATCTTTTCTCATCTGTTGACACAAGAAACAAATTCTTTAAAGGTAATGGAACAAATGAGATGACATGTAACTCCATTTAAAAAAGCTTGGCATAGGGAGTGACTGTAGTAATCAAGACTTTATAGCATTCTTACCATGAAGGACAAAACAACAGGTGTCACAGGACCACTCAAATAGTTTTGACACTTTAAATGATCTCAGTAATAACTGTGAAAGGACTATGTAGAATTTTAGAGACTATGTTAAATTTTAAATACAGAAAGGCATGTTGTGGGATTAGGCTTTTTGTCAAAATCTTTCTACATAATCAACGGTCCATTCAAGCATTCCAATTCTGACATTTTGACACAAAGATCATCTGTCTTGAACTGTGAAGATACAATCTTATGGTTATGCAGTTAGTTTTTGCTGTTTCTCAGAACCAAGATATGATTTTGTATGCTGTTGTTGTTGAATCACAGCTGATTCATCCATACTTGTATGAGCTATCTGGTGAGCCAGCTGATGTTAGTTGTTGCCTGTGTTGCATACACTGTCACTGGGGCAGTACCTTTAAAATGACATCTTTGTACCTTTTTCACCCTTAAAAGGTGCACATTAGTACCTTAAATTAGCAGTATACCTTAAAGGTGCATTATGTAAATTTTAGCGAATTGCAACCGCCCACTCCTCCCTTTCGAAATGTCGTCGTCTTAGACAGCAGAGAGTAGTTAGCACTGTGTAGAGCAGTTTGTCCGTTTAGGCATACTGTAGCAACTTGATGTCGCAAAATTGTGACTTAACTGTAAGTGGACCCACGGTGTATGAAGATAGAAATGCCTCATTCTAAGGTAATAAAAACATAACGGTTCATTATGTAAGGTCTTTATACACCACTGAAAACATAGTTGTGTATATTATATTGCATTTCTGTCAATAGAGGGAGGAATGCTGTCCATCTAGAATGCTCAGAGACAAACGGAGTGATACAATCGGTGAAAAGTCCCAGTACTGATACTGGTGAAATATCAGCACTCCTGGAAGCCCTTCCAGGCATTCAGATTCGAGGACCAGAACACACATATTAAGCAGAGGCAAAGCAACCTGGCGTCCATTTTCAGGCCTTCCCAACTCTGGAAAGCTTTTCCAATATTAACACGGGTCCTAGCTCTTGCCTGATCGTAATTCTTATTTTTGCAATTATATTCCTCTGACCTTTTCCACTTTGGTAAGATCTCAGCCATCTCTCTTTCTACAGTCTTTCTACAAATGTCCCACTTGCTCACTCTCTCTCCTACGCATCATGAGCCCCTATTGCTGAGTGCTGTGGTGCTTGTCTGATCGGTCTGATCCATTTTAGTTTTGTCTCCTATTCACACAGCCAGGACTATGTACAAACACTTTTAGCACACACAGAGAACATACATCTAGCACCTATTCATTTGGATATTTGGGGGTATTTGGATTTACCCATCTTGATTTCCCCCTGCTCCAAGCCACTGTCCTTCCGGTCACTCTGCATTCATCTCTGCTTTCATCTGTTTACATCACTGCAGTTACTGCCTGCCAAGCTTCATCATCAAGACCTTTGGATTACTTTTTCTATTCTAACTGTCGTATTGATTCCTGGTTTCATTATTAAACTTCATTATTTCCATTTCCTGCATATGGGTCCACTATCTGCCATAACACTAACAACATGAGACTATCATGTCTTTAAAATGGCATTTTGTTGTAAGTATATTATTGTGATGGTTTATTGTTTATGTTGATGTTATTCATCTATATTTTGTCTCTTCCAGACAGCCAACTAACTTTTTTCATGGTCCTTTGAGCTGGATACTGAGACTTACTGCAGGCTGTCAACACATACAGAAGAGGAGCCAACTGGGCGTGTCAGAAAGAAGACTGCTCTTCCCACACAATATGAAAATTATGATCTTACTGGCTTTACCCTGCTTAAGCTTTATCCTGAACCCATGTCACCACACATTCAGGTGAAGACCGCTAGGAGGGTGCAACGTCTCTCAGTTTAATGCAAATTCCATGTGAAGAGCTCATAGTAAGGCAAGACAAGTTTATTTATATAGCACATTTCATACACAATGGTAATTGAAAGTGTTTTACATAAGAAGGATTTTTTTAAAGAATCAATTAATCACAACGTGCACAGGAAATAAGAAAATAAGAATAAGACATTGATTTTAAACTGTATTAAAACAATTAATAATTTAAAAGAATTAAAAGATTAAAAAGAGGACACAGAGATAAAATAAAGTCGGACATATCACAGTGCTCATTCAGCAATGCACAGCACAACTAAACAGATGTGTTTTGAGTCTGGATTTGAAAGTGGCTATACTGTTGGAGCATATATATGATCTCTTCAGGAAGCTGGTTCCAGCTATGAGTGGCAAAATAGCTAAACGCGGACTTGTCTTGCTTTGAGTGAACCCTTGCTATTTCTAACTGACTAGATCCTAATTATCTGAGTGATCTGTTGGGCTTATATTCAGTGAGCATATCTGCAATGTAGACTGTTTTCAGCAGAACTGCTTTATAGATCAAATTAACTAATTTAATATTTGCTGATCTTTACAATGGAACTGAATCAACACTGAACTGACTTCAACTGAACAATGACACAATTTTCTTTTAGAGCTGCTGCTGAAATGAATTCTGTTTGAATAATTTTCCTGTTATCACTGTAAAGCTGATTTGAAACTATTTGTATTGTATAAAGCACTATATAAATAAGACACAGATCTGCTTAGCCCTATCGCCTAATGACTATGCATTGATGAAATTAAATTGGACGTGCCAAAATTGTCTTCAGTTAAAGACAAAACTGAAGTCATTGCATCTGGAAACAAAGATTAAATTAACAAGGTGAATGCATACCTTGACTCAAGGGGTCAAAAAAATTATCAAGTCAGAATCTTGGTGTGATTTTGCAATATCAAAGCAATATCAAAATAAATCAGCATACTCTTATCTCAAAAATATTGCAATAATTAGATGTTTTGTTTCTAGTCAAGACTTAGAGAATGCCAATGCCATTGAGTGATTTATAAACAAGTAATAGTAATTTAAAGTCAAATCTAAATGTAACTGGAAGCTAGTGCAAGGACCTGAGGACTGGTGCGATATGTTCAGATTTTCTGGTTCTGCTCAGAATTCTGGCAGCAGCGTTCTGTATGAGCTGCAGCTGTCTAATGGACTTTTTGGGAAAGAACAGTGAGGAGTCCATTACAATAGTCCTTCCTGCTGGTGATGAAAGCATGAACAGTTTCTCTAAGTCTTGACATAGAATTATCTATGAAAATGGTTGTACTTGTCAAAGTAACATTCACATGAATGGCCGGACCCAGGGTTTCCCAACAGAACATTGCCTAGAGCAGTGGTTCTCAAACCTGTCCTGGAGTACCACCAGCCCTGCACATTTTGTATGTCTCCCTCATCTATCACACCTGATTCAACTCATGAGCTCATTATTAGAGAATGCAAGACCAGAAATGCTATGTAGCCCCACACGCAGCAAATTACGATGCACCTTGTGTTCTGACATCTTTCTATTATGGGCAGCATTAAGGTTTTCAGCAATTTGAGTTACAGTAGCTCTTCTGTGTAATCTGACCAGACAGGCTGGCCTTCCTGCACATGCATCAATTAGCCTTGACGCCCATGATGACCCTTCATTGCACCAATTTTGGCAGGTACTAACCAGCACATGAAATAGAGGAACTGACTGTTCACACTGACATTGTTTGGACTGATTTCACATGTGCTTCAATACATAATTACGCAGAGACGTTCCCATAGCATCTACGTCAAACAATGCCCATTAATATTTAGAACCATTAATATGTAGAAAATTAGCTCAATGGAAATGTAAATAATTAATTATAACACATTATAATTAATTCTAAATAGCTGGGTCAGTTAACTTGATGTAGCAGATTAATATTACAATCAATTAACCTCTTCGTCCAACAACACTCAGTATTAATAGTATTAATCATCTATCAACACTCAGAAAGGATATTTTTCGTTACCACAGAAAACATCTTGGTTATGTATGTAACCTTAGTTCCCTGAAGAGGGAACAAGATGCTGCGTCGAAATTCTGTGATATAGTGCGTGATAGTGTCCTGAAGCACGTATGAAATCAGTCCAGTGGCGTGATGGAACGTCATAGGCGGGTGACGTCATTAACCAGTAAACTATAAAGCACACCTGCACCAAACAGTGTTAGCTTCTGGAAGACTGGAGCGATTACGGGCATGCAGGGAGTATGGCAGGGCAACGCAACATCTTGTTCCCTCTTCAGTGAACTAGAGGGCATCCCCCTTAAGGACACACCACGTAAATGAGTGTGGTAAGCAGCTAAGGCCACCACATACACCTTTATTGTGGAGGGAGATAGCCCTGCTGGGAATCGCTCCTGCAGGAATTGTAGCGATTGAGGATTGTAGCAAAATTAGCTCAAAAAGGAAATATTAATAATTAATGATTAATTATGAATATTTGGATCAGTTAATCTGATTAACTTGATGTAGCTAAATTAATATTACAATTAATTTATCAGTTTGTCCAAACAAAGACAGTATTGATTATTAATTCTAAGAAAAGGGTATTTTTCATGGCCACAGAAAAATAATTCTTTCCTAGCAGGTACAGCATTTAGAGTGTGTAGCAAGACCATAAATCGTTAAAGTGACATTGTACAAAGCAGAGAATCAGAACCAAATATGTATTGTGCACAAGTTTTATTAACTAAATTACGAACACAACTAATCTAAACAAAAACGCATACACACAATCACACATACATGGGTAAGATGGAAAGTGACAGAATGAAAACGGAAAACGGAAATTAAGCTATGGAAAAAAAGCCATATGTCCCCCTAGACTGTCACGCTCAGTTGAAAGATGAAAGATGAAAAGTGAGCAGGATCTAATCACAGCAGTTGCTGTGGACCACTTGACTCAGAATATGAACAGAAAAATCGTTATACTGTGATGAGAACGGACAATGTACAATCAAACGCAGGGTTTAAATACACAAGGCAAACTAAAACACCCAGAAGCGAAGACCAGGAAACTTGGATGTATCTTCAGCAGGATTCTTTATTGCGAATGTGCTGTTAGTCGCTGCAGTCATCGAGTCCCATTAAGGCAGTAATACGTTGTTGTTTATATATATTTAAGGGGGCAGTGCTTAGAAATGGAGACAAAGCACCTGGGTGACAACATTAAATAAAGCATGCAGACTCAGAGCCCCAGACTCTAGAGTGTTACCAGTCCTAATCCAATCAGCATAACTATTCAAAGAATGGGACAGTAAATACAAAAGGCAAGAGTCTCAGTTATCTGGCTCATTTGATTTACAATAAATAGAACAGGAACTGGCAGAAAACTCTTGCTGGACATTTTTCTTTACAGAATGTCATCATCTACCTTAAAAGTCTGGACCCTGAGGTGTTTTCTGGGCCCTGGAGGTGTTTTGACATGCCCTGACATTTGTGCTTATTTCTGTTACTTGTAACATGTTCATGGCTAAAGTCTGATTATACTGTATTCAGCACAAACTCTGCTATAATAATATGTGAGCAGCATGTATGTAAAGGTTTGTTTTGAGAAATAATTTTGTTTTGAGAAAATTATGTTTATGTTTATGCACAAATTATGCATTTGTGAAAAAAAAAAATTAGAAGAATGATGAAGCTGATGCTTTGTTTTGAGGTTTACAGGTTTGCGTTTCTTCACGCAGATGATTAGAATTCATATGGATTACATAAACAGAGAATATTTGTTTGCACTTCAAGCTTTCTAAAGATATATCTCTTATGTCTGTGTGGCAAGTATTCGCTGAGTTTCATATTCAGACGCATTTCAGAGTGGACTTAGGACTCACAGACGAATTGGGATCACTTCAGGGAGCCCCTATCAGCTTTGAGATATAGAGAGAAGCACTAGTTCCGGGAACCAAGTCCGGTTGGGCCAATACAGAGCAACCAACAGGACTTGCTCCTCGTCCTCCCTGACCTTGCACAGAGTCTGTGCAAGAAGGCTCACTGGGGGAAACGCATACTTGCGCAGGCCCCGGGGCCAGCTGTGTGCCAGCGCATCCGAGCCGAGGGTCCCCTCAGTCAGGGAATAAAACAACTGGCAGTGGGTCGCGTCCGGGGCGGCAAACAGGTCTACCTGTGCAGTCCCGAAGCGACTCCAGATCAGCTGGACCACCTGGGGATGGAGTCTCCACTCTCCGGGGAGCACTGGCTGTCGTGAGAGCTCGTCGGCCGCACGATTGAGCAGGCCCGGAATGTGAATGGCACGAAGCGACCTCAGATGCTTCTGACTCCATAAGAGGAGATGGCGGGCGAGTTGTGACATGCGACGGGAGCGTAGACCACCCTGTTTGTTGATGTACGCAACGGCCGCAGTGTTGTCCGTACGGACCAGAACGTGCTTGCCTAGTAGCGGCGTTTTGAAGTGGCCCAGCACAAGACGAACTGCTAACAACTCGAGGCAATTGATATGCCATTGCAGTTGAGGCCCCGTCCACAGACCCGAAACTGCAAGCCCGTTGTACGTGGCACCCCAGCCGGTGGATGAGGCATCCGTGGAGACAACAGCATGCCTGGACACTTGTTCTAGGGGAACTCCTGCCCGTAGAAATGAAGGGTCCGACCACGGGCTGAAGGTTTGGCGGCACCTCGGAGTCACGGGGACACGGAGGGATCCGCTGTGCCACGCCCATCTCGGGACTCGGTCGTGTAGCCAGCGTTGAAGCGGTCTCATATGAAGCAACCCGAGCGGCATTACTGCGGCTGCGGATGCCATATGCCCCAGGAGCCTCTGAAAATGTTTCAGTGATACCGCTGTCCTGCATTTGAACGAATTCAAGCAGTTCAACACCGACTGGATGCGCTCCTCTGTGAGGCGCGCTGTCAGGCAGACCGAATCCAGCTCCATACCGAGAAAAGAGATCCTCTGCGTGGGGCAGAGTTTGCTCTTTTCCCAGTTGACCCGAAGACTCAACCGGCTGAGGTGACTGAGCACCATGTCCCTGTGTTCGCACAACTGCTCTCGCGACTGGGCAAGGATCAGCCAGTCGTCGAGATAGTTGAAGATGCGAACTCCACGCTCTCTCATGGGAGCAATGGCCGCCTCCGCGACTTTCGTGAAGACACGGGGCGACAGGGCCAGCCCGAAGGGTAGGACTTTGTACTGATATGCTCGTCCGTCGAACGCAAAGCGTAGAAACGGTCTGTGTCGAGGGAGAATCGAGACATGAAAGTACGTGTCCTTCAGGTCGATCGCTGCAAATCAATCTTGGGGACGGATGCACCTGAAGATGCGTTTCTGCGTTAGCATTCTGAACGGTAGCCTGTGAAGGGACCGGTTCAAGAATCGCAGATCCGTAACCCGCCGCCTTTCTTGGGTACAATGAAGTACGGGCTGTAGAAGCCGGTCTTCATATCGGCTGGAGGGACCGGCTCTATCGCGTCCTTCGCCAGTAGGACTGCGATCTCCGCCTGAAGCACAGGGGCATTCTCCTTCGTCACAGAGGTGAAGTGAACGCCCCTGAACTTGGGGGGACGCCGGGCGAACTGAATCGCATAGCCGAGTCTGATGGTACGGATGAGCCAGCGAGACGGGCTGGGGAGCGCTAGCCAGACTCCCAGCAACCGTACAAGCGCCAGTTGGAAGCGGTCGCCGGACACAGTTGCATCGCGACGGCCCGCTCCACTGGCGGGATTCCCACGTACCCCTTGGCTTGCCCGCCGTCAAGGGTAGTGAGGAGGGAGGAGCCACCAGGTCTGCTGAGAACCAGCGCGACCCGCCCCGAGAAACCAATCGTCCAACCTAGAAGGTTCGGAAAAGCATAGCCGTCAACTCAGGGTCCGACTCGACCGCTGCCACTCTCCCAGAGGGAGGCAGTACAGAATCTTCATCCCCTGAGGACTGGAACTCCCCCTCCGATGCAGCGATCGACATCTGCTCATCCGCCGGAGCCCAGAAGGTCACCACTGGCCGCCCGTGGGCGGGGTCAGCGGTTTCCTCCGGAAGCTCTACCGGTAGCGACGCTTGTGAGGGATTAGGGGCCTGAGGAGGCTGGCTCGGCGGGTTTGCCCTAAACGTAATCCTCAGGTCACCCCAGCCATCCGTCGAAGTAGGTCTATTCTGCTGGGCAGGAATAGCACTAGATCGAGGTATGGGTAGGGGGACTCCGCCTTCCAGAAGGTAGGCGAGTCTCGACCTAAGCGCCACGATAGTCATGTTCCCGCAGTGGGAACATGAACTATCCACAAAAGCCGCCTCAGCATGCTGAATGCCCAGGCACGTGATACAGTAATTGTGACCATCAGCGGGCGACAGGGAACGACCAGGCACAACTTCGAGCCCCCCACCACTGTCTCCAAGCAGAGGTTGACCCACTGGATAGTGGATGCTATAGTCTTGGCGTATCAGGCTCAAGACTAGCCGAGTCTAGCAGAGTGTTGCTTCCTCCCAGGCGTTGGTGCACGGTGTCTCACTGGCAGACATTTGTAGAGCTGCGGGCTGGGCGACACCTAATACATTTGCGAGGTACTACAATCTATGAGTAGAGCCTGTTTCTTCCTGTGTGTTGGCTACAAACAGGTAATATGCGGGGAGGCTGAGCCTGTGTCTTTCTCCCACTGTCTCTGCTTAGTATTGACTCCATCCTATTAGGCAAGATCTACCACAGAGACTTCTGTATGTAGCACTGCCCTATTGGTCAGACCATATGTGTAAACTCCATGTTACCTCCTTACAGGCAGGATGTGGCCTCTTTAGTGTCTCTTTCCGGTGGAATAGGCACGCATTCCCAGTGTTATGCAATACTCTCTTACAATATGGGTAAGTAGGAACAACAGTAATCGACATTCTCCATGTAAAGCCCTGTCCGCCCCAACAGGTGCAGGGGATTAGGCAATTTACACGGGACGCTGGAAGGTGTAGGTGTTTGTGGTGTTTTTATTAAGAATCCCGTTATGTCAGTCACTGACATTAACGTTAAACGTGACTGACTAATAGGGAACATCTAGGTTACTAATGTAACCCCTGTTCCCTGAAGGAGGCATTAAATCCCATCACCACAATCCCTGTGTCCACCGCTGAGCGACCGGGCACTGGCTCAGCTCCTCAGCGAAAAGCTTAATGAGTGAGTCCTGCATGCTTTCTTATATACCCGCAGTGCGGGGTGTGGTTTGCGATGCAAATCTCACTCACCAATGTTCATTGGTCTGTTCTCTCAGGCGAGATCCCAATACATCAGTCACTGACGTTAACGTCTCAGTTACCTGCTTCAGGGAACGGGGGTTACATTAGTAATCCTAGACGTTACTAATCCTTAGATGTGTCATAATGAATTGAAGTGGGAAGACATTGTTACTGTCATGATATAACAAGTGGCAAGTGTTTGTTTCTTGCTATTTTGCTTAGAATAGACTATTGCTGGTATATTTTACTATGGTTTTTATAAGGCTTTGCACGAAGCGAACAGGTCCAAGATATGGAAAGAAGTTTCCCCACAATCTTTGAATGTAAAACCAGATGCAGTTTACTATTGTATCATGTGTTGTTCATTTCCTATTCAGGCTGTGCATTATAAGTACAACAGAGCGCAACAGGCAGAAACACATTTTATGCTGTTTATAGAAGACAATAAAAAAAACATGTTTTGTATAGGCTGGTCTTTTACAAGCAGCACTGGTCACCTTCTTGGAATTAAACAAGTTTTATATGTGAAGTATGAAAATACCTATCCCAGCTGAATATGCAGAGACCACAATGAAACTAAGTCAACTTCTGACAGGTTGATTCCCTGAAAATTGTTAACACTGTGGCTCTGCGGTTCTATCAAAACATCATTTTACTATCTTGTTTGATTACTAATTTGGATTAGCCTGAAGCCATGGTTCACTGTGTAAACAGTTAAATAACAACAGTAATAATAATGTACTAATGTCATAATTTATTCTCCAGAATATATCTTAATTTCTCTATTCAAGTCATGATTATCATCAGGTTTTTGACCTTGAGTTTAATAGATTTTTGAAAGAGCTGAAAACAGAGCCATAGAGAGTGCAAAATACTGCAGAGGCTCTGATAAAAATAACCTTTCCTGCTTCACATCCCCTTGGCAGATCGTTTTAACCGATTCTGTTTCCAGCCCATATTCATTCCTATCTCAATCGATAGACCTCTGACAGTAGTATGTGCAGGTAAAAGTCAGACATCACTGTTTAAAAATGTGAAGAACACATTTTGAAATATAGATTGTTTTGACCAACTATACTTCTCTTTCTATCTACAACTCTTTCTGTCTGACCCTAAGGTCATCTAAACAAGGAATGTCATTAGAGCAAGGATACAAGAACAACTTTTGTAATTATTTTTATTTATTTATTTAGTTAGTTAGTTTGTTTGTTTAGCATTTTATGAACATTTTATTAACTATGAATATGAATATTATTATTAAGTATTAAATAGGCCCAGTAATATGCATTATTACCATGACATACACTGATCAGGCATAACATTATGATGTGTTGTGTTGACATATACACTCACCTAAAGGATTATTAGGAACACCTGTTCAATTTCTCATTAATGCAATTATCTAATCAACCAATTACATAGCAGTTGCTTCAATGCATTTAGGGGTGTGGTCCTGGTCAAGACAATCTCCTGAACTCCAAACTGAATGTCAGAATGGGAAAGAAAGGTGATTTAAGCAATTTTGAGTGTGGCATGGTTGTTGGTGCCAGACGGGCCGGTCTGAGTATTTCACAATCTGCTCAGTTACTGGGATTTTCACGCACAACCATTTCTAGAGTTTACAAAGAATGATGTGAAAAGGGAAAAACATCCAGTATGCAGCAGTCCTGTGGGCGAAAATGCCTTGTTGATGCTAGAGGTCAGAGGAGAATGGGCCGACTGATTCAAGCTGATAGAAGAGCAACTTTGACTGAAATAACCACTCGTTACAACCGAGGTATGCAGCAAAGCATTTGTGAAGCCACAACACGCACAACCTTGAGGCGGATGGGCTACAACAGCAGAAGACCCCACCAGGTACCACTCATCTCCACTACAAATAGGAAAAAGAGGCTACAATTTGCACGAGCTCACCAAAATCGGACAGTTGAAGACTGGAAAAATGTTGCCTGGTCTGATGAGTCTCGATTTCTGTTGAGACATTCAGATGGTAGAGTCAGAATTTGGCATAAACAGAATGAGAACATGGATCCATCATGCCTTGTTACCACTGTGCAGGCTGGTGGTGGTGTAATGGTGTGGGGGATGTTTTCTTGGCACACTTTAGGCCCCTTAGTGCCAATTGGGCATCGTTTAAATGCCACGGCCTACCTGAGCATTGTTTCTGACCATGTCCATCCCTTTATGACCACCATGTACCCATCCTCTGATGGCTACTTCCAGCAGTATAATGCACCATGTCACAAAGCTCGAATCATTTCAAATTGGTTTCTTGAACATGACAATGAGTTCACTGTACTAAAATGGCCCCCACAGTCACCAGATCTCAACCCAATAGAGCATCTTTGGGATGTGGTGGAACGGGAGCTTCGTGCCCTGGATGTGCATCCCACAAATCTCCATCAACTGCAAGATGCTATCCTATCAATATGGGCCAACATTTCTAAAGAATGCTTTCAGCACCTTGTTGAATCAATGCCACGTAGAATTAAGGCAGTTCTGAAGGTGAAAGGGGGTCAAACACAGTATTAGTATGGTGTTCCTAATAATCCTTTAGGTGAGTGTACTATGTCCTAATATTGTGTTGGTCCCCCTTTTGCTGCCAAAACAGCCCTGACCCGTCGAGGCATGGACTCACTAGACCCCTGAAGGTGTGCTGTGGTATCTGGCACCAAGATGTTAGCAGCAGATCCTTTAAGTCCTGTAAGTTGCGAGGTGGGGCCTCTATGGATCTGACTTGTTTGTTCAGCACATCCCACAGATGCTCGATTGGATTGAGATCTGGGGAATTTGGAGGCCAAGTCAACACCTCAAACTTGTTGTTGTGCTCCTCAAGCCATTCCTGAACCATTTTTTGCTTTGTGGCAGGGCATTATCCTGCTGAAAGAGGCCACAGCCACCAGGGAATACTGTTTCCATGAAAGGGTGTACATGGTCTGCAACAATGCTTAGGTAGGTGGTACATGTCAAAGTAATATCCACACGGATGGCAGGACCAAAGGTTTCCCAGCAGAACATTGGCCAAAGCATCACACTGCCTCCTCTGGCTTGCCTTCTTCTCATAGTGCATCCTGGTGCAATGTGTTCCCCAGGTCACCCGGCCATCCACATGATGTGAAAGAAAATGTAATTCATCAGACCAGACCACCAGTTCTGATGCTCACGTGCCCACTGTTGGCGCTTGGCGCTGTTGGCGCTTTTGGGTGTTGGACAGGGGTCAGCATGGGCACCCTGACTGTCTGCGGCTATGCAGCCCCATACGCAACAAACTGTGATGCCCTGTGTATTCTGACACCTTTCTATCAGAACCAGCATTAACATCTTGAGCAATATGAGCTACAATAGCGTCTCTGTTTGATCGGACCACATGGGCAAGCCTTCGCTCCCCACGTGCATCAATGAGCCTTGGCCGCCCATGACCCTAAAGCGGCAACTAAAGGGATATGTTAAAACAAAAAAAAGCAGCCGTGTCTAAGATGCTTAATACGTTGTAAAGACTCTTAGGCTGTAGTTCAGCTTAATGTAATGACAGGTAAAAAGCAAAATGAGATGTTGTTGTTGATAGATATGGATGATGGCTGGAGTGAATATAGGGGTTTTTGTTAATGGAAAACATAGAAGATTGAGAGTTGAAGAGAAGAGATAACCTCAGCATTGTCAGTTAGCTCAATGTTGAGTCAGGGAGAAACCTGACTGGGGATCAGTTCATAGACATGAATTCAGATCAGAAGAAAATGTGACTTAAATTCATTTAAATTGATAGCTCATCCCAAAATCTGTTTTATTTTACTCAGCCTTATGTCTTTTCAATGTTTTATGTTCAACAGGAAAAAGTAAAAGTAGCATTTTTTGAAGAACCTTTAAACTTCACTCTTCCATATACGACAGTTCATAGTGGCTGTGTAAGGATAGCACAGACTCACGGATGAAACCAAACCACAAGCAGTTTATTTGCACAACTGAGACTCAGGTAAGTAATGCAGTTCAGTAAAATTTTGCAATATCAGGACGAGAATAAATTTGAACAAACTTGAATCTTTAATTCTTTCACCAGGTGCAGACGGAGACAGGGAGAATGATAACAGGAGACAAGATGACAGAAGTTACACAGGTGTGGTAGATTAGACTGGAGAGTTTGATGGCTGTATGGATGAGCCTGGTGTTCCTGTGACAGGTTGGGCCTTATTTTTTTTTTTTTTACATTAACATAATCTTAATTAAAAAGCTAAAACAAAAGAAAAGAAAAAAACCCACCAAAATAAAGATCTGACATTTTTTTTTTTTTTTTTTTTTTTTTATTACAACAGAAGTAGAGTATTATCTCACTCTAAAAGAAAAATTATACTGAATTATATTTTATAAAGATTATAAAAATTATATTTTTGACAATAGAGAAATTATACTGATCAGTTTTATACAAGAAATTATACAAGAACAAATGATAAAATAACACGTTTTTAGAGTTTTAGAGTACATATGTAATTATATGCAGGTATTGTTAAAATATAAGTACAATCTAAAAACATAATAAGTGCATTATATCAAATGATTAATGATTCTTTTAAGTTTAATGTAAGTACACCTAATATAAAGTGGGACCGAAACAAATAACACTTAAAATAGCCTAAAGCTCTAGTACTAGGCCAAATACTGTAGGTAAACAAGTCAGCCAGCATGGTGTTAAATAAAACAACCCTGACTTTTTAAATAAATTAAATAAAAAAACAAACACAGACATAGATGGTAAGAAAGTGGGTAAAATGTATATGTATAGCCAGCAATATTCTACTGCTTTTATTTTACCTCTAAAATAAAGTAGCTAAATATAATATAATAAAACAGCTCTTCACTTACTGCATGCATACAAATAGATTGATGCACAGTTGTAATATTGTGTGAAAAAGCTCTTTTGGATTCTCCGTACAGGCCGTGGCAGGAACATCTGGTCTGGGGAACATTATCAGATACTCACCGAGCCCTCCATAATGAAAGGCATTATCTGTTGATCACAGCATGTTCTGGATAGAGGGAGAGCAACTACACATACCCCATCTCTCAGGGTGTCTTAGCAACTGGGATTGCATCCCAGTCACATGACATAAAAGAAAAGACATTTTTAAAAAATGACAGTGTCATTTATCCAGTCAAATTTATCAGCACAGCTTGAAAACCATAATCTGTAAACCTTTAATGTAGTTAGAGGAGCATGAAGCCAAGCAAGAGAAACGGATAAGAAGTGTTGTAAATCTGTTTTGAAAGTTGTTTTTCAAATAAAAATTTCCGAGTGATATTAGATTGTGTACGTGTTTTTTTGTACCCTGTAACTACATGAAACAAGAGGGGAACAAACACCACTTTAATTTACAGCCCGCAGATTCATACTTGCCTGTAACTACATGGAATAACAAGCACCACTTACCCTGTAACTACATGAATAATTACCCCTTAATTAAAAAATACTTACAGTATAAATGATTTGTTAATTTTCCCAATAGTTACCCATTTATTCCCCAAATATTACATATTGTTTCCTTATACCTACACATACATACTTTATAGTTACACTATAATTACAGACAGTTACGCAGTAAATGCGCTTTACTTGCGCAGTACTTTCCGGGCTGTAATCTAAAGTGTTACCATAACGCCTTATCACACTATAACTTAATTTATTTAAAAGAATGATTAAATGCAGTTTTCAATAGTCCGGCCAAGATGGCCGCTGCCACGCCAGAGACCTCGTCTCCGGCCAAGATGGCCACTGCCACGCCAGAGCCCTCGACTCCGGTCAGAATGGCTACCGCCACCAGTCCAGTGCCCAAGCCTGAGCCAGCATTGGAAGTCTAGCTAATCGACTTCTGGACTGAACCAGCTCCTGTCTCCAGTCCAGAGTGGACTCTGCCTCCTGTCTCTAGTCCAGAGTGGACTCTGCCTCCTGTCTCCAGTCCAGAGTGGACTCCGCCTCCTGTCTCCAGTCCAGAGTGGACACCAGCACTGCCAGAGTGTCCTGGACTCCCACCCAGCCTCCCTCTCCCACCTCCTCCCATCATCCAAACCTCATCCCCATCTCCGCTGCTGCCTGTCAGCCCCTCTGCTCACCCTCAGTCCACTGTGGGTCAGCCAGTCTCCAGCTCCATCACAGTCCAGGGATTCCCGGTCTCCGCCTCCATCCTCCGCAACCTGGACTCTGCCTCGGCCCGTCATGCCAGTAGCTCCACCTTGGCTCCTACCTCCCTCATCTCCACCGTGGCCCCTCAGTCCACCAGTTCCGCCGGGCTTCCTCATCTCGCCGGTTCCACCTTGGTCACTCGTCGACCCACCCTCGCCTCAGGACTAAACTCCTCTGGCTTTGCCTCGTCCCTCCATCCCTCAGGCTCGGTTGGGCTCCTCTCTCCCTCCATCTCCACCTAGAGCCTCTGTCACTCCGGCTCCACTGCGGCCTTCGGGATCCCTGCCTGCGCCTCGGTCGCCAGAGCCTGCAGCATCGCCACTGTCCGCCGGATCCTCAGCATCGCCCTGGCTCGAAACTTGGGTCACCTGCTCCGCCCCCATCACTCGGCGCCATGGAGTTGTCTGCCTCACCTCCACCATGGCTCCTCCCTCCGTCGTCTCCTCCTTGGCTCCTTCCTCTGTCGTCTCCTCCTTGGCTCCTCCCTCCATCAGCTCTGCCCTGGTTCCGCCTGTGTCTTCTGTCCACCAGTCACCTTCTCCTTGTCCTCCACCTGAGCCCCCTCCCTCCCTCCCTCCCTCCCTCCCTCCGCATTTGGTCCATTTACGGCGCGAGTGTAACTAAAACTGTTCTTATAATGCCTTATAAGTCTTAATGAGTCTTTATAAATATATTTATAGAATGTAATACTTACTTATAAATAAGTATAATTGGGGCTATAATTCATTATAATAAGCATGGGCTTCATAGAAAGTGTTACCAAACATTTTAATAACTTTAACTATTGGACAGGTTTTAGCATCTGAATAATGCAAAATGTGATATTCCATATTTCATGAACAACGCTGAGCATGGCTTTATGTGACATTAAAAATTGAAACTCTCATTATTATCAGTAACCGTCCACTCAGGAAAATTACCTTGATGAAGTCAGCATGTGTTCCCTATCCAAATTCACAAGAACACAACAGGGGTAGGTACAGAGGGGAGAAAATGTGGAGGCACCATCAGGGCTCAGGCCAAAGGTCATGTTATAAGCAGATGGTTGACTTCCAACTCACACAGCACAGTATGAACATAACTTTATCAAACTACTTTAACCGTTGTCATCGAAGTGATGAGTCAATATACAAGGACAGGCACCAAGCAGTAAAAAGGGAGCTCACCTTTTAAAATGCCTCAGATGCACTCCCATACTGACTCCAGAGTACAACCATTGTTTGCATGCAAAGGATAGATGAATCAGCAGGAGCTGCATAGGTTGGAACATATTGTTCTGAAATTTTGTCAGGATTGTTTAACACTTTTATATCATTTTGATTTTCACCAAATTACAAAGAGCTGCCAAACAGCTGCTGTTTTGTCTTCAATTCAGTTTGCAGTCATAAAGAAAGCCCTCCAGGAAATACTATAATTGACTAAGAGGTTTGTTTTGGCTTAAGAGAGCTGATTTACTGATTTGCAGTTGCCTTTTATTTATGTTTTAATACAAAAACGTCCAGTGTGAATTTAATATGATACATGGTATGTCTTGGAACTCAGAGAGTTTTAAGCCAGCATGAATGCTGACTGTAAAGTAGGATATCTGCAAGCATGCTGGCACACACAACAGGAGTTCTGTACAAACAAGTGAGAGAAGCTTTAATAATACATTTATGGGTGTACAATAGATGTGACAATTCAATCAAATGTGATGAAACACAAAGAGGCCTCTCCTGAGAGCTCTATCGGTATAAGATGTAACATTGTAAAATTTAAAACATGGGAAGCATACAGAAACAAAAGAAGACAGGGCTTTCCCAAGCATATTTTTCTTGCACTTTTATATTGAAATATTTTTAAATGACTTTGTAAAACTCCAACAAACAAACCTTTTGCAATTATAGCGTGGTTTGTATATTCTTCTTTGGTTGACCATTGATTACAATGATGTCACTTTTTGTGCAGTCTTCCTCTGGTGCGAACATATTTGACTAATGCCGCGTTCCAGGCATCCCGTAAACCGGGGTTTTTCCAACATTCCACCCGTGAAAGTGCACTGGAACGGCAGTCAAACCCGTGACTTCCCACCCGTGAACTCGTACTAGATCGATGTACTCCCAGTTACGCACTATGATGTCACATAGCCCACGAAACAACAATGGCAGCCCCTAAGGATGTGGTGTTTATGAAAGTTGTACATTAAAAACCAAATCGTTTATTAAAATAAGATATTTAAATCATCTAAATCAACAACATGTATGCTCGACCCTATACCGACTAAACTACTAAAAGAGATGCTTCCAGAGGTCATAGATCCTCTTCTTAATATCATTAATTCATCCTTGACATTAGGATATGTATCGAAAACTTTTAAGCTGGCTATTATTAAACCACTTATTAAAAAAATGCAACTTGATCCTACAGAATTAGTCAATTACAGGCCAATCTCAAATCTACCCTTTCTGTCAAAAATACTAGAAAAGGCAGTGTCCTCACAATTATGCTCCTTTTTTAGAAAGAAATGGTATCTGTGAGGATTTCCAGTCAGGATTTAGACCGTATCATAGTACTGAGCCTGCTCTCATTAGAGTTACAAATGATTTAGTCTTATCATCCGATCGTGGTTGTATCTCTCTGTTAGTGTTACTCGATCTTAGCGCTGCATTCGATACCATCGACCACAACATTCTTTTGAATAGACTCGAAAATTATGTTGGCATTAGTGGAATTGCATTGGCATGGTTTAAATCATACTTATCTAACCGTTATCAGTTTGTAGCAGTAAATGAAGAGATGTCACACCGATCACAAGTTCAATATGGAGTACCGCAGGGCTCAGTGCTAGGACCGTTGCTTTTCACCCTGTACATGCTACCACTGGGAGATATCATTAGGAAGCATGGCGTTAGTTTTCATTGTTAGGCTGACGATAGTCAGCTCTATATCTCTTCACGCCCTGACGAAACTTACCAATTCACAAGATTAACGGAATGCATAGCTGATATAAAAAATTGGATGACTAGTAATTTCCTACAACTTAATTCAGAAAAAACAGAATTTTTAATTATTGGACAAAAAAACTCCACATGTAGTAACCTAAAATACTGTCTAACACTTGATGGCTGCTTTGTCAAGTCCTCGTCATCAGTTAGGAACCTGGGTGTGCTCTTTGATACCAATCTCTCATTTGAAAGCCACGTTTCTAGCATCTGTAAAACTGCATTCTACCATCTTAAAAATATATCTAAATTACGGCATATGCTTTCAATGCAAAATGCTGAACAGTTAGTTCATGCGTTCATGACCTCAAGGCTAGATTATTGTAATGCTCTACTGGGTGGTCGCCCTGCTCGCTTAATAAATAAACTGCAGCTGGTCCAAAACGCAGCAGCTCGAGTTCTTACTAGAACCAGGAAGTATGACCATATTAGCCCGGTTCTGTCAACACTGCACTGGCTCCCTATTAAACATCGCATTTAAAATCTTGCTAATTACTTACAAATCACTAAATGGTTTAGCTCCCCAGTACTTGAGCGAGCTCTTAACGCATTATACTCCATCACGTCTATTGCGGTCTCAAAACTCTGGCCAGTTGATAATACCTAGAATATCAAAATCAACTGCAGGTGGTCGATCCTTTTCCTATTTAGCACCTAAACTCTGGAACAGCCTTCCTAGCATTGTTCGGGAAGCAGACACTCTGTCAGTTTAAATCTAGACTAAAAACGTATCTCTTTACTATGGCATACACATAAAATATTTTTAATTTATATTTTATTCAAATTGTTAGGCTGCATTAACTAGGTCAGCCGGAACCGGGAACACTTCCCATAACACCTGATGTACTCGTTACATCATAAGAAGAATGGCATCTACGCTAATGTTAGTCTCTCTGTTTTTCCCGAGGTTTACTGCAGTCAGCCGGATCGGGCCGTATCCAGATCAGATGGTGGAGCAGCGCCCAGACATTCCCAACGCATCCCTCAAGTGTCTGCCCTCTGAAATTGCTCATCGACATGGCATCCTCAATGGATCCATCTCTGGCGTGATGACTCCGATATTTCGAATATTCCTATTTAATAATTATTTAATCGACACGCCATCCTCAATAAACCCGTCTCCGGCGTGATGCCTCCCATCTTTCAAATATTCCGATCTAATATTACTTCTGACCTATAAGGCTGCCAAAATAATAATCATACACTTTTTGTTAATTGGCCAGAGAACTGGTACCCCGACTGAGCCTGGTTTCTCCCAAGGTTTATTTTTCTCCATTATGCCACCTGATGGAGTTTTGGTTCCTTGCCACTGTCGCCTTTGGCTTGCTCAGTTGGGGACACTAAATTTTCAAATAAATATCCAAATAAATTTAATTACTAAACTAAATTAACTATATCAACTACATTACTTGAATATATATGATAATTGAAATGAGCTAGATGACATCACCGTTTTCTCCAGAGCGGCTGTACAGCCGAATCAAATTCGGTTGCATTATTTTCCTGTTTAACAATGTAAAGCTGCTTTGAAACAATCTGCATTGTAAAAAGCGCTATATAAATAAAGTTGACTTGACTATTGCTCTAACATTATTTATCCGCAAATGTTATGCATTATCAGCAGCTTTTCTAGTGTTAGCTAGTTTTCAGTCCATTGAGTGCAAAAATAGATTAATACCAAATTTACAAATAACGTAAAATAAAAGGTATAACCGCTTGTCTTGCCTTATGCAGCATTTTTTCTCCTCCGTTTCTCTCAAATAAGCAAGGAGTAAGCACCTTTGGCAATAGAAATGATTGTCAATGAGCATAAGCCCCGTACGGTCCGCCATGCTTTGTTTACATCTAGCTACCACAATTCCTTGAAAAACGGCTCAGGCAGTTTGCCGTGACTTTGCCTGGAACGCTACAAAGTCGTGAGTTGTGGTCTGAAGTCATAACTTACGGCCTCAAAAACCTGCCTGGAATGCAGCATAAGAAAGCCTATTTTGGATGCGCATACTTTGGGACATTAAAGGCATGGAAAGGACACTGTTGGTGGAGCAATTGTAGGATTTTTTCTGTGTTGTCTGGCAGCTATGGCTGTTTCTCATTGACAGTGTTCAAAACTTTCTGTAGGCCTGGTTGGTTACTGCACGCCAGCTGGGTCTGTCCTTGGCTCTGGATTCCAGTTTGCCACAGGAAAGTCAAAGTACTTCACACTAATTTTAATACAGTTTTTGTAACGCCTCTTAGGACGACCATGACTCCTGTGGCCTTGAGACAGTATTTCGTAAAGAATCTGGCATGGGATGTGGGAACTGTCCATGCTTATAACATGGTCTTTCCAGTGAAGCTGGGCCTTCATGGTCATGGCCTTGATACTGACCATGCTGGCTCTGTCCAGAACCTGTCACTCTGTCCTGCCATTTGATGCCCATAACTTTCCATAACCTTAGAGACTTCTGATGGAATTGCTCAAACTGTTCCAGGTGCTTTCTGTACACTGTCCAGGTTGCACAGCCATGTAGAAAACTGTTGAGTACAATTGCCTTCTACACCCAGATCATGGTAGCCAGGTTGGCTGGCTTAGCTGATGCATGCTAAAATCTCCATGTCTATCAAGCCATCAGACGAGATCATGCTCCCAGTGTACTTATAGTGCTTGACTGTCTTCAGCTCTGTTCCTTCTATGGTAATTGTAGGTCAAGGGGCTCTGGAGCCAGGGGCAGGCTGGAATAGTAGATCAGATTGAAGATCAGACTCTAAGTGCACCATGAGAGCACAATTATCATCAAACATTATCATATGCATCAAGGATCAGCCGTTTATTTGTCTTGGATTTGGCATTTAGACTTTGAAGATCAAAGTGGGAGCCATCCAGTCTGTATCGCAGGTACACTCCTCTCTCGAGTCTCTGTAGAGTGTGTGCTAGGACACAAATGAAGAACAAGTTGAAGAGGATGGGAGCAAGCACACATCCTTGTTTCATCCTGTTTGAAATGTCAAACGGAAAGGAAATGCCGCCATTTGAGAGGACAAGGTCTGTTATCCTATTGTGGATAATGTGGATCAGATTTGTGAACTTTAGGCTAATCTGCGAATTTTGCTTCAATGTGAAATTGATTTGGGGTTATTATACATACTATGTTGCATCAAAGTGAAAATCACAATTGACAGCGCTACTCTTCAGCACAATGGTAACCACAATATTCAATAACAGAAACTCCTCTAAATGTTCAATATAACTGAATTTTAAACCATAACATAAACAACCAACACCTTTCCCTTTACAGAAAAACACATAAAATAACACTTAATCCCTAAATTTAATAATGCAGTCCCTTGCAAAGCCTGCTGGGAACTACAGATCCACTGCCCAGGGCTGCATTTCTCAAAAGCATTGTGAGCTAAGTTGCAAAGGCTCTATGATCTACTTAGGCTTACGATGCTTTTGGGAAACACAGCCCTGGGCAGTGGATTTGTAGTTTCCAGCATGCTTTGCAAGGGACCTGTCTTTTCTTAGTGGTTCATTATACACATTGAACAACACTAAATTAAGTTAGTAATAAGTAAAGTAAATAATAGTAAACGAGTAAAAATGTCTTCAATTAAACGAAGTAAGGTTAATGAATTATTTTTTGAGTGTATTTGCATCAAGGTGGAAAAGGACTTGCATCATTATATACAAAGAATACAAAGATTATATCGAATTTAAGTAATTTTTTCTTAGCTGGAGAAATCAGGTTATATACTGACAGATATGCTTCAGTAAAGCCTTGGTTTTTTTTCTCAGGTTGGTTGAATTCAGTTATAATCCGTAATCTTAAATTATTTATTTCATTTCAACAAAACCAGTTATTGTAGATGTAACCACATGAAGGACATTTTCTAAGTTGAACTGACAGGTCTGAATCCACACTGAGACGATGATATCTCAAGATTGAGGATCATTCTTGCAAGATTCCTTCTCAGCAATTGACAGAAATTAGATACCTAGTTGCCACAGTCAGCCTTGCTTCAGCCTTATAGTCAGCCTTATTCTTAAAAATGGATATTACTGTGGCATCTCTGAAATTTTTTCGGATGATTTCCTCATCCCTAATGCTGGTCAGAATGCTGTAGAACGTGCAGAATTTTTTTGGGCTTGCCATTTTGAAGAGCTCAGCACGGCTGCTGTCCATGCCGGATTTGCCACTGCTAGTCTGATTAATTAACTTACGTCCTCCAGAGTTAGGGGCAAGTCAAGGATGTTTAGAGTAGACTTCTATGGTATGGAATCCAAAGCTGAGGGCCTGTTGAGCAAGTCAGAGAAATGTTCCCTCTGTTGGTTGATAATGCTTGCCTTGTATTTCAGAAGGGTGTTGCCATCAGCAGAAATAAGTGGCTTGATGCTTGGTATTGATGGGCATTAGGCAGTCTTCAGTGCGCTGAAGAATTTCTTGGAATTGGACTTCTTCAGCCTTGTGGTCCCATGTGGGATGGTGCAATATGAAGGTTGAGTGAGGACCTGATCAACCTGTGGTCTGTTTAACACTCGGCTCCTCGCATGGCTCTGGTGATCCGGATGTCATGTACGTCTTTCCTATGCACAAGGAAATAATCAATAATATGCCACTGCTTGGATCTGGGGGGCATCCATGATGTCTTGTTTTTGTTTTTGGCATTCCCAAGAGGGTGTTGGTGATTGTGGGGTCATTTACTGTGCATAGTGTCAGCAGCAATAATCCATTTCCATTCATCCTGCCAAGTCCGTGAGGACCCTACCACCCCTTCCCAGCTGCTTTGGCCTTTTTCTTCTCTTGCATTAAAGTCGTCAAGAATTACTAATTTGTCACTTGTTAGTGTGGACTTCAAAATGGGTTCTTTGCAAGACAAGTTTCACTGAGAGCAGTGATGTCGATGTTATATCATGCAAGTTCTCTGGCTGTAAGCCTTATCCTTCTCTGGGGTCTGAGTGTGTTGTCTCTGCCCATCAGAGTACACACATTCCATGTGCCAAAGATGGGTTTCTTATATTGTCTTTTATTTTCCCGACCGCAATAGGGTTAAACAGCCAGCTGTGGTCTACTGGCCAGTTTTCTGGTAGGGTAGTCAATTTTTGGGACACCTTTTCTAGTCCCTTCCCAATCCAGATCAGCAGTGCTATCCCTGAAAAGGGCTGCTCAGCCTGGGATGCTGCCGAACTTCCATGGTGTCCTGGGTGCAAGGAAGATCAACCACTGGTCCACAGGCTGCCTGTCGTTTCGCCCATCCCCCATCATCACAGGGCTTGCAGTCAGAAGGGGCAAAGATGAAGAAGCAGGAATGTGAGGGAGATCTGCACAAGACCAGTGTGAGAAGGAGATTTTGGTGGAGAAGCTATTGCGCTAGAGCAAAGCAACCTTCTCAGATGCTGAATTTAGAGTCCAATGGCACGAAAAGCATTATGACTGGTAATGTTTTTGGCTGTAGTGGATGGCCAGGCTTTCCTCAGTACTCCAGCCTGCCCTATGCACTCCACAATGCATTGCTGCACCGCCTTCCTGACCATTGAACCGTGGTTGTTTTCATTTGCCTGTTCTGCCGGTGTAGAGTTTGCATGCTGGGTGAGTATGCCCACAGGTAGTACAGGCCTAGCATGCTTACCAGTAGCAGCAAAGATCTGACGTGACTACACTTGAATCTTCCATCAGCCTTATTATAACTGTTTTCACTGTTACAATGCACATATACTGTAGCTTCACTAAAAGTCTATCAAATTAAGAAGTTAGTTAGTAATCTTTTTCATTATATAATAATAATGATACAAGGCCACAACATCATAAATATTCAGTACAGTGACAAATCTCCCAAAAAAAGAGGAAGAAGTTCTTAAAAAAAGAAGCATTCTAGCACCATGGTGAAATTTAATTTCAAAGTGATTATTCATGTGCAGAGATATTTTGGAAAAGAAAGTTACATCAGTATAATTAGCTAATACTGATGTTTTTATTCACACAGAAAATGTTTCCCAGGTCAGAAAAGCTTTTCGCAGTTACCAAAACCCAATGAGCTGCCTTAATTTGATCATCCTAAAGCAGCATGCAAGCCATCTTAGAACTTAATAAACAAATGATTTTGGATGCATTAAATAGGCATAGGCATAGGCATAGGGTGCGTTCCAATCAACCGTAAGTGGACTGCGAAGTGGACTTCACAGGGTATTCCGCCATCTCAAGTGAGATTCCAATCCAAAGGGCGCGAACATGTTCAGTTCAAAGGGTACTGCGAACGGCGTAGGGAAGAAGGGAACATCGATACATCACTTCACAGGAAGTGGAGAGTGAAAATCACCCAACTGTCATTGCGCGTCATGTTACCAGTCACTCTGAACTAATGATGGAGCATAGCCGCTGGAAGAGTTTTTAAACAGTTCTGGGATGGAGGAGTATACGTATGCATTTGAATATTCATAGTTATTATACAAACTAAAGTATTTATGAATGGTTATGGCAATAACTGTTATGTTCGCATATTATATTTTATAAATATGTAAACAAATTAAAAGTGTTGAGAAGCAGCTGAGGGCTGTAATTTTTTTATATTTTACTTTATTTACCTCAGGAATGTTTTCTATGCAGCTGTGCTTGTGAAAAAAAGCACACAAGATGAGACCTCTACAAAGACCATTGATTAAGAATACATTTATACATAGTTAACCAAATCATTATGTATTTTCATATTGAATGACAGGTACAGCTTCAAATCTGTTCATAGTCAATACAGGTATATGTAAACTAATAAAACTAATGGACAATGTTTTGATTATATTTTAGATACATACTGTGTGTTTTGTAAATGTATATGCTTATTATATGGTTTTAAATTTGAAAGTAATATCAATCTGCACGACCCCGTCTTTGCCTTTATTTGATGACGTTGCAGGGCGTTCCAAATGAGTGATTATTGTCAGCGAAGTAAACTTCAACAGATATACCGTGCTCAGGGAGTAGGGAGCAGTGAACACTGCGTAGGGACTCTGTCGAATGGAATGCACCCATAGTGTTGGATCTTTTGAACCACCAATCACCTTTCTCTGAAAATTAACGTGAAAGTGGGTGTGTATTTGCGTGCATGAAAATAAACCGAAATAAACGCATGCAGAGCACTCTCTCACATAGCACAGCACACAAAAGTCAGTATATTTCTCTATTTGTATGTAGATTGTGTTTTACACCATTTTCCTCAATTTGTATTTGAGAAGATTATTTGCACCGTTTGTTCATTTACACCCAGTCACTATTTTATTGCACGGTTTGTTGTCACAACTTGTTACATTGTTTGCATTTGTTGTTCATGTTCAAGTGATAATATATTTCTCTGAAGAAAAATGTTTGCTTTAGTGTTCTGTTATTATATAACAATCTTTCTATTTACTTTACTCCCTGAACTTTTTTGGATACATCTACATTATCAGTAAATAAAATACACCTGTTTTCACTCAAAAACTATAACTTGCTGAGGGATTGTTACATGTAGACACATTTTCATCTGGAAGTCTAAAACAGTCTAACTTTCTAAAGGAAAAAATCCAAACTTCATGAAGATCTGTTTGAGTTCACAGTAAAAACACCACATTTTTTGCTGCCGTTTTTCTTACAATTCTATTAATTTAATCCATTCTCAAACTAAATAAATGTAAAATTGATGGATGATATATAAATGATATATGTCACTTGATGCTAACTGCTAGAATGGGTGAGAAAAGTAGAGGCAAGTCAGGCGTCCCCAAAAATGTTCTAGGTCTTTAAGGGTTAAAGGGGTCATGAGAAATCGACTTTTTCTTGAGCTTTTGATATAATATAACGTAATATCGTGATATAATAATATCCTGTATGTTTCGGAACTGAAAACTTCCTAGTTATAAAAGCTTTTATTGACACCTGTGATGTCAGAGAGCAGCGAAACGCCCCCTCAAGAGAAGATGACCAGCGCCGTTGTGGAAGAACACAGTCGCTGCATAAGCTTCTTTTGGATTCCAATATTAGGAATGCGGTTGAACTTTATTTTAAATGAAGTTCCAGCTCACGTGGGTAAGACATTGCGTGTTTGTTCACTTCATTTCACAGATTCTTTTGTAAACAAGAGACTGGATTTGCAGACAGAATGAGATAAAAAAAAATTATGCTGTGCCTTCTATATTGGATCCGACAGGAATAGTGCAGCACACTTATGTGAGTAAAATTTTTTTTGTATATGTGATAGTTTTGCATTGTTACAGATCGTTTGATATCTACTGATTATGTGTACGTGTCTAACTAAACATAACTTACCACACTGTCACAGGCTGGAGTATCCTTTGTATATGAGGTGTTTTTTTTTTCATTGTCCTGCGATTCATGATTAAACATGAACATGTATGGTCCAGGGCTCGCAAAGCCCGACGTCCCGGGGCTAATGTTTTTTCCAGTACCAAAATGTATCACTGGCCTGCCCGACGAGCTATCTTAAATAGTGAAATAACATTCCTTTCTTGATGTGCGTTGTTCACTCTCTTGACTTGTTATTTGAAGGAAAAAAAAACTATTGCGGAAGTTTTGAACATGCTGATTTGTCTGCAGTGAAGTGGTACTTGGCGTGTGCGCGTGTGTGTGTGTGGCGTGGTGAATAATTGACAAATACCAAATCTTAATAGTAATACAATATAACAAGCTGAATATGCCACCTCTTTTCAAAGAAAGGGGAATTAACTACCCAATGGAAATAGGGCACAGAGGTTTGTTACCATGGAGCGCAAAGAAATGTGGATATCAGTACAAAATCGAAGTTTATCAAGTTCACATAAATAGAGAAAACTTTCAGGTTACTGCTGCAATGCAGAACGTCACTCAAATTGGCTACAATACAGCGCAGTATGTCAACACACACACGCGAGAAAATTTAATTAAGGCAGCTGAGGCTTACCCGTAGCGGGGTAGGCTAGCTTGAAAGTGATTTGTCCAAAAACCACACACACACACACACACACACACACACACACACACACACACACACACTCCCTCTCTCTCTCTCTCTCTCCCAGTGAGGTGTAAGCAGTTATAAGCGGCAAACCACACTCTGTGCGCGAAATACCACCACCAAAAAGCAAGAAAAGCTAGCCTCACTCCCCGGGGGCCCGTCAGCCTAAAATATACAGAAGAAAAAGACAATTAACCAAAGAATACAAAATGCAATGAATACAAGAATACAAGAACACAAATTATAACGGCGGCCACGGCACCTGGGGGTAAAACAGACGAGGCGAGAGAAAATGAGCCAGAAGCATGAGGAGCGACAGAGGGGAGAGAGGGAAGAGAGGAAAAAAGAAAGAAAGAAAGAAAGAAAGAAAGAAAGAAAGAAAAAAAATCTTGGTGCGGTTCCCGGACACACTGCAGCTCGGTCCTCAGCCAGCCGAGAGGCTCATCCTCGTGGTGCCATGCAAAGGTACTGGACGGATGTTAGCAGGCTCCGGCCCACGGTGAACGCCGGTGACTCCTCCGCTCCCTCTAGGACAGCAGCCACCCCACCTCGACCCAGGGGCACGGCAGCGAGCTCTCCGCCCCACCGGGTTATCACTCACTCATTATCACTCATGACCAGCCTCGTCCCGCTCTCACGGTCCTTCTGCCTCGCTGCTTGCCACACCTGCTATAAACAATAATTGGTTAGCTGAGTGAAATTTTAGTTAAAAAGAATAGGCCTAGCTATATGTACCAGATAATCGTCATGGAAACGCATAGGCTGTACGATTGCTCACAGCACCATTCACAGCCACTTACACATTCTCAATGGAAACAAGCCAACTGGAATAAAATAGACACGAGTTACCGCATACAGCACAAGATCCACACCAACAAATATTCAAACTTAACCTACCTGGGGATAATAACAGCCTGCACACCACCGCGGAGCCGCAAACCAAACACTAGTACAGCATTGAATGGCAGAATGCCCGCACCACAGAGCGCAGATAGCAATGACCCAGGTAGCCTAGTCTCAGTCTTTATATAGACAGGAATTGAGTTGCTGATAGGCTCTCAATAAATACGTGGGAGGGAACTTACACAATCGGTTCGCGGTTATATCCAACGATCGGGCGGGCCAAGTAATAAAAAATAACATTCTAATTAATTGCGTGTGGATGAGAAATAAATCATTGTGTTTTTTTGATAAAGACATTTTGTGAGCCTTGTGGGCAAATCATTCTGGTTGCTATTTTTCCAAACATTTTCAAAACAATTTCCTACGTGTACTGACAGGGGAGCTGAAGCTCATTATAATATGCAAAACTGTTATCCAATCATAGCAGTGGGGATTGACCTCAGACAACAGTATAACATTTTTTTAAAAAGCCAGTTCATGACTCCTTTAAGTGTGACTGTTATTGTTCTTCACTTATCTGCTTGGCAATCCTAAAGATCGAAAATATATAAGTCTGTGTGTGTGTGTGTGTATATTAAAATGCTATAGTGACATACCTCTAAAACCTTTTTAGATTGAGTCAGTTCAATGTGCCCGGGCAGCAGTTAATTTTATACTACATTTCCTATTACAGTACTTTAAGTAAAGAGAGAGACAAAAAAAAAAGAGAATCTATAAAACATTTTTACCCCTCGAGTGACACAAATTAAATTCTGACATCTTTGAGAAAAATGCTGCAGTCTTGGTGAAAAGAATCAGTCTACTTGTTAGTGAGATGACATGCTGGATGTGTAGAAGCTGTGACAAGTCACAATTAGCTTCAGTCACGTCTCAACACCACTGACAGCAGTGGTCCTCTTGGCCACCTGCCCTGTCTTTAGTCTGGAGCTGAAAACAAGAAAAGGAAGGCAAAAGTGACAATGATTTGAAAGAAGGAACATTCCTTATTACAATCCCTATAGAACAGGAGCTGTTGGATGGTACTTATTATAGACACCCTGATTATTTAACTTGAGAGTGATTAATTTTCATTAAAAAAAGAAAGAAAAGAAATAACCAAAAATGAAGGCTGTCCGACCTTCTGTTATATGCTGTTTTTCATTCTCTTCAAAGTTCTTTCACTCCTTATGACTAAGACTGAGGTGACAGAGACATTACAGGATTACAATGAAGGTCAAGGAATATTTCTTCTGCTCAGCTCAGTATATTGTTTTATATTTCTGTGCCAATCCGCCATGAAGATTTGTTTAATACAGTAGTGTAACTTGTGGTGGACTTCAGAAAAGCAAAATCTCTTCTCTGCATTTTTTTTTCAGTCTAGTTTAAATTCATTGCTCCATTACCATGTGATGTTCCATGTTAAAGGCATATTAAACACAATTTACCTTTCTTTATCAACAAGCAACCAACTTAGTCAAGTTAAAAATTTAGTGTTTTACACAGAATTTGATAATATAATATAATATAATATAATATGGGCCGGATTAACATAAGGGCTAGGGGGGGGGCTGAAGCCCCAGGGCCCATAATTGGCTGGAGGAAATGAGAAGTTCTCCTCCTATAATGTTAAAAAGGGGCCTGTTGGTTGCATCATCATAGATGTTTGATTTCTAATTGTAAAATAACAAGAAATTATTAAAAAATATGCCTGACTGATATAATACATTCACAGTCCAATCAAAATCACTTTACAATTTGCGCCATGATGTCAGGAAACGCCTCTTTGCATTATGCTTTTGCATGTAGAAAATGGGAAATATATTTTAAGGGAGAAAAGGGAGACTAATCTTACAGCAAAAAATCCAAAACTAACTAATTTGGTCACTTTTGGATAAAACATATGTGCCTGTGGTAGACCCAGAGTGTAGCAGCAGCCCACATTTACCCACATAGAAGGAGACGTTCTCACGACCTTGCGCAACGTTCCCTAAAGGTACTCTAAAGGTGATGAAAATCCCAAACCTTTATAGAACATTAGGGACGTTCCTAAAACGTCCTCTTTTGGTTAAGAAAGTGCTGCAGTTAAGGGATTCTTATGTGACTTTAGGGTTTAGACACATGGTCCTCTGTTGGTCATATGATAACATTCCCGATACGACTTTAGGGGGACGTTTCATTTTGGTTATTCTATGATCACATAGCAAGATTACAAAGAGGACATTTGGGATGCTAACAGAACGTTCCCACATGGTCCTCTGAATGTCACATAGCATCATTACAAAGAGAACATTTGGGATGTTAACAGAACGTTCCCACGTGGTCCTCTTTTCGTCATATAATAACTTTTCTTATATGACTTTAGGGGGATGTTCCATTTTGGTTATTCTATAGTCACATAGAAACGTTACAAAGAGGACTTTTGAGATATTAACAGAACGTTCCCACATGGTCCTCTGTTAGTCATATAATAACATTCCTTATATGACTTTAGGGGGACATTCCATTTTGGTTATTCTATGTTCACATAGCAACATTACAAAGAGGACTTTTGAGATGTTAACAGAACGTTTCCACATGGTCCTCTGTTGGTCAAATAATAACGTTCCTTTTATTACTTTAGGGGGAAGTTCCATTTTGGTTATTCTATGGTCACATAGCAACATTACAAAGAGGATATTTGGGATGTTAACAGAACGTTCTCATATGGTTCCCTGTTAGTCAGATGGGCATGTTTAATTCAGGACTGCTCTGCAACATATCTTGTTCAGTGCAGTGGTCAGTACACTACATTCCCATGACGTTTGCAGGACCTTTAGGGCAGTGGTTCCCAACCTTTTGTCCATGAAGCCCCCCCTCCATACATATAAGAACCCCCCCCCCCCCCCCCCCCCGCCAAAAAAAAACACAAGAAAAAAAAAAAGTAAATTCACTCTCTAACATAAGGTGGCGCTTATGGAACAGCTGCAATACACTGAAAATGTTTTTTTTTTTCAGGACGTGGCTGCTGACCGTGCCCCCACACCGGGACTCTATGCCTCCCACGTCTGGGCCGGTCACGCCGCCTCGCTGCCCCACCCGGGGTACGCCTGTGGTTCGCATGTCCCCGCTGGTACAGTTTTTGGGAGCCTGGCTCCCCGGACTGTCCCGCTGGGTCGCGAAGACCATCAGGTTCGGCTATGCGAATCAGTTCGCTCAGTCTCTTCAAGGTTGGAGTTGGTGAGCTCTGGTCCTGACAAGCAAAAGTTTCCTAAAACATACTGATAACATGTGCTTTCTCTCAGTGAGAGGTACAGACAACAGACAACAGTACAGGCCATATTCATACAATTCTTTAGTGTTTCAGTAAAAGGAAATAATATAAAATGAATAAAATATAATAAAAATGAAAGACAAAACCATATTTCATCTCTGGAAGCCGGGCTAAGTGAGCAAACACTGTTTCTGCACTCCCGGCATGTTAGGGGTATGTGATGCCTCCAAAATCCAAACACAAAACAACAAGTTGCTATCAAGTTTTTAGCGACACATCACACATCCCTAGGCCAGACCCTCAGTCACTAGTCAGAGACCAAATACACACTTTAGAAAATATAAAGGAAGAAACAATCATTGGTCCTATTGATTGAGCAAAATCATAACTGGAAAGAATCATTAAAAATCATTATAATAATATAGAAAGATAAATATTGATTAAGGCTTTGATTATACATTTTCATTCATATATATATACATACACAGTGGGGCAAAAAAGTATTTAGTCAGCCACCAACTGTGCAAGTTCTCCCACTTAAAAAGATGAGAGAGACTTGTAATTTTCATCATAAGTATACTTCAACAATGAGAGACAGAATGGGAAAAGAAAATCCAGAAAATCACATAGAATTTAAAGAATTTATTTGCAAATTATGGTGGAAAATAAGTATTTGGTCAGTAACAAAAGTTAATCTCAATACTTTGTTATATACCCTTTGTTGGCAATGACAGAGGTCAAACTTTTTCTGTAAGTCTCCACAAGGTTTTTACACACTGTTGCTGGTAGTTTGGCCCATTCTTCCATGCAGATCTCCTCTAGAGCAGTGATGTTTTGGGGCTGTCGCTGGGCAACACGGATTTTCAACTCCCTCCAAAGATTTTCTATGGGGTTGAGATCTGGAGACTGGCTAGGCCACTCCAGGACCTTGAAATGCTTCTTACGAAGCCACTTCTTCGTTGCCCGGGCGGTGTGTTTGGGATCATTGTCATGCTGAAAGACCCAGCCACGTTTCATCTTCAATGCCCTTGCTGATGGAAGGAGGTTTTTACTCAAAATCTCACGATACATGGCCCCATTCATTCTTTCCTTTACACGGATCAGTCGTCCTGGTCCCTTTGCAGAAAAACAGCCCCAAAGCATGATGTTTCCACCCCCATGCCTCACAGTAGGTATGGTGTTCTTTGGATGCATTCTTTTTCCTCCAAACACGACAAGTTGAGTTTTTACCAAAAAGTTCTATTTTGGTTTCCTCTGACCATATGACATTCTCCTAATCCTCTTCTGGATCATCCAAATGCTCTCTAGCAAACTTCAGACAGGCCCGGACATGTACTGGCTTAAGCAGGGGGACACGTCTGGCACTGCAGGATTTGAGTCCCTGGCGGCGTTGTGTCACTGATGGTAGCCTTTGTTACTTTGGTCCCAGCTCTCTGCAGGTCATTCACTAGGTCCCCCCGTGAGGTTCTGGGATTTTTGCTCACTGTTCTTGTGATAATTTTGACCCCACGGGGGGAGATCTTGCGTGGAGCCCCAGATCGAGGGAGATTATCAGTGGTCTTTTATGTCTTCCATTTTCTAATAATTGCTCCCACAGTTGATTTCTTCACACCAAGCTGCTTACCTATTGCAGATTCAGTCTTCCCAGCCTGGTGCAGGTCTACAATTTTGTTTCTGGTGTCCTTTGACAGCTCTTTGGCCTTGGCCATAGTGGAGTTTGGAGTCTGACTGTTTGAGGTTGTGGACAGGTGTCTTTTATACTGATAACGAGTTCAAACAGGTGACATTGATACAGGTAACGAGTGGAGGAAAGAGGAGCCTCTTAAAGAAGAAGTTACAGGTCTGTGAGAGCCAGAAATCTTGCTTTTTTGTAGGTGACCAAATACTTATTTTCCACCATAATTTGCAAATAAATTCTTTAAAAATCAGACAATGTTGAAGTGTACCTATGATGAAAATTACAGGCCTCTCTAATCTTTTTAAGTGGGAGAACTTGCACAGTTGGTGGCTGACTAAATACTTTTCAGTCTTGGCTCCTCAGCAGGTAAACATAATGTGATGTTGCCAGCGTACTTCCTTATATACCCACACTGTGGGGCGGAGTTACGCTATGCAAATTCCGCATGCCCATGGCATTGGCCTGCCATTAGCCGTTTTCTAGATCTCAAAGATGATAGGCTTCTAGGCAAAAACCCCATTCGTCTCCATTCCCTCCTCAGGGAGCGAGGGTTACATACGTAACCGAGACGTTTCTTCTTATATGTATGGAGGGGGGGCTTCATGGACAAAAGGTTGGGAACCACTGCTTGAGGGGACCAACCTAGAATGTTATTTTTTGGTCCTATTTAGGTCTTTCCATCACGTTTACAGAACACAGGATTTGCACAAAAGTTGCTTCTCAAAGATGGATCAATACCAACTGTTTGTCCAACTGTCAGGTTACGATGTTTCTAGACCTAGAATTATATGTTTTTCAAATGTCCTCACTATTGTTGTTGTTATTTAATGTTCTTATGTGCATTCATACCATTTGCTCTTAGTAAATGTTTTAAAAACATGTTTTTCAGAACAAACAATGAGTTCTAATGAATCACTTTTCATACCGTTAATGCATGGTGTCCACTGCAGTGAACAGATATGTAACCCCCAATAAAAATAAAATATATTGAAAAAAAAAAATTTATTTTTATATTTTAGTTTAATAGTAAAAACAATTAAAAAAAATATTACTTTGTGATTCAATAATTCATGCATGAAACTCCACATCATGAGGAACGTTACTAGGTGACATCCTTGACACCAGCGGGGACTTTCTGAGAACGTTCTGAGAACGTTCTGGGAAGGTTTTAGGAACGTAACATTTCTAGCGGGGTTAGCGTCACCCACTGACATTATTGCCGATCCTTATGCTTTACATGTTGAAGAAGGTGAGTTAGCAGCAGCAGTAAGTTATTATTCTTATAATGAGTTAGAAAGCAAGGGAATGCTTACTTTTCCCCTTTAGATAAAAACAACAGAAATAATCTGGTGCACAATGAAATATTGGCGCCAGCACCAGACAACATATCAGATCAGACTGCAGGGGAAATTGACATCTACAGTACTGACCTGGGATGTTGGCCCGCTGTAATTGACATACCAGGCCAAAATTATTGGATCAGAAAAGGACCAGTGCCATGTCAGAATCGCAGCTGTGATTTTTCTGCTTGATCAGTGTTTTGTTTTGTTTGCAAACTGTTTGGAGGCATTTCACCATTTTCTGCACCATCTGGATACAATGACTGGAAACGTGCACAGTCGCATTCCTGATCACAAGAACTCCGAACAACACAGAGAGTGCATGGTAACTTGGGTGTCATTGACATTTGAAAAGGGGCAGATTGATGTGGGCCTGAGGGATCAGTTCAAATTGGAGTGTCAGTACTGGGAGGATGTGCTAAAAAGGGTTGTAGCTACAATATGATTTTTGCCTGAGTGTGGTCTATCATTCAGGGGCAATACTGAGACATTCAATTGCCCCAATAACAGTAATTATATGGGAATACTTGAACCCATTGCTCAATTTGATCCATTTATGCGGGAACATATAGCTCACTTTTGAAATGCTGGGAGAGGAAAGCCATCCTACCAGTCTAATACAATATGTGAAGAAATTGTCAAATTGATGGGAGAAAAAGTTTTATCAGAGATTGTCAACAAAATAAAATTAGCCAAGAACTTTTCTATAAGCGTGGATTCCACGGAAGACATTGCCCATATCAATCAACTCACTTTCATAGTGTGATACCTTTCTCTCGAGGGAAATATAGAAGATAGATAGATAGATAGATAGATAGATAGATAGATAGGGTTTATAAGGGTGTACAGTACAGTATAAGGGTGTACACATAAATTTCATCTAACAGTTTGGGTGGCAATAAACATAACATTTCTCAAGAGCAATTTTTGAAGGGGACACAAATAATGCAATAAAGCACTTACACAAAGTGATAGTTGTTTAAATATGAGGTTCACCAAGTGGTCATATTATAATTATTAAATTATCTTGCATCCTCAACATAGTATTTTAGGTTTTGTCTGGGACAGATGACGTCTCTTACTTAGATATTCAACTGCAGCAAGCCCACTGATCTGCCACTTCATCATATTGAGCAAAACCCAACACAACGGTAGATCTACAATATTAGCCTAATATCAGTTCACACATAGGCTTATCACTGTGTTGTAGTGGATGACTTACTATTTAACAAGCTATGGTATGAAACAAGCTAAACAAGCTAGGTAACGCTATAATCGCTAACATAGCAGACTAATGGAAAAATAATATATTTTTTTGTCACAACTAATTTATTAATGACTAAGCATCATCTTTATTAAAGATAAAAGAATCACTTCATCTGACGTTTAAAGTGAATAAAACAGCCTACTTACTGGAGTTCCACAACTACTGAAGAACTTTGTTCTCTCCCAACGGACTTGTGTGTGTAGGTGAGGTAAAGCGGGAAAGCAGGCAGTGGATCAAAGCACTGTGAGGCAAGGGAGAGGGGACTCAAATCTTAAAACACCTTTTTTGCCCCGTTTGCGTGTTTTGTTTTACTACTTACACAATTATTGAACGTATATATATCATTATATATACGGGGGGGGGGGCCTTGGATTTCCTCCTCCGCACATTGGGGAGGTAAATCCACTGGCAGAATGGGTTCCTTGCGCAGCACACACACTTAATTTAGTGGGAATAAACACTGTGAATCGCTGCTTTGAAACAAATTAGTTCTTTAAATTTACAGACACTGTTTAATTTCTGCTCTCGATCATCCTCGTGATGGCAGGTGATTACCTGTGGTCTCAAAGCAAATGAGAACAAGCTAATTGAGACGATAAAGTCCCTGTCAGACACTGTTTTGCGCATGCCTCAGCAACTAAAGTACTGTGCTGCAACTATTCAAATAAGTGAGTCTCTCACTGACTTTCTGAGGATGACATTCAGAATTTATCCAAACATAATGAAGGAAACCGCTGTAGGATTGAAAATAAACAAAGATATTTGAAAATGAACATAGACATTTGGGTTACACTTTAGGGTAAGGGTACATTAATTATAATGAATTAAAGCATTAATTCATGCATGACTATGCATTACTACATACATTTATATCTCATGAATCATCAGGAACTAACAGGAGTTCAAAGTTCTTCTTGGATGAATAACACCTCAATTAAAACATTAACTAAGGTGAGTACATCATCATGAATTATCGTTTATTACGTATGATCATGATATTTTCTTTGTTCACAAAAAACATTGGTCTAATTCATGCATGTAAGACTACTTGTTGAAATTATGTTTTATTAACAAAGTTTGGGAGGAGCACATTCAGATAATTAACCTAATTAATACTCTGGGTTCAGGCTAAAAATCAGAGCTCTGAGCCCTCCCCCGGACATATACGCATAACCTTTACTCTATTAATTTGATGTAAGTGTAAATTCGTGAATTATTAAAAAAATATACTGTCACGGTTGGTGTGCTTGAAAAGGGAGCGAGGATTCAAGTGCAGGAAGGAATCTTGAACTATAATTCAAGATGATGTACTCATCTTAGTTAATGTTTTAATTAAGGTGTTGTTCATCCATGAAGTCATGAATGAAAGACTTTGAACTCCTGTTAGATCCTGATGATGCATAAGTCATGCATGGATTAAAGCATGAATTCATGACAATTCATGTACCCTTACTGTAAAGTGTTACCGACATTTGCTTTACTGTTTCAACCCCCATCTTTCTTACCACAAGGGCCATTTGGAATTTCTAAAGACAGAGGTGTTGATAGTCCTCAAGGCCTGTAGGCCAAAATGTGTGTCACCCCTTTAGTACAGTGGGAGAAGTTGTATTTATCTGATTGGCCAGTTTGAATGTCTCACATTTGGGTTTTAGTCACATGGTCAAGGAAGGGATAAAAGAATATTGCAACTGTTGCTCTGGGCTGGATTTCCCGATAATATTGTCTCTTAGCGTGCTACAAAGACTCTAAAGGTATAACTTAACTAAATGTATACCCTTTCTAGGCGTGTTCTCCGAACTATACCTTAGGAGGTTGCTTAAGGTATACCTTCTTAAGTGCTGTCTGTGGCGGAGGTGCTGAATTGGTTTATATCAATGGCTCAAGAATTGATTATTCACTGCAGGGGCTGTTTAACGGCGTTATGTGAGAAAGCGGTGTTCTGTATAAAAGAAGCACTTCAGAAATAGTTGAAATTGCATTTATCAGGACTCATGAGCTCTTAGAAATATAATCCAAATTGCAAACTAAATCCAACCGTTATATAATTTTGAAGTGATTGTGCGAACCCGCAACCTCTCATGCCCAAACGTATCATACATCAACCCACTACACTAACTGGCAGTATGCCATTTATATTATCATAATATATTTGCCATAGTGTCTTAATTTACTCCACAAGCAGGGTTAATTGCCCACATCACATTATTGGTGTAAATTTCTCATTTCTGTTATTGGATGACCTACTCAATAAAAGCGCAACACACGAAACATATAATCAACAGCTAAAAAGACAGAAAGAGAAGAGCCGCCAGCAGCTGAATTTCTGGGCTGAGCTCCATCGAGTTTGTCTTGACAAAGTCGAACCAAAAAGATTTAAAAGCTGCTGAATTTGCAGCCGTGGCAGGCGAAATTTATTTTGAATGGCAGCTTCTAACATGGTAGCCAGGGGACTAAAGTTTTCACGGATGAAACATACACTATGGCTCCGCAGACGGCGCCGTCTTTGATTTAGCATAACTATTCGCTGTATCACTGCCATAGTCTGACCAAACTCCCCACCACAATCATTCCCTTAAAATAGACTCCTAAGCCTTTACTGCATAATGGTTTGCCAGCTGATGTACCTTTGGATAATATAATTAAAAAGCTAACAACCATCAGTGTAATGACAATTTTATTCTTTGCATGAAAACACTTTAATTAGCAGAATTATATTCGTATAGACTGAGATGTAAAGAAGCTTTTTGATTAATGGGTATGATTAATGGTTTTAAGCTTTTCTCATCCAATACATCTATTTTGTAACTATTTTAAGTGTAACCATAACCAGAAATTGTCATTAAACCCTTTCAATTACAAATACTGTGCTAACTAGTTTTGATTTGGTATTAACATTGATGTGCTACCTATTGCAATACAATATCATCACACTATAGCAACGCTCTCCCACATACACTCACCTAAAGGATTATTAGGAACACCTGTTCAATTTCTCATTAATGCAATTATCTAATCAACCAATCACATGGCAGTTGCTTCAATGCATTTAGGGGTGTGGTCCTGGTCAAGACAATCTCCTGAACTCCAAACTGAATGTCAGAATGGGAAAGAAAGGTGATTTAAGCAATTTTCAGCGTGGCATGGTTGTTGGTGCCAGACGGGCCGGTCTGAGTATTTCACAATCTGCTCAGTTACTGGGATTTTCACGCACAACCATTTCTAGAGTTTACAAAGAATGGTGTGAAAAGGGAAAAACATCCAGTATGCGGCAGTCCTGTGGGCGAAAATGCCTTGTTGATGCTAGAGGTCAGAGGAGAATGGGCCGACTGATTCAAGCTGATAGAAGAGCAACTTTGACTGAAATAACCACTCGTTACAACCGAGTTATGCAGCAAAGCATTTGTGAAGCCACAACACGCACAACCTTGAGGCGGATGGGCTACAACAGCAGAAGACCCTACCGGGTACCACTCATCTCCACTACAAATAGGAAAAAGAGGCTACAATTTGCACAAGCTCACCAAAATTGGACAGTTGAAGACTGGAAAAATGTTGCCTGGTCTGATGAGTCTCGATTTCTGTTGAGACATTCAGATGGTAGAGTCAGAATTTGGCGTAAACAGAATGAGAACATGGATCCATCATGCCTTGTTACCACTGTGCAGGCTGGTGGTGGTGGTGTAATGGTGTGGGGGATGTTTTCTTGGCACACTTTAGGCCCCTTAGTGCCAATTGGGCATCGTTTGAATGCCACGGCCTACCAGAGCATTGTTTCTGACCATGTCCATCCCTTTATGACCACCATGTACCCATCCTCTGATGGCTACTTCCAGCAAGATAATGCACCATGTCACAAAGCTCAAATCATTTCAAATTGACAATGAGTTCATTGTACTAACATGGCCCCCACAGTCACCAGATCTCAACCCAATAGAGCATCTTTGGGATGTGGTGGAACGGGAGCTTCGTGCCCTGGATGTGCATCCCACAAATCTCCCTCAACTGCAAGATGCTATCCTATCAATATGGGCCAACATTTCTAAAGAATGCTTTCAGCACCTTGTTGAATCAATGCCACGTAGAATTAAGGCAGTTCTGAAGGCGAAAGGGGGTCAAACACAGTATTAGTATGGTGTTCCTAATAATCCTTTAGGTGAGTGTATTTCGCTTTCGTAACTGCGCTTATTTCCGTTGTTGGTATAAGTAGCAGTGAGTGGTAATAGATGAGAAATGTACAGTTTTCTATCATCTTGCTGATAACGTTTCATCATTCATCATTCGGCAACCCTGCAGCCTGAACCAACGTAGGCGATCCACCCTTACACCACTCTTCTTTGCAAATTTTAAGGGACTTTGTTGCGGGATTAAGAGGCCAGTTTGACCGTTTTGAAAGGGACTTATTAAAGAAGTATGACTGCAAATGTTTTTGCTGATTTTGGCAACCTGTTTGTTTGGAGTTAATATCTGAAGTAAATGCATTTATGTGTTAAATAGCCTGGAATATTCGGACTAGAGCTGTTGTACAGCCAAAACAATCTTTGTTGCATTAATTTCCTGTTATCACTGTAAAGCTACTTTAAAAGAATCTGTATTGTACAAAGCGCTATATAAATGAAGGTGACTTGACTTGTCTACAGGTTTCCTGTAGGTGCACTTGAAGGCAGCAGAAAATGCCCCTGATACATCAATGGCAACAATCCTGTTCTTGTTTCTGCAGAAGAGCCCCACATAGCTTCAGGCCTATGCTTGGGAAGTAGTTGTTGCCCCATTTCCAGAAACCCAGAAAATGGCTATGTACCCATTTTTGCTGTCTTACATCATACTCTTCTGGCTCAGATAAAAATACTATCATGTACCCACGGCAAGGTTAATTCTTTGTTCTGTTGAAACTATAAAGTGACCAGGCGAAGGATGTTGCAAGGGTAGCTCTTTGCGCATATACCTTGTATTCTTTGGTTTAGATTTTCAGATTTCTTAGCCAATACTCAACATGTTATCCAACCATAGTAATAAAACCATCACATTACAATCCTGCAAACTTGCACAATTGAGGCCTCCAGAGAAATGCTCGACTTCAGGGGTAAACAAGAATGAAGCTCAAAGCAACTGAGCTTTTGTGCACAAAAAGCTTTGAAGGGTTAAGAAGATGACAAAGAAATCTCCTATCCAACTTTATCCATATATCACTGATGCTTCTTCAAATGAAATGGAAGAATGACAAGCAAGCACACTTTAAATAAAAACAGCCAGCATCACAGATCTTTTAAGCATGTGCTTTAGATCTGAGGTGGTTCTTGTTTGCAGGAATAAATGTGATTCATTTGGCCACTGCTGAGAGAAACTGACCCCTGAGAGCAGAGCTGCTCCTTCTGCTGCCCTGCTGGATGATAACTTCATTTTTATTGACCTCTAATGGGCTTCTGTGTCCCACTCCAATGAGTCATAGGCCTATCACTGTTTTAGAAGTGCCATTTCAGACTTCCGGTGTGGTGATGTGGGAGAACCCAGCTGAACGGAAGGTCTCCAGATTTTTTCCTTTTATATACATTGTCACATATTCCCTGTGTGTTTGTGGACTTTTATGTTATTTCCTGTTTTGCGTTATTGTTTAGCTAGTCTTCCCTGTGTATTTATAGTGCTTGTGTTCCACTAATTTTTTATCATTCGGTGTACGTATGATATTGATGTGGTTTATGAGTTCCTTGTTTTTCTTTCTAGTTTTGTCATTAAATGTTCCTGCACTTAGATTCGCTTCCCTTCCTGCGCATTCCACACTCTGCGTAACAGAACGACTGATCAAAAATGGATCTAGCAGGATCATACCAGGACCCCATGAGTGTTCTTTGTGCTATTTTCATGACGGGCGGTTGATAGAATGTTATATGGAGGAGTTTTTGGCTATCTGCCATCTCGCTCACTTGGAGGAAACCACTCTGATAGACTGCTTCTGGACAATAACATCGCCCAGCTGATGTTGTGGGAAACCGTCAGCTGGACCCTGGCCCAGTATATTGATCTGGCTTTGCAGCTGTGTGGATCTTCCTTTAACGTGGGTGAAGTGGAGGAGGATCCACCCTTACAACATTGTTTTGGGGGGGCTATATACGGCCGAAGTTCCGTCGGCCGCGGAGCGTGGTCCACCGCAGACCGCAGCATCAGTCAGCACCACCGTGGCCACTGGATCCATCCGAGGGCGGAGAGGATTGGTGTCCAGTGTGGACGATCCACCGCTGACTTCAGCACGAGTAGCTGGCATCCCGAAGCCTTCACCAACCGCTGCGCTCTGTAGTACCCAGGTTGCTATACACTCAAGCCAGCCACTTGCTACGCACTCAAGCCCGCTGGTTTCGATGCACTCAAGCCCGTTGTCTGCTACGCACACAAGCACGCCAATCTCGGTGCTCTCTAGTTCCTCGGTTGTAGCGCCGCTTGACTCTGAGGTAGACTGTTTATTGGTCTCCCTATAATGGCTACAGCCATTTTGTGTGTTTGGGCTGCACACACGTCACCTATTTCCCCCGGGGCAGCAGTGGCAGGTTTTTCTGAATTCCCTTTTTTTCCAGATGCTTCTGTTTCTGCTGCAAGCACTATTTTGGAAACTCATGTGATCTCTGAGGCCTCTGTTATGGCCACGGACATTGTTGCTGAACTCTTCCTTTTTCCTGATGCCTCGGTTTTGTCTGCTGACACTGTTTTTGAATCCTCTGAGCTCCCAGTTGCCTCTGTTTCGGTCACGGGCACCGTTTCTGATCTCTCTGTATTCCCTGACAGCTCTGTTGAGGCCATGGAGGCCATTTCTGATTTCTCTGTGTCCCCAGATGGCTCTGTTTTGGCTACTGATACTGTTTTTGAACTTTTTGTCCCCTGACTTTAGTGTATGTCCAGCTGCAACCAAAGAGATCACTTATGAGTTCCTTGTCCATTTAGAAAGGACTATCTCTCCTGAACTTTCTGCCAGCCCTGTCATGACCAAGGAGACAGGTTTTGAATTCCCTGCCTGTTGCTTTTTGGCCTTAGGAGCCAATACTAACCTACCTGTTCCTTCTGTTATAGTTTCGCCAGTCTTTCCAGATCTGCCATGGAGGTTTTCAGCCCCTGACCAGAGTCCAGTGACGGCTCCAGCCCCTGACCAGATTCTAGTGACGGCTCCAGCCCCTGACCAGAGTCCAGTGACGGCTCCAGCCCTTGTCCAGAGTCACGAGACGGCTCCAGCCCTTGTCCAGAGTCCCGAGATGGCTCCAGCCCTTGTCCAGAGTCCCAAGGCGGCTTCAACCCTTGTCCAGAGTCCCGAGACTGCTTCACATATATACTGTCACATATTCCCTGTGTGTTTGTGGACTTTTACGTTATTTCCTGTTGTGAGTTTTGCTTTGTAGTTCTATGTAGTTTTTCATGCTGATTTAGTTTTCCAGGTGTTTCCTATCTGTCACACCCCCTTGTTTAGCTAGTCTTCCCTGTGTATTTATAGTAATATTAAATTAAATTAAATTAAATATTATAGTAAAATTATAGTTTTGTCATTAAATGTTCCTGCACTTAGATTTGCTTCGCTGCCTGCTCATTCCACACTCATGTAACATACATACACCGTTTGCAGTGAATTTCACTTCAAAAGACGTTTTAAACCTAATTAAACAACTAGGGAAGAAGTTACAAACTAATCTGTGCATAATGAGTAACCCTAAACAGAAACCCTAAACAGTAACCCTCTGTCCATGATGTAACTTATTTATGAATTAACTAAACAACAGGAAATTCTCAAGAAGGACATGGCTGCCCTGTGTCATGGTAATGTTTTTATTGTGTTTCCCCTGTGACCTACTTTTCCTGTGTGTTTGATTTAGTCATTAGATTTACCTGTTGCCCATCTATTAGCTCATTAGTTCCTTTTGTTAGCTCCGTGTATTTATACCCTGTGTTCTTGCTCATTCTCTGTCCGTTCTTCTCGTGCAATGTTAAGTTGAGTTAGTGTATGTTTCCTGTCTGATCTCAAGAGTTTGTCATTGAATACCATTATTACTATTCTCATTCGTCTTTGTGAGTTTTACAATACCAACCCGTGACAGAAGAACAGATCGAACAGTGAGTTTTTTTCCTTCTGTTTATTTATTTATTTATTTTCCATGGACCTACCTGCTGTCCAGCTTCTCTGCCTGGAGCAGGGAGACCGCCTGGTGGAAGAACACACTTGTGACTTTATCCAGCTTGCTTGCCAGCGCGTGCAGGACGTTTTTTATTTTTTTTTATTTCTGCTTTTGAGGTCTGAAAAAGACAGAAGGACATGGGTCATTGGAACAATATCAGGGTGAGTAAAAGATGGCTTTATTTTTATTTCAGGGTGAACTATCCCTTTTAAGATGGGCCAGATAGCATGAAGTGAATTTCAAGGGCAATACGCTGAGGGTCTATCCCAATCTGAGAATCGCCCTTGCTAAAAATGAACCACAAATGTTTAACCCTTTCACACGTAAGTTTAAAATATTCTAGCTGACCCCTCAGCATGAGTTTAAGGCGACTGTAATTTTAGAACGTATCATTACAGTTACCTACACAATGTGTATCTGATATGAATAAAACACCTTTATAATTGAAAGGATTGTTATTGCAGCTTCCATAGAGTGTGTATTTTACAAACTATAAATGTATTGTTTTGCTAGTACTTATGTGTATTTAAAAGTGTAAAACCTAAAATAAACATTAAGTGGTTGAAAACACTGAATAGTTGTGATTAATGAATTTAGCAGTTAATCACGTGATGCACTCAACATTCTAATCACACCAGTGTGATAGTACGCTCCAGGGACCAGCCTAGTCTGATTACACCGATGTGAACGAATGCGTCAAAGGGTTAAGGGGGGGACCTCATCTTTGAGACCTAGGACGAAGCAAATTATGAGAAACAGGAGACATGTAATGTTTACTGTTGCCAACTAGGGGAATGTTCATGACAAAAACTATTCTGGAGTTTTTGGAGTTCATTGGTTCTTTACCCTATAAGCATGTACTGTTCACGATGTGCAGGAATTTTGGACAGAATATATCTCAGAAGTACTACTTTGTTTTATTTTTTCTGTATTTGCCATTAGGTGGTTAATGGGTCTTAGTACCAAACAGTTTAAATGCTCTATTATACCTATTCAGTATTTGTTGCTCACTTCACTTTGTTACGTTTTTTTAAGTTCACTGTTGTATCTTTGATAATCGTGAGATTTGCAAACATATCGGGAACACAGCCATCTTGTATAAGGAATGATTGGGTGAGGGGTTAGGATTTTTATTTGTTGTTTCTTTTTCTTTTGATTGATTGATTGATTGATTGATTGATATATTATGACATTTCACAAAAATTATTTCATGGAACATATCGGGATGTAACCATGTAATTAAGCGTAAGAAAATCCTCTCCTGTCTTAAGCAAAATAGATCAGACATAGCTATGCTGCAAGAAACTCACCTGAGTGTTGAGGAATCAAGGATTTATCAAGTATACTAAAATACATTTAATACTAGCAGTAGGGGTGTCGCTATATTGATTAGGAAGGGTTTAGTACAGTGGCCAAGAACTAAATGCAACCAAATACAGAAGCGCGCTGTAAATACTCACAATGCACAGGATGTTGAAATAAACAAAAAACTCACCTTTCAGGTCATCGACAATACCATTTACGAGTAGACATTGAAAAATAAGCATGTCCCATCCAGGGTTGTCAAACTGATGAAGATTTTTTCTTAATTTGCTGGTGTTTTTTTTTTTTCTATTTGCATGTGTGTTCTTCAATTGCAGTGTGTTGAGCTCTCTAGGCCACAGTAGTATAGATTTCAAAGTCCACAAAGCATATAATGAATCAGATGGATAGCCCTTGATTCTAGCATAGAACGACAGAAAGTTACCATTATAAATATTTATGCCCTTAGTGTGATATTTTCTGATCTCTTTAATGAAATTTGCAATACTATTACAAATATTGGTAATCACAATAATACTTGGTGGTGATTTCCACCAAGTTAGAAATGTACAGCTTGATAAGTCAAGCTACAAACAGGCCAAACCTGTAATGCACACAGCCATTGATACTATGGTGGATGAATGTGGCCTAATAGATATATGGTGTATACTTCACCCCCTTGATAAAAAAAAAAAAAAAAAAAACATTTTACATTCTTCTCCCATCCTTATGGGTCATACTCAATTGATTATATTCTAATTTCAAAACAATTGGTGAGTTCAAATGATAAAATGACACTTTAACAATTCACTATTGCAAAATGAGACCTCATGTTCCTTTATACGAGCAGAAATATATGAATAGATAGAATACAATATTGATAGGATAGAATAGAATATATGGAATAGAATATTGGCTGTACAATGATGTCTCTGACCCTGGTATAACATGGGATGCTTTTAAGGCTTTCTTAAGTGGATGGCTTATCCAACACTGCTTGCTACGTAAACGTGTGGAATGTGAAAAACTATCTAAGTTAGAGGAAAAGATTAGGATCCTGAAAAAAACAACACATTCATGAAAAAAAAAAACACACACATTACCCAGACCGTGTAACTGTTAATATTTTTTTTAATTGGAACTGAATGGCATTTTACAGAAAAAAAACGGAATTTGCACAAAACAAAATTATTATGAAAATGTGAAAGAGCAGGTAAATACGTAGCACATAGGGTCAAGCAGCTTAGTACTCAAAACTTAATTCCATATTTTGATCATAAAAATAAACTGACTAGATGGGAGGGAAATTAATATGATTTTTTTTTTTAATTATCAAGATTTATATACATCGCAACAGTAAGTAACTGTAGAAGAGTATGATCAAAACATATGTCAGAACTCGGGTTTGATTGCTCTTTTTGTTTTATTTTCTATTGTGTTGTTACTTACTCTTCCACATGCGACCGTGCTCAGCTGATCGCGCTCTGCAATCAATACGGCCATTCAGCCGCTCAACTGTTTCTCTTTGTTTCTTGTGTTTTTGCTATATATATATATATATATATATATATATATATATATATATATATATACATACACTCACCTAAAGGATTATTAGGAACACCTGTTCAATTTCTCATTAATGCAATTATCTAATCAACCAATCACATGGCAGTTGCTTCAATGCATTTAGGGGTGTGGTCCTGGTCAAGACAATCTCCTGAATTCCAAACTGAATGTCAGAATGGGAAAGAAAGGTGATTTAAGCAATTTTGAGCGTGGCATGGTTGTTGGTGCCAGACGGGCCTGTCTGAGTATTTCACAATCTGCTTAGTTACTGGGATTTTCACGCACAACCATTTCTAGAGTTTACAAAGAATGGTGTGAAAAGGGAAAAACATCCAGTATGCGGCAGTCCTGTGGGCGAAAATGCCTTGTTGATGCTAGAGGTCAGAGGAGAATGGGCCGACTGATTCAAGCTGATAGAAGAGCAACTTTGACTGAAATAACCACTCGTTACAACCGAGGTATGCAGCAAAGCATTTGTGAAGCCACAACACGCACAACCTTGAGGCGGATGGGCTACAACAGCAGAAGACCCCACCGGGTACCACTCATCTCCACTACAAATAGGAAAAAGAGGCTACAATTTGCACAAGCTCACCAAAATTGGACAGTTGAAGACTGGAAAAATGTTGCCTGGTCTGATGAGTCTCGATTTCTGTTGAAACATTCAGATGGTAGAGTCAGAATTTGGCGTAAACAGAATGAGAACATGGATCCATCATGCCTTGTTACCACTGTGCAGGCTGGTGGTGGTGGTGTAATGGTGTGGGGGATGTTTTCTTGGCACACTTTAGGCCCCTTAGTGCCAATTGGGCATCGTTTAAATGCCAGGGCCTACCTGAGCATTGTTTCTGACCATGTCTATCCCTTTATGACCACCATGTACCCATCCTCTGATGGCTACTTCCAGCAGGATAATGCACCATGTCACAAAGCTCGAATCATTTCAAGTTGGTTTCTTGAACATGACAATGAGTTCACTGTACTAAAATGGCCCCCACAGTCACCAGATCTCAACCCAATAGAGCATCTTTGGGATGTGGTGGAACGGGAGCTTCGTGCCCTGGATGTGCATCCCACAAATCTCCATCAACTGCAAGATGCTATCCTATCAATATGGGCCAACATTTCTAAAGAATGCTTTCAGCACCTTGTTGAATCAATGCCACGTAGAATTAAGGCAGTTCTGAAGGCGAAAGGGGGTCAAACACAGTATTAGTATGGTGTTCCTAATAATCCTTTAGGTGAGTGTGTATATATATATATATATATATATACACATACGGGTGCTGGTCATATAATTAGAATATCATCAAAAAGTTGATTTCACTAATTCCATTCAAAAAGTGAAACTTGTATATTATATTCATTCATTACACACAGACTGATATATTTCAAATGTTTATTTCTTTTATTTTGATGATTATAACTGACAACTAAGGAAAATCCCAAATTCAGTATCTCAGAAATTTAGAATATTGTAAAAAGGTTCAATATTAAAGACACCTGGGGCCACACTCTAATCAGCTAATTAACTTAAAACACCTGCAAAGGCCTTTAAATGTTCTCTCAGTCTAGTTCTGTAGGCTACACGATCATGGGGAAGACTGCTGACTTGACAGTTGTCCAAAAGACGACCATTGACACCTTGCACAAGGAGGGCAAGACACAAAAGGTCATTGCAAAAGAGGCTGGCTGTTCACAGAGCTCTGTGTCCAAGCACATTAATAGAGAGGCAAAGGGAAGGAAAAGACGTGGTAGAAAAAAGTGTACAAGCAATAGGGATAACCGCACCCTGGAGAGGATTGTGAAACAAAACCCATTCAAAAATGTGAGGGAGATTCACAAAGAGTGGACTGCAGCTGGAGTCAGTGCTTCAAGAACCACTACGCACAGACGTATGCAAGACATGGGTTTCAGCTGTCGCATTCCTTGTGTCAAGCCACTCTTGAACAACAGACAGCGTCAGAAGCGTCTCGCCTGGGCTAAAGACAAAAAGGACTGAACTGCTGCTGAGTGGTCCAAAGTTATGTTCTCTGATGAAAGTAAATTTTGCATTTCCTTTGGAAATCAGGGTCCCAGAGTCTCAAGGGGAGGAGAGGAGAGGCACACAATCCACATTGCTTGAGGTCCAGTGTAAAGTTTCCACAGTCAGTGAAGGTTTGGGGTGCCATGTCATCTGCTGGTGTTGGTCCACTGTGTTTTCTGAGGTCCAAGGTCAACACAGCCACATACCAGGAAGTTTTAGGGCACTTCATGCTTCCTGCTGCTGACCAACTTTATGGAGATGCAGATTTTTCAACAGGACTTGGCACCTGCACACAGTGCCAAAGCAACCACTACCTGGTTTAAGGACCATGGTATCCCGGTTCTTAATTGGCCAGCAAACTCGCCTGACCTCAACCCCATAGAAAATCTATGGGGTATTGTGAAGAGGAAGATGCGATATGCCAGACCCAACAATGCAGAAGAGCTGAAGGCCACTATCAGAGCAACCTGGGCTCTCACAACACCTGATCAGTGCCACAGACTGATCGACTCCATGCCACGCCGCATTGCTGCAGTAATTCAGGCAAAAGGAGCCCCAACTAAGTATTGAGTGCTGTACATGCTCATACTTTTCATGTTCATACTTTTCAGTTGGCCAAGATCCTAAAAATCCTTTGTTTGTATTGGTCTTAAGTAATATTCTAATTTTCTGAGATACTGAATTTGGGATTTTCCTTAGTTGTCAGTTATAATCATCAAAATTAAAAGAAATAAACATTTGAAATATATCAGTCTCTGTGTAATGAATGAATATAATATACAAGTTTCACTTTTTGAATGGAATTAGTGAAATAAATCAACTTTTTGATGATATTCTAATTATATGACTAGCACCTGTATATATCCTTTGTTTCCCTCTGCTCTCTGCCAGTGCGTTTTCAGTCTCTTTTACCGTTGTTTATTATTATTGTTTTGTTAAGTTTTGGATCTCTGTTTGTTTTGTTTATTTATTTTTTTATTTTGCTTGTAGTTTTCTCTTGGCTCATTTGTGTTGTGGTTGCCTTTTTGCCCCCTTGAACTCTCCGGTCTTGGACAGCTCTCCTGGTTTTGACCATCTGACCTGGTTGTGGTTTTAGAGTCTGCATTCTCTCTCAGTACACTGCTGGCCTGCTTGGACTATCTTCTCGTTCTGATTATCACCCTGAAAACTATAAAAATTTTAACAGATGCTACTGGACTCCATGCAAGCAGACTGGCTAGACTTAGGCCCTGTCCACACGAACACGGGTATTTTCAAAACCGCAGCTTTTTGCGGTTTGGCCGTTCGTCCACATGCATATGCAGTATCTGGTCACTGAAACAATCTTTTTTGAAAACTCCTGCCAGGGTGAAGATTTTTAGAAACTCCAGTTGCAGCGTGTGTGCTTGTGTGGCCACAATTATTTTTTTAAACGAAGGAGGAAAAATGTCTCGGTTACGTATGTAACCCTCATTCCCTGAAGGAGGGAACAGAGACGCCACATCAGAGACCGACGAATAGGAATCTCGCTCATGAGAGCCAATCTACTTTGAGTGTAACTAAACCAGCCAATGCACATTGGCATGCAATGATTGCACAAGGTGCTCATGCCACGCAGCGCGGGTATAAATGAGACACAGGTGCTTGCATCAAATTAGCTTTTTTGCCACGTCGGGGACCGACAAATAGGAATCCCTACCAAAGCGCCATGGCCTCTTCCCCCTTCCAGTGCCCTGTGTAAGCCTCCTGAGCTCTCTTACCTGATGAGACGGGGTTCACACAGAGAAGTCCATCACTGCTGTTCCACATGACCCGCTCAGTGACTATTGGATAACACTGGGAAAGCGTGCCCTAGTGGAAGGGAACGCTGCGGAACCCACATCGTACCCTGAAGGAGTTATGTGCAGTACAATGCTGAGCCATAGCCCGCAACTGAGAGGGGGCTTCAGCCCCACTGAAGGGGGGGGCTCTCCCAAGGGAAAGACACGGGCTTCCGTAGGAGCGACCATGGGAAAATATATGGGACCCCCGCAGGGTCACTCATATAACCCCAGCCCAGTACCGGTTCTCAAGGATTCAGGGCCTGATGCCAGACACTCCGCCACATCCGGCACCGAAGGTGATGGAGGACTCGGCAGAGTTTGCTTCTGGATAATATAAGCGCCGTAGCACAGCAAGCTGACAAGAGCCAGGGCCTCTCAGTGCTTCTACCCATTTGAGGTGAGAGGAAACACACTGAGCGTAAAGGGCACTATCCAGTGGTCAATGCTCTGCTTGGAGACAGCCTTTCCCTTCTGCTGGCCTCTGTGACAGACAAAGATGGAGGAAACTGCTCTTTTGTTGAAAATTTGGGCAGAACACAAAGAAAACGGAACAAAAGATTCTCCGCCCGGCCCTCCTCCGGGGATGGAGCGGTGCGGTCACCGTCTTCTGAAGAGCAGTTATCCCCATCTCCGGGTCCCCCGTCTCAGGGCCGCTTACCCCTGGCCTTGCCACCCCTCTTGGCGGAGGCCTGGACGGGCGGGGTGGCCTGCTTGCGCCCGGCTCCTTGACGCCGCTTGGGTGGAGGCTGCTGCTGCGACGCGGGAACGGAGGCAGACACAGACGCAGGCGGAGACAGCAGCTGACCGCCGTGGCAGGATGTGACTGAACGCTTCAGTCTGCTTCTGTGTGGCCGAGAACTGCTGGGTGAAGTTCTAGACCGCATCGTCGAAGAGGCCGGTCTGGGACATGGGGGAATTAAGGAGCCTGATCTTGTCGGTTTCCCTCATGTCGGCCAGACACAGCCAGAGATGGCGTTCCTGGACCACCATCGTGGACATCGCACGACCCACTGCCCATACTGTAACCTTCGTCGCACGAAGCGCAAGGTCCGTTGCGGTTCTCAGTTCGGGCAGAACTGCGGGATCGTGACCACCCTCGTGAAGGTCTTCAGGGCCTGGGACTGATGCCAACGCCATAGCGGGAACGTTTGGTTGGGAATGTGTTGGCATAGCAGCGTGATTCTTCCTGTTTCCTTTTCTGCCTGTATGTCCTACGAAGGACGTCTCGTTTAATTCTGATTGAGGACACTCCGTATACCGCATCCTTCACAGGATGTGTCCTCCGGAAGACGCAGCCTTCGAAATGAAATGAAATGAGACACAGCTAGAGATGGCAGGAACATAGAAACGAAGACAAGAAAACTAAGCTCTTTAAGCTATGGTAAGAGGTACAATTAAAAACGTCACTAAAAACGTTAGGTAACACTTTAGTTTAGGGTCCAATTCTCACTAATTACTAGTTGCTTATTAGCATGCATATTACTAGGATAGTGGCTGTTTAGTACTTATAAAGCACATATCAATGTCTTATTCTGCATGACCATATTCTACATCCCTTAAATCTACTCAATACCTAAACTTAACAACTATACCTTACTAACTATTAATTAAGTAACTATTAAGTGTCAGAAGTGCCATCCCTTGTTTGCTTTCCTGATTAATGACTCTGGTGCATAGTTGTATACAATGACAAATGACAAATCATTTAAAAGTATATTACATCACACAATTGCTTTTTCACTGTCTTCAGTTCTTTCATTAAAGGTCAATTGTACTGTACTATAACCATTTTAAAATTCCCACAACTATTTGGAAAAGAAAATATTTTCCAAAATGACAACAAACATCAATTTCTCTGCCTTTCACAGGCCCAGTCAACACCATTTCATGCAATAGAGGAAGAGAAATCAAAGAATAATTGACCAAGACTGGTCCATTTATTGGGAAAAGGCTGTAGCATGTCTGTTTGAATAACTATTAGGTTTTTATTGACTCAAGGAGAAAGCTAAGCTCCATGCTGTTTCGGTTCTGTAATGTATGAATTCCACAGAGATTGAGATTAAATCTATTTATTTGACTTTGATTCATGGAATGAAATTTTCTAGGTAATTCTTATTCTGCGATATTCCTTTAATGGGTTCGTTTTCCTAGGATGGAGAATTCTCCGGGACTGTCACATAGATCAGTGGTTTTCAACTGGTTTTGCTTCATGACCCCAATTTTAAATTGGATCAAGTGGCAACCCAATGTACTATCACAACTGCTGACTTTTGTTTCATTTATAAATGTTCCTAGTCTTATTGTGAGTAATTCATCTGTGCATTTTATTCCAAGAAAGAAATGCCTTTGCAATCTTAAATCAAAACTGAATAACTTACATAAGCAACATCTATTCTTATTAAATATTTCACTTGAAAATATTACATTACAGAAGTAAAAATGGGTTGCAAAGGGCAAAACAAAGATTGGACAATTATTATTAAAATATTATGTCCACAACTTCAGATTATAAACGTCTTAAAGACACTCATTAATAATGACATGATTAATTATCATCTGCTTCAAACTAGGTCCAAATAAAACAAGATTTTGATCTATTCAGAAAACATTACGTTGAGAAATCCATTCCAAGGAACAACCAACATGGGAATGTGACCTGAATGTGCCTGTACAGTTTCACGTGATATGCAACACCTGCAGCAAATATTGATGTGAACTGTTTGTATATCACAAGGTCTGCGAGTGCAGCATCAGGGGAAACTAATGTTTGTCCTGTGTAATTTACACTTGCACTAGCAATACACACACAAGAACACTGTTTTAATGTTTTATTCAGTGTTTGAGTTCAGCAAAGGTTCAAGTGATAAGAGTTAGTAGAGATCCAGGGTGTGAGCACATTTGCACTTAAGATAAGCGCGTCAAGGTGATTCAGTTATTGCCTTCTGCAAAACCACCCGAAATAGAGGTTGTGTTAATAGTCGGTAGGCATTTATTGATATGGATCTAATAGTCAATCCCTAGGTCATTATTAAGTAATATGTAAGGAATATAAAACATCACACATCTCCAGTAATGGCTACATTTTAAAACTATATCTTTGCTCTGGGTTACTCAAATCTTTGAATCATGTTTCACATAAAAGTGCCAAAATCTCACAAAATGTTTTACTTTTGTATATATTCTCTGCCTAGAGCTAAGTTGCAAGTTCCAAGTAACTCATTAGTAGGCATTAATTCTTCTTCTTAATGCCTTACCAGCATCAGTAATTATTTTTATCCCCCCCCCCATACAAATATATCTATGATGTCATTTATAATACAGTTGTTACAGGGTGTCTGCAGGCAAACAGATGAAGACAGGAGAAGAAGGTTCCAAACAACAATAGCTTTAATAATGCTTTTTCACGAAGGCAAGCAAGTAGCAAACACGAATAACATAACATTGTGACCGGACCAGAGTGCAGCAGAAGGATCAACATAATGGTGACAATAGTATATTTATGTATAGTTAGAGGTTATATTGAGGTTATATTAATGTATAACATTAATTTGTGATATTTCAGGAAGAAAGACTGGATTATCTTCTTATGTGTGTATATGTCCACTGCTGGACATTTAAAATATAAACCAGTGAGAATGTGAAGTGTTTTTTAGAGAGTTTATTTTCTAAAATCCACAGGGCCAGAAGTTACCCAAGTACCTAAATTTACTGGCTAATTTAACTGATGTAGTGAATCCGCAGTATAATTCACCTAGAGTTCACCTTGTAATATTAACATTATGGCAGCACCAGATTCCCCAAACAATCTCAGCAAAATAAATAAACATGCATCAGTGATTCTTTATATGTTAATCTGAACAGAAATTGAGTCTGGGGAAAGAGAAAATTAAATGATGTAGTCACATTATAGCATGGCAAGCTGTGAGAAATGCAATGCAAATAGATCAGATTAGATTTTCAGAGGACAGACACAGATACACAGATCAATCATATGACTTTGTTTCCAAATACATTTCCCAAACACTCTTACCACCCTTTACTTTCCACTCTCTATCTTCCATTGTTCATCAAAAAGATAGTCCTGCCCCAAACCATAGAATGATATTTCAAATGGTCAAATAAAATAGAGAAATGCATTGAAAGTGCCACATTGAAGATACAAAGTGTCTATTTACACCAAGTGCAAATAGCGTGCCTTGTTGACAAGTTCTATTCGCACTAGCTCCGCCTAACAATGCCTGGTTGGGCCAAACAAGATTTTTTTTAAAAAGGACTCACATATTTCAATGTCTTTGGTGGCGTAGTCAGGACCCGGGTTCGAATCCTTTTGCAGAGCTCGCTCTTCTCCCTTTTCCCATCACATATCACATCGGAAAGGCATGTACTTTCAAGAAAAATTAAGAAAAATTTCTAAAAATGGAAATAAAGTGCCTAACGAAATATTTAATAATGATAAAAGCTTTTAATGGGTAGGGTTAGGGGTATGTGTAGGGAGGGCTTTTTATTGTCCCATTTTTATTGTCCATTTAATAATTTTGATAAAAATAATCATTTACACTCTATGTTATTATTGCAACTTGTTAATGTACAACAATAATGAGGTGCAAATAGTATGTATCTGTCTAAATATTGATGTGTCTCATTTCGGAGGCTGAGTCCTCCGGAGGTCGCATTTGAAGGCTGCATACGTCATCAAGGATGTCTTATTTAAGAAAAGTAACCGTAATAAAACTGACTGTTTTTCCTTGTGAGGTGTAAAATACTGTAATTTCTTTCTTTCTATGCAATCTAACGGTTGCTTTTCTTAGAGATGCCTCAATGACGTATGCAGCCTTCAAATGTGACCTCCGGAGGACACAGCCATTTCGAAATGAGACGCAGTATATATCACTATTTTCACTTAGTATGCTATTTCTATTTTCAGTAAATAGCATCTACAGCTATTTGCACTTAGTGTAAATATCATCTAGCGCTAAGAAAATGTTATTTTCACTGAGTGTAAATAGAATCTAGTTGTTATTTACACTTGGTGTAAATGGCAATTATCACTATGAAAATATGCTATTTTCACTTAGTGTAAATAGCATCTATTGCTATTGCATCTATATCAGCTGCCTTAAAGATAACCTATTATCTTTACTAGAATCTAGTTGCAATTTACACTTGGTGTAAATAGTATCTATCGCTATTTGCACTTAGTGTAAAATAGCAATTATTGCTAAGAAAATATGCTATTTTCACTGAGTGTAAATAGAATCTAGTTGATATTTACATTTGGTGTAAATGGCAATTATCACTATGAAAATATGTTATTTCACTATTGCTATTGCATCTATAGCAGCTGCCTTAAAGATAACCTATTATGCCTTTTAGAGGTCGACCGATAGTGGATTTTACCGATACCAATAACAAGGATGGACTGCACTTGCTGATAACCGATTAATCGACCGATAGTTTTTAAAATGGATACTGGATAAAAAAACATAACACTAAGTAAAACAGTGCTGAACTTTATTACAAGAAATAAAATAAAAACAGTACTGAACCATGAAAATGTGCTAAATTACATATGTAAATAAAATATGAATATATTAAAATTCTACAGAAAATATTTTAAACATTAAAATAATATTATAAAGTCAAGTCAAGTCAAGTCAACTTTATTTATATAGCGCTTTTTACAATGCAGATTGTTTCAAAGCAGCTTCACAGTGTTAAACAGGAAAATAATTAACAGAATTTGATTCGGCTGTACAGCCGCTCTGGAGAAAACGGTGATGTCATCAGCTCATTTCAATTATCATATATATTCAAGTAATGTAGTTGATATAATTTAGTTTAGTAATTAAATTTATTTGGATATTTATTTGAAAATTTAGTGTCCCCAACTGAGCAAGCCAGAGGCGACAGTGGCAAGGAACCAAAACTCCATCAGGTGTCCTAATGGAGAAGAAACCAGGCTCAGTCGGGGTGCCAGTCCTCCTCTGGCCAATTAACAAACAGTGTATGTTTATTATTTTGGCAGCCTTATAGGTCAGAAGTAATATTAGATCGGATTATTCGAAAGATCGGAGGCATCACGCCGAGTTTATTGAGGATGGCGTGTCGATTAAACAATTATTAAATAGGAATAATCGAAATATCGGAGTCATCACGCCGGAGATGGATCCATTGAGGATGCCATGTTGATGAGCAATTTCAGAGGGTAGACTAATTGACACGGTCTCTGCAGACACATCAGGAATGCGTTGGTAATGTCTGGGCGCTGGTCCACCATCTGATCTGGATACGGCCCGGATCCGGCTGACTGCAGTAAACCTCGGGATAAACAGAGAGACTAACATTAGCGTAGATGCCATTCCTCTTATGATGTAACGAGTACATCAGGTGTTATGGGAAGTGTTCCCGGTTCCGGCTGACCTAGTTAATGCAGCCTAACAATTTGAATAAAATATAAATTAAAAATGTTTTATGTGTATGCCATAGTAAAGCAGACAGAGTGTGTCTGCTTCCCGAACAATGCTAGGAAGGCTGTTCCAGAGTTTGGGTGCTAAATAGGAAAAGGATCGACCGCCTGCAGTTGATTTTGATATTCTAGGTATTATCAACTGGCCAGAGTTTTGAGAACGCAATAGACGTAATGGAGTATAATGCGTTAAGAGCTCGCTCAAGTACTGGGGAGCTAAACCATTTAGTGCTTTGTAAGTAATTAGCAAGATTTTAAAATGTATGCGATGTTTAATAGGGAGCCAGTGCAGTGTTGACAGAACCGGGCTAATATGGTCATACTTCCTGGTTCTAGTAAGAACTCGAGCTGCTGCGTTTTGGACCAGCTGCAGTTTATTTATTAAGCGAGCGGGGCAACCACCCAGTAGAGCATTACAATAATCTAACCTTGAGGTCATGAACGCATGAACTAACTGTTCAGCATTTTGCATTGAAAGCATATGCCGTAATTTAGATATATTTTTAAGATGGTAGAATGCAGTTTTACAGATGCTAGAAACGTGGCTTTCAAATGAGAGATTGGTATCAAAGAGCACACCCAGGTTCCTAACTGACGACGAGGACTTGACAGAGCAGCCATCAAGTGTTAGACAGTATTCTAGGTTACTACATGTGGACTTTTTTTGTCCAATAATTAAAAATTCAGTTTTTTCGGAATTAAGTTGCAGGAAATTACTAGTCATCCAATTTTTTATATCAGCTATGCATTCCGTTAATCTTGTGAATTGGTAAGTTTCGTCAGGGCGTGAAGAAATATAGAGCTGAGTATCGTCAGCATAACAATGAAAACTAACGCCATGCTTCCTAATGATATCTCCCAGTGGTAGCATGTACAGGGTGAAAAGCAACGGTCCTAGCACTGAGCCCTGCGGTACTCCATATTGAACTTGTGATCGGTGTGACATCTCTTCATTTACTGCTACAAACTGATAACGGTTAGATAAGTATGATTTAAACCATGCCAATGCAATTCCACTAATGCCAACATAATTTTCGAGTCTATTCAAAAGAATGTTGTGGTGGATGGTATCGAATGCAGCGCTAAGATCGAGTAACACTAACAAAGAGATACAACCACGATCGGATGATAAGAGTAAATCATTTGTAACTCTAATGAGAGCAGTCTCAGTACTATGATGTGGTCTAAATCCTGACTGGAAAACCTCACAGATACCATTTTTTTCTAAAAAGGAGCATAATTGTGAGGACACTGCCTTTTCTAGTATTTTTGACAGAAAGGGTAGATTTGAGATTGGCCTGTAATTGACTAATTCTGTAGGGTCAAGTTGCGTTTTTTTAATAAGTGGTTTAATAATAGCCAACTTAAAAGTTTTCGGTACATATCCTAAAGTCAAGGATGAATTAATGATATTAAGAAGAGGATCTATGACCTCTGGAAGCATCTCTTTTAGTAGTTTAGTCGGTATAGGGTCGAGCATACATGTTGTTGATTTAGATGATTTAACGAGTTTAGCCAATTCTTCTTCTCCTATAGCAGTGAATGAATGTAATTTTTCCTCAGTGACACTACAATGCTCTGTCTGATGTGATACAGTAGTAGACGGCTGCATGGTTATAATTTTTTTCCTAATATTATCAATCTTACAAGTAAAGAAGTTCATAAAGTCATTACTGCTGTGCTGTTGGCAGACATCAGAAGTTGAAGCTTTATTTTTGGTTAATTTAGCCACTGTATCGAATAAATACCTAGGGTTGTGTTTGTTTTCTTCTAAGAGAGTCGAGAAATAAGCAGATCTAGCAGTTTTTACGGCCTTTCTGTATGAAATCATGCTCTCTTTCCACGAAATGCGAAAAACTTCCAGTTTTGTTTTCTTCCAGCTGCGCTCCATTTTTCTGGCTGCTGTTTTAAGGGCCCGGGTGTGCTCGTTGTACCACGGCGTTGGACTATTCTCTTTAATCTTCTTTAAGCGCAGAGGAGCAACTGTGTCTAAAGTGCTGGAAAAGAGAGAGTCAATAGTTTCTGTTGCAACATCAAGTTCCTCTGGGCTATCTGGGATGCTGAGGAGATGAAACTGATGAGGAAGTTTATTTATAAAGAAATCTTTAGTCTCAGCAGTGATAGTCCTGCCATATTTGAAGCGAGAGGACGGCTTTGCAGCCTTTGCTAAATTAAGTATACATGATACTAGGTAATGATCTGAGATGTCATCGCTCTG